>CM035416.1:166761564-168149064 GCA_020310875.1 Ceratopteris richardii
CTCTCCAGCCTCTCATGATACTGCTCCAAACATGCTTTCCTCTCTTCTTCCATCCGTTGCTTTTGTTTCAAAAACTCTACATAAAGCCTTGTGTAAACAGCCTTCTGTAGAAAACCCGTACGAGCATAAGCAGCTGAATTGACGAAATCTAACTAAATAAACAATATGCAGCTATATAATAACCTCAAATTGCAAATTACTGTAAAATGTGTGTTTGTGCATGCAACCATAGACATATTACTTTATGGTTGAATAGTAATGCATAGAATTTTTCATGATTTACCGATTTTGGGGAAAGCTGTGATGACCTTTGTGCTTCTAGTTTCTTTTCAAGCAAGGATTCAACCTTTTGGGACTTTGCAAGGCTTGCAAAGGATGGCAATACATGATGGCCAGTTGGCTTTCTTGTTTTCACTTTGGGAAGCTCTTGTTGCATCAAAGTTTTTAGAGAGCATAACTTATGATTGCATAATTTTGGGTTTGTTCTTTCAAACAGAGAATGGGTCCGCTTATTCCTTTGGGAAACACTGTTTGGAGAAAGGTCCTCCCCCCTGCTTTCACCTTTACTACTTTGGGGCCTACCTTCATCAGCTTTTGATATAGTAGTACCATGATCCAATATTTTATCATCCAGTCCACTGCAAAACATGCACATAAGAAGTCCTAAACTTCCTTGCTACTGATAGAAATGCATTCTGCAAATATAAACTAAATTCCAATCATGAGAGCTCCTGTTGAATACAGAGAGAAAACAAGAGAAAGGAACTAGATGAAGCACAATGTATGGATTTTTTGCAAAACTGGACAACGAAATTCAGGCTCATAAACGTTTACAGAATCACAAATTACTTCCAGATATCGTCTGGTGTGGAATATGAGAACTGAGATATATTGCAAGAGACATTAAATACATAGATCTGAACCCAGTAAGTTGTGTGTGTATACGAATGCAACTTGCAGTGTGAGTTCGTAATAAGGAACCTACATTTATAATACCATCATTTATTCCTGCCACCAATATAGAAGCATTGCATGAGAGAGTACACTCAAACAGAATTGGGAAACATCAATACAGCTCATCCTCTGAACAGAAGCTGAAAAGAATGCTTTTCGGAGTTACAACAGGCAACTCTCTTTGGTCCTTTGAATAAATCTTTCATCCAATCATTGTGCGTAAGCACTGAGAAAACATAATGTTTACCTTATATGAAGTTCTCTGACAATATGTTCTGTTAAGGGAGTAATGTATTGCTCTGAAATCGCATGATCTTTGCAGAACTTTGTGGCAACGTCCTCTGCAGAATCACCCTCATGCACTGATATTGTCCCCGTATGGCCATCGTGTATTTCCACAGTGATTGCTAGTAGGACTTGTCGATCATCTGCTTTAAAATGGCACAAATCATAGATGTAAACAATTCTAAAGTTATAACGCTTGTTAGAAATTAAAGACCTTGATATAACATCTTCCTTCCACGTTTTCGACGGGAGAATGGGAGAATAACGTTCAATTTTGAGAAAATAATGAGTCATCTCCTTGACTTACTTGTAATAAATGTAAATTACAGTCCTCAAATTTAAATGACAATAAATGAAGGCCACAATAGAAGATGTAACAATTGGCGTCTTCAAACTACTAAATCCAGTGCTTCAATTTTCGTAAATTTACAGCTTAAGAAAGTTTGGTGAGTGCATTGGAACGGATCCTGGTATTGAACTGTGTTTTAGAAACTTGTTAGTAGGGATATTGCAGCGAGATAAGTAACTCACCAGCTCCCATGTCTGCTTCGATAGCACGTCCAGATTCATAACGCTCCTGCACGAAGGCAACAACACAAGTAACTGATCAGGTGTTCCAAGTTTGAACGTTCTGGAAAGGCACGTGTCAAGTGTGTCATCGAAGAATATCATAGAAAAGTAATCGCAGAATTACATGTGCAGAGGGAACTAATGCGGACTGATTGTAAGAGTTCTGCGGATCATCCTGCTGAGAACTTGTTGTGCTAGACAGGAAAGTTGTTTCTGACATCGAAGAGTCCATGAAATGTTTCCGTCTAATCTTTACAGGCCTGAATTAGAGCTCGGTTTTCGCTGAGATAAGGAGATGAAGGAAATGTGTGCCACAACGCGTTCTGCGCTATGGCACACCGTGTAATTTAGCTCCAGTCTCTCTGCGTGGTGGCACAGCGTCTAATGTAGCTCCAGTCTCCAAAAGCACAAACGTAGAATGCCTATCCTTTCAGACAACCATCGCGAAGACGAAGACCTTGAAAATGTCGTACCGAATTGGCCAATTTCTTCGTTGTGTCTCCTCGTGCAAAGGGTGGCAGCTCCCGCTTCGAAATGCATACGTATATACTATAATACGATAGAGCATCATTTAGAAGTCAATTTATATTCTCGCGCCAATTTCGATTCTAACGTATTGAACTTCGTTGTAGAAATTGACCGCTCTCGGAGTCGGAACTCAAGAGAATGATGCACTCAATAGTCAGCATGATGATAAAAGTAATGCGACCTTCTTCTTATGCTGTAAGGGTGTGGTTTAAAAGTAACGATCTTGGCTCTTGGCTATCGGATCATGGGTTCAATCGCTACGGAAGGACCAAGTCTCTCTAACGATTGTCCAACTTCGCTCTTATATATATATATATATATATATATATATATATATATATATATATATATATATATATATATATATATATATATATATATTGTATGCATGAACATACATACATACTTCTATACACATATACATGCATACACAAACATATATACATGCACACACATACATACACTTAATATTCACACGTGATCATATGTATTTTTATTTTACATGTGTACATACATGTATACATAGATAAATACATACATGCATATATACTTATATATACATATATCCATGCATACATACATGTGTGTTAGGTCTATGGTGTGATTAATTATAAAATATATCTATAATTTCGATGAAGCATTGTACATGCCAAACGTTATAATTTTTCCCCAATGAATTAATACAATGAAATGTCGCATATTTGTGAGTCCAGCACGACAAATCTGTAGGGACTAGTCGAGGCAGGAGGATCGATGTGCTGACGGAATTCTCACAAATCTTTGCTTTTTTGAGTACAGAGGTTGAGTATAAAGGTGCTGCAATGGAAGTATGTGAAGCATCCTGATAAGAGATGCTACTTGTAGATTTAGGTGTGGAAGTGCAAAAGCCTATCACCATCTATTGGAATAATTTTTGTAGCATACAATTAGCACGGAACCCTATTTTTCATGCTCGAACAAAGCATATCGAGATACATTATCACTTCATCAGAGAGAAGGTATTAGCAGGTGATATTGATCTTGTTTATGTGAGGAAAGATGAGTGGATTGCTGATATTTTTACTAAAGCACTTGGAGTAGAGAAGCTGAAGAAGTTTTGGAAGATGCTTGGATTAGGGGACATAATGTTGAGCTTGACGGGGAGTGTTTAGATATCAAGCTCAACACGTGATGATCCAAGATGACACGTATCACCTTTTCATTTCTCTGACATGGATAGTGGTCATATCGGTATATGTCAGGGATACTTCATTGAGCTTAATTACTAGATTTATCTACTGAGAGTGATGGCATATTTGTTTCTTTCCACCTCACACATTCGCGGACATTGGTATTTTCCTTATGTAATGTTCTTTATATATTGCACTTGTTGTATTGTTGTTTTAGGTCATTCTTGTACATCCCTTTTATGTAATAGAAGAAGAATAACATTTTTCCTTGCCTCAATCTATGTGTGTGCTCCTCTTTGATTGTGAGACTGTGTGTGTGAGCTCTCTTCCTTATCTCCTTCCTTGTGACATGGGATGTCTTCAAGGAATCCCCCAAACTTTGTGTATGAAATTCCCATTGGGTAATATCCTCTTTGGTATCATCCGCCATTCCTCTATTACTGTATCTGATTACCGTAAGGATGGGCTCTTCGATATGGGTTTCGATTAAGATGTGGTCTTCTGTCTTGGTTTCGGTTGCCACCGTGGAATCCACTCGATCGAATAATTCCTCTTTATTCTGACCTTCGTATGCTAACAAGTCTTTAGTGTCCAGGGCATGTCGCAGCCCTAGGTAACTGTCTCCTTCAAATAGTACTTCTTCATTCAACTCCGATTTACTTCCGATCAACTCTTGGTCTTTTCGTTTACTATCCAATCGCTTCTTCTTCTCTGAACTTTCATTGAAATTTACTCTAGAAGGGGGTACTCGTACGGGTTCTTTATCTTGACGGTACCAAGGGTACTTGATGCCAGAACGTAGGATTGGCATACACTACCCTTACTTGTCTACAGTGTCCGATCGCCACTCCCTAGAAGGATCACCAAATATTAGCCTCCTGGAATCAAGAATGACTAAACTAGGGGTTCTTGGGTGGTGGTTCACAGATTAATTCCTATAAACTATTACTTTTCCACGTGGGCCTTCACACATTACTACTCCAACACAATCTTCCATAATACTTCCAACATAGTTATATCATACATTCAGACATTAAATTTTGCACTTCGCTCTACGCTGATACTTTCGCAAATTCATTACAGGTTAACACATTCAATTTAACTTCTGCACAGTTAACTTCAAACTTTGTCGAACTATCAACCGCACTTAATCTTCACAACAATTAAACTTTAAACACACACTTAATAACGGTTAATCAACGCTGCAATAAAAGATAATCAACATAGAGATACAGAATAGAACTTTCTTCTTATTGCTCCACGTAATAGCTGCACTCCCAAGCGAGAATAGAAAGCCACTAGTAGATCTTCTATCTGGAATGCCACCATCCCAATCTGCATCAGTGTATCCATGAACCTGCAAATCTACACTAGCTTCATAAAACAATGCATAATCCAAAGTAGCATTCACATAACGTAGAGTGCATCTAGGAACCTACATAAATTGACTTTCAAGTCCAATAGTGTAGCTTAGATCAGGCCTTGTAATTGTGAGATCACTACAAGAATAAAGGGGGCATAGCGATGGTTAACGCGACACATTTTCGTCACTTCATGGTCAAGCATTTTGTCAGAGTGACCGTCGAGTGCATACCGTCATTTAAACGTTGTTATTTTCAACATTGTTATTGATACTAAGAGTGATGTAAACATTAATGTCGCTGGTTCCGCATCTATATGACTTTGCCCTAACTGTCGCTTGTACGATATGTCCACATCATCGATTATGCGACGCTTTTTAATGTCTCTTATATGACACTTAGGTGTCACTTATACGGCGCAAGCGGCTATCGGGGCACGATGGTTTTTCATCGCTTATGCGACATTTATAGAAAATAAAAAATGTTAAACTGCTCTTCGATCGTCATTTACGCACATCTAATTGAAGAGATCTCCGATGTTCAGATCTGCGGTACAGTTACGACCTCTTTCTAGATCTTTTTCTTTTCTAATCCCTCTCTTATTCTCTCTCTCTCTCTCTCTCTGTTTTTCTCTCTCTCCTTTTTACCTCTTTCTCTTTTAATTTCTATCTTTCTCTCTTTTTCATTTTTGTTCATCTCTTTTGATCTCTATCTTCTCTCTCTCTCTCTATCTCTCTTTATTATAGTTTTTTCAAAAAGTTCACCAAGCATAAACTATGGATAATTCTTCTAAGTGTAATTTTCATTGGTTGTATATCATTTAAATTGTTTTATTTTCATTAATTAATATACTCACACTTACTCATTCATATACACATATACACATATACATGACTATGGATGCACACACATATACACACACATACACATGCATATACATACACATATACATACACATACACTTACACATACACATACACATGCACATACACAGACATATATACATACACATACACTTACACTATACATGCACATACACTTACACATACACATACACACACACACATATACATGTGCATATGCACAAACATATCTACAAACACACAAAAGAATATGCATGCATGCATTATTGCATAATATACACATACTCATATACACATTAACACATACTTATACACATGCATATGCATATTCACATGCATGCACATACACATGGATGCAAATGAAGATGCATGCACATGCACATGCATGCTCACATATATACACATGCATATACCTACATATACACATACACACACACAACATACATATGCATTATATATATATATATATATATATATATATATATATATATATACACACACACACATACACATGCACATACACACATATATACATGCATATACATATATACATTTTTATACACACATTGCAACAACATGCACATACAATATACATATACACATAAACACATATATAATATGAATGAAATATATAATTAAAGTAATAAAATACATGTTAAATATAAACAACAATAAAAATAATTCAAACAAGACTTTTCATTAATTAGTACCATAGACACAATTCAAAACATAACTGAAATGAGAAAATATAGATATAAAAAAAATATGTATATCAATGTAAAATATATATTAAATGTAATATATCAATCATCCTGATCATCATCATCCACATCATCATGTAAGTCCTAATCATCATGACCATCATCATGATCAGCCTCATCATCACAATCATCTGCGTGATCTGATGTATCTGCAGTGGCATCATGTGTAGAGGTCTGACACTCTATGACGATCTGAATCATCCTGCCTCTGTCTCTCTCTCCACCTCATCCATATCTGCCTCTCCATAATACTCTTCTATTACATATAACAAACATAGATAAATAAAATATATCAATAAAAATAAAATAATTATATGAAATTTAGTAATATTTACAAAAGCATTTGGATGATTTTGCATATAATCACTCATATGTCAATATCCACAATGTGTAGCAAAATTGATTTCCTTTTTCATAGGATATCGACCATAATCCTTTTGTTGCATTTAAATAAATAAAAAAGATTAATGATTAGTGTTTAAACTAAAATAAAAAATATACCTTTTATAATATATATACACTTACAAATATAGCTACAAAACCATGATGGCCCATTTGGTCTAAAGGCAACCAAGAATCTTTGCAGTAGCCTGCATTTATTTAATGAAACAAAAATATATATATTAAATATAAAATATTTATAAATATATAAGAATTATAAGTCATAGTAATATAAATGATTAATTTGTATACCTTTTGTTGAGGAAATGATTCTTGAAGACGTAGCTGTCTGTGAAAAACTTGCCATGTCTCAGGTGGTATGTTAGGTCTTCTCTTATTTTGTTCTACCATACAATATCTCCTATTATTTTAATCTCAAACAAAAAAAGATCAGAATATAAAAAAACTTTAAATTTATAAATATGCATAATAGACACACATACATACTTACACTTATACATACGTACTTACATATACACACACATACATGCATACACTTACACATATACATACACTTACACATACATACATACACTTACATATACATACACATACTTACACATACATACATACATACACACACACACATACATGCATACACATACACATATATCGAGAGCTCAAAGCAGGGATCAAGTTGAATCTTGTACCAACCTTTAAGCATCAACAAGATTTCTTAGAGAGTGTTGATGATGATACTGAGATACCATACGTTGTGCTTCCTAAGAGGACTGGATCACATGGTGGTCATATGAAAAACAACAAAGAGTGCATTAGTGCATTTTGCAAAGCATTGAGATTCACAAGAGAAAGGTGGATCAATGCTTTCAGAAATTGAGTAGAGGTGAAAGCATTGATTCACAATTTATATCTCACAATGCTTTGTGAATCCGCTTCTTTCAGAAATTGAGTAAAGGTGAAAGCATTTCTGAAAGCATTGATCCGCCTTTCTCTTGTGAATCTCAATGCTTCCTAAAATGCACTAATGCACCCTTTGTTGTTCCTCGTATGGCCCATCATGTGATCCTGTCCTCTTAAGAAGCACAATATCTCAGTATCATCATCAGCACTCTCTAGGAGGAACTTGTTCAGAGATAGAAATCAACTTGTTGAGATAACTGCATCAAGAGGGACTTGTTATGGCCAAGTTTTGTTAGAAATCAACTTATGCACCTGCTCCTTGGATACTTATGACAAAAGAGATGCAAACAGGTAAAAAAATATTTTACTTTTTAACATTTAGTTCAATATTATTTCAAGCACATAACAATGATTTTTCTTTTATTTTATAGGTTATTTTGAAGATTGATTGATTTTGAGCTGAGCATGAAGGTCTCTATTTCCCGTTAAAAAGGGATCATTATTGACTGTTAACTTGAATCCTTTGAATGGGTATCAAACAATAGGTTTTCCTTTATTCAACTAGAATATAGGTGAATCCCACCATAGAGATGAAAACATGTTCTTTTAAGTTAGAACATGAAGCTGGGGGGTATGCCTAAAATTTTATATATAGTTCTATTTTCAAGGATGAAATTTCTTTCATATATGTATATATATATGTGTGTGTGTGTATATATATGTATATGTATTCATGTGTGTTATATATATACAGGTGTTAGTATGCATACATGTGTGTTTCATATGTATGTATGTATGTATATGCATGTGTATGATATATGTATGCATGTGTTGGTATACACACATGTATGTATGCATGTGTTGGTATACACACATGTATGTATGCATGTGCATTTGTGCGATATATGCAAAGTGTGTTTATAATTGTGTATCCATGTATATGTATATATGTGTGCATGTAGGCATGTATATGTGATGTGTATGTATTTAAATATGTGTTATATATATATATATATATATATATATATATATATATATATATATATATATATATATATATATATATATATATATATATATATATATATATATATATATATATATATATATATATATATATATATATATATATATATGTGTGTGTGTGTGTGTGTGTGTGTGTGTGTGTGTGTGTGTGTGTGTATACATGATATGGTCCTCATTGATTCGAGTAGCTATATATAGATGCATAAGGTTGGGAGGAGAGACATCTCTCTAGTAGGTGGTGGGAGGACTAGAAGAAATGTGTATATATACTTCAACCATACGACAAACATGACAAGCTCAAGACTCAAGTCAATTTACTATATTCTATGTAATATTTATATATATACACACATAAATATAACAAATAAAAGCAATGCATACCGTACCATGTGCCATCAATATCCATATCTCTTTCGAACACCATTTATGCGACCACCGGTGCCAAATTCTGTCTCCAATGAACTAAGTACATATTTTTTATCTCTCTCATCAAACTCATTACATACAAAAAAAAAGATGTAAGTAAAACATAAAATATTTATCTCAATTTATATGTAAATTTATAGTTACTTCCATTTCAAGTGAACAAAACGCAGGTAGGAGTCACATAAAGCTCTCATTCTTCTTTTAAACTCCAACCCATGCCTCATATATACTATATTTCCCTCAGGTTCTATGTTGCACTCCAGCCCTAGGCTACCTATGCATGTCCTCATAGTCACCTCTGCTTTGCTTGCACAAGCTGGAATTGGTATAGGTGTCCTAAAAATAAATAGATAAAAATGAATAAAAACATTCGTTATAATATTATTAAAAATATAAATTTATGAAAAAACATACCTATGGATAGATAAATCTCTTCCTTTCAAATGGAGCCACAAAGGAGCCTTCCTATGGGTGTTGGGTAAGCATCTGTACTATGGTAAAATCTAATTCCTCATGGGGTATGTCTGCATACTCATGCATGATAGCTCCTAACGAATCAGGCGGAACTTTCCCTCTCATAAGTATGCATGTGTGTGTGTGTGTGCATATGTATATGTATGTGTGTATGTATATATATGCATATGCATGTGTATGTATGTATATGCATATGTGTATGTATGTGTGGTATGTATATGTATGTGTGTGTATGTGCATGTATGTATATGTGTGCATATATATATATATATATATATATATATATATATATATATATATATATATATATATATATATATATATATATATATATATATATATATATATGTATATGTGTATGTATCTGTATGTATCTGTATGTGTGTGTATGTGCATGTGTGTGTATACATGTGTCTATGTATGTATGCATATGCATGTGTATGCATATGTGTGTATGTATGTATGTGAGTGTATATGTGTGTGTGTATATGCATGTGTGTGTATGTGTGTGTATGCATGTGTGTGTATGTGCATGTGTGTGTATTTATGCATGTGAGTGTGAGTGTGTGTCTATCTATGTGTAGGTATACGTGCAAGTATCTATATGTGTATGAGTGTGTATGCATATGTGTGCATTTATGTATGTGTGTATAAGTGTGTATGTATGTATGTGTGTATAAGTGTGTATGTATGTATGTGTGTGTATACATATGTATGTATGTATGTATGTATGTATGTATGTATGTATGTATGTATGTATGTATATATGTATGTATGTATGTATGTATGCATGCATGCATGCATGTATGTATGTATGTATGTATGTATGTATGTATGTATGTATGTATGTATGTATGTATGTATGTATGTATGTATGCATGCATGTCTATGTATGTATGCATGTGTGTGTATGTATGTATGTGTGTGTATGTATGCATGTGTCTGTATGTGCATGTGTGTATGTATGTATGCATATGCATGTGTATGTATGTATGCATATGCATGTGTATGCATGTATGTGTATGTATGCATATGAGTGTATGTATGCATGTGAGTGTATGTGTGTGTGTATGTATGTGTATGTGTATATGTATATGCATGTTTATGTATGTGTATGTGTGTATATGTATGTATGCATATAAGTGTATGTATGCATGTGAGTGTATATGTGTGTCTATGTGTGTATATATGTGTATGTGTATATATGTATGCGTGTGTGTGCATATGTGTGTGTATGTGATAATGTTTATGTATATATAAATATGCATGTGTGTGTACAAATGCATGTGAGTATGTATGCACATGTGTGTATGTATGCACATGTGTGTATGCATGTGTGTGTATGCATGTGTGTATGTGCACGTGTGTGTATACATATGTCTATGCATATGGATGTGTATGCATATGTGTGTATGTATGCATGTGAGTGTATGTGTGTGTATGTATATGTGTATGTGTATATGTGCAGGTACCTATATGTGTATGTGTGTGTATGCATATGTGTGCATTTATAAATGTGTGTGTATGCATATCATATATGTGTGCATTTGTGTATGTATGTATGTATGTGTGTGTATATGTGTATATGTGTGTATGTGTGTGTATGCATATGTGTGTGTATGTGCATGTGTGTATGCATGTATCTATGTATGTATGCATATGCATGTGTATGCATGTGTGTGTATGTATATGTGCAAATACCTATATGTGTATGAGTGTGTATGCATATGTGTGCATTTATGTATGTGTGTATATGTGTGTATGTATGTATGTGTGTGTATACATATGTATGTATGTATGTATGTATGTGCATGTGTGTGTATGCATGTCAATGTATGTATGCATGTGTGTATGTATGTATGCATATGCATGTGTATGCATGCATGTGTATGTATGCATATGAGTGTATGTATGCATGTGAGTGTATGTATATGTTTATGTGTGTGTATATGTGTGTGTATGTATGTGTATGTGTATATGTATATGTGTGTCTATGTATGTGTATGTGTGTATATGTATGTATGCATATAAGTGTATGTATGCATGTGAGTGTATATGTATGTGTACATATGTGTATGTGTATATATGTATTGTGTGTATGCATATGTGTGTGTATGTTCTTGTGTACATATGTGTATGTGTATATATGTATTGTGTGTATGCATATGTGTGTGTATGTTCTTGTGTTTATGTATATATACATATGCATGTGTGTATGTATGTATACATCTGCATGTGTGTATGAATGCATGTGAGTATGTATGCACATGTGTGTATGTATGCACATGTGTGTATGTATGCACATGTGTGTATGTATGCACATGTGTGTATGCATATGTGTGTATGTATGCATGTGAGTGTATGTGTGTGTGTATGTATATGTGTATGTGTATATGTGCAAGTACCTATATGTGTATGTGTGTGTATGATTTTGTGTGTATATGTGTATATGTATGTGTGTGTATATGTGTGCATGTGTGTGTATGCATGTGTGTGTGCATGCATATGTGTGTATGTATATGCATGTGTGTGCATGCATATATGTGTATGTGCATGTACATTTGCTTGTTCGGTCACTCCTTCGCTCGTTCACTCTTGTTCACTCGTTCAGTCGCTCCTTCTCTCGTTCGCTCTTGCTCTTTCACTTGATCCCGCCACAAATGTGCTGGGAGAAATCTTTTTTTTTTTCAAGTTCAAAGTGTTGCTTATGCAATGCTATAGCATTGCATCCAGTGTGCAATCGTCGCTAACATAGTTGCTAAAAGTCGATGCAGATAGCGACGAATAATATATGTGTCGCTTATGCGACGCTCATCGTCGCTTATTCGATACAAAACTTTTATATTCTTTTTTTCTCTCCTAGAGCATCATGTATGCAATGATATGTGATGCCATCGTTGCAATATGATGTTCCCCGTTTTTTTTTTTCAATTGGAAGCATCGCTACACCCCCTTTATTCTTGTAGTGGATATATCAAACTTCCCACAATTTTCCTGTACATAGTAGCATTTTCCAATGCTTACCTGATGTAGTATCCAACTTCAACTTTTGATCTAATGGCATAGAAATTGGTTTACAATCAGCTGTACCATACTTTTGCAGCATACTCAAGGCATATTGCCTTTGTGACATCCATATACATGTTTTTCTATGTATAAACTCAATGCCCAAGAAGTAGCACAACACACTAAGATCCTTCATGTGGAATTCCTGCATAAGGAGTTGCTTTACCTCTTTAATGTTTGCTTCATTGTCACCTCCTACAATCAAGTCATCGACCTAAATAGCCACGATTGTGATGCCATCATCACCCTTCCTTGCATATAATGGATGATATGCATCACACATAGAAAATCCAATGGAGGTCAAATAATCAGCAATCCTTGCATGCCAAGCACAAGGGGCTTCTTTAATTCCATAGAAAGCCTTTTGTAACTTGCAAACATATTCTAGGTGCTTTGAATCTTCATATCCTTGTGACCGGACTATATATACTTCTTCCTGTAACTCACCATGTAGAAAGCATTCTTCACATCCATTTGATGCAAAGTCCATCCTTTTTCTATAGCTACTGCAATAAGTGTTCTTACAATGGACATTTTAGCTATAGGGCTAAATGTTTCCTCATAATCAATGCCATATGTCTGTGCATATCCTTTTGCTACCAATCATGCTTTGTACATGCTTATGATACCATCAACATTGTGCTTTACCTTGTAAACCCACTTGAAGCCTATGGGTTTCTTTCCTTACGACAATGGAACCAGATCCCATGTATCATTTCCATAAAGTGCAACCATCTCCTCATCGATAGATTTCTCCCAATCTGCATTTCCAATTGCATCTTCAAAACAAGAAGGTTCAATATCTTGTATTACCTTGGCCATGTAGGCACAATGAAGAGCCATATTACTGTTATATGTCAATCGTTGCACTCAATTTCGCACCCTTCCAGATCTTCTTGGTCCTGGATCACTTCTCCTTGTATCATTTGCATGTGCCTTTCTTGTTGGTGCAAATTACAAGCCTTCACATTTGGCTTAGCATGAAAGACTATATGTGGAAGCATTTGATGATTCATATGAACCATAGCTTATGCTTACTTGATTATTTACAATTGTAAAAGGTTTATACCTTGAGAGAATCTTGTAAAACCTTATATCTCGTGGAGTTAGGAGAAGTATGAGCTACGAATCTCATTTGATAACTTCTAAATCAAAGGATTCACTTTTAGTTGGAGACAAATTTGAATTTGAATTCAAACTAGGAGAAACTTCTTGCATAAAGGTCTTTCAAAATCAAGCAGCCTTGTGGTCTCATCCTAGAGCTCATTCTTGAAAATCTGTAGAGTTTGAGTAGCTTACACCATAGCTTACTCATTCCACCATCGTTGAGAATCATTTCAATGCCAGTGATCTTGTATAATCATGTGTTTTAATACATACAATTCATCAATCAACTCTGTCTACTTCTCTGCTATGACTACTCAGAACAATGAACTTTTTGTGGTCATATCTCAGTGAGTTCTCAACCAATTTACATGATCTATAGCTTCTTGGAACCAACTTGAAGTCTACTTTATGCTATCAAAATTGCAAGGCATTTGGTTTAGCCATCTGGGAGAAATCTTCGTCGAAGTGCTCACTGGTCATCTACTGGTTAGTCCCTAAAAAGTTGGGGGTAAGCTTTGGATTGCTAAAATTATTTCTAAGAGTATGGTTTATCATTTTAGATTATTCCACTTGAAATCATGAGCTATCTAAGCTAATTAAATTCCCTCAAAAGGAATTTCATCAACTATTACTGTACTGTAAGCACTGAGCAAAAGAACTAGCAGGAGTATAAACCAAAATAGCAAGTTTTGTGAGACTAGTTATTCATGAAGTAGCCTGTTTTGATTCAATTGTTTCAAGCATCAACTCCAAAGTACATAGCTACTTTTTCGGTGTCAATTGCAAGCTAAAAGGGCCTACTACATAACTCTGAAGTGTATTAGGGCAGGTACGAAGCAGGTTTTAGTAGTACCACCTCACTTCTTGAGGTATCCATCTATCTCTTCCAACATTTCTTACTCTTGAAGTCTTCACAAAACGCAATCCAAGTTCCCCATCAAGACTCTTTTCTGAACTGCTTGAATCTCCATCAATGTCTTCCAAACCTGTAGATGTTTACTACGAGCAAAAAGCTTTCCTTTACCTTTTGTTGGCATTCAAGGTCAAGCACAAGGCATGAGAACACATCAAAGAAGTAGACACAGAAGAAGAAGGAGCATGTAGGAAGCTCCAAGAAGTACATGTCAAATTTTCAGAAGAAACCCCTACAAAACGAGTGATTTTGATCACTAAAACCATTGTAAATATAATTTCACCTTTTTGTAGCTCCATTTTTTGCAAGATGAGGAGTCCTCAAGCTTGAGGAGCATTAGAAGTATCTACGTATAAGTTTTCATAATTTTTAGACTTCGTTTGAGCCCTCAAATAAGCCTTGGAACCTAATTTTTAACTAGGTTGGACACTAGGTCGAATAGGGCCAAAACTAGTCAAAAAACTATAAAAAGAGCTAGAGAGCTCATTTTTAGGGTTAACAAGTTAGAGAAAGAGCTTATTGAAGAGTGTAATGGAGCTATTGAGAATCAAAGCTTCCATTGTTCCTATCTTTGTTATCTTGCCTTGTATGCGCGTGTGTGTGTGCATGTACATGCTTGTCACTCACATTTGCTCACCACAATCACTCACGATCTTCATATCCTCCTCACGTATCTGTGGATTGACAAGTAAAGGAGGTGGTACTCATGCTTGAGCTACAACAAATTTTGGTGCCGTTGCCGAGGAGCATTGCTCGAGGATGGATGGTAAGATCATAGATTTTCGACGTTGGAAGGTAAAAAATAGTCATTTTCTGTTATTTTTTTATTTTTCTTCTCCATCTTCATCATCATCTTCTTCCATCTTGATCTTCGCAGACATTTTTCGTTTTTTATCTTATATGCACTATTTTCACCTCATTTCTCATCAGTGGGTGTGCAAGAGAGAGAGAGAGAGGCGAAGTATTGATGTGTTCAAGTTTCTATGATTTTTGTGACCTCTATACGACACACAGGCCTTGGCATTGAAGCTCGAAGTTCCTGCCAAAAATCTCATAAAATTGCGATTCTGTGAAAAATTCAAAATTTTTCAAAATCGTGATTTGTGAAAAATTCAATTTTTTTCAAAATCACGATTCTCTTGCTATTGGAATTTCCTGCATAAAAGTATTCTCAAGAAACACAATTTTGAGGTCACTCTCAAAATCGCGATTTGTAGGTTGTGCTCAAAATCGTGATTCTCTAATTCTCTCAAAAATATGATTCTCAAGTCATTCTCAAAAAACACGATCTTCAATCAACTTTGCGATTTTCTGGTCATTCTCAAGATCACAATGTTCAATTCAAAAACATGATCCTAAGGAAAAACACAATTTTCAGGAAAACATGATTTTTTGGTCATTCTCAAAATTGCGATTTTCACAAAACACAATTCTAAGGAAAGACATGATCTTGAGGTCATTCTCAAAATCAGGATTTTGAGGGTGTCTCGAAAATACGATTCTCTATCAGGATCACATTTTTCACAATTCTCTATCAGGATTGCATTTTTCATGATTCTCTGTCAGGATCGCATTTTTCATGATTCTTTGTCAGGATTGCATTTTTCACGATTCTCTGTCAAGATCGCATTTTTCACAATTCTCTGTCAGGATTGCATTTTTTGGGTTTGGTCAGAATCGTGATCCTCAGTAAAAATCGTGGTATTCAAGGTTGTTCAAGATCGCGATCTTCAATCAAAATTGTGATTTTCTCATAGCATCATGTTTCCCTATTTTGACCCTAAGAGCCTGATTTTACATAACTTTTTCATCAAAAGTTCGTTTTAATGCACTGATTTTCAGATATGGTAATTTGAAGTTGACCCTCAAGTGGGATTAGGAAGCCAAGGGGGCTCCAAAGGATCTTGAGCAGTATAAAGGGGAAATTTTGGACTCTTAACCAAGGCATATGAACCTTAGATCTGATAGACAACTAGGAAGGGATAAACAAAGCATCAGATCCTCTGAAGCTAGTGTCAATCACACAACTAGTTCATGGGCACAAGAACTTAGTGATTATCCTTATCTGCTAAGCTCAGAAACAAGTGATTCAGAAATGTCTTTTAGCATGGAGAGACCTATAGGTAGCTCAAGTACTACCTATTTACAAACTCCAAAAGGTCCCTATAAGATGCAATTGGAGTATATTAGGACCAACTGATTAGGTGTACATATTTATGAGGATGGTCTGAGGAGATCAGTTGTCCAACTCAAAAATCCCAATCAACTCTTCAGACTTGAACACCCAGTGGTCAAGTTTGAAGAAGGTTCATATATTGATAAGCAAGGAACCATGTATGTGGTTACCAACCTACCAGATATGATAGATGAGTTCGAAAGTATCATTCCTGAGAACGAGATAGGAGACCTAAAGCAGGGAGACCTAGGATGAGGACCCAAATCTCCTAGAGGTAAGTCAGTCTTGACTAGGGCAATCACTCTAGAGTGGATTCCCCAACACAACAAAAGCATAGAACTATTCTTCAATAGAGAAATAGAGGAAGCCTTTTGGAGATTCAAACCAAATCAACCTAGCAGAACAGGCGGAATCACCATCTATGAGTTCAAAGATCCTGAGATACCAGGCAAAGTTGTCTATCTAGATAACACATCGGAGAGAATGTTATTGGTAACAGAGCATTTCAAGCATGCATACACTTGTCAAGGTGAATTGATTTTTTCTCCACCAAGATCTAATACTTACAATGGCCTCCAAGGAGCAGGATCATCACAAGCTGATGAAAACCAGAGGGAAAGATCCAGAGAGAGACTTGAGGTAAGCTTTGCACACACAATGGGTAGAGACAGATCAGGACTTGAACGTGAAAGACCTAAAAGAGAGAGACATAGAGCACATAGGCATAAAAGAGATGAACATGATTTTCCATTACCTAGATCGCAAGAGTACCCAAGAACCCTTAGACCTTTGCAAGTGATCAAGACAATGAAAAAATACTTTGACAATTCAGGAGATCCTTATGATTGGTCGAGTTCAAACAAGTGTTTGCTAACAGGTCGACGACATGTTCATCCAGTTCGAGGCCTTTGGGTTGAGTCTCAAGGGTACTGCTTTAGCTTGATTTCAGCCTCCAAATAGTCGTAACTACCAAAATATAAGTCAATTGCTAGAAGCATTCATTGTGGAATTTTCCAAGAGTGGCATCAAGCATAACACATCATCCTTGATCCACAGCTTCAAGTAGACACCCCAAGAAATAGTGTGACTTGCAAAAAGACAGTTCATACATTAGTTAGAAAGATGCCCTATTCTAGAGCTACCCACATCAGCAAACAAGTGGCCTTGTTTTTATATGGCTTACTAAGCACCAAATTAAGATCATATGTGTACTTGAAAGAACCTAGATCCATAGAGTAGTGTGTGCAGATGTGCATTGACATAGAAGACAACTTGGGTGAGGAGCTAGAGTTGTCCAAACTCTATGAGGATTCTGACAACTCTACTAGTCATACTTCCAAAACCTCCACTGAGATAGATGAGATAGCTGAGCAGGTTGCCAAGAAGCTAGGAGTTCAAAATAGACAAACACCAAGGGTCACCTCATTGAAGTGATGTTACAAATGTGGAGGAGACCACATGGCTAGTGTGTGCTCGATGATGGCTCAACCCCAAGGAAACCCTAATGCTCCATCTTGCACTATTGAGAGAAAATACACGAACCACATGGCTCAAGATTTCCGTTACAATAGGCAGCCTATTAGACAAACTTATCAGCAACCTTACCAATAGGGTAGGTATCAGAATCAATACCAATAGCCATATTACAAGTCACAACAACAATATCAGGCACCATATAGGCCACAACTAGTCCTAGGAAACCAACCGCCACCTCGAGCTGATGTGATTCCAGTTAAGTATGCAATGGCAGAGGAGGACCCTAATAGAGCATTGGTAACCACTTTGGTCTCAAAAAATGACCCTCATGTTCATAGTTCTCACTAGACCCATGAAGATAGTCCACAAGCTTATTACACAGAGTCACCTGAACACAATGAGACTTATCCATCTTAATATGAAGCACTACCTATGGAACCAAATTGGGAGCCAGAATACTCCAATCTCATGTATACGAATCCTAACCCAAGGACCCAATTGAGACCAATGAGACCACAAACCCCTAGAGGACCATGTTTTAGATGTCAAGGTGACCATTTCATTCACGAATGTTCCCGCTCACCAGCTCTAGGACAAGGACAAAACATCACAATACAACACTTTTTTCTTGAATGTGACAAAGAACATCTTCCGAGAGATTGTCCCAGGAACCTCTCTAGTGCACCCAAGGTTACACCCATTAATGTGGTAGGAATAGTGGTGGATTCAAGTTCAAGTAGTGTTAACATGGATCCTATACAGGTAGTTACTAGGGCACAAGCCTTACAACAAGCGAAGCCAATTGAACAATCAGAGTCAAGTGAATTAGGAGAGGCTAGAAGAGGAAAACAAGGACTTGGAAGGGAACCAGAGAGAAAGCCAATCGTAAGTGGGCTAGAAAGTTATCAGAACTAGAAGAAAGCTTAAGAAACATAGAAACAAAGATTTCAAACATTGCATCTCAAAACCCCTCGCATGCTAGAAACCCATCCACTTCGCTTCATCCCACCCCACCACCCATTATGAATAGACCAGAACCAGGGTCTGTTCTCACAAATTCAACCCTAGAAGGCTTGGACATGATGTTCAAGGCCTATTAGGCTCGGCTTCAAGAAGGGTCAACATTGCAAACCTAGACAAGAGTTACCCTAGAGCAGATTTAGATATTGAGTAGAAAAAAATGTGCATGAAAATGGTAGAACTAGATCAGGATATGATCGAAACCAATCAAATGTTCAATCAAACAAATTCTATCAAACTGGGTTTGCATTTTCACGGATTACTAGAAAGATTAGAGCAGTTGGTAAATAAGTCACAGGTTTCTTTACCTCCACAGGTTTGACTGATTGTTGAAAGAGGAACCTCACCACCAATGAAAGTTTATGTTCTTGATTCCATGGATGATGGAACACCTATTTCGATTCAACAATTTTCTCAAGAGTTCTTACAGGAAATACAAGAAGAGAAATGGGCCAAGGAGAAGGGTGGTTCCCCTCCTATTCATGAAATTGATTATCTTCATGATCAATTTCCCCAAGTCATTCCATCTATTTATGGAGACCAAGGAGAGCAACAAGAAGATGAAAGATTAGATTTTGAGTCTAATTCTTTACAAGAGTTGCCATAATTCATGGGCCCATGGGAATTTGAATCTCTTTCAGATCAGAGCTCCCACAATACTGTTAAAGAAATGAGGACTCATTGGTTCCAACAAACATTGAAGTCGTGAAGAACACTAAGGTTCAGTGTCAGCTCACTTTAGAAGAGCTCCTCAAAGTAAAACCTGAGCTATGGAAACATGTGGCGAATCAAGTTCCTGAACTTGGTTTTAATGTGTCGAAAGTAGGCTCTAAGAAAAAATTCCTAGAGATACTTCTAGACAAAATAGGAGACAGGAGTGAGGGAGAAGAAGGTAATACTTATCTTCCAATCACCTACCAATGTTACACAACCAAAGATATCTTAGATTCAGGTGCTGATGCTGTGATTGCGACCACCTCCTTGTGGAAGCAATGGGGTAAACCCGCATTAAGATCAATTAGAATGAAGTTTCAAATGGTTGATGGCCATATTGAAAGACCTCTAGGATAACTAGAAGGGATAACTCTAACTACTTGTGGGTAGAGTTTGAACACACCTTTGCTATATGTGACTTTGGTAAAAATAACGTCTATGAGATGATCCTAGGAAGACCCTTCCTACGACAACTACAAATAGTATAGGATTGGGGAACCAACTCCTTGTACTTGCAACACTTAGGGGTCACAACCTATAGTGGAATCCTATCCACAAGGCTCAAGAAGATTCAATCTCTATGCATTCTGAAAGTTCATTTGATCCATCCTGGATGCATGAAGATACTCATTTGTGGATGTGCAAGGTTGCAGAGGAAGAAGAAAGATGCCTAAAAGCGAGAGAAGAAGGAACTTCTCAAGGAGATAGACCTATTAGAGACCCAACCTACACACCAATGATCTTTCCAGATGAGGAGTTTGAACCTCATGGTTGGGTAGAAATCTTAGCCACCATGGACATTGTTGTCAATGAACAACAGTGAACACCTCATTGTGATGAGGAGGGTTATGATATCTCTGTGTTCATGTGTGATCCCTTGCTAGAAGAGTGTGATCCTAGCGATCTCATAGAAGAAGAAGAGGATGATGATGATCTAGAATCCATTGTGATGGATAGTCACTTTGATTTAGAGGAGCATTATCTAGAGAATGTAGGATTATTTACCCAAAAAGAAGAAGAACCCTTGACAAGTATTAAAACAATAAATTCAAGGGTGAAAAGTGAAGGGAGTCAAAAGAAAAAGAAAAGAAAAGGAGTGAAACAAGAAGAGGAGCAATCATTGTTTGAAGTACCAGAGAATTTCAAGAAATATGAAGTTGAAGATCGAAAAATTTCGATACGAATGCCTAAGAGAGAGGCCACACAACAAGCAAGAACTTTTTGATTATCTTGTTTATATATGCTTTCTACTAGTATTTGGTATCTTTGTGATTTGGTAATCTCTCCTTCTCCAATCCTAATTCTAGGGCTCTTGGGTCCAAATGTGAGAACAGGGACAATGGTTTTGACCCATTCAACTACTATCCGAAGATTAAACATGTATGCATATGGTACTTCATTTGCTATTCCTTAAGGGGCTTCTCTCGTAGTTAATCATGAAAGATGATCTGCTCTCAAGTGGGTCCTTCGCTTTCTGAATACTACTTCAAAATTGTATTCCATTAGTAATAGGAGCCAACGAATCAATCATCGTGTGTTACAATTCTTATGGACTTATGTTGAGAGCAGTATGGGCACCCAAGGACTGACTAGACAAGGAAGCCAGCGGAGAGAGTCAGAGCGAGGTGAAGGATTAAGTAGACAAAGCAGTCGACGCAAATCTGGCAGATAGGCCCTTCAAAATTTTCCAAATCAACATCTTTATAACAGTGATTCTTATCACTAACAATCATTGTAAATACCATTTCATATTTTTGTAGCTCCATTTTGTGCAAGCCAAGGAGTCCTTGAGCTTGAGGAGCTTTAGAAGTATCTACCTGTCAGTTTTCACATTTTTTAGACTTCGTTTGAACCTCCAAATAGGGTAGAGAACCTAATTTTTAACTAGGCCGGACAGTAGGTCTGGACAAGGCCAAAACCTAGTCAAAAACTATAAATAGAGCTAGAGAGCTCATTTATGAGGTTAGTTTGTAAGTGATTTGAACTTGTAAGAGCTTTTTGAAAGCAATCTAAGAACTCCATTGCTTCTCACTCTTTGTCTTACTGTGTGTGCGCGTGTGTGTGTATGTGTGTGCATGTTGGTGTGCTTCTCACTCATGCACTTGTGCCTTCACTTGCTCGAGGTCTTCATACCATCCTCACATCTTCCGGGATTGACATTAAAGGAGGTGCTACTCATCACTGAGCTACACCAAATTTTGGCGCCGTTGCCGGGGATCGAGCTTTGAGGACGAGCGTGTGATGGTAAGACGTAGATTTGAGACGTTGGCGTCGTAGGTAATTTCTTTACCCTTCTTATTTTTCTCTTCCTTCCCTCACCACCATCATCACCATCATCATCCTCACCATCTCCCACCTCCATCTCCATCATCGCGAAAAATTTCAGTTTTTTTGACTATATCTCCTTCCTCCTTTCATTTCCCTCATTTCACTTGTGAGAGAGAGCGAGAGAGCGAACTATTGTGTGCTATTTTTTGCATGTTTCTTGAGTTTGCTTGCAAGTTCCAGCAGCATCATCCCCTCCAGCACGTTGCGCAGGTACGGAAATGTGCAGAACTGTCTCGCAGTCGCCAGCTTCTGTCGATCGCGATTGACAAAAATTTTCATCTTTTGGTAAAACTGAGTGCACCACAGTAGACTAGAGACCTTGCACATCACAAATCCACAAAAATTTTTGGAAAATTTGCATTTTTTCAGTCCATCGCGATTGATAGCATCAATCGCGATTGACACTGTCCATCGAGACGGACAGCGAGTCCATCGCGATTGACAGACCCCGACGGACACGTGTCCATCGCGACGCACACCCCTGTCCATCGCGACCGATGGAAAAATCGCGATTGACACCCCATTTCGCCGAGATTCTTGTCCATCGCGACATATAGAGCCCCGATTGACTCAAATTCACAGAAAACCCCGAAGACTTCAGTCCATCGCGATTGATGTCCATCGCGATTGACACCTGTCCATCGCGATTGACAGCCCAGTCGATCGCGATTGACAGCCATTTTCGGCTAAATTTTTAGGGTTTTTTAAATTGAAGATTTTGGCTAATTTTGGACATGGATAATGGACTCTAGAGCACATAAGGAGGCTATAGGTAAATAACCCGAGGAAAACCTGTTGCCCTGTTAGCCTGTTTGAACCCTGTTTTAATCCCTGAAGCCTGAACTGACATAACTTCCTCATACGAAATCCGTTTGCTGTGATTATTTTCCATAAAGGCAAAGGATAATTTGGTCTGTGAGTTACATGCATGAAAGTGGTCTATTGTGTCATTTGAACCTAAGTCTTGAGCTAACCATGGGACTTTTACAGGTCCAGTAAGAGCACTTGAGGGCATTCAAGCAAGAGTAAGTGCAAGCTTGGGAACACGCTTCCTGGGCACTCAAGGGCAACCCAGAAGGAAACAAAAGGTGGGAAATTATCAACTCCCTTTGTCAATTCCTAGCTTAGGCTAAGAACGACTAGTGATAGGAGTAAGCCAAGGCGGTGATAGGCATTTGCCAAGTTGAAGACTACCTATGCACTCAAGTTCAAGATTAAACCTAATCTCTTCGTGATGCGATAACCTTAAAGGAAAGAATCTAACGTGGAACGATCAACTTACAGTGCGAAAATATACTCAAATATTCCTGACGACGTGATTTCTGACAAGAGCATAAACACGGTAACCACTAAAAAGAATCAAGTGACTGATACAAAAGGACTCAGCAACGAGGTTGTACTTGGGCAAATTTGGGCTATTCAATTAGGCTTATGAACCTTAGATCAGGGAGACATCTAGGAAAAGATAGACAAAGTCTTAGGTCTTCTGAGGCTAGTGTCAACCACACTGCTAGGTCTTGGGCCCAGCAGTTGAGCCACCACTCATACTACCCTAGCTCTGAGACCAGTGAATCAGAGATGTCTCAAGGCATGGACCGACCTACGGGAAGTTCAGGAGTGCCATACTTGCACAGGGTAGAAGGCCCGTACAAGACGCAACTGGAATACCTTAGGACCAACCGATTAGGTGCTAGCATCTATGAGGACGGTCTAGGAAGATCCGTGGTCCAGATTAAAAACTTGCATGTATGCATTAACTTGAAGAAGGTCAATGCAGCCACAATTCGAGATAACTATCCGCTTCCTATCACAGAACATCTCTTAGAAAGAGTAGCAGGCAAGGAAGTGTACATCTTCCTGGATGGATTTTCGGGCTACAATCAAGTAGCCATAGCTCCAGAAGATCAGCATAAGACGGCATTTGCCACTGAATGGGGCATATTTGCTTTTAGAGTAATGCCATTTGGGCTTACCAATGCACCAACAACCTTCCAGAGGCTGATGTGCCATGTATTTAAAGAGTTCTTGAGGAAGAATTTAGAAGTCTATGTTGATGATCTTTGTGCTCATTCCAACATTAGACAAACACATATTCCTGAACTCAGACAAATCTTTGACAAATGTAGAGAATATCAAGTCTGCCTGAACCCAGAAAAGTGCGTCTTTATGGTCAGGCAAGACAAGATTCTAGGACATATAGTGTCAAAGAATGGCATATCCACTGATGAAGAGAAAGTGAGAGCCATAGCCGAGTTACCTAGGCCAAAGAACGTCAAGGAAGTATAGGCTTTTATGGGGCATTGTGGTTATTACCGACGGTTCATTCACATGTATGCTGTCATTGCAAAGCCCATGTACGGACTTCTGACTAACTTTGAGTGGACTGACGAGTGTGAAAATTCCTTCAATGAGCTTAAACGACGATTATGTTCAGCCCCAATCTTGACTACACCAGATTGGAATAAACCCTTTCATGTTCATGTGGATGCATCCAATTATGCTATTGGGTGTGTACTCGCGCAGCCTACCGACGAAGGTAATATGGATCTTCCAATTGCCTATGCTAGTAGACAATTGAATGCAGCTGAATGAAATTATACCACTACAGAGAGAGAAGGATTAGGCATGGTATATGTAGTTAAAAATTTTAGACATTATTTGCTTGCAAATAAGTTTAAATTTTTTACTGACCATCAGGCACTGCTATATCTCGTGAACAAGCCATGCAATACAAGTAGATTAGTAAGATGGTTTTTCTTACTAATGGAATACGACTTCGAGGTTGTGGTAAGGAAAGGTAGGACTCACTTGAGAGCAGACCATCTCTCTAGACTCATATCTGGAGAAGCCCCACAAGGAGTGTCAGATGACCTTCCTGATGCTTACTTGTTTACTTTGGAAGTGGTGCCGCAGTGGGCTAAGCCATTGGTGCCAGTATTGACATACGGGCCTAACCACCCAGTAGTAAACACACAGGATAGAGAGGTAGTAAAAGCTCAAAAGTATCACATCAGGCAGGAAGTATGTACAAGCACACAGATCAAGGGATTTTGGCTTGTTGTGTGGAAAAGGATGAGTATGCTAAATGGTTGCAACTAGCACATGTAGGTGCATTAGAGCAACACTACTCAAAGCAACGAACCCTACAGACACTAAGGAGACTCGGAGTGCATTGGCCTACTATGGAGGCTGATGTCCAAAAGTTGTGCAAGGAATGCCCAATCTGTTGCACCAAACCACCTGTGGAACATGCCACTCTTTATCAAGTGTCCATAGTGCCAGATTGGAGTGAACCACTAGTATCCTTCCTGAGGACGAAAACATTCCCTCCAGACATGACTCTGGCTAGGAAAAGGAGTTTAGAACAAGAAGCCCTGGATTACTCACTCATTGGTGATAATCTATACAAACGTGGTAAAGATGGTTACCTGCGACTATGTGTCCATGAGAGTGAATATCTCAAGATCTTGGAAACTGCCCACCAAGGTGTGGCAGGAGGACACTTTGGACCAGATAGGGTGATCAAGGCAATACTATTTGCGGGCTTTTGGTGGCCGACCCTTCACATGGATGCACATACCTATGTGAAACGATGTGATGTCTGTCAGAGAACTCAGTATCCTATACGCAAAGATGAGATGCCACTGAAACCTATGATGGGTGGACGTGCATTCTCTAAGTGGGGAATAGACTTCGTAGGTCCTATTAATCCCCCAGCTAAGGGTTCCCATGCAGAGTATATCATTGTTGCCACGGATTATCTAACCAAATGGGTAGAGGTAAAAGCTACGACAAAGAATGATGCTCAGACAACTACTAGATTCTTGTTTGAGAATGTATTCACAAGATACGGGCTACCTATAGAGCTAGTAAGTGATAGGGGCACTCACTTCTTGAATGAAGTGATTGAAAATCTGCTCCAAGGATTCTTGGTAGTTCATAAGAAGTGTGCCCCCTACCACCCACAAGCTAATGGGCAAGCCGAAAGCACAAACAGATTCTGTGCAATGTGTTGACCAAACTAGTGAATAATAAACGCTCTGATTGGGACAAACAGCTACACCATGTTGTTTGGGCATACCGAGTCGCCTACAAAACGGTACTCCAAGCCACCCCCTTTCAGATGGTATTTGGCCAAAATGTTGTGCTACCGTTGGACTTCTTAATACCTACATTGAAAGTAGCACAAGAACATGAATGGACGGGTCATGAACTCTCCTCTAGACTTTTTGACCTTGAAAGATTAGGAGAAACTAGACTGAGGGCAGCTGCAGGAATATATGCAGCTAAGAAACGACAGAAGGCATACTTTGATGCCCACCTTAAGGATAAAGGTTTGAAGGAAGGTGATCTAGTACTAGTCTACAGTTTAAAACAACATGCGAGGGAACTAGAGAAGAGAGGCTACGGACCCATGATCATTAATAGGATCTCCACAAGTGGAGCAGTACAACTAGCCACTTTAGAGGGTGATGTTCTCCCAAGCTACATAAGCGGATGCAGGGTCAAGTTATATCAGGAACCTCTCACAGAGGAAATGCTAAGTCGACTCAATATTGCCAAGAAACGCAAGGAAGAAGAAAAGCGAATTCGAGAAGAAGCTCAAGCAGAAGCTTTAGAGCGCATATGGAGAATGAAATTAAGAAGACAAGGTAGAGAGCAACCTAGGCCAGATGCCGATGCAGATCAAGGATATCACATGGCTATGTGTGAAGTTTCAGGTATCACATGAAGTTGACAATGCTATTCTTGTCCAAAAATGTATGATGCAGAAAGAGGATTGTCTCAACAACGGAGTCAAGGATAAGAAGGCACTCCCTTCTGTTCCAAAGGCCAGAGGGATGCAGCAACCAAAGGCAGATCAAATACAGAAGAAGCAGAACACTACCTATACTGGAGGCCAAAAAAAAGGATCAAAGCAGATTGTTTCAGCCGATGAAACAAGTATGGAGGCGAAAAGGCGAACACCCTGTTCCGACCAGGCCAACACCACGACCAAAACCTCTTATTAGTAATCAACAACACAACACTAATAAGAAGTCCTTCATAAATTCTTCTGCGAAAGGGAAGTCTATTTGGGTACCCAAGAAGTCAATGAAGGCCAGCCCACAATCACGAGAAATCTGGGTGCCTAAGGCTTGCTTGCGGGCTCAAATAGCTACACCAAGACCACACCCTGTACAACATGGTTCACTCACTCGCACAACCGATACCCACTTGTATTCATCATGCACGAACACACATTGGCACATGAGCACGAGCAGAATCACTTGTAAATGGGTCCCTAAAAAGCCTCATCTCCAGGTAGACACTCTTATAAAACCCTCCAGAGTCTCCACAAAGTCAAGATCAAAACCTATCCATTGCATTTGGCAACCTAAAACTTGTAATAAACCCCCTGACCCCAGTTGTAAATCCATGTCCACCTACTAACTACGTCACTCTCACACCACATCATTCCGCTTAGCTCTTAGGTCTACCCAATTCCTAACTACACACACAAGCACCGAGCACTTACTAACCCCCTAACCTCTCCCGAACCTCATGTTAATGTTGTAATAGGGGACACAGTGTCATTTTTGTGTCCATTGCAATGTTAACATTTATTCATATATTCTCACAGAACCAGCTGTGAAGTTTTCAACATGGCTGAGGCAGCAGGAACTAGCTCTCAAACAGAAACGAGCCAGCAAGTGGTGGACTTAGACAGTTTACCCGTTTTGCCTGAGACAAATGAAAGACGAGAAGAATTGCAGGCCATCAAAATCATACCTATAGCGGACCCTCCCAGTGGCCATACCATGCCCGTAGGAAAAACTTCCCACTGGTTTAGTGAAGTGGAAGGACCCTTGGGAGAGGGAACATACCTATGGGAATCAGAGTTGGACTTCAATGGAAGCAAGGTAAATACCATTTCTTTACAAGAGAATTCGAGAAGTTACAAAATGCAGAAGGTCTACGTTCGCTTTGGGAGAAGGCAGGATTGGATGCATATTTCAGTGCACGGCTCCCAAAGCCTGACTTCATGCGATGCTACTATCTCATCAACACCTTGACTCCAAACAAGAACCGAAAAGGTGCAAGCGCATTTGTGATTCCATCTCTGACAAAGGGGAATGAGCTCAAGAGGTTCAGGCTATCAAACAACTTGGTGAGGGAGGCCCTAGATATGCGCGGAATGCATATTCCTACAGAGAAGGAAACCCTAGTGCCGGATTACATGAAGAATCGAAGCCTCACCAAACTCAAGGACATGGTGTCCATGACGCCTAATATTGCAATACACCTTCGCATGTGCATGCAACACTTTGCTTCTCCTCCACAAGATAGATTCACCATGCCGCCCAAGAAGATTTGGTTTAGTTTGTATCTGGCAGAGACACAGAGCCTCACCATCAACTTACCCCATTGGATAATTGATCAGATACACCTAGCTCACAAACGATGGCCGCGGAAATAGGTTTTATATGGATGCTGTGCTCTGACGAGAATCATTTATAGGTGTTTGGCTTATGACATCCCTATTCAACGGGCCCTAATGTGGAATCGTGTAGAGCAGTTTAGAGGCAGGACATCCACTGGACCCCCTTCTAAGAAGATGAGAGGCACTGTCCAAGTCCCATGTGCTCAACCACGTGGAGCCACCCTAACACCAGACGTCACCCCTCCACCCTGAAGAGTCCGACCATTCACACTCTGACTTCCAAGATGCAGCACCGATGGTCCTAACTTGATATTCCCTCCCATCCCAACCGATCTTGAATTTCCCAGTGGTGCACCTTTGGAAGAACTCACGAATGAAGACTTCGAACAATTATTACAAGACGTAGAGCTGGAGGTAGAAGAGGCACAACAAGTGGAGAATGTGCAAACGCAAGCAACAACCTCCCAAGTACCTGTCACCACAGTTGAAGTGGATGAAGAGGATAATGAAGAAGAAGAACATGAGGAAGATGAGGAGGATTATGATCAAGAGCATCATGATGAGCAACAAGAAGTGCCAGAACTTGTAGGTGCACCTGCATATACAACTCAACTACAAAGGTTATACGACACAATCAAAGGAGTACAAGAAAGGCATCAACTCTCTCTTGTATCAGGTCAAGCTTTGATGCAAGAAATACTATCAGATGATGGGGTGGATCAACATTTCATTGACACCCTCAAATTAGTGTCAGAATCTTTAGGAGTTCCGGAGGCTGTCCACACAGCAGTCCACCAGTCCGTGAGGTATGACAAACGCAGAGTTGACACATTACCACGAGCAGGTAAGACTATCAGGATACCCGTCACAGAACAAGAAGTACCCATTGAAACCACAGGTACCCCCACCACCACCATTGACCTCTCTGCTGAAACCTTCGTTCAGACATCACCCATCTCGCCCCAGCATCCCCCATCACCACCTTCTCCACTCCCACCACCACCTCCCACCATGGAAGAAACGACAGTCATCACCTCTACCTTCACTTATAACCCATCCTCATTCACATCATTCTCATTCCGAGAACCCACCTCACAGGACACCCTCTTCTCTTTCGTCACCAATCCCTTGTACACTTCAACCCTTCTATCCTCCGAACCCATAACTGGCCATCCCATAATCCCAAGTGTGGTTGGAAACCCAGCACCCATAGAAGGCACCCTGTGTTTCCCAGCCTATCCCCCAATACGGGTACCTCCATTCCATGACCCTCACTTCCCATCTGGCCCCTACACCTCTTTCAACCTAACCTCACCACCCCAATACCCGTCCTTTGTGGAGCAGTTCATCCGCTCTCCAATGTTTCAAAGGCACATTTCCCCGATGTTCGCAACGACATCAATCTACACGAACACCACACTCACTTCACCTACCATACCCACCTACATGGTAGCCCCTATACACACCACTCTGTCTGACCCAATGGACATTTCACCCACCACAACACCTCTCCCCACAATTCCACCCTCTCCCCCTCCACTACCCCCCACCTCACCACTCACCACATCATTGGCACACACAGCATTCACTACCTCCCTCCCCAATCCCACCTCCCCTGCATTTCAAACTTTTCCCCTTGCATCTCATAATGTAAATAGCACGTTCGACACATTACTTCAGTGTGCACATCAACTACAACAAGAATACCATCAATTGGAAGAACGCACTGCTGCCCTCCAGTCAGAATCTCAGCGTCTCCAAGCTAGAGTCAACACTCTTGAAGCTGATTACCAAACGCTCCTAACCGAGCATACCACCTTACAACAGGCTCACTCCGAATTGGAATCAAAGACATCGACAGTAGATGATCAAGCAGTCAAGGAACTAGAAACAGTGCTCCAAGCGCAAATGATATCTAATGCTACACTCAGATGCAACCTTGGGCTATTAAGGAAGCATATGGCAACAACACTAGAAGAGAACAAGAGGCTTCAACAACAAAACCAAGACAACGTTGAAGCGGCTATGGAAGGAACTGCAGGAGCAACCATTAGCCCTACCAAGTATAGAGCAGTCGCATCGGAAGATATTCGCATCTTACTTGAGGAGCATGCAAATTTCTTGGAGTCATATGAAAAGTTAGAGATTGAATGTGCAGACCTAAAGAAACAGATAGCCAGTGCCCCCACAGCTCAACAGGAGCCGGTAATCTTGCACCACTCTACAGAAGAAGTAGAGACCCTCTGGAAACAGGTGGCAGAACTCCAAGCACGCCTCTTACCATATGAAAGGCCACCCTCGCCCACTGAAGAACCAGAACCCGAAACAGTAGTGGAAATCCCCGTCGATAACAGCTATGAAGAGCCGTACGAGCCAATGCCAACACCCGGTGGTCGGACTACAGAGGAAGGACAGGACACTTTAGAAATTCAAGTTCCAGATTGGGTCAAAAGGGTCGAGAAAGTGGGTAAGACACATGATGATCGCGTTGCCGTGCAAATGCAATCTCTCACAAATCTGGAAGAAACTGTCCTTCGGTCTTCTTACTTTCAGAACCTATCCCACCAACGGTTAATCACAACATCAGAGTCGCAATACATGCCTTATTTTGTCTTGCTACACGATTATAATGCAGAAGTTAAAAGACATACAGGGAAGGAGCCCATATTTGCCACTCAATTTGAGCCAGAGGACTTACCGACAGATGCGCGTGCTGGCTCGATCTTCCAGCCTAATTGGCGTGCACGTCTACTAACCGATTACCCTGAGATGATGAGCACTTGGGCAACCATGCCACTGTATATCAAGTATAATCCATGTTATTGCCCAATGGTACGTCGCAGATCATGGCAAGCATTTGCGATCAAGGTACGCAACAATAAAGAATGCTCGGCTTGGGTTAACTATCCATATTTTGCTCCACCTCGAGGGACCCCAACCGTAGCCTACATGATATCAACAATTCGGCACTGGTCTACACGTCTAAATAATGTACCCGACATAGCAGCGAAGATGTGTATGAAAATATTCGAGCTCATGACCATTGTCTTCAAAACCTTTCGGACGGTACAAGCTCCATACATCTCTGCCCCTGGATTCTCCCAAGGTAACAAGGATTTAGTCTACGACATGAGCCAGACTCCCTCGGTCACTATAATCTTTGCCTGGCATGCACGAATAAAGTACTTACCCGCATGCTTCAAGAAGACATTTGAGGAAATGTTCTCTACGAGATTCTGGGAATATCATTCAGAAATTTTCATTCCCAGACCCACACATTTGCTACATCTATTCGCAGTAGAACAAGCGATCCATGCAGATCAGTCACGTCTTCCACATCCGGACATTCCAGGACCAATTGATTAAGATCGTATGATGACAGATTTGGCCAGAGGACTACGCATACAAGAACATCAGCTTGCCACTCAGGTTGTGGAATATTACATCCAACACTCCCAGCAACAAGGGTCTATCAGGGACGACAGACGCGAGAGAGGGGGGGGTGTTGAGAGCAGTATGGGCACCCAAGGACTGATTAGACAAGGAAGCCAATAGAGAGAGTCAGAGCGAGGTGAAGGATTAAGTAGACAAAGCAGTCGACGCAAATCTGGCAGATAGGCCCTTCAAATTTTTCCAAATCAACATCTTTATAACAGTGATTCTTATCACTAACAATCATTGTAAATACAAGCCAAGGAGTCATTGAGCTTGAGGAGCTTTAGAAGTATCTACCTGTCAGTTTTCACATTTTTTAGACTTCGTTTGAACCTCCAAACAGGGTAGAGAACCTAATTTTTAACTAGGCCGGACACAAGGTCTGGACAAGGCCAAAACCTAGTCAAAAACTATAAATAGAGCTAGAGAGCTCATTTTTGAGGTTAGCTTGTAAGTGATTTGAACTTGTAAAAGCTTTTTGAAAGCAATCTAAGAACTCCATTGCTTCTCACTCTTTGTCTTACTGTGTGTGCGCGTGTGTGTGTATGTGTGTGCATGTTGGTGTGCTTCTCACTCACGCACTTGTGCCTTCACTTGCTCGAGGTCTTCATACCATCCTCACGTCTTCCCGGATTGACATTAAAGGAGGTGCTACTCATCACTGAGCTACAACTTAGTACAACAAAGCCTAATGATTCATGAAGAACTTGAACTTATTCGCCAATAAGTAATGCCTGATTTTGTTTACTGCATAAATCATTCCTAATCCTTCATGCTTCGTAGTGGTGTAATTTCTTTCTGCTGAATTGAACTGTCTACTTGCATAAGCTATGGGAAGATCTATATTGCTTTCATTCGTGGGTTATGTCAACACACACCTGATGGCATAGTTGGATGCATAGAATGGCTTACTCCAATCTGGTGTAGTTAACATGGGTGCCGAACACATGTCATTTGAGTTCATTGAATGATTTCTCACATTCATCCATCCATTTGAACGGTCAAAAAAGAGTACAAAGGCTTTGCTATGATTGCGTACATGTGTATAAATCATCTATAATAACCACAATGTCCCATGAAAGCATGTACCTCTTTTACATTTTTTGGCCTAGGTAGGTCTGCAATCACTTTAACCTTCTCTTCATCTATAGAGATTCCATTCTTTGACACAATGTGTCCTAGAATTTTGCTCTGGGTTCAGACATACCTAATATTCTTGACATTTGTCAAATATCTACCTTAATTAAAGGATGTGGGTCTGTCTCATGTTAGAATGAGCAGAAAACTCATCCACATAAACTTCCAAGTTCTTTCATAGGAATTCCTTAAAAACATGACACAATAATCATTGAAAAGTAGCAGGTGCATTTATCATCCCAAATGGCATCACACGAAATGCAAATATGCCCCACTCTATAACAAAGGCCGTCTTATGTTGATCTTCAGGGGCAGTGGATACCTGATTATAGCTTCAGAATCCATCAAGAAAGCTGTAGACTTCCTTGCCTGCAACTCGTTCCAATAGATGTTCTGTGATAGGGAGAGGATACCTATCTCTAATCGTGGTGGCATTAACTTTTTTAAGGTTAATACGCACACACAATTTCCCATTTTTCTTAGGCACGACCACAATAGGGGATACCCATTCGGTATGCTCAATTTTGTAAATAAATCATGCTTCTATCAATCGATCTATCTCCTCTTTAATCTTGGTAGCATAATTATCATTATAAGTGTATGGTTTTTGCTTAGAAGGCTTGACCTCAGGAGTCATAGGAATTCTATGGGAGTATGTGCATTTTTCTTCTCCTTCTTCAATTGTGACTATTATGTTTTTTTTGTTTTCTCTCGATTATCATACACTTCTCCAATGCCTGCTTCTCTTTTAGGCATCCATACCATGATTCTTCTATATTCTATTTCATACTTTTTAAAGTTCTCTGGCACTTCCATTAGTGGTTCTTCTTCTTCTATTTGAGGTAATCTCTCTCTCTCTCTCTCTCTCTCTCTCTCTCTCTCTCCTTTTTATGCTTACTTTCTTTTGATTCTGTGAGTGACTCGGGTTGTTCAGTTTGATTTTCCTTACCCAACTCAGGGATATTGGCTTCCACAAAGTAAAGATATTCCTCTTCTGTTGAATAAAAGGGTTCCATGATAATGGACTCTAGGTCCTCCTCACTAGTCTCATCTGGTTCTTGGGACAATTCCTTGCATTCTTCTAGAATGGGATCTTCCTCTAAGGGCTCTATCATAAAGATGGAAATTTCATATCCATCCTCATCACAGTGACGGGTCCATTGTTCTTCATTTACTGCTATATCCATAGTAGCTAAGATCTCTGCCCAACCGTGAGGTTCGAATTCTTGGTCGGGAAACACTATCGATGCATAAGTAGGATCTTGAAGAGTTTGTGGATGTCATTCTAAACCTAAGGTCCCATCTTTTAATTGTTCTTCCTCTTGTTTAGCTAATTTACACATCCATAGATGAGTGACCTCATGCAACCATGATGGATCTGATTCTAATGAATGCACATAATATGTTTCTTCCGGGGTCTTATGGATGGTATTCCATTGTATTGGTGGTACATTGCGATGGGAATAATCCTTGAAGTTAACTTTGGTGGTCACTCCTAAATGTTGCAGGTACAAAGGAGTTGGTTCCCCAATCTTGTACAATTTGAAACTATCACATGAATAGTCGTCCTAAAATCATTTCGTAAGCATGATTTTTTCCAAATTCACAAATGATGAAGGTGTGCTCAAATTCTACACCATATTAAACGCGCGTTGCCGTCACATGCGCGTTTAAACTCTTTCGGGTTCTTGGGAGTGGTAGGGGTCTATTAATCAGAGGCCCTATTACTTGATTTTTCCCAATTAACACCTCTACTTCGTAGTACTTTAACACTCAAAACTCTGCATACAAATTACTATCAATCCTCTAATTTGTTCTCTCACAGACTTACTGTTCGTAATCAGACTATTATTGGTTCTTCCACAACTTTACCGATCATGCCCAGGTTAATACTTTCTCAGTACAAAGCGCCGAAACTATTCATTATTGTAATACAGACTTACGTTCTCTAACTTAAAGGAACTATGCCCAAACACAACTAATGTAATCAAACAGAGACAAGAAAACAATAATACTCAGATTTCTCAACACCGCACTACGGCAACTTCACAGAATGCAATCGCCCAGACAGACAGTTTGGTGATTCTCCTGATCATTACCGAAGCGTCCTTTCATTAGATTATAAATAGCTACAACTCTTCGCAACGACCTTTCGGTTCGTGCAGAATACAAAAAGTAGAGAATTACAAATGCCAATCCGGCGGCTTACACTGGCACGCACGGTGGACTTGAACCCGCAGTGATACAAAATTTATGGCTCTTCTACTATACCTGAATATACATTGTTCGGGCTAACTTAAATGTTCTAGAAATTTTTCTGCTTCAGCGAGTCCAACATCCTTTTTAGGGTCTCCGGTTCCACGAGCTGAGCATCAGTTCTAACTAAACTTGCCGTAATTACTTGAGGCATCAAAACTTCAGCTTGTGTCTGCAAAAAGGCCTCTTGTAGGTAGAAATCGTTTGCAAGGGCTGCGTCACGGCTCAACTTCATGTCTTGTATTTGTTTATCAATTCTAGATAATGTTTCTGCTTGATCACCAAGCTGCTTTTCTCTTCTCTCCAGTTCGTGTGATTGGTACTGGATGGTCTGGTAATAAGCATCCCCTTCTCTTCGAATTCCTGCGACTTCCTTCCAGAGTTGAGTGACCAATATCATCTGCATTTTAAGAGCAAAATTTGCTTCAAACAGATTGGCATATGCTCTTTGGAGTTCTTCATTAGTCCGCTTAGCTAAGTCTGCCATTTCCTGTCCTTTCTGTACAACTTCATCCAACTGTAATTTAGTTTCTTCCAACAAGTTTCCTAGTGCTACACGAGCATCCTCTCTATCCTGGGCTAACTGTTTCAGCTGGATAATCTCTACATCAGCAGCACTTAATAAATCATCTTTAGTTTGTATTTCAGCTAAGGCAGCATCTCTCTGGCTAATCAACAATTCCTGGTCAGCAAGTCTAGCTTGGAGCTGTTTAATCTGTTCGTGTAAAGCGTGGTTTTCTGCTTTTATTGCATCCGCTTCTTCTTGTAATGGAATAATATCTGCTTCCAATACATCCACTTTGTGTTGTAATTCGTGATGGAGTTAGTAACTTCCTGTTGGAACTGAAGGACTCACAAGGCAGGGAAGTTTACGAAGGGAGTCAGAGAGAAGAGAAAGTACAAGCAGACAGAGCAGTCAACGACGATCTGGCAAGTAGGCCAATATTTTTTCAGGACACTAATGCATATAAAAGAGGTGGACACACAAGGAGAAGGAGCAAGTAGGGAGCTCCAGGAAATCTATGTCAAAATGTTAATAGAAACCCTACAAAAATAGTGATTTTCATCACTAAAAACCATTGTAAATACCATTTCATAGTTTTGTAGCTCCATTTTGTGCAAGCCAAGGAGTCCTTGAGCTTGAGGAGCTTTAGAAGTACCTACCTATCAGTTTTCACATTTTTTAGACTCCGTTTGAACCTCCAAATAGGATAGAGAACCTAATTTTTAACTAGGCCGGACACTAGGTCTAGACAAGGCCAAAACCTAGTCAAAAACTATAAAAAGAGCTAGAGAGCTCATTTTTGGAGTTAGTTTTTGTAATTGATTTGAACTTGTAAGATCTTTTTGGAAGTAATCAAAAGAACTCCATTGCTTCTCACTCTTTGTCTTACCTTGTGTGCGCGTGTGTGTGTATGTGTGTGCATGTTCGTATGCTTCGCACTCACGCACTTGTGCCTTCACTTGCTTGAGGTCTATATACCATCCTCATGTCTTCCCGGATTGACATTAAAGGAGGTGCTACTCATCACTGAGCTACACCAAATTTTGGCGCCGTTGCCGGGGATCGAGCTTTGAGGACGAGCGTGTGATGATAAGACGTAGATTTGAGACGTTGGCGTTGTAGGTAATTTCTTTACTCTTCCTTATTTTTCTCTTGTTTACTTCATCATCATCACCATCATCATCCTCACCATGTCCGATCTCCATCTCCATCATCGCGAAAAGAAAATTTCAGTTTTTTAATCATATCACCTTCTCCACCTCATTTCCCTCATTCCACTTGTGAGAGAGCGACTTGTGTGCTGTGCTTTTGCATGTTTTTTGAGCTTTCTTGTAGGTACTTGCTGCATCACCATCTCCAGCACTTCGCGCAGGTACGAAAAACTCAAAAACTGTCTCTGTGTCGCCGGCCTCTGTCGATCGCGATCCACAGAAAAATCGCCCATTTTGTAAAACAAAGTGCACCACCATAATCTACATGATGAGCACATTCTAAATCACTAAACAAAATTGAAAAATTTCGTGTTTCTCTGTCAATCGCGATTGACACCGTCGATCGCGATGGACAGCCGCGACCGACAGACCCTGTCAATCGCGACCGACAGACCTGTCGATCACGACTGACAGACCCCACGACCGACTGACTGCCACGTAGGACCCTGTCAATCGCGATTGACACCGTCGATCGCGACTGACAGCCACGATTGACATCTCTGTCAGTCGCGACCGACTGAATTTCAACGATTGATTGACTTTTTCGCGTAGCCACGTGTCCATCGCGACGGACACAGCCCCGATCAACTGATTTCACGGCGAAAAACCCGGAAAAAGTGTCGATCGCGATTGACAGGACTCACGACCGACTCTGTCGATCGTGATTGACACTGTCAATCGCGACTGACGTGTCGATCGCGACCGACAGGCCCCGATGGACACCTCTGTCAATCGCGATTGACAGACCTGTCGATCACGATTGACAGACTTTTCGGCCAAAATTTTAGGGTTAATTTTTCCTAGTCCTTGGGGAATTTTGGGCATAATTAGAGAGTCATTAGTGATTTGTGAGGTCCCTGCACATGTGTTGGCAGTAGCCTTGGTACACCAGGACTTACAAGACGTGAAAGTCAAAGAAGGGAGTCAGAGCAAAGGGACAGCACAAGCAAACAGGGCAGTCAAAGAAGATCTGGCAAGTAGGCCAATATTTTTTCAAGACATTAATGCAAATCAAGAGATGGACATGCAGGGAGGAAGAGCAAGTAGGAAGCTCGAAGATATGTATGGCAGATCACTAGAAGAAATTCCTACAACAACAGTGATTTTTATCACTAACAATCAATGTAAATCTCATTTCACATTTTTGTAGCTCCATTTTGTGCAAGCCAAGGAGTCCTTGAGCTTGAGGAGCCTTAGAAGTAGTTGCGTACCAATTTTCGTAATTTTTAGATCTCCGTTGAGCCCCCAAATAAGCCCTGGAACCTAATTTTTTTACTAGGCCGGACACTAGGTCTGGACAGGGCCAAAAGCTAGTCAAAAACTATAAAAAGAGCTAGAGAGCTCATTTTTGAGGTTAGATTGTAATTGAAACAAACTTGTAAGAGCTTGTGAAAGTAATCTAAAGAACTCCATTGATTCTCTCTCTTTGTCTTGCCGTGTGTGCGCGTGTGTGTGTATGTGTGTGCATGCTTGTGTGCTTCTCACTCACGCACTTGTGCCGCCACTTGCTCGAGGTCTTCATACCATCCTCACGTCTTCCCAGATTGACATTAAAGGAGGTGCTACTCATCATTGAGCTACACCAAATTTTGGCGCCGTTGCCGGGGAATCGAGCTTTGAGGACGAGCGTGTGATGGTAAGACGTAGAGTTGACGCGTTGGAGTTGTAGGTATTTTCTTCACGCTCATCGATTTTCTTTTACTTTCTTCACTATCATCATCACCATCATCATCATCACCATCTCCCACGTCCATCTCCATCATCGCGAAAATTTCAGTTTTTTGACTATATCCCCATCTCCACCTCATTTCCCTCATTTCACTTGTGAGAGAGAGCGAGAGAGCCAATTTGCATGTGCTATTTTTTGCATGTTTGGTGAGCATTCTGCAGGTACAGGCCGCAGCATCATCCCCAGCACTCTGCGCAGGTACGGAAATCTGAGTAACTGTCTGTGTGTCGCCGAGCTCTGTCAATCGCGACCGACTGAAAACTTGCTCTAATTGCTAAACAAAGTGCATATCCATGACCTACAGGCCTAGAGCTTCCCAAAAATGTGTTTAGTTTTTTGAAATTCCACAGATTTCTGTCAATCGCGATCGCTCTGTCAATCGCGATCGACAAACGACGACGGACAGACCTGTCAATCGCGATCGACACGTCAATCGCGACCGACAGCCCACGACGGCTCTGTCAATCGCGACCGACAGAGTCAACGATCGATTGACCACGACCGACTGACCATACGCGTGACACGTGTCAATCGCGATCGAGTCATCAATCGCGACCGACACAGTCAACGACGGTTTGACCACGACCGACAGACCACGACGGCCCTGTCAATCGCGACCGACACGGTCAACGACTGTTTGACCACGATCGACAGACCCTCGCGACCGACCTGTCAATCGCGATCGACTCATCAATCGCGACCGACAGAGTCAACGACGCTTTGACCACGATTGATTGACTTTTCGGCCACGTGTCAATCGCGACTGACCAATCAATCGCGACTGACAGCCACGACGGACCTGTCAATCGCGATCGACACGTCGATCGCGACTGACCTGTCAATCGCGACCGACAGACTTTGCGAACGCGTTAGAAGGGCAAATTAGGTCAAATTTTCAAGGCAAAATTATTGGTCTAAATTTTGATTGAGTGTGGGACAACACTAGGGTGTAGTATTGCATCGCGAGGCCGTGCCACAAGCTACTCGAGTATTCCTGTTTGACTGTTAGCTTGTATTGAATTCTGATTTAACTCCCTAAACCCTGAACAGTCCTAACTTTTTCATACGAAATCCAATTGTTGAGCTCTTGGGCTTGTTGGAAAGCTCGTGGCATATACTACACGCCCTCAACTGTTTTTTATAAAGATAATGCGTTGATTTTCAGAGAGGGTATTTTGAAGTTGACCATACCCAGGGAGATCAAAGTCAGGGGTCTTTAGAATTATTTTCCTAAAAGTCACAATGCAGATGTGTGTTTGTGTCACATGAATGAAAGTGGTTGGTTTTGTCCTTTGAATATAAGCATTGAGCTAACCATGGGACTTTTATAGGTCCATTGAGAGCAACTGAGAGCGTACAAAGCAAGGTTTCTTTGCAAGCTTGAGAACCGGGTTCTTGAGCACCATAAAGCAAGGGATCAACAAGTAAGGTTGGAATATTCTCAACTCCCTCTGTCATTTCCTAGCTCAAGCTAAGAACGAGTAGAGGTAGGAGTAAGTCAGGTTGACGATAGGCAGCTATCAAGTTGAAGAGTACCTAAAAATTCAAGTTCAAGCTAAAAACTTAATCTCTGTACTGTCGATAACATAAGGGAAAAGAACCTAACGTGGAACGATCAACCCGAAAGTACGAAGAACATTCAAGTATTCCTGACGACGTAATATCAGACAAGACCATAAACACAATAATTAACTAAAAAGAATCAAGTGACTGGTACCAATTGATCGGCAACGAGGTTGTACTCTGAAAAAAGTGGGTTAATCAGTTAGGCATATGAACCTTAGGTCAGGACGACACCTAGCAAGAGAGAGACAAAGCCTTAGGTCTTCAGAGGCTAGTGTCAATCATACTGCAAGGTCTTGGGGCCAGCAGTTGAGTCACCACTCTCATTACCCTAGCTCGGATACCAGTGAATCAGGGATGTCTCAAGGCATGGACAGACCTACGGGAAGTTCAGGAGTGCCTTATTTGTACAGGGTAGAAGGCCCTTACAAAACACAGCTGGAATATCTTAGGACCAACCGACTAGGTGCTAGCATCTATGAGGACGGCCTTGGAAGATCTGTGGTCCAGATTAAAAACCCTGATCAATCCATTGGACTAGAACACCCAGCTGTCAAGTTTGAAAATGGTGCATACCTGGACAAAGAAGGAACTATATATGTAGTCACTAGTCACCCTGATAGGACAGATGACTTTGGGAATGTAATCTCAGACGCGGACTTAGGTGACCTTGAACAAGGGAACATGGGTGCGGAACCTAGAACCCCTCGAGGTAAATCAGTTCTCACTAGGATTATCACGCCTGAATGGGTCCCCCAAGACAACAAGAGCATAGAGTTGCTCCTCAATCAAGAAACTGATGAAGCCTTTTGGAGGTATAAGTCTAATCAGCCAACAGACATAGGAAATATCATGATCTATGAGCTTAAGGATCCAGATAGCCCAGGCAGAGTGACCTACTTAGATCATGCTTCAGAACGGATCTTTGTAGTGACAGAAAATGATAGGCATGCCTACACTTGGAAGGGTGAATTTATTTTCCCCCAACCAAGATCAAATGTATCCTATGGTCACCCTGGGGCTGGAACTTCCCAAGCTCATGGTACGCAAAGAGACAGAAGTAGGGATAGACCAGAAGTAAGTTTCGCCAACCCTGTAGGCAGAGAAAGAACGAGAACGGAGACGAATAGGGTAGAACCTCCTGAGATACATAGAGCCCACAGGAACCAAAGAAATGTAGATGGATTCCCTCTGCCGAGGCCTAGAGAGCACGCAAGAACTTTGAGACCCACCCAGCTAGTTAAGTCCATGAAGAATTACTTTGACGGCACAGGAGATCCCTATGATCATGTGGCGGAGTTCAAGCAAGTCTTGAGAGCTGAACAGGTTGAGGATCTGTTCACGCAGTACAATGCCTTCGGTCTAACCCTTAGGAACACAGCACTTACATGGTTTCAACCATTGGATGAGCGTCAGTTCAGGAGCATAGACCAACTCCTAGAGGCTTTCATTGTAGAGTTCTCTAAGAGTGGCATAAGACACAATACCTCATCATTGATTCACAGCTTCAAGCAAACCCCTCAAGAGACCGTGAGACTTGCAGGAAGAAGATTCAGACAATATCTGGAAAGGTGCCCTATTTCGGAGCTACCCACATCTGCTAAACAAGTAGCCTTATTCCTTGATGGATTGCTGAGTACGAAATTGAGATCCTATGTGTATCTGAAGGACCCTAGGACTATAGAAGAGTGTGTACGCATGTGCATTGACATTGAAGATAACCTAGGGGAGGAACTAGAGCTTTCCAAAATCTACAAAGATTCAGATAGTGCTTCTAGTCACTCTTCCACGCAATCCACATCAATTGAGGAACTCGCAGAGAAAGTGGCACAAAAACTAGGCGTCTCTAGCAAACAAATTCCTAGGTTTGCCCCTGTGAAAAGATGCTATACTTGTGGTGGCGACCACATGGCGAATGTCTGCCCTATTATGGCTCAACCCCAAGTAAACCCTAGCAGCCAGTACTGCACCGTAGAACGGAGATACACCAATCACACCGCACAAGATTGCCCATACAACAAGCAGGCAGTTAGGCAACCCTATCCGCAGCCCTACCAACAAGGCCGATACCAGAACCAAAACCCACCACCACAATATGCTAGACCCCAACAAACCTATCAGCAACCATATCAGGCCCAACAGAGACCCCAACCGGTGCTGGCTCAACAGCCTCCAAACCCCGCTAACGTGATTCCAGTAAAGTATGCTGTTGCAGAAGAAAACCTGAACAGGGCCATAGTACCAGTAACCCCATTGATCTCAGAAAGTGACCCAAGTGACCATAGCTTTGATTCTACACATGTCGATAGTCCCCAGGCTTACTACATGCAGTCTCCAGAACATGGTGAGTCTTACTATAGTGAAGAACCAAGTGAACCTAGTTGGGAGTCAGATTACACGAACGTCATGTATGCAAACCCCAACCCCAGGCCTCAACCTAGGCAAGTAAGACCTCCATTCCCAAGAGGACCATGCTACCGATGCCAAGGTGATCACCTCATTCGTGATTGTCCCTTGCCCCCACCTACACAACCCCAGTCAGTGACTATCCAAGGTTTTTGCCAAGATTGTGGAAAAGAGCATCTTTTACGAGATTGCCCAAAGAACCCCAATAATATGCCAAAAATCACTCCGATCAATGTGATTGGTTTGGTTGTAGATTCCTCAGGAAGCGTCACTTCCACTGCACCAGTGCAGGTAGTCACTAGAGCCCAAGCACTGCAGCAAAACCAGGGTGTAGACCAGGAAAAGGGCCCAGAGGCTAGTGAAACCGAGAGCATAACCAAGAAAAGGACTAGAGCTTGGAAAGACAGTCGAGAAAGAATGAAAAGACAATGGGCCAAAAAGATGAGTGAGCTTGAGGAAAGCATAAGAGAAACCAAAGCGAGGATAACTGAACTCACAGCTCAAACCCCCTCTCACATCACCCCGCCTCCACCACTCCCATCTCCATCCGACTCACCACCTTCCCCACCACCTCATCAAATCCCACCACCCCCTAGAGTAGGATCAGTCCTAGCAGATCCCACTCCTGAAGACCTAAACATGATGCTTAAAGCATATCAGGCCAGAATCCAAGAAGGGCCAAACGTCACGGATCATGACAAGTGCTATCCTAGAGCTGACCTAGAGATAGAAAGAACCAAACTGTGCGCGAAAATGGTCGCATTGGCTCAGACTATGTTTGAAGCCAGTCGCCTTTTCAATTACTCGGGCTCAGCCAAGACGCAATTACACTTGGATGGATTCCTAGAAAAGTTAGAGAGGATAATTGCAAGATCTGACAAGGAAGAAAAAAATCAGGAGAAAGAAAAAGCAAGCAAAAACTTGAGCCATTCCCCATCGGAAGTTTATGCAGCCAATTCCACTAAACCAGACAACTTCCCCTCCTTAGAAAGAATAGAAAGGCTAATTGCACAATCAGAAAAGGAACCTGTCCCTCAAAGAAAGGAAAGGGCGAGAGAACAGATAGGCAAGCCTCCTCAAGAAGCTTATCTTCCCCCCCAAAAGTCACAGGAGCCTCCCTCGAAAGCTTACGTACCTCCACAGGTAACCCACATTCCTTCCCAGAGAGTGTATGAGCCTGCTCGGAAGAGTAATAGAATGAGCAATCCTCCCCAAGAAGCTTGTGCTCCAGCCATTTATGAGAGCAAGGAGAGAGCCAACGGAAGAATAAGCCCTCCTTCCCAGGTTGCTTATGTGCCCAATTCTACGGAGCCGGACACTTCTTCTTCTATGAATCGGTTTGCACCAGACTTCCTACGAGAGATTCAAGAAGACAAATGGGAAAACGAAAGCGAGGTCGCCCCTCCTTTTGAACTTGTGGACGATGCACACGACCAATTCCCACAAGACATCCCATCCATTTACGGGGAACATGAGAGTACTCAATCTCACGAGAGATTGGACTTTGAATCTAATTCCATACAAGAGTTACCCCACTTCACAGGCCCATGGGAAGCAAAGTCCACATGTATGAGAGCACCCACAGTCATGGTAAGGAACGACGACTCAGTCATACCGAGGAACACGGAGGTAGTAACGAACACCAAGGTGCAACGCGATCTCACTTTGGAAGAGCTGCCTGAGGATAGACCAAACGCGCGGAAATATGTAGCTAGTCAAGTAACTGAAACTGCAAAACCTCGTTCCCGGGTAGGATCCCATAGGACAGTACCAGAAATTCCCTTGGATAAGATAGGAGATATGTGTGAAGGTGAAGAAGGGAACACCTATCTGCCCATCACCTACCAAGAGTACACCACCAAGGCAATTTTGGACTCAGGTGCAGGAGTTGCAATTGCCACCACCTCCTTATGGAAACGTTGGGGCAAGCCGGCACTCAGGCCGACGAGAATGAAATTGCAGATGGCCGACGGTCACATAGAGAGACCCCTAGGATTGCTAGAAGGAATAACTCTCACCACTTGTGGTGTCGAGTTTGAACATACCTTTGCCATATGTGACTTCAGCAAAAATCATGCCTATGAGATGATTTTAGGAAGACCATTCATGCGACAGTCGCAAGTGGTACAGGATTGGGGGACCAATTCTTTGTACCTGCAGCACTTAGGTGTTACAACCAAAGTCAATCTCAAGGATTATTCTCATAGAGATGTCCCTCCTATCCAATGGAATCCCATCCATAGAGCTAAAGACGATACAGAATCGGTGCATTCCATAGGGTCTGGATCCTCATGGATGCATGAAGACACCCACTTATGGATGTGCAAAGTAGCGGTAGAAGAAGAGAAGAGAGAGAAAGCCAGAGAGGTAGGTGCGAAAGAAAACCATAGATCAATCCAAGACCCAGCCTATGCACCTGTAGTTTTTCCAGACGAAGAATTTGAACCTCACGGTTGGGCGGAAATTTTAGCAACAATGGACGTAGCCATCAATGAAGAACAATGGACACCTCACTGTGATGAGGATGGCTATGACATTTCAGTCTTCTCCATAGAGCCTATCATGGGAGAGGCAGTTTTAGAAGAATGCAAACCTAGCCCTGATGCATTTGAGGATGCAAGTGACTCCGATCTAGAGTCAATCATTATGGACCCACCATTTGCATCAGATGAAGAATACTTCCATGAAATAGAATTTCAACCCCAGAGGCATGGAGAGGTTACAAATGATGTAAGATTAGCAACGCATATGACCCCTAAGGAAGAAGGAAAGAAAGGAAAGAAGAGAGAAGCCTTACCAGAAGAGGAAGAATCTTTGTTTGAGGTCCCAGAAAATTTTAAGAAGTATGAGATAGATGACAGGAGAGTCATGATAAGAATGCCTAAACGAGAGGCACAATCAGGAGAGGCCTATGATAACAAAGAAACCACCAAGAAAATAGTAGTGGCCATAGAAGAAGGAGAGGAGAGATGCACGTATATAGGCCATGACCTGACAGAAGAAGAAGAGCACGAATTGATTGCCTTGCTAAGAGAATACAGAGATGTATTCGCTTGGAGTTACAAGGATTTGAAAGGGGTTGACCCGGACATATGCTCGCACACCATCCCCATGACTTCAGACGCCAAACCCTCTAAGCAAAAGCCTTATACATATAACGATAATTATGCTGCTAAGATCAAGGAAGAGATAGATAGACTGGTCGAAGCTGGATTTATCTATGAAATTGAGCACACTGAATGGGTATCCCCCATCGTAGTGGTGCCCAAGAAGAATGGCAAACTGCGTGTGTGCATTAACTTGAAAAAGGTTAACGCCGCCACGATTCGAGATAACTATCCGCTTCCCATCACAGAACATCTCTTAGAAAGAGTGGCAGGCAAGGAAGTGTACAGCTTCCTTGATGGATTTTCGGGCTACAATCAAGTAGCCATAGCTCCAGAGGATCAGCATAAGACAGCCTTTGCCACAGAATGGGGCATTTTTGCTTTTAGAGTAATGCCATTTGGGCTTACCAATGCACCCGCGACCTTCCAGAGGCTGATGTGCCATGTGTTTAAGGAGTTCCTAAGAAAGAGTTTAGAAGTCTATGTTGATGATCTCTGTGCTCATTCCAATGTTAGACAAACCCATATTCCTGAACTCAGACAAATCTTTGACAAATGTAGAGAATATCAAGTCTGCCTAAACCCAGAAAAGTGCGTTTTTATGGTCAGGCAAGGCAAGATTCTAGGACACATAGTGTCAAAGAATGGCATATCTACCGACGAAGAAAAAGTGAGAGCCATAGCGGAGCTACCTAGGCCAAAGAATGTCAAGGAAGTACAAGCTTTCATGGGGCATTGTGGTTATTATCGACGATTTATACACATGTATGCCGTCATTGCAAAACCCATGTACGGACTTCTGACTAACTTTGAGTGGACGGATGAATGCGAGAATTCCTTCCAGGAACTTAAACGAAGATTATGTTCAGCACCAATCTTGACCACACCAGATTGGAATAAGCCATTCCATGTTCATGTGGATGCATCCAATTATGCTATTGGATGTGTGCTTGCACAACCTACTGGTGAAGGTAATATGGATCTTCCAATTGCCTATGCCAGTAGACAATTGAATGCGGCTGAACGGAATTACACCACTACAGAGCGCGAAGGATTAGGCATGGTATATGCAGTCAAGAAATTTAGACACTATTTGCTTGCAAATAAGTTTAAATTTTTTACTGATCATCAGGCATTGTTATATCTTGTAAACAAGCCATGCAATACAGGAAGATTAGTAAGATGGTTTCTCTTGCTAATGGAATATGATTTTGAGGTTGTGGTAAGAAAGGGTAGGACCCATTTGAGAGCTGATCATCTTTCTAGGCTCACATCGGGAGAAGCCCCACAAGGAGTGCCAGATGACCTTCCTGATGCTTACTTGTTTAATTTGGAAGTGGTGCCGCAGTGGGCTAAGCCATTGGTACCAGTCTTGACATACGGGCCTAACCATCCAGTGGTAAACACACAGAATAGAGAGGTTGTAAAAGCCCAAAAGTATCACATCATGGCCGGAAGCATGTACAAGCACACAGATCAAGGGATCTTGGCTTGTTGCGTAGAAGAGCATGAGTACGCTAAATGGTTGCAATTAGCACATGTAGGTGCATTAGAGCAACACCATTCAAAACAACGAACTTTACAGACTCTAAAGAGATTCGGAGTGCACTGGCCAACTATGGAAGCGGATGTCCAAAAGTTGTGCAAGGAATGCCCAATCTGTTGCACTAAACCACCTGTGGAACATGCCACTCTCTATCAAGTATCCATTGTGCCAGATTGGAGCGAACCACTAGTATCATTCCTGAGGACAAACACATTCCCTCCAGACATGACTCTAGCTAGAAAAAGGAGTTTGGAACAAGAAGCCCAGGATTATTCACTCGTTGGTGATAATCTATACAAGCGCGGTAAGGATGGTTACCTGAGACTGTCTGTCCATGAAAGTGAGTATCTTAAGATCTTAGAAACTGCTCACCAAGGTGTAGCAGGAGGACACTTTGGACCAGATCGGGTGATCAAGGCAATACTATTTGCGGGCTTCTGGTGGCCTACCCTTCACATGGATGCACATACCTATGTGAAACGGTGTGATGTCTGTCAGAGGACTCAGTATCCCATACGCAAAGATGAGATGCCACTGAAACCTATGATGGGTGGACGTGCATTCTCTAAGTGGGGAATAGACTTCGTAGGTCCTATTAACCCCCCAGCTAAGGGTTCTCATGCGGAATACATCATTGTGGCAACAGATTATCTCACCAAGTGGGTAGAGGTAAAAGCTACAACCAAGAACGATGCTCAAACAACTGCCAAATTCTTGTTTGAGAATGTATTCACAAGATACGGGCTACCTATAGAGCTTGTAAGTGATAGAGGCACTCATTTCTTGAACGAAGTGATTGAAAACCTACTCCAAGAATTCTTGGTAATACACAAGAAGTCTGCCCCTTATCACCCTCAAGCTAATGGACAAGCTGAGAGCACTAATAAGATTTTATGCAATGTACTGACGAAATTAGTGAACACTAAACGCTCTGATTGGGACAAACAGCTACACCATGCTGTTTGGGCATACCGAGTTGCCTACAAAACGGTACTCCAAGCCACCCCCTTTCAGATGGTATTCGGCCAAAACGCTGTGCTACCCTTGGACTTCCTAATCCCTACATTGAGAGTAGCACAAGAGCACGAATGGACGGGTCATGAGCTCTCCTCTAGGATCTTTGACCTTGAACGATTAGGGGAAACAAGACTAAGAGCCGCTGCAGGAATATATGCCGCCAAGAAGAGACAGAAGGCATATTTCGATGCCCATGTGAAGGATAAAGGCTTGAAAGCAGGAGATCTAGTCCTAGTCTATACACTCAAACAACAAGCGAGGAAGCTAGAAAAGAGAGGCTACGGACCTATGATCATCAATAGGATCTCCACGAGCGGAGCAGTACAACTAGCCACGTTAGAGGGTGATGTTCTCCCAAACTATATTAGCGGTTGTAGAGTCAAGTTGTATCAGGAACCACTCACGGAGGAAATGCTCAGCCGACTCAACACTGCTAAGAAACGCAAAGAGGAAGAAAAGCGCATTCGAGAAGAGGCTCAAGCAGAGGCTCTAGAACGCATCAGAAGGATGAAATTACAAAGGCAAGGTAGAGATCAGCCTGGAACGAATGACTATGCAGACCAAGGATTTCCCATAGCCATGTGTGAAGTTGCAGGAACAAGCTCGAATAGAATAATTGATAGACGTCCTTTCATAACCATAGACATAGGACAAGGAAAGAGTACAAGAACCGTAAGAGCATTGATTGACTCAGGAGCTGCCACTAGCGCTGTTAAGTTGTCTTACTGTCAAGAGTTACAGTTAACTGTCCATCCTGTGGAAGCATACCTCATAGGATTGGGAGGCGTGGAAACCCCTTGCATGGGCGAGGTGGAACTCCCCCTCTACCTTCATGATGAGGCAATGACAGTTAAAGTACTGGTGTGTCAGGATGAAGATCTCACTGAACCTCTTATCTTGGGTCAAGATTGGATCTATGACCAAGCAGTCAATTTAAACCTAAGAAGTGGACTTCTTCAGGTATGGGTCAATCATAGTCGAGTTACAGTAGAATTAGACAATGGAGCACTCAAGGAGCTAGGAAAGGCACAGACTCCTGGTCCTTCCAGGGGTACACATGAAGATGACCATGCTGTTCTTGTTCAAAACCCTGTGTTGCAGAGGAATGATATTTGCAAAAAAGGAGTCAGGGATGCAACGGAACTCCCTTCTTTTCCAAAGGCCAGAAGGAGGCAGCAACCAAAGGCGGATCACAAGCAGAAGAAGCAGAGTACTACCTATGTCCGAGATCAAAAATACCTGCGCAGCAGAATGTCCCAGAAAATAATCCAGGTGTGGGTGCGGAAAGGCGAACGACCGGGTGCACCACCGTCAATTACGCGGGCAAAGCCTCTTATTAGTAACCAACAACACGACGCTAATAAGAAGTCTTCCAGAAATTCTTCTGCTAAAGTAAAATCTATTTGGGTGCCCAAGAAGTCGATGAAGGCAAGCCCACAATCAAGACAAATTTGGGTGCCTAAGGCTTGCTTGAGGGCACAAGTGGCTACGCCAAGGCCACAACCTATGCAGCGTAACCCATCTACGAGTACAACCAGAATTTCCTCGTGCTCAACACTTAGGAACACACCAAGACCCATGAGCATGCATGTAATCACTTATAAGTGGGTCCCTAAAAGGCCCCATTCCCAAACAGCGACACCGAGGAAGCTCTCTAGAGACTCTCCGAAACCGAAAACAAAGCCCATTCACTGCATTTGGCAGCCCAGGGCCTGTAATAAAACCCCCGACCCCAATTTGTAAATTCATGCCCACTTACTAACTGCAGTAGTCTCCTAGGACAACACAAGCACTAACTACACACACTGTCTTCATGCACTTACTAACCACTAACTCACCATCCACCTCATGTTAATGTTCTAACGGGGACAACACAAATTTATTCTGTCCATTACGATGTTAACACTTGGTTCTATATTCTCACAGAACCAACCAGCAAACAGGGCCATGGCAGAAGCAGGTACCAGTTCTCAAGCCGGATCTGGTGCCCAGATTGTGGACATAGAAACACTTCTCCTTGAGCCACGTCTCACCGCAAGACCGCAAGAGCTTCAAGCAGTGCATGTGCTCCCCATCCAGGATCCTCCTCAAGGACACACTTCTCAAGTAGGTAAGCATGCGCATTGGTTCAATGATGTTGCTGGACCACTGGGCGATGGAACCTATTTCTGGGAAGCAGAATTGGAATTCAATGGCAAATGGGGTCGATACCACTTTTTCACACGCGAGTTTGAAAGCTATCAAAACGCCGAAGTAATGAGATCAGTTTGGATCAAAGCGGGGGTGGACAGTTATTTCAGGACTCACTTACCCAAGCCGGATTTTTTACGATGTTCATATCTGATCAGTACCATCACGCCAAGCAGGGCCAAAGGAGGCGACAGCACCTTTGTGTTGCCATCACTGCTGCCGGGTAATGAGCTTAAAAGATTCAAGTTGACCCTCAATCTGGTAAGAGAAGCATTGGGCATGTATGGCATGCACATCCCAACAGAAAAGGAAACCATGGTTCCAGGTCGAATGAAGCACAAAGATCTTAATAAGTTGAAGGACATGGTAGCGATGACACCTACCATTGCGCTTCACCTGCGAACCATCATGCAACATTTTGCTTTTCCCGCCCAAGAACGATTCACAATGCCCCCGAAAAAAATATGGTTCAGTTTATATCTAGCAGAAACCGAAAGCCTGCCCATCAATGTGCCACACTGGATCATAGATCAGATCCACCTAGCGCATCAAAGGTGGAACAAGAAACAGAAGAATGTGCTCCACGGGTGTTGTGCGCTGACCAGAATAATCTATAGATGCTTGGCTTATGACGTGCCTGTTCAGCGGGCACTTGTATGGTCCCGAGTCCAAGAATTCCAGAGAAGACTATCAGCAGCAGGTCCCCCATCAAAGAAGATGAGGGGGGGAGTCCAACTACCCTGTGCCCAACCAAGGGGAGCTACCGCTACACCAGAAATCACCCCTCCCCAGACACGACGAGTTAGGCCATTCACAATCCGGCTACCAAGACCAAGCACAGAGGGGCCTAATCTGGTGTTTCCACCCATTCCATCCGATTTGGAATTTCCGCAGGGATTTACTCTTGAGGACCTCACGGATGAAGAAATTGCCAGATTAATCTATGACTCTAACCTCGAAGCTGAAGCAGCGCGAGCTCAGGAACCACAACCCCAAACAACATCGGCCCCCACCCAACCACAAGTTGTAGAAGTCGATGTAGATGAACAAGAGGCAGGAGGAGACGAAGAAGAAGCCGACGAAGAACAACATCAAGAATATGACGAACTCTCCGAGTTAGCAAGTGCCCCAGCATATTCGGCACAAATCAAGAGACTATATCGAACCATGCGACTGGTTCAGGAACAGCATCAGATGTCTCTAGAACAGGGCAAAAGACTCATGAACAACTTGCTAGCTGAGGAAGGTGTGGACGAGTTGTTCATTGAGTCCATGAACCTTCATGCCGACGCCGTAGGACTGGACGAGGCCATTCATGAGGTAGTGGCCTACATCCACAGGTTTGAAAAAAGGGTTCCCGTTCGTCCCAGGAGGTCCGGGAAGCAAATTCACATCAATACATCAGCACCAGGCGAGGCAGCGCAAGCAGAAGAATATCAGGAAGCACCGTTGTCACCACCATCCCCACCTCACACTACACAATTCACTCCACCACAGGACACTAGCACTACCACATCCACTACCACTACCATTGTCATGGGCATCCCACTCTCTCCGGGAATCCAATACGGGGGAGTCACCATGCCCACCTTCACCACCCTGTTCACCGATGTCACATCCACTCCACCCACGATTCCCATCTACACCGTCACTCAAACAGTTGACACGATGGAAACATCACCTGCCACAGCACCACTCCCTCCCCCCATGCCACCTTCACCACCCATACCCCCTCCCCCCACATCTCCACGTACATCCACATCATTCACCTCTCCCATTCCCGCCCCCATTCCCCCTGCATCTTCACCCCTCCCAACATTATTTAATGTAAATAACATATTTTTAGCATTAAACCAATGTGTATACCAGCTCCAGAATGAGTACAAAGCTCTGGACAACCGGTATCAGCAACTGGAAACGCACCATCAGAACTTACAAAGACAATTTCACATTCTACAAACAGAAAATGCAGAACTGAATCAACGCTACACGACGCTTGAGCAGGCTCACCAAACATTATTGGCGGCACCTCAAACATCGACAGAATCAGGTGTCAAACAACTAGAAGCTTTGCTCGAGGTATACCAAGCCGATAATCTCAAAGTCCGGCGTAACCTGGCACTTCTCAGAAAACACATGGCGGCCGCCCTTGAAGAAAACAAGAGACTGCAGCAGCAAAATGAAGCAAATCTAGAAGCAGCAATGGAAGGCTCCCCACACGAAATTGATCCAGAGCAGTTTAAAGCTGTGCCCTCAGAGACAATGAAGACCATCTTGGACAGCTATGCAGATCTATTAGAAGCTCATGATGACTTGGAAAGGGAACGTGATGCGCTGCGCAATCAACTCCAAGAGCAACAGACAGCACCCAAAGTCACAGAAACGACCACGACTTCAGAGGAAGTCAAGGCATTGAAAGAGCAGGTGGCCGAATTACAGGCAAGATTACTCACACATGAAAGGCAACCCTCTCCAGTTGTCGAACCAGAACCCGAGGATTTGGTACCCATCGAGGTAGATGAGACGTATGAGGAACCTTACGTTCCTATGCCAATGCCAGGTGGTGAGCAAACAGCAGACGGAATGGATACGTTAGAAATCGAAGTACCTGAGTGGCTCCAAACACTAGAGAAAACGGCATCAACTCATGAAGATCGAGTGGCAGTTCAAATCCAATCTATGGCAAAGATAGAGGACACTATTATTAAATCAGAATACTTCCGTAGCATGTCCCACCATAGATGGATCGGAACCAATGATGATCAATACGTGCCATATTGTATACTCGTGGCGGACTACAATGCAGAAATCCAACATAGATGTGGCAAACCTCCAACGTTTGCTACACAATTTGGGCCAGATGACATCCCAGCGAGCGCTCAAAAAGGATCCATTCATCAACCCACTTGGAGGATCCGACTCCTCGAAACCTACCCGGAGATGGTTCGCACCTGGACGAATATGCCTCTTTTTATTAAATATAACCCTTGTTATGTTCCTGTACTCCGCAGACGCACATGGCCAGAGTTTACCATTGCAGTCAAGAATATCAAGGGATGCGCCAAATGGTTAAACTACGTCTATCTAGCACCCCCTCAAGGGCCTCCCACCGTCAATTACATGATTTCCACTATACGGCACTGGAGCATCCGATTAAAGAATACCCCTGATGTAATGGCCCAGATGTGCATGAAAATTTTTGAGTTAATGCTCATTACATTCAGGACATTCAAGAATATCAAGGACCCACACTTCTCAGGCGTCGGATTCCTTACAGGAAACCAAGATTTGGTTTATGACATGAGCACCACTCCTTCCATAGAGGTGATATACGCTTGGCACGCCAGAATAAAATACCTCCCAGCCTGCTTTAAACAAACATTCGAAGAGATGTTCATAACCGGGTTCTGGGAATACCACTCAGAAATATTTGTACCCAGACCCTCACATCTCCTCCATTTATTTGCTGTGGAGCGAACCATTCACTCAGAGCAGTTACGGGTGCCACATCCAGATGTCCCAGGGCCAGTCAATTGGGATGCATTGCTGACAGATCTAGCAAGGGGACTCAGGTTAGAAGAACACCACCTCGCCGCCGATGTTGTACAATACTACGTCCAAAAAGCAGCTAGACAAGGGTCTGTCAGGGGCGACAGACGCGAGAGTGGGGGGGGTGTTGGCAGTAGCCTTGGTACACCAGGACTTACAAGACGTGAAAGTCAAAGAAGGGAGTCAGAGCGAAGGGACAGCACAAGCAAACAGGGCAGTCAAAGAAGATCTGGCAAGTAGGCCAATATTTTTTCAAGACATTAATGCAAATCAAGAGATGGACATGCAGGGAGGAAGAGCAAGTAGGAAGCTCGAAGATATGTATGGCAGATCACTAGAAGAAATTCCTACAACAACAGTGATTTTTATCACTAACAATCAATGTAAATCTCATTTCACATTTTTGTAGCTCCATTTTGTGCAAGCCAAGGAGTCCTTGAGCTTGAGGAGCCTTAGAAGTAGTTGCGTACCAATTTTCGTAATTTTTAGATCTCTGTTGAGCCCCCAAATAAGCCCTGGAACCTAATTTTTTTACTAGGCCGGACACTAGGTCTGGACAGGGCCAAAAGCTAGTCAAAAACTATAAAAAGAGCTAGAGAGCTCATTTTTGAGGTTAGATTGTAATTGAAACAAACTTGTAAGAGCTTGTGAAAGTAATCTAAAGAACTCCATTGATTCTCTCTCTTTGTCTTGCCGTGTGTGCGCGTGTGTGTGTATGTGTGTGCATGCTTGTGTGCTTCTCACTCACGCACTTGTGCCGCCACTTGCTCGAGGTCTTCATACCATCCTCACGTCTTCCCGGATTGACATTAAAGGAGGTGCTACTCATCATTGAGCTACACCATGTGTTTTTGAGAAAAATCCTGTGATCTGTCAACCTGTTTGAACCTTGTTTTAGCACCAGAACCCTGGACTGTCATAACTTTCTCATACGAAATCCGTTTGCTGTGATTCTTGTTTTGTTGGAAAGCTCGTGGGGAAAGCTAATTGGTATCTAAGTTTCATGAATGAAAGTGCTTGGTTCTGTCCTTTGAATTTAAGTCTTGAGCTAATCTTGGGACTGATACAGTTCTATTGAGAGCAATTGAGAGCATCCAAAGCAAGGGCTTTGTGCAAGCTTGAGAATCGGGTTCTCGAGCACTAAAAAACAAGGGATCAGCAAGAAAGGTTGGAAACTCTCAACTCCCTTTGTCAATTCCTAGCTCAGGCTAAGAACGAATAGTGCTAGAAGTAAGTTAGGGCGACGATAGGCATTTATTAAGTTGCAGACTACCAATGCACTCAAGTTCAAGATTAAACATAATCTCTTCGTGATGCGATAACCTTAAAGGAAAGAATATAACGTGGAACGATCAACTTACAGTGCGAAAATTAACTCAAATATTCCTGACGACGTGATTTCTGACAAGAGCATAAACACGGTAACCACTAAAAAGAATCAAGTAACTGATACAAAAGAACTCAGCAATGAGGTTGTACTTGGGCAAATTTGAGCTATTCAATTAGGCTTATGAACCTTAGATTAGGGCGACATCTATGGAGAGATAGACAAAGTCTTAGGTCGTCAGAGGCTAGTGTCAACCACACTGCTAGGTCTTGGGCCCAGCAGTTGAGCCACCACTCGCATTACCCTAGCTCTGAGACAAGTGAATCAGAGATGTCTCAAGGCATGGACAGACCTACAGGAAGTTCAAGTGTGCCATATCTGTATAGGGTGGAAGGCCCCTACAAGACGTAGTTGGAATACATTAGGACCAACCGATTAGGTGCTAGCATCTATGAGGACGGCCTAGGAAGATCAGTGGTCCTGATTAAAAACCCTGACCAATCCATAGGACTAGAGCACCGAGCTGTCAAGTTTGAAAACGGAGCATACTTGGACAAAGAAGGAACCATATACGTAGTCACCAGTCACCCAGATAGGACAGACGAATTCGGAAATGTGATCTCAGAAGCGGATTTAGGTGACCTGGAGCAAGGAAACATGGGTGTAGAACCTAGAACCCCCCGAGGCAAATCTGTTCTTACTAGAATCCTCAATCCCGAGTGGGTTCCCCAAGACAACAAGAGTATAGATCTGCTTCTGAACCGAGAGACTGACGAAGCCTTTTGGAGGTATAAATCTGATTGGCCAAATGATATAGGAACAATCATGATCTATGAGTTTAAAGATCCAGATAGCCCAGGCAGAGTGACCTACCTAGATCACGCCTCAGAGAGGATCTTTGTGGTTACAGAACATGATAGACATGCTTATACTTGGAAGGGTGAATTCGTTTTCCCCCAACCCAGATCGAACGTGTCCTATGGTCACCCTGGAGCTGGAACATCCCAAGCTCATGGAACTCAAAGAGACAGAAGTAGAGATAGGCTAGAAGTAAGCTTTGCCAACCCAGGGGGCAAAGAACGAACGAGGACGGAAACAAATAGAGTAGAACCTGAGGGTCATAGAGCCCCAGGAAACCGAAGAAATGCCGACAATTTTCCTTTGCCAAGACCAAGAGAGCACACGAGGACCCTGAGACCGACCCAGCTAGTTAAGTCCATGAAGAACTACTTCGATGGCACTGGAGATCCATACGATCATGTGGCTGAGTTTAGGCAAGTCTTGAGAGCTGAACAAGTGGAGGATCTATTCACGCAGTACAATGCCTTTGGTCTAACCCTTAGGAACACAACCCTTACATGGTTTCAACCACTAAACGAGAGGCAGTTCAGGAGCATAGACCAACTTCTAGAGGCATTCATTATCGAATTCTCTAAAAGTGGCATAAGACATAACACTTCCTCGCTGATTCACAGCTTCAAGCAAACCCCTCCAGAAACCGTGAGACTTGCTGGAAGAAGATTTAGGCAATACTTAGAGAGATGCCCTGTCCCTGAGTTACCCACGCCAGCTAAGCAAGTGGCTTTGTTCTTGGATGGATTGCTAGGTACCAAATTGAGATCATATGTGTACTTGAAGGACCCTAGGACCATAGAAGAGTGTGTACGCATGTGCATTGACATTGAGGATAACCTAGGGGAAGAACTAGAGCTCTCCAAAATCTACAAAGACTCAGACAGTGCCTCTAGCCTCTCTTCCTCGCAATCCACATCAATTGAGGAACTTGCAAAGAAAGTAGCTCAGAAATTAGGTGTCACTAGCAAACAGATTCCAAGATTTGTCCCTGTGAAAAGATGCTATACTTGCGGAGGTGACCATATGGGGAATGTATGTCCCATTATGGCTCAACCCCAAGTAAATCCGAGTAGCCAATATTGCACCATAGAACGAAGATACACAAATCACACAGCACAAGATTGTCCATACAATAAGCAAGCGGTTAGACAAACCTACCCTCAGCCATACCAACAGGGAAGATATCATAACCAATACCCACCACAACAGTATACTAGGCCTCAACAAAATTACCAACCGCAATATCAGGCCCAACTGAGACCCCAGCCAGTGCTTGCACAACAACCACCTGCTCCTACTAATGTGATCCCAGTAAAATATGCAGCTGCAGAAGAGAACCTGAATAGAGCTATAGTCCCAGTAACACCATTAATTTCAAAAAGTGATCCCAGTGACCATAGCTTTGATTCTACACATATCGATAGTCCTCAGGCTTACTACATGCAATCTCGTGAACATGGTGAGTCCTACTACAGTGAAGAACCAAATGAACCTAGTTGGGAGTCAGATTACACAAACGTCATGTATACAAACCCCAACCCTAGACCTCAACCTAGGCAGGTAAGACCCCCATTCCCTAGAGGACCATGCTACAGATGTTAGGGAGATCATCTCATTCGTGATTGTCCCTTGCCTTCACCTACACAACCCCAATCAGTGACGATCCAGGGCTTTTGCCAGGAGTGTGGAAAGGAGCATCTCTTACGAGATTGTCCAAAGAATCCCAGCAATATGCCAAAAATCACTCCCATTAATGTCATTGGGTTAGTAGTAGACTCTACAGGAAGCGTGACGTCCATTGCACCAGTACAGGTAGTCACTAGAGCTCAGGCATTGCAGCAAAACCAAGGGGTAGGCCAGGAAAAGAGCCCCGAGGTGAGTGAAACAGAGAGCATGACCAAGAAGAGGACTAGAGCTTGGAGAGATAGTCGTGAAAGAATGAAAAGACAATGGGCAAAAAAGATGAGTGAACTCGAGGAAAGCCACAGAGGAACAAAGGCCAGGATAACTGAACTCACATCTCAAACTCCCTCTCACACTACTCCACCACCACCATTCCCATCTCCATCCGACCCGCCACCTTCCAACCCACCTCACACAATTCCACCACCCCCAAGAGTAGGATCAGTCCTAGCAGATCCCACTCCCGAGGACCTTAATATGATGCTTAAAGCATATCAGGCCAGAATCCTAGAAGGACCACACGTAACTGATCATGAAAAGTGTTACCCTAGAGCAGAACTAGAGCTAGAACGAACCAAAATTTGTGCTAAGATGGTGGAATTGGCTCAGACCATGTTTGAAGCCAGTCGCCTATTTAACATCTCTAGTTCAGCTAAGACACAGTTGCACTTTGAAGGACTGTTAGAAAGAATAGAGAGGCTGACTGCACAATCAAAAAGGGAACCCGTCTCTCAACACAAGGACAAGGCTAGTGAAAGGGCTGGTGTTCCGGCCCAGGAAGCCTATGTGCCTAACTCTACGGAGCCAAAGCATCTTCTATGAATCGGTTCACACCAGAATTCCTACGCGAGATTCAAGAAGACAAATGGGCTAAAGAAAGTGAAGTCCCTCCTCCTATTGAACTTGTGGATGATGCACACGACCAATTCCCACAAGACATCCCATCCACTTATGAGGAGCAGGAGAGCACCCAATCTCAGGAAAGATTAGACTTTGAGTCTAACTCTCTACAAGAATTACCCCACTTCATAGGTCCATGGGAAGCTAAGTCCAGGTGCATGAGAGCACCCACAGTCATGGTAAGAAACGAAGACTCAGTCATACCGAGGAACATGGAGGTAGTGAAAAACACTAAAGTACAATGCAACCTCACCTTAGAGGAGCTACTCAAAGTAAGGCCGGAGCTATGGAAACATGTAGCCAAACAAGTACGAGAGATAGCAAAACCTTGTTCCCAGGTAGGATCCCAGGGAACAGTGCCAGAAATACCATTGGACAAGATAGGAGACATGAGTGAGAGCGAAGAGGGAAACACATATCTTCCTATCACCCATCAAGGATACACCATCAAGGCCATTCTAGACTCAGGTGCAGGTGTTGCAATTGCTACCACTTCCCTATGTAAGCGTTGGGGCAAACCAGCACTCAGGCCCATGAGGATGAAACTGCAAATGGCCGATGGTCACATAGAGAGACCCCTAGGGTTGTTAGAAGGAATAAGTCTCACCACCTGTGGTGTTGAGTTCGAGCACACATTTGCTATATGTGATTTAGCAAAAATCATGCCTATGAAATGATCTTGGGACGACCCTTTATGCGACAGTTGCAAGTGGTACAGGATTGGGGAACCAATTCTTTGTACCTGCAACACTTAGGTGTCACGACCAAAGTGAATCTCAAAGATTACTCTCATAGAGATGTCCCTCCTATCCAATGGAATCCCATCCATAGAGCCAAAGCTGATACGGAATCGGTGCATTCCATAGGATCAGGATCCTCATGGATGCATGAAGACACCCACTTATGGATGTGCAAAGTAGCAGTAGAAGAAGAGAAGAGAGAAGAAGCCAGAGAGATAGGTGCAAAAGAAACACATAGATCAATTCAAGACCCAGGCTATGCGCCTGTAGTCTTTCCTGACAAAGAATTTGAACTCCACAGCTGGGTAGAAATCTTAGCAAAAATGGATGTAGCCATCAATGAGGAACAATGGACACCCCATTGTGATGAGGATGGCTATGACATTTCAGTCTTCTTCATAGAGCCAATCATGGGAGAGGCATTGTTAGAAGAGTGTGAACCTAGCCCTGATGCATTTGAGGATGCGAGTGACTCCGATCTAGAGTCAATCATTATGGACCCACCTTTTGCATCAGATGAAGAATACTTCTATGAAGTAGAATTTCAACCCCAGAGGCATGGAGAGCTTACAAATGATGTAAGGCTAGCCACACAGGTGACCTCAAAGGAAGAAGGAAAGAAAAGAAAAAAGAGAGAAGTCACACCAGAAGAGGAAGAATCTTTGTTTGAGGTCCCGAAAAACTTTAAAAAATATGAGATAGACGATAGAAGAGTCATGGTCAGAATGCCTAAACGGGAGGCGCAATCAGGGGAGGCCTATGATAACAAAGAAACCACCAAGAAAATAGTGGTAGCTGTGGACGAAGGAGAAGAGAGATGCACGTACATAGGCCATGACCTGACGGAAGACGAAGAGCACGAATTGATAGCTTTGTTAAGAGAATACAGAGATGTATTCGCTTGGAGTTACAAGGATTTGAAAGGCGTGGACCCGGACATATGTTCACACACTATCCCCATGACCTCGGATGCCAAACCTTCTAAGCAAAAGCCATACACATATAATGATAATTATGCTGCTAAGATCAAAGAGGAGATAGATAGACTGGTTGAAGCGGGATTCATCTATGAAATTGAGCACACTGAGTGGGTATCCCCCATCGTAGTGGTGCCCAAGAAAAATGGGAAGCTGCGCGTATGCATTAACTTGAAGAAGGTCAATGCAGCCACAATTCGAGATAACTATCCGCTCCCTATCACAGAACATCTCTTAGAAAGAGTAGCAGGCAAGGAAGTGTACAGCTTCCTTGATGGATTTTCGGGCTACAATCAAGTAGCCATAGCTCCAGAAGATCAGCACAAGACGACTTTTGCCACAGAATGGGGCATTTTTGCCTTTAGAGTAATGCCATTTGGGCTTACTAACGCACCAGCTACCTTCCAGAGGTTGATGTGCCATGTATTTAAAGAGTTCCTGAGGAAGAACTTAGAAGTCTATGTTGATGATCTTTGTGCTCATTCCAACATCAGACAAACCCATATTTCTGAACTTAGACAAATCTTTGACAAATGTAGAGAATATCAAGTCTGCCTAAACCCAGAAAAGTGCATTTTTATGGTCAGGCAAGGCAAGATTCTAGGGCACATAGTGTCAAAAAATGGCATATCCACTGATGAAGAGAAAGTGAGAGCCATAGCTGAGTTACCTAGGCCAAAGAACATCAAGGAAGTACAGGCTTTCATGGGGCATTGTGGTTACTACCGCCGGTTCATTCACATGTATGCTGTCATTGCAAAGCCCATGTACGGACTTCTGACTAACTTTGAGTGGATTGATGAATGTGAGAATTCCTTCAATGAGCTTAAACAGCGAATATGTTCAGCACCAATCTTGACTACACCAGATTGGAATAAACCCTTTCATGTTCATGTGGATGCATCCAATTATGCTATTGGATGTGTACTCGCACAATCTACGGGTGAAGGTAATATGGATCTCCCTATTGCCTATGCTAGTAGACAATTGAATGCTGCTGAACGAAATTATACCACTACTGAGAGACAAGGACTAGGCATGGTATATGCGGTTAAAAAGTTTAGACATTACTTGCTTGCAAATAAGTTTAAATTTTTCACTGACCATCAGGCACTGCTATATCTCGTAAACAAGCCATGCAATACAGGAAGATTAGTAAGATGGTTTCTCTTACTAATGGAATATGACTTTGAGGTAGTAGTGAGGAAAGGCAGGACTCATTTGAGAGGAGACCATCTCTCTAGGCTCACATCTGGAGAGGCCCCACAAGGAGTATCAGATGACTTACCTGATGCTTACTTGTTTAATTTGGAAGTGGTGCCGCATGGGCTAAGCCATTAGTGCCAGTATTGACATACGGTCCTAATCACCCAGTCATAAACACTCAAGATAAAGAGGTAGTAAAAGCCCAGAAGTACCATATCATGGCAGTAAGTATGTACAAACAGATAGATCAAGGGATATTGGCTTGCTGTGTGGAAGAGGATGAGTACGCTAAATGGTTGCAGTTGGCACAAGTAGGTGCATTAGAGCAACACTACTCAAAACAACGAACCCTACAGACACTAAGGAGACTCAGAGTACCATGAACAGAGTCCAAGAGCAACATAGACTGTCCCTAGCAACAGGCAAGGCCCTCATGAATCAAATCCTTGAGGAGGAAGGCGTAGACGAGCAATACCGCGCCACTCTTGACATCATATCTGAGGCTTTAGGAGTACCTGAGACGGTGCATACCACCCTTGCACAAGCACGAAGAACGGAGCGAAGATACGGCCCACATCCCCCTCGATCAGGAAAGCAGATGAATGTATTAGTATCAGAACCACAAGGCACATCCACCACCACGGGCACCGCACACACTGTCCATAATACTGAGGAAACCCATGTATCAAGTGCACCTTTGTCACCCCCTTTGCCACCCCTGCCTCCAACTCCACCACATTCACCTCCCACTACCAGTGTAACCGCTACTGTCACCGCCTCCGAGTCCACTACCCATACCGAAGCACAGATCGTCAGTCAACCCACACAACCCACACACCCTATCTCCACGTCTTTTGTCTCTACAGTCACTGAAACAGTAATTCTAACCGCAGCCACAGAAAATCTCGTTTCCCCAATCACACTTCCGGGCAGTTCGTATTCACAATTGCACACACCACTGTACACTTTCACCACTATCACCGCACCCACAATTCCAATATTCACAATCACTCCCACTACTGCATCCACCGTTGATCTTATGGACATATCACCCACCTCCGCACCTCTCCCTCCCCCCATACACCCACCATCTTCCATTCCCCCACCTCCCACTTCACCATTTTCCAGCACCGCATCCACAATTCCATTCCCCTTCCCCTTTCCCTTCCCTTCTGCATTCAACACTCTTCCCGCATCCACCCCTATTAGTAATGTATTTAATAATATGTATCAGTGTATGTCGCAACTACAACAACACTACTAGCATCTCGATAACCAACATACGCGACTCTTTCGAAGCGATGAAGAACTTCAACTACGATTCATTGATCTCGAAAGGGAAAAGAGGCTACTACAACAACAGCACACCACTTTACAGGAACAACATGAAAAGTTAGCAGCCAATCCACCCCAGTCCGATGCAGAAGAAAGGCAACATATGGATGAATTGCTACACTGCCAGATAACGGAGAATCTCAAGCTTAAACGCAACCTGGCCCTCCTACGCAAACACATGTCTACAACACTCAAAGAGAATAAACGGCTGCAGAAACAGAATGAAGAAAACTTGGAAGCAGCCATGGAGGGTTCCCCACAGGAAATCGACCCAGATAAATTCAAGGCCATACCCTCAGCGAATATGCAAATCGTGTTAGAAACCCATGCCGACCTCCTGGAAGCCCATGCAGCATTAGAAAGAGAAAGAGATGACCTATTAAAGCAGCTGGCAACCCAGTATGAGTCACCAAGCAAAGTCACAAAAGCAGTTGACATGTCTGAAGAAGTTGAAAAACTCAAAGCAGAACTAGAAGAATTACGAAGTAAAGTCATGCAATACGAGCGTCAACCTTCACCTCTTGTAGAGCCCGAGCCTGAAGACTTAGTACCCATTGAAGTAGAGGAAACCTTCGAAGACCCATACGTTCCCATGCCTGCACCAGGGGGCAAGCAAACAGAAGAGGGCATGGACACCATCGAGATAGAGGCTCCTAAATGGATGCAGAGGTTGGAGAAAGTGGCCACAACCCATGATGATAGAGTGGCAGTTCAGATAGCGTCCATGTCACGTTTGGAAGAGGTAGTCATAAAATCGGACTACTTTCGAAATCTCTCCCATCATAGGTGGATCGGCACATCCGACGATTTGTATGTTCCTTTTTGTGTCTTAATGGCGGACTACAATGCCGAAATCAAGCAACACACCTCAAGAGAACCAACCTCGGCTACACAGTTTGCACCGGATGACATCCCAGCAAGTGCCAAGCAGGGCAATATACATCAACCAACGTGGAGGATTTGTCTGCTAGAAACCTACCCAGAGATGGTAAGAACATGGAATAACATGCCTTTGTACATCAAATACAACCCATGCTACTGCCCTGTATTTCGAAGAAGATCATGGCCGGAATACACAAAAACTGTGCTGACAACCAAAGGATGCGAGAAATGGCTCAATTATGTTTACTTAGCACCACCCAAAGGCCAACCTCCCATAGGATATATGATCTCGACGATTCGGCATTGGGGGGTCATGTTTAAAAATGTACCAGATGTCATGGCCCAAATGTGCCTTAAAATTTTTGAACTCATGTTGGTCACCTTCAGGACTTTCAAAAATGTCAAGGAACCTCATCTGTCAGCTATTGGATTTAATGAAGGTAATCACGACCTTGTTTACGACATGAGCGCAACCCCATCTATTAATGTTGTATATGCATGGCACGCACGTATCAAGTATCTACCAGCCTGCTTCAAACAGACGTTTGAAGAAATGTTTATCACGGGATTCTGGGAATATCATTTCGAGATATTCATTCCCAGACCATCACATTTATTGCAGTTGTTTGCAGTGGAACAAGCTCTCCATTCAGAAAAGTTACGTATACCACATCCAGAGGTTCCCGGGCCGGTAGATTGGGATGCTCACTCACGGACTTGGCCAAAGGGTTGCGGATTGCAGAACATCACTTAGCACAAGACGTTTTTGAGTACTACATCCAACGACCAACCCAACAAGGGTCTGTCAGGGACGACAGACGCGAGAGAGGGGGGGGTGTTGGAACTGAAGGACTCACAAGGCAAGGAAGTTTACGAAGGGAGTCAGAGAGAAGAGAAAGTACAAGCAGACAGAGCAGTCAACGACGATCTGGCAAGTAGGCCAAAATTTTTTCAGGACACTAATGCATATAAAAGAGGTGGACACACAAGGAGAAGGAGCAAGTAGGGAGCTCCAGGAAATGTATGTCAAAATGTTAATAGAAACCCTACAAAAATAGTGATTTTCATCACTAAAAACCATTGTAAATACCATTTCATAGTTTTGTAGCTCCATTTTGTGCAAGCCAAGGAGTCCTTGAGCTTGAGAAGCTTTAGAAGTACCTACCTATCAGTTTTCATATTTTTTAGACTCCGTTTGAACCTCCAAATAGGATAGAGAACCTAATTTTTAACTAGGCCGGACACTAGGTCTGGACAAGGCCAAAACCTAGTAAAAAACTATAAAAAGAGCTAGAGAGCTCATTTTTGGAGTTAGTTTTTGTAATTGATTTGAACTTGTAAGAGCTTTTTGGAAGTAATCAAAAGAACTCCATTGCTTCTCACTCTTTGTCTTACCTTGTGTGCGCGTGTGTGTGTATGTGTGTGCATGTTCGTATGCTTCGCACTCACGCACTTGTGCCTTCACTTGCTCGAGGTCTTCATACCATCCTCATGTCTTCCCGGATTGACATTAAAGGAGGTGCTACTCATCACTGAGCTACACTTCCTTCATCTGTTTTGGTAGTTGCTGTGACAGTTGTATCAACATATGACCCATGGATGCGAGCTCAGTAAACATAGGAATCGAAGGAAACAGAAGAGGAGGAGGTGGTTGAGATGAAGAAGCTGTCAAGAGGTGATGGGAAGAGGGTGGAGAATAGTTAGGTGAAGAGGATGAGGAATCCGGTGCTTGAGGGACGATAGGTGGAATGGGGATAATGGGCTCAATCGGAGGTATGGGTGGCAGAATGGATATAGGAGCGGTGGGGACCAATACAATTCCAGTAGGCTGCTGTGTATTCACGTCCTTTCTGGAAACAACAGAATCTACTGCCGCAATCACTTCTTCGAAAATTTCTACAACCATGACTTGCAGATCTTCTTTGGACTGGTGCTGAGACTCCTCTCGAGAAGAAACTACATCAGATTTGGTGTTAGAAACACTTTGTTCTTGCTGCTTATCCGTAGAAGATTGACCAGAAGACTCCACGTGTATTGAAGTAGCTGTGTCATGAAAGGTCTCTTCCTCATGTCCGGCGATGGAGCCTTGTACTTGACTCTTAGATGGGCTTATCCTTCTGTGTTTTCGGTGGAGAAGCTGGAAAAGGTCTTCATCATCCTCTTCAGTATATTCAAGTATCTGAGCAGATTCCTCATGATATAAGACTGGAGCGTTTGGAGGCGGTTGCGTTGCTTGGAGGGCCAGAAAGAGAAATGTTAGGAACGCGGAAGATCTCCTTTGTTAACATGCTTAATGACCGTAACGCATTCATATCAATCATCGAGTAGAACGGGCGAGAAATCTCGTAAGTGCATTTTTGTAAGTTCAGTATGGCTACTAAAAATTGAAGGGCGGTCCGTTCACGATCAGGGCGGCAGAGTATGGCATACTCATTCGATGAGTGCCTTGGGAACAATTCAATCATAGGAGTGATCGGAAGGTTAGGACCATTCTGTTGTCCTTCCAGAGAGAGTCGGAAAGCGGCAACAAATGACTGTAAGGTGATTACGGCACAAGATGGCAAACATGTAATAGGCCAACTCTGCTCTGTAGCAGGTGTGGCGGCAATAGCAATGATAATTTGAGCATAATATGGATGACACTCCACTAAATGCAAAGGCAATTGAGCGAAGTTGGACAAACCTCGGAAATGCAAGAATTCACTCACGTCCTAAGGGAGTCCATCACAGAAGGTAGCAAAATTTGCTAAAGCTTCCATGATCCGCACGCGAAGTAGCACGAATACACAGTGATTACAGAAAGCACAAAGCACACAAAACACGCAGACACAATAGCGATTAATAGTGAAAAGAAGAAGATTAAGTAGAAACTTGGCAACGGGAGGCGATCGAAAATGCTAATCATCATGTGGTGTTGAGATGATAGCCCTCATAACTATGGTGTGCATGCATGAGCAGATCGATAATACATGGCGGCTTTTAATCATAATTATATATCAAAACGAGGATATTTACAAGCTTATTAACTAATCACGCAAAACTAAAAAGAAAGTAAATAACACGCGGACAAACGAAGAATACGTCAGCGAGAATCAGGTGCTTGATTATACAGCCGCAACTTTGAACCATTGATCACTTTAGGAAGAGGAACTCTGGTCAAAGTAATCAACCGAAAAGTAGCTGGGCCCACTTGTTCGGTAATCCGATAAGGGCCAAACCACCGTAATTTAAATTTTCCAGCCGCACGATTTGATTTAGCATTATAAAATAACACAAGCTGTCCCACCGTAAAAACTAGAGTTTTAAGAAAGCGATTATGGGTACATGCTTGCCGCAACTGAACTTCTTGAAGGGTCAGAAAACTTTCCCAACGATGTTCATCCAAGTCTCTGAGTGTGTCCAACCGAAATGACAAAGAGTCCTCTGGTAACAGTTTTTGAGTGATGGCCACGCGTAAGCTGGGTACTACAAGTTCCATTGGTGCAATTGCTTCCAGCCCATAAGCAAGCTGGAAAGGAGTCAGTCCGGTTGCTACTTTGTATGTAGTTCGGTATGCCCATAATACTGCAGAGTAGTAACTGATCCCATCTTTCTGGTGATTCCACAATCAGCTTACGAAGCATAGTCAACAACGTTTTGTTTGTACTCTTAGCTAAGCCATTAGCACGAGGATAATACTGTGAACTAAATTTATGCAGAATCTGAAAAGTGTGTGTGAACACTCGCATTAAATTATTAGCAAAGTGTGTTCCTTGGTCAGTGACAAGTTCCAAAGGTAATCCATAACATGGGAATACATCTTTCATCAGGCATTTGGCCACCGAAACAGCTGTAGCGGATCGTAGGGCCCAAGCTTCGGCCCATCTGGTAGCGTAATCTGTGCATGTCAGAATGTAGCGATTGTTGCTAAGGATTGCTGGAGGTGTGATTGGTCCAATAAAATCAAGACCCCATTTCTGAAAAGGTTCCAAAGGCAATACAGGCTGTAGAGGAAAGAAATGGCGTTGTAATGGCTGGCCAGATCATTGACACTTGTCACACTGCATGACAAACTGAGCTACGTCTGGGTACATTGTAGGCCACCAAAGCCCACTTTGCAGAATTTTCCGGTATGTAAGATCTGCGGCAAAATGTCCACCGGAAGGTATTGAATGTGCCATAGCAATAACCGAGTTTACTTCATGTGGAGGAATACAACGAAGCAAGACCCCAATGTGATCCATATAATACAACTGTTCGGCAATCAACCGGAATCTGCGACTGTAAAGTGCAATTTTCCGCTTCATCGTAGGAGAAGTTTGAGGGAGAAGACATCCATCAGTAAGAAAGTTTAATAATTGATCATAGTAGGTAGGTGTCACAGGAGGTTCTGCAGATTCATCACTAGTCGTTTCAGTAACATAAATTGCTGGTGTGGTGTCATCAACACCCACCGGAGCTTCACCGGAATCTAATCGAGAGAGAAAATATGCTAATGCATGTGCAGTGTCAGGTCGATGAATCACTTCATAATCGAACTCTTGTAACAATAGAACCCAACGTGCTAGGCGACCACCTAAATGCTGCTGCCGAACCAGATACACCAGCGCAACATGATCTACATGAAAGGTGAATTCTCGGCCTAACAAATAATGCCGGAATTTCTTTACAGAATACACCAAACCGAGGCATTCTCTTTCAGCTACTGAATAATTCTTTTCAGCAGGAGCAAGTCGCGACTTGCGTAATAGACAGGCCTGAACCACTTATCAGAGTGCTGCATTAAAACACTTCCAATTGCTATATCTGAGGCATCGACGAAGATGTTGATATATTTAGGTAGTGATGTGTGTGAACACTCTAGGACTGCCGGGGCACTTTTTTCCCGGGGCACTTCTTCTAGGGCGCCGTCGACACTCCTCCGTTTGCAGTCTCAGATTCGCACGAAATTTGGTAAGCATACTCAGGGTGTTTTCGAGATCAAAACAGCTTCGCTATGTGGTGCCGAAATCGCGATCTGAGCTCGTTTCGGCCTCCGAACGCACTATCACAGCGCTTGTGCAGGCTATTTCGTCCTTTTGTGCCAAAGGTATATACCAGTTTTTGTTCGCCAGTTTAAGCGTCTAGAAGTCTGCTACAGGTCTAGCAGAACTCGTCTGGGCAGTTCTGTTCAACTTTTTGAGATACAATCAATTTTCTGCATCAAGGTATTTTAGTCACCGGCCATGGCTGAAAGCAGTGATGTATTCCGTATGTTGGCTGTTGAGGATAAGTTGGATGGTACCAACTATCCATTATGGGCTTATATGATGCGACATGTACTAGTTGCAAAAGGATTGTGGAACATTGTGCAGGGTGTTGAAAGACGTCCTGTTACACCTGTAACGACAGGTACTGCAAATACAGGTGTTGGAGCTGATGAAGATGGTGTCGAAGATGATATTCCGCAGATTCCTGTTCGTGCTGCTGTTTCTGTTGCACCTACTGCAGAGCAGATTCGTTGGGATGGCAGAGATGCCCAGGCACATGCATTGATAGCTTTGTCTGTCAAACGTGCCATTATTCCTCACATTCGCTCTTGCAGAACAGCAAAGGATGCTTGGGATACACTTACCACTTTGTACCAAGCTAGGAATGAGGCTCGTGTTGCTTACCTCCGAAAACAGTTGGAGAGTGAGCACATGAATGAAGGTAATTCTATGGACAGTTTTCTTACAAAGATCAAAGACCTCAAGGAACAATTGATTTCTGCTGATGAGGTTATACCAGATAGCTCACTTGTGCAGACGGTTCTGAATGGTCTTCCTTATTCATATCAGAGTTTTGCCTCTACTCTTCGGTTGATGATGAAAGGCAATCCGAATGCCTTGTCATTTGAGGAATTAGTCTCTGTTCTGTTGCAGGAAGATCAGTCCAGGCAGAACAGGTCCATTATGCGTGTTGCAGATCAAGCTTTCCTGGCTAGTCAGAAGGGCAAAGGAAAATGGAGCTCTTCTACTAGTAAGCAGAAATCTGCAAATGCTGCACAATCGAAGAACTAGATAAAGATGAGAAGAAATCAGAAAAGCAGAAATTGTTCTGCAAGTACTGTAAAGGAAATGATCATATTATAAAGAACTGTCCAAAACTGGCTGCTAAAGAGGCAAAGAAGAAAGAGGCTGGAATGGTTGTTGCAGAGGCCTCTACACCAAAAACAGAGTCTGTAAATCTTGTGCAGGAAGAAGAATGGGCATTTACTACTGTCTACAGTTTTGACCCATCTTCTCATGATCAGTGCATGTCTTCAGTAGACTCAGATGTTTGGTACTTTGACAGTGGGGCGACCAAACATATTACCTCGCAGCGCAGTTTCTTCTCTTCACTCGAGCCTGGCCCTATAGGGAATACTGTCACATGCACCAATAACTCTTCTTATCCTGTTATGGGAGTTGGTAAGATCATTGTGACTACTGCTGATGGTAGTTCTTTCACTTTGTCAGATGCTTTATTTGTGCCAGGGATAAAAAAGAACCTGTTATCAGTTTCTGCATTAGCCAAGATTGGGTTGGTTGTGAAATTCGTTGATGACAGGTGTACAGTCCATGATCTCTCAAATGGCGATGTGATTATTGCTTCTGGCATTTTATGTCGTGGGCTGTATAAGCTCATAGACTATGAAAGATCTGTGAATGATTCGGCATGTGCAGTTCATGATTCTCAGGCTATGTCAGATGCAAAGCTTTGGCATGCACGCTTTGGTCATCTGAATTTTGTTAGTTTGTTACGCCTGCAGAAATCTGAAATGGTGTCCTCTTTGCCCAAACTTGAAGCACCTAGAAAACATGTTTGTGAAGGCTCTATTTTGGGCAAAATGCAGCGTTCTTCCTTTCCAAAAGATGGTTCAGTTCGGGCTACGCAGAAATTGCAGCTTGTACATAGTGATGTCTGTGGTCCTATGCAGACACCCTCTTTTGGAAATTACCTTTACTTCGTGACTTTCATTGATGATTTTTCCAGGCATGCATGGGTATATCCACTCAAAGCAAAGTCCGAAGTGTCATGTGCTTCAAACAGTTTTTGGTTTTGGCTGAAAATCACCAGTACACCTCAACATAATGGAGTTGCTGAACGAAAGAACAGGTCACTCATGGAGATGGCGAGGTGCATGGTCAAAAGTCAGGCTTTACCACATAGTTTCTGGCTTGAGGCTGTCATGTGTGCAGCATATGTACTGAACAGGTGTCCCACTAAAGCATTGCAGTCTATCACTCCATATGAGGCTTGGCATGACCGCAAGCCATCTGTTGCTCATCTGCGTGTTTTTGGTTATTTGGCATATGCATTAGTGCCTGAACAACATCGCAGAAAATTGGATGATAAGGCAGTAAAATGTATTTTTGTTGGGTACAGTTCTGAAAGTAAAGGCTATCGTCTGTATCATCCACAGACTAAACGCATTCTGGTTAGCCGTGATGTTGTCTTTGTGGAAGATGCTATTCAACCATTGCTTTCATGTACTAAGGAGACATCTGTTAGCTCCAAAGACATGTATGATACTTTGATGCCTCTTTTTACAGGTGGACAGGCTAGTGCTGGTCCTAATGAGGCAACTTCTCAACCTTTGCAGGTTTCATATGATGATGCAGATCATTCCATTTCTGATGTAGATTTACATGATGCACTTGTTGATGAGAGAGCTGATATTGAGTAGGCAAAAACTATGCCAAAATGGCTGGTGCAGACTTTGCGTGACAGCAAATTAGATGCACCTTTGTGGTATCGTACTCGTTCAGGCTCTCATAGTGCCTCCTTTGCATCAGATTGCTATGCTATGACTGCATCTAGTCTCTGTGATGAGAATGAGCCTGTTTCTTTTGATGAAGCACAAAATTCAGAAAATTGGATGGCTGCTATGCAATCTGAATATGATGCTATAATGAAGAATGGTACATGGTCTTTATGTGACTTGCCTCCTGGCAAGAAGGCCATTGGCACTAAGTGGGTATACAAGCTGAAGCCTAAACCTGATGGTACAGTTGACAGGTATAAGGCTAGGCTTGTTGCAAAGGGTTATGCACAGGAAAGAGGCATTGATTTTGATGAGACCTTTGCACCTACATGCTGTATGACTACTGTTCGGAGCATTTGTGCACTTGCAGCCCATCATGGTTGGAATGTACATCAGTTGGACATTAAAACAGCATTTTTGAATGGTGACTTGCATGAAGAAGTGTATGTTTTTCAGCCCCGTGGCTTTGTGCAGAAAGGGCATGAAAACTAGGTTTGCAGGTTAAAGAAGGCATTATATGGTTTAAAGCAAGCACCACGTGCTTGGTATGAGAAGATACATGCCTATCTGATTGCACATGGTTTTGAGAACAGTCCAACTAAAAGCACCTTATATGTTAAACGTGCTAATGATGTGCTTCTGATCATTGTTGTCTATGTTGATGACATGTTGCTCACTGGTCCTATTGAGACACATATTGCTGATTTTAAGGCTGATTTGCATGCCTCATTTGAGATGTCTGATTTGGGGCATTTGCATCACTATTTGGGCATTCAGTTTATGCACGTTGATGGTGGAATGGCTTTGTGTCAAACGAAATATATTGACACATTATTGCAGCGTTTTGGCCTTGAAGACTGTAAGCCTATTGCCACTCCTATGGAGAGAGGTTTACGATTGAGTCTTCATGATGCTGGAGATGCATTTGATGCTGTTCTCTATCAGCAGGCTATTGGATGCTTCATTTACTTATGCATTACTCGGCCAGATATTCAGTTTGCTGTCTCACAGATGAGCAGATTTATGCATTGCCCAGGAGTCACGCATTGGAAAGCGGTTAAGCGCATCTTTCGCTACTTGAGTGGTACTCGGCTACTTGGGTTGTTTTATCCCAAGTTGGGATCACTACCACCAGATTTGCATGCTTTTTTTGACTCAGATTGGGTTGGTTGCTATGACACTCGTGTGTCCACCAGTGGTTTTTGCTTCATGCTTGGTAGCTCATGTATATCTTGGTTGAGCAAGAAGCAGCCTACTGTGGCCACTTCCAGTTGTGAGGCTGAGTATAGGGAAGCTTTCACAGCGATTGTTGAGTGTGTGTGGCTCAGACGCCTTATGGCTGATTTGGGTGTTGGCCAGTCTTCTGCCACCACCATCTTCACTGACAGTCAGAGCGCATTGGCAGTTGCGAGAAACCCTGTGTTCCATGCTCGCACTAAGCACATTGAGGTGCATTATCACTATGTCAGGGAGAGGTTCTCTTGTGGGGAGATCAGCTTGGCATATGTGCCCACGCAGGAGAACATTGCATACCTTTTCACGAAGGCTCTGCCTAGGGAGAAGTTTGAAGCTTTCCGCAAAGCTTTGGGCTTACTTCCTTTTGTGGAGTGATTTCCACATAGCTTGGCACTTCCTTATACATGAGTGCCAGCTCCTTGTTCACCGCATCACTCCCAGGGGGGATTTGTTGATATATTTAGGTAGTGATGTGTGTGAACACTCTAGGACCGCCGGGGCACTTTTTTCCCTCTTTAGGAGGTTTTTTTCCCCCGGCTTGTATATACGCCTATTGCCCTAATGGGCTACTTATCTTTGTACATTCTCTAGTAATACATTCAGTATTGTGTGTTTGTGCTCCAAGCTTCTTCTTCTTCCTTGTGCTGTTCGCGTGCTTCCGTAGACGTCTATCTCCAACAGAAGACGTGGAACGGGCGTTCCCAATCTGGGGGTTGCAAAATTGGTGCCTGGGTCAATAATTCTTTTAAACGATCAAAGGCGGTTTGACATTCTGGAGTTCATTCAAACTATCGTGGAGCGCTCGTCATGAGTCGATTAAGTGGTGTGGCGAGATGAGCTAACCACCATAGATGGTGACCATGCCACCGAATTTGACCTAGGAAGCGCATCACTTCTTTCGGTGCGGTAGGCACAGGTGCTTCCAACACAGCTGCAACTTTATCTGGATCAACTTGTATGCCTTGTGCAGAAATAATATGGCCAAGGAGTTTACCACAAGAAACCGCAAAGAAAGATTTGGTCGGGTTCAAGCAGAGTCAGTATTCGTGGCATTTCTCGAAACAACACTGTAAATGATACAGGTGTGCCATAATTTTGCCAAATAAAGAGAAGTCATCTAAGTATACTTGCATAAAGGAAGTGAGGTAGGGTGAAAAGTGTTGAAGATAAATGTACAAGCTCATTTTCATATGAGCCATGCTTGGATAAATTTACCAAATATAAAGATAAAGGAAAAGTGGAGGAAAAAAGGAAAAAATAATAAAAGAAAAAGTCTAGTCAAAATTCATGATGAGTAAGAGATACAATATCTTGTCTTGTAGTTAGTAGCATGTGGTGGAGAAAGTGGTGAGTTAAGAAGGAGGCACAAACTTCTTCACATGCTCATTGGTTATAAAAGTTAAGTGGGAGCACATTCAAAACAAGGAGAGAAAGAGGCAAGAGCTCCCAGTAGTCGGATCTGGTCATTTTGTCATTTTGGCTTCCCTTAGACTCCTTCCAGCCGCACGTCATTTTGTGTTGGAGATAGACGTCTGCAGAAGCACACGAATAGCACAAGGAAGAAGAAGAAGCTTGGAGCACAAACACACAATACTGAATGTATTACTAGAGAATGTACAAAGATAAGTAGCCCATTAGGGCAATAGGCGTATGTACAAGCCGAGGGAAAAAAACCTCCTAAAGAGGGAAAAAAGTGCCCCGGCGGTCCTAGAGTATTCACACACATCACTACCTAAATATATCAACAAATCCCCCCTGGGAGTGATGCGGTGAACAAGGAGCTGGCACTCATGTATAAGGAAGTGCCAAGCTATGTGGAAATCACTCCACAAAAGGAAGTAAGCCCAAAGCTTTGCGGAAAGCTTCAAACTTCTCCCTAGGCAGAGCCTTCGTGAAAAGGTCTGCAATGTTCTCCTGCGTGGGCACATATGCCAAGCTGATCTCCCCAGCAGAGAACCTCTCCCTGACATAGTGATAATGCACCTCAATGTGCTTAGTGCGAGCATGGAACACAGGGTTCCTCGCAACTGCCAATGCGCTCTGACTGTCAGTGAAGATGGTTGTGGCAGAAGACTGGCCAACACCCAAATCAGCCATAAGGCGTCTGAGCCACACACACTCAATAGTCGTTGTGAAAGCTGCTCTATACTCAGCCTCACAACTGGAAGTGGCCATAGTAGGCTGCTTCTTGCTCAACCAAGATATACATGAGCTACCAAGCATGAAGCAAAAACCACTGGTGGACACACGAGTGTCATAGCAACCAGCCCAATCTGAGTCAGAAAAAGCATGCAAATCTGGCGGTAGTGATCCCCCCTTGGGATAAAACAACCCAAGTAGCAGAGTACCACTCAAGTAGTGAAAGATGCGCTTAACCGCTTTCCAATGCGTGACTCCTGGGCAATGCATAAACCTGCTCATCTGTGAGACAGCAAACTGAATATCTGGCCGAGTAATGCATAAGTAAATCAAGCATCCAATAGCCTGCTGATAGAGAACAGCATCAAATGCATCTCCAGCATCATGAAGACTCAATCGTAAACCTGTCTCCATAGGAGTGGCAATAGGCTTACAGTCTTCAAGGCCAAAACGCTGCAATAATGTGTCAATATATTTTGTTTGACACAAAGCCATTCCACCATCAACGTGCATAAACTGAATGCCCAAATAGTGATGCAAATGCCCCAAATAAGACATCTCAAATGAGGCATGCAAATCAGCCTTAAAATCAGCAATATGTGTCTCAATAGGACCAGTGAGCAGCATGTCATCAACATAGACAACAATGATCAGAAGCACATCATTAGCACGTTTAACATATAAGGTGCTTTCAGTTGGACTGTTCTCAAAACCATGTGCAATCAGATAGGCATGTATCTTCTCATACCAAGCACGTGGTGCTTGCTTTAAACCATATAATGCCTTCTTTAACCTGCAAACCTGGTTTTCATGCCCTTTCTGCACAAAGCCACGAGGCTGAAAAACATACACTTCTTCATGCAAGTCACCATTCAGAAATGTTGTTTTAATGTCCAACTGATGTACATTCCAACTATGATGGGCTGCAAGTGCACAAATGCTCCGAACACTAGTCATACGGCATGTAGGTGCAAAGGTCTCATCAAAATCAATGCCTCTTTCCTGTGCATAACCCTTTGCAACAAGCCTAGCCTTATACCTGTCAACTGTACCATCAGGTTTACGCTTCAGCTTGTATACCCACTTAGTGCCAATGGCCTTCTTGCCAGGAGGCAAGTCACATAAAGACCATGTACCATTCTTCATTATAGCATCATATTCAGATTGCATAGCAGCCATCCAATTTTCTGAATTTTGTGCTTCATCAAAAGAAACAGGCTCATTCTCATCACAAAGACTAGATGCAGCCATAGCATAGCAATCTGATGCAAAGGAGGCACTATGAGAGCCTGAACGAGTACGATATGACAAAGGTGCATCTAATTTTCTGTCACGCAAAGTCTGCACCAGCCATGTCGGCATAGTTTTTGCCTGCTCAATATCAGCTCTCCCATCAACAAGTGCATCATGCAAATCTGCATTAGAAATGGAATGATCTGCATCATCATATGAAACCTGCAAAGGCTGAGAAGTTGCCTCATTAGGACCAGCACTAGCCTGTCCACCTGTAAAAAGAGGCATCAAAGTATCATACATGTCTTTGGAGCTAACAGATGTCTCCTTAGTACATGAAAGCAATGGCTGAATAGCATCTTCCACAAAGACAGCATCACGGCTAACCAGAATGCGTTTAGTCTATGGATGATACAGACGATAGCCTTTACTTTCAGAACTGTACCCAACAAAAATACATTTTACTGCCTTATCATCCAATTTTCTGTGATGTTGTTCAGGCACTAATGCATATGCCAAACAACCAAAAACACGCAAATGAGCAATAGATGGCTTGCGGTCATGCCAAGCCTCATATGGAGTGATAGACTGCAATGCTTTAGTGGGACACCTGTTCAGTACATATGCTGCACACATGACAGCCTCAAGCCAGAAACTATGTGGTGAAGCCTGACTTTTGACCATGCACCTCGCCATCTCCATGAGTGACCTGTTCTTTCGTTCAGCAAATCCATTCTGTTGAGGTGTATACGGCACTGTACACTGGTGTTTTATCCCACGTTCAGCCAGAAATGCATTAAAATATGAAGACATATATTCCCCCCCTCGATCAGAACGGAGGGTGCCCATTTTACATGTTGACAGATTTTCAGCCAAAACCAAAAACTGTTTGAAGCACATGAACACTTCAGACTTTGCTTTGAGTGGATATACCCATGCATGCCTGGAAAAATCATCAATGAAAGTCACGAAGTAAAGGTAATTTCCAAAAGAGGGTGTCTGCATAGGACCACAGACATCACTATGTACAAGCTGCAATTTCTGCGTAGCCCGAACTGAACCATCTTTTGGAAAGGAAGAACGCTGCATTTTGCCCAAAATACAGCCTTCACAAACATGTTTTCCAGGTGCCTCAAGTTTGGGCAAAGAGGACACCATTTCAAATTTCTGCAGGCGTAACAAACTAAAAAAATTCAGATGACCAAAGCGTGCATGCCAAAGCTTTGCATCTGACATAGCCTGAGAATCATGAACTGCATATGCCGAATCATTCACAGATCTTTCATAGTCTATGAGCTTATACAACCCACGACATAAAATGCCAGAAGCAATAATCACATCGCCATTTGAGAGATCATGGACTGTACACCTGTCATCAATGAATTTCACAACCAACCCAATCTTGGCTAATGCAGAAACTGATAACAGGTTCTTTTTGATCCTTGGCACAAATAAAGCATCTGACAAAGTGAAAGAACTACCATCAGCAGTAGTCAGAATGATCTTACAAACTCCCATAACAGGATAAGAGGAGTTATTGATGCATGTGACATTATTCCCTATAGGGGCAGGCTCGAGTGAAGAGAAGAAACTGCGCTGCGAGGTAATATGTTTGGTCGCCCCACTGTCAAAGTACCAAACATCTGAGTCTACTGTGAGTCTACTGCAGACATGCACTGATCATGAGAAGATGGGTCAAAACTACAGACAGTAGTAAACGCCCATTCTTCTTCCTGCACAAGATTTGTAGACTCTGTTTTTGGTGTAGAGGCCTCTGCAACAACCATTCCAGCCTCTTTCTTCTTTGCCTCTTTAGCAGCCAGTTTTGGACAGTTCTTTATAATATGATCATTTCCTTTACAGTACTTGCAGAACAATTTCTGCTTTTCTGATTTCTTCTCATCTTTATCTGGTTCTTTGATTGTGCAGCATTTGCAGATTTCTGCTTACTAGTAGAAGAGCTCCATTTTCCTTTGCCCTTCTGACTAGCCAGGAAAGCTTGATCTGCAACATGCATAATGGACCTGTTCTGCCTGGACTGCTCTTCCTGCAACAGAACAGAGACTAATTCCTCAAATGACAAGGCATTCGGATTGCCTTTCATCATCAACCGAAGAGTAGAGGCAAAACTCTGATATGAATAAGGAAGACCATTCAAAACGGTCTACACAAGTGAGCTATCTGGTATAACCTCATCAGCAGAAATCAATTGTTCCTTGAGGTCTTTGATCTTTGTAAGAAAATTGTCCATAGAATCACCTTCATTCATGTGCTCACTCTCCAACTGTTTTCAGAGGTAAGCAACACGAGCCTCATTCCTAGCCTGGTACAAAGTGGTAAGTGTATCCCAAGCATCCTTTGCTGTTCTGCAAGTGCGAATGTGAGGAATAATGGCACGTTTGACAGACAAAGCTATCAATGCATGTGCCTGGGCATCTCTGCCATCCCAACAAATCTGCTCTGCAGTAGGTGCAACAGAAACAGCAGCACGAACAGGAATCTACGGAATATCATCTTCGACACCATCTTCATCAGGTCCAACACCTGTATTTGCAGTACCTGTCGTTACAGGTGTAACAGGACATCTTTCAACACCCTGCACAATGTTCCACAATCCTTTTGCAACTAGTACATGTCGCATCATATAAGCCCATAATGGGTAGTTGGTACCATCCAACTTATCCTCAACAGCCAACATACAAAATACATCACTACTTTCAGCCATGGCCGGTGACTAAAATACCTTGATGCAGAAAATTGACTGTATCTCAAAAAGTTGAACAGAACTGCCCAGACGAGTTCTGCTAGACCTGTAGCAGACTTCGAGACGCTTAAACTGGCGAACAGAAACTGGTATATACCTTTGGCACAAAAGGACGAAATAGCCTGCACAAGCGCTACGATAGTGCGTTCGGAGGCCGAAACGAGCTCAGATCGCGATTTCGGCACCATATAGCGAAGCTGTTTTGATCTCGGAAACACCCTGAGTATGCTCACCAAATTTCGTGCGAATCTGAGACTGCAAACGGAGTTGTGTCGACAGCGCCCTAGAAGAAGCGACGACCTTCATTGATACCAATTGTTGGAGATAGACATCTACGGAAGCACGCGAACAGCACAAGGAAGAAGAAGAAGCTTGGAGCACAAACACACAATACTGAATGTATTACTAGAGAATGTACAAAGATAAGTAGCCCATTAGGGCAATAGGCGTATATACAAGCCGGGGGAAAAAAACCTCCTAAAGAGGGAAAACAGTGCCCCGGCGGTCCTAGAGTGTTCACACACATCACTACCTAAATATATCAACATCTTCGTCGATGCCTCAGATATAGCAATTGGAAGTGTTTTAATGCAGCACTCTGATAAGTGGTTCAAGCCTGTCTATTACGCAAGTCGTCGACTTGCTCCTGCTGAAAAGAATTATTCAGTAACTGAAAGAGAATGCCTCGGTTTGGTGTATTCTGTAAAGAAATTCCGGCATTATTTGTTAGGCCGAGAATTCACCTTTCATGTAGATCATGTTGCGCTGGTGTATCTGGTTCGGCAGCAGCATTTAGGTGGCCGCCTAGCACGTTGGGTTCTATTGTTACAAGAGTTCGATTATGAAGTGATTCATCGACCTGGCACTACACATGCATTAGCATATTTTCTCTCTCGATTAGATTCCGGTGAAGCTCCGGTGGGTGTTGATGACACCACACTAGCAATTTATGTTACTGAAACGACTAGTGATGAATATGCAGAACCTCCTGTGACACCTACCTACTATGATCAATTATTAAACTTTCTTACTGATGGATGTCTTCTCCCTCAAACTTCTCCTACGATGAAGCAAAAAATTCCACTTTACAGTCGCAGATTCCGGTTGATTGCCGAACAGTTGTATTATATGGATCACATTGGGGTCTTGCTTCGTATTCCTCCACATGAAGTAAACTCGGTTATTGCTATGGCACATTCAATACCTTCCGGTGGGCATTTTGCTGCAGATCTTACATACCGGAAAATTCTGCAAAGTGGGCTTTGGTGGCCTACAATGTACCCAGACGTAGCTCAGTTTGTCATGCAGTGTGACAAGTGTCAATGATCTGGCCAGCCATTACAACGCCATTTCTTTCCTCTACAGCCTGTATTGCCTTTGGAACCTTTTAAAAAATGGGGTCTTGATTTTATTGGACCAATCACACCTCCAGCAATCCTTAGCAACAATCGCTACATTCTGACATGCACAGATTACGCTACCAGATGGGCAGAAGCTTGGGCCCTACGGTCCGCTACAGCTGTTTCGGTGGCCAAATGCCTGATGAAAGATGTATTCCCATGTTATGGATTACCTTTGGAACTTGTCACTGACCAAGGAACACACTTTGCTAATAATTTAATGCGAGTGTTCACACACACTTTTCAGATTCTGCATAAATTCAGTTCACAGTATTATCCTCGTGCTAATGGCTTAGCTAAGAGTACAAACAAAACGTTGTTGACTATGCTTCGTAAGCTGATTGTGGAATCACTAGAAAGATGGGATCAGTTACTACTCTGCAGTATTATGGGCATACCGAACTACATACAAAGTAGCAACCGGACTGACTCCTTTCCAGCTTGCTTATGGGCTGGAAGCAATTGCACCAATGGAACTTGTAGTACCCAGCTTACGCGTGGCCATCACTCAAAAACTGTTACCAGAGGACTCTTTGTCATTTCGGTTGGACACACTCAGAGACTTGGATGAACATCGTTGGGAAAGTTTTCTGACCCTTCAAGAAGTTCAGTTGCGGCAAGCATGTACCCATAATCGCTTTCTTAAAACTCTAGTTTTTACGGTGGGATAGCTTGTGTTATTTTATAATGCTAAATCAAATCGTGCGGCTGGAAAATTTAAATTACGGTGGTTTGGCCCTTATCGGATTACCGAACAAGTGGGCCCAGCTACTTTTCAGTTGACTACTTTGACCAGAGTTCCTCTTCCTAAAGTGATCAATGGTTCAAAGTTGCGGCTGTATCATCAAGCACCTGATTCTCGCTGACGTATTCTTCGTTTTTTCGCGTGTTATTTACTTTCTTTTTAGTTTTGCGTGATTAGTTAATAAGCCTGTAAATATCCTCGTTTTGATATCTAATTATGATTAAAAGCCGCCATGTATTATCGATCTGCTCATGCATGCACACCATAGTTATGAGGGCTATCATCGCAACACCACATGATGATTAGCATTTTCGATCGCCTCCCGTTGCCAAGTTTCTACTTAATCTTCTTCTTTTCACTATTAATCGCTATTGTGTCTGCGTGTTTTGTGTGCTTTGTGCTTTCTGTAATCACTGTGTATTCGTGCTACTTCGCGTGCGGATCATGGAAGCTTTAGCAAATTTTGCTACCTTCTGTGATGGACTCCCTTAGGACGTGAGTGAATTCTTGCATTTCCGAGGTTTGTCCAACTTCGCTGAATTGCCTTTGCATTTAGTGGAGTGTCATCCATATTATGCTCAAATTATCGTTGCTATTGCCGCCACACCTACTACAGAGCAGAGTTGGCCTATTACATGTTTGCCATCTCGTGCCTTAATCACCTTACAGTCATTTGTTGCCGCTTTCCGACTCTCTCTGGAAGGACGAAAGAATGGTCCTAACCTTCCGATCACTACTATGATTGAATTGTTCCCAAGGCACTCATTGAATGAGTATGCCATACTCTGTCGCCCTGATCCTGAACGGACCGCCCTTCAATTTTTAGTAGCCATACTGAACTTACAAAAATGCACTTACGAGATTTCTCGCCCGTTCTACTCGATGATTGATATGGCTGCTAGAGAGCCTATCAATTTCGCTTCATTCTATTTCCGGTGCATTCACTGTGAATGCGTTACGGTCATTAAGCATGTTAACAAAGAAGATCTGCCGCGTTCCTAACATTTCTCTTTCTGGCCCTCCAAGCAACGCAACCGCCTCCAAACGCTCCAATCTTATATCATGAGGAATCTGCTCAGATACTTGAAGATACTGAAGAGGATGATGAAGACCTTTTCCAGCTTCTCCACCGAAAACAGAGAAGGATAAGCCCATCTGAGAGTCAAGTACAAGGCTCCACCGCCGGACATGAGGAAGAGACCTTTCATGACACAGCTACTTGAATACATGTGGAGTCTTCTGGTCAATCTTCTACGGATAAGCAGCAAGAACAAAGTGTTTCTAACACCAAATCTGATGTAGTTTCTTCTCGAGAGGAGTCTCAGCACCAGTCCAAAGAAGATCTGCAAGTCATGGTTGCAGAAATTTTCGAAGAAGTGATTGCGGTAGTAGATTCTGTTGTTTCCAAAAAGGACGTGAATACACAGCAGCCTACTGGAATTGTATTGGTCCCCACCGCTCCTATATCCATTCCGCCACCCATACCTCCGATTGAGCCCATTATCCCCATTCCACTTATCGTCCCTCAAGCACCGGATTCCTCATCCTCTTCACCTAACTATTCTCCACCCTCTTCCCATCACCTCTTGACAGCTTCTTCATCTCAACCACCTCCTCCTCTTCTGTTTCCTTCGATTCCTATGTTTACTGAGCTCGCATCCATGGGTCATATGTTGATACAACTGTCACAACAACTACCAAAACAGATGAAGGAAGTGTAGCTCAGTGATGAGTAGCACCTCCTTTAATGTCAATCCGAGAAGACATGAGGATGGTATGAATACCTCGAGCAAGTGAAGGCACAAGTGCGTGAGTGCGAAGCATACGAACATGCACACACATACACACACACACGCACACAAGGTAAGACAAAGAGTGAGAAGCAATGGAGTTCTTTTGATTACTTCCAAAAAGCTCTTACAAGTTCAAATCAATTACAAAAACTAACTCCAAAAATGAGCTCTCTAGCTCTTTTTATAGTTTTTGACTAGGTTTTGGCCTTGTCCAGACCTAGTGTCCGGCCTAGTTAAAAATTAGGTTCTCTATCCTATTTGGAGGTTCAAACGGAGTCTAAAAAATGTGAAAACTGATAGGTAGGTACTTCTAAAGCTTCTCAAGCTCAAGGACTCCTTGGCTTGCACAAAATGGAGCTACAAAACTATGAAATGGTATTTACAATGGTTTTTAGTGATGAAAATCACTATTTTTGTAGGGTTTCTATTAACATTTTGACATACATTTCCTGGAGCTCCCTACTTGCTCCTTCTCCTTGTGTGTCCACCTCTTTTATATGCATTAGTGTCCTGAAAAAATTTTGGCCTACTTGCCAGATCGTCATTGGCTGCTCTGTCTGCTTGTACTTTCTCTTCTCTCTGACTCCCTTCGTAAACTTCCTTGCCTTGTGAGTCCTTCAGTTCCAACACCCTCCCCTCTCTCGCACCTGTCGTCCCTTACAGACCCTTGTTGGGTGGGTCGTTGGATGTAGTACTCAACAACGTCTTGTGCTAAGTGATGTTCTGCAATCCGCAACCCTTTGGCCAAGTCCGTGAGTAGAGCATCCCAATCTACCGGCCCGGGAACCTCTGGATGTGGTATACGTAACTTTTCTGAATGGAGAGCTTGTTCCACTGCAAACAACTGCAATAAATGTGATGGTCTGGGAATGAATATCTCGGAATGATATTCCCAGAATCCCGTGACAAACATTTCTTCAAACGTCTGTTTGAAGCAGGCTGGTAGATACTTGATACATGCGTGCCATGCATATACAACATTAATAGATGGGGTTGCGCTCATGTCGTAAACAAGGTCCTGATTACCTTCATTAAATCCAATAGCTGACAGATGAGGTTCCTTGACATTTTTGAAAGTCCTGAAGGTGACCAACATGAGTTCAAAAATTTTAAGGCACATTTGGGCCATGACATCTAGTACATTTTTAAACATGACCCCCCAATGCCGAATCGTCGAGATCATATATCCTATGGGAGGTTGGCCTTTGGGTGGTGCTAAGTAAACATAATTGAGCCATTTCTAGCACAGTTTTTGTGTATTCCGGCCATGATCTTCTTCGAAATACAGGGCAGTAGCATGGGTTGTATTTGATGTACAAAGGCATGTTTCTTACCATCTCTGGGTAGGTTTCTAGCAGACAAATCCTCCACGTTGGTTGATGTATATTGCCCTACTTGGCACTTGCTGGGATGTCATCCGGTGCAAACTGTGTATCCGAGGTTGGTTCTCTTGAGGTGTGTTGCTTGATTTCGGCATTGTAGTCTGCCATTAAGACACAAAAAGGAACATACAAATCGTCGGATGTGCCGATCCACCTATGATGGGAGAGATTTCGAAAGTAGTCCGATTTTATGACTACCTCTTCCAAACGTGACATGGATGCTATCTGAACTGCCACTCTGTCATCATGGGTTGTGGCCACTTTCTCTAACCTCTGCATCCATTTAGGAGCCTCTATCTCGATGGTGTCCATGCCCTCTTCTGTTTGCTTGCCCCCTGGTGTAGGCATGGGAACGTATGGGTCTTCGAAGGTTTCCTCTACTTCAATGGGTACTAAGTCTTCAGGCTCGGGCTCTACAAGAGGCGAAGGTTGACGCTCGTATTGTATGACTTTACTTCGTAATTCTTCTAGTTCTGCTTTGAGTTTTTCGACTTCTTCAGACATGTCAACTGCTGTTGTGACTTTGCTTGGTGACTCATGCTGGGTTGCCAACTTCTTTAATAGGTCATCTCTTTCTCTTTCTTAAGCTGCATGGGCTTCCAGGAGGTCGGCATGGGTTTCTAACACAATTTGCATATTCGCTGAGGGTATGGCCTTGAATTTATCTGGGTCGATTTCCTGTGGGGAACCCTCCATGGCTCCTTCCAAGTTTTCTTCATTCTGTTTTTGCAGCCGTTTATTCTCTTCAAGTGTTGTAGACATGTGTTTGCGTAGGAGGGTCAGGTTGCGTCTAAGCTTGAGATTCTCCGTTATCTGGGAGTGTAGCAATTCATCCATATGTTGCCTTTCTTCTGCATCGGACTGGGGTGGATTGGCTGCTAACTGTTCATGTTGTTCCTGTAAAGTGGTGTGCTGTTGTTGTAGTAGCCTCTTTTCGCTTTCGAGATCAATGAATCGTAGTTGAAGTTCTTCATCGCTTCGAAAGAGTCGCGTATGTTGGTTATCGAGATGCTGGTAGTGCTGTTGTAGTTGCGACATACACTGATACATATTATTAAATACATTACTAATAGGGGTGGATGTGGGAAGAGTGTTGAATGCAGAAGGGAAGGGAAAGGGGAAGGGGAATGGAATTGTGGATGCGGTGCTGGAAAATGGTGAAGTGGGAGGTGGGGGAATGGGAGATGGTGGGTGTATGGGGGGAGGGAGAGGTGCGGAGGTGGGTGATATGTCCATAAGATCAACGGTGGATGCAGTAGTGGGAATGATTGTGAATATTGGAATTGTGGGTGCGGTGATAGTGGTGAAAGTGTACAGTGGTGTGTGCAATTGTGAATACGAACTGCCCGGAAGTGTGATTGGGGAAACGAGATTTTCTGTGGCTGCGTTTAGAATTACTGTTTCAGTGACCGTAGAGACAAAAGACGTGGAGATAGGGTGTGTGGGTTGTGTGGGTTGACTGACGGTCTGTGCTTCGGTATGGGTAGTGGACTCGGAGGCGGTGACAGTAGCGGTTACACTGGTAGTGGGAGGTGAATGTGGTGGAGTTGGAGGCAGGGGTGGCAAAGGGGGTGACGGTGGTGCACTTGATACATGGGTTTCCTCAGTATTATGGACAGTGTGTGCGGTGCCCGTGGTGGTGGATGTGGCTTGTGGTTCTGATACTAATACATTCATCTGCTTTCCTGATCAAGGGGGACGTCGGCCGTATCTTCACTTCGTTCTTCGTGCTTGTGCAAGGGTGGTATGCACCGTCTCATGTACTCCTAAAGCCTCAGATATCATGTCAAGAGTGGCGCGGTATTGCTCGTCTACGCCTTCCTCCTCAAGGATTTGATTCATGAGGGCCTTGCCTGCTGCTAGGGACAGTCTATGTTGCTCTTGGACTCTGTTCATGGTGTCATAGAGCTTTTTCAATGCCTTTGTATAAGCTGGGGCACCTTCAAGTACCTTGCAGAGCTTCCTGATCATATTCCTGCTCTTCTTCCTCGGATTGTCCATCATGTTCCTCCTCTTGTTCTTCTTCTTCTTCACCCTCCACATCGACGACATCTGGTTGCCTGGGATGGGGTTGGTCTGTAGCAGTTTGTTGTCCACTAGCTTGCTCTGCCTCGACTTCCGCGTTAACAGCCTCTATGTTGGAAGCAGTCAGAGGCACAGACGCCACAGAAGCATGTGAAGACGAAGCAGGGAGCCAGGCGGATAAATTCTTTAAAACAAATATATTTCTTATTAATTCTCCAAACATTCAACAGTGATTGTTATCACTAATTGTAACATATGTATCATAAGAAAACCCCATTTTGTAATCCATAGCTCCATTTTGTGCAAGCCGAGGAGTCCTCGAGCTTGAGGAGCTTAGGTAGAATACTCGTACCAAATTTCGTTATTTTTAGACATCGTTTACCCTTCCAAATAGCATCTAGGACTTATTTTTTTAACTAGGCCGGTCACTAGATGTGAAACCGGTCAAAACTAGTCTAGAAACTATAAAAAGAGCTAGAGAGCTCATTTTTGAGGTTGGTTCATTTTGGTTAGTGTGAGCATAGAGCTAGTTTGAGCTTGTAAGAGTATTCTTGAGTAATAGAGCTAATTTCCTACCTTCCATTGTGCCTTGCTTGTCTCTTCATTGTGTGTGTGTATGTGTGTGTGCATTTTCGTGCTTCTCACCTTCACTCTCACATCATCTCACGTTCACGATCTTCATATCACTCCTACCTCTCCCACGGATTGACAATTAAGGAGGTGAAGCTTTTTAACGTGGTTCTCACCATTGTGCTAGAGCAACACCAAATTTAACGCCGTTGCCGGGGATCGAGTCTAGGACGAATGTGTGATGGTAAGAGTATAGCAAGAAGTGGCGTTGGAAGGTAAAAAATTCAGTTTTCGTTGTTGTTTTTACTTAGTTTTTAGTGTTTTTCACCTTCCCCATACTCCATCTTCATCATCGCATCATCATCTCCATCTCCAAAAAAATCAGAAAATTCACCATATCCACCCATCCACCTCATTTTCCCTCATTTGTGCATGCGAGAGAGCGAGAGAGAGTTTTTGCGATTGTATGTGCTTGTGTTTTCTTGAGTTTTCTTGCAGGTACAGAGCTTCAGAGCATCAGGAAAGCTTCCAAAAGGTAAAAAATGTACTTTCTGTCAGAGATTTCCGAGTGTGGCGGACCATCGCGATGGTCTGCAATTTTCGGATTTTGAGGTAGGCGACCACACCACGAGGTAGGCGATCCTTGCGCACACACGGCACCATAGTTGCATTTCAAAAATTCGTCATTTGGTGGACCATCGCGATTGGCTCGGACCATCGCGATTGTGTCACACCATCGCGATAGGCTCACGCCATCGCGACGGCTCGGCCGGACCATCGCGACGGTTCGCTTTTTCGGACCATCGCGACGGTCCCAGACCATCGCGATTGCCCACCCCCATCGCAAATTTTGGACTTCAATTTTTGGCCAATTTTGAGGGTATTTTTGAAAAATTTTTGGACCATTAGACTCATAGGAGACCCCTTAGCTCATATTTGGAGGAAAATTGGATTGTCAGTTTTTACCCCCCAGGGCCTGAATGCTCATAACTTTTTCATCCGAAGTTCGTTTTTTGAGCTTAATAGCTCGTTAGAAAGCTCACCTAGTTTGGGGCTAGGAACCCAAGGGGTACACATTGGAAGTTTGAGCAAAAGGGAAGGGATTTAAAAGATGTATGTGCTCAAGTGTTTAATCATCTTGTGAATTGGTCTAATATTGGAATTTTCCAGGTCTAGAAAGGGCAATCCAAGGCAAGCAAGCGAGGCAGTGAAGACAGCAGAGCTTGAGAAGCACGACTTCTTGGGCAACAGGACACCAGAGCAACAGAAAAGTCGACTCGAGGTTGGAAGATTACTCACCCCCCTCAGTCAATTCTTAGCTTAGGCTAAACGTTAGCATTGTGGATTTAAGTCGATAGGAACGCCTCAAGTTCAAGATACCTAATTCTATCAAGTTTAAGACTTAAAGTAAAGGTGTGTGTGACGCGAAAACCTAAAGAAAAGAACATAAGTCTGACGGAACGAGAACTCAAAAATCATAACGAAAGTCGAATTCCTGACGCATAAATTAAGACAAGAATCCAAAGAAAATTAAAAAGAATCAAGAGAATAATAACAAAGGACCATTGACGATCTAAGTGTGTAATTGAGTGAGCAAGGAAGGAAATTAATGAACCTTAGATCGGGCAAACATATAGGTAAGTCGGACAGAAGAAGCCTTAGATCATCAGAGGCTAGTGTGAGAACTACCGCTCGATCTTGGGCTCAGCAGTTGAATAGTAGTTATCCTTACGAGTTGAGCTCAGAATCAAGTGAATCAGAAATGGCATTTAGCACAGACAGACCAGAAGGAGGGTCTAATGTAGCATACTTAGAAAAACCTGAAGGACCCTATAGAACGCAACTCGAGTTTCTCCGAACGAACCGATTAGGTGCTCGCATCTATGAGGATGGTTTGCAAAGGCAAGTGGTGCAACTGCACAACCCTGATCAACCCATTGGATTGGAAAGACCAGTGGTGAAATTTGAGAGAGACGCTTACATCGACAAAGAAGGAACCATGTACATTCTAAGTACGCAGCCAAACGATACTAATGAGTTTGGCACAATCCAATTAGAAACAGGAGCAAAATTTCAAGGAAAAGAGCCATTAGAAGAACCTAGAACACCGAGAGGGAAATCCGTATTAACAAGAGTAATCATCCCAGAATGGATCCCTCAAGATAACAGGAGCACCGAGTTGTTTGTAAACAAGGAGACAGATGAAGCCTTTTGGAGGTACAGAAAGGAAAACCCTGGTGAGGTAGGCATCATTACAATTTATGAATTCAAGGACCCAGATACACCTGGAAAGGTGGTATACCTGGATGAGACTTCAGAAAGAGTCTTTGTGGTGCCTGAGCGCGCTAAAAACACGTACACATGGAGAGGTGAATTGATATTCCCTCCATCTCGAACAAACATGAATACAAGTCAACAAGGGGCAGGAACATCCTCAGCCCATGGAAATCAAAGAGAAGGAAATAACGAAAGACCGGAAGTAAGCTTTAATCATCCCATAGGGAGAGATAGAACAACCACGAACACTACTAGGACGGATAGACAAAGAGAACATGGAATACCAGGTGGTAGAGATGATTTTCCTCTACCTAGACCACGTGAACACGCAAGAGTATTGAGACCCACACAGTTGGTAAAATCAATGAAGAATTACTTTGATGGGACAGGAGATCCCTATGACCATGTCGCAGAATTCAAGCAAGTATTAAGAGCAGAACAAGTCGAGGACATGTTCACGCAATACAATGCATTTGGACTAACGTTAAAGAATACCGCTTTAACTTGGTTCCAACCTTTGCAACAAAGGCAATTTAGAGACATCCATCACTTTTTAGAGTCATTCGTTACTGAATTCTCTAAAAGTGGGGTTAGACATGACACGTCTTCGCTGATTCATAGCTTTAAACAAACCCCTCAGGAAACAGTAAGACTGGCAGGACGTAGATTCAGACAATATGTCGAACGATGTCCAAGGCAAGAGCTACCCTCACAAGCCAAACAAGTATCACTGTTCCTAGATGGCTTGTTGAGCGCTAAACTACGCTCTTATGTGTACCTAAAAGAACCCAGAACGCTAGAAGAGTGTGTAAGAATATGTATAGACATCGAGGACAACCTAGGAGAGGAATTAGAACTCTCAAAGGTCTATAAAGACTCAGATTGTTCTTCTCTAGCATCCACAAAATTGTCGAATTCAATAGAGGATCTAGCAGAAAAAGTGGCCCAAAAACTAGGAGTTTCTAGCAAACAGGTGCCCAAGCTACCAACTAACGTACGTTGTTACACTTGTGGTGGAAATCATTTGGCAAACGTGTGTCCCAATGCACCTCAACCTCAAGACAACCCTAGTGGCCAATATTGCACAATTGAGAGAAGGTACACGAATCATACGGCTCAGGACTGCCCATACAACAAACAAACCGTGAGACAGAACTACCCGCAAGCATACCAGCAGCCAGGTAGGTATCAAGGCCAATACAATGCTCAGCCTTATTTCTATAGGCCTCCCCAGAACTACCCATACCAGGCTCAACAGAGACCTCAACCCGTCTTAGCTCAGCAGCCACCCCCACCAGCGAATGTCATCTCAGTCAAATACGCTGCTGCAGAAGAGAACCTAAGTAGGGCCTTAGTGCCTTCTTCACCCCTGATCACCGAAAGTGACCCGAACTCAAACAGTTTTGACTCTACTCATGTAACTAGTCCACCCGCTTATTACACGGAGTCACCAGAACATGTGGAGACATATCATTATGATAGTCCACCAATGGAACCTAGTTGGGAGCCAGATTATACTAATGTGATGTACGCAAACCCAAACCCACGGCCCCAATTGAGACAACAGAGACCACAGGGCCCTAGAGGACCATGCTTTAGGTGCCAAGGAGATCACTTCATAAAGGATTGTCCACATCCCCCAATAGCAAGGCAATCACAGTACTATAGCATCCAAGGCTTTTGTGCCGATTGTGGCAAAGAGCACATAATCAGAGATTGTCCTAAGAACCCAGTTAACGCTTCGAATGTGACACCAATCAATGTGATAGGTATTGTAAACACCGCAGATGGATCCAACCCTACGTACGTGCCTATCCAAGCTATAACCAGAGCCCAGGCGCTCTTACAAAACCAACAGCTTAATCATGAGAAAATAGCCGAAACTAGTGAAGTTGCGGAATCAAGTAGTAAAAAGACGAAATCTTGGAAAGATTCCAGAGAAAGGATAAAGAGAAAATGGAGTAAAAAGATAAGTGAGTTGGAAGGAAGTCTAAGAGAATCTAGAGCCAAAATACAAGAATTGACCTCACAAGAATTAAACCCAGCTCAAAAATCAGGATCAGTTTTAGCGGAACCCATACCAGAAGATCTAGACATGATGTTTCGTGCATATCAGGCTAGAATAAAAGAGGGACCTCAAGTAACGGAAATGAGTAAAAACTACCCTCGAGCGGATCTAGAAATTGAGAGAACTAAACTTTGCATGAAGATGGTAGAATTAGCACAAGCGTTGTTCGAAGCCTCTAGATATCTTAATTGGAATAACATGGCAAAACCGGAATTACACTTTCAAGGACTAATGGAGAGGCTAGAACACTTAATAGAAAGCAAAGAGAAAAAGGATCAGCATAGGAACCCTATTGTCCCAGAGACACAGGAAAGGAATGCACCATCCCTGTCTCAAGTACCCAATACAGAAAGTCAAGATAACCTATCTTCCATACAGAGGTACTCACATGAATTTTTGAGAGAAATACAAGAAGAGAAATGGAGAAAAGAACAAGGAACTCATCCTCCTATTCAAGAAATAGACGATTTGCAGGAACAATTTCCCCAAGACATCCCATCTATATATGATGAGGTAGAGGTGGAACAACTGAGTGAACCCACAGGATTTGAATCTAATTCTTTACAAGAATTACCTCAGTTCACAGGACCTTGGGAAGCAAAGTCTATTAGTATGAGAGCACCCACGATAATAGTGAGGAATGAAGAATCAGTGATCCCTAGAAACACGGAAGTGATCAAGAGCACGAAAGTACAGTGTAATCTCACTCTAGAGGAACTGTTAAAGGTAAAACCAGAATTGTGGAAGCATGTAGCAAATCAATTCCCTGAGCTAGCTACCACACCCTCTCAAATAGGATCACATAAGAAGGTACCAGAGATACCCGTGGAAAAGATTGGAGACGTAAGCGAAGGAGAGGAAGGTAACACATATCTTCCAATAACCCATCAGGGCTACACCACGAAAGCCATCTTAGATTCAGGAGCCGGAGTAGCCATCGCTACCACCACTCTGTGGAAACGTTGGGGTAAGCCAGCACTCAGACCCACCAGGATGAAACTACAAATGGCTGATGGACACATAGAGAAACCATTAGGCTTACTAGAAGGCATATCTCTCACCACTTGTGGTGTAGAATTTGAGCATACTTTCGCCATTTGTGACTTTGCTAAAAATCATGCGTATGAGATGATATTGGGACGACCATTCATGCGTCAGTTGCAAATTGTACAAGATTGGGGAACTAATTCTTTGTACTTGCAACATTTAGGAGTGACTACTAAAGTCAATCTTAAAGACTATTCACATAGAGATGTACCCCCAATACAATGGAATACCATCCATAAGACACCAGCAGAGACGGAATCCGTGCACTCATTAGAATCAGATCCTTCTTGGTTGCATGAGGATACCCATTTATGGATGTGTAAAGTAGCCAAACAAGAGGAAGAGCGGTTAGAAGCCAGGACCTTAGGTGCAGAACAATATCCACGAACCCTTCAAGATCCAGCCTATGCACCTGTAGTATTCCCAGACGAGGAATTCGAACCCCATGGTTGGGCAGAGATTCTAGCAACCATGGATGTAGCCATCAATGAAGAACAATGGACACCCCACTGTGACGAGGATGGCTATGACATTTCAGTTTTTACGATAGAGCCAATCATGGGCGATGCAATTTTAGAAGAGTGTGAACCAGACACTGATGCATTTGAGGATGCGAGCGATTTTGATTTAGAATCAATTATCATGGACCCACCCTTTGCATCAGAGGAAGAATATTTCTACGAAGTAGAGACTCACACTCAGAGACACGAGGAAATTACGAACGAAGTGAGATTAGCCACGGAAGTGACTACCAAGAGTGAAGGCAAGAAAAGAAAGAAGAAAGAAACCATGTCAGAAAAAGAAGAATCTTTGTTTGAAGTACCCGAGAATTTCAAGAAATATGAAATCGACGATAGAAGAATCATGGTACGAATGCCTAATAGAAAAGAGAAGGATGGACAAGTATATGATAACCGAGAGAAAACCAAGAAAATAATAGTTGCCATAGAAGGAGAAGAAGAAAAATGCACCTACATAGGGCACGATTTGACGACTGAAGAAGAAGAAGAGTTAGTTGCCCTATTGCGCGAATATAGAGATGTTTTTGCTTGGAGTTACAAAGATTTGAAAGGAGTAGATCCAGATATATGTTCTCATAGAATCCCTATGACTCCAGATGCAAAACCGACAAAACAGAAACCGTACACGTACAATGATAACTACGCTGCGAAGATTAAAGAGGAGATAGATCGCTTGATAGAAGCAGGATTCATTTACGAAATTGAGCATACCGAATGGGTATCCCCCATTGTGGTTGTGCCCAAGAAGAATGGAAAATTGCGTGTGTGTATTAACCTTAAAAAAGTTAATGCCGCAACGATTAGAGACAGTTATCCTCTTCCTATCACGGAACACCTATTGGAAAGAGTTGCGGGCAAGGAAGTTTACAGTTTTCTTGATGGATTCTCAGGCTATAACCAAGTAGCCATTGCTCCAGAAGACCAACACAAGACGGCTTTTGCCATAGAATGGGGCATATTTGCATTTCGTGTGATGCCATTTGGCTTAACAAATGCACCCGCCACTTTCCAGCGACTTATGTGTCATGTTTTTAAGGAATTTTTACGCAAGAGCTTGGAAGTTTACGTCGATGACTTATGTGCTCATTCAAATGTAAGACAGACACATATCCCAGAGTTAAGACAAATATTTGACAAATGTCGAGAATATCAGGTTTGTTTGAACCCAGAAAAATGCGTTTTCATGGTCAGACAAGGCAAAATTCTAGGACACATTGTGTCAAAAAATGGAATCTCTACGGACGAGGAAAAAGTGAAGGTGATTGCAGAATTACCTAGACCAACTAATGTGAAAGAGGTACAGGCATTTATGGGCCATTGCGGTTATTATAGGAGATTCATACACATGTATGCAATCATAGCCAAGCCTTTGTACTCTCTTTTAACCAATTTCGAGTGGACAGATGAGTGTGAAAATTCATTCACGGAACTTAAACGACGCTTGTGCTCAGCACCTATATTGACTACCCCAGATTGGAGTAAGCCATTCCATGTACATGTGGATGCATCCAATTACGCCATAGGATGTGTGTTAGCACAACCCACGAATGAAGGTAACATAGATCTCCCCATAGCTTACGCTAGCAGACAATTGAACGCAGCAGAAAGAAATTACACCACGACGGAACGAGAAGGATTAGGGATGATCTACGCTGTAAAGAAGTTTAGGCACTACTTGTTGGCCAACAAATTCAAGTTCTTTACAGATCATCAAGCCCTATTATATTTAGTCAACAAACCATGTAACACAGGACGATTGATACGCTGGTTTCTATTACTCATGGAGTATGATTTTGAAGTAGTAGTCAGGAAAGGCCCAAGACGCATCTTAGAGCCGACCACCTTTCAAGATTAACCTCAGGAGAAGCCCCTCAAGGAGCAGCGGATGATCTACCAGATGCATACTTGTTTAACCTTGAGATAGCACCAGAATGGGCTAAGCCGTTAGTCCCTATTCTGACATACGGACCCAAGAGTCCTAGGATAAAGATCAAAGAAGGAGAGATTACCAAATCTCAGAGATACCAAATAATAGCAGGAAGCATATATAAACAAGATAATCAAAAGATTCTTGCTTGTTGTGTAGATGAATCAGAACATGCGAATTGGTTGCAATTAGCACACTTAGGTGCACTAAAGCAACATCATTCAAAACATCGAACATTACAGACTCTGCATAGATTAGGAGTATATTGGCCTACGATGGAAGCAGATGTCTACAAGTTGTGTAAGGAATGCAGTGTTTGTTGTGAAAGACCACCAGTAGAGCATGCTACATTATATCATGTGTCTCTCACACCAGACTGGAGTGAACCTTTAGTGACTTACTTGAGGACGAACACATTCCCTCAAGGAATGACCTTAGCTCGACAACGCAGTCTAGAGCAAGAAGCTCAAGACTATTCACTCATTGGCAATAATTTATACAAAAGAGGACGAGATGGATATTTAAGACAATGTGTTCATGAGAGCGAATATCTGAGAATACTAGAGACTGCACACCAAGGTGTTGCAGGAGGTCATTTTGGACCAGATAGGATAATCAAAGCCATCCTCTTTGCAGGATTATGGTGGCCCACTCTTCACATGGATGCACATACCTATGTAAAGAGATGTGACGTGTGCCAAAGAACTCAGTTTCCTACTCGCAGAGATGAAATGCCATTGAAACCCATGATGGGCGGACGTGCATTTTCAAAGTGGGGTATAGACTTTGTAGGACCCATTAACCCCCCTGCAAAAGGTACACATGCGGAATACATTATTGTTGCCACAGATTATCTGACGAAATGGGTAGAGGCAAAAGAATGATGCTCACACGACTGCAAAATTCTTATTTGAAAATGTCTTTACAAGATATGGATTGCCTATAGAGTTAGTGAGCGATCGAGGCACTCACTTTCTAAACCAAGTCATTGAATATCTGTCACAGGATTTTATGGTGATTCACAAGAAATCTGCACCATATCATCCTCAGGCCAATGGTCAGGCTGAAAGCACTAACAAGATACTTTGTACCGTACTGACGAAACTCGTGAACAACAAACGTTCAGATTGGGACAAACAGCTACACCACGCTGTTTGGGCATATCGAGTGGCCTACAAGACCGTACTCAATGCAACTCCCTTTCAGATGGTTTTTGGTCAGAATGCAGTGCTTCCTTTGGACTTCTTGATACCGACCCTTAAGGTTGCACAAGAACATCAGTGGACCGGCCATGAATTATCAGCGAGAATAATGGACTTGGAACGATTAGGAGAAACAAGGCTGAGGGCAGCAGCAGGAATATACGCAGCGAAGAAGCGACAGAAAGCATATTTTGATGCACATGTGAAAGATAAAGGCCTAAAAGAAGGAGATTTAGTTCTAGTATATACGCTGAAACAGCACGCGCGGAAGTTAGAAAAGCGAGGTTATGGACCTATGATCATTAACAGACTCTCGACGAGCGGAGCAGTACAGTTAGCCACCTTAGAAGGAGACATAATGCCTAATTACATTAGTGGCTGTAGAGTCAGGTTATATCAAGAACCTCTTACTGAGGATATGCTTAGACGACTCACGTTGGCAAAGAAGCGTAAGGAGGAAGAAAATAGAATACGAGCGGAAGCTCAGGCAGAAGCCATAGAACGCATTAAGCGCATGAAGCTAAGAAGACAAGGACTAGGGAGGGAACATTATCACCATCTGGAACCATCACCCAGATATCCCATGGCCATGTGTCAAGTCAAGTCAACCACTCATCCTAGCATAGTGGACAGGAGACCATTCATTACAGTTAGGCTAGAGCACGACAACCCTTGCCAAGAACTCAGGGCTTTGATTGACTCAGGTGCTGCGACTAGTGCGATTAGATGGTCCCACTATAAGGATTCAGGAATAGAAATGCGGCCAATTGAGGCATACCTCATAGGCCTAGGAGGCATGGAAACCCCTTGCATGGGTGAGGTGGACCTTCCTATCCGCGTTAAGGATGTGACCATGACAACGAAGCTATTAGTGTGCCATGATGACGACCTGATAGAACCCCTAATCCTTGGCCAAGATTGGCTATACGATCACTCAGTGGACCTAAATCTTAGACAAGGCTCCTTACAGATTGGAACCTTAGAGCAGAAGCGAGTGATACCGCTTGACTTCCCTAACGGCATTCCGCTTGACGGTTGTGACCCCAGACCCTATGAAACGCATGAGACGGAAGACAGGAAGATTTTTGGGCAGACCAGTCACGGTACGTCTACACCAACCCACTCGGGCTTGGCTATGGACAGTTGTCAATCAGAAGGACGACAGGAGATCTTCCCTGGGACTTCCTGCAAACTAGAAGAGACAGTTACCCAACCGCAAGGGCAGAAGGGCACAATCAGAGGTCAGGTGGGTTGCATCAACGGACAAATGAGCACGACACCCTGCGGTGCTCATCCTTCCAAACTTGTTGCGGACTGGCCTAGATTAAAGTTAAATAAGGCATCACTTCCTAATGGGCAGGTCACACAAGTGTTGGATCTCCCTTCTTTTCCAAAGCAGAGTGTCCATACGACCTCTCAACCCCAGCAACAACTGAGTCAATCACGACGCTGGAACCCAGACCGACTGCAGTATCAGAGGAAACAACATGGAAAGCAGTTCAGGCCACCCAAAGGAAGCGGCACCAGACAAATATGGGTGCCGAAAGGACAAAAAGCACCAAAGAACTCCAGCCAAGCAGAAATCGACAAAAAAAAGGCAGAACAGAAACAGAATCGATATCCACCATCCCCTCGACCTTCTTCTACAGGTCCGAGCATCCGACAAATGTGGATCGCCAAGAAGTACCTTACCCATAGACCCACGCCCACGCAGATTTGGGTACCCAAACCATGTATCATAGCTCAACCCATAAGCCATGTAATGTATAACCCCCATAACTCATCTCATCCCTCGATACCACCAAACCCGACACCACCTTTTACCCCTGAGCAGAAACCCACCACCCACTCCAAGATCCTTAGGAAATGGATACCGAAACTTGTCCAACCGTCTCCCCCTAACCCCATGTCTGATAAAACTACCCCCCCGAATAACATACAACCTTGTACTAAATCACTAACCTTTAAACCTTGTATAAATTCACTCACCATCATCACACACCACTCGTAATCTCATCTTATCAAGAAATGTATGCATGATCTGAAACATATAGGTGTCTAGAGACCTGCACTAGTGCTGCAAGAAACATTGCATCCATCACAGCACAGCACTTGGCTACACGGGTTACGCATCAGTTATGGAAAGGGATTGCGGTCTCACTTTCATGGGATCATAATTTATTTCCATGCTAATGTGTTAATCTTTTGTAGCAGATCTTTCTCACTAGCGCATCAGCCACCATGCAAACCGACGAAGGAACATCAGGAGCAGGCCCCAGTGTAGCGGCTGTGCCCCTCAACGTGCTACGAGCAGAGTCCCACCCGACTGCTCCACCGCCGGAATTTCAGGGATTTCCAGGGCCAATGCCTATCGACAACCCACCCATGGGCTACACCGAAAAGATACACAGAAACTCTCATTGGTTTCAGGGCCTTGCAGGACCCCTTGCGGACGCGGACTTTATATTTGAATCCTCTCTGACATTTGATGACCGCACGTGGGGAAAGTACCAGTTTTTCTCTAGAGAGTTCGAAGCCCTACAAAGCACCCAGGATTTAACTCACGTTTGGGCCAGAGCAGGCTTCACAGAATACTTCAGTGATCCTCTGCCCAAACCGGATTTTTACAGGTGCTATTATTTGATCACTACATTGCTGGCCTCGGAGAATAAGGACATCCCAGGAACCTTCATATTGCCTACTCTAGTGGATGATCCACCTTACAAGAGATTTTATCTCTCTAAGGACTTAATCAGAGCAGCCATCAAGATTCATGGAACCCACACACCCACAGATCGAGAGAGATTAATTCCAGAACCGATGAAACGTGGGGACGTCACGAAGTGGGAGGAGATCTCTGCCATTACACCTGAGCTGTCAAAGCCACTAAGGATATGCATGCAACATTTCGCATTCCCAGCTCAGGACAGATTTACTATGCCCCATAAACGAATCTGGTTTGGATTGTATTTGGCTTGCACGGGACCCCAAACTGTTGATCTGGCAAGCTGGATCATAGATCAAATGTACCTGGCACAGCACAGATGGGAGCGCAAGAAGGTGCTTAACGGCTGTTGTGCGCTCACTAGAATTGTGTATATGTGTTTGGCTTATGACTTGCCAATTGAGCGTGCACTAACAGGAGAAGAACTGAAGGCATTCAAGGGCACAACGAAGAAAGCCAGGAAGCCCAGTAGGACACGGGCAGGTAAGCGCATGCGAGGCACCATCCCCTGCCTTCAAGTGCCAGAGTCGCCATCACCACAACCATCTCCAGAGTGACCACAGACAGAAGCTGCTCCCACTGTACAACCTATTCGCATACGGTTGTCCAAACCAGTGATTACAGAGGCCACCACTAGTACCGCTGCACCTCAGGCAGCTGCCACCTCAGAACCCACCACCACAACAGCAGAAGCTCCCACCACTATTGGTGCGGAAGCGTTTTCTTTCCCGATACCACATATGGAGGCCGACCCCATAAACACGACATTTGATTTTGAGATGCCTGATGCATTCTCAAACGAATTCCAGTATTCAGAAGCACAACTGTTCTCCCAGGAATATGAACGTCCCAGCTACCCTACTACGCCGCGAGACTTGCCACAGGGACAAGCTGTGTCAAGCTCTGAAGAAGAGAGAACCGAAACAGACAACGAGGAAGGCGACGATGAAGCCAGCCAGGGCTCACATGACGAACAGACAGAGGGCCAAGGCCAACAAACCGACACACACGGCGACACCAGCACATATGAAGATGAGACATTCGAAGCCGCAGCGTGCACACTGGCTATAAAGAAATTATATCGTACCATGGAGAAAGTCTGGGCACGAAAGAAGTTAACTGAAGAGGAGAGCCAGGCATTAATTGAACAGGAACTCATCTCCGGAGGATTCGAAGACGCTTATATCAGAGGGTTCAGAGAGTTAGTCAAATCAGTAGGCTCCCATGAAGCACTCAGGTTTTTACAAAGAAAGCAACTACCACAGTTTGATCCCCGCCGAGTGCGACTACTTTCAAAGCCCGGAGAGTATATTCGTGTACCAACAGGAGCTCAATCCTCAGCACAAGCCAGGGAGGCACGCCTCGCCCCCGAACGTTCATTAACCGCAGAAACCATCCTTGTAGATTCGCCACCCCGTACCACCATTGTACATACCACTACTATCCTCGAAATAACATCCACCCCTTCGACTCCTCTCTCACCTCACCTTTCACCAACCCATCCCGTATCACCCGCACACCCACCGGCTTTCCCCACATCCACACCTGTACAAAGCAACATAGCCACAACCTCTTCCTTACCCATTCATACCACCATGCCCACACCCAACCCTCCGCATCCATATGTTAACCCCTTCACCCCTTCATCCTTCCCAGCGTTTCCCCCACCTCTAAGACCCCCATTCCCCTTCCTAACCCCACTAACCTTCTCACCAGTCTCACCTCCCCAACCTACCATAACCCCTATTTCCCCGTTTCACCAAGCTGCTCCAACCATCCCCCCTGTAAACTACTCTACATTTGTAAATCCCGTATTCACACCTACACAACCACCCACAATCACACCACTTTTCACAGTCACAACACTAAACACGTCCAATGGCATGGACATATCACCATCCACCTCACCACCACCCACTCCACTCACAGCACCCTCATATTTAGGCACTTCACAATTTTCCACAATCACCACTGCATCCACTGTCCCAACCCCACTTCCCATTCCCACTGCATCTACTCCCACTACATCCTCATTTAGCACTTCACTACTACTATCGCCCACCATAGACACCGCATTTCAACACATGTTCGCATGCATGACGCAAGTCCGCGATGAGTTTGCATCACTCGGCACCAACTATCAACAGCTGCAGAAAACGACGAACGAATTACAAACGCAGCTTAATTCGTTATCAATTGAGAACGCCTCACTGAACAGCCGATACCAAGATTTACGAGAGGCCTATCACAAGTTAGAACTAGAAAGTGAGGAGAAAACCAAAGAGGCCACCGCGGATTTGGATAACCTACTTAGAGCCCAAACCGTCCGCAATGCAACGCTTACTAGAAATATGGGCTTACTAAGAAGACACTTAGCCGCAGCAAAAGAGGAGAACCAGAGACTCCAAGAGCAGAATAGAGAGAACTTGGAAGCGGCTTTAGATCATCCAGAACAGCCACTAAGTCCGAGCAGATTCAAGGCAATCCCATCCGAGTCGATGCGGATGCTGCTAGACGACCATGTTAGATTGCTCGAGGACTATGATCGTATGAACGAAGAACATCAAAAGTTAAAGGAAGATCACAAACTGCTACAACTCAGAGAACCAGCAACACAACAAGTACAAGTAGCAGCGGAATTACCAGCACCTGTGGACCCTGCCCCTGAAGTTTTAGAGGAACTCAACGCGCTTCGGGCCCAGGTAACAAATCTTGAATCTAGAATTGCAGTCTATGAAGCACCACCAAGGCCAGACTCCCCACCTGAGCTACCAGCTGAGGAAGAAACCGTCACTATCCCGGTGGAGGAGACATTCGAAGATGCATATGAACCGATACCCATCCCAGGCGGACGTGTCACGGCCGAAGGCCAGATGACCTACGAATTACCTACCCCCGCGTGGATGAAGACAGTTGAAGAACTCGGAACGACACACTCGGCCAGAGTAGAGGCACAGCTACATGCCATGGCCATAATTGAAGAGAAAATTTTACAGTCACCATTCTTTGCTCAATTGGCCCCGCGACGATACATATCTGGGCATGAGCTCCAATATAAACCGTACTTCATGTTAATGGCCGAATACCAGTTAACCATAGAGAAAGAAACAAGTATGAAACCAACGCATGCCACTCAATTCGAGCCAGAGGACTTGCCACCAAGGGCGCAGAGAGGTGAAATCCTTCAACCAGACTGGCGCAAAGATTTATTGCAAAATTATCCAGAGATGATGAGCACGTGGGTAAAAGCGCCGCTTCACTTAAAATTTAATCCGTGCTGGGGACCAGTACCACGACGCCGCTCTTGGACTGCCTTCGCTATAAAGCTACAGAACAATAAGCAGTGCCAAGACTGGTTGAACTATCCCTACTTCAAGCCACCAGTCGCGTTACCCACAGTAGGCTACATGATGGCGACGATCCGCCACTGGCTCCCTCGATTAAAACATATGGATGATATTGCCGCGCACATGACTGTCAAAATCTTTGACATGATGCAGATGGTCTTTAAAGTCTTCCGACGCATCAAGGCTCCCCATGTAAACACCCCGGGCTTTGAGCATGGCAACTTTGATTTAGTCTATGATATGAGCACAACGCCATCGCTACGGGTGTGTTACGCCTGGCACTGCAGGATCAAATATCTGCCGGCATGTTACAAGCAGACATTCGAAGAAATGTTCACCACCGGCTTTTGGGAGTACCATTCAGAGGTATTTATAAGCAGGCCCACACACTTATTGCAATTATTCGCCTGTGAACGAATGGTGTACTCCACACATTATCAGCTCCCACCACCAGACGAGCCACAACCTATCGATTGGGAGAAACTCGAGGCTGATCTAGCCCGAGGCATTCGTATATCAGAGCACACCCTCGCTCAAGACCTCCTACAGAATTACATCCGGCAGACCTCACAACAAGGTTCTGTCAGGGACGACAGAAGCGAGAGGGAGGGGGGTGTTGGAAGCAGTCAGAGGCACAGACGCCACGGAAGCATGTGAAGACGAAGCAGGGAGCCAGGCAGATAAATTCTTTAAAACAAATATATTTCTTATTAATTCTCCAAACATTCAACAGTGATTGTTATCACTAATTGTAACATATGTATCATAAGAAAACCCCATTTTGTAATCCATAGCTCCATTTTGTGCAAGCCGAGGAGTCCTCGAGCTTGAGGAGCTTAGGTAGAATACTCGTACCAAATTTCGTTATTTTTAGACATCGTTTACCCTTCCAAATAGCATCTAGGACTTATTTTTTTAACTAGGCCGGTCACTAGATGTGAAACCGGTCAAAACTAGTCTAGAAACTATAAAAAGAGCTAGAGAGCTCATTTTTGAGGTTGGTTCATTTTGGTTAGTGTGAGCATAGAGCTAGTTTGAGCTTGTAAGAGTATTCTTGAGTAATAGAGCTAATTTCCTACCTTCCATTGTGCCTTGCTTGTCTCTTCATTGTGTTTGTGTATGTGTGTGTGCATTTTCGTGCTTCTCACCTTCACTCTCACATCATCTCACGTTCACGATCTTCATATCACTCCTACCTCTCCCACGGATTGACAATTAAGGAGGTGAAGCTTTTTAACGTGGTTCTCACCATTGTGCTAGAGCAACACTCTATGATTCTGGCTACCTCCTCATCAGTTAGGTCTTCTAAAGTGAATCCGTGAGGGAACTCTAGGTCGGTTGGTACAGGTGGAAACACTAGATTTGGTCCATCAGTGCTGTGTCTTGGTAATCTGATAGTGAAGGGTTGTACCCGCCTTGGAAGTCGTGGAGTTGTCTCTGGTGTCAATGTCGCACCGCGGGGTTGTGCACAGGGCATCTGAACGGCACCTCTCATTTTCTTGGATGGTGGCCCTGCGGAGGATAATGTGCACTGAAACTCCTATACCCTGGTCCAAATGAGTGCCCTTTGCACTGGTACATCATACGCGAGACATCTATACACAATCTTGGTAAGAGCACAGCATCCATACAGTACAGATTTTTGTTTCTTATACCACCTTTGATGAGCCAAGTGGATTTGGTCGATAATCCAGTGGGGCATGTTGATTGTCAAATCAAAGGCATTGGCCAAGTATAGACTAAACCATATCTTCTTAGGTGGCATTGTGAACCTCTCTTGAGTAGGAAATGCAAAATGCTGCTCGCAAGTGAATGGCAATTGTGGGTGTCATTGCCACCATGTCCTTTAATTTCGTCAGATTCCTGTTCTTCATATTGTCGGGGACAATTGTCTCTTTCTCCGTAGGAATGTGCATACCTTTCATGTCTAGAGCTTCCCTTACCAAATTGATAGTCAACCTGAAGCGCTTTAGTTCATTGCCCCTTGTGAGAGATGGGAGGACAAAGGAGCTGTATCCCTTTTTGTCTTTGCTCGAAGTGAGGGTGCTAATCAAATAAGATCACCTTAGAAAATCGGGCTTTGGCAATTGGAATTTGAAGTAATCGTAGAGCCCTGCCTTCTTCCAAATGGGTTTCAGTCCTTCATTATTCTGCAGTCTCTCAAATTCCTTGGTGAAAAAGTGATATCTGCCCCAGCGCCCATTGAATTCTATCTCGGCCTCCCACATGTAAGTGCCTTCACCTAGGGGTCCTGCCACAGCACTAAACCAATGTGAGTTCTTGCTGACTGGCATTGTGTGCCCTTGTGGAGGATTCTGAACTGGTATGGCGTGTAATGCCCTCAATGCCACTGGACATTCCTTCAATTCCTCCTCAGCGGGAAGACTTTCAATGTCCACGACTTGGGGGCTGGTGCCTGCCTGGGAGCTAGTTCCTGCCATATCTGCCATGTTGCTTCTTGCCTCTTGATTCTGTGAGAATATAGAAACAGGTGTTAACATTGTAAAGGACAAGATAGAACCGTTTTTGTCCCCATTACAACATTAACATGAGGTTCGGGAGAGATTAGGGGGTTATTAAGTGCTCGGTGCTTGTGTGTGTAGTTAGTAATTGGGTAGACCTAAGAACTAAGTGGAATGATGTAGTGTGAGAGTGACGTAGTTAGTAGGTGAACATGGATTTACAACTGTGGTTCGGGGGTTTATTACAAGTTTTAGGTTGCCAAATGCAGTGGATGGGCTTTGATCTTGGTTTTGTGGAGACTCTGAAGAGTTTGATAGGGGTATCTACTTGAGAATGAGGCTTCTTCGGGGCCCAGTTACGAGTGATTCTACCTTTGCGCATGGAATAATATGTGTCCGTGCGTGTTGTGTAAGACTGGGCATCAGATGTTTGAGTGAGTGAAACATGTTGTACCGGGTGTGGCCTTGGTGTAGCTATTTGAGCCCGCAAGCAAGCCTTAGGCACCCAGATTTGTCTTGATTGTGGGATGGCCTTCATCGACTTCTTGGGTACCCAAATAGACTTTACTTTCGCAGAAGAATTTATGAAAGACTTCTTATTAGTGTCGTGTTGTTGACTACTAATAAGAGGTTTTGGCCGTGGGGTTGGCCTGGTCACAACAGGGTGTTCGCCTTTCCGCATCCCTTCTTCTGTATTTGATCTGCCTTTGGTTGCTGCATCCCTTTGGCCTTTGGAACAGAAGGGAGTGCCATCTTATCCTTGACTCCGTTGTTGAGACAATCCTCTTTCTGCATCATACAGTTTTGGACAAGAATAGCATTGTCAACTTCATGTGCGCCCCTGGAAGGACCAGGAGTTCGTGCTTTACCTAGTTCCTTGAGTGCCTCATTTCCCAATTCAACTGTAATTCGGCTATGATTTACCCATACCTGAAGAAGTCCACTCCTTAGGTTTAGGTTGACTGCATGATCATAGATCCAGTCCTGACCCAAGACAAGAGGCTCAGTGAGGTCCTCATCTTGACACACTAGTACTTTGACTGTCATTGCTTCGTCTTGAATATAGAGGGGAAGTTCCACCTCGCCCATGCGAGGGGTTTCCACACCTCCCAATCCTATGAGATATGCTTCTATAGGACTGACAGATAATTTCAACTCTTGACAGTACGAAAATTTAACAGCACTAGTGGCTGCACCTGAGTCAATCAAGGATCTTACAGTCCTTGCACCCTTTCCTTGTCCTATATTTAAAGTTATAAAGGACGTCGATCAATTATCCTATGAGAGCTAACACCTGAAACTTCACACATAGCCACATGATATCCTTGATCTGCATATGCATCTGTCCTAGGTTGCTCTCTACCCTGTCTTCTCAACTTCATTCTCCGGATGCGTTCCATTGCTTCTGCTTGAGCTTCTTCTCGAATTCGCTTTTCTTCTTCTTTGCGTTTCTTAGCAGTATTGAGTCGACTTAGCATCTCTTCTGTCAGAGGCTCCTGATATAACTTGACTCTGCATCCGCTTATGTAGCTAGGGAGAATATCGCCTTCTAAAGTGGCCAGTTGTACTGCTCCACTAGTCGAAATCCTGTTTATGATCATAGGTCCATAACCACGTTTTTCTAGCTTCCTCGCATGTTGCTTCAAAGTGTAGACTAGTACTAGGTCGCCTGCCTTCAAACCTTTATCCTTGACGTGGGTATCAAAGTATGCCTTCTGTCGTTTCTTAGCTGCATATATCCCTGCAGCCGCTCTCAGTCTTGTTTCTCCTAATCGTTCAAGGTCAAAAATTCTAGAAGAGAGTTCATAACCCGTCCATTCATGCTCTTGTGCTACTTTCAATGTAGGTATTAAGAAGTCCAACGGTAGCACTGCATTTTGGGCAAATAGCATCTGAAAGGGGGTGGCTTGGAGTACCGTTTTGTAGGCGACTCGGTATGCCCAAATAGCATGGTGTAGCTGTTTGTCCCAATCAGAGCATTTATTATTCACTAATTTGGTCAACACATTGCATAAGATCTTATTTGTGCTTTCGGCTTGCCCATTAGCTTGTGGGTGGTAGGGGACAGACTTCTTATGAACTACCAAGAATTCTTGGAGTAGATTTTCAATCACTTCATTCAAGAAGTGAGTGCCCCTATCACCAACTAGCTCTATAGGTAATCCGTATCTGGTGAACACATTCTCAAATAAAAACTTAGCTGTTGTTTGAGCATCGTTCTTCGTTGTGGCTTTTACCTCTACCCCCTTTGTTAGATAGTCTGTTGCAACAATGATGTATTCAGCATGTGAACCCTTGGCTGGGGGATTAATAGGACCTACAAAGTCTATTCCCCACTTAGAGAATGTACGTCCACCCATCATGGGTTTCAGTGGCATCTCATCTTTGCGTATAGGATACTGAGTTCTCTGACAAACATCAAACCATTTCACATAGGTATGTGCATCCATGTGAAGGGTCGGCCACCAGAAGCCCGCAAATAGTATTGCTTTGATCACCCGATTTGGTCCAAAGTGTCCTCTTGCTACACCTTGGTGAGCAGTTTCCAAGATCTTGAGATATTCACTCTCATGGACACATAGTCTTAGGTAACCATCTTTTCCACGCTTGTATAGATTATCACCAATGAGTGAGTAATCTAGGGCTTCTTGTTCTAGACTTCTTTGTCTCGTCAGGGTCATATCTGGAGGGAATGTTTTCGTCCTCAAGAAGGCTACTAATGGTTCACTCCAATCTGGCACTATGGACACTTGGTAAAGAGTGGCATGTTCCACAGGTGGTTTAGTGCAACAGATTGGGCATTCTTTACACAACAATGCACTCTGAGTCTCCTTAGTGTCTGTAGGGTTCGTTGTTTTGAGTAGTGTTGCTCTAATGCACCTACTTGTGCCAACTGCAACCATTTAGCGTACTCATCCTCTTCCACACAGCAAGCCAATATCCCTTGATCTATCTGTTTGTACATACTTACTGCCATGATATGGTACTTCTGGGCTTTTACTACCTCTTTATCTTGAGTGTTTATGACTGGGTGATTAGGACCGTATGTCAATACTGGCACTAATGGCTTAGCCCACTACGGCACCACTTCCAAATTAAACAAGTAAGCATCAGGTAAGTCATCTGATACTCCTTGTGGGGCCTCTCCAGATGTGAGCCTAGAGAGATGGTCTGCTCTCAAATGAGTCCTGCCTTTCCTCACTACTACCTCAAAGTCATATTCCATTAGTAAGAGAAACCATCTTACTAATCTTCCTGTATTGCATGGCTTGTTTACGAGATATAGCAGTGCGTGATGGTCAGTGAAAAATTTAAACTTATTTGCAAGCAGGTAATGTCTAAACTTTTTAACCACATATACCATGCCTAGTCCTTCTCTCTCAGTAGTGGTATAATTTCGTTCAGCAGCATTCAATTGTCTACTAGCATAGGCAATAGGGAGATCTATATTACCTTCACCCATAGGTTGTGCGAGTACACATCCAATAGCATAATTGGATGCATCCACATGAACATGAAAGAGTTTATTCCAATCTGGTGTAGTCAAGATTGGTGCTGAACATAATCGCCGTTTAAGCTCATTGAAGGAATTCTCACATTCATCAGTCCACTCAAAGTTAGTCAGAAGTCCGTACATGGGCTTTGCAATGACAGCATACATGTGAATGAACCGGCGGTAGTAACCACAATGCCCCATGAAAGCCTGTACTTCCTTGATGTTCTTTGGCCTAGGTAACTCGGCTATGGCTCTCACTTTCTCTTCATCAGTGGATATGCCATTCTTTGACACTATGTGTCCTAGAATCTTGCCTTGCCTGACCATAAAAACGCACTTTTCTGGGTTTAGGCAGACTTGATATTCTCTACATTTGTCAAAGATTTGTCTGAGTTCAGGAATATGGGTTTGTCTGATGTTGGAATGAGCACAAAGATCATCAACATAGACTTCTAAGTTCTTCCTCAGGAACTCTTTAAATACATGGCACATCAGCCTCTGGAAGGTAGCTGGTGCGTTAGTAAGCCCAAATGGCATTACTCTAAAGGCAAAAATGCCCCATTCTGTGGCAAAAGCCGTCTTGTGCTGATCTTCTGGAGCTATGGCTACTTGATTGTAGCCCAAAAATCCATCAAGGAAGCTGTACACTTCCTTGCCTGCTACTCTTTCTAAGAGATGTTCTGTGATAGGGAGCGGATAGTTATCTCGAATTGTGGCTGCATTGACCTTCTTCAAGTTAATGCATACGCGCAGCTTCCCATTTTTCTTGGGCACCACTACGATGGGGGATACCCACTCAGTGTGCTCAATTTCATAGATGAATCCCGCTTCAACCAGTCTATATATCTCCTCTTTGATCTTAGCAGCATAATTATCATTATATGTGTATGGCTTTTGCTTACAATGTTTGGCATCCGAGGTCATGGGGATAGTGTGTGAACATATGTCTGGGTCCACGCCTTTCAAATCCTTGTAACTCCAAGCAAATACATCTCTGTATTCTCTTAACAAAGCTATCAATTCGTGCTCTTCGTCTTCCGTCAGGTCATGGCCTATGTACGTGCATCTCTTTTCTCCTTCTTCCACAGCTACCACTATTTTCTTGGTGGTTTCTTTGTTATCATAGGCCTCCCTTGATTGTGCCTCCCGTTTAGGCATTCTGACCATGACTCTTCTATCGTCTATCTCATATTTTTTAAAGTTTTCCGGGACCTCAAACAAAGATTCTTCCTCTTCTGGTGTGACTTCTCTCTTTTTTCTTTTCTTTCCTTCTTCCTTTGAGGTCACCTGTGTGGCTAGCCTTACATCATTTGTAAGCTCTCCATGCCTCTGGGGTTGAAATTCTACTTCATAGAAGTATTCTTCATCTGATGCAAAAGGTGGGTCCATAATGATTGACTCTAGATCGGAGTCACTCGCATCCTCAAATGCATCAGGGCTAGGTTCACACTCTTCTAACAATGCCTCTCCCATGATTGGCTCTATGGAGAAGACTGAAATGTCATAGCCATCCTCATCACAGTGGGGTGTCCATTGTTCCTCATTGATGGCTACATCCATTGTTGCTAAGATTTCTGCCCAGCCGTGGGGTTCAAATTCTTTGTCAGGAAAGACTACAGGCCCATAGGCTGGGTCTTGAATTGATCTATGTGTTTCTTTTGCACCTATCTCTCTGGCTTCTTCTCTCTTCTCTTCTTCTACTGCTACTTTGCACATCCATAAGTGGGTGTCTTCATGCATCCATGAGGATCCTGATCCTATGGAATGCATCGATTCCGTATCAGCTTTGGCTCTATGGATGGGATTCCATTGGATAAGAGGGACATCTCTATGAGAGTAATCTTTGAGATTCACTTTGGTCGTGACACCTAAGTGTTGCAGGTACAAAGAATTGGTTCCCCAATCCTGTACCACTTGCAACTGTCGCATAAAGGGTCGTCCCAAGATCATTTCATAGGCATGATTTTTGCTAAAATCACATATAGCAAATGTGTGCTCGAACTCAACACCACAGGTGGTGAGAGTTATTCCTTCTAACAACCCTAGGGGTCTCTCTATGTGATCATCGGCCATTTGCAGTTTCATCCTCGTGGGCCTGAGTGCTGGTTTGCCCCAACGCTTCCATAGGGAAGTGGTAGCAATTGCAACACCTGCGCCTGAGTCTAGAATGGCCTTGGTGGTGTATCCTTGATGGGTGATAGGAAGATATGTGTTTCCCTCTTTGCCCTCACTCATGTCTCCTATCTTGTCCAATGGTATTTCTGGCACCGTTCCCTGGGATCCTACCTGGGAACGAGGTTTTGCTATCTCTGGTACTTGTTTGGCTACATGTTTCCATAGCTCCTTACTTTGAGTAGCTCCTCTAAGGTGAGGTTGCATTGTACTTTAGTGTTTTTCACTACCTCTATGTTCCTCGGTATGATTGAGTCTTCGTTTCTTACCATGACTATGGGTGCTCTCATGCACGTGGACTTAGCTTCCCATGGACCTGTGAAGTGGGGTAATTCTTGTAGAGAGTTAGACTCAAAGTCTAATCTTTCCTGAGATTGGGTGTTCTCCTGCTCCTCATAAGTGGATGGGATGTCTTGTGGGAATTGGTCGTGTGCATCATCCACAACTTCAATAGGAGGAGGGACTTCACTTTCTTTAGCCCATTTGTCTTCTTGAATCTCGCGTAGCAATTCTGGTGTGAACCGATTCATAGAAGATGCTGTGTTTGGCTCCGTAGAGTTAGGCACATAGGCTTCCTGGGCCGGAACACCAGCCCTTTCACTAGCCTTGTCCTTGTGTTGAGAGACGGGTTCCCTTTTTGATTGTGCAATCAGCCTCTCTATTCTTTCTAACAGTCCTTCAAAGTGCAACTGTGTCTTAGCTGAACTAGAGATGTTAAATAGGCGACTGGCTTCAAACATGGTCTGAGCCAATTCCACCATCTTAGCACAAATTTTGGTTCGTTCTAGCTCTAGTTCTGCTCTAGGGTAACACTTTTCATGATCAATTACGTTTGGTCCTTCTAGGATTCTGGCCTGATATGCTTTAAGCATCATATTAAGGTCCTCGGGAGTGGGATCTGCTAGGACTGATCCTACTCTTGGGGGTGGTGGAATTGTGTGAGGTGGGTTGGAAGGTGGCGGGTCGGATGGAGATGGGAATGGTGGTGGTGGAGTAGTGTGAGAGGGAGTTTGAGATGTGAGTTCAGTTATCCTGGCCTTTGTTTCTCTGAGGCGTTCCTCGAGTTCACTCATCTTTTTTGCCCATTGTCTTTTCATTCTTTCACGACTATCTCTCCAAGCTCTAGTCCTCTTCTTGGTCATGCTCTCTGTTTCACTCACCTCGGGGCTCTTTTCCTGGCCTACCCCTTGGTTTTGCTGCAATGCTTGAGCTCTAGTGACTACCTGTACTGGTGCAGTGGACGTCACGCTTCCTGTAGAGTCTACTACTAACCCAATGACATTAATGGGAGTGATTTTTGGCATATTGCTGGGATTCTTTGGACAATCTCGTAAGAGATGCTCCTTACCACACTCCTGGCAAAAGCCCTGGATCGTCACTGATTGGGGTTGTGTAGGTGAAGGCAAGGGACAATCACGAATGAGATGATCTCCCTGACATCTGTAGCATGGTCCTCTAGGGAATGGGGGTCTTACTTGCCTAGGTTGAGGTCTAGGGTTGAGGTTTGTATACATGACGTTTGTGTAATCTGACTCCCAACTAGGTTCATTTGGTTCTTCACTGTAGTAGGACTCACCATGTTCAGGAGATTGCATGTAGTAAGCCTGAGGACTATCGATATGTGTAGAATCAAAGCTATGGTCACTGGGATCACTTTCTGAAATTAATGGTGTTACTGGGACTATAGCTCTATTCAGGTTCTCTTCTGCAGCTGCATATTTTACTGGGATCACATTAGTAGGAGCAGGTGGTTGTTGTGCAAGCACTGGCTGGGGTCTCAGTTGGGCCTGATATTACGGTTGGTAATTTTGTTGAGGCCTAGTATACTGTTGTGGTGGGTATTGGTTTTGATATCTTCCCTGTTGGTATGGCTGAGGGTAGGTTTGTCTAACCGCTTGCTTATTGTATGGACAGTGTTGTGCTGTGTGATTTGTGTATCTCCGTTCTATGGTGCAATATTGGCTACTCGGATTTACTTGGGGTTGAGCCATAATGGGACATACATTCGCCATATGGTCACCTCCGCAAGTATAGCATCTTTTCATAGGGACAAATCTTGGAATCTGTTTGCTAGTGACACCTAATTTCTGAGCTACTTTCTTTGCAAGTTCCTCAATTGATGTGGATTGCGAGGAAGAGAGGCTAGAGGCACTGTCTGAGTCTTTGTAGATTTTGGAGAGCTCTAGTTCTTCCCCTAGGTTATCCTCAATGTCAATGCACATGCGTACACACTCTTCTATGGTCCTAGGGTCCTTCAAGTACACATATGATCTCAATTTGGTACCTAGCAATCCATCCAAGAACAAAGCCACTTGCTTAGCTGGCGTGGGTAACTCAGGGACAGGGCATCTCTCTAAGTATTGCCTAAATCTTCTTCCAGCAAGTCTCATGGTTTCTCGAGGGGTTTGCTTGAAGCTGTGAATCAGCGAGGAAGTGTTATGTCTTATGCCACTTTTAGAGAATTCGATAATGAATGCCTCTAGAAGTTGGTCTATGCTCCTGAACTGCCTCTCGTTTAGTGGTTGAAACCATGTAAGGGCTGTGTTCCTAAGGGTTAGACCAAAGGCATTGTACTCCATGAATAGATCCTCCACTTGTTCAACTCTCAAGACTTGCCTAAACTCAGCCACATGATCGTATGGATCTCCAGTGCCATCGAAGTAGTTCTTCATGGACTTAACTAGCTGGGTCGGTCTCAGGGTCCTCGTGTGCTCTCTTGGTCTTGGCAAAGGAAAATCGTCGGCATTTCTTCGGTTTCCTGGGGCTCTATGACCCTCAGGTTCTACTCTATTTGTTTCCGTCCTCGTTCGTTCTATGCCCCCTGGGTTGGCAAAGCTTACTTCTGGCCTATCTCTACTTCTGTCTCTTTGAGTTCCATGAGCTTGGGATGTTCCAGCTCCAGGGTGACCATAGGACACGTTCGATCTGGGTTGGGGGAAAACGAATTCACCCTTCCAAGTATAAGCTTGTCTATCATGTTTTGTAACCACAAAGATCCTCTCTGAGGCGTTATCTAGGTAGGTCACTCTGCCTGGGCTATCTAGATCTTTAAACTCATAGATCATGTTTGTTCCTATATCATTTGGCCAATCAGATTTATACCTCCAAAAGGCTTCGTCAGTCTCTCGGTTCAGAAGCAGATCTATACTCTTGTTGTCTTGGGGAACCCACTCGGGATTGAGGATTCTAGTAAGAACAAATTTGCCTCGGGGGGTTCTAGGTTCTACACCCATGTTTCCTTGCTCCAGGTCACCTAAATCCGCTTCTGAGATCACATTTCCGAATTCGTCTGTCCTATCTGGGTGACTGGTGACTACGTATATGGTTCCTTCTTTGTCCAAGTATGCTCCGTTTTCAAACTTGACAGCTGGGTGCTCTAGTCTTATGGATTGGTCAGGGTTTTTAATCTGGACCACTGATCTTCCTAGGCCGTCCTCATAGATGCTAGCACCTAATCGGTTGGTCCTAATGTATTCCAACTACGTCTTGTAGGGGCCTTCCACCCTATACAGATATGGCACACTTGAACTTCCTGTAGGTCTGTCCATGCCTTGAGACATCTCTGATTCACTTGTCTTAGAGCTAGGGTAATGCGAGTGGTGGCTCAACTGCTGGGCCCAAGACCTAGCAGTGTGGTTGACACTAGCCTCTGACGACCTAAGACTTTGTCTATCTCTCCCTAGATGTCGCCCTGATCTAAGGTTCATAAGCCTAATTGAATAGCTCAAATTAGCCCAAGTACAACCTCATTGCTGAGTTCTTTTGTATCAGTTACTTGATTCTTTTTAGTGGTTACCGTGTTTATGCTCTTGTCAGAAATCACGTCATCAGGAATATTTGAGTTAATTTTCGCACTGTAAGTTGATCGTTCCACGTTAGATTCTTTCCTTTAAGGTTATCGCATCACGAAGAGATTATGTTTAATCTTGAACTTGAGTGCATAGGTAGTCTGCAACTTAATAAATGCCTATCGTCGCCCTGACTTACTTCTAGCACTATTCGTTCTTAGCCTGAGCTAGGAATTGACAAAGGGAGTTGAGAGTTTCCAACCTTTCTTGCTGATCCCTTGTTTTTTAGTGCTCGAGAACCTGATTCTCAAGCTTGCACAAAGCCCTTGCTTTGGATGCTCTCAATTGCTCTGAATAGAACTGTATCAGTCCCAAGATTAGCTCAAGACTTAAATTCAAAGGACAGAACCAAGCACTTTCATTCATGAAACTTAGATACCAATTAGCCTTTTGTCTTTATGGAAAACAATTCTAGAGATCCCCTGGTTTTGTTCCCCCTGGATATGGTCAACTTTAAAATACTATATCTAATAATCCTGATATTAATTTAACTGTAACCAATGGAAGTTTTGGTTGTACTCCCCACGAGCTTTCCAACAAAACAAGAATCACAGCAAACGGATTTCGTATGAGAAAGTTATGACAGTCCAGGGTTCTGGTGCTAAAATAGGGTTCAAACAGGTTGACAGATCACAGAATTTTTCTCAAAAACACATGTGCAGGGACCTCACAAATCACTAATGACTCTCTAATTATGCCCAAAATTCCCCAAGGACTAGGAAAAATTAACCCTAAAATTTTGGCCGAAAAGCCTGTCAATCGTGATCGACAGGTCTGTCAATCGCGATTGACAGAGGTGTCCGTCGGGGCCTGTCGGTCGTGATCGACACGTAAGTCGCGATTGACAGTGTCAATCACGATCGACAGAGTTGGTCGTGAGTCCTGTCAATCGCGATCGATGGTGTCGATTGCGATCGATACTTTTTCCGGGTTTTTCGCCGTGAAATCAGTTGATCGGGGCTGTGTCCGTCGCGATGGACACGTGGCTATGCGAAAAAGTCAATCAATCGTTGAAATTCAGTCGGTCGCGATTGACAGAGATGTCAATCGTGGCTGTCGGTCGCGATCGACGGTGTCAATCGCGATTGACAGGGTCCTACGTGGTAGTCAGTCAGTCGTGGGGTCTGTCAGTCGCGATCGACAGGGTCTGTCGGTCGCGGCTGTCGATCGCGATTGACGGTGTCAATCGCGATTGACAAAGAAACACGGAATTTTTCAATTTTGTTTAGTGATTTAGAATGTGCTCATCATGTAGATTATGGTGGTGCACTTTGTTTTACCAAATGGGCGATTTTTCTGTGGATCGCGATCGACAGAGGCCGGCGACACAGAGACAGTTTCTGAGTTTTTCGTACCTGCGCGAAGTGCTGGAGATGGTGATGCAGCAAGTACCTACAAGAAAGCTCAAAAAACATGCAAAAGCACAGCACACAAGTCGCTCTCTCACAAGTGGAATGAGGGAAATGAGGTGGAGAAGGTGATATGATTAAAAAACTGAAATTTTCTTTTCGCGATGATGGAGATGGAGATCGGACATGGTGAGGATGATGATGGTGATGATGATGAAGTAAACAAGAGAAAAATAAGGAAGAGTAAAGAAATTACCTACAACGCCAACGTCTCAAATCTACGTCTTACCATCACACGCTCGTCCTCAAAGCTCGATCCCCGGCAACGGCGCCAAAATTTGGTGTAGCTCAGTGATGAGTAGCACCTCCTTTAATGTCAATCCGGGAAGACATGAGGATGGTATGAAGACCTCGAGCAAGTGAAGGCACAAGTGCGTGAGTGCGAAGCATACGAACATGCACACACATACACACACACGCGCACACAAGGTAAGACAAAACTGATAGGTAGGTACTTCTAAAGCTCCTCAAGCTCAAGGACTCCTTGGCTTGCACAAAATGGAGCTACAAAACTATGAAATGGTATTTACAATGGTTTTTAGTGATGAAAATCACTATTTTTGTAGGGTTTCTATTAACATTTTGACATACATTTCCTGGAGCTCCCTACTTGCTCCTTCTCCTTGTGTGTCCACCTCTTTTATATGCATTAGTGTCCTGAAAAAATATTGGCCTACTTGCCAGATTGTCGTTGACTGCTCTGTCTGCTTGTACTTTCTCTTCTCTCTGACTCCCTTCGTAAACTTCCTTGCCTTGTGAGTCCTTCAGTTCCAACAAGAAGTTACTAACTCCATCACGAATTACAACACAAAGTGGATGTATTGGAAGCAGATATTATTCCATTACAAGAAGAAGCGGATGCAATAAAAGCAGAAAACCACGCTTTACACGAACAGATTAAACAGCTCCAGGCTAGACTTGCTGACCAGGAATTGTTGATCAGCCAGAGAGATGCTGCCTTAGCTGAAATACAAACTAAAGATGATTTATTAAGTGCTGCTGATGCAGAGATTATCCAGCTGAAACAGTTAGCCCAGGATAGAGAGGATGCTCGTGTAGCACTAGGAAACTTGTTGGAAAACTAAATTACAGTTGGATGAAGTTGTACAGAAAGGACAGGAAATGGCAGACTTAGCTAAGCGGACTAATGAAGAACTCCAAAGAGCATATGCCAATCTGTTTGAAGCAAATTTTGCTCTTAAAATGCAGATGATATTGGTCACTCAACTCCAGAAGGAAGTCGTAGGAATTCGAAGAGAAGGGGATGCTTATTACCAGACCATCCAATACCAATCACACGAACTGGAGAGAAGAGAAAAGCAGCTTGGTGATCAAGCAGAAAGATTATCTAGAATTGATAAACAAATACAAGACATGAAGTTGAGCCGTGACGCAGCCCTTGCAAACGATTTCTACCTACAAGAGGCCTTTTTGCAGACACAAGCTGAAGTTTTGATGACTCAAGTAATTGTGGCAAGTTCAGTTAGAACTGATGCTCAGCTCGTGGAACCGGAGACCCTAAAAAGGATGTTGGACTCGCTGAAGCAGAAAAATTGCCAGAACATTTAAGTTAGCCCGAACAATGTATATTTAGGGTATAGTAGAAGAGCTATAAATTTTGTATCACTGCGGGTTCAAGTCCACCGTGCGTGCCAGTGTAAGCCGCCGGATTGGCATTTGTAACTCTCTACTTTTTGTATTCCGCACGAACCGAAAGGTCGTTGCGAAGAGTTGTAGCTATTTATAATCTAATGAAAGGACGCTTCGGTAACGATCAGGAGAATCACCAGACTGTCTGTCTGGGCGATTGCATTCTGTGAAGTTGCCGTAGTGCGGTGTTGAGAAATCTGAGTATTATTGTTTTCTTGTCTCTGTTTGATTACATTAACTGTGTTGGGCATAGTTCCTTTAAATTAGAGAACGTAAGTCTGTATTACAATAATGAATAGTTTCGGCGCTTTGTACTGAGAAAGTATTAACTTGGGCATGATCGGTAAAGTTGTGGAAGAACCAATAATAGTCTGATTACGAACAGTAAGTCTGTGAGAGAACAAATTAGAGGATTGATAGTAATTTGTATGCAGAGTTTTGAGTGTTAAAGTACTACGAAGTAGAGGTGTTAATTGGGAAAAATCAAGTAATAGGGCCTCTGATTAATAGACCCCTACCACTCCCAAGAACCCGAAAGAGTTTAAACACGCCTGTGACGGCAACGCGCGTTTAATATGGTGTAGAATTTGAGCACACCTTCATCATTTGTGAATTTGGAAAAAATCATGCTTACGAAATGATTTTAGGATGACTATTCATGTGATAGTTTCAAATTGTACAAGATTGGGGAACCAACTCCTTTGTACCTGCAACATTTAGGAGTGACCACCAAAGTTAACTTCAAGGATTATTCCCATCGCAACGTACCACCAATACAATGGAATACCATCCATAAGACCCCGGAAGAAACATATTATGTGCATTCATTAGAATCAGATCCATCATGGTTGCATGAGGTCACTCATCTATGGATGTGTAAATTAGCTAAACAAGAGGAAGAACAATTAAAAGATGGGACCTTAGGTTTAGAATGACATCCACAAACTCTTCAAGATCCTACTTATGCATCGATAGTGTTTCCCGACCAAGAATTCGAACCTCACGGTTGGGCAGAGATCTTAGCTACTATGGATATAGCAGTAAATGAAGAACAATGGACCCGTCACTATGATGAGGATGGATATGAAATTTGCATCTTTATGATAGAGCCCTTAGAGGAAGATCCCATTCTAGAAGAATGCAAGGAATTGTCCCAAGAACCAGATGAGACTAGTGAGGAGGACCTAGAGTCCATTATCATGGAACCCTTTTATTCAACAGAAGAGGAATATCTTTACTTTGTGGAAGCCAATATCCCTGAGTTGGGTAAGGAAAATCAAACTGAACAACCCGAGTCTAATCAAAAGAAAGTAAGCATAAAAAGGAGAGAGAGAGAGAGAGAGAGAGAGAGAGAGAGAGAGAGAGAGAGAGAGAGAGAGAGAGAGAGAGAGAGAGAGAGAGAGAGAGAGAGAGAGAGAGAGAGAGAGAGAGAGAGAGAGAGAGAGAGAGAGAGAGAGAGAGAGAGAGAGAGAGAGAGAGAGAGAGAGAGAGAGAGAGAGAGAGAGAGAGAGAGAGAGAGAGAGAGAGAGAGAGAGAGAGAGAGAGAGAGAGATTACCTCAAATAGAAGAAGAAGAACCACTAATGGAAGTGCCAGAGAACTTTAAAAAGTATGAAATAGAATATAGAAGAATCATGGTATGGATGCCTAAAAGAGAAGCAGGCATTGGAGAAGTGTATGATAATCGAGAGAAAACAAAAAAAACATAATAGTCACAATTGAAGAAGGAGAAGAAAAATGCACATACATAGGGCATGATTCAATGAAGGCAAACGAAGAAGAGCTAGCTACCCTATTGCGAGAATATAGAGATGTGTTTGCTTGGAGTTACAAAGATTTGAAAGGAGTAGACCCAAATATATGCTCCCATAGAATTCCTATGACTCCTGAGGTCAAGCCTTCTAAGCAAAAACCATACACTTATAATGATAATTATGCTACCAAGATTAAAGAGGAGATAGATCGATTGATAGAAGCATGATTTATTTACAAAATTGAGCATACCGAATGGGTATCCCCTATTGTGGTCGTGCCTAAGAAAAATGGGAAATTGTGGGTGCGTATTAACCTTAAAAAAGTTAATGCCACCACGATTAGAGATAGGTATCCTCTCCCTATCACGGAACATCTATTGGAACGAGTTGCAGGCAAGGAAGTCTACAGCTTTCTTGATGGATTCTCAAGCTATAATCAGGTATCCACTGCCCCTGAAGATAAACATAAGACGGCCTTTGTTATAGAGTGGGGCATATTTGCATTTCGTGTGATGCCATTTGGGATGATAAATGCACCTGCTACTTTTCAATGATTATTGTGTCATGTTTTTAAGGAATTCCTATGAAAGAACTTGGAAGTTTATGTGGATGAGTTTTCTGCTCATTCTAACATGAGACAGACCCACATCCTTTAATTAAGGTAGATATTTGACAAATGTCAAGAATATTAGGTCTGTCTAAACCCAGAGCAAAATTCTAGGACACATTGTGTCAAAGAATGGAATCTCTATAGATGAAGAGAAGGTTAAAGTGATTGCAAACCTACCTAGGCCAAAAAATGTAAAAGAGGTACATGCTTTCATGGGACATTGTGGTTATTATAGATGATTTATACACATGTATGCAATCATAGCAAAGCCTTTGTACTCTTTTTTGACCGTTCAAATGGATGGATGAATGTGAGAAATCATTCAATGAACTCAAATGACACGTGTTCGGCACCCATGTTAACTACACCAGATTGGAGTAAGCCATTCTGTGCATCCAACTATGCCATCAGGTGTGTGTTGACATAACCCACGAATGAAAGCAATATAGATCTTCCCATAGCTTATGCAAGTAGACAGTTAAATTCAGCAGAAAGAAATTACACCACTACGAAGCATGAAGGATTAGGAATGATTTATGCAATAAACAAAATCAGGCATTACTTATTGGCGAATAAGTTCAAGTTCTTCATGAATCATTAGGCTTTGTTGTACTAAGTTGTAGCTCAGTGATGAGTAGCACCTCCTTTAATGTCAATCCGGGAAGACGTGAGGATGGTATGAAGACCTCGAGCAAGTGAAGGCACAAGTGCGTGAGTGAGAAGCACACCAACATGCACACACATACACACACACGCGCACACACAGTAAGACAAAGAGTGAGAAGCAATGGAGTTCTTAGATTGCTAAAAAGCTCTTACAAGTTCAAATCACTTACAAGCTAACCTCAAAAATGAGCTCTCTAGCTCTATTTATAGCTTTTGACTAGGTTTTAGCCTTGTCCAGACCTAGTGTCCGGCCTAGTTAAAAATTAGGTTCTCTACCCTATTTGGAGGTTCAAACGAAGTCTAAAAAATGTGAAAACTAACAGGTAGATACTTCAAAAGCTCCTCAAGCTCAAGGACTCCTTGGCTTGCACAAAATGGAGCTACAAAAATATGAAATGGTATTTACAATGATTGTTAGTGATAAGAATCACTGTTATAAAGATGTTGATTTGGAAAAATTTGAAGGGCCTATATGCCAAATTTGCGTCGACTGCTTTGTCTACTTAATCCTTCACCTCGCTCTGACTCTCTCCGCTGGCTTCCTTGTCTAGTCAGTCCTTGGGTGCCCATACTGCTCTCAACACCCCCCCCTCTCTCGCGTCTGTCGTCCCTGACAGACCCTTGTTGCTGGGAGTGTTGGATGTAATATTCCACAACCTGAGTAGCAAGCTGATGTTCTTGTATGCGTAGTCCTCTGGCCAAATCTGTCATCATACGATCCCAATCAATTGGTCCTGGAATGTCCGGATGTGGCAGACGTAACTGATCTGCATGGATCGCTTGTTCTACTGCGAATAGATGTAGCAAATGTGCATCATCTCAGGGTAATCGGTTAGTAGACGTGCACGCCAATTAGGCTGGAAGATTGAGCCAGCACGCGCATCTGTTTGTAAGTCCTCTGGCTCAAATTGAGTGGCAAATGTGGGCTCCTTCCCTGTATGTCTTTTAACTTCTGCATTATAATCGTGTAGCAAGACAAAATAAGGCATGTATTGCGACTCTGATGTTGTGATTAACCGTTGGTGGGATAGGTTCTGAAAGTAAGAAGACCGAAGGACAGTTTCTTCCAGATTTGTGAGAGATTGCATTTGCACGGCAACGCGATCATCATGTGTCTTACCCACTTTCTCGACCCTTTTGACCCAATTTGGAACTTGAATTTCTAAAGTTTCCTGTCCTTCCTCTGTAGTCCCACCACCGGGTGTTGGCATTGGCTCGTACGGCTCTTCATAGCTGTTATCGATGGGGATTTCCACTACTGTTTCAGGTTCTGGTTCTTCAGCGGGCGAGGGTGGCCTTTCATATGGTAAGAGGCGTGCTTGGAGTTCTGCCACCTGTTTCCGGAGGGTCTCTACTTCTTCTGTAGAGTGGTGCAAGATTACCGGCTCCTGTTGAGCTGTGGGGGCACTGGCTATCTGTTTCTTTAGGTCTGCACATTCAATCTCTAACTTTTCATATGACTCCAAGAAATTTGCATGCTCCTCAAGTAAGATGCGAATGTCTTCCGATGGGACTGCTCTATACTTGGTAGGGCTAATGGTTGCTCCTGCAGTTCCTTCCATAGCCGCTTCAAAGTTGTCTTGGTTTTGTTGTTGAAGCCTCTTGTTCTCTTCTAGTGCTGCTGCCATATGCTTCCTTAATAGCCCAAGGTTGCGTCTGAGTGTAGCATTAGATATCATTTGCGCTTGGAGCACTGTTTCTAGTTCCTTGATTGCTTGATCATCTACTGTCGATGTCTTTGATTCCAATTCGGAGTGAGCCTGCTGTAAGGTGGTATGCTCGGTTAGGAGCGTTTGGTAATCAGCTTCAAGAGTGTTGACTCTAGCTTGGCGACGCTGAGATTCTGCCTGGAGGGAAGCAGTGCGTTCTTCCAATTGATGGTATTCTTGTTGTAGTTGATGTGCACACTGAAGTAATGTGTCGAACGTGCTATTTACATTATGAGATGCAAGGGGAAAAGTTTGAAATGTAGGGGAGGTGGGATTGGGGAGGGAGGTAGTGAATGCTGTGTGTGCCAATGATGTGGTGAGTGGTGAGGTGGGGGGTAGTGGAGGGGGAGAGGGTGGAATTGTGGGGAGAGGTGCTGTGGTGGGTGAAATGTCCGTTGGGTCAGACAGAGTGGTGTGTATAGGGGCTACCATGTAGGTGGGTATGGTAGGTGAAGTGAGTGTGGTGTTCGTGTAAATTGATGTCGCTACGAACATCGGGGAAATGTGCCTTTGAAACATTGGAGAGCGGATGAACTGCTCCACAAAGGACGGGTACTGGGGTGGTGAGGTCAGGTTGAAAGAGGTGTAGGGGCCAGATGGGAAGTGAGGGTCATGGAATGGAGGTACCCGTATTGGGGGATAGGCTGGGAAACACATGGTGCCTTCTGTGGGTGCTGGGTTTCCAACCACACTTGGGATTATGGGATGGCTAGTTATGGGTTCGGAGGATAGAAGGGTTGAAGTGTACAAGGGATTGGTGACGAAAGAGAAGAGGGTGTCCTGTGAGGTGGGTTCTCGGAATGAGAATGATGTGAATGAGGATGGGTTATAAGTGAAGGTAGAGGTGATGACTGTCGTTTCTTCCATGGTGGGAGGTGGTGGTGGGAGTGGAGAAGGTGGTGATGGGGGATGCTGGGGCAAGATGGGTGATGTCTGAACGAAGGTTTCAGCAGAGAGGTCAATGGTGGTGGTGGGGGTAGCTGTGGTTTCAATGGGTACTTCTTGTTCTGTGACGGGTATCCTGATAGTCTTATCTGCTCGTGGTAATGTGTCAACTCTGCGTTTGTCATACCTCATGGACTGGCGGACTGCTGTGTGGACAGCCTCCGGAACTCCTAAAGATTCTGACACTAATTTGAGGGTGTCAATGAAATGTTGATCCACCCCATCATCTGATATCATTTCTTGCATCAAAGCTTGACCTGATACAAGAGAGAGTTGATGCCTTTCTTGTACTGCTTTGATTGTGTCGTATAACCTTTGTAGTTGAGCTGTATATGCAGGTGCACCTACAAGTTCTGGCACTTCTTGTTGCTCATCATGATTCTCTTGATCATAATCCTCCTCATCTTCCTCCTGTTCTTCTTCTTCATTATCCTCTTCATCCACTTCAACTGTGGTGACAGGTACTTGGGAGGTTGTTGCTTGCGTTTGCACATTCTCCACTTGTTGTGCCTCTTCTGCCTCCAGCTCTACGTCTTGTAATAATTGTTCGAAGTCTTCATTCGTGAGTTCTTCCAAAGGTGCACCACTGGGAAATTCAAGATCGGTTGGGATGGGAGGGAATATCAAGTTAGGACCATCGGTGCTGCGTCTTGGAAGTCGGAGTGTGAATGGTCGGACTCTTCGGGGTGGAGGGGTGACGTCTGGTGTTAGGGTGGCTCCACGTGGTTGAGCACATGGGACTTGGACAGTGCCTCTCATCTTCTTAGAAGGGGGTCCAATGGATGTCCTGCCTCTAAACTGCTCTACACGATTCCACATTAGGGCCCGTTGAATAGGGATGTCATAAGCCAAACACCTATAAATGATTCTCGTCAGAGCACAGCATCCATATAAAACCTGTTTCCGCGGCCATCGTTTGTGAGCTAGGTGTATCTGATCAATTATCCAGTGGGGTAAGTTGATGGTGAGGCTCTGTGTCTCTGCCAGATACAAACTAAACCAAATCTTCTTGGGCGGCATGGTGAATCTATCTTGTGCAGGAAAAGCAAAGTGTTGCATGCACATGCGAAGGTGTATTGCAATATTAGGCGTCATGGACACCATGTCCTTGAGTTTGGTGAGGCTTCGATTCTTCATGTAATCCGGCACTAGGGTTTCCTTCTCTGTAGGAATATGCATTCCGCGCATATCTAGGGCCTCCCTCACCAAGTTGTTTGATAGCCTGAACCTCTTGAGCTCATTCCCCTTTGTCAGAGATGGAATCACAAATGAGCTTGCACCTTTTGGGTTCTTGTTTGGAGTCAAGGTGTTGATGAGATAGTAGCATCGCATGAAGTCAGGCTTTGGGAGCCGTCCAAAAAGGAGTACATTTCGTGTCCTACCACTCTATCCAGCATTGTGTCAAGAAAGGGAAGAGGAAACGGGTTTGGTACTGTGGATGCATTCAATTTCCGGTAATCCACACAGATTCTGAGCTGCTTGTTTTTCTTCGGAACAATTATGATCGGCGAGATCCATTCAGCGTGTTCAATGGGGACAATGAATCCCACTTTTAGTAGCCGATCGAGTTCTGCCTTGACCTGTGCTGCATAGTTAGGATTCATTCGATAGCTGGATTGTTTAATCGGCTTTGCTTCTGGTTTGAGCACGACCCGATGCTCATAGACGCGAGGATCCAGACGTTTCATATCACGATAATCCCAGGCAAAAACATCAGAGAACTCACGAAGAAGTCGGATCAAATATGCTTGAAATGCCTCGGACAATCCTTCCTTTATCTTGACAGGTCGCGGGTTTACGTCATCTCCCAAATTATAGGTGATTAACTGATCTTCGGGAACATAGAATTGCCGCGGTTTCGCCGAATCGTCAACTGACTGTAAAAGTTGCTGCAAAGTGGCTCCATCCATAGCATCGTTATCATTGACATCTGCAGCTCCGGTCACGGGCATCACCGTATAGGCTGCCGGACTCCAGTTGTCTGCTATAGATTGCAAATCAACAGTCCCCAAGGAGATCAAATCTTTGTTATTCTTCAAAAATTCTTCTTCTTCGTCATCGGATAAACCATCCAACATGTGGACCGGTTCTGCTACATAAGGTCTGGCATGTAGTTCACAGTGCTGAATAGCATCTAGTTTGACAATATATTTACGGTGGTTGTCTTTAAAAGTCAGTTCCTGCGCTGACCAATCCTGTATAACCTTAGCCTGTTTCAACTAGGGTCGGCCGAAAAGAAGATTATAATCGAGACTGGACTCCGGTAGTTGTAAGACTAGAAAGGTCATCTTAAACGTTGTACCCTGCAAAGTGATTGGGACATTCCGTACGAGTTCCACCGGATGGACTCGGGATTGGTCGGCCATTCTTACAAAAAATTGGACAGGCTCAATTTGGGTCCACCCTAACTTCTTGCAAAGGGCTGCAGTGGCTATATTTACACCGGAACCACCATCAATTAGTACTTGAGTAATTTTGTGATTCTTGTGCCATACCATAATTAAGGGGACCGCATGATCCACCGTACAGTCAGCTTCCGGTTGGATTGTGGAAGTTGCCGGAGTACTGGGAAATCCAGGATTAAGCTGTTGCTGGAATTGTTGCCGAACTTCGAGCACCAAGGCAAGTAGCTGTCCCAAGGGAAGTGTAATTGAGGCCTTAGAGAGAATATCCCATACCTTGTCTGTTGGAATTGCACTCTTCACTGGTTCCGATGATGATTCTCCTGTGACTGGAGTACAATCTTGTTCCTGCGCTCCTACCTTTGGCAGTGGAACCTGTGTCATCGGAACTGGATCAGGGAACACCGTAGGCTCTTTGGTGGTCCATTGGCTAGCTTTCTTATACATTCTCTGCTATTCACGGATGCCAGGTTCAAACACTTCCACTGCTGGTTGCAACTGCTTACCAAATCTTGTTTGAATCACTGCTGCTTGAGTTTCCATTGGTGAAATATAGACCATATTGGTCATTGGGTTCTGACGCTCTTTCTTTCTTTGATCGTATTCGGCTGCATCCTTACAGAATCTTCAGATGTGGCCAAGTTCACCGCAAAAGTGACATCGCGGTGGTGGCAAGGAAGTATTCTCCGCTGATGTACTGGCCTGCCATCGATTTGCATTGAAGTTGGTATTCCGTTGTCCCCGGTAATTTCGGTATCCTTGCTGTTGATTGTTTTGCATCTGGGTGGCACGTAGTGAGTGGCTGGCTGCCCTGGTTCTTGTATAATGGCATTTACAGTTGCATGTCTCTGCACTTTGGCGTTATATGCACAATTTTTGGTGGAATGTCTGGTGGTATTGCAGATGGCGCAATACATCTGATTAAGGGCCCAGGTAGCACTGGTATGCCCTAGATTTTTACATTTAGTGCAGTACATCTGTTTAGCTGGATCCTCTGCAATGTTTCTACTGGCTTTCAGCCACTCCAAGTCTTCAGTGAATCCTCCAACCTTATGTTCTAGTTGTAGGGCCATCGCTATGACAGCATCCAGTGTCATAGCACCGACACAGCAGATGATCATGATTTGTTTAAGCTGTGGGGTCAAACCATCAATGAACCACTGTGTTATGACATCATCCGATAAATTAGCATGTGCCGGAGGCAATTGTCTTAAATGAGTTCTAAATAATGTGGCATATTCCTGCATAGTCTGATGCGGCTTCTGTCTATTGTTATGCAAGTAATCAAAAATTTTGGCAGGATTCTTCTTCAGCCGGAACCTCTGCAAAAACGCATCCCTTACCGCTTCATAGATGAATGGTTGATATCATGCTGTGTTAAGCACCTGGCTGCTTCATTGACTAATGTAGACTGGAATACGATGGCCTTGTATGCCGGATCAGGTGGATGGTTTAGTATGGCATAACTTATCTCAAAGGTACACACATGGGCATCAGGGTCATCACCTCGAAATCCACCGAACTTGGTGTATGTTACTCCTGTTGGAACCGATCGGGGTGAAAGTGGCTGTTGCTATTGCTACTGTTGTTGTTGATGTTGTTGTTGTTGCTGTTGTTGTCCACTCATGGTGCTAGTGGTGGTACTGTTACTATTTCTTGAGTTCTGAGGAGGTGTTTCCGGTCCTTCGGATTCTGTATGATCAGACTGCTCACCTTCCGGTTCGAAAATAGCGCTCAACCTCTTACGGATTTCCAATTCGAATAGCCTATCCTCTTCTTTGGTATCAAACGTAGGAAAGCTTACCCCGAACAGTGGTGTCCAGAATGAAGATTCACCAGGAAGTATAACACTATCACCGGAAAATTGTAAATTCCCTGCAACTAGGACCGAACTATCACCGGAATTAGTGGAACTTTCCCCAAACCAGGGTATTCTTTCACCAGCAATGGTCTCTCTCGATAACACACCTCTATCCTTAGAGAGGTTTGAATCTTGACTAGACGGTGTCAGGTCAACTGCACACTGCATTCCTGTAGACTCCGAAGTTACTGTATCTTCTGCAGACTGTGCCGAAATTACATCGAAATCTATCGAAATTGCAGTATGTTCTACCGGAATGCTACCGGAATCACTGCTACCGTGCTTCGCTTCTTCTACTACTGGGCTTAACCGATCTGTGCTTCTACCTCCTGGGGGTGTCCTTGACAAATTTGGTACCACCCAAGGCTGTCGATCTCTCCTGTACTTCGGAGACGACTCGCCGGACCGAGTAACCGGCATATATCACCTTTGCAATACTTGCGTACTACTCTACCTTACTGTCGATTCATAATCTATGGTCACCTTCCCACAACCAATTTGCAACACTCTATTGCCACCTTCCCACAGACGGTGCTAGTGTTAAACACGCGTTGCCGTCACAGGCGCGTTTAAACTCTTTCGAGTTCTTGGGAGTGGTAGGGATCTATTAATCAGAGGCCCTATTACTTGATTTTTCCCAAGTAACACCTCTACTTTGTAGTACTTTAACACTCAAGACTCTGCATACAAATTACTATCAATCCTCTGGTTCGTTCTCTCACAGACTTATTGTTCGTACTCAGACTATTATTGGTTCTTCCACAACTTTACCGATCATACCCAGGCTAATACTTTCTCAGTACACAGCGCCGAAACTATTCTCTAACTTAAAGGAACTGTGCCCAAACACAGCTAATGTAATCAAACAGAGACAAGAAAACAGTAATACTCAGATTTCTCAACACCACACTATGGCAACTTCACAGAATGCAATCGCCCAGACAGACAGTCTGGCGATTCTCTTGATCGTTACCGAAGCGTCCTTTCATTAGATTATAAATAGCTACAACTCTTCGCAACGACCTTTCGGTTCGTGCGGAATACAAAAAGTAGAGAATTACAAATGCCAATCCGGCGGCTTACAACCACAAGTGGTGAGAGATATCCCTTCTAGTAAGCCTAATGGATTCTCAATGTGATAGTCAACCATTTATAGCTTCATTCTTTTGGGTCCTAATGTTGGCTTACCCCAACATTTCCATAAAGCAATGGTAGCGATGGCTACTCGCACACCTATATCTAGGATGGCTTTGGTGGTGTAGCCTTGGTGGGTTATTAGAAGATAGGTATTACCTTCCTCTCCCTACTCATATCTCCAATTCTTTCCACGGGTATTTTTGGCATCTTTTTGTGTGACTCTTCCTGAGAGTGAATGGTGACTGTCTCTGGGAACTCGCTTGCTACGTGCTTCCACAAGATAGGTTTGATTTTCAGCAATTCTTCTAAAGTGAGATGACACTTCACTTTAGTGTTTTTGAACATTTTCGTGTTTCTCGGGATTAATGATTCTTCATTTTTGACGTGGGTGCTCTCATATTAATAGAATTTGCCTCCCAAGGTCCTATGACTGGGGTAATTCTTGTAAGGAATTGGATTCAAACTCTGTTCATTCACAAAGCTGCTCTTCCTCTATATTGTTATATATAAAGGGTATGTCTTGGGGAAATTGTTCTTGCAAGTCATCTATCTCTTGAATAGGTGGATGGGTTTCTTGCCCTCATCTCCAATTCTCCTCTTGGATTGGACTATCTACATGGAAAGAGTTGGGATCACTTTCAATAATAAGGGGTGAAGAACGCATTAAAGCACTACTAAGGTTTTCTTTTGTAGTCGCGTACTTGATTGAGATTACACTGGCTAGTGGGGGTGACTGTTGAGCTAAACCTTGTTGAGGTCTTGGCTAAGTCTGATAAGGGTAGTTCTGTGGGGGTCTGTAGTAATGAGGCTGAGCATTGTACTGACCTGGATATCTACCTGGTTAAGGATATGTTTGTGGGTAGTTCTGTCAGAGTACTTGTTTGTTGTATGGGCAATCTTGTGTTGTGTGATTAGTGTACTACCTTTCAATTGTGCAGTACTAGCCACTAGGATTGGCTTGGGTTGTGTTACATTCAGACACACATTTGCCATGTGATCACCACCACAGGTGTAAGCATGTTTAACGGATGTTAACCTCAACATCTGCTTGCTAGAGATGCCTAATTTTTGAGCTACCTTCTCAGCTAGGTCTTCTATGGAGCTAGAATGCTTCAAGATTGATTTAGAGGAGCTATCCGAGTCTTTGTAGACGTTTGAAAGTTCCAATTCATCTCCTAGATTATCGTCAATGTCTATACATATTCACACACATTGCTCTAGCATTTCTGGGTTCCTTCAAATAGACATAGGAGTGTAGTTTAGAGCTCAAGAGGCCTTCCAAAAACAAGGACACTTGCTTGGCCAATGAGGGACGTTCTGGCATTAGACATCTCTCAATATATTGTCTAAACCTACATCCTTGTTAGTGGAAGCATTTCTTGGAGAAAAATTATTTATAATTTGTCAAAATTTGTAGAAATATTTATACAAATGATGTAAAATTGAGGAAGAGTCTTCCTCATGTAAAATAGGATCATATGTATTTTTTCTTAGAATTTTTGGAAGCTCTTTGATATTTTTAGAATAGAAGGTGAAAAGCACCAAAATTCGTGTGAAAAAGGACACTTGGAAAAGTATAAAAGATAATTTCTTCTATTTTGAAGAGGTTGGTTGTATTATTTTGATGCTATCCAAGTAATGTGAAGAGGTTTCCTACAGAAAATCGTGTTTCTCCTTCCATGATCTTTCTTTTGATTTGTCGAGTCTTCTCATTGTGTGATCCATGGAATTTGTGAGCTTTCTTTGTGTATTTCTGAGTGAGATGATTGAAGATAGATTAATCTTATTGTATTGAGCAAGATAGTGTAGAAGATCAAAGCGGGAATCAGAAATTCTCAATTTTTACAGAAACACGATTGTCTCATCTGTGTGATACATGTACTGTTTTGGAAATTTGACTTCATATTTGTATTCTACTAAGAAAATGGCACACTTTGGGCACAAAAAATATTGAAAATGCTGTTGTAGAACTCAAGATAATCAAAACCCTAGTTATTTCCTTTCTTCTAGAAAAACAGTCATGTCAACTCTTATTCTTGGATTCCATTAACTAGAAGGGGCTGTGTTCTTTGCATACTTCCTGGATTGACAATTTAAAGATGTGTAGTTGATCTTTTGTGCTATAATGATTGGAGAGGACAACTCCAAAGGTTAACAACAAAAATTTTTTGGTGCCGTTGCCAGAGAACAAAGAAAAAGCTTCATTGAAGTCTTGGACCTTGCTGGATCTTCCATTGTTGATGGTATTTGAACACATTGAAAAGGTACTACTCTATAATCAAGAAAGAAAAATTGGAAAGGTAGGTTTCTTTGCTTGTCTTTTGGGAAAAGAAAGCATGAATTAACCTTTTGAGATAAAGAAGATTGTGAATTTATGCAAATTGGTAGTTGTTCATACCTTTTAAGAGTAAAGTGCAGGTGTGTGAAAAGAAAATGAAGTAATTTGCTGAAGGAAAAGTAAAATATGATTATCTTTGCATAAGTAGATTGCTTTTTGACAAAGTACTAAGCAAAATTTGTCAAATCTTGGGAAAGATGACATGATTGCGATGAGGAAAGTCAAGTAAAGTAGCTATGTGCAAATTGATTGTTCCATGTGCTTATCCGAGGTGAAGTAATAGTCTTGAGGAAAGATTGATTAGTCACTTGAAAAAAGAGGTGTTGAGTTTATCTTTGCATGAATTGATACTTGTACTTCTTAACACATATTTTCTTGAAAAGCTCTACTTCCAAAGTGTGAGATTGCCAGCATAAAGAGTATAGCCAATCATGCGATAGAAGATCAATGGATCTTGAAACAAGAAAACCCTAAGTGAAGTGTTTTCCTTGATTTATGGATTAAAATACTAAAAAAATTCATAAAATCTATTAAAAATCCAAACAAATTCCTTTTTACTAAGAAAGTTTTGCAGGAGGTTTGGTGTTGAATGTTGGAAGAGGAAAAGTGAAAGAAAAATTCAGAAATTGAAAGAAAAACAAAAAAAAAAAGAGTAAAGTTACTGTCTATTTTTGTGTCAGTTCTAATCTCTTTGAATAGTTGGGTGGTGTATAATTGCAGGTGACAATTGATTTGGAGTTGCTGAGGAACATTGGAGAAGGCTAGGTGGAGAGAACAATAAAGAACTGAAAAAAAACAGGAAATTCCAGAAAAAACATGATTCTCATCACAGAATCACGATTTTCAGTAAGATAATGAAAATGATTCAGGGATATTGAGGTAAGCCATTTTAAGATTTCAATAGTTACACAATCAAAGGAAAGCAAAATTTCAGTGAGAATTGAGCACCAAGTGATCATGTTTGGAATTGGACACAATATCGCGATTTTCATTAGTAATGGAGAAGCATGAAAACTTGGTATGAGGGAATGAGATTTTATGAATAGAACAACAACCTTTCACAAGAACAAGACTAATGAAAGCGAGAATTCAAACTTGTTAAAAATCACTCACAATCGCGATTCTCTGAAGTCTTTAAAAGCTTAAACTCACAAAAAATCAGGCATTTGAGTGAGAGAGAGTGAGTGAAGAGAGCTGACAGAATCGCGATTTTCTGCATCCACAAAGCATTTGGGAACTTTTTGATCAAGCAAAAAGGTAATCTTCTTCACATTAAGTTTTTTACATAATTTCAAGTTTAAAATTCTAGAAAAAGCTCAAAAACACAGAAAATTGTTGAAAACACAGAATTGCGATTTTTAGTTTTTTTTTTTGAGTTTTTTGTAGGAAAAATTGCCATTTTGTGAAAGTTTTTTATTGCATGTTAATATTTTGATAAGGCGCTTCTAGTAGTGTGTTAAGAACTCAAAAAATCAAAAACCAAAAAAATTACAATAATCTGCACATAATCGCGATTTTGTGATCAAACTCAAAATCGCGATCCCCAGAATAAGATTTTCATAAAAAAATCGTGTTTTTAAGGATTGTGAGCAATCACGATTGTCTGGGATCACAAAATCGTGAAAAACATGATTCTGACCCCACAATTGTGAAAAACACGATTCTCACCACAGAATTGTGAAAAACACGATTCTGACCCCACAATCGTGAAAAACACGATTCTCACCCCACAATTGTGAAAAACACGATTCTCACCCTAGAATCATGAAAAACATGATTCTCACCACATGATTGTGAAAAACACGATTTTGACCCCACAATCGTGAAAAACACGATTCTAACCCCACAATCGTCAAAAACGCGATTCTCACCCTAGAATCGTGAAAAACACGATTCTCACCACAGAATCGTGACAAACACGATTCTCACCACAGAATCGTGAAAAACACGATTTTGAGCCCACAATCGTGAAAAACACGATTCTGACCCCACAATCGTGAAAAACACGATTCTCACTCTAGAATCGTGAAAAACATGATTCTGACCCCACAATCGTGAAAAACACGATTCTCACCACAGAATCGTGAAAAACACGATTCTGACCCCATAATCGTGAAAAACATGATTCTGACCCCACAATCGTGAAAAACATGGTTCTGACCTCACAATCGTGAAAAACACGATTCTGATCCCACAATCGTGAAAAACACGATTCTGGTCCCAGAATTGTGAAAACACGATTCTCACAAATTTTAGTTCATAAAAATAAAATCTTTTTAGTTGACCCCAATCAATTAAGAGTTGAATTTTGGAAGAAATTTAATACAAGTGAATGAATAATTCTGAGATCTGGTAATAAACTGTCTATACCTGATAAACAAGAGTTAAAAAGGACAGAGACAGTGTTAGGTGAACTACAAGAAAGGGATTTGGGATAGACAAATAACATGGAAAATTTAAATGAGACAAATGAAACAAATGAAACACCTGAAACGAGTGATTATAGAAATATCCTCAAGTACATGTATACAAATAGGTTTGGAGCCTATGTGTATCAAGATGGTATGCATAAGTTTCTCATTAGGATGAGAAACTTAGAAATTTCCTTAAATATAATGCCAGTGGCACAATTTAGGGATGGTAGATATGAGGATAGACACGGATGTGTGTACATATTTTCACAAGATCCAGAAAACTCTATTGACTTAGGGCAATGTGCAGACAAGAGACCTTGGGAACAAAACCTAGGGCAAACAGAATTGCCAAGACAAAATGAAAATCACACCACTACTGAACAACAACAAGGGAGGAGATTACACACTTCTCCAAATCCTTTTGAAAGGGAAACAGAAGGAATAACTGATTTTCCCATAAGAAGGAGACATCAGTGGCAAAACAATGGAAGAATGCGTAGGCCCTATCAAGTAGCAAAATGCATGAAGAATCAATATGAAGGGTATTCTGATCCTCATGCTCATGCTGCAAAATTCAGACAATTGATTAGAGCAAAAGAAGTAGAGGATTACAAAGTGCAATTTGAAGCATTTGGTCTAACCCTAACTGGACCTGCATTATCTTGGTTCATTCCATTAAGAAAGGAAATGTATCTAGATATTCAATCCTTCCTTGAAACCTTTATAGGGGAAGTCTCCAAAACTAGAATTAAACATAGTACAACTACCCTGATACATAGTTTTAAACAATAAAAAAAGGAAAATGTCAGAGAAGCTTCCAGGAGATTCAAGCAATACATTGATAGATGTCCAAGAGAAGATGTACCTTCAATGGCAAGACAAGTGTCTTTGTTCATAGAAGGATTGAGAAGTTCACAATTAAGAACCTTGGTGTATTATAGGAGATGTCCTGATCTAGGGGCCTGTGTGAAAGAGGCAACAGACTTGGAGGATAATAGAGGACAAGATTTATTAGCATTTGATCAACCAAGAACAAATGAAGATAGAATTCTACCAGCAGAGGAATTAGCACAAGCCATTGCTAAAGCCCTAGAAGTTAACACCAAGACAAATTTGATGAACACCAGAATATCAACCCATAAGAAGTGTTATAATTGTGGGGAGAGTCATTTGATTCAACAATGTCCTTATCATAAACCACAACATTTGCAAGACAAGAAAACACTTAAATATTGTACCTTAGAAAGAAAATGGACAAACCATACTAGAGAGGAGTGCTTCTACAATAAACAACCCATCAAAGAAAGGGAATTTGTGAACCAACACAATGTACAACAAGAATCTGGATTTTCTGAACAACCAAGACCTGTATTGGGACAACATCCACCATTACCAACAAATGTAGTACCGGTAAAATACACACCAATAGAAGAAGAAAGCACAAGACCTAGATTTTCTTACAAGGAGGATTACCAATTGTGGGATGGATGTGAGGAAGATTGGGAAGGATATGAGCATAGAGAACTAGAACTGCAAGCCTTACACTTGGGAAATGGAAGAATTGAAATGGATACAACCACATTCATGTACATAACTAACAATTACATGTCCAGTCAGAAAACCCAATTCAAAGGAGGCCAGAAGATAACATGTTATATATGTGGAGGGGAACATTTCATTAGAGACTGTCCACAACCTCCAACATTAAGAATAGAAGGAGCCTATTGTAAGGATTGTGGCAGGGAACATTTAATAAGGGATTTCCCAAGAAACCCTCAAAAACAACAAAACACATCTAGTAACATACCATTAAAAACAGTTAACATAATGGAGCAAGAAGAATTGAGTGATCATGATCAAGTAACTATAATGCCATAACAAGAGCTCAAGCTAAACAACAAGGCATAAAAATGAGACACACACACAGGACAACAGGAAAAATTCATTTACAAAAGAAAAGAAAAACAGACAAAAAGGGAGATGGAAAAAAAAGATGAGGACAAGGAAAAACATAGAAGACGAAACTATAGGGAACTCAAGTAATAGCCAACAACAAATTGCACAGACTCAAGAAGAGGTAAAAATTTCACAAAGTCTGGAGACTCTGATAAAAGCATACAAAGGAAGAATTCAAGATGGACCAAACCGTCCAGATCATGTGATGGCATATCCTATGCCAGATATAGAGGATGAGAGAATGCAGAGATGTAAACAAATCATACAGGAAGCACAACTTAAGATTGAGAAAATAGACAATCATCAAACAACAATTGAAGAGTCCGATGCAACTGAAACCAGGAAACATTTTGCTCAAGAAGAAAATTCACAAATAACCTTCCAAATCAATCTCGAGAAACACTGTACAATTCTATATCAAACCACAATGGAAGAGTTAGTAAAACAAAATCCTCATTTACAACATAATATGAAAAATTGGGAAACAGAGTCAAAAAGCCTAGATCCACAGCAACAGGAAATGGAAGAATTGTTGTACATATCTATTGATAAAATAGGAGGATAATGTGAAGGAGAAGAAGGGAACTCAACTTTGAGAATACAATTTGGTGATAATCATGGCAAGGCCATATTAGATAGTGGATCTGGAGTTGCAATCATGACTAAACAAACTTGGGAGAAATGGGGGCAGAATGAGCTAATACCCACCAAAATGAGATTACAACTTGCAGATGGACACATAGAAAAACCTCTAGGAATTTGGGAAAAGGTGATTGTGGAAATATGTGGAATAGAGATAGAGCACACTTTTGCCATAGTCAAATTTCCACAATCTACTTCATATGAAATCATCCTAGGAAGAACAATTATGAGACAAATGCAAATTGTGCAAGATTGGGGTAGAGATTGCCTATATCTTCAAAGCAAAGGAAGGGTAACTAGAGTAAATTCAAGAAATGGGCAGTATTGTGATATGTCCCCTCAGGAATGGTTCAAAGTACATCAAAATCAAGAATTAAGTGAAGAATCTAGGAGTGAAGATTAGAATGACACAGAATCATCAATTTGGAAATATAATGTGATAAGGAACCACATATATAAAAAACGGATGTTAAAAAAAGAAGATTGTCAAGGAGAAAGGAAGTCACAAGATGAAAGTTATATACCACAAAAATTTAAAGATGAAGAATTTGAGCCTTACGGATGGAATCAGATTTGGACGACAATGGATTTGGCCAATGATGAATATGTGGGAGTAAAATTCCAAAATGAAGAAGGATATGATGTTTTTCATATAGAATACAAATGATAAAGGTGTCAAAAATAGAAGAAGATTTGAAGGAAGAGATAATTTTAAATACTAGAAAAACACAATTTCTGGAAGAAGTGGAGGCTACAAATGCTATAAAGGATAAATTCATAGGAATATATAGAAAATGTATACACAAAGAAATGAAAAAAAACAAAAAACTGAAATAAATAAAAAAAAAGAGGAAAGAGGACCAACAATTTGATGTACCTTCAAATTTCAAGACCTATGAAGTGGAAGACAGATTACTTTAAAAAATGAAACAAAAAAGGGATAAGAAAAAGGGAGAGTCATATGACAATGAAGAACAGACTAAGAAAGTGGTGATCACTCAAGAAGAGGGGGAAGATAGGCACATTGTCATTCTTGATGACATGACAAATCAAGAGGAGGAAGCATTGAAGCAATTGGCCAAAACCTAGGGATGTGTTTGCTTACAGTTATAAGGATTTGAAAGGAATTGATCCTAAAATTTGTGAACATAAGATTCCTTTTACTCCTGATGCAAAACCTAGCAAAGAAAGACACTATACATTTAATGACAAATAGTCTGCTAAAATAAAGGAAGAAATTGACAAACTGGTGGCTGCCAATTTCATCTATGAAATTGAGTACACTGAGTGGATATCTCCTATAATTGTGGTACCTAAGAAGAATGGGAAACTCAGGGTATGTACTAATTTGAGAAAAGTTAATGCAGAAACTATAAGAGATAGATATCCATTACGAATAACAGACCATCTCTTGGAAAGAGTCGCAGGTAAGGAGGTCTATAGTTTTTTGGATGGTTTTTCAGGATATAACCAGTGCCAATAGCTTTGGAAGACCAACATAAAACTACTTTTTCCATAGAATGGGGAATTTATGCATTTAGGGTTATGCCTTTTGGGTTAACCAATGCTCTAGCAACCTTTCAAAGGTTAATGTGCCACATATTCAAATAATTTCTTAGAAACATAATGGAAATCTATGTTGATGATCTTTGCACTTTTTCATTAAAAAGACAAGATCATTTGAAAGATCTGGAAAATATATTCAAGAAATGTAGAACATACAGAGTGTGTTTAAATCTTGAGAAATGTGTGTTCTTTGTGAGGCAAGGGAGAATGCTGGGTCACATAGTTTCTAGAAATGGAATTTCAACCGATGAGAGGAAAATTAAAGCCATAGTGGATCTACCAAAGCCAACAAATGTAAAAGAACTTCAAACTTTCATGGGACACTGTGGATATTATAGAAAATTTGTGCACAAATTTGCAGATATTGCAAAGCCTCTGTATGCATTAATTACAAAATTTGAGTGGACCACAGAACGTGACCAAGCTTTTGAGATTTTAAAAACTTGTTTAGTGACAGCACCTATTTTAAAAACCCCACAGTGGGATCAAATTTTTCATGTTCATGTTGATGCTTCAAATTTTGCTTTGGGATGTGTTTTGGCACAACCAATAGAAGGAAGCAAATTAGACTTTCCAATCTCTTATGCTAGTAGGCAATTGAATTCAGCAGAAAGAAATTATACAATCACTGAAAGGGAAGGATTGGGAATGATATTTGCTATAAAAAGTATAGACATTATCTTTTAGCCAACAAGTTTAAATTCTTTGTGGATCACCAAGCCTTAGTCGACTTGGTAAACAAACCATGCCACACAGGTAGGATAGTCAGATGGTTCCTACTATTGATGGAATTTGAGTTTGAGGTAGTGGTCAGACTAGGGAAAACTCATTTAAGAGCATATCATTTGTCCAGGATACAAGCTAAAGAGTCAAACTCACCCTTGGATGATGAACCACCAGATGCATATCTATTCAAAATAGAAAGTATCCCTGATTGGGCCATGACTTTGGTACCTTTGCTAACCATGGGACCTTGTAGAACTCATGAAAACAACACACATTTGGTATTACAAAGTAGGAACTTTGTATTACTAGCTGGGCATTTGTATCATCTAAATTATATGGGTATACTGGAATATTGTACTCCAGAAGATGAGCGGCAGGAATATCTAGGAAAAGCTCATTGTTGGAATCCTTGTACTCATGCTTCCAGGATAGTCACCTTAAACAATCTTAATAGAATGGGTGTACATTGGCCTACCAAGATTCAAGATGTGGACAAATATGTTTCTAATTGTTTTAAATGTCAATCTTTGCAAAATTCAGAAATTACAACTTTGTGTTGGTTCCAGAAAAATCCAGATTGGAGTGCAAACATAATTGAGGAGTTAAGAAGTAACAAAACATTAGAGCCAGTAAAAGCTAGTGCATACTCTAGAAATTTACAAACAATCTCTGAGGAGTATCAATTGATAGGAGACCAATTGTACAAGAAAGGAATGGATGGGTATCTAAGAATATGTGTTCCTGAAAATAAGTATATGGAAATGTTAGAGATGGCACATTCTGGAGTAGCAGGAGGACATTTTTCAAGTAAAAGGACTGCTAAACTCATTTTATATTCTAGTTTTTGGTGGCCAAGTCTCTTCCCAGATGCAAGAACATATGTGAAAAGATGTGAAATTTTTCAAATAATAAATCAACCAAGTAAAAGAGATGGTATGCCATTAGTGCCACTTATTTCAGCAAGAGCATTCAGCAAATGGGGATTGGATTTCATTGGACCTATCCATCCTCCTGCAAAACAAACACATGCTGAATATATACTTGTAGCTATAGATTACCTGACCAAATGGGCAGAGGCTAAGGCTACAAGAAGAAATGATGCTCAAACTACTGCACGATTTTTGTATGAGAATATTATTATTAGATTTGGTTTACCAATTGAATTGGTAAGTGATAGGGGGACTCATTTTATAAATTAAATAATTGAGAATATAACTGAGTATTTCATGATTAATCATAGAAAGTCAGCCCCTTATCATCCACAAGCAAATGGATTAGCAAAAAGCACTAATAAAGTGCTTTGCACTTTTCTATCAAAATTGGTAAACACAAATAGGAATGATTGGGATTTGCAACTTAATCATTTCCTATGGGCTTATAGAGTGCCATACAAAACTGCTATTGGTACAACACCATTTAATTTGGTATATGGACAAAATGCTGTCTTGCCATTAGAATTTCTTATACCAACATTAAAGGTGGGGAATCAATTCAAGTGGACAAGACATGAATTATCTAAAAGAGTGGTGGAATTGGAAAAGCTTGGAGCTTCTAGACTTCAAGAAATTATGAGCATATATGCAGATAAAAGGAGGCAAAAAGCATATTATGATGTTCATATTAAAGAAAAAGATTGGCAAGTAGGGGATCTAGTTTTGGCATATACCTTGAAAGAACATCAGAAAAAATTTTAGAAGAAGGGGCATGGACCTTATATTATCAACCAAATCAGTAATAGTGGAGCTGTCCAATTAGCTAATATGGATGGAGAAATCATGCCAAATTTCATAAGTGGATGTAGGGTAAAAAGGTATGATCTTCCATTAACTGTTCTTGAATGGAGAAGAATACATCAAGCTCAAAACAAGAAAAAAGAAGAGGAAAAAATCAGGTATGACGGCCAACAAGAAGCAAAGGAAAGAATAAGAAAGGCTAAGGAGCTTAGAGAAGTTTTCTTATGTGAGACACCTTCAAGGGTGAGGGAGCATTTGCCTGTTATAACAATGAATTTTCATAATCAGCAAATCAAAGTTTTGATAGATTCAGGTGCACAAGTTAATTTGATCAGTTCAGTATTGTTGGATAAATTCAAATTTAAAAGGAATGAGAGAAACATTTATCAAGACACTGGAGGGCCATATAATCCAAAGCTTGTCCTCACCATCTATTGAAGTTAAGTTCAATAATGAAAATATGAAAATAGATTGTGAAGAATGGCCTGATCATATGATGACTGAGAAATTGATTTTAGGACAACCATGGCTAAGGCAAGGTAAAGTAATTTTGGATTTTGAAGTATGAAGCTTAAATTGACAATAAATGACAAAAGGTTTTAATGTTTTTGTTGAGCAATGAAGAACAAGAAATTCAACAGGACATCTATGATTCAGATTTGGAAAGATTTACTTTTCCAATACAAGATACAAAGGAATCACAAACATAACTTCTCTATGACTAAATCTAGTTCAGAAAAAAACAGGAGGAAATTGAAGGGACCAAATGTGTTGAAAAAACATTTGAAAGATGGAAAGTAGGGAATAATAAAAAAAATCTAGGCTCAAGACAAAAGGGATGTGGAAATCAAAGACATACAAGCACTGTTCATCAAAAGAAGCCATCAAGACAAAATGGATGTGGAAACCAAAGGCATCCAGGTACTGCTTATCAAAGGACGACTGTTTTACTCCAAAAATAGAGTCATCAGGAATCAAGTATTTTTGGGTGAAAAAATTAGATCTGCTTCAATGGATAGAAAATAAGGACAAAGATACTAAAACAGTTCAAAAGCATGAAGAGCCACAGATGAAGGAAAGGGCAACATTGTCATCAGATACACACTTTGGATTGTTATTTAAGAACTCAGAATTTCATCAAGATAGATTTATGACACTCTTGAAATTATTTCCATGTACTTTACCTCATTCTTTTTTCTAGGAAAAAGAATAGGAGTGGAAGAGATAAAAGAGAAAATTATTTTTATTAAAAAAAACTATTTTTTTTATAAGTTATAAAGCACCAGCAAGATATAGGTTATAATACGGCAGGACTAAGCACTCACTGCTTAATTATTTTTTCTTTCATTTTTCTTATATCTGTTTGATTCTCTTAAATTCCGTTCATTATTTTCTTATTAAAAAAAAAAGAGCACTAGATATCTTGCTACACATGTGATGATCACTTCAATTGTGTTGTACCTGTGATGAAAATAAGAAAGTCATTGTTTATCTTTTATTTTTTCTCAATGTCATTCTGTCTCAAGACAAATGTGTTCTCTTCTATGTTTCCTTTGACTTATGTGGTGGGAGGTTTTTGGTGTGATGTGTTATAATTTCTTCAAGATGGTGAATGCAAAAGAATTACCTATTCATGACTTCAAAGCTGATTCTGTGACATTGTCAAGAGGACACTGGTTTTTGGACAGTGAAGCAGTATTGGAAGATGTAGAGCTAGAATCTGATGAAGAACAGGATATCCCAGAAGTTGAGAAGATAGCCAAAGAGCTGAGGGAAACCATCAATATCATTGGTCAGCATATCTTTACAGTGGGAGTTGGAGGTCACAAATATACCATGCTATGTCAAGAATTCTACAAATTCCAAAAAGTGGTTGCTAATTATAAAAGATGGAAGGCAGTGGGGCTACATAGACTATTGGATGAACCTCTCTTCTTTATAGACTTTGAGAGAGTATCACAGTTCATGTCTAGTCTGTTGGAACTGGGCAAAGGCAATGATGCATACTTCAGATGCTCAGTTAAGGATAAGGAGAATAAAGAGGTACAAATAACCATCAAAGCAGAACACATTAGGGCTTCTCTTCAATTCTATACCATGAGAACCAAATTGGATGGTAGTTTTGTCAAGAAGAATGCAGCAACATATGCTGGATACTCAAAATTTGTGGACTTCAAAGGAAAAGAAAATGAAGAATTTGCCACCACGATGTTTCTTCAGTATTTGTGTTTTCCAAAATTGCCAAGATATAAAATGCCACATAAACCAATTACTTTGATTATGTTCAACAATAAAGACAAGACTAAACCATTTGGAGTAATGGATGTAACTCCCTACATTCATGATCAACTAAAGGAGGCAGCAAAACACTGGCAGCAAAAGAAGTTTATGAATGGAGCACAATTCTTAACAAGAATCATATACCATATTTTAGATATGGAGGATCAATTGAAGTTGGCCCCAGAAGCTCAATATTTCAGGAGTTTGATGGCAAGGATTAAAAGTCCTTCAAAGTTGATGTCAATAAGAGAAGCAGAAGTCCAAACAAGCATGAGGGGATCAGGAAGAAAAAGGAAAGTTGTATCGAAAGAAGTAATCCCAGTTAAGAAGAGAAGACTAGACCAAGAAATGTAGCCTTTGTTACACTTATGTGTTCCTCGAGTAGCTTTGATGTGAACCTTTTTCCCTATACATGGGCACTTTTTACTCTAGTGCTGGGTAGAGGTTTTTTCCCCATGTTACCACATACTTGATACTCTCATATGTGGTGGTACTTTGTACTTAGGGATATTATTCAACTCTTAGTTCAGTTCAGTTCATCGATAATAGAGAGAGCTATTCCAGCCATCATCTTCTCTGTGTGTCTTGCTGCGTTTGTGGTCCTTGTGTGTGCTTCTTGTGTGTCTCTCGCACTTCTACACACACCCAACAGTGGTATCAAATCAGCTTCTTCTCAAGTTTTGGTTTTTTGCATCGCGACGCGCACACACTTCTAATAGTGCAAATCGACTTTGGAGCATAGAACTGTGAATTTCAACAAGCAAGAAACATTTCCACCAGATGTGCTGGAGTTTTACCCCCATTTCGAAGCCATTCGTGCAGTCAAAATCGCCATCAGAGTGACGGTTTGTGAGATGAAATTTCAGCATTATTTCAGCTTTTGTTGAAGCAAAGTTTTTTTGTCACATTCTTGTTCCTTTGTGACATGGCGGGCAGCAATGACTTGTTTGGCATGCTTCAAGCTGAAGACAAGCTTGATGGTACCAACTATCCGATGTGGTTTTACATGATGAAGCATGTTCTTGTTGCAACACAACTTTGGAACATAGTGGTAGATGTAGATCGAAGACTGGCAGGTTCTTCTACTTCACAGTCTATTGTCACAGATGGAGCTTCTTCTTTGAGTACAGTGGTTTCTCCTTCTCCACCTACACAGGAGCAGCTTAGATGGGATGGAAAAGATGCTCAAGCTCATGCTTTGATTGTGCTTTCAGTGAAGCATCATATAGTTCCACACATTCGGTCATGTTCTACATCGAGACAGGCATGGGACACTCTTGCTTCTTTGTATGCCGTGCGTAATGAAGCACGTGTTGCATACTTGAGGAAGCAACTTGAGGATGTATGTATGGCTGAAAATGAGTAAGTGGATGTGTATGTGATACACATCAAGGACTTGAAAGAGAAATTGGCAAACATAGATGAGATCATTCTAGATGCATCACTCATTTCTACATTGTTGAAAGGATTACAGGAATCTTTTCAAAGCTTTGCTACTACACTCCGTTTGGTTGCAAAAGGAAATCCTAATATGTATGCATTTGATGAGATTGTGTCTGTTCTTTTGCAAGAAGAGCAATCTAGAGTGAATAGGAGTGGTTTGATTGAGGGAACGCAAGCACTTGCTATCTCACAAAAGGGGAAAAGCAAGTATGGTTCAACTTTGGGTTCATCAAAACCAAAGCCTCAAGCTTCCTCTTACACTCATTCCTCTAATGATGGTGATTTGCAAAAGAAGAAGAGATGCAAATATTGCCGAAAGGCTGGTCATACTATTGATGAGTGTAGAAAGTTTGCTAAATGCAATGAAAAGACGAAGGAATCCGGCATGTCTATTGCTGAAAATTCAGCAAATGCAAAGAATGATGAAGCTAACATGGCTCAATATTTTTGGGCATCTGTTGTTACATGTCATTATGATGCTTCTTTACATTCTAAATGTATGGTTGTGAGTGAGGTTGATCCGGATTGGTTCTTTGATAGTGGTGCTTCAAAGCACATAACATCATGCAAAAGATTTTTTGCCTCTTTGAAAGATGCACCTAAAGGAGGACATGTGGTTTGTGCAAACAATGCCTCTTATCCTATCATTGGAGTAGGAGAAATTGAGCTTACTGCTGCAAATGGAGGTGTGATTCTCTTGAAAAATGCATTGTATGTGCCCGGTATAAAGAAGAACTTAATTTCAATTCCGTTGATTGCCAAAGCTGGACTTCATGTACACTTTGTTGATGATAAGTGTATGGTTCATGATTTCAGCAATGGCGATGTTATCGTGATGTCTGGTACATTATGTAATGGTTTGTATTGCAAGGATACATACAAGAGGGCTGCCTCCAATGCCTTAGTTGCTCATACTTCTTCCATGGCTGAAATGGAGCTTTGGCATGCTCGTTTTGGTCACTTGAACTTCAATAGTTTGCTCTACTTGCAAAAGAAGGACATGGTTATTGGGTTGCCTACACTTGAGTCCATTGAAAAGCATGCATGTGAAGGTTGCATTCTTGGAAAAAATGCATCGTGCTTCTTTTTCAAAAGATGGTCATACACACACTATAAGAAAATTGCAGCTTGTTCATAGTGATGTATGTGGTCCTGTCAAGACTCCATCTTTTGGGAAGCATGTATATTTTGTTACCTTCATTGATGATGCTACTCGCCATACATGGGTGTATCCTATGAAAGCAAAGAATGAGGTATTTTCTTGCTTCAAAGCATTTTTAGCTATGGCTGAAAATTTTTCTTCACAAAAGCTTTTGACTCTACGTACGGATCATGGTGGTGAATACATGTCACATGAGTTTAATGATTTTCTTTGTGAAAGGGGTATTTCACACCAACGTACGGTGCCATATACACCTCAGCAAAATGGTGTTGCCAAGCGTAAAAAGAGAACTCTACTTGAAATGGCACGATGCATGGTTAAAGATAAGCATCTTCCTCATAAGTTTTGGATATAAGTGGTCATGTGTGCAAATTATGTGTTGAATCACTGCCCTACAAAAGCATTGAGAGTCATCACTCCTTATGAGGCTTGGAATGGTCATAAGCCTATGGTTAGTCATATGCGTGTGTTTGGTTGTTTGGCATATGCTCTTGTGCCATCACAACAACGTGACAAACTTGAAGACAAGGCAAAGAAATGTATATTTGTTGGTTATAGTGCTGAAAGTAAGGGATATTATTTGTACCATCCATTGACGAACACAATTATTGTGAGTCGAGATGTGGTATTTGCTGAAAATTCAGTTTTCCCTCTACTCGAATGCAAAAAACAGCCAACAACTAGCTCAGAAGATGTGTTCGATACACTCATGCCTTTGTTCCAAAATGGTGCGCTTGACTATGGCCATGTAGACTAGCCAACTGCGGTTCAGAGGGCTGAAAAATTCCAGCAAAATAGTGGTGAAAATGTAGAGAATTTCCAGACAAACATGGCTGAAATTTTTCAGCCAAAAATTGTCAAAATTGCTGGAAATTTCCAGCCACATATGGCTGAACATTTGCGTCAAAATATGGCTGAAAATGGGCATGAAATTCAGCCCACACATGATGTACATGTTGAAGATGTATTACGTAATGAACACATGTCTATCAAGAGTGCACAATCTATGCCAAAGTGGTTGAAACAAACTTTGTAGGATAGCAAATTGAGTGCACCTTTACTTGGTAGAACAAGATTAAGCTCTCACCATGCATCAATTAATTTTGTGGATTATTCTCTTATTGCTACAACATGTAATGAAAAGCCACTTTCTTTTGAAGATGCATGTGACGATCCACAATGGATGAGTGCTATGCAATCAGAAATGGATTCCATACATAGGAATGGTACTTGGGAGTTATGTGAGTTTCCAAAAGGAAAGAATGCCATTGGTACAAAGTGGGTTTATAAGATTAAGAGAAAATCTGATGGTAACATTGATCGCTACAAAGCTAGATTGGTTGCCAAAGGATATGTGCAACAATATGGCATTGACTATGAGGAAACTTTTGCACCTACTCCATGCATGACTACCATTCATACCGTGGTTGCATTGGCTACCCATCGAGGTTGGAAAGTGCATCAGTTGGACATAAAAACAACCTTCTTGAATGGTGATTTGCAAGAAGAGGTCTATGTGAAGCAACCTCTTGGATTTGCTGTGAAAGGGAAAGAGCATATGGTTTGTCGCTTGCATAAAGCCTTGTATGGTCTCAAACAAGCTCCACGTGCATGGTATGACAAAATACATAAGCACTTGATTGCTCTTGGCTTCACATGTAGTCCGATTGAAAGCACACTCTATGTACACAGAAATGGGGCTGATCTTATAGTGCTTGTTCTTTATGTCGATAACATACTCTTGACTGTGTCATGTGATGCAAAAGTTGACATTCTTATGGCTGATTTGTAGCATACTTTTGATGTCACTTATCTTGGTCTTTTGAGCTACTATCTTGGCATTCAGTTTGTATCTGTTGAGGGGGGAATTGTTATGCATCAAGCAAAGTATGTTGAAAAACTACTTCAGCGTTTTGACTTTGAGGATTGCAAGCCAGTTTCCACACCAGTTGAGACAGATTTTAGGTTCTCAGTTGAGGATTCTAGTGATGCATTTGATACTTCTCTTTATCAGCAAACTGTGGGATGTCTTATATATGCATGCAACACAAGGCCAGATATACAGTATGCAGTTTCTCAGTTGAGTTGATTCATGCATAGTCCTGGCACTAAGCATTGGCAAGTGGTGAAACGTGTGTTTAGATATCTCAGAGGCACTTTGAGCTTAGGTCTCTTTTATGGCAGAGATGTTCAGCCATGCTTGCATGCTTTTACAGATAGTGATTGGGCTGGTTGTTATGATACTCATGTGTCCACTAGTGGTAATTGCTTTTTCCTTGGAGACTCATGCATATCTTGGTTGAGTAAGAAGCAACCTACAGTGGCGACATCGAGTTGTGAAGCTGAGTACAGGGAAGTTTTCACAGCTATAGTGGAGTGTATATGGCTGAGACGCCTATTGATGGATCTTTCTTTGCATGGAGATTGATGCTGCTATGCTTATTCTCACTGATAGTCAGAGTGCTTTGGTTGTTGCACGAAACCCAATGTTTCATGCACGGACCAAACATATTGAGATGCATTACCACTATGTGAGAGAGCACCTTCATGCAGGAGATATTGATTTGGTATATGTGCCTACACAAGATAATGTGGCAGACATATTCACCAAAGCTCTTCCACGAGAAAAGTTTGAAGCTTTTCGCAAAGCTTTAGGCTTATTACCTTGTGGGGGATGATCTATCACTCCCTGTTTGTGTTCACATCATTCACTCCAGGGGGGTTTGTTACACTTATGTGTTCCTTAAGTAGCTTTGATGTGAACCTTTTTCCCTACACATGGGCACTTTTTACTTTTTCCCCATGTTACCACATACTTGATACTCTTATATGTGGTGGTACTTTGTACTTAGGGATATTATTCAGCTCTTACTTCAGTTCAGTTCATCGATAATAGAGAGAGCTATTCCAGCCATCGTCTTCTTTGTGTGTCTTGCTGCGTTTGTGGTCCTTGTGTGTGCTTCTTGTGTGTCTCTCACACTTCTACACACACCCAACAGTCTTGGAATAGGAAAAAGTGACAAAAGAGGAATATGAAGCAGCTCAGAAAGAATTTCAAGCCTCAAAGGAACCCCATCCACCTCAAACAAGCAATGAACAAATTTATTCATATTTAACTCAAGGTAATGATAAGAGGGCAATCTATGAAGCTCAATATCAGAAAATGTTGGAAAATTATTCATGTAAAGCAACTGATTGGATACAAGAAGAGGTGGAACATTATGAAGGATTACATGATCAGATGATGGCCACAGAACCTGAAGAAGCGTTTGCCAAGAAAGAAGTGGAATTATTCGTTTATTTTAAGGAATTACAAGGTCCTCGAGAGACTAGAACTACAGTGGTGGTGAAAAAGAAAGTCCAGAAAAAGCCTATCTAGAAAAAGAAGTTAACCAAAAAGGATAAGGGTAAGGCAGTTGAACATGTACATGTTGAAGAGTCAGTAAAATTATCATCAGAAGGAAGGGATCAGAAAAAATCAATTGAATTGGAAGAACACAGAATGGAAAAACAAGGAGTAGCTCCTTCTTCACAATTTTCTTCAGATTCAGAGTGATATTGAGAATTTCCTTCTGAAGAGTTTAAACCTCTAAGTACCCAGCACACCAGTAAAAACAGTACAAGCTTCTGTAAAAAATGAAACACCAAAGGAATTGAGCCAAAACTCAAAAGGGATATAGGTCTGTGAAGGATCAACAAAACAAGTTAGTCCTGGGGAGGAAAAAAGAAAATTGAAAGGTAAAGAAGTAATGATGGAAGAAGGGGGTTGAAGCAAGGAAAGAACTCAGTAGTGGACTGATGGACACATGATTCACAACTATATGGTCAAAGCCCTCACAACAACCTCATCATCAACCACATGAGGAAAAGTAGGAATTGGAAAGAAAATCAAATACATGCAGTCAGTTGTATAATCAAAAGGATAAAGATAAAGGGGGAGAAAAGGTTGAAATGCCAGAGAAGACAGATTTCAAGGAATATAAAGAAGGAAAAACATAAAGAGAAATAAATCAAAGTATAGAGGAGGTACTCTTTGATCTAGGACATAATGAAGATTCCACACATATAGAGGATCAAGGAGGGGAAGAAGAAATAGATTTTATGGACGTAGATGAACAGGAGGTGGAACAAAAAGAGCAGCAATTGAATGATCAAATAAGGAATTTAGTGGAGAATGACTCAACCTTAATTCAAGGAAACAAAGTCCAAGAAGAGGAAAGACAAGTTATTCAAGAAAAACAAAAGGAAATTGAGGAAGAAGAGGCAGAAAGAATGGAAAAAGAAAAAGACTATGAGAAGGAAAAGAACTAGGTGATAGAGTATGAGGAAGAGGATGGAGAAAAAACTGAATATAAAGAGGAAAAGCAAATAGAAGTAAAGCAAATAAAATTGGAAACTGGCCTTGAAAGGATATCTAAGGGCATCAGATCTACATGTAAAATCATCATGAGTAACATAGAACAATTCAGACCCTCCAGTAAAAATATGATTATATAGGATGGTGGCTGAGTCAGAATTTGTAAAAGGTAGTACAATCATCAAAGAGCAAAAGAAAGAAAAGGAGCAGTTGGAAGATCAGATCAGGGTAATCCAGGAAAAGAATGAAATTTTGTCCAAAAGAATACTTTCACTAGAAGAACAAGAGGCTCAAAGCCAGAACAAAATTCAATTTCTTGAGAAAAAATGTGCTAAGCAGTTGGAGCATAGTAATAAAATGGAAATGGAATTGAAGAAAATGGAAGGAAGATTTAGAACTCTTCAGAGCTCATATCAGATAATGGTCAAAGCTAATGAAGACATAAACAGATTGTTGATGGAGGAAGGTCCAGTGAAAGAGGAAAGTCAAATTGTACAAATAACCCAGGATGAGAGGGAAAAGCTGAATAAGGAAATTCAGGGATTACAGGAAGAATTAAAAGACGTCAAGGAAACAGAGAAACAAGCTAGTGTGCATGCTGCTAATGCAATGAGAGGATATAATAAATTGCATTTGGATGTGGAAAAAGAAAAGAGTGAATGGAAATCAGAGAAAGAGCTATTGGTATCTCAGAATCAGGGATTAATGTTGATGGTGGAAAAGTTACAGAAAAATTTGGAATGCTCACAAAAACAAGTTGAAGAACAGGCAGTGACCACACAAGCAGAGGAACATGAAGGAGGAGAAGACAAAAGGTTTCAAAATTTTGGTGAACAAGAAGACAACTACTGAAGAATATTCAGATGAATTTGTTCAAAGTCTTCTAATAGATAGGGAATCAAGAATGGAGTTCATTAAGGAAAATGCATAATGAGTATGAGGAGCAGATTGTAAACTTTGTTCTAAATAAGGGAGTAAATCCAGATCAACATCATTGGGCAGCTGATGGTTTAGGAATACCATTCTGTATGATTCTAGAAAGTGTCAAGAATTATCAGATTGCAAGGGTAGGACTACCACCAAAAAAATATTTGGAATATGAAGAAGATATTAATGTCATTAAGGAGTTGTTTGAAAAAGCTAACAGATGGTTGGATGCCAACAAGGAATGCAGGAAGATCTGGAAAGTGGCACCTTTGCAGTTAAAGATAAATCAAGCCTATTGTCCAATAGCCAAAAGAAGAGAATGGTCAGTATTTTGGGAAAGAAGAAATGCAAGACAACTTCCAGCAAAATAGTTGAATTTTCCAAAAATAGTAGGACCAAAAGCAAGAACTTGGCCAACCAAGAAGTACATGATTGATACAACAAAATCTGTTATATCCACATACAAAGATGTAAATGATCCAACTTGCATACTATTAGTAAGAGTAATGCGACTTGTAGTGGCATGCATAGAAACATTCATAGATACAAAAGTAAGGACTCTCAATTATATTGGACTCAACTCACCTAACAGATGCTCTACTCTTTGATTTAAGTGAAACCCTAGATAGAATTTGTTTAATGGCATATTATAGCAGAATTGTATTTTTGGGAAGCCATTATCTTCAAATCTTTGAAGATGCTTTTGACTATGGATTTTTTGAAAGGGAGTCAGAAATTTTTGGGAATCTATCAGTCATCACTAAATCAAGACTCACTGCATATGAAGCTGCTTATACAGAATACTTGAAGAAAGATATGATAGACAGACCAGAGGCAGCCTTGTTTGAAATGGTGAACAATTTGAATATTACAGAAAGAAAGAGTCATGATTTGTTATCTCAGGTTTATCAAAGAAAGAAGAAATGAAGGAAGCTCTCATTACTCTTCTGTCAGAATATTTTTTGTCAGGAGCCAAAAAGTCTAGGAGGGGAAGGATGTTAGAGGAAGCATTTCTTGGAGAAAAATTATTTGTAATTTGTCAAAATTTGTAGAAATATTTATACAAATGATATAAAATTGAGGAAGAGTCTTCCTCATGTAAAATAGGATCATATGTATTTTTCTTAGAATTTTTGGAAGTTCTTTGATAGCATCTTTTTAGAATAGAAGGTGAAAAGGACCAATATTCAAGTATGAAAAAGGACACTTGAAAAAGTATAAAAGATAATTTCTTCTATTTTGAAGTGGTTGGTTGTATTATTTTGATGCTGTCCAAGTAATGTGAAGAGCTTTCCTATAGAAAATCGTGTTTCTCCTTCCATGATCTTTCTCTTGATTTGTTGAGTCTTCTCATTGTGTGATCCATGGAATTTGTGAGCTTTCCTTGTGTATTTCTAAGTGAGATGAATGAAGATAGATTAATCTTATTGTATTGAGCAAGATAGTGTAGAAGATCAAAGGTAGAATAAAAAATTCTCAGTTTTTATAGAATCACAATTGTCTCGTTTGTGTGATACAGGTATTGTTTTGGAAATTTGACTTCATATTTGTATTCTACTGAGAAAATGGCACACTTTAGGCACAAAAATTATTGAAAATGCTGTTGTAGAACTCAAGATAATTAAAACCCTAGTCATTTCCTTTCTTCTTCATAAATCTCTCAGAAAAACAGTCATGTCAACTCTTATTCTTGGATTCCATTAACTAGAAGGGGCTGTGGTCTTTGCATACTTCCCGGATTGACAATTTAAAGATGTGTAGTTGATCTTTTGTGCTATAATGATTGGAGAGGACAGCCCCAAAGGTTAACAACAAACAATCCTGCTAGTCTGATTGTTTCTTGGGGGGTTTGTTTGAAGATGTGGATTATTGAGGAAGTGTTGTGCTTGATTCCACTTTTAGAGAACTCAGTGATGAATGACTCTAACAAGTGATGAATGTCCCTAAATTGCCTTGTTGTAAAGGTTGTAACCTTGTTAAAGTCATGTTCTTTAGTGTAAGTCCAAATGCATTGTATTGCATGAACATATCTTCCACTTCCTGTGCTCACAACACTTGCTTAAACTCAACAATAGGGTCATAAGGATCTCTTGTCCCATCAAAGTAATTTTTCATCGACTTCACTAATTGGGTCGGTCATAATATTCTTGGATGCTCACGGGGTCTTAGTAGAGGAAAGTCATCTCTAGCACCTAGTAGTCTTGGTTCTCTTGGTCTTTCCATTCTATCAGTTTCCATAGTAGCTCTCTCTCTCTCTCTCTCCACGGGCTGGGTAAAACTCACTTCTAGCTTTTCTTTGTTCTTCTCTCTTTGGGACCCATGGGCTGAGGATGTCCCAGCACCTTGATGGATAGTGTTTGTGTGTGCTCATGATGGGGGGAATACCAACTCGCCTCTCCATGTGTAAACATGTCTTGCATGATTCGACACTACAAACACTCGTTCCGATGTGTTATCCAGGTATACTACCTTTTTGGTCATATCAAGGTCCTTGAATTAGTAAATTGTGATTGAACCTACTTCATTGGGCTATTTCTTCCTATATCTCCAAAATGCTTCATCAGTGTCCTTATTCAAGAATAACTCAATGCTTTTGTTATCTTGAGGGATCCATTCTAGAGTCAACATTCTTATCAAAACCGATTTCCCTCTAGGTGTCCTAGGTTCGTCTCCTAATTTTTCTTGCCTTGGGGCGCTTGCTTCCATCTTGGGTGTAACTACAACAAACTCATTAGTGAGGTTAGGCTGATTAGTTATGATATACATCGTTCCTTCCTTGTCTAAGTAGGCATCTGTCTTGAACTTAACTATTGGATGTTCCAATCCAATGGGTTGGTCGGGGTTGTGCAATTGAACAACCGACCTCCTCAAACCATCCTCATAGATGTGAGCACTCAAGTGGTTGGTTCGAAAATATTTTAATTGGGTCTTGTAGGGTCCTTCGGGTCTTTTTAAATAAGCTACATTTAACCCTCCTTCCAATTTCTCCATTTTAGACTCACTTGTCTATTAGCTCAATTTGTATGGGTAACTATTTAGTTGTTGAGCCAAAAAGAGTGCTGTGGTTCTCACACTTTCTTATGATGACCTACGGCTTCATCAACTTGACTTACCTATGTGCTTTCCTGATCTCAGGTTCATGAATTTATGCCCCTTGATCACTCAATATGCATCTTGATCACTTCTACTTTTTTGTTTTTAGTCACTTGTTTCATTTTTATCTCTTTTAAGCTCTTTTCTTGTCTCAATGTATACATAAGGAATCATCTTTTTGTTTTATGTTTAAGTTCCCGCAACATTGAAATTAAGTTCTTTCCTTTAGGGTTTCCATTATCGCACTCTTTTAGCTTACTCTTGGACTTGAAACAATGAATGCTCTTGTACTTGTTGTGTTCCTATCGTCGTCCTAATTCAATCAACAATGCTATGCACAGTTCGCCTAAGCTAGCACGTGACTAAGGGGGTTGAGAGTTCTTCCAACCTCAAGTCAACTTTGTTGAATGCTGTGGTGCCCAAGAAGATATGCTTAGCTCCTGCTTGTTGCCTTTCTTTGGATGCCCTTGGATGTCTCTTAATAGTCCTACAAAAATCCAAAGTTTACACCAAATTTTAACCTTAGTGAATAGGCACTCTGATTTATACACATTTAAGGGTCCTTTTTGTTGGGAAAGATGGATGGATGATCCAGGAAACTGAGTAGGTACTGCTGAACCTGCTTTGTACCAGCCCTCTTTTGTTTCAGACTTGATTAGTAGACTTCCTTAGCATTCCAATGACTACCTGACTCACAATTTGTTCTTCTTCAATCTCTTCTCCTATGCTTGCTAACTGATCTGCAACATCTTTGATCTTGGTCATAAATTTTGAAACAGCTTGCTTAGGTTGCTTCCTTAGTGTTGTGAATTCAATCCACAACTGATTTTTCCTAGCCCTTGTATTGGAGGAAAAATATGATGAAAAGGTTTCCCAAGTCTCTTGGGAAGTCTTACAATTTCTGATATGAGGTAAAAGAAAGTCAGATATAGAGTTGAGTAAATAAGACCTTGCCAATGCATCCTTTGCACACCATGTGTTGAGTTTTTCTTGTTCCTCCTTGGTTGGCAAACCTCTTGCTTTGAATGAGGGCAATTCCTCATCTCCTGAGATGTATCCATAGAGACTCCTTCCTTGTAAGTAGGTCTTCATCCTTAGAGACCAAGCTTGATAATTGTTCATATCCAATTTGTCAATAAATGAAGGAAAACCATCTCCCATTTTACCTTATTTGCTCTGATACCACTGTTGGGAAAGATGGATGGATGATCCAGGAAACTGAGTAGGTACTGCTAAACCTGCTTTGTACCAGCCCTCTTTTGCTTTAGACTTGATTAGTAGACTTCCTTAGCATTCCAATGACACCAAGAAATGGCCTATGTCCTTTGGAAATGATATGTGCAATGATTGAATCAAAACAGATAACTTTGGAAGTCACAAACTCAAGAAAACCTTCTATTTTGGTCTAGACACCTGTTGAATGTTTTGCTCAGTGTGACCAGCACAGTAGCAATTGATAAAATTCCTTCTAGGGGTATTCAATTAGCTTATTAAGCTACCATTTGCAAGTGAAATGATGTAAAAAGACAAACTATACTTAGAGAAATTAATTTAGCAAGATTAGCTATACCCCCGACTTTTTAGGACTGTAGCAGAAATAGACCAGTGAGCACCTCGACGACGATTTCCTTGAATCTGCTAAATGGAATGTCTTCAATTTTTGAAAGCCCGTAGTAGACTTCAAGCGGAATCCAACAAGCTTTGAATCACTGAATTTGGAGTAGTATTGACCGAGATATGCCCTTGACAAGTTGACAGACTTTTGAGTAGACTAGCAGAGAACACAGAGATGAATGATGTAAATGTATCTATTAGTTAACACTTGTGTACAATCCCATTGGCATGGATAGCATTGCCTAATGGTGTAGAGAGGTGTAGGCTATGATGTAGTCCTCACACACACTCAATTACAGTAGAATGAAGTTCGGGAGTGAAGTGATCTACCCGCGACTTTTTCATATCCTTTTTTATAGGAAATGACTTAAAGTTTGAATTCAAATTCAAACTTTTGGCTCTCTATGATCAAGCTCCTAAAGTTTTGGAGATATTCTCTCAATCAAGTGATCTACTTTTTCCACGAATCATTTAGGTAGGTGATTACAAAAATTCTATGTCAATTTGACTTTTACAATGAGGTAAAGTGGTAATAAACCACTAGCATATGTTCCTATGGTTCTTCATGTATGTAGAGTCTTCATGATATCTTCCAAGCCAAATGTGTAGGCTTGTGATTTACACCAACACTTTTTCTCCTTGTGAAATCCTCAAGTGCCCCTTTGATTTCCTAATCCCTCAAAAGTGTCAACTTCAATTTATCCTATCTAATTATCAAATGTTATTCTTAAGAAAAAGAGTTGAGACCGTGTAGGATTTGAAACGAGCTTTCCAATGAGCTCTAGAGCTCAAAGAACCGACTTCATATGAGAAGGTTGTGAATGTTCATGCTCTTGGGGCTAAAACATGCAATCAAGATCTCTTCAAATATAAGCTAGGGAGCTTAAACAATGTACCAATTACTCAAAATGGCCTTGAAATTGCCAAAAAATTCAACCCTAATTTTTTGCATTCTAGCCGAACTGTCGCGATGGTCTACAAGGATCACGATGGGAGTGAGCCATCATGATGGTCTATTTGAACTATCATGATGGCGTGGCACAATCACAATGGTTTGAAAGTGAAGCATTACGATGGTCTGAATCCAGCGAAGCATCGGGTTGGCATGAGCCCATCACGATCTTCAACAATATGTGCATCCTCACGATGGTCTAATCTACTATATCATCGTGACTGTCCAAGTCAGATGAGCCATCACAATGGCATGAGACAATCATGATGGTGTGGCCGATCATCATGATGGTCAAAGGTCAAGTGAACCATCATGATGGTCCAATCACACATGGGTCTTGAGGCATCATGATGGCATGAGCCAATTGCAATGGTGTAAAGTCAACGTGATCAGTATATTTGGAAGGTCACAATGATCGTAGACCATTGTGATGGTCCACCTGAGTGATGGCGATGGCGTGAGCCTATCACGATGGTCCAGTCAAGCCATCATGATGGCATGAACCAATCACGATGGTGATAGCCCATCATGATGGCATGAGCCAATCATGATGGTCCACTAGAATGCTAATTTTTCAAATGCATCTCTTGATTCCTTTGTGCGCAAGAGTGCTCTACACCATGCCTATGACGTATTCCCAAAAAGGCAAAGTTGTCAGACCATCACGGTGGTTCAACACCTATGACAAAACTGATAGAAACTAAAATTTCTTACCTTTTTAGAGCTTCCCTACTGTACTGAAGTGCTTTTCCTGCAAGAAAACTCAAAAACACACAAGCATGAACTTGTTCAAAGGCTCTCTCACTCTCTCTCGCATGCGCAAATGATCAAAATGGAGAGACTAGATGAATATGGTGGATTTTCTAATTTTTTTGGGATGCGAGAAGATGATGTGGGGATGAAAAGGGAGTTTAGGGGAGGTGAAAACACTAAAAAATGCAAAAACAACAACGAAAACTAAAATTATTTAGCTTCCAATGCCAATTTTCACTATACTCTTACCATCAAGCATTTGTCCTAGAACTCGATCCTCGGTAATGGTGCCGAATTCGGTGTTGTTCTAGGCTAGGATAAGCTCCACGCTAAGAAGTTCCACCTCCTTAATTTTCAATCCACGGAAGAGATAGGAGTGATATGAAGATCGTGAACACATGAAGTGAGTGAAGGTGAAGGTAAGAAGCATGAGAATGCACACACACATACATGCTCACACACTCGATACGGACAAGAGAGAAGCAATGGAAGATCATGAACAAGCTCTATTACTCAAGAACACTATTAAGCTCAAAAATAGCTCTAATCTCTAACTTGCTAACCTCAAAAATGAGCTCTCTAGCTCTTTTTATAGATTCTAGACTAGTTTTGACCGGTTTCACATCTAGTGTCTGGCATAGTTAAAAAATAGGTTCTCGGGGTCATTTGGGGGTCCAAATGAAGTCTAAAAATTACCCAAATCGGTATAGTAATTCTACCTAGGCTCCTCAAGCTCGAGGACTCCTTGGCTTGCACAAAATGGAGCTGCTAAATACAAAGTTGGGTGTTTTATGGTACATATGCTGCAGGAGTGATAATAATCACTGTTTGAAGTTTGAAGAGAATATCATAAAATATTTCTTGAAAAGAAATGAAGTGTTTAGCCCCTGCAACTCACTACATTCCTATCTTACAAGCTGCCTCTGTGCCGATGCCTCTGGCCACTACCGAATGTACTGCCAATAGTGGGGATGTTGGCAATAATGCCCTATTGAGGTTATCATGAGCTGATGCATACTTCACTAAGATTACATTGGTAGGGGGTGGTTGTTGTTTTGCAAACATAGGTAGGGGACTTGGTTGTGCCTGATACTGTGGCTGATAGTTCTATGGGGGGCTATGTTAAGGTTGTTGTTAGTACTAGCTTTGATATCTACTTGGATGTAAATAAGGCTTCTGGTAGTTTTGCCTAATTGCCTGCTTCTTACAGGGAAAGTCTTGAGTTGTGTGGTTCACAAAATTCCTCTCAATTGAAAAATATTGGGCATTCAAGTTTCTTAGGTTTTGAACCATCAATGGACACACATTGGCCATGTGATCCCCTCTACAATTATAGCAACATTTTGTAGAAATCATTCTAGGGGTCTACTACTTGATACACCTAACTTTTGAGCCAATCATTCTGCAAACTCTTCTGTAGAGGTAAAGGGTTTGGATGTGAGATTGGTTTTAAATCCTTGTAGATTTTGAGAGTTCCAATTCATCTCCCAAGTTATCCTCTATATCTATATAGATTCTTATGCATTTTTGTATGATACAAGGATCCTTAAGGTAGACATATGATTGTTTTCCCACTTGATAAGCTATCAAGAAACATGAAAAATTGTTTAGCTTTGGCCAATAGGTCTAGGATGGGGGCATCTCTCAATGTATTGTCTAAATCTACGTCCCGATAGCCTCACAATTTCATGTGATTTTAGTTTAAAGATATGGATCAATGAAGAGGTATTGTGTCTAATTTTGCTCTTAGAAATCTTCGTAATGAAGGCTTCTAGAAATTGATGTATATCCCTAAATTGTCCTTAATAAAACAATCCAAGTAGCCCGGTACCACTCGAATAGCGAAAGATGCACTTAACTGCCTACCAATGCTTGACACCTGGGGTAATGCATAAACCTGCTCATTTGCGAGATAGCAGACTGAATATCTGGCCGAGTAATGCATAAGTAAATCAAGCATCGAACAACCTGCTGATACAGAACATCATCAAATGCACCTCCAACATCATGAGGACTCAATCGTAAACCTATCTCCATAGGAGTGGCAATAGGCTTATAGTCTTCAAGGCCAAGACGCTGCAATAATGTGTCAATATATTTCATTTGACACAAAGCCATTCCACCATCAACTTGCATAAATTGAATGCCCAAATAGTGATGCAAATGCCCCAAATCAGACATCTCAAATGAGGCATGCAAATCAGCCTTGAAATCAGCAATATGCATGTCATGAGGACCAGTGAGCAGCAAGTCATCAATGTATACCACAATGATGAGAAGCACATCATTAGCATGATCAATATATAAGGTGCTTTTAGTTGGAGTGTTCTCAAAACCATGTGAAATCAGATAGGCATGTATCTTTTCATACGAAGCATGTGGTGCTTACTTTAAACCATATAATGCCTTCTTTAACCTACACACCTGGTTTTCATGCCCTTTCTGCACAAAGAAATGGGTTCGAAAAACGTACACTTCTTCATGAAAGTCACCATTCAAAAATGCTATTTTAATGTCCAGATGATGTACATTCCAACCATGATGAGCTTCAAGTGCATATATGCTACGAATAGTAGTCATTCGGCAAGTAGGAGCAAAGATTTCATCAAAATCAATGCCTCTTTCCTACGCATAACCCTTTGCAACAAGCCTACCTTTATACCTCTCAACTGTTCCATCAGGTTTACGCTGCAGCTTGTATACCCACTTAGTGCCAATGGCCTTCTTCCCAGGAGGCAAGTCACATAAAGAACATGTACCATTTTTCATGATAGCATCATATTCATATTGCATTGCAGCCATCCAATGTTTAGAATTTTGTGCTTCATCAAATGAAATAGGTTCAGTCTCATCAGGGAGACTAGAGGCAGCCATCTCATAGCAATCGAATGCAAAAGAGGCCCTATGAGAGCCTGATCGAGTACGATATGAAAGAGGTGCATCTAATTTGCTATCACGCGAGGTCTACACTAGCCATTTTGGCATAGTTTTTGCCTGCTCAATATGAGCTCTCTCATCAACAAGTGCATCATGTAAATCTACATAAAAAATGGAATGATCTGCATCATCACATGAAACCTGCAAAGGCTGAGAAGTTGCCTCATTAGGACCAGCACTAGATTGTCCACCTGTAAAAAGAGACAACAAAGTGTCGTACATGTCTTTGGAGCTAATAGATGTCTCCCTAGTACATGAAAGCAATGGCTGAATAGCATCTTCCACAAAAACAACATCACGGCTAACGAGAATGCGTTTAGTCTATGGATGATATAAATGATAGCCTTTACTTTCAGAATTGTACCCAACAAAAATACATTTTACTACTTTATCATCCAATTTTTTGCGATGTTGTTCAGGCACTAATGCATATGCTAGACAACCAAAAACATGCAGATGAGCAACAGATGGCTTGCGACCATGCCAAGCCTCATATGGAGTGATAGACTGCAGCACTTTAGTGGGACACCTGTTCAATATATATGCTGTATACATAACAGCCTCAAGCCAGAAACTGTGGTAAAGCCTGATTCTTGACCATACACCTCGCTATCTTCATGAGTGACTTGTTCTTTTGTTCAACAAGTGCATTCTACTGAGGTGTATACGGAACTGTACACTGATGTTTTATCCCATGTTCAACCAGAAATGCATTAAAGTAAGAAGACATATATTGCCCCCCTTGATCAGAATAGAGGGTGCCCAATTTACATGCTGATAGATTTTCAGCCATAACCAAAAACTATTTGAATCACATAAACACTTCGGACTTTGCCTTCAATGGATTTATCCATGCATGCCTGGAAAAATCATCGATGAAAGTCACGAAGTAAAGATAGTTCCCAAAAGAAGGTGTCTGCATGGGACCACAGACATCACTATGTACAAGCTGCAATTTTTGAGTATCCCGAACTGAACCATCTTTTGGAAAGGAAGAATGCTGCATTTTGCCCAAAATACAGCCTTCACATACATGTTTACCAGGTGCCTCAAGTTTGGGCAAAGAGGACACCATTTCAGATTTTTGCATGTGTAGCAAACTAGCAAAATTCAGATGACCGAAGCATGCATGCCAAAGCTTTGCATCTGAAATAGCTTCAGAATCGTGTATTGCACATGCCAAATCATTTAGATCTTTCATAGTCTATGAGCTTATACAACCCTCGACATAAAATGTTAGAAGCAATAATGACGTCGCCATTTGACATATCATGAACTGTACATATGTCATCAACAAATTTCACAACCAAGCCAATCATGGCTAATGCAAATACTGATAACAAAATTTTCTTGATCCCTGGCACAAATAAAGCATCCGACAAAGTGAAAGAACTACCATCAGCAGTAGTCAAAATGATCTTACCAACTCCCAAAACAGTGTTGAAAATCAAGTCTCAATCATGAAAAAAGGCTCAACCACAATGCAAGTGGACCAATAAAACATGAGGACCCAAAGTCATGGAATAAAGTTAGAAGCTCCACCAAACTCAATCAAATTCAAATCTCATCAAATCAGCCACCAAAAAGTGCACCTAAACTGATTGGTGGGTGGCTAGATTGTAGGAAAAGTAAAACTCTATATAAGCATCATCCCACCTCTTTTTCTTGAGTTGTATGCATTCCACAAGTTTCCCACTTAGTTTAGTGGTCATAAACTCTAGCAAGCAGCCCCCTTGGTTGCTTACCTCATTTTCTTATGATTTTGCTCTTCTCTATCTAGAGGTCTAAGTAGGCTTTTCCAAATCTGATTGTACCAGATTGCAGAGCATTGTTTTGCTCTCTCATTGTACTCATTTTCATTGATTCCAAGATTCATTTGATCTCTCATGTAGTGCACTGAAATTTACCAAAGTTTCAAGTTATTTGGTTGAGTTAGTTGTGAGAAATTGCCAACTGTGTGAAGGTATATCTCTGCACATAGGTAGAGAGTGTTGCAAACATGTAGCCTGTCTTGTAGAGGGTGGTTCTCCTAGTTGGAATATCTATTTTAAATGATTTAAAAGTTGTTGGGTAGCTGTAGCTCAAGCGTAAGCACCACCTCCTTTACTTGTCAATCCGCGGAGACGTGAGGACCGGTATGAAGACCACGAGCAAGTGAAGGCACAAGCGCGTGAGTGAAAGCACACAAACATGCACACACATACACACACACGCGCACAAAGTAAGATCAAAGAGAGGAACAATGGAAAGCTTAGATTGCAAAAGAGTTCTCTTACAAAAGTTCTATTCTCTAACAAGCTACCCCCAAAAATGAGCTCTCTAGCTCTTTTTATAGTTTTTTGACTAGTTTTGGCCCTGTCTAGACCTAGTGTCCGGCCTAGTTAAAAATTAGGTTCTAGGGCTTATTTGAGGGCTCAAACGAAGTCTAAAAATTATGAAAATTGGTACGATGGTACTTCTAATACTCCTCAAGCTCGAGGACTCCTCGGCTTGAACAAAATGGAGTTACTAAAAATAGATAATGGTATTTACAATGGTTTTTAGTGATGAAAATCACTAGTTTTGTAGGGGATTCTTCTGAAAATTTGACATACACTTCTTGGAGCTCCCTACTTGCTCCCTTTCCTTGTGTGTCCACCTTTTGATGTGCTTCCATGCTTTGTCCTTGACTTTGAGCTTCAACACTCCCCCCCCTCTCGAGTCTGTCGTCCCTGACAGACCCTTGTTGGAAGGGCTGTTCTATGTAGTGCTTTGAGAGGTGGTGTCCATCCGTTGTATGAGCTGGTTCCTTGGATTCCAGCAAGAATGTGTCGTTGTGAGCTTTCAAAACTGCAAGTTGCTCAAAAGAGGTTGTCAAGAGTGATTTGGAGCAACTACTGGCTTCAATTTGCTTCCGAGATATGGATGTTGTTCCCATGATGTCCGCTAGCTCTTCCAAAGATGATGTTGAGAGCAGTCATGCCAACTACTCATAACCCATAATGAATGATGGGTAAGTGTGTTCGTGCCTGGGTTGAAAAAAGTATGTGCCTTGTGCACGGCCTTGTAATGTAGCCCTACGCATGCTTACTTGGAAAATGCATTGGAAGAAGTATGGTGCAAAAATTGCGGGTCTTGAGCTAAGTGCTCAAGGGTATGCTGACGAAGAGGTTTCCTAAACTATCATGGTTATGGTGTTTCCAGAGTAAAGATACTTACCATGGAGAAGGTTGATGGATGTTTGTCTCTTCGTGTTGTACACTCGGCCTTTGGGATGGAACCTTGTTGATGAATGTCCATGTTGATTGTCCACTGATGAGATCTTTTGAGTGGTGGATCCTCTCTCCTCTTTTCAAAGCAACATTTGTCAAATACTGAGAATTGAATTGCTTTATATTCCTTGGCAAGCAACATCGGGTAACTACACCAAGCTGAGTTTCACATATTCTCTTTAGCTCACTATATGCAGGAGTCTTCTCCTCTAGAACTACCTTTTGCAGATATCTCCTTGGATGCTCTGGTACATGAAGTAGTTAAGCATCACTCAAGTTGCGGACCTTCAAGCTCTTCATTCCTACCATGGTAAGAGAAAATCATAGTTGTAGATGCCATGTTCATGCCAAATGCTTGTCATCTACCAGATAAGGCAGCAATAATCTCACTGCTGGCCGAGACACACTTCTATCCAAATTGATAAATGCCTAGTAATCAACAGTTCCTCCTTCAACTAAGCATGACTCATTCATGTTTCATAAGCCAAACCTGGAACAAGCTCTCTCCCACTTTTCTTTCTCCCTTTTTTTTTTTTTTTTTTTTTTTTTTTTGAGGAAAAGGATATCACAAAACAAGAACACAAAAGTTGGTATCAATAGAAATGTTTGACATATGTCACTGTGCTCTTGTGCATGGGATTCTCAAGTGTGTCTATGCACGGCCGTGTAATGTGGCCCTATATTAGTGCATACTTCGGAAATGCATGACCTGAATGGTGCAAAAGACAGGGTTGTGCAAGGAGCACATGGTTGTTGCTCGTTCGAGGCTTTCGATGTTATTTGCGGAGGTTGATGCCGACCTTGGTGGAGGTATCCATTGAGTTTCGAACTGATGTAATCCTCCTTATTGGAGTCCATTTTAGAACATCATTTGGCACTGTAGAGGTCACTTCAGGCGTCTTTCTCTTTGGATGCTTTCTGAACTGTGGTATCCAGTGTGGTTGACGATTTGGTTCGGTGGAGGCTACTTGCACTTTTGGCTTCCAAACCCATATCCTTTTTGCATGTCTTCCTACTAATGTTGAAGAGCTGATTTGATCTTCCTTTAGTCTCTGTACGTGGTTCTTACCCTTTTCTCTTTTTGGCTTCTTTGTTGAAACCTTTTGCATGTGGGAGAACAAGGGTTGTTGTGGATGTAGGAGCTTCTTAGGTACCCACATCTGTAATTTCCCTTGTTGAGCTGCAGCTAACTTCTTAGGCACCCAAACTTGTTGGATACCTTGTGATTGAGCTTGTCTGAGCTGCTTCCTTCGTCTTCTGGCCTGGTTGGTGTGCATGGATGGGATTTGTGGGGGCAAGGTTGGTGGTTTCTCTCCTTTGCGTACCCATATCTGCTTTATGCTCGGAACTGCTTTTTTATCGAATGGTGTCTTTCTATTTGATGTAGCAGTTGTCGTGAACGGTTGTGTTTGCTTGTGTGGTGGACTCACTACTGTGGCTACTTGATTCTTTGGAGAAGAAGAAAGATCCACCCGCCTTCGAACCTGGTCTTCCACGATTGACTCCTTCTGCATCATAGAGCTTTTGACACATACAACATCTTCTTTCATGTGATTAGTCTTGGAAGAACTAAGAGAGTGTGTGATGCCATGATTTAGGAGCATGCAGTTCTCTAATTCTAATGTAATGCATTGTTCATGTACCCAAACTTGAAGAATTTGACTTCTTAGGTTTAAGTTAACTGCATGGTCATAGATCCAATCTTGACCCAAGACAAGTGGTTCTGTAAGGTTCTCATCTTGACATACTAGCACTTTGACTTTCATTGGAACATCTTGAAGGTAGATGGGAAGTTCCACCTCGCCCAAACAAGGGGTTTCCACACCTCCCAATCCTATGAGATAAGCTTCTATGGGATTGATGTTCAACTGCACTACTTGCTGCACCTGAGTCAATCAATGCTTTCACCGTCCTTGCACCCTTCCCTTGTCTTATCTCTATGGTCACAAAGGGTCTTCGGTCAATGACCTGAGAAGTCGCTATGCCTGACTTTTGACACATATCCATGTGATATTTTGGGGCTTTTGAGTTGACATCTAGGCCTAATCGCCTTAACTTATTTCGCCTAATACTCTCTCTGGCCTCTACCTGTGCTTCTTCTCTCACTCTTAACTCTTCTTCTTTTTGCTTCTTAGCAGTGTTGAGTCTCATTAGCATATCCTCAGTAAGAGGTTCTTGATATAGCTTGACTCTACAGCCACTAATATAGTTTGGCAAGATATCTCCTTCTAGAGTGGCCAACTGAACTGCACCACTAGTGGAAATTCTATTAATGATCATGGGTCCGTATCCTCTTTTTTCCAACTTATGGGCATGTTGTTTTAGTGTGTATACCAACACTAGGTCTCCCTCTTTCAATCCCTTATCCTTGATGTGTGCATCAAAGTATGCCTTTTGCCTCTTCTTTGTAGCGTAGATGCCTGCTGCCGCTCGTAGCCTCGTCTCACCCAAGCGTTCGAGATCAAAGATCCTAGAGGACAATTCATGCCCATTCCACTCATACTCTTGTGCTACTTTTAAGGCAGGGATTAAGAAATCTAATGGTAGCACATCGTTCTGTCCGAAGACCATCTGAAATGGGGTGGCGTTGAGTACCGTTTTGTAGGCAACTCGATAAGCCCAAACAGCATGATGAAGTTGTTTGTCCCAATCAGAGCGTTTATTATTTACCAGTTTTGTCAATACGTTACAGAGGATCTTATTGATACTCTCGGCTTGTCCGTTGGCTTGTGGGTGATAGGGGTCAGATTTCTTATGTATCACCAAGAATTCTTGGAGAAGATTTTCAATGACTTCATTCAAGAAGTGTGTGCCTCTATCGCTCACCAACTCTATTGGTAGTCCATATCTCGTGAACACATTCTCGAATAAGAACTTAGCCGTAGTCTGAGCATCATTCTTTGTTGTGGCTTTGACTTCTACCCACTTTGTAAGGTAATCTGTGGCTACAATGATGTACTCTGCATGGGAGTTTCTAGCTGGGGGGTTAATAGGACCTATGAAGTCTATGCCCCACTTCGAAAATGCACGTCCTCCCATCATTGGCCTCAAGGGCATCTCGTCTTTTCTCATTGGATATTGTGCACGTTGGCATGTGTCACATTTCTTCACATAGGTATGTGCGTCCATATGAAGAGTGGGCCACCAAAGTCCTGAGAATAGAATGGTCTTGATCACTCGGTCAGGACCAAAATGTCCACTTGCAACACCGCTGTGTGCAGTCTCTAAGACCTTTAAATAGTCTGATTCATGAACGCATAGTCTTAAGTAACCATCTTTGCCTCTTCGGTATAGGTTGTCCCCTACTAAGGCATAGCCTTGAGCCTCTTGCTCCATGCTTCGTCTTCTTGCTAGACTAGCCTCTTTGGGTAATCTTCCCGATCTCATAAACTCTACCAATGGAGCACTCCAATCTGGAATTAATGACACTTGATAAAGGGTCGCATGCTCCACTGGGGGTCTCTCTCTGCACCTTGGACAATTCTTAATCCACTCATGTATTTCTTTGTCCATGCTAGGCCAATACACTCCTAAACGCTTTAGATTCTGCAATGTTCGTTGTTTAGAATAGTGATTTCCTAGCATTCCTTCATGGGCTTGTTGCAACCAACTACTATGTTCATCATCCTCCACACAACAAGCTAATACACCCTCAGTATCTTGTTTGTACATGCTTCCTGCTAATATGTGATATTTTTGTGATTTTACAATTTCTTCTTGTGATGTTTTCACATTCTTATTTGCAGGGCCAAAGGTTAGGACTGGTACCAACTTATTTGCCCATTTAGGAACAACTTCTAAATTGAACAGATAAGCATCGGGTAATTCGTCAGACACTCCTTGCGGTGACTCTCCTGAAGTGATGCGAGAAAGGTGATCTGCCCGAAGGTGGGTTCTACCTTTCGTGACAACAACTTCAAAGTCATATTCCATTAGTAAGAGGAACCATCTTACTAAGCATCGAGTAGTGCAAGGTTTATTGACCAAATATAACAAAGCTTGATGATCAGTGAAAAACTTGAACTTGTTGGCCAATAAATAGTGTCTAAACTTCTTCACAGCATATACCATGCCTAAGCCCTCTCGCTCAGTTGTGGTATAGTTCCGTTCAGCTGCAGTGAGCTGTCTACTAGCATATGCTATGGGCAAATCTAAGTTTCCTTCACTTGTGGGTTGTGCTAGCACACATCCTATGGCATGATTGGATGCTGATAGGGTCTTGAGCCCACAGAACAAGTGATTATATGAGACTTTATTTGGTTTAATCCCTCGCAATCGATCTACTTGGATCACCTAGAGCCCACAATTATCTCACAATGCTTCCCGGCAAACGCACCAAAATGTTTCGCCTCTTTTGCCAAAGGGAAAAGTGATTATATGAGGCTTTATTTTGTTTTAAATTCCTCGGAATCAGTCCAATTTTATACGAGACAACAAAAAAAGGAACCACGCCCATGTAACGACTGGACAACCCTTGAAGGGATCATCGTTGTAACTTTTGCTAAGTATATGGAACTTGCCGTTGTAACTGAACTGCAGCTTTATCACGAACAATGTACTTTCTTGACACCGGATGGAAGGCAAAGAAACTGTTGAGCATCTCGAACACAGAAACAGACGAACATCGCAATGTCGTATGCCATAGAATAGCTAGCTGCATCATTATGAACATAATATACAAATATATCAGATAATCAAAAGACAGCCTACATCAACATTGCGATAAATACCAGATGAAACAAAAGATAGCCTACAAGAAAACAAACAGACGGCAATACCGTTGCCCTGTTGACACGGCCATATCTACAGGACTGAACATAAAACTACCATCATTTCAACATGAATTTAAGATTGCAATGGCTATGTTGTCCTGTAGAAAGTAAAACTAGAAGCCAATTACAATTAACTTGGTGGATCTCTGTCTCTATAAGACATAATCCACAGAACTTAAGGCAACAGCACTTCAATTGGACCTGGTGGATCTCTGTCTCTATAAGACAGAATCCAGAGAACTTAAGGCAACAACACTTCAATTGGACCTGGTGGATCTCTGTCTCTATAAGACAGAATCCAGAGAACTTAAGGCAACAGCACTTCAATTGATCCTATCGTGGAAGCAAAATTCGTGCCCCAAAAGAATACACGCATTCAAGCATCAGATACTCCGTAATAGGAGCACATCAACTGATGATGGACCAGCTACTATCTACATAATTCAAGAACGGCCTGTAAAAGGCTTCAAACTTCTTATGCTACAGATATCATTCGCAACTGGATCCCCAATAATTTCACAAACTCAAGATATTCATGGCGTGTAAAATGATGGAAGCGAAACTCGTATGTGTGTATGATGGAAGCGAAACTCGTACGCCAGAAGGATACGAGTATTAAACCATCAACTGATCATTGTAGGAGCACTAAAACTAAAAGTAGACCTGCGAGTATCTAAACGATTCAGATACAAGCTGTTCAAAGCTCCTTTCACACAGAAACTATTGTACATATATTGTAGATATACAAACAGTTGTAAAACTTCATCTAAAGGTACAGAAGTCCTCCCATGGGACATACAAGACAGAAAGGTCACAAACGATCATGCACGCATCAGATTCTTCAGAATACTTTAATAGAAGTATAATCTACTGGAAAGAAAGGTGCTATACATTACGTAAAAGAGCATTCAATGGAAAGTAATGACAAAAACGATTCAACGACAAACGTTTCGGAAAGATAGATTCCTAGCGCAACATGCAATGACAAGGACAAGGACATTGATTCGTGAAAGACCAGATACTGAACATTATCTGCACATAGAACCAGAGGTCAACAGTACCCTTCGGATGGCGAGAATAAAGAGCAAGAGCTTAACAAGAGCCTGAAATTCATAAACACCATGGCCGGTCAATCCCTTGGCGTCGAAGCTGGATGTTAACTCTAACGGGGGGAAGAACATAAGATATCAACCCTAAAGCACAGAATCGTACTCCAAAGCGCTTCCATTCGACTGTGGTTCTCCCTGTTCTGACGCTTGCCAAAAGAAAAAACCCGTTGAATAATCCTCTGCCATCTTCTTCAATGCACCTGCAAACGAAAAACAACGAAAAAAACAAAGATGGCTCTCCTCCAAACAGAGAATGTGCCCTTTTTTCTTATGCTACATCCTCCACATATCCCTTATTGACAAGGGCGGCTACGGATTCATTCGCCTCAGGGATTGATGGCCCCAAATTTAAAGCTCTTTAGTGGTGTCAGATCTAAAGAAAAACGGCCTGCCACACCCCTTCGTTTTTTCTTGTGCCTCAGAACCACCAAAAATGAGTTGGGGCCCACATGACTCCCTTGGGTTCTGTAAATACATTTTCTAGTAATTGGCTCCGTGGAGGCAATGGGCTAGCATCAGCGAATTCCACACATAAAACAAATATCATTGCGTTCATCACCGCAATATAGTCATGAGAGGGCATGACAAACAAACTCTCAGCTTCTACAAGACTACCACATCTCCCATAAGCGAAAATCAAAGCACTGTGAATAGAGCCACCTGATGTGCACCCTATTCTATTTGCATCACACTGCAATGCAGGTACTATCTCTAACGCCATCAATTTCCACGAATTTTCTACCATTGATAGTCTTTTCTCACATTCCGCAATGATGCTGCACGCATTAAGGGTGATCCCAAATGTCAACTCGGTTGGATAGACATGATCTTCAAGCATAAGTGGATAAAGCTGCCAAACCCTACTGGCTTCTCCATGCTCCAAATAGGAAGAAAGCATTGTGGTCCATGTAATCATATCTCTTTCTTCTTTTCTTGCATCTGCAGATGCAATAGCAAGCCCTTTTCTCCCCATCCCTGCAATCAATATCTCCACATATTTCTCATCAATCACCAAATCTGCTATGCAAGTACGTGAAATCAAGCAAATTTCCTGCCAAATAGAACCGATTAGTGCATCAAAATCAACCATTTTTGGGGCTAACATACTTCCCTCTTCTTATTTGCGAAGTCGTCCTCGACGAGCCAATATTGCTGCAATCTAATCAAAACAGCCATGGAAACATCAGTGCACAACTAGTTTGCATACCTTGCCATCGAGCCGATACTCCAACTGAACCTGCACTCATTGAAGCTATTAGTGCTCAAAAATCACTCATAAATACATTCAAATCAGTCACTTCCAAAATGATCCAAGAACATGCACATATACGCAATTCCATTTCAGCCATGCATCAATTTGCTCATACATTCCATTATGAAAAATGGTCTCAACCAAAATAATACATGCACATCTTTCCACGTTTTACACATGCAACTACCATTGCGGAAAACAAAAACGGAAATACCGAAATGAACAACGACAACTGAAATGAATCCAATCGGAGATGCAAAAATACCCAAAATGCATACCCCATTATTGACCTACTATTCGCTATGTACAACCATTCCATGACTAGACATTCCCGAAGAATCCCCTTCGTCGTCCTACAAAAAAAATCATCGAAACTCGAGTGCAAATCAAGACATACATCAGAACCCTGGAGTGTCCCACACACTAGAAAAACCCTCAGATAGAGCACACAAGCTGTAAAGCAAGACCGTCGCATTACCTCGCTAAAGCCTCATCCATAAGTACATATAGAGTCTCCGTGCCTTCAAGAATGTTGATTCAAAGTGGGCCGATCTGTCGCGAGCCAACACATACCAATCACACAAGCAACTAACATTCCCTTCCAGGCGATCATCGCCCTCTCCTCTCTCTCTCTCCCCCTCAGGAGTGGGGAATAACTTCATATGAAAATTTTATTTTAATCACACGTTGGCCTACATTGACACTGGATGCGATTCGTGGACCTGACCACCCGATCAGGTTGATTCCACCCATCTACCAACGCAATGCAGCGCACAACACACAAACACAAAATGATCACATAACAGATATCAGCTAGCCCATAACAAAGCTGGATGCGGCTCATGGTCGTGACTACCCAGCCTCGATGGCTCCACCTACCTACCAGCCCGTTATGGCGCGTAGCTAAGACACAATCACATACTTCCAAGCCTATGGCGAAACTAGCTGCGGCTCGTGGTCCTAACCACCCGGCGAGGATAAATCCACCCACCTACTAGTCCACCATAGCGCATCGGTACGATCACAGTGACACAAAATTTTTTCTTTTCTTTTCTTTTTTCGTTTTTTTTCATGATTAATTGGTTCACCCAAGTCCTGAGAATTAGGGAGAGGAAGAAAGGGACTTTTCCCACCGTTCCCACACATACATGCAAAACAGATACACTCTAGCATTTGACAGATCAACCACCTCTTCACTTCCTTCTCTCAACTACAGACACTACATATGTATTCATCGATTCAACTTTTCACTTGGTAACTACAGCCAGCTATGCCTTAGTCCCTCGTATACCTATCCCTAGGTGTCCTAGAGTGTGAGTCCCCGGAATGTCTAATGTAGTCTTTCATCGTACTCGAATCCCGACAACTTCTCTAAGGCGAGTCAGGCTCAACTTCAGGAGCTCCGTCATCACTTCCTAGCGTCAGCACATCTGCCTAAGCCCATGTGATATCGTTTTCCTCGTTAGGCATTTCCCTAGAAGGATCAAAATAATAGTATCGATCTCCTGCCCATCCTACATGTCGAGCTAGGTATTCCTCAAAACACTCAATATAAAATGCAACACCCAAATCCTGGTTTATAAAGCATACCAGCCAATGCGCTTCCTCCACATCGTATTCCGTCTCAAAGTCATCGACATCTATGTCCATGCGAGCGAACGTTTGGTCCGAGAAATATATCCTTAGCTCGTACAAGTAGAGTTGCGTAATTTGGTCTGCCATTTTGTTACTTAGGCTCTAACAGTCTCTGCATAACACAAAAAAATATTAGAAGTCCAAATGCTTGAGCTAGCAAGGAATGATATTTCTGACACACAAATCATAGATTACTTATGCGCATATATATAATACTATATGTCTATGTACAAGGAGTCTACTTCGTCATTTCGTTTGGATCTCGTCTAGCTTCTCCCGTCTTAATATTACTTGAAATATGGTTTAACTCGAAGCGCGTTAACCTTCACGGGAGCATATTCTTCTCCTAAATCTTGAATTTGCATGGAACCATTGGAATTGAGTTCCATCACCTTAAACGGTCCCACCCATCTTGTCTGCAACTTTCCTAGGAATTTATAATATTTACTATCATAGACTAGTACCAAATCCCCTTCTTGAATCACATAGGTTTTGAGATTCTTATCATGTCTTTCCTTACGTCTCTTCTGAATAGCTTCCAAGCTTTGTTGTGCGATGAGCCTCTTTTCTTCCAGCTTCACCAGTTGTATGTACCTCTCCTTTAATGACTCTTTTTCGCCCAACCTGGCTTCAATGGCCACTCTTAATGTCGGCACTTCTTTTTCGATAGGGAAAATGGCTTCCTCGCCATATACTAGAGAGAACGGAGTGCTCTTTGTCGTCACTCGGTAGGATGTTCTATACGCCCACAAAGCTTCCAAAAGTCTCTCATCCCAGTCTCGCCTATGCACAGCTACTGTCTTTGTCAGAATCTGTTCAAGAATTTTGTTGGTGACCTCCACTTGTCCATTTGCTCTCGGGTAATATGGAGTGCTCTTTCTATGTTTGATCTTATATAATTCCATTAATTCTTCGATCAATTCGTTGACAAAATGTGTCCCTCTATCACTCACTATTTCCAATGGGCATCCGAATCGAGTGATAATTTGTTCATATAGAAATTTAGCAACATCAATAGCTCGGTCAGTCTTCAGAGCTTTGGCTTCCACCCACTTGGTAACATAATCAGTACAGACCAAAATGTACCTATTGGATCTTCGTCGTGAGGGAGGATCAATAGGCCCCACAAAATCAATTCCCCATTTCTCAAACGGCTTAAGAGCCAACACCGACGTAAGAGGAGCAGCATGTGATAATGTGGGTTTGCCCATTCGTTGGCATTTGTCACATTTCTTACAATATGTATGCGAGTCCTTGAACAATGTTGGCCACCAATACCCAGCCAATAAAATCTTTCTTGCTGTCAGTTCACCAGCAAAATGTCCACCGCAAGGTTCGTCATGCAAAGCCCTCAACACAAGATTTGCTTCTTCTTCCTCGAGACACCTCCGATAAATGCTCTCATGAACAAAATATCGATAGAGTTGCCCCCCAATGATGCTATGGTGCTTCGCCAATGCTAACAGTTTTTGCTTTTCTCTCTTGCTTGCTCCTGGGGGATATTTAGTAGTGCACAAGAAATTCACCAAATCCGCATAGCAAGGTATTTTCGCATCAACCTGGAATAGATGCCCATCAGGAGCATCGTCGGGCACACCAGAGATTGGCTCCTCATTAACAATTCGAGATAAATGGTCAGCCAATATATGCGCTTTGCCTGGTCTGGTTACCACTGTGAACTGAAATTCTTGGAGAAGCAGCATCCACCTCATCAGTCGCCCTGATAGTTCTGGTTTATTAATGATGTACTTAAGGGCTTCATGATCCACATAAAACGTGAAATGCTTTCCCATCAAGTAGTGCCGATACTTGTTCACCGCAAAGATCATCGATAAGCATTCCTTCTCTGTAGTCGTATAGTTCCTCTCAGTGCTATTCAAATTGCGACTTGCATAGTAAATAGGATGGTCCAACTTTTTCTCGTCGGCTTGGCATAGTACTGCTCCAACTGCAGTATGAGAAGCGTCGGTATGTACATGAAATTCCTTCGTCCAATCAGGTGCCACCAAAATCGGTGCATTTATTATAACCTCTCTTTGATCGAGTCGAATGCAACTTGACATTCTCCCGTCCACTGGTATTGTTGGTCCTTCCTTAAAAGAGTTGTCAGTGGTGCCGCTATGGATGCAAAATTTAATATAAATCGTCGATAATAGTTTGCATGGCCCAAAAATCCTCTGAGTTGTCGCAAGTTTTGCGGTGGTGGAAGTTGTCCGATCTTTTCCACTTTATCCTCGTCAACCGCAATCCCTTTTTCGGAAATGACATGACCCAAAAGCAATCCTCTTCGTACTCCAAATGTACACTTTTCAGGATTCAATGCGATGCCTTTTTCGATGCTTCTTCTTAAAATTGCTTCGATCCTTTCCATCATATTTTCATCGTCGCCTCTGATTGCAAAGTCATCGAGAAATATCTCCATCCAATCCTGCAAGTAGTCTTGATATGCAGCTATCATTGCTCTTTGGAATGTGGCCGGTGCGTTGCATAATCCAAATGGCATCACCCGATATGCATACGTACCCCATTCTGTCGTGAAAGTAGTTTTGGATTGATCCTCTTCATGAATTTGGATCTGGTTGTACCCACTGAAACCATCCAAAAATGAGTACAATCTATGGCCAGCCACTCTATCCAAGATTTGATCAGTAAATGGCAAGGGAAAGTGATCCTTCTTCGTGCGCTCGTTCAACTTTCGATAATCTATGCAAATACGGATTTTCTTATTTTTCTTTGGAACCACTACAATTGGCGATACCCATTCGCTAGATGCAATGGGGTATATGAATCCTGCCTCCAATAATTTGGTCAATTCCAGCTTGATCAATTCCGAGTAGACTGGATTCGTTCGCCTGAGTCGTTGACATATTGGTCGTGTGCCTTCTTCCAAATCTATATAATGTTGGCAGATTTGGGGATCAATTCCTCTCAGATCACTGTATGACCATGCAAAGGCCTCACTAAAATTTTTGAGTGTCATTTTAATGCAGTCTCGTACTCCATCTGGTAGCTCTGACCCTACACTCAAGAACTTTTCTGGAAAGACTTCCCATTTTTCCGACTGAGCTTCTTGCGAATAATCCTTATTTCTCGATGACACTGTGATTGGAATGTGCTCTCCGATCACGCGTGCGTGGTTGGCCAGTAAATCATTGTTTTGTTCTCTTCCGATTGAACCTAGTTTCTTCAATTCAGCTTTTGCAATGGCTTCCGACACCTTAGTCTTACCCTTCGCTTCTTTTTTCGATTCTCGACTTCTCTTTAGAATCTCTGCTTCTAGCATTCTAATTCTTTCTCTCAACTGCTGCACTTCCATTGCCGCAGCTAACGGAATCAGTCCAATGTTATATGAGACAACAAAAAAAGGAACCACGCCCATGTAACGACTGGACAACCCTTGAAGGGATCATCGTTGTAACTTTTGCTAAGTATATGGAACTTGCCGTTGTAACTGAACTGCAGCTTTATCACGAACAATGTACTTTCTTGACACCGGATGGAAGGCAAAGAAACTGTTGAGCATCTCGAACACAGAAACAGACGAACATCGCAATGTCGTATGCCACAGAATAGCTAGCTGCATCATTATGAACATAATATACAAATATATCAGATAATCAAAAGACAGCCTACATCAACATTGCGATAAATACCAGATGAAACAAAAGATAGCCTACAAGAAAACAAACAGACGGCAATACCGTTGCCCTGTTGACAGGGCCATATCTACAGGACTGAACATAAAACTACCATCATTTGAACATGAATTTAAGATTGCAATGGCTATGTTGTCCTGTAGAAAGTAAAACTAGAAGCCAATTACAGTTAACTTGGTGGATCTCTGTCTCTATAAGACATAATCCACAGAACTTAAGGCAACATCACTTCAATTGGACCTGGTGGATCTCTGTCTCTATAAGACAGAATCCAGAGAACTTAAGGCAACAACACTTCAATTGGACCTGGTGGATCTCTGTCTCTATAAGACAGAATCCAGAGAACTTAAGGCAACAGCACTTCAATTGATCCTATCGTGGAAGCAAAATTCGTGCCCCAAAAGAATACACGCATTCAAGCATCAGATACTCCGTAATAGGAGCACATCAACTGATGATGGACCAGCTACTATCTACATAATTCAAGAACGGCCTGTAAAAGGCTTCAAACTTCTTATGCTACAGATATCATTCGCAACTGGATCCCCAATAATTTCACAAACTCAAGATATTCATGGCGTGTAAAATGATGGAAGCGAAACTCGTATGTGTGTATGATGGAAGCGAAACTCGTACGCCAGAAGGATACGAGTATTAAACCATCAACTGATCATTGTAGGAGCACTAAAACTAAAAGTAGACCTGCGAGTATCTAAACGATTCAGATACAAGCTGTTCAAAGCTCCTTTCACACAGAAACTATTGTACATATATTGTAGATATACAAACAGTTGTAAAACTTCATCTAAAGGTACAGAAGTCCTCCCATGGGACATACAAGACAGAAAGGTCACAAACGATCATGCACGCATCAGATTCTTCAGAATACTTTAATAGAAGTATAATCTACTGGAAAGAAAGGTGCTATACATTACGTAAAAGAGCATTCAATGGAAAGTAATGACAAAAACGATTCAACGACAAACGTTTCGGAAAGATAGATTCCTAGCGCAACATGCAATGACAAGGACAAGGACATTGATTCGTGAAAGACCAGATACTAAACATTATCTGCACATAGAACCAGAGGTCAACAGTACCCTTCGGATGGCGAGAATAAAGAGCAAGAGCTTAACAAGAGCCTGAAATTCATAAACACCATGGCCGGTCAATCCCTTGGCGTCGAAGCTGGATGTTAACTCTAACGGGGGGAAGAACATAAGATATCAACCCTAAAGCACAGAATCGTACTCCAAAGCGCTTCCATTCGACTGTGGTTCTCCCTGTTCTGACGCTTGCCAAAAGAAAAAACCCGTTGAATAATCCTCTGCCATCTTCTTCAATGCACCTGCAAACGAAAAACAACGAAAAAAACAAAGATGGCTCTCCTCCAAACAGAGAATGTGCCCTTTTTTCTTATGCTACATCCTCCACATATCCCTTATTGACAAGGGCGGCTACGGATTCATTCGCCTCAGGGATTGATGGCCCCAAATTTAAAGCTCTTTAGTGGTGTCAGATCTAAAGAAAAACGGCCTGCCACACCCCTTCGTTTTTTCTTGTGCCTCAGAACCACCAAAAATGAGTTGGGGCCCACATGACTCCCTTGGGTTCTGTAAATACATTTTCTAGTAATTGGCTCTGTGGAGGCAATGGGCTAGCATCAGGGAATTCCACACATAAAACAAATATCATTGCGTTCATCACCGCAATATAGTCATGAGAGGGCATGACAAACAAACTCTCAGCTTCTACAAGACTACCACATCTCCCATAAGCGGATATCAAAGCACTGTGAATAGAGCCACCTGATGTGCACCCTATTCTATTTGCATCACACTGCAATGCAGGTACTATCTCTAACGCCATCAATTTCCACGAATTTTCTACCATTGATAGTCTTTTCTCACATTCCGCAATGATGCTGCACGCATTAAGGGTGATCCCAAATGTCAACTCGGTTGGATAGACATGATCTTCAAGCATAAGTGGATAAAGCTGCCAAACCCTGCTGGCTTCTCCATGCTCCAAATAGGAAGAAAGCATTGTGGTCCATGTAATCATATCTCTTTCTTCTTTTCTTGCATCTGCAGATGCAATAGCAAGCCCTTTTCTCCCCATCCCTGCAATCAATATCTCCACATATTTCTCATCAATCACCAAATATGCTATGCAAGTACCTGTCTACAAAGCTTCCAAAAGTCTCTCATCCCAGTCTCGCCTATGCACAGCTACTGTCTTTGTCAGAATCTGTTCAAGAATTTTGTTGGTGACCTCCACTTGTCCATTTGCTCTCGGGTAATATGGAGTGCTCTTTCTATGTTTGATCTTATATAATTCCATTAATTCTTCGATCAATTCGTTGACAAAATGTGTCCCTCTATCACTCACTATTTCCAATGGGCATCCGAATCGAGTGATAATTTGTTCATATAGAAATTTAGCAACATCAATAGCTCGGTCAGTCTTCAGAGCTTTGGCTTCCACCCACTTGGTAACATAATCAGTACAGACCAAAATGTACCTATTGGATCTTTGTCGTGAGGGAGGATCAATAGGCCCCACAAAATCAATTCCCCATTTCTCAAACGGCTTAAGAGCCAACACCGGCGTAAGAGGAGCAGCATGTGATAATGTGGGTTTGCCCATTCGTTGGCATTTGTCACATTTCTTACAATATGTATGCGAGTCCTTGAACAATGTTGGCCACCAATACCCAGCCAATAAAATCTTTCTTGCTGTCAGTTCACCAGCAAAATGTCCACCGCAAGGTTCGTCATGCAAAGCCCTCAACACTAGATTTGCTTCTTCTTCCTCGAGACACCTCCGATAAATGCTCTCATGAACAAAATATCGATAGAGTTGCCCCCCAATGATGCTATGGTGCTTCGCCAATGCTAACAGTTTTTGCTTTTCTCTCTTGCTTGCTCCTGGGGGATATTTAGTAGTGCACAAGAAATTCACCAAATTGGCATACCAAGGTATTTTCGCATCAACCTGGAATAGATGCCCATCAGGAGCATCGTCGGGCACACCAGAGATTGGCTCCTCATTAACAATTCGAGATAAATGGTCAGCCAATATATGCGCTTTGCCTGGTCTGGTTACCACTGTGAACTGAAATTCTTGGAGAAGCAGCATCCACCTCATCAGTCGCCCTGATAGTTCTGGTTTATTAATGATGTACTTAAGGGCTTCATGATCCACATAAAACGTGAAATGCTTTCCCATCAAGTAGTGCCGATACTTGTTCACCGCAAAGATCATCGATAAGCATTCCTTCTCTGTAGTCGTATAGTTCCTCTCAGTGCTATTCAAATTGCGACTTGCATAGTAAATAGGATGGTCCAACTTTTTCTCGTCGGCTTGGCATAGTACTGCTCCAACTGCAGTATGAGAAGCGTCGGTATGTACATGAAATTCCTTCGTCCAATCAGGTGCCACCAAAATCGGTGCATTTATTAACCTCTCTTTGATCGAGTCGAATGCAACTTGACATTCTCCCGTCCACTGGTATTGTTGGTCCTTCCTTAAAAGAGTTGTCAGTGGTGCCGCTATGGATGCAAAATTTAATATAAATCATCGATAATAGTTTGCATGGCCCAAAAATCCTCTGAGTTGTCGCAAGTTTTACGGTGGTGGAAGTTGTCCGATCTTTTCCACTTTATCCTCGTCAACCGCAATCCCTTTTTCGGAAATGACATGACCCAAAAGCAATCCTCTTCGTACTCCAAATGTACACTTTTCAGGATTCAATGCGATGCCTTTTTCGATGCTTCTTCTTAAAATTGCTTCGATCCTTTCCATCATATTTTCATCGTCGCCTCTGATTGCAAAGTCATCGAGAAATATCTCCATCCAATCCTTCAAGTAGTCTTGATATGCAGCTATCATTGCTCTTTGGAATGTGGCCGGTGCGTTGCATAATCCAAATGGCATCACCCGATATGCATACGTACCCCATTCTGTCGTGAAAGTAGTTTTGGATTGATCCTCTTCATGAATTTGGATCTGGTTGTACCCACTGAAACCATCCAAAAATGAGTACAATCTATGGCCAGCCACTCTATCCAAGATTTGATCAGTAAATGGCAAGGGAAAGTGATCCTTCTTCGTGCGCTCGTTCAACTTTCGATAATCTATGCAAATACGGATTTTCTTATTTTTCTTTGGAACCACTACAATTGGCGATACCCATTCGCTAGATGCAATGGGGTATATGAATCCTGCCTCCAATAATTTGGTCAATTCCAGCTTGATCAATTCCGAGTAGACTGGATTCGTTCGCCTGAGTCGTTGACATATTGGTCGTGTGCCTTCTTCCAAATCTATGTAATGTTGGCAGATTTGGGGATCAATTCCTCTCAGATCACTGTATGACCATGCAAAGGCCTCACTAAAATTTTTGAGTGTCATTTTAATGCAGTCTCGTACTCCATCTGGTAGCTCTGACCCTACACTCAAGAACTTTTCTGGAAAGACTTCCCATTTTTCCGACTGAGCTTCTCGCGAATAATCCTTATTTCTCGATGACACTGTGATTGGAATGTGCTCTCCGATCACGCGTGCGTGGTTGGCCAGTAAATCATTGTTTTGTTCTCTTCCGATTGAACCTAGTTTCTTCAATTCAGCTTTTGCAATGGCTTCCGACACCTTAGTCTTACCCTTCGCTTCTTTTTCCGATTCTCGACTTCTCTTTAGAATCTCTGCTTCTAGCATTCTAATTCTTTCTCTCAACTGTTGCACTTCCATCGCCGCAGCTAACGGAATCAGTCCAATGTTATATGAGACAACAAAAAAAGGAACCACGCCCATGTAACGACTGGACAACCCTTGAAGGGATCATCGTTGTAACTTTTGCTAAGTATATGGAACTTGCCGTTGTAACTGAACTGCAGCTTTATCACGAACAATGTACTTTCTTGACACCGGATGGAAGGCAAAGAAACTGTTGAGCATCTCGAACACAGAAACAGACGAACATCGCAATGTCGTATGCCACAGAATAGCTAGCTGCATCATTATGAACATAATATACAAATATATCAGATAATCAAAAGACAGCCTACATCAACATTGCGATAAATACCAGATGAAACAAAAGATAGCCTACAAGAAAACAAACAGACGGCAATACCGTTGCCCTGTTGACAGGGCCATATCTACAGGACTGAACATAAAACTACCATCATTTGAACATGAATTTAAGATTGCAATGGCTATGTTGTCCTGTAGAAAGTAAAACTAGAAGCCAATTACAGTTAACTTGGTGGATCTCTGTCTCTATAAGACATAATCCACAGAACTTAAGGCAACAGCACTTCAATTGGACCTGGTGGATCTCTGTCTCTATAAGACAGAATCCAGAGAACTTAAGGCAACAACACTTCAATTGGACCTGGTGGATCTCTGTCTCTATAAGACAGAATCCAGAGAACTTAAGGCAACAGCACTTCAATTGATCCTATCGTGGAAGCAAAATTCGTGCCCCAAAAGAATACACGCATTCAAGCATCAGATACTCCGTAATAGGAGCACATCAACTGATGATGGACCAGCTACTATCTACATAATTCAAGAACGGCCTGTAAAAGGCTTCAAACTTCTTATGCTACAGATATCATTCGCAACTGGATCCCCAATAATTTCACAAACTCAAGATATTCATGGCGTGTAAAATGATGGAAGCGAAACTCGTATGTGTGTATGATGGAAGCGAAACTCGTACGCCAGAAGGATACGAGTATTAAACCATCAACTGATCATTGTAGGAGCACTAAAACTAAAAGTAGACCTGCGAGTATCTAAACGATTCAGATACAAGCTGTTCAAAGCTCCTTTCACACAGAAACTATTGTACATATATTGTAGATATACAAACAGTTGTAAAACTTCATCTAAAGGTACAGAAGTCCTCCCATGGGACATACAAGACAGAAAGGTCACAAACGATCATGCACGCATCAGATTCTTTAGAATACTTTAATAGAAGTATAATCTACTGGAAAGAAAGGTGCTATACATTACGTAAAAGAGCATTCAATGGAAAGTAATGACAAAAACGATTCAACGACAAACGTTTCGGAAAGATAGATTCCTAGCGCAACATGCAATGACAAGGACAAGGACATTGATTCGTGAAAGACCAGATACTGAACATTATCTGCACATAGAACCAGAGGTCAACAGTACCCTTTGGATGGCGAGAATAAAGAGCAAGAGCTTAACAAGAGCCTGAAATTCATAAACACCATGGCCGGTCAATCCCTTGGCGTCGAAGCTGGATGTTAACTCTAACGGGGGGAAGAACATAAGATATCAACCCTAAAGCACAGAATCGTACTCCAAAGCGCTTCCATTCGACTGTGGTTCTCCCTGTTCTGACGCTTGCCAAAAGAAAAAACCCGTTGAATAATCCTCTGCCATCTTCTTCAATGCACCTGCAAACGAAAAACAACGAAAAAAACAAAGATGGCTCTCCTCCAAACAGAGAATGTGCCCTTTTTTCTTATGCTACATCCTCCACATATCCCTTATTGACAAGGGCGGCTACGGATTCATTCGCCTCAGGGATTGATGGCCCCAAATTTAAAGCTCTTTAGTGGTGTCAGATCTAAAGAAAAACGGCCTGCCACACCCCTTCGTTTTTTCTTGTGCCTCAGAACCACCAAAAATGAGTTGGGGCCCACATGACTCCCTTGGGTTCTGTAAATACATTTTCTAGTAATTGGCTCCGTGGAGGCAATGGGCTAGCATCAGGGAATTCCACACATAAAACAAATATCATTGCGTTCATCACCGCAATATAGTCATGAGAGGGCATGACAAACAAACTCTCAGCTTCTACAAGACTACCACATCTCCCATAAGCGGATATCAAAGCACTGTGAATAGAGCCACCTGATGTGCACCCTATTCTATTTGCATCACACTGCAATGCAGGTACTATCTCTAACGCCATCAATTTCCACGAATTTTCTACCATTGATAGTCTTTTCTCACATTCCGCAATGATGCTGCACGCATTAAGGGTGATCCCAAATGTCAACTCGGTTGGATAGACATGATCTTCAAGCATAAGTGGATAAAGCTGCCAAACCCTGCTGGCTTCTCCATGCTCCAAATAGGAAGAAAGCATTGTGGTCCATGTAATCATATCTCTTTCTTCTTTTCTTGCATCTGCAGATGCAATAGCAAGCCCTTTTCTCCCCATCCCTGCAATCAATATCTCCACATATTTCTCATCAATCACCAAATCTGCTATGCAAGTACCTGAAATCAAGCAAATTTCCTGCCAAATAGAACCGATTAGTGCATCAAAATCAACCATTTTTGGGGCTAACAGATGCATCCACATGGACATGGAAGGGTTTATTCCAATCAAGAGTGGTGAGTATTGGTGCCGTGCACAAACGTTTCTTCAGTTCGTTGAAAGAATTCTCGCATTCGTCGTTCCACTCAAAATTAGACAACAAGGCATAAAGGGGTCTAGCTATGATCGCGTACATGTGGATAAACCTACGGTAGTATCCACAATGGCCCATAAAGGCTTGTACCTCTTTAATATTCCTTGGCCTTGGTAGCTCCGCTATGGCTCGTACCTTATCTTCATCTGTTGAGATTCCATTCTTAGAAAGAATATGACCTAAGATTTTACCTTGACGCACCATAAACACACACTTTTCTGGGTTCAGACACACTCGATATTCTCTACACTTGTTGAAGATTTGTATGAGCTCAGGGATGTGAAACCTTCTTTCTTGGGAATGAGCACATAAATCATCCACATACACTTCTAAGCTCTTTCACAAGAACTCTTTGAAGACATGACACATGAGCCTTTGGAATGTTGCAGGTGCATTGGTGAGCCCAAATGGCATCACACGAAATGCAAAGATTCCCCACTCTGTAGCAAAAGCTGTTTTGTGTTGATCTTCTGGGGCAATGGCTACTTGATTGTAACCTGAAAATCCATCAAGGAAGCTATAAACTTCCTTTCCTGCAACACGCTCCAATAGGTGTTCTGTGATTGGAAGTGGATAACTATCTCTAATCGTAGCGGCATTAACTTTTTTAAGGTTAATACACACTCGCAACTTCCCGTTCTTCTTGGGTACCACAACAATGGGGGACACCCATTCGGTATGCTCAATCTCATAGATGAATCCAACTTCAATCAACCTGTCAATTTCTTCTTTTATCTTGGCCGCATAAGTGTCATTATATGTGTAGGGCTTCTGTTTGGTGGGCTTAGCATCAGCAGTCATGGGGATAGTATGAGAGCAAATTCTTGGATCTACCCCTTTCAAGTCTCTATAGTGCCATGCAAACACATCCCTATATTCCCTTAATAGAGCTATGAGCTCCATTTCTTCTCTGGCACTTAGGTCATCTCCTATATATGTGCATCTCTCTTCGTTCTCTTCAATGGTCACTACAATCTTCTTGGTCTTTTCTTTATTATCATATGATTCTCCTATGATGGCCTCTCTCTTAGGCATTCGTACCAAAATTTTGCGGTCGTCAACTTCATATTTCTTGAAGTTTTCTGGTACTTCAAACAATGATTCCTCCTCTTCTTGTTTCACTGCTTTTCTTTTCTTTTTCTTTTGACTACTCTCACTTCCATCCTTTGAGTTTACTGTTTTAATACTTGTGAGAGGTTCTTCTTCTTTCTGGGTGAACACTCCTATATCTTCTAGATAGTGCTGCTCTGAGTTAAAGCAACTATCCATCACAATAGACTCCAGATCATCGTCATTCTCTTCTTCTTCTATGACATCACTAGGGTCACATTCTTCTAGCAAGGGTTGACACATGAAAACTGAGATATCATAACCCTCCTCATCACAATGAGGTGTCCACTGTTCCTCATTGACAGCAATGTCCATGGTGGCTAAGATTTTTGGCCAGCCATGAGGCTCAAACTCCTCATCTGGAAAGATCATCGGTGTGTAGGCTGGGTCTCTAACTGGTCTCTCTCCTAGCGAAGTTCCTTCTTCTCTTGCCTTTAAACGTTTTTCCTCTTCCTTTGCGACCTTGCACATCCACAAATGAGTATCTTCATGCAGCCATGATGGATCAGGTGAACTTTCAGAATGCACAGAGATGGAATCTTCTTTCACTTTGTGGATAGAATTCCACTGTAGGGGTGGTACATCTCTGAAGGTGTAATCCTTCAAATTGACCTTGGTGGTGACCCCTAAGTGCTGTAAGTACAAGGAGTTAGTTCCCCAATCCTGTACTATTTGCAATTGTCGTAGGAAGGGTCTTCCTAGGATCATCTCATAGACATTATTTTTCTCAAAGTCACATATAGCAAATGTGTGCTCAAACTCTACACCACAAGTGGTTAGAGTGATCCCTTCTAGCAATCCTAGAGGTCTTTCAAAATGACCATCAGCCATTTGAAGCTTCATTCTAGTTGGTCTTAATGTGGGCTTGCCCCATTTCTTCCACAAGGAGGTGGTCGCAATAGCAACACCAGCACCTGAATCTATGATTGCTTTGGTTGTGTAACCTTGGTAGGTGATTGGAAGATAAGTATTACCTTCTTCACCCTCACACATGTCCCCTATTTTGTCTAGAGGTATCTCTGGTACCCTTTGCTTGGAGCCTGCTTTTGGCATGTTGGAATCAAGTTCTGGAACCTGATCCTTCACATGATTCCAAAGCTCAGGTTTTGCTTTGAGCAGCTCTTCTACAGTGAGATGACACTGAACCTTAGTGTTCTTCACGACATCCGTGTTCCTTGGAACCACTGAATCTTCATTTCTTACTAGTATTGTGGGAGCTCTAATCTGGAGAGATTCAGATTCCCATGGGCCTGGAAATTGAGGCAGTTCTTCTAAGGTATTAGATTCAAAATCTAACCTTTCGTCTTCTTGTTGTTCTGCTTCATCTCCGTAAATAGATGGAATGTCTTGGGGAAATTGATCATGAAGATCATCAATCTCAGGAATAGGAGGGGGATTACCCTTCTCCTTGGCCCATTTCTCTTCTTGTATTTCCCGCAAGAATTCTTGAGAGTACTGTTGAATTGAAGGAGGTATTCCTGGATCCGTGGAATTAGGAACATAAGCTCCCATTGGTGGTGAGCTTCCTCTTTCAATAACTGGTTGAGCTTGTGGAGGTAAAGAAACTTGTGGTTTGTTTACCAACTGCTCTAATCGTTCTAGTAAGCCCTGGAAATGCAAATCCCCTTTGACATAGTTTGTCTGATTGAACTTTTGACTAGTCTCAAGTATAGCTTGAGCTTGTTCTACCATTTTCATGCACATTTTCATCCGTTCAATCTCTAAGTCCGCTCTAGGGTAACTCTTGTCTAGGTTTGCAGCTGTAGGCCCTTCTTGAAGTCGAGCCTGGTAGGCCTTGAACATCATGTCCAAGCCTTCTGGGGTTGGATCTGCAAGAACAGACCCTGGTTGTGGTCTATTTACAATGGGTGGTGGGGTGGGATGAGGCGGAGTGGATGGAGTTTCGGCATGCGAGGGGCTTTGCGATGCAATGTCTTCTCTCTTGTTTTCCTCTTACTAGGCTCTCCCGATTCACTCGACTCTGATTGTTCTACTGGTTTATCCTGTTTTAATGCTTGTGCCCTAGTAACTGCCTGTATAGGTGCCACATTACTGCTACTTGAACTTGAATCTGCCACTAAGCCTACCACATTAATGGGTGTAATCTTGGGTGCGCTAGAGGGGTTTCTTGGACAATCTCTAGGGAGATGGTCTTTGCCACAATCAGGGCAAAAAGCCTGTATTGTGATAGCCTGTCCTTGACTCGGAGATGATGGGTGGGGACAGTCACAAATGAAATGATCACCTTGACATCTAAAACAAGATCCTCTAGGGGCTTGTGGTCTCATTTGTCTCAATTGGGGCCTAGGGTTAGGATTTGTGTACATGACATTGGAGTATTTTGGCTCCCAATTTTGCTCCATAGGTGGTGCCTCATATTGATACGAGTAAATCTCACTATGTTCAGGTGACTCTGTGTAATACGCATGTGGACTACCTTCATGGGAGTAGTCTGAACTATGAGCATGAGAATCATTATCTGGTATCAATGGGGTTAGGGGCACCAATGCTCTATTTGGATTTTCCTCTCCCACATCATATTTGACTGGAATCACGTTGGCTGGAGCTGGTGGTTGGTTTCCCAAGACAGGTTGTGGCCTATATGGTACCTGATATTGCTGTTGTGGTCTATAATATGGTTGTTGGTATTGGTTCTGATACCTACCTTGTGGGTAAGGTTGCTGATAATTCTGTCTAACAGCCTGCCTATTGTAGGGACAATCTTGAGCCGTGTGGTTTGTGTATTTTCTCTCAATAGTGCAATATGGAGCATTCCTTTCTCTAATGTTTTGGTTTTGCATTGGGCATACATTAGCCATGTGGTCGCCCCCACAAGTATAACACCGATTCACTGGAGTGACTCTCTGTGTTTGTTTATTTTGGACTCCCAGCTTCTTGGCAACTTGCTCAGCTATCTCCTCTATTTCCGTGGAGATTTTTGAAGTATGACTAGTAGAACTATCTGAATCCTTATAGAGTTTGGATAATCCTAACTCCTCACCCAAGTTATCTTCTATGTCAATGCATGTCCGCACGCACTCTTCTATGGATCTAGGCTCTTTCAAATATACATATGATCTTAACTTTGTGCTCAGTAAGCCATCTAAGAACAAAGCCACTTGTTTGGCTGGTGTGGGTAACTCGGGAGCAGGGCATCTTTCTAGGTACTGTCTGAACCTTCTACCTGCTAGTCGCACTGTTTCTTGGGGTGTGTGCTTGAAACTGTGGATCAAGGATGATGTGTTATGCCTGATACCACTCTTGGAAAATTCTACAATGAATTCGTCTAGCAGTTGACCTATATCGCGATAGTTGCGACTACTTAATGGTTGAAACCAAGCCAAGGCAGTGCCCTTAAGAGTCAAACCAAATGCCTCGTATTGGGTGAATAAATCCTCAACCTGTTCAGCTCTTAACACTTGTTTGAACTCGGCCACATGATCAGAAGGATCTCCTGACCCGTCAAAATAATTCTTCATTGCCTTGATCACTTGAGTGGGTCTAAGGGTTCTTGGGTGCTCTCGGGGTCTAGGCAATGGAAAATCATGTTCATCTCTTTTTTGCCTATGTGCTTGATGTCTCTCTCTTTCAGGTCTTTCATTTTCAAATCCTGATCTATTCCTGCCCACGGTGTGTGCAAAACTTACCTCAGGTCTCTCTCTAGTTCTTTCTCTTTGGGCTTCATGAGCGTGGGATGATCCTACTCCTTGGATGCCATGGGAAACATTGGATCTTGGTGGGGGGAAAATCAATTCATTCTTCCAAGTATATGCATGTCTATCATGTTCTGTTACCAAGAAAATTTTCTCTGATGTGTTATCCAGGTAAACAACTTTGCCTGGCATCTCTGGATCCTTGAACTCGTAGATGATGACTATGCCCAATTGGCTAGGTTGATCTGGCTTGAATCTCCAAAAGGCTTCCTCTGTTTCTCTATTCAAAAATAGTTCTATGCTTTTGTTATCTTGAGGGATCCAGTCTGGAGTGATCACTCGGGTCAAAACTGACTTACCTCTAGGAGTCTGGGGTCCTTGTCCTACATTTCCTTGTTCTAGGTCTCCTATTTCATTCTCAGGAATGACATTTCCAAACTCATCAGTCCTATCTGGTAGGTTGGTGACCACATACATGGTTCCTTCCTTATCAATGTATGAACCCTCTTCGAACTTGACCACCGGGTGTTCAAGTCCAAAGGATTGATCTGGATTTTTGAGTTGGACCACTGATCGCCTCAGACCATCCTCATAGATGCGAGCACCTAATTGGTTGGTCCGAATATATTCCAACTGTGTCTTATAGGGACCTTCTGGTGTTTGTAGATGGGCAGTCCCTGAGCCACCTGCAGGTTTTCCCATACTAAAAGACATTTCTGAATCACTTGTGTCTGAACTTAGTAAAAGATGACCACTTAGTTGTTGTGCCCAAGACTTGGATGTATGGTTGACACTAGCCTCAGAAGATCTAATGCTTTGTTTATCCTTGCCTAAGTGTCTACCAGATCTCAGGTTCATAAGCTTTAGTCAAGAGTCCAAATTTTCCCTTTGGAATGGTTCAAAATTCTTTGGAGCCCCTTTGGTTCCCTAGTCCCACCTGAGGGTCAACTTCAAATTATCCTATCTCAAAATCAACGCGTTATTCGTGTAGGATTTGAAACGAGCTTTCCAACAAGCTAAAGAGCTCAAAAAATGGACTTTGGATGAGAAAGTTATGTCAAATCAGGCTCCTCGGGGTCAAAACAGGCAAAACCTTTGAAAATCGCGATTTTGTGAACTTTCAGAGAATCGCGATTTTGTGAACTTTCAGAGAATCGCGATTTTGTGAACTTTCAGAGAATCGCGATTTTGTGAACTCAGAAAATCGCGATGTTGAGCAGAAAATCATGTTTCTAAAAATCGCGATGTTGAGCACAAAATCGTGTTTTTGAAAATCGCGATGTTGAGCACAAAATCGTGTTTTTGAAAATCGCAATGTTGAGCACAAAATCGTGTTTTTGAAAATCGCGATTTTGACTCAGAGAATCGTGATTTACAAAATCGTGTTTTTTTCACAAAATCGTGTTTTCTCAAAATCGTGTTTTTGGCATGAAAATCACGATGTTGAGCACAAAATCGTGTTTTTGAAAATCGCGATTTTGAGCGAAAATTCGTGTTTTCAGAGAATTGCCTTTTTCACAAAATCGTGTTTTTGGCTGAAAATCGTGATTTATGAGAATCGCGATTTTGAGCCCACTGAAAATCGTATTTTCTCAGAATCGTGTTTTTGGCATGAAAATCGCGATGTTGAGCACAAAATCGTGTTTTTGAAAATCGCGATTTTGAGCGAAAATTCGTGTTTTCACAGAATCGCCTTTTTCACAAAATCGTGTTTTTGGCTGAAAATCGTGATTTATGAGAATCGCGATTTTGAGCCCACTGAAAATCGTATTTTCTCAGAATCGTGTTTTTAACAAGAAAATCGCGATTTTGAGCACAAAATCATGTTTCTGAAAATCGCGACGTTGAGCACAAAATCGTGTTTTTGAAAATCGCGATTTTGACTCGGAGAATCGTGATTCACAAAATCGTGTTTTTTCACAAAATCGTGTTTTCTCAGAATCGTGCTTTTGATATGAAAATCGCGATTTTGAGCACAAAATCGTGTTTCTGAAAATTGCGATTTGGACTCAGAGAATCGTGATTCACAAAATCGTGTTTTTTTCACAAAATCGTGTTTTTGGCTGAAAATCGTGATTTGTGAGAATCGCGATTTTGAGCCCGCTGAAAATTGTGTTTTTAGAAAATCGTGTTTTTTTTTTTTATATGAAAATCGCGATTTTGAGCACAATCACAGAATCGCGATTCTGAGAATGACCACAGAATCATGATTTTTTCAGCCAACTTTTAGGCGGGAAAACAGAAAATCGTGATTTTTCAAAAATTTTGAATTTTCACAAAATCGCGATTTTCATCACAGAATCACGTTTTTTGGCGGGAAACTCAAATTTCTGAGCGCCGGCTATGGCGAGCTCCATATGAGCAGAAAATCATGAAGAAAACACTGCGCTTGCTCTCCCTTGCACCTCCTAACTCCTTCCCACACAATAATGCATGAAAAATGGTATGAAAATGGTGAAAATGCACTAAAAAACAAGAAATTTCTATGAAGAACAAGATGGAAGAAGGTGGAGATGATGATGATGATGAAGATGAAGAGGAAAAAACAGAAAATGAACTGAAATGACAATTTTTTTACCTTCCAACGTCGCAAATCTACGATCTTACCATCACAACGCTCGTCCTCGAAGCTCTCTCCCCGGCAACGGCGCCAAAATTTGGTGTAGCTCAAGCGTAAGCACCACCTCCTTTACTTGTCAATCCGCGGAGACGTGAGGACCGGTATGAAGACCACGAGCAAGTGAAGGCACAAGTGCGTGAGTGAAAGCACACAAACATGCACACACATACACACACACACGCACAAAGTAAGATCAAAGAGAGGAACAATGGAAAGCTTAGATTGCAAAAGAGTTCTCTTACAAAAGTTCTATTCTCTAACAAGCCACCCCCAAAAATGAGCTCTCTAGCTCTTTTTATAGTTTTTTGACTAGTTTTGGCCCTGTCCAGACCTAGTGTCCGGCCTAGTTAAAAATTAGGTTCGAGGGCTTATTGGGCTCAAACGAAGTCTAAAAATTATGAAAATTGGTACGATGGTACTTCTAATACTCCTCAAGCTCGAGGACTCCTCGGCTTGAACAAAATGGAGTTACTAAAAATAGATAATGGTATTTACAATGGTTTTTAGTGATGAAAATCACTATTTTTGTAGGAGATTCTTCTGAAAATTTGACATACACTTCTTGGAGCTCCCTACTTGCTCCCTTTCCTTGCGTGTCCACCTTTTGATGTGCTTCCATGCTTTGTCCTTGACTTTGAGCTTCAACAGTAGCTCTTATAGTCTACTATAAGTTTGCAAAATTTCATTTTAAGCCTTTGTACTTGTGCATAGGAAAGTTTAGAACAGTGAGCATATATCACCGCTTGCGGACCTAGTGGAGGGAAGCAATCTTCCATTGTTGCATTGGGGTGTTAGAATCATCCCCCATCAGTGGTATCAAATCCAAGTTGGAGGCTTGGAGACATCAGTAGCATCATATTGAAGAATTGAAGGGATCAAGACAAGTCGTGGAAGCACAAGGAGGACTCATCAAAGCAAGAAGACATCGAAAGGGGGCTACGTGGATTGAGGTCTCAACTAGTCGAAGGTTAGCAAGGGAGAAGCTATCAAAGGGTAATATCCACACCTTCTAAAGCATACAAAAACTTGAGGACAAGCTAGAGGAGAATGTTAGAGCTCAGTATGGCTGAGTATAATGCACAAATAGAGAAGTTTGAGAAAGGCAATTATCAACCATGGAAATTTAGAGTTAGCTACTACCTTATGGCCAAAGGATTGTGGGGATTGGTGAGCGGCATTGAGCCAATGCCTCATGTACATGATCCATCACTTCAAGGGTAGGTCAAGGCACTAAATGAATGGATAGAAAGGGATAGGAGAGTCATATTCGTTCTATCCCAACATATAAGCAATAGCATGATACAAGACTTGGACACATCCAAGAAGGTTTTAGAGACCTTGGAGAGATTGTACTCTTCATCAACCAAGGCAAGGAAGATTCAGCTCAAGAATGAGCTAAATAATCTTGGGAAAGCACCAAGTATTAGCATAAATGAGTACATTTTGAAGGTTAAGGAGCTTGCAAATGCCCTAGGCTTGAATGGGAGCCCAATCAAAGATGAAGATCTTGTCGCGCACACTCTCAATGGCTTGAGAGAGGATGAAAGGTGGAAAGCGTTCATCACATCAGTTTATGTGAGGGATTCGCTACTAGAATTTGATCAATTAGTCACATTGATGGTGATCAAGGAGATGAACCAAGGAGATTCACAATCGAAGGGCAACCAAGCCCAAGTTTTCTATGCAGGTAGAGGCAAAGGCAAAAGAGGTGACCAAAACTCCCAAGGCAGAGAGAGAGGAAGGTCAAACTCAAGCTCAAGCAACCAAGATGGCTCCAACCAAAGCTATGGATTAAGAGGAAGAAGGAGTAGAGTGTTGATATATTTAGGTAGTGATGTGTGTGAACATACTAGGAGCGTCGGGGCACTTTTTTCAATCTTTAGGAGGTTTTTTTCCCTCGGCTTGTATATATGCCTATTGCCCTAATGTGATACTGTTGTCAGGATCTTGCTCACGTGCATACAGAGATTACGGACGCAGAAAAACACACAAAAAATAGAGAAAACAAGAGACGAGACGGAACGCAAGATTGGGTGCAATCTCCCCCCATGCACTCTGTTTCGACAGTCCACAGAGTGCATGTATTTATAGGAATTTTGATTACGTCGAAAAGAGTGGTTACAAGAGGGCGGCTTCGAAAAGCAGGCGTGAAACTAAAAGTTGATAACTTTTACAGAAAGCCATTGCTTTCAATAACAGAAGACCCTTATTCTAACCATTACTTTTCTAACAATAGAACCTTCTACGCGGGTTTATTTACAAGCTAAATAATAATTATTCGGATTATTGATGTCCGCCCTTTCACGCCTTGCACGCTCCTCACGAACCTTCAGCTGCTATATCAGAAACATCAAAAACATATTAATACATTAATAATATAAAACTTTAGCAATGCATTGTTCAATAATATACAACATGCCGCCCAGTTGACAAGCAACTGAGGTCAGTTGATAAAATAAGTTAACACTCTAACAATAACAATACATTGTTCAACATATTCCATGTTATTGTTACAATCCAACAATGCATTGGCTATTCCATATTTCAATCCAACAATGCATTGGCCAACATCTTCCATAATACATTAATAATTTAACACACTCCAACAATTACTTGTTCAACATATTCCATAATTCATAACATGCCCCTCAGTTGAAAGAACAACTGACCTCAGTTGATAAAATAATAAACATGGATAGCCAGTCACATGTTTCATCACTGAACGAAAAAAAAAACATAGGCATGTTCCATGTAAAAACACATGCATGGAAACGTTCATGGAGGTGTTAAGTTATTAAAAGTATCTGTGAGATGCGGACATAATCTTTCTAATGAGTTTGGGCAAGCAAAACTTGAATATGCTCCTATAAACTAAATTCAATATGTAAATGCATCACAATTATCAAACATGTAGGGTAAACTTTAAAGGTAGAAATGAATCCTTAAACTCTTCTTGAAAAGCCTTCCAGGTGCGTGGACAATCTGTAGTCTGAGAAAGATCATTCCACCATTGCTGCGCTCTTCCGACCAAATAATTAGTGGCAAACTCGATTTTCTTATTTTCTGAATATAACTCATCGGAAAAGAAATCGTTGAATAGGGATAGCCATGATAAGACAAAGCGGCCATCTATTCGTCCGTAGAATTGAAGCATAGCATAACGTCCTTGTATGGTTTGTTGAAGTGTTTGAAGTTCTTGGTTCATAATCTCTAACTCTTGCTCGAATGAAACTCCAGGTAAAGGTGAATTACTGTAATCCTCCATGGTGCTCTTGGACCCTTGCTCTCAACCTTGGTGTATTGAACCTTCTTGTTTGCAACCTTGGTGTCTCGATCCCGTGTTCTCAACCTTGCTTGGTATCTTGAACACTCAATCAAGTGCCACCCAAGGATTTTGAAGGAATTCACACTTCCAAGCTAGCTCATTGGAAAGTTCGTTCTGAGAGCTTTCCAACGGTATATTACACGCCTCAATCCGACCTACGGATTGAAAGTTACACTTGATTCTTTGTTGGGTCCATCCTTGAAATCGCCGCGAGCGCCTTCCACAAGTAAGTAAGAGAGAGAACTAGAGTACAACTCCAAGAGATGGTGGAGTGGTCAAAGTACTTCCCTTGAAAGTAGGAGGTTGTGGGTTCAAATCCTCCTACCTTAGGGACTCTAAACCTCTCTATTACCACTCAAAAATTAAAATTGCCTCGCACGTAGCCAACGGCTGCCAACGCTCGCCAAGGGAGCCTTGGGTGCCAATGTTGCCAATGTATTGCCTAAGTTATTGCCTAAGTTATTTGCCTTAGTCGACGCCTTGCCGTAGGTGTAAACGTAGGTTCTGGTTCTGGAACAGGAACAGAAACCGAAACTGAAACTGAAACAGAAACCGAAACCGAAACCGAAACCGGAACTCAAACAGAAACCGAAACTAAAACCAAAGACGGAGACGGAGACGGAGATGGAGATGGAATCGGAATTTAGAATCGCGAACAGAGAACATAACCCTCTGTATTGACGCGTGCAGAGCTCTGATACCACTGTTGTCAGGATCTTGCTCACGCGCATACAGAGATTACGGACGCAGAAAAACACATAGAAAATAGAGAAAACAGGAGACGAGACAGAACGCAAGATTGGGTGCAATCTCCCCCCATGCACTCTGTTTTGACAGTCCACAGAGTGCATGTATTTATAAGAATTTTGATTACGTCGAAAAGAGTGGTTACAAGAGGGCGGCTTCGAAAAGCAGGCGTGAAACTAAAAGTTGATAACTTTTACAGAAAGCCATTGCTTTCAATAACAGAAGACCCTTATTCTAACCATTACTTTTCTAACAATAGAACCTTCTACGCGGGTTTATTTACAAGCTAAATAATAATTATTCGGATTATTGATGTCCGCCCTTTCACGCCTTGCACGCTCCTCACGAACCTTCAGCTGCTATATCAGAAACATCAAAAACATATTAATACATTAATAATATAACACTTTAGCAATGCATTGTTCAATAATATACAACAGATACTTATCTTTGTACATTCTCTAGTAATACATTCAATATTCTGTGTTGTGCTCCAAGCTTCTTCTCCTTCCTTGTGCTATTCGCATGCTTCCGTAGACATCTATCTCCAATAATTGGTATCAGAGCAGGTCGTCGCTTCATCTAGGGCACCATCAACACTCCTCCAGCTGCAATCTTAGAATCGCACGAATTTCGGTGAGCATACTCAGCGTGTTTTCAAGATCAAAGCAGCTTGTCTCTGTGGTGCCAAAATCACGATCTGAGCTTGTTTCAACCTTCGAACGCACTATCGTAGTGCTTGTGCAGGCTATTTCATCTTTTTGTGCCAAAGGTATATACCAGTTTCTATTCTCGAGTATAAGTGTCTCGAAGTTTGCTACAGGTGTAGTGAAATTCGTCTGGGCGATTTTGTTCAACTTTTTGAGATACAGTGAATTTTTTGCATCAAGGTATTTTAGTCATCGCCCATGGTTGAAAGCAGTGATGTATTCCGTATGTTGGCTGTTGAGGATAAGTTGGATGGTACCAACTACCCGTTATGGGCTTATATGATGCGACATGTATTGGTTGGACTGTGGAACATTATGCAGGGTGTTGAAAAACATCCTATCACATCTGCAACTGTTACAATTGTAGGTACAGAAGCTGAGGCAGAAGGTGTCGAAGATAATTATATTCTGCATATTCCTGTTCGTGCTACATTTTTTGCTACATGTACTGCAGAGCAGATTCATTGGGATGGCAGAGATGCCCAGGTACATGCATTGATAGCTTTATCTGTCAAACATGCTATTATTCCTCACATTCACTCTTGCAGAATAGCTAAGGATGCTTGGGATACACTTACCACATTGTACCAAGCTAGGAATGAGGCTCGTGTTGCTTACCTCCGAAAATAGTTGGAGTGAGCACATGAATGAAGGCAATTCTATGGATAGTTTCCTAACAAAGATCAAAGACTTGAAGGAACAATTGATTTCTGCTGATGAGGTTATACCAGATAGCTCACTTGTGCAGACCGTTCTGAATGGTCTTCCTGATTCATATAAGAGTTTTGCTTCTACTCTTTGGTTGATGATGAAAGGAAATCCAAATGCCTTGTCATTTGAGAAGTTAGTCTCTATTCTATTGCAAGAAGATCAGTCCAGGTAGAACAGGTCCATTATCCATGTTGCAGATCAAGCCTTACTGGCTAGTCAGAAGGGCAAAGGAAAATGGAGCTCTTCTATTAGTAAGCAGAAATCTACAAATGCTACACATTTGAAGAACCAAGATAAAGATGAGAAAAAATAAAAAAAGAAGAAACAATTTTGCAAGTACTGTAAAGGAAATGATCATATCATAAAGAACTGTCCAAAATTGGCTGCTAAAGAGGCAAAGAAGAAAGAGGCTGGAATGGTTGTTGCAAAAGCCTCTACACCAAAAACAGAGTCTGCTAATCTTGTACAGGAAGAAGAATGGGTGTTTACTACTGTTTGCTGTTTTGACCCATCTTCTCAGTGAGCAGTGCATGCCTGTAGTAGACTCAGATGTTTGGTACTTTGACAGTGGGGCGACCAAACATATTACCTCGCAGCACCGTTTCTTCTCTTCACTCGAGCCTACCCCTATAGGGAATACTGTTACATGCACCAAAAACTCCTCTTATCTTGTTATGGGAGTTGGTAAGATCATTTTGACTACTACTGATGGTAGTCCTTTCACTTTTTTAGATGCTTTGTTTGTGCGAGGGATCAAGAAAAATATGTTATCAGTCTCTGCATTAGCCAAGATTGGCTTGGTTGTGAAATTTGTTGATGATATGTGTACAAGTCATGATCTGTTAAATGGCAATGTGATTATTGCTTCTGGCATTTTATGTCATGGGCTGTATAAGCTCATAGACTATGAAAGATTTGTAAATGATTTGGCATGTGCAGTACATGATTCTCAGGCTATGTCAGATGCAAAGCTTTGGCATGCACGCTTTGGTCATCTGAATTTTGCTAGTTTGCTACACCTGCAAAAATCTGAAATGGTGTCCTCTTTGCCCAGACTTGAGGCACCTGGAAAACATGTTTGTGAAGGCTGTATTTTGGGCAAAATGCAGCATTCATCCTTTCCAAAAGATGGTTTAGTTCGGGCTACTCAGAAATTGCAACTTGTACATAGTGATGTTTGTTGCCACATCATGGATGTACCACTTCTTAGTGAGATGGTACATATGCGACATGGTATCATTTGAGGCATCTTGCCCCTACTTGGTAGAGGACTTGAGAGGAGAGTTTATTAGAACTCTCATGTGAGACTTTAAGAGTAACTCATTATGTAGAAAAGAGGCTCGACCGTTGGGCAGAAAATAAGTGTGATCATGCTCTCTGTGGGAAGAACTCGCATCGAAGTTAATAGCTATGGCGTCGAAGTTAATAGATATGGTGTGAGACAAAAGGAGACGAACGTAAAACTGGTATCAGAGCAAGTTCTTGGTGCACACACGCTGCAGAGCACAGGAATCGAACCCACGCCCCCTCAAAGGAAGGCGCTTGGACTATCCAAGGTTCCATCTCTTCTAGATGTCCATAGAACAACACGACTGCAAGATATGTCTTATTGAAGACCATGTCTAGGAGCAAAAAGAAGAGTAGGACCAGCTTCCATGATCGACATCCAAAATAGAGGTGATCTTTATCTTTGTAGCTCAGTGATGAGTAGCACCTCCTTTAATGTCAATCCGGGAAGATGTGAGGATGGTATGAAGACCTCGAGCAAGTGGCGGCACAAGTGCGTGAGTGAGAAGCATACAAGCATGCACACACATACACACACGCGCGCACACACGGCAAGACAAAGAGAGAGAATCAATGGAGTGCTTTAGATTACTTTCACAAGCTCTTACAAGTTCGTTTCAATTACAATCTAACCTCAAAAATGAGCTCTCTAGCTCCTTTTATAGTTTTTGACTAGCTTTTGGCCCTGTCCAGACCTAGTGTCCGGCCTAGTTAAAAATTAGGTTCCAGGGCTTATTTGGGGGTTCAAACGAGGTCTAAAAATTATGAAAATTGGTACGTAACTACTTCTAAGGCTCCTCAAGCTCAAGGACTCCTTGGCTTGCACAAAATGGAGCTACAAAAATGTGAAATGAGATTTACAATGATTATTAGTGATAAACATCACTGTTGTTGTAGGGATTTCTTCTAGTGATCTGCCATACATATCTTCAAGTTCCCTACTTGCTCTTCTTCCCTGCGTGTCCATTTCTCTGATTTGCATTAATGTCTTGAAAAAATATTGGCCTACTTGCCAGATCTTCTTTGACTGCCTTGTTTGCTTGTGCTGTCCCTTCGCTCACTTGTGCTGTCCCTTCGCTCTGACTCCCTTCTTTGACTTTCACGTCTTGTAGATCCTGATGTACCAAGGCTACTGCCAACACCCCCCCCCACTCTCGCGTCTGTCGCCCCTGACAGACCCTTGTCTAGCTGCTTTTTGTACGTAGTATTGTACAACATCGGCGGCGAGGTGGTGTTCTTCTAACCTGAGTCCCCTTGCTAGATCTGTCAGCAATGCATCCCAATTGACTGGCCCTGGGACCTCTGGATGTGGCACCCGTAACTGCTCTGAGTGAATGGTTCGCTCCACAGCAAATAAATGGAGGAGATGTGAGGGTCTGGGCACAAATATTTCTGAGTGGTATTCCCAGAACCCTGTTATGAACATCTCTTCGAATGTTTGTTTAAAACAGGCCGGGAGGTATTTTATTCTGGCGTGCCAAGCGTAGATCACCTCTATGGAAGGAGTGGTGCTCATGTCATATACCAAATCTTGGTTTCCTGTAAGGAATCCGACGCCTGAGAAGTGTGGGTCTTTGATATTCTTGAATGTCCTGAATGTAATAAGCATTAACTCAAAAATTTTCATGCACATCTGGGCCATTACATCAGGGGTATTCTTTAATCGGAGGCTCCAGTGCCGTATAGTGGAAATCATGTAATTGACGGTGGGAGGCCCTTGAGGGGGTGCTAGATAGACGTAGTTTAACCATTTGGCGCATCCCTTGATATTCTTGACTGCAATGGTAAACTCTGGCCATGTGCGCCTGCGGAGTACAGGAACATAACAAGGGTTATATTTAATAAAAAGGGGCATATTCGTCCAGGTGCGAACCATCTCCGGATAGGTTTCGAGGAGTCGGATCCTCCAAGTGGGTTGATGAATGGATCCTTTTTTAGCGCTCTCTGGGATGTCATCTGGCCCAAATTGTGTAGCAAACGTTGGAGGTTTGCCACATTTGTGTTGGATTTCTGCATTGTAGTCCGCCAGGAGTATACAATAGGGCACGTATTGATCATCATTGGTTCCGATCCATCTATGGTGGGACATGCTGCGGAAGTATTCTGATTTAATAATAGTGTCCTCTATCTTTGCCATAGATTGGATTTGAACTGCGACTCGATCTTCATGAGTTGATGCCGTTTTCTCTAGTGTTTGGAGCCACTCAGGTACTTCGATTTCTAGCGTATCCATTCCTTCTGCGGTTTGTTCACCACCTGGCATTGGCATAGGAACGTAAGGTTCCTCATACGTCTCATCTACCTCGATGGGTACCAAATCCTCGGGTTCAGGTTCGACCACTGGAGAGGGTTGCCTTTCATGAGTGAGTAATCGTGCCTGTAATTCAGCCACCTGCTCTTTCAATGCCATGACTTCTTCTGAAGTCGTGGTCGTTTCTGTGACTTTGGGTACTGTCTGTTGCTCTTGGAGTTGATTGCGCAGCGCATCACGTTCCCTTTCCAAGTCATCATGCGCTTCTAATAGGTCTGCATAGCCGTCCAGGATGGTCTTCATTGTCTCTGAGGGTACAGCTTTAAATTGCTCTGGATCGATTTCGTGTGGAGAGCCTTCCATTGCAGCTTCTAGATTTGCTTCATTTTGCTGCTGCAGTCTCTTGTTTTCCTCAAGGGCGGCCGCCATGTGTTTTCTGAGAAGTGCCAAGTTACGCCGAACTTTGAGATTATCGGCTTGGTATACCTCAAGTAAAGCCTCCAGTTGTTTGGCACCTGATTCTGTCGATGGTTGGGGTGCTGCCGATAAGGTTTGGTGAGCCTGCTCAAGCGCCGCGTAGCGTTGACTCAGTTCTGCATTTTCTGTGTGTAGAATGTGAAATTGTGTTTGTAAGTCCTGGTGGTGCGTTTCCAGTTGCTGATACCGGTTGTCCAGAGCTTTGTACTCATGTTGGAGCTGATATACACATTGGTTTAATGCAAAAAATATGTTATTTACATTAAATAATGATGCAGGGGGAATGGGGGCGGGAATGGGAGAGGTGAATGCTGTGGATGTAAGTGGAGATGTGGGTGGAGGAGGTATGGGTGATGGTGGCATGGGGGGAGGGAGCGGTGCTGTGGCTGGTGATGTTTCCATCGTGTCAACTGTTTGAGTGACGGTGTAGATGGGAATCGTGGGTGGAGTGGATGTGACCTCGGTGAACAGGGTGGTGAAGGTCGGCATGGTGACTCCCCCGACTTGGATTCCCGGGGAGAGTGGGATGCCCATGACGATGGTAGTGGTGGTGGATGTGGTAGTGCTAGTGTCCTGTGGTGGAGTGAATTGTGTAGTGTGAGGTGGGGATGGTGGTGACAACGGTGCTTCGTGATATTCTTCTGCTTGCGCTGACTCGCCTGGTGCTGATGTATTGATGTGAATTTGCTTCCCGGACCTCCTGGGACGAACGGGAACTCTTTTTTCAAACCTGTGGATGTAGGCCATAGCCTCATGGATGGCCTCGTCCAGTCCTACAGCGTCGGCATGAAGGTTCATGGACTCAATGAACAACTCGTCCACACCTTCCTCCGCTAGCAAGTCGTTCATGAGTCTTTTGCCTTGTTCTAGAGACATCTTATGCTGTTCCTGAACCAGTCGCATGGTTCGATATAGTCTCTTGACTTGTGCCGAATATGCTGGGGCACTTGCTAACTCGGAGAGTTCGTCATATTCTTGGTGTTGTTCTTCGTCGGCCTCTTCTTCATCTCCTCCTGCCTCTTGTTCATCTACATCGACTTCTACAGTTTGTGGTTGGGTGGGGGCCGATGTTGTTTTGGGTCGTGGTTCCTGCGCTCGCGCTGCTTCCGCTTCGAGGTTAGAGTCATAGATTAATCTGGCGATTTCTTCATCCGTGAGGTCCTCAAGAGTAAAACCCTGCGGGAATTCCAAATCGGATGGAATGGGTGGAAACACCAGATTAGGCCCCTCCGTGCTTGGTCTTGGTAACCGGATTGTGAATGGCCTAACTCGTCGTGTCTGGGGAGGAGTGATTTCTGGTGTAGCGGTAGCTCCCCTTGGTTGAGCACAGGGCAGTTGGACTCCCCCCCTCATCTTCTTGGATGGAGGGCCTGCTGTTGATAGCCTTCTTTGGAATTCTTGGACTCGTGACCATACGAGTGCCCGCTGAACAGGCACGTCATAAGCCAAGCATCTATAGATTATTCTGGTCAAAGCGCAACACCCGTGGAGCACATTCTTCTGTTTTTTGTTCCACCTTTGATGCGCTAGGTGGATCTGGTCTATGATCCAGTGTGGCACATTGATGGGCAGGCTTTCGGTTTCTGCTAGATATAAACTGAACCATATTTTTTTCGGGGGCATTGTGAATCGTTCTTGGGCGGGAAACGCGAAGTGTTGCATGATGGTGCGCAGGTGAAGCGCAATGGTAGGTGTCATGGCTACCATATCCTTCAACTTATTCAGATCCTTGTGCTTCATTCGACCTGGGACCATGGTTTCCTTTTCTGTTGGGATGTGCATGCCGTACATACCCAACGCTTCTCTTACCAGATTGAGGCTCAACTTGAATCTTTTGAGCTCATTACCCGGCAGCAGTGATGGCAACACAAAGGTGCTATCGCCGCCCTTGGCTCTGCTTGGCGTGATGGTACTGATCAGATAAGAGCATCGTAAAAAATCCGGCTTTGGTAAGTGAGTCCTGAAATAACTTTCCACACCTGCTTTGACCCAAACTGATCTCATGACTTCAGCATTTTGGTAGCTTTCAAATTCACGTGTGAAAAAGTGGTATCGACCCCATTTGCCATTGAACTCCAATTCTGCTTCCCAGAAGTAGGTTCCATCGCCCAGTGGTCCAGCAACATCACTGAACCAATGCGCATGCTTACCCACTTGAGAAGTGTGTCCTTGAGGAGGATCCTGGATGGGGAGCACATGCACATCTTGAAGCTCTTGCGGTCTTGCAGTGAGGCGTGGCTCAAGGAGAAGTGTTTCTATGTCCACTATCTGGGGACCAGATCCGGCGTGAGAGCTGGTACCTACTTCTGCCATGGCCTGTTTGCTGAGTGGTTCTGTGAGAATATAGAACCAAGTGTTAACATCGGACTGGACAAAATAAATCTGTTGTTGTCCCCGTTTACAACATTAACATGAGATGGATGGTGAGTTAGTGGTTAGTAAGTGCATGAAGGCAGTGTGTGTGGTTAGTGATTATGTTGTCCTAGGAAACTATTGCAGTTAGTAAGTGGGTTATGAATTTACAAATTGGGGTCGGGGGGTTTATTACAGGCCCTAGGCTGCCAAATGCAGTGAATGGGCTTTGCCTTCGGTTTCGGAGAGTCTCTACAGAGCCTTCTCGATGTCGTGGTTTGCAGATGAGGCCTTTTTGGGACCCATTTACAATTGATTACATGTATGCTCTTGGGTTTTGGTGTGTACATGAGTGTCGAGAACGAGTGAAATCTGGTAGTATGCGTCGCTGCGTTATGCTGTTTAAGTTGTGGCCTCAGCGTAGCTAATTGTGCCATCAAGCAAGCCTTAGGCACCCAAATTTGTCTTGATTGTGGGCTTGCCTTCATCGACTTCTTGGGCACCCAAATAGATTTTACTTTAGCAGAAGATTTTCTGAAAAACTTCTTATTAGCGTTGCGTTGTCGGTCACTAATAAGAGGCTTTGCCCCTGTAGTTGGCGGTGGTGCAACTGGTCGTTCGCCTTTCCGTACCCATACCTGATCTATTTGTTGGGCTGTTCTGCTGCGCAGGTACTTTTGATCGCTGACACAGGTAGTACCCTGCTTCTTCTGCCTCTGATCCACCTTGGGTTGCTGCCTCTTTCTAGCCTTTGGAAAAGAAGGGAGTTCCTTTGCATCGCTGACTCCTTTTTTGCGAATATCATTCCTCTGCAACACATAGTTTTGGACAAGAACAGCATGGTCATCTTCATGTGTACCCCTGGAAGGACCAGGAGTCTGTGCCTTTCCTAGTTCCTTGAGTGCTTGATTGTCTAATTCTACTGTAACTCGACTATGATTGACCCAAACATGGAGAAGTCCACTTCTTAGGTTTAGATTGACTGCTTGGTCATAAATCCAATCTTGACCCAGGACAAGAGGCTCAGTGAGATCCTCATCCTGACACACTAGTACTTTAACTGTCATTGCTTCATCATGAATGTAGAGGGGAAGTTCCACCTCGCCCATGCAAGGGGTCTCCACGCCTCCCAATCCTATGAGGTATGCTTCCATAGGTTGGACGGTTAACTGTAACTCTTGACAGTAAGACATTCTAACAGCACTAGTGGCTGCACCTGAGTCAATCAAGGCTCTTACAGTCCTTGCACTTTTTCCTTGTCCTATATCTAGGGTTACGAAAGGACGTCTATCGACTATCCTATGCGAGCTTGTTCCTGCGACTTCACACATGGCCATGGGAAATCCTTGGTCTGCATAGTCATTCGCTTCAGGCTGAACTCTACCTTGCCTTCGTAGTTTCATCCTTCTGATGCGTTCTAAAGCCTCTGCTTGAGCTTCTTCTCTAATTCTCTTTTCTTCCTCTTTGCGTTTCTTAGCAGTGTTGAGTCGGCTAAGCATTTCCTCCGTGAGGGGTTCCTGATACAACTTGACTCTGCAACCGCTAATATAATTTGGGAGAATATCACCCTCTAATGTGGCCAATTGTACTGCTCCGCTCGTGGAGATCCTATTGATGATCATAGGTCCGTAGCCTCTCTTTTCTAGCTTCCTCGCGTGTTGTTTTAGTGTATAGACTAAGACGAGATCTCCTGTTTTCAAGCCTTTATCCTTCACGTGGGCATCAAAGTATGCCTTCTGTCTCTTCTTGGCGGCATATATTCCTGCAGCGGCTCTTAGTCTTGTTTCTCCTAATCGTTCAAGGTCAAAGATCCTAGAGGAGAGCTCGTGACCTGTCCATTCGTGTTCTTGTGCTACTCTCAATGTGGGGATCAGGAAGTCCAAAGGTAGCACAGCGTTTTGGCCGAATACCATCTGAAAGGGGGTGGCTTGGAGTACCGTTTTATAGGCAACTCGGTATGCCCAAACAGCATGGTGTAGCTGTTTGTCCCAATCAGAGCGTTTAGTGTTCACTAGTTTTGTCAGCACATTGCATAAAATCTTATTAGTACTCTCAGCTTGTCCATTAGCTTGAGGGTGATAAGGGGCAGACTTCTTGTGTATTACCAAGAATTCTTGGAGTAGATTTTCAATCACTTCGTTCAAGAAATGAGTGCCTCTATCACTTACAAGCTCTATGGGTAGTCCATATCTCGTGAATACATTCTCGAACAAGAATTTGGCCGTTGTTTGAGCGTCGTTCTTGGTTGTAGCTTTTACCTCTACCCACTTGGTGAGATAATCTGTTGCCACAATGATGTATTCCGCATGAGAACCTTTCGCTGGGGGATTAATAGGACCTACGAAGTCTATTCCCCACTTAGAGAATGCACGTCCACCCATCATAGGTTTCAGTGGCATCTCATCTTTGCGTATAGGATACTGAGTCCTTTGACAGATATCACACCGTTTCACATAGGTATGTGCATCCATGTGAAGGGTGGGCCACCAGAAGCCCGCAAATAATATCGCCTTGATCACCCGATCTGGTCCAAAGTGTCCTCCTGCTACACCTTGGTGAGCAGTTTCCAAGATCTTAAGATATTCACTCTCATGGACACACAATCTCAGGTAACCATCTTTACCGCGCTTATATAGATTATCACCGATGAGTGAGTAATCCAAGGCTTCTTGTTCTAAACTCCTTTTCCTAGCTAGAGTCATGTCTGGGGGGAATGTGTTTGTCCGCAAGAATGATACTAGAGGTTCACTCCAATCTGGCACAATGGATATTTGATAGAGAGTGGCGTGTTCCACAGGTGGCTTAGTGCAGCAGATTGGGCATTCCTTGCACAACTTTTGGACATCCGCTTCCATAGTTGGCCAATGCACTCCGAATCTCTTTAGAGTCTGCAAAGTTCTTTGCTTTGAATGGTGTTGCTCTAACGCACCTACATGTGCTAATTGCAACCATTTAGCGTACTCATCCTCTTCCACGCAACAAGCCAAGATCCCTTGATCTGTGTGCTTGTACATGCTGCCTGCCATGATATGGTACTTTTGGGCTTTTACGATCTCTCTATTCCGTGTGTTCACCATTGGGTGATTAGGCCCGTATGTCAATACTGGTACTATTGGCTTGGCCCACTGCGGCACCACTTCCAAATTAAACAAGTAAGCGTCAGGAAGGTCATCTGGCACTCCTTGTGGGGCTTCTCCCGATGTGAGCCTAGAGAGATGATCTGCTCTCAAATGAGTCCTTCCTTTTCTCACCACAACCTCGAAGTCGTATTCCATTAGCAAGAGAAACCATCTCACTAATCTTCCTGTATTGCATGGCTTGTTTACGAGATACAACAATGCCTGATGATCAGTAAAAAATTTAAACTTATTTGCAAGCAAATAGTGCCTAAATTTCTTGACTGCATATACCATGCCTAATCCTTCGCGCTCTGTTGTGGTGTAATTCCGTTCAGCCGCATTCAATTGTCTGCTGGCGTAGGCAATTGGAAGATCCATATTACCTTCACCAGTAGGTTGTGCCAGTACACATCCAATAGCGTAATTGGATGCATCAACATGAACATGGAATGGCTTATTCCAATCTGGTGTGGTCAAGATTGGTGCTGAACATAATCTTCGTTTAAGTTCTTGGAAGGAATTCTCACATTCATCCGTCCACTCAAAGTTTGTCAAGAGTCCGTACATGGGCTTTGCTATGACAGCATACATGTGGATGAAACGTCGGTAATACCCACAATGCCCCATGAAAGCTTGTACTTCCTTGACATTCTTTGGCCTAGGTAACTCTGCTATGGCTCTCACTTTCTCCTCGTCAGTAGATATGCCATTCTTTGACACTATGTGTCCTAGAATCTTACCTTGCCTAACCATAAAAACGCACTTTTCTGGGTTCAGGCAGACTTGGTACTCTCTACATTTGTCAAAGATTTGTCTGAGTTCAGGAATATGGGTTTGTCTAACGTTGGAATGAGCACAAAGATCATCAACATAGACTTCTAAACTCTTCCTTAGGAACTCCTTAAACACATGGCACATCAGCCTCTGGAAGGTGGCTGGTGCATTGGTAAGCCCAAATGGCATTACTCTAAAAGCAAAAATGCCCCATTCTGTGGCAAAGGCTGTCTTGTGCTGATCCTCCGGAGCTATGGCTACTTGATTGTAACCCGAGAATCCATCAAGGAAACTGTACACTTCCTTGCCTGCCACTCTTTCTAAGAGATGTTCTGTGATGGGAAGCGGATAGTTATCTCGAATCGTGGCGGCATTAACCTTTTTCAAGTTAATGCACACACGCAGCTTGCCATTCTTCTTGGGCACCACTACGATGGGGGATACCCATTCGGTGTGCTCAATTTCGTAGATAAATCCAGCTTCAACCAATCTATCTATCTCTTCCTTGATCTTAGCAGCATAGTTATCGTTATATGTATAAGGCTTTTGCTTAGAGGGTTTAGCATCTGAGGTCATGGGAATGGTGTGTGAGCATATGTCAGGGTCAACACCTTTCAAATCCTTGTAACTCCAAGCGAATACATCTCTGTATTCTCTTAGCAAGGCAATCAATTCGTGCTCTTCTTCTTCTGTCAGGTCATGGCCTATATTCGTGCATCTCTCCTCTCCTTCTTCTAGGGCCACTACTATTTTTTTGGTGGTTTCTTTGTTATCATAGGCCTCTCCTGATTGTGCCTCTCGTTTAGGCATTCTTATCATGACTCTCCTGTCATCTATCTCATACTTCTTAAAATTTTCTGGGACCTCAAACAAAGATTCTTCCTCTTCTGGTAAGGCTTCTCTCTTCTTTCGTTTCTTTCCTTCTTCTTTAGGGGTCACATGTGTTGCTAATCTTACGTCATTTGTCAGTTCTCCATGCCTCTGGGTTTGAAATTCTACCTCATGGAAGTATTCTTCATCTGATGCAAATGGTGGGTCCATAATGATTGACTCTAGATCGGAGTCACTTGCATCCTCCAATGCATCAGGGCTAGGTTCGCATTCTTCTAGAACTGCCTCTCCCATGATTGGCTCTATGGAGAAGACTGAAATATCATAGCCATCCTCATCACAGTGAGGTGTCCATTGTTCCTCATTGATGGCTACGTCCATTGTTGCTAAGATTTCTGCCCAGCCGTGAGGTTCAAATTCTTCGTCTGGAAAAACTACAGGTGCATAGGCTGGGTCTTGAATGGGTCTATGAGTTTCGTTCACACCTACCTCTCTGGCTTTCTCTCTCTTCTCTTCTTCTACTGCTACCTTGCACATCCATAAGTGGGTATCTTCATGCATCCATGAGGATCCAGATCCTATGGAATGCACCGATTCTGTATCATCTTTGGCTCTATGGATGGGATTCCATTGGATAGGAGGGACATCTCTATGGGAATAATCCTTGAGATTGACTTTGGTTGTAACACCTAAGTGCTGCAGGTACAAGGAGTTGGTTCCCCAATCCTGTACCACTTGCAATTGTCGCATAAATGGCCTTCCCAAAATCATCTCATAGGCATGATTTTTATTGAAGTCACAGATAGCAAAACTATGTTCAAACTCGACACCACAAGTGGTGAGGGTTATTCCTTCTAGCAATCCTAGGGGTCTCTCTATGTGACCATCGGCCATCTGCAATTTCATTCTCGTCGGCCTGAGTGCCGGCTTGCCCCAACGCTTCCATAAGGAGGTGGTGGCAATTGCAACTCCTGCACCTGAGTCCAAAATTGCCTTAGTGGTGTAGTCCTGGTAGGTAATGGGAAGATAGGTGTTCCCTTCTTCACCTTCACACATATCTCCTATCTTATCCAAGGGAATTTCTGGCACTGTCCTATGGGATCCTACCTTGGAACGAGGCTTTGCAACTTCAGTTACTCGACTGGCTGCACATTTCCGCGCGTTTAGTCTATTCCCAGGCAGTTCTTCCAAAGTGCAATCGCGTTGCATCTTGGTGTTCGTTACTGCCTCCGTGTTCCTTGGTATGACTGAGTCGTCATTCCTTACCATGACTGTGGGTGTTCTCATACATGTGGACTTTGCTTCCCATGGGCCTGTGAAGTGGGGTAGCTCCTGTATGGAATTAGACTCAAAGTCCAATCTCTCGTGAGACTGAACACTCTCATGCTCCCCGTAAATAGATGGGATGTCTTGTGGGAATTGGTCGTGTGCATCGTCCACAAGTTCAAAAGGAGGGGCGACCTCACTTTCGTTATCCCATTTATCTTCTTGAATTTCTCGTAGGAAGTCTGGTGCAAACCGGTTCATAGAAGAAGAAGTGTCTGGCTCCGTAGAATTAGGTACATATGCTATCTGGGAAGGTGGGCTTATTCTATCGTTGGCTCTTTCCTCGGTGCCACAGATAGCTGAGGCACAAGCTTCTTGGGGAGGATTACTTATGCTATTACTTTTCCGAACAGGCTCATAAGCTTTCTGGGAAGGGATGTGGGTTACCTGTGGGGGTACATAAGCTTTCGAGGGAGGCTCCTGTGACCTTTGGGGAGGAAGATAGGCTCCTTGAAAAGGCATGTGGGCTTCCTGTAGAGGCTGGTTTTTCCGTTCTCTTACCCTTTCCTTTCTTTGAGGGGTAGGCTCCTTTTCTGGCTGTGCCACTAGCCTCTCTAATCTTTCTAAGGAGGGGAAGTTGTCTGGTTTAGTGGAATTGGCTGCATAAACTTCCGATGGGGAATGGCTCAGGTTTTTGCTTGCTTTTCCTTTCTCCTGATTTTTTTCTTCCTTGTCAGATCTTGCAATTATCCTCTCTAACTTTTCCAGGAATCCATCCAAGTGTAATTGCGTCTTGGCTGAGCCCGAGTAGTTGAAAAGGCGACTGGCTTCAAACATAGTCTGAGCCAATGCGACCATTTTCGCGCACAGTTTGGTTCTTTCTATCTCTAGGTCAGCTCTAGGATAGCACTTGTCATGATCCGTGACGTTTGGCCCTTCTTGGATTCTGGCCTGATATGCTTTAAGCATCATGTTCAGGTCTTCAGGAGTGGGATCTGCTAGAACTGATCCTACTCTAGGGGGTGGTGGGATTTGATGAGGCGGTGGGGAAGGTGGTGAGTCGGATGGAGATGGAAGGGGTGGAGGCGGTGTATTGTGAGAGGGGATTTGAGAGGTGATTTCAGTTATCCTAGCTTTGGTTTCTCTTATGCTTTCCTCAAGTTCACTCATCTTTTTAGCCCATTGTCTTTTCATTCTTTCCCGACTATCTTTCCATGCTCTAGTCCTTTTCTTTGTTATGCTCTCGGTTTCACTAGCCTCTGAGTTCTTACTCTGGTTTGTCTCTTGGTTTTGCTGCAAAGCCTGAGCTCTAGTGACCACCTGCACTGGTGCAGTGGAAGTGACGCTTCCTGAGGAATCTACAACCAAACCAATCACATTGATCGGAGTGATTTTTGGCATATTATTGGGGTTCTTAGGGCAATCTCGTAAGAGATGTTCTTTTCCACAATCTTGGCAGAAACCTTGGATAGTCACTGACTGGGGTTGTGTAGGTGGGGGCAAGGGACAATCACGGATGAGATGATCTCCTTGGCATCTGTAGCACGGTCCTCTTGGGAATGGAGGTCTTACTTGCCTAGGTTGAGGCCTGGGGTTGGGGTTTGCATACATGACATTCGTGTAATCTGACTCCCAACTAGGTTCACTTGGTTCCTCACTATAGTAAGACTCACCATGTTCTGGAGACTGCATGTAGTAGGCCTGGGGACTATCGACATGTGTAGAATCAAAGCTATGGTCACTTGGGTCGCTTTCTGAGATCAATGGGGTTACTGGTACTATGGCCCTATTCAGGTTTTCTTCTGCAACAGCATACTTTACTGGAATCACGTTAGTGGGGTTTGGGGGCTGTTGAGCTAGTACCGGTTGGGGTCTCTGTTGGGCCTGATATTGTGGTTGGTAGGCTTGTTGGGGTCTAGCATATTGTGGTGGTGGATTTTGGTTTTGGTATCTGCCTTGTTGGTAGGGTTGCGGGTAGGGTTGCCTAACAGTCTGCTTGTTGTATGGGCAGTCTTGCGCGGTGTGGTTGGTGTATCTCCGTTCTATGGTGCAGTACTGGCTACTAGGGTTTACTTGGGGTTGAGCCATAATGGGGCAGACATTCGCCAGATGGTCACCACCGCATGTATAGCATCTTTTCACAGGGGCAAACCTTGGGATTTGTTTGCTCGATACACCTAATTTCTGAGCTACCTTTTCGGCCAGTTCCTCAATTGATGTAGATTGTATGGAAGAGTGGCTAGATGCGCTATCTGAATCTTTATAGATTTTGGAAAGCTCTAGCTCTTCCCCTAGGTTATCTTCAATATCAATGCACATGCGTACACACTCTTCGATAGTCCTAGGGTCCTTCAGATACACATAGGATCTCAATTTCGTACTCAGCAATCCATCAAGGAATAAAGCTACTTGTTTAGCAGATGTGGGTAGCTCCGAAATAGGACATCTTTCAAGGTATTGCCTAAATCTTCTTCCGGCAAGTCTCACGGTCTCTTGAGGGGTTTGCTTGAAGCTGTGGATCAATGAGGAAGTATTGTGTCTTATGCCACTCTTAGAGAACTCTACAATGAAAGCCTCTAGGAGTTGGTCTATGTTCCTGAACTGACGCTCATCTAATGGCTGAAACCATGTGAGTGCGGTGTTCCTAAGGGTTAGACCGAAGGCATTGTACTGCGTGAACAGATCTTCCACTTGTTCAGCTCTCAAGACTTGCTTGAACTCCGCCACATGATCATAGGGATCTCCTGTGCCGTCAAAGTAATTCTTCATGGACTTAACTAGCTGGGTGGGTCTCAAAGTTCTTGTGTGCTCTCTAGGCCTCGGCAGAGGGAATCCATCTACATTTCTTTGGTTCCTGTGGGCTCTATGCATCTCAGGCTCTACCCTATTCGTCTCTGTTCTCGTTCTTTCTCTGCCCACTGGGTTGGCAAAACTTACTTCTGGTCTATCCCTACTTCTGTCTCTTTGCGTACCATGAGCTTGGGAAGTTCCCGCCCCAGGGTGACCATAGGATACATTTGATCTTGGTTGGGGGAAAATAAATTCACCCTTCCAAGTGTAGGCATGCCTATCATTTTCTGTCACCACGAAGATCCGTTCTGAAGCATGATCTAAGTAGGTCACTCTGCCTGGGCTATCCGGATCCTTAAACTCATAGATCATGATATTTCCTATGTCTGTTGGCTGATTGGACTTATACCTCCAAAAGGCTTCATCAGTTTCTCGATTGAGGAGCAACTCTATGCTCTTGTTGTCTTGGGGGACCCATTCAGGCGTGATAATCCTAGTGAGAACTGATTTACCTCGAGGGGTTCTAGGTTCCGCACCCATGTTCCCTTGTTCTAGGTCACCTAAGTCCGCTTCTGAGATCACATTCCCGAAGTCATCTGTCCTATCAGGGTGGCTAGTGACAACATATATAGTTCCTTCTTTGTCCAAGTATGCACCATTTTCAAACTTGACAGCTGGGTGTTCTAGTCCAATGGATTGATCAGTGTTTTTAATCTGGACCACAGATCTTCCTAAGCCGTCCTCATAGATGCTCGCACCTAGTCGGTTGGTCCTAAGGTACTCCAGCTGCGTTTTGTAAGGGCCTTCTACCCTGTACAAATAAGGCACTCCTGAACTTCCCGTAGGTCTGTCCATGCCTTGAGACATTACTGACTCACTGGTCTCAGAGCTAGGGTAGTATGAGTGGTGGCTCAACTGCTGGGCCCAAGACCTTGCAGTATGATTGACACTAGCCTCTGAAGACCTAAGGCTTTGTCTCTCCCTGGCTAGGTGTCGTCCTGATCGAAGGTTCATATGCCTAACCGATTATCCCAATTTTTCCCGAGTACAACCTCGTTGCCAATCAATTGGTACCAGTCACTTGATTCTTTTTAGTTAATTATTGTGTTTATGGTCTTGTCTGATATCACGTCGTCGGAGTACTGGAGTGTTCTTCGTAATTTCAGGTTGATCGTTCCACGTTAGGTTCTTTTCCTTTAGGTTATCGACAGTACAGTAACTAAGTTTTTAGCTTGAACTTGAGCTCCTTAATAGTCTTCAACTTGATAACTGCCTATCGTTGCCCTGACTTACTCCTATCTCTACTCGTTCTTAGCTTGAGCTAGGAAATGACAGAGGGAGTTGAGAATAATCCAACCTTACTTGTTGATCCCTTGCTTTATGGTGCTCAAGAACCCGGTTCTCAAGCTCGCAAAGAAGCCTTGCTTTGTACGCTCTCAGTTGCTCTCAATGGACCTATAAAAGATCCACGGTTAGCTCAATGCTTATATTCAAAGGACAGAACCAACCACTTTCATTCATGTGACACAAACACACATTTGCCTTGTGACTTTTAGGAAAATAATTCTAAAGACCCCTGGCTTTGATCCTCCTGGGTATGGTCACCTTCAATTTACCCTCTCTGAAAATCAATGCATTATCTTTATAAAAAACAGTCGAGGGCGTGTAGTATATGCCACGAGCTTTCCAACAAGCCCAAGAGCTCAAAAATTGGATTTTGTATGAAAAAGTTAGGACTGTTCAGGGTTTAGGGAGTTAAATCAGGGTTCAATACAAGCTAACATTCGAACAGGAATGCTCGCATAGCTTGTGGCACGGCCTAACAATGCAATACTACACCTTAAAGCTTGCCCCACACTTAAACACAATTTAACCCAATCACTTTGCCTTAAAAATTTGACCTAAATTGCCCTTCTAACGCGTTCGCAAAGTCTGTCGGTCGCGATTGACAGGTCAGTCGCGATCGACGTGTCGATCGCGATTGACAGGTCCGTCGTGGCTGTCAGTCGCGATTGACTGGTCAGTCGCGATTGACAGGGTTTGCGAAAAGTCAATCAATCGTGGTCAAAGCGTCGTTGACTCTGTCGGTCGCGATTGACGTGTCGATCGCGATTGACAGGTCGATCGCGAGGATCTGTCGATCGTGGTCAAACCGTCGTTGACCGTGTCGGTCGCGATTGACAGAGCCGTCGTGGTCTGTCCGTCGTGGTCAAACAGTCGTTGACTGCGTCGGTCGCGATTGATGTGTCGATCGCGATTGATGACTCGATCGCGATTGACACGTGTCACGCGTATGGTCAGTCGGTCGTGGTCAATCGGTCGTTGACTCTGTCGGTCGCGATTGACAGAGCCGTCGTGGGCTGTCGGTCGCGATTGACGTATCGATCGCGATTGACAGCTGTGTCCGTCGTGGTTTGTCGATCGCGATTGACGTGTCGATCGCGATTGACAGAAATCTGTGGAATTTCAAAAAACTAAACACATTTTTGGGAAGCCCTTAGCCTGTAGGTCATGGATATGCACTTTGTTTAGCAATTAGAGCAATTTTTCTGTCGGTCGCGATTGACAGAGCTCGGCGACGCACAGACAGTTACACAGATTTCCGTACCTGCGCAGGGTGCTGGGGATGATGATGCGGCCTGTACCTGCAGAAAGCTCACAAAACATGCAAAAAACAGCACATGCAAATTCGCTCTCTCGCTCTCTCTCACAAGTGAAATGAGGGAAATGAGGTGGAGATGGGGATATAGTCAAAAAACTGAAATTTTCGCGATGATGGAGATGGACGTGGGAGATGGTGATGATGATGATGGTGATGAAGATGGTGAAGAAAGTAAAAGAAAATCGATGAGAGTGAAGAAAATACCTACAACTCCAACGCGTCAACTCTACGTCTTACCATCACACGCTCGTCCTCAAAGCTCGATCCCCGGCAACGGCGCCAAAATTTGGTGTAGCTCAGTGATGAGTAGCACCTCCTTTAATGTCAATCCGGGAAGATGTGAGGATGGTATGAAGACCTCGAGCAAGTGGCGGCACAAGTGCGTGAGTGAGAAGCATACAAGCATGCACACACATACACACACGCGCGCACACACGGCAAGACAAAGAGAGAGAATCAATGGAGTGCTTTAGATTACTTTCACAAGCTCTTACAAGTTCGTTTCAATTACAATCTAACCTCAAAAATGAGCTCTCTAGCTCCTTTTATAGTTTTTGACTAGCTTTTGGCCCTGTCCAGACCTAGTGTCCGGCCTAGTTAAAAATTAGGTTCCAGGGCTTATTTGGGGGTTCAAACGAGGTCTAAAAATTATGAAAATTGGTACGTAACTACTTCTAAGGCTCCTCAAGCTCAAGGACTCCTTGGCTTGCACAAAATGGAGCTACAAAAATGTGAAATGAGATTTACAATGATTATTAGTGATAAACATCACTGTTGTTGTAGGGATTTCTTCTAGTGATCTGCCATACATATCTTCAAGTTCCCTACTTGCTCTTCTTCCCTGCGTGTCCATTTCTCTGATTTGCATTAATGTCTTGAAAAAATATTGGCCTACTTGCCAGATCTTCTTTGACTGCCTTGTTTGCTTGTGCTGTCCCTTCGCTCACTTGTGCTGTCCCTTCGCTCTGACTCCCTTCTTTGACTTTCACGTCTTGTAGATCCTGATGTACCAAGGCTACTGCCAACAATCTTACAGAGTAAGAAAACTACTTTTGAATTGATCCTGTGGTGCGCTTCCTTGGAGGTAAGAGTCTCTTATATACATCATACACAGATGAAGTGACATAGCACTCGTCCATGCGTGATTCCCTTGTTTCAAGGAGGAGAGGTGAGAAAACATACTTTTTCTCCCCCTTTCTCAAGAAGAGCTTATTCGTAGCATATCAAGGAGTAAGGGAGAGAGATCTCCATATAGGCTGCTCAACTAGAGCTATGAAGAAAATATTGGATGAGGATGCAATCCAATTCCTTAGAACTTGAGGAGGATTTGGGCAACGCATCATGAAGGAGAAAAAGGATAGTTCGTACTTTCCTTTGCTATGAAAATTCATTGATGTCAAATTCATGGAAGAAACAAAGCCTAATGAGAAGGAAAAGGAAGGGTTTGAAGGCCAAAATTTTGGAGGCAAGTTACATGTATGGAGAATATGAGATGTATACTCTCATCTAGAGTCAATGTTCCCTCAAATTACAAGAAAGTGTAAGCTTTAGGTGCCTTTAAAATAGCCTACTTTCATGATTTTCACATAAATTTTAGGAGCTATTTTTGGACTAGTATCCATTTTAGGAAAGGGAAATGAAGCGGGATTTTTCTTAGTTTGAGAGGAGAGAAAAAGTAATTCCCATTTTGGAGGAGGGAAAAAGAGGTGTGTTAGCTATGGATGGATGGGAAAAAGTATATACACTGAGAGTATGGTATATGGACTTCACAAAGGAATCATAGGATGCATTAAAATAATTATTTAAGGAGGAGTTTTACCTCCTCAAAAACCCCCTTCCCGCACTTTTTTTTTAAAAAATTCAGGTGTTAGTTTTTAGCCAAACTCCACTTTTGAGAGTAAGAAAAAAGGCTATTTAAGAGGTTTCCCATGGATTAGAGCATAGATGCATGAAGTATGGTGTATGAATTACCTTGGAGAAGAGAAGATTCAAGAAAAATCCACATTTGGAGTGGATTAGAAGCTTGCTAAAAGCTCTCATTTAAGTTTTTGCATGAAAGTAAAAATCTTGATTTAGGCCTCTTTTGGGGAGCAAATTAGCATGCACGAAGGGAGGATTTGGAAAGGTGGAAATAGGCCCAATCATCTTCATATACCACTCTCTGATTTTATGGAGAGAATATTAGGATTTTCTTGATGGAAGAATGATTTTGGGCACCCCAAAAATCACATTTTCACACTTTTTCCAGCCCTTCCAACAGTCCACTAGTTTGGCATGTCTTGCTTGGAAAGGCCATATCTTGGGCTAGAAAACTCCAAATTAGACCTGCTATGGACCTTTTCAAAGAGCACAAGGTCTAATTTCATTTTATGAAAAGAAACTTTGGAAAATAAGTATTTTCATAGGTCTGTAAAGTTTGAATAGTTTTTGGCAACTACCTTCCGAGAGCCATATTTTACAAACCAGGAAGGCGATTGAAGTAATTTCACTTCGAGACACTTGTGCATGGTATATATTTCAGTTAATGTTTATTTGTAGGTCCTAAAATGGTTTTTGCAAGTCTAAGGAGAGATTACAAATGTATTTTTTTGTGATAAAAATGCATTATTTTAGTAATCATCTGACCATGCTTTTTGTTTTGAGGAGTGCTCTGATGTTTTCAGACACTTCAAAGTTTATGTTAGGACCTGAGAAGAAGGTGCAGAGGTCTCGAAGCTCATAAAAAAGAACTGGATGCATACAACTCCAATACCAAATCATTCAGGGATGTATGCTTTATGCTTTCAAGCATCTTACTTTATTTTATGGCATGTTTTGTATGTACATGCATGGATTGGAGTGCATATAACCAAGTTGATCATTTTTTTTTTCAATTATAAAAGTATGGATCAACATGCAAGAAACACACTTTTTGATTGTTTGCAAGAAAGATGGTTGCAGGACTTACATGGTTATGCAACAAAGAGAATTGTTGCTAGCATTTGTTTTTATGTTCTTGCAGGTTATGGAGTCCATATATGAGTTTATAGCGTGCATGCCATGGGCCTGTCAAGCCCTATGTTGTTAGATGGCCTGTGTGCCATTGAGCTTATGGTTAAAATTTTTTGGGATTCCATTTCCTGGGGAAATGTTGTCGAAATTTTTCCCGCCTCATGGCATTATATACGCACTTGCCTTTAGGTAAGAATGTTATGGCATGGTAACATGCCTTTTCTGCAAACATCAGTAAGGTGTTAGCATGCTTTTAAGCATGTATCTGATGGACTTAGGACCATCATAGTAGTATAGATAAGGCAACTTCAGTAGTAAATAAGATCCCTACACAAAATCCTTATGGATTTAGACCATAGGATTGCTAAGGGAAGGAGCTACACATTCACCATTAGTAATGTGCACAATCAATCCTATAGGCTTTAGGAAGTTGCATACAGGCATGGGAGATAGAGTTATGAGAATCTCCAAGGTAGTGAAGATTTACTTATCTTCACAAGAGTCTCATAGTATGTTTAGGAGACTATGGGGTATTATGAGGAATACCCAAAGAGTGACTAGTTTCACTCATGCACATCACTTGACCAAGTAGTGAAGCCTTCTTGCTACACTACTAAGGAAACCAATTAGATGGGATCATAGAGATGGGTTTCATGAGACAACATCGACGGGTGCTTATGTGATTTGAGTGATACTTAGGAAGACCAGAGGTATGGCACTAGCTCTATGATTCAGAGCATAGATCCCTTAATCAGAAATAGTTGGGGTACCCAATACATATATGTATATTGGGATCTATAGAGAGGTACTTAGACCTAGTCTTTGTACCTAGGAACAAGTTGGTTTGGAACAGAAGGGGATATCCATTGTCACATTGTTGACTAGAACCAAACTATACTAGTTCAAGGATATGGGACTCATTTGAGTCCACCCATATGATTTTAGGATATGGGATTCATTAGAGTCCATTTGCATATTCCATTACATGGAATATATATTTGGTTTAGTGTAGGTATGACACCCTGAATTGGAAGAAGGTTCCACTGGTATGGGACGGTGGAAATGACTTCCCTTTGAGCACTCTTCTTTTATGGCCTGGGAGAGAAGGACTCATCATTCATGGCGTCATGTCTCACTAGATCAGAGGAGAGATCTTAGTAGACATCTCCTTAAGATTGGGAGTTATCCTTCATAGTTTAGGGAAGATTTATTCTTCCAGTAGAGAATGTCATAGGTGATTTTATCACCATTGATGTCACATACTCATTTTGAGGTTTTCATGAAGGATAATTCCATTAGTTTCATGGGATCGGATAGATCCATCCATAGAGGACGGTTGGCAGAGATAGCTTTTTAGTATGGATACACATGTGTTTATGGTATCATGTCATATCATTGCTGACCATTTTAGTAGAGGGCTTTGACCCTTATTAGGAATTTATTTCCTCCACTCTTCATTACATACACCTTCATTAGTTATGGGAGATTAGTTCCCCATCTTTATAGTAATGTCTGTAATGAGGGATTATGCATCGGTCATGGAAGAGAGGAGCATATGAATTCATAAGTTTCTCTTTTGAGGAAAGCAGAAAGTGGGAATTAACTTAGAGATCTAAGAGAGATCTCACTTTAGCTCAGTGGTCTCACTTTAGCTCCTATTCTTTCGGAGAGAAAGAAGGAAAGGAAAATATGATTTCTTCATAAGAGAAGAATAGAGCATATTTTCTTTAGACAGAAGAGGTGTTTAGAAAACATCTCTTAGTTACTATTTCAGAAGAAATTAATTTATTCTACTTTTCAGTATAATTTCCCTTCACATGGGAGTCTTTTTCTCCACTATTTTGGAAGGAAAAACATGGAAAACGTATGTGCATGTTCTCAATTATGGATGAGTAGAGCAATTGGATTCAATAGAATCTCTTTCAAAGGGAAAGGGAAAGTGGAATAGGTTCCAGTACTAGAGCTCTTTTCCTTAGAAGAGATTGAATAGAGAGAAAGAGAGGTTACCTTTCTCACTTTTAGATTGTCTAGATAGAAGTGGCACTCTTCTATCAAAGACAAGAGGGAGATCAGTTAATCATGATGGTTACATTGAGTCTCACCTATAGACTGTAGATAGAAACAGTTATGCTACTTTCAGTGATGGTCCTTGACTAGATGAGATAATCTAGTTGTTGACATTAGTTAGACTGGGAGTAGATTGATGATACTTCTCTTTAGGGTTTATAGGAGATAGAGATATATCTAACCTATTAGGGCACCGAACTCTTAGTTGGTGTTACATCATGAGTATGATGAGTAAACATCAGTTATGAGGATGGGTACTTAGGGATTATCTGAATCTCAAAGGGAATGCTTTCTGCATTCATATGGCAAACTACAAGGAAGAGAAATATTAGAGTTTGCACAAGTGCCAATAGATGCTCTTCCAATAGAACTTAGTCCAAAGGTAATGGATGAAAAACCACAGACTTCTTGGTTGGTGAATGTAGAGATTGCATTTTACCATCATAAGCTAGATGATGGATTTGCATAGATAACAAGGTAGTTAGGTTAAACTATTACTTGTGATTACACTCAAGGTTGGGAAGACCTAGAGTGGTATGAGGGCAATCTATCATTTAGTCTTAGATGGGTTTAGAATCACTTGTTATGGGACTTTGTTCTATATTTCAGAGGATTCTATGGTTTATCATCTCCATTATTATATGGTCAAGCCTATAAGCTTGACACATTGCACTTGCTTTTCATATTATTACTCCATAGAGGATACATCATATGGACTTAGGTCATTTTGGTGATGGTATAAGTTATGGGAGTGATATTTTGAAAGTTGAGTCTACATGGGAGATAGTAGGCACCACTGAGACGGTTTCCCACCTTTGAGATGATCTCATATGAGACTTCTTAGGGGGAAGGATATGGGGAAACAACACACCGAGATGACCATGTACATAGAGTACATGGGGTTCAGGGGAGTCAGAGCACTTTCTTCTACCATTATGGACATTTCATTTACATTTTCGAGGACGAAAATGCTTTCAAGGGGAAGGAAATGTCACATCATGGATGTACCACTTCTTAGTGAGATGGTACATATGCAACATGGTATCATTTGAGGCATCTTACCCCTACTTGGTACAAGACTTGAGCAAAGAGTTTATTAGAACTCTCATGTGAGACTTCAAGAGTAACTCATTATGTAGAAAAGAGGCCCGACGGTTGGGCAGAAAACAAGTGTGATCATGCTCTGTGTGGGAAGAAATCGCATCGAAGTTAATAGCTATGGCATCAAAGTTAATAGCTATGGCGTGAGACAAAAGGAGAAGAACATAAAATCTGTGGTCCTATGCAGACACCTTCTTTTGGAAATTATCTTTACTTCGTGACTTTCATCGATGATTTTTCTAGGCATGCATGGGTATATCCATTGAAGGTAAAGTCCGAAGTGTTCATGTGCTTCAAATAGTTTTTGGTTTTGGCTGAAAATCTGTCAGCATGTAAAATGGGCACCCTCCGTTCCGATCGAGGGGGGGAATATATTTCTTCTGATTTTAATGCATTTCTGGCTGAACATGGGATAAAACACCAGTGTACAATGCCGTATACACCTCAACAGAATGGAGTTGCTGAACGAAAGAATAGGTCACTCATGGAGATAGTGATGTGTATGGTCAAGAGTCAGACTTTACCACATAGTTTCTGGCTTGAGGCTTTCATGTGTGCAGCATATGTACTGAACAGGTGTCCCACTAAAGCACTGCAGTCTATCACTCCATATGAGGCTTGGCACAATCGCAAGCCATCTATTGCTGATCTACGTTTTTTTGGTTGTTTGACATATGCATTAGTGCCTGAACAACATCGTTGGCTGCCACTTGAAAAGACAATCTTGGAACATCAAAGTGAGCACCAAGATGCTATTGGAGTTAGGAGCGTACGTGATCGACACACTAAAATCAAGGCAAGGGCCATTCTTGGACCAATCTTAGAGTAAGCAAGAGAGCATAGTCTAAGGAAGCAAGAGAGAGAAGTGCAAGAGTCACCAGTGTGCGACGCAGAGAAGTGGAAGTGAAGGAGTGCATAGGGAGTGCCTAAGGGATTGTGCAGAGAGTGCTAAGCTAGTCCCCCCCAAGTATCTCAAGGTCCCATTGTAGTGGGCGCGTGCCGACAGAAGGTATTCACTCCTCCCCCTTTGTGGAAGCTTGGTGCAAGGTGTGCACAAGGATAAGCTTGAAGCAGGTGGAGGTCTGGTGCAGAGGAGGCCGGCGGCAAGAAGACTTTGGGATATTGGGTATTTTGTAATTGGGCACTCTGTGGGATTGTGCACAGAGGTATTGGCTTGTCTTGTACTTCAACATTTTAATTGTCTTATTGTAATCAATCAGCAGAAGCTTCCAGGTGTATTTTCTCTTCAGCTAAGGAAAGAGCTGGAGGGCTTAAAAAGAAATAAGCCCTACAAAGAGGAAGAGAATGTTGTTGCTCAGTTGAGAAAGGAGATTGAAGCACTAAAGCTCCAAAAGGAGGAGGAGGCCCAGGCAGAGGAATTGGTTCAGCTGCGACAGGAGTTGCAAGAGCTCAAAGGAGGTGGCATCAAGAGTGGACTTTGGTGTTCCATGTGCAACAAGCAAGGTCACATAGTAAGTGAATGTCCTCTCTTAAGTGTGACTTGTCAATTATGCAGGAAGGTTGGTCATGAGGCTCATGAATGCCAATCAAGAGGAATGCCTGCAAGGACATCATGACACAAGGAGGACCCCCAACACCAACAAATGTGATGGCTGCTGCACCAAATCAAGGTACAACTATAATCCTAGACAGAGGGATAACTTTGGAAATGGGCCGAGGAGGCCAATCATCTGTTTCAGATGTGGAGAATGTGGGCACTATCAAAGTAGGTGCACCCTACCAGAAAATGCCCCTCCTTGCAGGAACTGCCCTGATGCAAGAGACCATTATACAAATTGTTGTCCTAAGAATCAAGCCTCTTCCTCCGGGCCCCATATTCAAATGATTTCTGCGCACAAGGAAGAAGTGTGTGATCCAATCAATGAGCCATCTCCATCTACCAGGGTAGTGCAATTAGAAGAAATAGAAATTTTGACTGTGCAGACAAGAAGCAAGGGGAAGGCTCAAGCAGACATAGGACAAGAATCAAAGATTAAGGAAGGGATTCAAAATAGAGAAACATCTGAAGATAAAGTCAACACAGGTGCAGATTCAAGTCAAAAAGGAGATCTCATATGCACCAGTAATGCCATTGGGCATGCCTTCAACAGGGCTCATGAGGAGCTTGATAAGTCAACTGGAGCCCATGCTCTCAAGGAACCAGAGGCTTCAAAACTACTCAAGTCCATGAAAAAGGAGGTTGATATTTTTTATTTAATAAAGATTTCAGGTCAGAGTTATTGCAGATAATTGATGAAGCTTCCACTACAAGTTTGGTAGCAAAGACGACTGTTTCACATAAAGGAAAAATTGTAGGGGAAGCACCCCTTACAGATTATAAAAGTCCTCGGCTTACAGTATCTATCAAGGGTCATGAATTTCAAGGAGTTATTGTGGATGGTGGTTCTGGCATTAACTTGATGCCTGAACATACAATGGAAAAGATTGGACTCCACCCTTCAAGGCCTGCAAATTTCACTGTTACTTTGGCAGATCAGAGCAAAGTAAGGCCCTTGGGAGTGATCCCAAAAGTTCCACTTGAAGTATAAGGTAATCTATTCATTCTGGATTTTGTGGTTTTAAGATTGCCCCCGGTTGAAGGAGGATTTCCTCTCTTAATTGGACGACCATGGCTGAGGCATGCAAGTGTCATTCATGATTGGGGCAAGGACACTATGTGGGTACAAAAGAAAGGGCAAGAGCTGACACAGATTCATTTAGAAGAGGGCCCATACAATCAAGGAAACACTAGTATGATGCAAACAGTTGGCATTTGCATGGAAACAGAATCGGAGAATCAACCCCAAATAGATTTTGAGGAAGAAGAGGATATTCTAAATTGGCTCCAAGCAGGCAATTCTTCCTCTTGTTTTGGAATTTTTCTTAATAATTCTTGCACGACTGAAGGTTATGATGAAGATAAGGAAAAAGTCCAGGTTGATGGATTGGGAGAGCCCATCACACACCACAGAAGGGGCAGGAAGACACCCCTCAAATACAACTTGGAGGAGGATATGACAACCACAGATAAAGAGGTTACTAAAGCTAAAGGCAAGGTAAAAAATTCTAGTGAAGAATGTTCTTTCCCAATTCAAGAAATCCCTGCAGGATGGATGCAGGACAAGGAGGAACACATTGAAGTCCAAAATACACCTGCTTATGAAGCAATGCACGAAAAGCTAGTAGAAGAAGACAAGGAAGAAGATGCACACGAAGATAATATGGTAGAGAGAAATCCTGTCCAAGAAATACAATTAGGCACTCAAGACAATAATCAGCCAGTTTTGGTGGCCACTTGGTTGTTGAGCCACCCAGGGCTCCTTGAAAAGGTAAAATCATTCTTGACCCAATACATAGATGTTTTGAGGAAAGAGTTATAGACTTAATCCAAAATATGCTGAAGCTGTCTATGTGGAAATCCAAAAGATGGAGGATGCAGGAATCATCATTCCTGTAGAACACTCAGAGTGGCTCTCACCTATGGTTATAGTACCAAAGAAGAATACTAATAAAATCAGAATTTGTGTTGACTTTAGAGCACTTAACAAGGTGACCATTCCAGATGGTTTCCCAATGCCTTTTGCAGAACAGGTCATTGAAGACGTGGCTGGGCATGCATTATATAGCTTTATGGATGGATTTAGTGGCTATAATCAAATATCAATACACCCAGAGGATCGTGAAAAGACTGCTTTTATCACACCTTGGGGAACATATGTGTATGCAAAAATGCCATTTGGGCTCAGAAATGCTCTAGCCACCTTTAACAGAATGGTCAATCTCATTTTTGGCCCCCTATTGCTGGAATCACTTAGAATCTTCATGGATGACTTCTCTTCGTTTTCAGGATCTCACAAAGAAACTCCTCTAGATTGTTTGGACCACCACTTGAGGCAGCTGCAAAATGTTTTCTAAAGATGCAGGGACCTAAGTTAAAGCTCAATCCAAACAAATATCATTTCCTTGTGACAGAAGGAACTCTCTTAGGACATGTGGTGTCGGCTGAAGGTATGGCCCCAGATTGTGACAAAATCATTTCTATATTAAAGCTGCCTAAACCTAAATCCCCTAAAGAGATTCAGAGTTTCTTGGGGCATACTGGATACCATAGAAGGTTTATAAAAATGTATGCAGAGATAGCCAGACCTCTGGCTAGACTTACAGGTAAGGAAGTACCTTTTAAATGGGAAGAAGAGGAGGAAAAAGCATATCAAACATTACGGTCAAGGTTAGTGTCTGCTCCTATTTTGGTCACACCTGAGTGGTCAAAAATCTTTCATATACATGTAGATGCCAGTGCCTATGCAGTGGGGGCAGTTTTGACCCAACCCAGTGAAGAATTTAAAGTGGACAGACCAATTCAATATGCCAATAGAATCTTGACCAAGGCTGAAAGGAATTACAGTACTACAGAAAGGGAAGCCCTAGCAATGGTCTTTGCTGTCCAAAAATTCCGTCATTACTTATTGGGAGTAAAATTTATTATTATAACAGATCACCAACCACTAAAATACCTACTCAATAAACCACAAGCCACTGGTAGAATATGGAGGTGGTTATTGTTGTTCCAAGAGTTTGATTTTTCTGTAGTCTATAAACCAGGTAAAGAAAATGTTATGGCGGATCACCTATCCAGAATCAATATGATGAATCAAACTAGTGGAATCAATGATGATTTTCCAGATGCTCATCTGTTTGCTGTACAAGCTCAAGGTTGGTATTATTACATCAAAAATTTCATGAAAACTGGGTTGTATCCAGAAAAGGCTAGTGCTGTGCAAAAGAAGAGACTGCTAATCAAGAGTAGACCATATACCTTCATTAAAGATAAATTGTATAGACAGGGCAAGGATGACAGGTTCAAGAAGTGTTTAGAAGAAGAAGAAGTGAGGGAAGTCCTTCACTCTGCACATGAAGGAACAGGTGGTGGGCACCTTCCAGGGCATATTATGAGTCAGAGGATACTGGATGCTGGTCTATGGTGGCCTACACTATTTAAGGATGCAGATGAATGGGGAAAGGCATGTGACATTTGCCAGAGGTGTGGACCTAAGCCACCAAAGCAGAGGCATAACCCCTTGGTTGTTTCCACTTCCTGGCAACCATTTGAGAAGTGGGGGCTAGATTTTGTAGGGCCCATCTACCCTCCCGCAATTCCAAAAAGAGAAAAATATCTCTTGATAGCTATGGATTATGCGACAAAGTGGGCTGAAGCTATTGCCTCCCCCGATTGCACTACCCAAACTGTTGCTGATTTCATTTATAGTAGCATCATTTGCAGGTTTGGATGCCCACTCAAAATTTGTACAGATCAAGGTACCCATTTTGTCAATAAGGTCCTGCAGGAAATTTTCAACAGGTATAGAATTCTACATAGGAAAGGAGTGTATGTGTCACTCTAGCACAATGGTGAGTACCAACGTGAGGAGATACACCTCATAGATGTCAATCCGTGGAGACGTGAGGACCGGTATGAGGACCGTGAGCAAGTGATGGCACAAGTGCGTGAGTGAAAGCACACAAGCATGCACACACATACACACACACGCGCCCAAAGTAAGAGCAAGGAGTGGAACAATGGAAGATCTTTGATTACACAAGAGCTCTATTACAAAGCTGAAATTCTACAACAAGCTAGCTCAAAAATGAGCTCTCCAGCCCTTTTTATAGTTTTTGAGTGGTTTTGGCCCTGTCCAGACCTAGTGTCCGGCCTAGTTAAAAAATAGGTTCCAGGGCTTATTTGGGGGCTCAAACGGAGTCTAAAAATTATGAAACTTGGTAGGATGGTAGTTCTAATACTCCTCAAGCTCGAGGACTCCTCGGCTTGAACAAAATGGAGTTACAAAAATGGAAAATGGTATTTACAATGGTTTTTAGTGATAAAAATCACTATTTTTGTAGGGATTTCTTCTGAAAATTTGACAGGTGCTTCTTGGAGCTCCCTACTTGCTCCTTCTTCTTGTGTGTCCACTTCCTTGATGCGCTTCCATGCTTTGTCCTTGACCTTGAGCTTCAACACTCCCCCCCCCTCTTGAGTCTGTCGTCCCTGATAGACCCTTGTTGTAGTGGTCGTTCCATGTAGTACGTTGAGAGGTAGCGTCCTTTGCGTCCAACAGGGGCGATCCCTCTTCCCAATGTATCCTGGTCGTTTGTCTGGTTCTTCACTTTGCCACTGTTATCTCTTGCAATTTGTAGTCGCTTTGTACGTACTTCTGCCTTGTATTCCATCTGGATGGTGCATTTGTGAGTTTTCCAAAACTGCTAGCTGCTCGAAGGAGGTGGTCAATGTTGATTGTGAGCAACTCTCGGTGGTGGATGGCTTCCTTGCTCTTGTTGTTGTCATCTTGATGTCGTCTGGTTCTCCCCAAGATGGCTTTTCATAGTTTTCATGCCAAGTACTTGTAACCCATAATGAATGGTGGGTAAGTGCATTAGTGCATGGGTTGAACGAAATATGTGCCTTGTGCATGGCCTTGTAATGTGGCCCTACATATGCGTACTTGGAAAATGCATGGCAAGAAGTATGGTGCAAGAGATTGGGTCTTGAGCTAAGTGCTCAAGGGTATGCTGACGAAGAGGTTTCCTAATCGATCATGGTTATAGTGTTGTTGAAGCATACACGGCTTACCATGGTGAAGGGTCCGTTGATCTTCATCTCTTCGGGTTGTAGTTCCAGCATGGTGTTTGACCCTCGTCTTGTCTTTTTTGTTGATGGATGTCCTTGCTGAAAGTTCGCTGATGAGCATTTTCAAGCATAGTCCTCTTCTTTGCCCCTTTTTTTTTTTTTTTTTTTGCACACGATGGCATCAAACAAGAAGAAAGAGGTTAGTATCAATAACATATTTTGCATGTGAAAATTGTGTCTCATGTGCCTGGGATTTCTCCATTGTGTCTATGCACGGCCATGTAAGGTGGCCCTATATTGATGCATACTTTGGAAATGCATGACCTGAATGGTGCAAACGACTGGGTTATGCCAAAGGCACATGGTTGCTGCTGGTCGAGGCTTTTGATGTTACTTGTATACTTGATGAATTCTTTGATTGGAGGTGTCTATTGGATCTCGAAATGATGTAATCCTCCGGATTGGAACCCATTTTGGAATAGGGTTTGGTGCTGTAGAGATCACCTCAGGCCACTTAATCTTTGGATGCTTTCCAAACTTTGGTATCCCGTGTGGTTGGCCTTTTGGTTCTGTGGATGTTGTTGGTGCTTTTGGCTTCCAAACCCATATCCTTGATGATTGCCTGCTTTCTTTTGCAGAAGGGTTGAGTTTATCTTCTTCTGGTCTTTGCAATCTGTTCTTACCCTTTGCTTTCCTTGGCTTCTTTGTTGAGGCCTTTTGCATGGTGGGGAGCATAGGCCTTTGTACGTGTAAGAGCTTCTTGGGTACCCACATCTGTAATCGCCCTTGTTGAGCAGCATCTAATTTTTTAGGCACCCAAATTTGTACCTGATTGTGGTCGGCCTTCATTGATAGCTTCGGTACCCAAATTTGTTGGATTCTTCATGCTTGAGCCTGTCGTAGGTGCTTGGTCCTTCTGTTGTCATGGTCGATCTGGTTGGGTGGGAGTCTTTGAGGAAACATCGATGGTTGTACTCCTTTCTTTACCCAGATCTGTGTCATGCCCAACACTTCTTTCCTCTTGAAGGCTCTTTGTCTATTTGATGGACTGGCTGTCTTGCACTGTTTTGCTTGCTTCTGAGGTTGAACTACTGTGGATGCTTTACTCTTTGAAAAAAAAGAAGAAGGTTCATCTTGCCTTTGCGACTGTCCTTCCGTGATTACGTCCGTCTGGATCATAGAGCTTTTGACATCTACAACATCTTGTTCGAGAAGATTAGCCTTAGAGGAACAAAGAGAGTGTGTGGTGTCAGTGTCAGTGGGCATGCAATTCTCCAATTCTAATGTAATGCATTGATTATATACCCAAACTTGAAGAAGTTGACTTCTTAGGTTCAAGTTGACAGCATGATCGTAAATCCAATCTTGACCCAAGACAAGTGGCTCTGTGAGGTCCTCATCATGACACACTAGCATTTTGACTTTTATTGGAACATCTTGAAGGTAGATGGGAAGTTCTACCTCGCCCAAACATGGTGTTTCCACGCCTCCTAATCCTATGAGATAGGCTTCTATGGGCTTGATGTCCAGTTGCAGGTCTTGGCAGTATGAAAGTCGAACTGCACTAGTTGCTGCACCTGAATCGACTAATGCTCTCACAGTCTTTACACTCTTTCCTTGTCCTACCTCTATAGTCACAAAGGGCCGTCGATCAATTATTTGAGAAGTAGTTATGCCCGATTTTTGGCACATGTCCATGTGATATTTTGGAGCTTTTGTGTTGACATTTAGGCCTAGCCGCCGTAACTTATTTCTTCTGATGCGCTCTCTCGCCTATGCTTGTGCTTCTTCTCTAACCCTTAACTCCTCTTCTTTTCGCTTCTTAGCAGTGTTGAGTCTCATGAGCATTTCCTCTGTAAGAGGTTCTTGATATAACTTGACTCGGCATCCACTAATATAGTTTGGTAGGATATCACCTTCTAAAGTAGCCAATTGAACTGCGCCGCTAGTGGAGAGTCTATTAATGATCATGGGTCCATATCCTCATTTCTCCAATTTGCGGGCATGTTGCTTTAGCGTATAAACCAGCACCAGATCTCCCTCTTTCAACCCTTTGTCCTTCACATGGGCATCAAAGTATGCCTTTTGCCGTTTCTTTGCAGCATAGATGCCTGCTGCTACTCGTAGCCTCGTCTCACCTAAACGTTCTAGATCAAAGATCCTGGAAGACAACTCATGTTCATTCCACTCATGCTCTTGTGCTACTTTCAAGGCTGGGATTAGGAAGTCCAATGGTAGCACGGCATTCTGTCCAAAGACCATCTGAAATGGGGTAGCATTAAGTACCGTTTTGTAGGCAACTCGGTATGCCCAAACAGCATGATGAAGTTGTTTGTCCCAATCAGAGCGTTTATTATTTACAAGTTTCATCAATACGTTACATAGGATCTTATTCGTTCTTTGCAGCATAGATGCCTGCTGCTACTCGTAGCCTCGTCTCACCTAAACGTTCTAGATCAAAGATCCTGGAAGACAACTCATGTTCATTCCACTCATGCTCTTGTGCTACTTTCAAGGCTGGGATTAGGAAGTCCAATGGTAGCACGGCATTCTGTCCAAAGACCATCTGAAATGGGGTAGCATTAAGTACCGTTTTGTAGGCAACTCGGTATGCCCAAACAGCATGATGAAGTTGTTTGTCCCAATCAGAGCGTTTATTATTTACAAGTTTCATCAATACGTTACATAGGATCTTATTCGTGCTCTCGGCTTGTCCGTTAGCTTGTGGGTGATAGGGGGCAGACTTCTTGTGTATCACCATGAATTCTTGAAGGAGATGTTCAATGACCTCATTCAAGAAGTGCGTACCTCTATCACTAACCAACTCTATTGGTAACCCATATCTAGTGAACACATTTTCGAATAAGAACTTAGCCGTCGTTTGAGCATCATTCTTTGTCGTGGCCTTTACTTCCACCCACTTTGTAAGGTAATCTGTGGCTACAATAATGTATTCTGCATGGGAGTTTCTAGCTGGGGGGTTGATGGGACCTACAAAGTCTATGCCCCACTTCGAAAATGCACGTCCTCCCATCATTGGCCTTAAAGGCATCTCGTCTTTTCTTATCAGATATTGGGCACGTTGCGCCGCATATGTCACATTTCTTCACATAAGTATGTGCATCCATATGAAGAGTGGGCCACCAAAGTCCTGAGAATAGAATGGTCTTAATTACTCTGTCAGGCCCAAAGTGTCCACCTGCAACACCGCTGTGTGCAGCTTCTAAGACTTTCAAATAGTCTGATTCATGAACGCACAGTCTTAGGAATCCATCCTTGCCTCTTCGATATAGGTTGTCTCCTACTAAGGCATAGTCTTGAGCCTCTTGCTCCATACTCCGTTTTCTTGCAAGACTAGCCTGATTGGGTAATGTTCCTGATCTCATGAACTCGACCAATGGAGCACTCCAATCTGGGATTAATGACACGTGATAAAGAGTGGCATGCTCCACTGGGGGTCTCTTCTGGCACACTGGACAATTCTGGATCCACTCCTGTATTTCTTTGTCCATGCTAGGCCAATACACTCCTAAACGTTTTAGATTCTGCAATGTTCGTTGTTTAGAGTAATGATTTCCTAGCAGTCCCTCATGGGCTTGTTGCAACCAACTAGTATGTTCATCATCCTCGACACAACAAGCTAATACGCCCTCGGTATCTTTCTTGTACATACTTCCGGCCAATATTTGATACTTTTGTGATTTTACAATTTCTTCTTTGCTTGTCTTCACATTTTTATTTGCAGGCCCAAAGGTTAAGACTGGTACCAACTTATTTGCCCATTTAGGAACAACTTCTAAATTGAACAGATAAGCATCGGGCAATTCATCAGACACTCCGTGCGGTGGCTCTCCTGAAGTGATGCGAGAAAGATGGTCTGCCCTAAGATGGGTTCTACCTTTCCTGACAAGAACTTCAAAGTCGTATTCCATTAGTAAGAGGAACCATCTTACTAAGCGGCCTGTATTGCAAGGTTTATTGACCAAATATAGTAAAGCTTGATGATCAGTGAAAAACTTGAACTTATTGGCCAATAGATAGTGTCTAAACTTTTTCACAGCATATACCATGGCTAAGCCTTCTCTTTCCGTTGTGGTATAATTTCGTTCAGCTGCATTTAATTGCCTACTAGCATATGCTATCGGCAAATCTAGGTTTCCTTCACCTGTGGGTTGCGCTAGCACACATCCTATTGCATGATTGGAGGCATCTACATGGACATGAAAGGGTTTGCTCCTATCCGGAGTAGTCAATATTGGTGTTGTGCACAAACGTCTTTTCAGCTCGTTGAAGGAATTCTCGCATTTCTCGTTCCACTCAAAATTTGTTAACAGCCCATAAAGAGGTTTAGCTATGATCGCATACATGTGGATAAACCTACGGTAATATCCACAATGGCCCATAAAGGCTTGTACCTCTTTAACATTCCTTGGCCTGGGTAGCTCTGCTATTGCTCTTACTTTGTCCTCATCTGTTGAAATTCCATTCTTAGAAACAATGTGACCTAAGATCTTACCTTGTCGTACCATACACACTTCTCTGGGTTCAGACACACTCGATAATCTCTACACTTGTTGCAGATTTGTCTGAGCTCAGGGATGTGGTAACTTCTTTGTTGGGAATGTGCACATAAATCATCCACATATACTTCTAAGCTCTTCCGCAAGAACTCTTTGAAGACATGACACATGAGCCTTTGGAATGTTGCAGGTGCATTGGTGAGCCCAAATGGCATCACCCAAAATGCAAAGATTCCCCATTCTGTGGCAAAGGCCGTTTTGTGTTGATCTTCGGGGGCAATGGCTACTTGGTTGTAACCTGAAAATCCATCAAGGAAGCTATAAACTTCCTTGCCTGCAACACGCTCCAATAGATGTTCGGTGATTGGAAGTGGATAACTATCACTGATCGTAGCAGCATTAACTTTTTTAAGGTTAATACACACTCGCAACTTTCCATTCTTCTTGGGCACCACCACAATGGGGGACACCCATTCAGTGTGCTCAATCTCATAGATGAATCCAGCTTCAATCAGCCTGTCAATTTCCTCCTTTATTTTGGCTGCATAATTGTCATTATATGTGTAGGGCTTTTGTTTGGTGGGCTTGGCATCAGCGGTCATCGGAATCGTATGAGAGCAAATCTTTGGATCTACTCCTTTCAAGTCTCTATAGTGCCATGCGAACACATCCCTATATTCCCTTAATAGAGCTACAAGCTCTGCTTCTTCTTTTGCACTTAGGTCATCTCCTATGTACGTACATCGTTCTTCGTTCCCTTCAATGGTCACTACAATTTTTTTGGTCTTTTCTTTATTGTCATATGCTTCTCCTATAATGGCCTCTCTCCTAGGCATCCGTACCAAAATTTTTCGGTCTTCCACTTCATATTTCTTGAAATTTTCTGGTACTTCAAACAATGATTCTTCCTCTTCTTGTTTCACTGCTTTTCTTTTCACTTTCTTTTTACTACCTTCACTTCCTTCCTTTGAATTTATTGTTTTAATACTTGTGAGGGGTTCTTCTTCTTTTTGGGTTAACACTCCTATGTCTTCTAAATAGTGTTCCTCTGAGTCAAAGTAAGTATCCATCACAATGGATTCTAGATCATCGTCATTCTCTTCTTCTTCTATGAACTCACTAGGATCACACTCTTCCAACAGGGGCTGACACATGAAAACTGAAATATCATAACCCTCCTCATCACAGTGAGGTGTCCATTGTTCTTCATTAACTGCTATGTCCATGGTAGCTAAGATTTCTGCCCAACCATGAGGCTCAAATTCCTCATCTGGAAATATCATCGGTGTATAGGCTGGGTCTTTTATTGGTCTATCTCCTGGGGGAGTTCCTTCTTCTCTCGCTTTTAGGCGCTTTTCCTCTTCCTCTGCGACCTTGCACATCCACAAGTGAGTATCTTCATGCAGCCATGATGGATCAGGTGAACTTCCAGAATGCACGGAGATAGAATTTTCTTTCGCTTTGTGGATAGGATTCCACTGTAGGGGTGGGACATCTCTGAAGGTGTAATCCTTCAGATTGACCTTGGTGGTGACCCCTAAGTGCTGTAAGTACAAGGAGTTGGTTCCCCAATCCTGTACTATTTGCAGTTGTCATAGGAACGGTCTTCCTAGGATCATCTCGTAGACATTATTTTTTTCAAAGTCACATATAGCAAATGTATGTTCAAACTCTACACCACAAGTGGTTAGAGTTATCCCTTCAAGCAATCCTAGAGGTCTTTCAAAATGACCATCTGCCATTTGAAGCTTCATTCTTGTTGGTCTTAATGTGGGTTTGCCCCATCGCTTCCACAAGGAGGTGGTCGCAATAGCAACACCAGCACCTGAATCTACGATTGCTTTGGTTGTGTAACCTTGATAGGTGATCGGAAGATAAGTGTTACCTTCTTCACCTTCGCTCATGTCTCCTATCTTGTCGAGAGGTATCTCTGGAACTTTTTGCTTAGAGCCTACTTTTGGCATTTTGGATTCAAGTTCTGGAACCTGATCCTTCACATGATTCCAGAGCTCAGGTTTTGCTTTGAGCAGCTCTTCCACAGTGAGATGACATTGAACCTTAGTGTTCTTCACAACATCAGTGTTTCTTGGAATCACTGAGTCTTCATTTCTTACCAATATTGTGGGAGCTCTGATCTGGATAGATTCAGATTCCCATGGGCCTATGAAATGAGGCAACTCTTGTAAAGAATTAGATTCAAAATCTAATCTTTCATCTTCTTGTTGCTCTGCTTGGTCTCCATAGGTAGACGGAATGTCTTGGGGAAATTGGTCATGAAGATCATCAATCTCAGGAATAGGAGGGGAATTACCCTTCTCCTTGGCCCATTTCTCTTCCTGTATTTCCCGCAAGAACTCTTGAGAGTACTGTTGAATTGAAGGAGGTATTCCAGCATCCGTGGAATTAGGTACATAAGCTCCCATTGGTGGTGAGCTTCCTCTTCCCATAACTGGTTGAGCCTGTGGAGGTAAAGAAACTTGTGGTTTGTTTACCAACTGCTCTAATTTTTCTAGTAAGCCTTGGAAATGCAAATCGGATTTGACAGATTGACTAGTCTCAAGTATAGCTTGAGCTTGTTCTACCATTTTCATGCACATTTTCATCCGTTCAATCTCTAAATTTGCTCTAGGGTAACTCTTGTCGAGGTTTGCCGCTGTTGGCCCTTCTTGAAGACGAGCCTGGTAGGCCTTGAACATCATGTCCAAGCCTTCTGGGGTTGGATCTGCAAGAACAGACCCTGGTTGTGGGTTATTTACAATGGGTGGTGGGGTGGAATGAGGTGGAGTGGATGGAGCTTCAGATGCGAGGGGCTTTGAGATGCAATGTCTTCTATTTTTGTTGTGGTATCCCTTAGGCTTTCTTCTAGCTCGGATAGCTTTTTGTTCCACTTGCGATTAGCCTTCTCTCTGGTATCCTTCCATGTTCTTGGTTTCCTCTTACTAGGTTCTCCTGCCTCACTTGACTCCGATTGCTCAGATGGTTTGGCTTGTTGTGCAGCCTGTGCCCTAGTAACTGCTTGTACAGGAGCCACATTACTGCTACTTGAACTTGAATCTGCCACTAAGCCTACCACGTTGATGGGTGTGACCTTGGGTGCACTAGAGGGGTTTTTCGGACACTCTCTAGGAAGATGTTCCTTGCCACACTCAGGACAAAAGCCTTGTATTGTGATGTTTTGCCCTTGTCCCAGAGCTAGTTGGTGGGGACATTCACGAATGAAATGGTCGCCCTGGCATCTAAAGCATGGTCCTCTAGGGGCTTGTGGTCTTACTTGTCTCAATTGGGGCCTCGTAGTTGGATTTGTATACATGACATTGGAGTATTCTCGCTCCCAATTTTGTTCCATAGGTGGTGTCTCATATTGACAATGAGAAGTCTCACTTTGCTCAGGTGACTCTATATAATAAGCATGTGGACTATCTTCATGGAAGTAGTCTGAACCATGAGCGTGAAAATCATTTCCTGAGACCAATGGGGTTAGTGGCACCAATGCTCTATTAGGGTTCTCCTCCGCCATCGTATATTTAACTGGGATCACATTGGCAAGAGCTGGCGGTTGGTTTCCTAGGACTGGTTGTGGCCTATATGGTGCCTGATATTGCTGCTGGTATTGAGGTTGATATTGTTGTGGCCTATAATATAGCTGTTGGTACTGATTCTGATACCTACCCTGCTGGTAAGGTTGCTGATAGTTTTGTCTAACCGCCTGCCTATTATAGGGACAATCTTGGGCCGCATGATTTGTATATTTCCTCTCAATGGTGCAATATAGAGCATTAGGGTTTCCTTGGGGTTGAGTCGTCAACGGGCAAACATTAGCCATGTGATCTCCTCCACATGTATAACATCGCTTCACTGAAGTGACCCTTGGCATTTGTCTATTTTGAACTCCTAGCTTTTTGGCCACTTGCTCAGCTATCTCATCTATCTCAGTGGAGGTTCTAGAGGTATGACTTGTAGAACTATCAGAGTCCTTATAGAGTTTGGATAGTCCTAACTCCTCACCCAAGTTGTCTTCTATGTCAATGCATATCCGTATACACTCTTCTATGGATCTAGGCTCTTTCAAGTATACATATGACCTTAATTTTGTGCTCAATAGGCCATCTAAAAACAGTGCCACCTGTTTAGCTGATGTGGGTAATTCTGGTATAGGGCATCTTTCCAAGTACTTGCCTAAATCTTCTTCCTGCAAGTCGCACTGTTTCTTGGGGTGTCTGCTTGAAGCTGTGGATCAAGGATGATGTGTTATGCCTGATACCACTCTTGGAAAATTCTACAATGAATTCTTCTAGAAGCTGACCTATCTCTCTATAGTTGCGACTGTTTAGAGGTTGAAACCAAGCTAAGGCAGTACCCTTAAGAGTCAAACCAAATGCCTCGAACTGGGTGAATAGGTCTTCAATCTGTTCAGCTCTTAGCACTTGTTTGAACTCCGCCACATGATCATAAGGATCTCCAAATCCATCAAAGTAGTTCTTCATTGTCTTAACCACTTGAGAGGGTCTAAGTGTTCTTGAGTGCTCTCGTGGTCTAGGCAATGGAAAATCATGTTCATCTCTTTGGTGCCTATGAGCTATATGTCTCTCCCTTTCAGGTCTTTCCATTCCATATCCTGATCTGTCTCTGCCCATGGTGTCTGCAAAGCTTACCTCCGGTCTCTCTCTAGTTCTTTCCCTGTGGGTTTCATGACCCTTGGATGATCCGGCTCCTTGGAGGCCCTGGGAAACATTAGATCTTGGTGGAGGGAAAATTGATTCACCTTGCCAAGTGTAAGCATGTCTGTCATGATCTGATACTAAGAATAATTTTTGAGATGTGTGATCTAGATAGACAACTTTCCTTGGTGTCTCTGGATCCTTGAATTCATAGATGGTGACTACTGGGCTGGGTTGATCTGGCCTAAATCTCCAAAAGGCTTCCTCCGTTTCTCTATTCACGAATAGTTCTATGCTTTTATTATCTTGAGGAATCCATTCTGGAGTGAGCACTCTGGTTAAGACTGACTTACCTCTAGGGGTCTTGGGTTCTCCTCCTAGGTCTCCTTGCTCTAGGTCTTCTATCTCATTCTCAGGAATGATATTTCCAAACTCATCTGTTCTATCTGGTAAGTTGGTAACCACATACATGGTTCCTTCCTTATCAATGTAAGCACCCTCTTCAAACTTGACCACTGGGTGTTCAAGTCCAAAGGGTTGGTCAGGATTCTTGAGTTGAACCACTGATCGTCTTAGACCATCCTTATAGATGCGAGCACCTAATTGGTTGGTCCTGATATACTCCAATTGGGTCTTATAGGGACCTTCTGGTGTCTGTAAATAGGCAGTGCCTGAGCCACGTGTGGGTCTTTCCATGCTAAAAGACATTTCTGAGTCACTGGTTTCTGAACTTGGTGTGTAAGGATAACCACTAAGCTGTTGAGCCCAAGACTTGGCTGTATGGTTGACACTAGCCTCAGATGACCTAATGCTTTGTCTATCCTTGCCTAAGTGTCTGCCAGATCTCAGGTTCATAAGCCTTGGCTTCTAGTTCCAAAGTTCTCTTCTATTGCTCCAAATCCTTTGGAACACCTTGGTTTTCCAGTTTTCCTGAGGGTCAACTTCCAAATACCCTATCTAATAATCCTGGTATTATTTTTACCATAACCAGTCGATGTTTTGGTTGTACTCCCCACGAGCTTTCCAACAAAACCAAGATCACAGCAAACGGATTTCGTATGAGAAAGTTATGTCAGTTCAGGGTTCTGGGGTTTAAAACAGGGAAACAGGATCTCTCTGGGAACTCAGAACAGGCGATACGATACCAGATTTTCCACGATACGATACCTTTGTCTTACACGATACCCCTTCAGACGATACCACTAGGATAACTGCGATCGCGATACCAACCTCACGATACGATACTGCTCTCTTAGACGATACGATACTGAAAGTGGTCACGATACGATATCTCTAATTTGCACGATACGATACCAACCTCACGATACAATACCACTTGGTCAACGATACGATACTGTGACCGTCGCGATACGATACCACTAAGGCAACTACGATCGCGATACCAACACTTGACGATACGATACCAGAATGGTATCGCGATACGATACGTGGTTGGCCCACGATACAATACTAGTGAATTCTCGAGACGATACGATACCACTCAGTAGACGATACGATACCAAAAATCAGACGATATGATACTGGATCTTTACACGATACGATACTAAAGCACCGGACGATACGATACCGACTCGACGATACGATACCAACTTGGCGATACGATACCAACTTGGCCGGCGATACGATACCAGGTGGACCACGATACGATACCACCGGGGCGACCGCGATCGCAATACCAACACTTGACGATACGATACCAGAATGGTATCGCGATACCTCAAGTGGGCATGCACGATACGATACCTCTACAAGTATCGCGATACACGGGAGTTCTGGTATCGCGATACCACAACTCAACCGGACACGATACTTGGAGATTTTGACACCCAAATTCAAAAATTTTTGCAGATTTGTGTACCTTGTGTCCTCCTTGTCACTTCTATCAGCCTGTAGATGCAAAGTCACTCTCCAAAGTCACGATACAACGCTCGCGATACCAGGCACTGTTCCTCTCACGCCGCGATACCACCGCTCAGATTCTGGTGTTTTTGAGAGTTTTTCAGTGTTTTTCTTCAGCGTTTTTGGTTCTCAGCTCCTCCTAAGCTTGTTCCTCACAGCCACGAGTAAAAAACGAGTGAATGTAGTGACGAAAATGGAAAAAATCAGAGAATACGAAGAGGGAAGAAGATGATGATGAAGGTGAAGATGAAGAAGAAGAAAAAAACTCAGAAACTGAACTGAAAATGGTGATTTTTTACCTTCCAACGTCGCTACTCTACGTCTTACCGTCACACGCTCGTCCTCCAAGCTCTCTCCCCGGCAACGGCGCCAAATTTGGTGTCACTCTAGCACAATGGTGAGTACCAACGTGAGGAGATACACCTCATAGATGTCAATCCGTGGAGACGTGAGGACCGGTATGAAGACCGTGAGCAAGTGATGGCACAAGTGCGTGAGTGAAAGCACACAAGCATGCACACACATACACACACACGCGCCCAATGTAAGAGCAAGGAGTGGAACAATGGAAGATCTTTGATTACACAAGAGCTCTATTACAAAGCTGAAATTCTACAACAAGCTAGCTCAAAAATGAGCTCTCCAGCCCTTTTTATAGTTTTTGAGTGGTTTTGGCCCTGTCCAGACCTAGTGTTCGGCCTAGTTAAAAAATAGGTTCCAGGGCTTATTTGGGGGCTCAAACGGAGTCTAAAAATTATGAAACTTGGTAGGATGGTAGTTCTAATACTCCTCAAGCTCGAGGACTCCTCGGCTTGAACAAAATGGAGTTACAAAAATGGAAAATGGTATTTACAATGGTTTTTAGTGATAAAAATCACTATTTTTGTAGGGATTTCTTCTGAAAATTTGACAGGTGCTTCTTGGAGCTCCCTACTTGCTCCTTCTTCTTGTGTGTCCACTTCCTTGATGCGCTTCCATGCTTTGTCCTTGACCTTGAGCTTCAACAGTATGTTACAACCCACTTCCTGGGGCATTGCTTATCAAGGTACCCTATGGGCATACAGGTTAGCCTACAAAGAGGCCACGGGATATTCTCCATTCCAACTAGTTTATGGCATATTGCCCATTGAGCCCTTTGAATTTTTACATGGATCACCTAAGATAGCATTCATGCAGGGCAAGAAGGATTGTGATGTCTCTCAGAGGCTCGGAGCACTACATAAAGTGGAGGAGATTCGTCTACTAGCAACAAAACAATTGATAGAAACTCAGATGAAGAGGAAGGAGACACATGATCGACATCTGTGGAGCAGCAACATTGAAGCAGGCATGTTAGTTCTTCTCCATAGACCTCATCTTCATACACAACTGAGAGGAAAATGGCTTCCACATTGGGAAGGACCTTACAAAGTCAAAACAATGCTAAATTGGGGTGTTGTGGAGTTAGAGACGCTGAAAGGAGAGGCCTTGCCACTGGTCAACATATCCAGGCTCAAGGCCTATCTTCAACACACTTGAAGAAGTATGGATCACCTGGAACCTGCAATATTTGTCCAGGTTGTACATAGTCTTTTCTCGTCATTTTTACTTAAGTTTTAGTAATTTTTCTTATCCATTTCATGCTTGTTTCTTGAGTTTTTAGCAAATTTAGTAGCCATTTCATCAACTTTGCAAAGGTACAACTTTTGGAATTTTTAGGAATTTTTTTCATAATTTTTCAAGCAATTTTTAGAATTTTCTAGCCTTTTTTCTCGTTTTTCATGTGTCTTTTTCTTGCCATATTTTAAGAATAAAGAAAGCTCTCTCTGATTTTGAGTGAAGAAACTGGCCTAAACCTGTAGGAAATTTTTTCAGAATTTTTTAAAGATTTTTTAGATTTTTTTGCCATTTTTTTGGATTTTTTATGTATTTTTTCAGTTTTTTCAATTAAAAAAAAAAAGCCCCCCCTAGGTGTTTCTTTTTTTCCAAATTAAAAAAAAAGAAAAAAAAAAACCCCTCGCCCTTCCCCCCCCTCCCCCGCCCCTTCTCACCCCCCCCCCTCCCCCGCCCCTTCTCACCCCCCCCCCCTCCCCCCCCCCTTCTCACCCCCCCCCCCTCCCCCCCCTTCTCACCCCCCCCCTCCCCCCCCCTTCTCACCCCCCCCCTCCCCCCCCCCTCCCCCCCCCCCCCCCCCCCCGCCCTTCCCCCCGCCCGCCCGCCCCCCCTCCCCACGATTCTGACAGCCCCCCCCCTCCCACGCTTCTGACAGCCCCCCCCCTCCCCCCCCCTTCCCCCCCCCCCCCCCCCCCCCCCCCCGCCCGCCCGCCCCCCCTCCCCCCCCCCCTCCCTCCCCCACGATTCTGACAGCCCCCCCCCCCACGCTTCTGACAGCCCCCCCCCCCCACGCTTCTGACAGCCCCCCCCCCCCCCCCCCACCCCCCCCCCCACCCCCCCCCCCCCCCTCACACGATTCTGACCCCCCCTCCCCCCCCCCCCCCCCCCCCCCCCGCCCTCCTCTATATAATCCTCTATCCCTCCACTCAGCCGGCGACTCACGGCGGCCCCCCAACCAGGTTTTTTTTTCTTTTTTTTATTTCTTTCCTTTTATTTTTATTATTTTTCTTTTTATTTATTTTATTTTATTTTATTTTGTTCATATTTCACTTCTTTTTTTTTATTATTTTTGTATATAATTTCCCTCTCTATTGTTGTTTCCTTTGTATTTAATCTTGTCCCTCTCTGTTTTTCAAGTTTTTCCAGTCGTTTTTAGGGTATTTGCTCATGCCGGATCCATTTTTTGGGTTCTGTGTTCCCAGTTCAGATGTTTTTCCTAGGTTTTTCCCCGTTCAATATCGAGTTCCCTTCTTAAGCCATTGCTATCTGTGGTTGCAGCACTTTCTGACAGCGTTTTGCTCTACAACTATGGCGTCTTCAGCTCCCCAGCAGGATTCATCCATGGCTACCGAGGCGTACTCGGAGCTTGCTCCTTCGGCCTTGGCTTGCGGTCCTTTCCCTCCCGAGGTAGGCCCCCTATTGCCTATGGCCCCCTCCCAGTCCGCCACTCTGGCCTCCATCTCGATCGTCCTTGTCGCCGCCCTACACCCCACCCCTCGGGCCCTCCTTCCCTCCATAGTCCACACCGTCCATCGCGCACCACGCCCTATTACCCCTTCCACCCCTACCCATGTCCAAGGTAGTCAGCCTTTCGCGGTTTCCCTTCCGTGCCTCTCCCTCTCTGGTTCCTCGTTACATAGCCCCAGACCTCTTCCCCCAGGTCCCCACCTTCCCGTTGCAGTGCCGCCTCCCACAGCCGTGCCGACACTCTTCGATAGTTCTAGTGGCCACCCGGCACGTAGTTCTGGTAGTCATTCCACCTCTCGTGTTCCCCGTCCACCATCGTCATCCATCGTTGACCATCGCGACCCATCTTCGACCCTATCCATCCGCCTTCATTTAGCCTTGCCTCCCATCCCGCTCATTGATCTCCTTCCCGAGGGTTGCCTCCGTCAGGCCGATCTTTGGCGACTGGCCTCCCTCCTCTTATCCGAGGCAGAGGGGTCCGATATTCGCACTGCATTGCTTGACTTCCCTCAATTTACATCCGGTTCGCTGACCCCTGCGGTCATAACTACCGGCATAGGTTCTAGCATACATTCGTTTCATGCTCCGCAGTCCATTTACTCGGGGTTATCTCGGGAAGAGACCATAGCTTTCTGCATTTCATTATATGGCGTTGATGCCATGCCCACCCACTACCAGCTCGCTGTCCTTCATTCGTTCATATTCTTCTTCTTATTTCGTAGTCCCTCCTCCGACCTTCTGTTGCACGATATTCATATAGCCGACCCCCTCTTCTGTTTTTTACATGGCTGCCCATTTCCATACGGCACTCTCATGTTCCAGTCATTCCTCTTGCGCTCTCAACGATTCCATGAAGCCCTCCACCGCGGCACCCGTTCGTTCTCCGTTTATTCCGCACCAGTGTTAGCTTGGCTCTTTCATCTGCCTGGTACACAGATCCTAGCATCCAGCCGTCTTCTTGACCCATCCCATCCTCCACCTTCTATTGCCCATTATCCCCATCCCCCTCCTCCGCCGCCCGTTGTCATGCCCACCGCCCCTAGCACTCTTCTGCAGGCATCTGCCGCCTCAACTCCCCCTCCAGCTCGCAGAGTCCGTACACGTTTGATGGATTCCTTTCCTACCCCTATCCCTGCCTCGCCCTTTCATGTCCACCCCTCGGCAGCTGCCTCCCAGCCTCCTCCCTCTCCCGCCATATCCATTGAGTCCGCTTCCACCTCCCACCATCATCCCTCACCCCCTGCTTCTCCCACTTACCCCCACCCTACCCCTGCCCCACCCCCACCACCACCCGCTGTGCAGCCTTCCGTCCCGTAGCCTTCCATCCCTGATAGCCTCGACGACGACCCACCCTTTTTGGGCCTACTTCGTGATGCGAGCCTCGTCGCGAGTGATGGCGCCGACGCCGCCCGTCTCTCCCTTGATTCCGTCTCAACGACAGCTTCACTTCACCAGCAGTATGCTCTGACGATCGATCGCATTCGTGCTGCTGCCGCGGCTCAGTGGCAGACGTCGCGGGAGGCGTTGCGGACCATGCAGCAGGACCGGGACCAGTATCGAGATGAGGCTGATGTTGCGACTCGCGCTCTCATGGAGATCCGCCAGCGTGCGTCATTAGGCATTTGTGATAGTCCTGCGTGTCGGCTGGTCCGCCGAGAGCGCGATCACCTCCGCAGGTACAGGAGCAGCATTGCTGCCTACACTGAGGAGGCAGCCATCGTTCCCCCCGGCTCACCCGACTTACTTCTACCTCGGGATGATGTTCCTCCTGGGGAGAGGCCTCCTTCCCCACCATTGCCATAGTCATGCGTTCCGTGTCTATCCACTAGGTTCTATGTATTCACTCAATACTTGAGTTTCCAGGCTTTTCCCTAGACTCATTTTGTTGTGAGGCTCGGTGTAGGATGCATATACTTATCCCTTTTGGTTCCCTTGTCATTCATTAGCTCATCACTTCCTTTCGACAGATCTTTGCCAGTCCTTGGCACTTCATGTACTCACCATGGACAGTTGTTTCCTTGTTCATTTCTGCTTTTATATGAGATTATGGTTCAGTGTTCATTGTGTGTTCATTTTGTAATCTCTGGTTGATTATTGGTTGTTTTATTACTATGCCTGTGTACTAAAGGTTGGTTTCTCTAAAATTGGGTTGGGATTCTTTCATTGCCACCCTCAATTACTTGCTCTTTTCCCCCTCTGCCTCACCCCGCCCCCACGCCCCCTCCTTTCCCCCCTTCCCCTATTCCCCACACCGCCCCCCCCCCCCCCCCCCCCTCCACCCCCTGTCCCCACCCCACCTTGCTGAGTACTCTCTGGTGCTTTCTCCGATGCTCTTGATGGTCTTGGTTGCTGCTCAGCTGTCCTCTTAAAGTTTTGCTCCGCTCTTGTCATGATGTCCTATTTGCTCTGGGTTTGGTTGTAGCTCTCCGGGACGGAGAGCACATTCGGTGGTGGGCAACTGTTGAGCCCATAAAAGTCATGTTGGTCAAAGTCAATTGGTCAAAGTCAACTGTTCAAAGTCAGTTGGTCAAAGTCAACAAGGTCAAGGTCAAAGTCAACAGTTGCAAAATCAAAGTGTGTAAGCGCAGGTGTCAAAGTGCACAGGTAGTGCACAATGAATTATCCACAAAGGGTAAATTGGAGAAAATGGGTTGCAGGTTGCAAAGGTATTTTCTCTAATTTCCCTAAGGTTCAAAGGGTGTTTTAAAGTGTTTTGGAAGGTTTAGGTGAACCCCCTCTTATGTGCAAAAGTGAAGACTTAAAAGGAAACATGAAGGTATGTGAAGCGACAAAGTGTGCGCACAGGTGAAAGTATGGCCCCCCATTAAATTTTTTGGTTTTAGACTAAAGTCACTACAGGACAAAACAATGAGTCGTTGGCTGCCACTTGAAAAGACAATCTTGGAACATCAAAGTGAGCACCAAGCTGCTATTGGAGTTAGGAGCGTACGTGATCGACACACTAAAATCAAGGCAAGGGCCATTCTTGGACCAATCTTAGAGTAAGCAAGAGAGCATAGTCTAAGGAAGCAAGAGAGAGAAGTGCAAGAGTCACCAGTGTGCGACGCAGAGAAGTGGAAGTGAAGGAGTGCATAGGGAGTGCCTAAGGGATTGTGCAGAGAGTGCTAAGCTAGTCCCCCCCAAGTATCTCAAGGTCCCATTGCAGTGGGCGAGTGCCGACAGAAGGTATTCACTCCTCCCCCTTTGTGGAAGCTTGGTGCAAGGTGTGCACAAGGATAAGCTTGAAGCAGGTGGAGGTCTGGTGCAGAGGAGGCCGGCGGCAAGAAGACTTTGGGATATTGGGTATTTTGTAATTGGGCACTCTGTGGGATTGTGCACAGAGGTATTGGCTTGTCTTGTACTTCAACATTTTAATTGTCTTACTGTAATCAATCAGCAGAAGCTTCCAGGTGTATTTTCTGTTCTTGTTTCTTCCCTTTTCTCCTACAAACCCTCAAACTCCTTCTTGTCTAAGAATCCCCCAACAGTCTTTATGTGACTTACCTCCTCGCAAGAAGGCCATTGGGACTAAGTGGGTATACAAGTTGAAGCGTAAGCCTGATGGTACAGTTGATAGGTATAAGGCAAGAATTTTTGCAAAGGGTTATGTGCAGAAAAGAGGCATTGATTTTGATGAGATCTTTGCACCTACTTGTCGAATGACTACTGTTCGTAGCATCTGTGCACTTGCAGCTCATCATGGTTGGAATGTACATCAGTTGGACATTAAAACAACATTTTTGAATGGTGACTTGCATGAAGAAGTGTATGTTTTTTAGCCCCGTGGCTTTGTACACAAAGGGCATGAAAATCAGATGTGCAGGTTAAAGAAGGCATTATATGGTTTAAAGCAAGCACCACGTGCTTGGTATGAGAAGATACTTGCTTATCTGATTGCACATGGTTTTGAGATCAATCCAACTGAAAGCACCTTATATGTTAAGGGTGCTAATGATGTGCTTCTACTCATTGTTGTCTATGTTGATGACATGCTGCTCATTGGTCCTATTGAGCAGCATATTTGAGATGTCTGATTTGGGGCATTTGCATCACTATTTTGGCATTCAGTTTATGCAAGTTGATGGTGGAATGGCTTTGTATCATACAAAATATATTGACACATTATTGCAGCATTTTGGCCTTGAAGACTGTAAGCCTATTGCCACTCCTATGGAGACATGTTTATGATTGAGTCTTCATGATGTTGGAGATGCATTTGATGCTGTTCTCTATCAACAGGCTATTGGATGCTTGATTTACTTATGCATTACTCAGCCAGATATTCAGTTTGTTGTCTCACAAATGAGTAGGTTTATGCATTGCCCAAGAGTCAAGCATTGGCAGGTAGTTAAGTGCATCTTTCGCTACTTGAGTGGTACTCAGCTACTTGGGTTGTTTTTATCCCAAGGGGGGATCACTACAACCAGATTTGCATGCTTTTTCTGACTCTAATTGGGCTAGTTGTTATGACACTCATGTGTCCACTAGTGGCTTTTGCTTCATGCTTGGTAGCTCATGTATATCTTGGTTGAACAAGAAGCAGCCTACTGTGGCCACTTCTAGTTGTGAGGCTTAGTATAGGGCAGCTTTCACATCGACTGTTGAGTGTGTGGCTCAGATGCCTTATGGCTGATTTGGGTGTTGGTCAGTCTTCTGCCACCACCATCTTCACTGACAATCAGAGTGCACTGGCAATTGCGAGGAACCCTGTGTTCTGTGCTCGCACTAAGCACATTGAGGTGCATTATCACTATGTCAGGGAGATGTTCTCTGTTGGGGAGGTCAGCTTGGCATATGTGCCCACACAGGAGAACATTGCAGAGCTTTTCACGAAGGCTCTACCTAGGGAGAAGTTTGAAGCTTTCCACAAAGCTTTGGGCTTACTTCCTTTTGTGGAGTGATTTCCACATAGCTTGGCACTTCCTTATACATGAGTGCTAGCTCCTTGTTCACCACATCACTCCCTGGGGGGGATTTGTTGATATATTTAGGTAGTGATGTGTGTGAACACACTAGGACCGTCGGGGCACTTTTTAACCTCTTTAGGAGGTTTTTTTCCCCCAGCTTGTATATATGCCTATTGCCCTAATGGGCTAGTCATCTTTTTACATTCTCTAGTAATAAATATCAGTATTGTGTGTTGTGCTTGGGAATGGATTGAAGCCATGGAGGAGGAAGTCAAGGCACTTGAAGAAAATGATACTTGGTCATTGGTGCCAAGAACAAAGGACATGAAAATCATCGGCAACAAATGGGTGTACAAGGTAAAGAGGCATGCAGATGGGAGCATCTCTAGGTATAAAGCAAGGCTGGTTGCCAAAGGTTTTGATCAAACATATGGCATAGACTTTGAGGAAACATTCATTCCAATAGTTAAGATGTACACCATTAGAAGTTTGATTGCAATTTCAGCCTCAAAAGGTTGGAAGATGTACCAGTTGGATGTGAAGAATGCTTTCCTAAATGGAGAGCTTGAAGAGGTAGTCTTCATGGACTAGCCCCAAGGCTTTGTAGATGAGAGGTTTCCACATCATGTATGCAGGATAAAGAAGGCTCTTTATGGACTCACACAAGACCCAAGAGCTTGGAACCAAAGACTTTTGGACTAGTTGGTAAAATGTGGATACAATCAGAGTCATGCAGACCCATCACTCTTTGTGAAGAAGGAAGGTAGCAAAATTGTTTTCATTTGTATATATGTTGATGATTTGATCATTACAGGGGATGATGAAGCCAACATCAAGGAAATAAAGAGGAATCTTGGATGTGAGTTTAAAATCTTAGATTTAGGGATTTTAAGGTACTTCCTTGGGATTGAAGTACTATATAAAGAGGAAGGTATATACTTGATGCAATGGAAATACATTCTAGATCTTTTGAAGAAGTTTGTCTTGTGTGATTGCAAGCCCATTTCAAATCCATTAGAAGTAAATGTTAAACTAAGTGCTCATGAATGTGAAGAAGTGAAGGATGTCACCATGTATAGGTCAATAATTGGCTCTCTCTTGTATGCTACTATGAAAAGACCAGATATTGCACATGTAGTTGGAGTGTTATCTCAATTTTTGCAAGCACTAAGAGTACCTCATCTTGTTGCAGCCAAAAGGGTACTTAGGTACCTCAAAGGATCAGTGAATGAAGGTCTATATTATCCATTTGATGATGGATTAAATGTACAACCTTATTGTGATGCTGGTTGGGCAGGTTCCAAAGATGATAGGAGGAGAACTAGTGGATATCTTATCATGCTAGGGAAGAAGATCATCTCATGGATGTCAAAGAAACAACCAACAATGGCTCTCTCATCGACAAAAGCTGAATATAGAGGCCTAACACAAGTCTCATGTGAGCTTATGTGGCTCAAGAAGCTATATATTGATCTTGATTTGTAGGTTAAGCAAGTACCTATTTTTTGTGATAACATAAGTAACATATGCTTGGCTCAAAATCTGGTGTTCCATGCAAGTCGAAGCATATAGAAGTGCATTACCACTTTATTAGAGAGAAGATCATGTCAAAGGATGTCAAGGTGGATGTTGCAGAGCAAAAGAGCATAAGAGTAGAGCCCTAAAATTTTCAAAATAATGGGCATATTTTTTCTTCTTCGAGGTCTTCAAGAATTCCCTCAAGCCATGTAAATGCACTAGAGGAGTCCTCTAGTTGCATAATCCCAATTTGTTGTAAAATATCCCTTGTAAATTAGTAGAAAATTCACTTTTCTAGTAATAAAGTGCCGGTCTCTTGTGTGAAAGGACCAAACTTAGGGCACATGTATATAAGTCACTTTGTGACTTTTTGTAGAGACTTTTTGCCATTGTGAAGAAGGAGCACTCCTGAATTTTCGAATTTGCCTCTTCTTTGCTGATTTTTATCCTCTTTTTGGTCTTGTATGTGTGTGTGTTGCTTGAAATGTGTGTGTAGGACTGTTGTCTACCCCTTCCCATTGATTTTGAGCTGCTGTAGTGTGTGTGCGAACTAGTAGGTGTGGTGGCGTGTGTGTGGATGCTTCCCGCCATTCACAATTTTGGCCATAACTTGAATCAAAGTTGTCAGAATTGAGTGAAACCACTTCCAGTAGATGCGTCTTGTCGAGAGCTTCGAAACAAGTACCCTATTCCCTATATTCGGCGTTCGGAGCTGGGAGAAATCCTTGATTTTCTGAAAACTGCTGTAAGAGGTATCGCGGCAGACACTTTCAGCATTTCAGAGAGTGTGAGAGGTGGATTAATCTTTTCTCATGCATGCAAGCTTAGCCACTTCATTTTCCATCACGTATGCACATGTCTTCATACACTTGGTTTGGTCGTTTGATTGGATTGACATTTAAATGTGTGTTAATTTCCCACTATACGCACTTGTGTGGCAATTGAGGTACAGTCTCATTGACACAAGTCCTTGAGTCATCTTGACTTAGGTACACACGTTTTTGGCACCGTTGCCGGGGAACACTCAACCAAGGTGCCTTCGTGATGGTTATAGATCGAGTGTGATAGAATCGTACTTGTAGAAGTGAATTTGTCGTGTGGCAATTAGTCAATCACTTCAGCACTTGTTACTCCACATCCTCGAAGGTGTGTGTGATAAGTTTTAGGTTTAGGGTTAGGAGGAAACGGGAGAAGGAGGAGTTAGGGTTAGGTTAGAAGAAGAGGAGTAGTGAGAAGAGGAGAAGTAGGAGTAGACAAAAATCACCAAAAAAATTCCCAAAATCACCAAAAATTAGCAAAATTCATATTCTGTCAAAAAAAGTATAAAAAACAAAAAAAATGGCTCATTTGATACTTGTTGGTGTTCTCGTATCGTGGGCGAGGAGCGACTAGTATCGTGCACATAGTATCGTGCAGGGCAGGCATTCAAAGTTAGCTTTGGAGCTCAAGGTGCAAGCAACACTGTACAAAGGTAAGATTCCACGGAGGTTGTCTGACCAAAACACATTAAAAGTGATTAAACAAGTGATTAAAAGCTTGTGCAGTATCGCGGAGGGGAAAATATTGATTGTGCTTGAAAGTGAGGAGGAGGGTGAGAGGAACAAGGGGCTAAAAAAGTTTTTGTATTTTGAGACTTTTTGGCTTGAGTATCGCGATCGGTTGAGATTTGGTATCGCGATACCAAAACTCCCTTGTATCGCGATACTCGCCGAAGTATCGTATCACTTGATATCTGTCTTGGTATCGCGATACCATTGTGGTATCGTGACCCCCAGTTGGTATCGCGATCGTACATTGCTGAGATATCGTATCGCCGGTTACCAGTCTTGGTATCGCGATACCATTGTGGTATCGTGTCGCCAAGTTGGTATCGCGATCTCACCTTACCCAGTGGTATCGTATCGTTACCTACGGTGGTATCGTATCGTCTCACTTGGAAGCAAGTATCGCGACACCATTTCGGTATCATATTGTCCGCTCACCTGGTTAGTATCGCGATACTGTCATAAGTATCGTATCGTCTAGGTTCTGCGGTATCGTATCGTGTGAATCGAGATATAGTATCATCTTGCATCGTCGTATCGTATCGTTGACCCCTACAAGTATCGTATCGCCTTATTTCCTAAGGACGTATCGCGATACCATATCAAGTATCGTATCGGCGCATTGCCAAGAGGTATATCGCGATACCAAGTTGGTATCGTATCGGCTATGTAGGTGATATCGTATCGGGTGGATTGATCCAGTATCGTATCGTCGGCCCCTACCAGTATCGTATCGCTCCATTTCCTAGTGAAGTATCGCGACACCATACCTGGTATCGTATTGTGTAAGCCGGTGGTATCGTATCGCCGCTTGACATAGTATCGTATCGTCCCCTTACCAGAGATCGTATCGTGACACTAAATTGGTATCGTATCGTCGTTGTGTCTGGTATTGTATCGCAGTAATTATCCAGTATCGTATCGCTTGTTGCGGGTAGTATCATATCGTTGGACTTCTGGTATCGTATCGCGGCCAAGGCAGTATCGCCTAGTGTGGTATCGCCTGGAAACGGTATCGGCCAGATTGACACTAGCATTTTTGTTAGACAATTTGAGGCATTGGAAGAGCCACTCAAGGAGAATCTCTGGGACTTCTAGAGAGACTTAGGTGAGTGAATGAACTTGAGGTCAGGAAGAGTGCTAAGTAGCCGAAGAAGCGTCATATCTTCCGTGGGAAGTGCTGCTCAGGTTAGTCATCACTCCATCTACTCAAAGACTTCTAGTGATTCAGAGGAGGAAATACCAATGGCTTCTGAAGACATGCAGGGTCCAACACCAAATAGAAATTTCATGTCTACAGTTGAGGGAGATTACCGTACTTCCTTATAGTATGTGTCTACCAATGCCCAGGAGATCCCTATCTACCTGGATGGCTTAAATAGATCTGTGGCTAGGATGGTAACCTCCTTAAATGCCACAATTGTACCCCGACCTGCTGTCAAGTACGAGGGAGGAGCCTATGTAGACAAAGTTGGCTATATCTACATTGTGACCGAATTTTCGGAGAGGATCAATGAAAGAGGTGAGTTTGCCGACCCAGAAAACTTGGGAAGTGCATGCCCTGAAGAGCTAGTAACCACACCTAGGGGTAGGTCTCGAGTATCACGAGTCTTGAGAGGGGACCTGATACCTCAAGATGACTACTTGTTGGAAGTCTATATGATCCACGGATCAGACCTATTGCTTCAAACAGACTTACCTGCCCCAGGGAGAGAAGAAATCCCTATGACATTTTATGAGCTGAAAGATCCGGATGATGAAACTAGACTCACATACTTGGATAAGGATCAAAGGAGAGGCCTGTGAGTGCTTTAGATAGGGCTCGGCTGAGATATATGGGTGCTCCTGTATTTCCTCAGAGAGATCAGGCAACTACCTCACAAAATCCTTTTGGGAATCAACAAGAGACGGAACATACCACATCAGGACAGACTAGCCAACGAAGTATGCCAAACCGTACTCATGTACAGTTTGCAACTCCAGGAGTGCAAACACACAATCAGGCCCACGGAGGGATAGGTAATCAGTACCGACCACCAGTAAGACCACGACCACAAGTAGGAGGACAGCCGGGAATACCTCCAATACGACCAGCTGCCCCAGTCTTCCCTGTGATGCCCAGACCGCCTGAACCACTGAGAAGATTGAGACCTATTCAAGTGGCTAAATGTGTCAGAAACCATTATGAAGGATTGGGGGAACCCTATGATCATATCGCTGAATTTAAACAAGTTCTAAGAGCGGAGCAAGTAGATGACTTCTTTGTGCAGTATGAGTCTTTTGGACTCACCCTCACAGGGACCGCTCTAACTTGGTTCCAACCCTTAGACCCAAATCAATTTGGAAATATGGAACAGTTCTTTCAAGAATTCATTGGGGAATGCACAAAGAGAGGGATTAAACACAATTCTGCGTCTTTAATCCATAGCTTTAAACAAAACCCTAATGAAACTGTGAAGACTGCTACCCGAAGATTCAATCAATATGTGGATAGATGCCCAATGGCTGAGAGACCCACTCAACAAAAGATGATTTCATTATTTTTAGATGGGCTCACTAACGGAACTCTAAGAACACTAGTGTATGTGAAGAGGCTACAAACATTGAGTGAGTGCCTTCAAGAGTGCATCGATTTGGAAGATAACCTAGCCGAGGACCTTAAAAGTACTTCCGATCTCACTAAATCAGAAGATTCAAGGAGCACTGCCACATCCAACTCCAGTAACATGGAAGAATTAGCAGAATTATTAGCAAAGAAACTAGGAGTCCAGGGACCAAGAGCTTACCAAAACCCAGCTCAAAGGGTGCCTATGCTACAGAGATGTAACTTATGTGGAGGAGAGCACCCCACACACTTTTGTGTCCGAGGAGGGGCTGGTGCACAACCTATGTATCCATACCACAAACAACAACAACAAGGAACTTCTTGGTACTGCCACATAGAACAAAAATATACCAACCATACTACTGAGAACTGTCCCTTCAATAGGCAAGCACAGCCTTTCCAACCACCTCAATATCGACCATATGGATACCCACCTAGAGACACAGGCAGAGAGATACCAAGATACAACCCGTATCCCACACCAGCAGAAGCATCAAGGCCGTATGAGCAGGCACCATACCCACCACCACAACCAGTACTAGGACCCCAACTGTCAAAACCTCAACAAGTAGTATCGGTGAAGTATGCTCAACCAGAAGAAAACTTGGAGAGAGCCCTAGTACCAACATCTACAATGACCAACGTAGAATCAATAAACCCTGGATATGAACCTCCACCAGGAGAGTACTACCCATATGACGCCAACATGATGGAATATGAAAGGGCATATGATGCGGCTTATTATGGGTACGAAGGCTATGATCAGACTTTTGGAGTAGAGATGGCCACCTTAATGTATACGGCTCCTAAAGCACAACCAATTGTGAGACCACCTATTAGACCACCTATGCAGAGAGGACCATGCTATAGATGTGGAGGAGACCATTTCATTAGATAATGCCCTCGACCTTACAACCCTCCACCACCTAGGATTTGGGAAGGATATTGTAGTGATTGCGGGAAGGAACATCTTTTCAGAGACTACCCTAAGAATTCGACAAAAACTCAAGATACTACACCAATCAATGTGATTGAGGTCATAGAAGGGTCTGGAAGTGATAAGGACTACACTGTACCATTAAAGGCTATTACTAGAGCCCAAGCGAAGCAACAAAAAGGAAAACAACCAGAAGAGAAACAAGAGAGCAATAAAACTGTAGGCTCTGAAATTCAGGTAGTCGAGGATTCTGAGAACCCACGTGAAAACTCCCAAAACACAAGAGTACAAAAATGGAAGGAAAGACGAGAAAAACTCAAAGAAAAATGGGCGAGAAATAAGAGTCAAGACAGTAAGAAACAAACTAAGGGCTTGAAGGAGCATAAGGAACAAAAAACGCATAAGGAGATCCCTGAGCCACCACGGATTAGCTCAGAAAAAGAGAAGCCAGGATCAATTCTAGCTGACCCAAAGTCAGACGACTTGGACATGTGGTTGAAAGCTTACGAAGCTAGAATCAAAATGGGCCCAAATATAGAGCAACATGAAAAACTCTACCCTCAAGGGGAATTAGAAAAAGAAAGACTGGCGATATGCAAGAAACTTATCGAGGTAGCACAAGCAACCCTAGAAAAGACTATCCCAATTTTACCAGAGACAAGGATTGCACATGGTCTGTATGAAGAATGCATCAAATCCAAGGATAAGGGACCTAGAAAGGAAGATGACCAAGATGAACGAATAAAAGCGCAAGATGAACCTGTGACAATGATACCAGACCTAGAGGCAGATTGGACAAAAGACTTGTGGAATAGAATCCGTGAAGAGCAATGGAAGAAAAATGGAATCAGTCCGCCTCCTTTTGATGAAATAAATGTGGAAGATAATAAACCCCATCCCACCCTGGAGGAAGCATATGAGGAAGTATCAAGACTCGATAGAGGTAGGGAGGAAACCATAAGCATTTCAATATTGCCTAACTACATGGGAGAATACGAAAGGGAGTCTATAATAATACGAGCACCCACAGTACATGGGAAGGGAAAAGGAAACTCAGAAGAGAGTTCACACAATCTAACAGAACTAAAGAAAACAAAGGTGCAATGCAAATTGATGGTGGAAGAGTTGCTTCAACTTAAACCACAATTATGGAGGCAGTTAGCAAACCAATTAGAAACACAGCCAGAGGAAGGAGAAACGAAAGGGAAGGAAAAGGAAAACCAATCCACAATACAAATTCCAGTTGATAAAGTGGGGGAATTTAGTGAAGGAGACGAAGGTAATACATGTTTACCTGTCACCCACAATGGGTACATGACCAAGGCTATTCTAGATACGGGTGCTGGGGTAGGAATCGCCACCAAGGAGATATGGGAAAAGTGGGGAAAACCTGCCTTGCGGCCCACACGCATGAAACTCCAATTAGCAGACGGTCATGTGGAAAGACCCTTAGGAATACTGGAAAGAATCAAATTAACCACCTGTGGAGTAGAATTTGAACGGTTACATGCCTCAAATCTTTTCGGATGAGATCTTCGAGCCGCATGGATGGATGAAAATTTTAGCAACCTTAGATGTGTGTGTAAATGAAGAAGTTTTGACAATGAACGAGTGTATAGACGAGGAAGGCTACGATGTGAATCTCTATATGGTTGTTCTTCAAGGAGTAGAAGAAGGGGAAGTCCTGGAAAAAGAATGGAAAGAAGAATATGAAAGCATAGAAATGGAACCAGAATTTGACTCCGAAGAAAGCTACCTAAACACTATTCAGAACAAGAAGGAACTGGAACCAACAAAAATCTTAGCAATTGAAGCTGCTCCGGCAATACACAGGCAAAGGGAAGACTTGAGTAAGGTAGAGCCGGACCCAGATCTTTTTGAGGTTCCTGAACATTTTAAAAAATACAAAGTAGAGGAGAGAAAAGTAGCCATTCAGATGCCTAGACGAGAGGTACGAGACGGAGAAGCATACGACAACAAAGAACAAACCAAAAAAATTGTGGTAACAGTAGAAGAGGAAGAAGAGCGGTGCACCTATATCGAAAAAGACGTATCTGAAGAGGAGGAAACGGAACAAACAACGCCCTTATACATATAATGAGGTTTATGCAGCAAAAATTAAGGAAGAAATAGACAAACTGCTCGCGGCAGGATTCATATATGAGATAGAACATACAGAGTGGGTATCGCCATTAGTAGTTGTGCCTAAGAAAAACAGAAAGTTGAGAGTGTGTATAAATTTGAAGAAGGTGAATGCAGCCACCATACGTGACAGCTACCCATTACCCATAACGGACCATCTGTTGGAAAGGGTAGCTGGAAAAGAGGTCTATAGTTTCCTGGATGGATTCTTCGGATACAATCAAGTAGCTATTGCAACTGAAGATCAACATAAGACCGCATTAGCAACCGAATGGGGTGTGTATGCTTTCAGAGTGATGCCTTTTGGACTCACTAATGCACCTGCTACTTTCCAACGATTGATGTGTCATGTTTTCAAGGAATTTTTGAAAAAAAGCATGGAAGTATATGTAGACGACCTTTGCACGTACTCCAATCAAAGGTGCGATCACATCCCCGAGCTGAGAAAGATATTCAACAAATGTAGACAGTATAGAGTCTGTTTAAACCCAGAAAAGTGTGTCTTCATGGTGAGGCAAGGAAAGATCTTAGGACATATAGTCTCAAGAAATGGAATATCTACAGATGAGGACAAAATTAAAGTTATCTTAGACCTACCAAGACCTAAGAATGCGAAGGAGGTGCAAGCTTTTATGGGACATTGTGGATATTACCGTAGGTTTATTCACATGTATGCCATAATACCAAAACCCTTGTATGGTCTCTTGACTCAATTTACTTGGACAGAAGAGTGCGAGAAGGCATTCACTGAGTTGAAGAAGAGGCTTAGTACAGCCACAATTCTGAAATCACCAAACTGGAGCAAGCCATTTCATATTCATGTTGATGCTTCTAACTATGCCATTGGATGTATCCTAGCCCAACCAACTGATGAAGGTAAGCTTGATCATCCAATTGCCTATGCAAGTAGACAACTGAATCAAGCGGAAAGGAATTATACCACTACTGAACGAGAAGGCTTAGGAATGGTCTATGCAGTGAAGAAATTCAGACACTACCTCTTAGCCAACAAGTTCAAGTTCTTTATAGACCATCAAGCTTTGTTGTACTTAGTCAATAAGCCTTGTAACACGGGAAGGTTGGTACGATGGTTCTTACTACTAATGGAGTAGTAAGAACCATCGTAATAGTGAAAAAATGAAACACACATGTGAGAGCAGATCACCTTTCCAGGCTAACACACGGAGAACCACCAAGTGGAGTACCCGACGACCTACCAGATACATACTTGAATAATCTAGAAGTTTGTCCAAAATGGGCAAAAAAATTGATCCCTATACTCACCCATGGCCCTCAACACTCAATCAATAAAAACAGCAAAAAAGAAATTCTTCAATCAAGGAATTTACACATCGTTGCAGGAAGCGTATACTACAAGGAACCCAATGGGGTGTTACTCAGATGTGTCGAGGAGGATGAACAAAAGCAACTAATCGAGCAAGCACACGTCACGAAAAAATGGAGAACACACCAAGGGACTCATGGAACAATCCGAGAACTAAAGAGGTTAGGAGTGTACTGGCCTGACATGCCCAAGAATGTTCACGACCACGTAAGTAATTGTGCAGAATGCCAAGAGACGATCCCAGAAGATCATATGTCTCTACCTTTTTCGACCATAGCACCTAACTGGAGCCAGACATTGGTTAAATTCTTAAAAACAAGAGAGCATGAGGCGGGAGCTAGTTTAGCAAGAAAGCGATCTTTAGAAGAAATGAGCAAGGATTATACTCATGGGAAAACAACTGTTTAGGCGAGGTAAAGACACCCAACTCAAATTATGTGTGCATGAAGGAGAATATTTACCCATATTAGAAATGGCACATGCAGGTGCTGTAGGAGGTCATTTTTCAGCGGAGAGAACGGTCAAAATGATTCTCTTTGCAGGCTTGTGGTGGCCAACTCTACATATGGATGCTGAAACATATGTACAAAGCTGTGAGACCTGTCAGAGAGCTAAATACCCAATTAGGAGAGATGACATGCCATTAAGACCCATGATCTGTGCAAGGGCATTCTCAAAATGGGGTATTGACTTTATAGGACCTATCAATCCACCTGCCAAAGGATCACATGCGGAGTACATCATAGTAGCCACTGATTACTTGACCAAATGGGTAGAAGCAAAAGCCACTAGAAAGAATGATGCTCAAACTACTGCCAAGTTTCTCTTCGAGCATATTTTCACTCGCTTTGGATTACCCATCGAGATTGTGAGTGACAGGGGAACGCACTTCCTCAATGAAGTAATCGAGTCACTAATGAATGATTTTTTAGTGATCCATAAAAAATCAGCCCCATACCATCCCCAAGCCAATGGACAAGCAGAGAGATCCAACAAGGTACTGTGTACAGTATTGACAAAGATTGTCAATAATGGAAGGTCAGATTGGGACAAACAATTGCATCACGCAATTTGGGCCTTCCGGGTTGCATTTAAAACGGCTATTGGAACTACCCCATTCAACTTAGTGTATGGGCAAAATGCAATTTTGCCAATTGACTTTTTAGTACCAACGCTGAAAGTTGCCCAACAGTATGAGTGGAACGGACATGAACTATCCCAACAACTAGACCAAATCGAGAAATTACATGAGACTAGGTTACAAGCAGTGGCAGGAATTTATGCAGCTAAAAGGAGACAAAAAGCATATTATGATGCACATATAAAAGACAAGGGACTTAAGGAAGGTGACTTAGTCTTAGTGTACACCTTAAAACAACACGCCAAGAAGTTACAAAAACGCGGATATGGACCTTTGATCATAAATCGAATCTCAACTAGAGGAGCAATCAATCTAGCCACCCTAGATGGCGACATTCTTCCCAACTACATCAGCGGATGTAGAGTGAGACGATTCATGGAGCCTTTGACTGATCAAATGCTAGCACGATTAGTAGGTGCCCAAAATAGGAAGAGGGAAGAGGAACGGATTAGAGAGGAAGCTCAACAAGAAGCACTGGAGCGCATTAGGAAACGAAAAGAATGGATTAGACAATGAGATGAATGCTACCTCCAAGGAGAACAGCCTATCCCTATGGCTAATTACCAAGTCAATAATCCTGATACAACGGGTGTGTGCAAGACGCAACCTTACTTAAACCTAGGGATTGGCAAGACAGAGTACAAGTTAATAGACGCATTGATAGACTCAGGAGCAGGACTTAGTTGCATACGAAATAGAATCATAAAAGATCTACAATTGAATGTGAATCCCACAAAAGCCCGATTGATCGGAATTGGAGGTCAAACCCTAGAATGTATTGGAACGACAAATGTATCCCTCCACCTAGACAATTCCTCCATGGAGCAGAGAGTCTTAGTGTGCAAAGACGAGGATCTAATAGAAGACCTAATCCTAGGACAAGACTGGATCATTGAGAATGAAGTGTGTATCCATCTAGCTCAAGGCTACATTTCAGCCAAGATAGGGCACAAGGAAATTTTCAGTTTATTAGGAGAAAAACCTTTACTCACACCCCACGTCATCGAGAGCTCAGAGATTTGCCAGGAAAAGACACTGGAGAATGATCCCAGTCTTAATATCTCAGAAACAAACCTAGAAGAAACAGAACGTTCCGACCATACGAGGTCCACAGAAGAGTTGCACTCACCACATTCAGTCGAAGAACAGCTAGCCACTAAGGAAACCAACCATCATGGACCTTTTCAACGAGCCAAAAGATCGCCACATTGGAAAACAACAAGCAGATACTCATATCACGGACAATGCAAATACAAGTGGGTACGCAAGGATCAGATGCAGAACCAGAAGAAGTGAGCAAAGATCACAAAGTCAACTACGCCTAAGTCCTCGCCAAAAGGACTATTGCAGATATGGATTCCCAAGCCATTGATTGAAGCTCAAAGATCATGACATCAGATATGGATTCCCAAAAAGGTCACACAGGCAGCTAAACATGCTATAAGTACTAAGGAAGCCGCAATACATCAGACAAAGCAAATGACAAAACCACATATGATTCACCCAAGAAACTGGAAAAGCAATGCCAATATCACTCGGACACTAGAGGAAGCAAAGAGAACGCATGAAGCTGGAAGGATCAAAGAAACAAAACGACCTCTCTTAGTGGTCACGAAATGGATCTGGAAACCCAAGCAACCGCGAGGAGTGGACTATCGAAGAAACAAAGATTCCCATTGCACTCATGAAGTCTCTAATGCACCTCAAGTATGCATAATAGGGCCACGATACGAGGCCAAGAATTCGGCACATGATATACATTATAAAACTAGTGGTGCACATTCTCCAAGAGAGATTAGATCTTAGCTTCACTCTAATAGGAATGGACATACTATGTACATAGATAAATGCTTTGGCTATACTAACGATTGTCTTCTTTCAGGAAAAGTTATGAAAAGATGTGGTAAGAGATCTGAGCTATGGAATTATGGGAAACGGAGCGAAGAACGACAATAATCACAACAATGCACTGCATGGTTGCATAACTTCCTTTCACGCTAATGCACTTTTCATTACAAGTGCAGATGGCTTCTGAAGACTCGGAGGCTACAATCCAGGAGGAGGTGGAGGAATTCCCTCCCCAAAGTCTCACAAAAGCCAATGGGCATTGGTTTAGAGATGAGCAACCAGTAGGCGAGTATCTCTTCTTGGCAAACATAAAAATCATGGACACAGAGCATCATTTTCCGATTATGTTCCAGGACTTCAAAGTATTACATGAACTACCCTCCACCATCGACATAATGAAGAAGGCAGGAATTCACAAGTATTTTGAATTGCCCATCTATAAACCTGACTTCCAAAGATGCACGCAAGTCATGAACACCCTACAGCCAGCACTGCATGATCCACTGGTGCCAGAAGCCAGGGTTATGGATAAAGGAGGAGAGTGGGTCGTCATCCAATTTACACATGATTTAATTAAGGAAGCATTCGGATGGGAAAAGGACGGTGTCTCGATGATAAAAGAAGAGAGTCATGGAGCAAAGACATGAACTTTTGTCGACATTAACAGAGTAGATATAGAAGAGGAAGTCAGACTGATTCACCAACACTTCTGCTTCCCAAACATGAATCGATACACGGATCCCCAAAAAATCATTGTTCAATTATTGTCTCATGCTATCAAGCAAATCGGCAATCAAGTTAATCTGACGCCCTATGTACAAGAAAGATTATTCGAGGCAAAGAAGCAATGGCAGAATAAGAAGTTCCTCAATGGTACTACGGCCCTGACTATCTTGATTTACCACGCCTTGGGCATAAGGGAACACTTGCAGGAAATGCCATCATCGATTCTATGGCTCAGTACGTCAAAGTCGCTATCGTACCAAAAAAGAAAAAAGGGGCAAAGATTGTGGAAGTGGCAGAAACCAGTTCTCAACCAAAAATGAGAGGCACGAAGAGACTCCGAGAAGTCAAGCAAGTCAAAGAAGAAGCACCAACAACAAAAATAATCCATGTACTCCCTAAAACAACCATTGAAGGGCATAGAACAATCACAGAGGAAGAATTGACTAGAGCATTAGAAGACACACATCAATATACAGAAGGACAAGTAAACTTACCTGTACAAGGTCATCGCTATCAGCAAACCCAACAAGGATCGCGAGCAAAGACAAAAGTCACAAAAGTACACCAGTATAGGGAAATAGGATTGGCTAACTCTAGTTCTTCATCGGAGGCCCAAGAAGAACCAGAAACTTCATTACTAAATGTCGATATTCAAAGCGAATCAAAAGACGATGGACAATGGGCTGAATTGAATGAGATTGACTACAACGAAGATCAAGAAGGCCTCATGCCCGATGACCAAGCCACACGTGTTGAGCAAAGTATCACGAATAAGAATGCAGAACAGGAAGATACGCATCATATAAAACTTAATGAAAATTCCAACATCCAAATCAAGGAGGCCACACCACCTCGAAAAATATCCATGAAGATACCCAAGAGGGAGACGCCGGAAGAGAAAACAGACGATGAGGAACCCTTCACACGAATAAGGGTTGTGGCAGAACCCTCCCCAATGGATATCACATATCAAGGGAGTGCCACAAAAGTTAATAAGTGTGATGAGCAAACTAATGTCCAAAACGTACAGCTACAAATGAGACAACCACACAATGAAACAATTCATGTGGAGCAGGGACGAGATGTGCTCACAGGAGAAGTTCCGAGCGTACCAAGGACTTGGTTAAATGTAGACATGGCTAAACTCAAGCCTGTGGTACAAGATATGATTAGAACCACTCTGGATACGCAACAACTCATGCTTGAAGCGGATGAGGACTACGACCAAGCAATGACCGACAAACATAAGCTTCAAGAAAATAATAAGAATCTTTTGGACGAGTTGGCATTGGCACAAGAGCACACCAGAAACAAAGAACAAGAAGTCCAAGAAGCTAAAACGCAGTGCAGCAAGCTAATATCCGAAAACGAAAGTTTACAAATACAACTGCAAGAAATCAAGAGCAAATATGAAGCTAGTGAAATTGAAAAGGCAAGAATACAGGCTAGGAGCAAAATCTTAGAATCTGAGCTCAAAGTCTGCATGGAGGAAGCCAAAACCTAAGGAACCGCAATAAAGAACTCATGACAGCTCTTCTGACTGATCAGCCAGTCGAAGTGCAAGCCACGCCAGAAAAGAATATACAAGGATTAGAGGACAAGGTAGCTAAGTATGAAGATCAGCTCACAAAGGAGCAAGCCACAATTGCCGAATGGGAAAAGAAATACATGGACGATACGGCTGCATTGAGAGCCAAATGGAAAAAAGCGGAGAATAGTTATCTATGGCAATGTAAGGAAGACATAGATCAGATGAATATCGTGGCCCAAGAATTGATCAAACACCAGGACACCATTGCAAAAGCTGAGGAAGAAATTAAGCAAAAAGAAGAAATAGTTAAACTTCTTCAGGAGCAGTTAGAGCAAAAAGCAAAGCAGGGGACACCAGTAGTTCCACGATCTGCAGAAGCTACTGTGGAGACTGAGGTACGTCCTCTCTCCCCCCTCATATCATTCACCGATAAGGGAGGAAAAGGAGGTTCCCGTTGAACCTAACACTCGAGAAATTGCAGAACTGAGCCGACCAGAAAGGGCACTACTGGTGTCCCAACTCACTACTGAGTTTGAAGATCAGATCATCAAGATCATGAAGGAAGCTCAAATAGACAATAAGCAATTAGAGCAAATTTTGAAGCCATTCAATGTACCATACGGTCTACTTAAAGAACAAACGCAAAATTATATAAGGTCTACGACAAATAAAGATCCGGATCACAACCTCCACTTCAGGCAGGATACCTTCAACTATACACAGGAAGAGTTTGAGAAGGCGGATCCTATGTGGAGAAGAAAGCTTTTAGAAAAGAATCCTACGCTGCGGGTACAGTGGGAAGCATCACCGTATATGCTTCAAGTCAACCCGTCCTTTTGTCATGTGCCCCGTAGATGCTCCTGGACGCAATTTTGGGAAAGTCAGCGCCAGGGTAGTATTAATAATCAGTGGCTCAATTACCCTTTGTTACCTAGTCCGCCACATAACTATCTACCGACAGAAGAATATATGGTCAAAACTATAAAATTTTGGATTGCCAGATATGCCACAGTACCCGATTTAGCGGTAAAAATGACCAATAAAATATTCAGCATGATGCGTACGGTAATTAAGGTGTTCCAACACGCAAAGTACACATTTTTGGATTTCATCGGCATTATGCAAGGCTCAGAGGCACTCATTTTTTATTTATCCACTATTCCCAGCCGATTGACACTCATGGCATATTATTCTCGCCTAATGTTTTTGCCATCGACATATATGCAAACTTTTGAAGAAGCATTTTTCACCGGCTTCTTTGAAATCGACTCCGAAATTTTTGTAAAAATGACTTCTAATTTGAATGCGCGACTGGTAGCTTATGAAACTAGTTTCTTTGCGGATCATCAGCAAGCGCCAGAGGACGGAGTAAAGTCACAACAATGGAAGGAATTCATGATTTGTCACGCTAATCTGCTAAATCAAAGAGAGCAACAAGCCATACAAACATACACACGTCGCCACAAAAAGCCTGTCGGGGACGACAGAGTTCAGGAGGAGGGACGTGTAGAGGGACAATCAAGCAAAAAGAAAAGAATAAGAAAATCAAAGTCTAGAACGGCTCAATAGAGATAAGGATAAAAAGAACAAGTCACTGCAAGAAGCCCCGCAGGGGCGCATCACCCATCTCTGCACAGAGCCTCGCAAGGGCACACACACCAAGGAAAAGCACGCAGCCGGAAGGAGGAACCAGGGCCAACAAGTATCCATGAAGAAGTGCGAGAAAGCATCAGGTGGTTCCGTGGCCATATGAGGGTGCTTCAACATCTTGAGTAACAGAGGATTCTGATCAAGGCTTACGAGCTACATCCTCATATGTGCACTGATGGCGTGCGTGGCAACCCGAATTAACAAGCTTTGAGTAAAACAGAAAGGTCCGATGAGTGCAACCAGGACAAATCAGAGGACCACTAAAACGTAATGCAAGATTAAGGATCAAGTAGAACTGACCAAAGGATGCGTGTGCTGATCGAGACAAACAAGAAGTAAAGCCTGTCAAGGGACGACAGAGACAAAGAGGGGAAGAGTGTTGCAGAGCAAAAGAGCATAAGAGTAGAGCCCCAAAATTTTCAAAATAATGGGCATATTTTTTCTTCTTCGAGGTCTTCAAGAATTCCCTCAAGCCATGTAAATGCACTACAGGAGTCCTCTAGTTACATAATCCCAATTTGTTGTAAAATATCCCTTGTAAATTAGTAGAAAATTCACTTTTCTAGTAATAAAGTGCCGGTCTCTTGTGTGAAAGGACCAAACTTAGGGCACATGTATATAAGTCACTTTGTGACTCTTTGTAGAGACTTTTTGCCATTGTGAAGAAGGAGCACTCCTGAATTTTCGAATTTGTCTCTTCCTTGCTGATTTTTATCCTCTTTTTGGTCTTGTATGTGTGTGTGTTGGTTGAAATGTGTGTGTAGGACTGTTGTCTACCCCTTCCCATTGATTTTGAGCTGCGGTAGTGTATGTGCGAACTAGTAGGTGTGGTGGCGTGTGTGTGGATGCTTCCCGCCATTCACCATTTTGGCCATAACTTGAAGGAGAGTTGTCAGAATTGAGTGAAACCACTTCCACTAGATGCGTCTTGTTGAGAGCTTCGAAACGAGTACCCTATTGTCTATATTCGGAGTCCGGAGCTGGGAGAAATCCTTGATTTTCTGAAAACTACTGTAAGAGGTATCGCGGCAGACACTTTCAACATTTCAGAGAGTGTGAGAGGTGGATTAATCTTTTCTCATGCATACAAGCTTAGCCACTTCATTTTCCATCACGTATGCACATGTCTTCATACACTTGGTTTGGCCGTTTGATCGGATTGACATTTAAATGTGTGTTAATTTCCCACTATACGCACTTGTGTGGCAATTGAGGTACAGTCTCATTGGCACAAGTCCTTGAGTCATCTTGACTTAGGTACACAGTGGAGCATGTGAATACAAAGGACCAATATGCAGATATGTTTACCAAAGCATTGGATGGAGTAAAGCTACAACACTTCAAGGCATGCATTGGAATGAAGGACCTAGGCATTGAGACTTGAGGGGGAGTGTTGAAAATCAAGTCTCAATCATGCAAAAAGGCTCAACCACGAGTTTTGCAAGTGTAACAATAAAAAAGGAGGACCCAAAGTGGAGGAATAAAGTTAGAAGCTCCACAAACTCAATCAAATTCAAATCTCATCAAATCAGCTACCAAAAAGTGCACCTAAACTGATTGGTGGGTGGTTAGCTAGACTATAGGAAAAGTAAAACTCTATATAAGCATCATCCCACCTTTGTTTCTTGAGTTGTATGCATTCCACAAGTTTCCCACTTAGTTTAGTGAAGTCATAAACTAGCAAGCAGCCCCCTTGTTTGCTTACCTCATTTTCTCATGATTTTGCTCCTCTCTATCTAGAGGTATAGTTAGGCTTTTCCATAGGCAGAGAGTATTGCAAACACGTAACCTATTTTGCAGAGGGTGATTCTCCTAGTTGGAATACCCATTTTGGATTATTTAAAGCTTGTTGGATAGCTCTTATAGTCTATTATAATTCTCCAAAATTTCATTTTCAGTCTCTGTAATGGTGCAGAGAAAAGTTCAGAACAATGAGCATATATCACCACTTGTGGACATAGTGGAGGGCAGCCATCTTCCATTCTTGCATTGGGGTGTTAGAATCATCCCCCATAAAACATGATAGGAGGGGTTGTTGGTGCATGTAAAAATATTCCCTGTAGGGGCAGGCTCGAGTGAAGAGAAGAAATTGTATTGTGAGGTAATATGTTTGGTCGCCCCTCTATCAAAGTACCAAACATCTGAGTCTACTGCAGACATGCACTGCTCATGAGAAGATGGGTCAAAACTACAAACGATAGTAAACACCCATTCTTCTTCCTACACAAGATTAGCATACTCTGTTTTTGGTGTAGAGGCCTCTGCAATAACCATTCCGGCCTCTTTCTTCTTTGCCTCTTTAGCAACCAGTTTTGGACAGCTTTTAATGACACGATCATTTGCTTTATAGTATTTGCAAAACAATTTCTGCTTTTCTAATTTCTTCTCATCTTTGTCTTCCTTCTTCAAATGTGCAGCATTTGTAGGTTTCTGATTACTAGTAGAAGAGCTCCATTTTGCTTTTCCCTTCTAACTAGCCAGGAAAGCTTGATTTGCAACACACATAATAGACCTATTCTACCTAGACTAATCTTCTTGCAATAGAATAGAGACTAACTCCTCAAATGACAAGGCATTCGGATTTCCTTTCATCATCAAACGAAGAGTAGAAGCAAAGCTCTAATATGAGTCAAGAAGACCATTCACAACGGTCTACACAAGTGAGCTATCTGGTATAACTTCATCAGCAAAAATCAATTGTTCTTTCAAATCCTTGATCTTCGTGAGAAAACTATCCATAGAACCACCTTCATTCATGTGCTCACTCTCGAATTGTTTTCAGGGTAAGCAACATGAGCCTTATTCTTAGCCTGGTACAATGTGGTAAGTGTATCCCAAGCATCCTTAGCTGTTCTGCAAGAGCAAATGTGAGGAATAATGGAACATTTGACAGAAGAAGCTATCAATGCATGTGCTTGAGCATCTCTGCCATTCCAATGAACTTGCTCTGCAGTAGGTGCAATAGAAACAACAACATGAACAAAAATCTATAGAATATCATCATCTTCAACACCATCTCCATTAGCTCCAACACTTTTATTTGCAGTACCTGTATTTGCAAGTGTAATAGGATGTCTTTCAACACCCTGCATAATATTCCATAGTCCTTTTGCGACCAATACATGACACATCATATAAGCCCATAATGGGTAGTTGGGACCATCGAACTTATCCTCAACAACCAACATGCAGAATACATCACTGCTTTCAGCCATGGCTAGTGACTAAAATACCTTGATGCAAAAAATTAATTCTATCTCAAAAAGTTGAACAGAACTGCCCTAATGAATTCTGCTAAACATATAGTAGACTTCGAGACGGTTATACTGGCAAACCAAAATTGGTATGTACCTTTGGTACAAAAAGATGAAATAGCCTGCACAAGCACTATGATAGTGCGATTGGAGGCCAAAATGAGCTTAGATCGCGATTTTGGCACCAGAAAACAAAGCTGTTTTGATCTCTAAAACACCTTGAGTATGCTTACCATATCTAGTGTGATTCTGAGACTGCAACTAGAGAGGTGTAGACAATGCCCTAGATGAAGCGATGACCTGCTCTGATACCAATTGTTGGAGTTAGACATTTGGAGAAGCATGCGAACAACACAAGGAAGAAGAAGAATCTTGAAGCATAACACACAATATTGAATGTATTACCACTAGAATGTACAAAGATAAATAGCATGTTAGGGAAATAGGCGTATATACAAGCTAGGAAAAGAAAACCTCCTAAAGAGGGAAAAAAGTGCCCTGGCAGTCCTAGAATGTTCACGCACATCACTACCTAAATATATCAACAAAACGTCAGATATAGCATGGAAGTTGAAGGAAACAAAAGTGCAGTGCTCCATAACTTTGAAAGAATTATTGAAAATCAAGCCACAAGTATGGACTAAATTGGCCAAGCAAATGGGGCAAAAGGAAATAAAAATAGTCAACAAAGAGACCAATGAAGATGCACATACAATCCAAATCCCGATAGATAAAGTAGGAGACTTCAGTGAAGGAGATGAAGGTAACACATGTCTACCCATTACTTTCAGAGGTTGCACCATGAAAGCAATCCTAGACAGAGGAGGTGGAGTAGGAATAGCCACAAAAAAAATATGGGAGAAGTGGGGAAAACCAGTGTTACAACCCACAAGAATGAAATTACAATTAGCTGATGGTCACACGAAAAAACCTCTAGGATTGTTAGAGAATGTTGTACTTACAAAATGTGGAGTAGACTTTGAACACACATTAGCCATTTGTCAATTTGAGAGAGCAAGTAATTATGAAATGATCTTGGGAAGGCCTTTTTATGAGACAACTAAGGGTAGTGCAAGACTAGGGAAGAGATGCAATATACCTACAACATAGGGGCACAACCACGAGGATAAATCTTCATACATATGCATATCAAGATGTTCCACCTCTACAATGGAACTAAATACATAAAGAAGAGGACCACCTATCAATCATGGATGTAAGAAGATACCCAACTATGGATGTGTAAGGCAGTCAAGAGGGAAGAAGAAAGAAGATGAATGTGGCAACCCGGTTGTGGAGTCTCTAGACAAGTAGATGATCCGCCTTATATTCCACAAGTGTTCCCATATGAAGAGTTCGAGCCCCACCGATGGATGGAGATATTGGCCACATTAGATGTGTGTCAATGAAGAAGTTCTAACCCTGAACGAGTGCATAAACAAGGATGGGTACGATGTAAATTTATACATGGTTGTACTACAAGAGATAGAGGAAGGAGAATGGATGGAAAAAGAATGGAAAGAAGATTATGAAAGTATAGAAATGGAACCTGAGATCCAGGAAGAAAGATGTCACTTAGAGGGAGAACATAAAGAAACTGATATTAGAAGCACTTCTGCCCATGAACAAAAAGGAAGACAAGAGAACTTAACTTTAGGAGAAACGAGGAGAGAAGAGAACACACCACAAGAACAGTTTGAAGTTCTTGAACATTTAAAAAAATATGAAGTGGAGGAGAGAAAAATTTCCATCCAAATGCCTAAACGACAAGCACAAGAAGGAATAGCATATGATAACAAGGAACAAACAAAGAAAGTCACTATGAACATAGAAGGAGAAGAAGAGAGATGCACCTACATAGGGAAGGATGTGTGAGAAGGCGAAGAACAAGAACTAATAGAGTTGATTCGCAATTATAGGGATGTGTTTGCTTGGACATAAAATGACTTAAAAGGAGTGGATCCCTCTATTTTTTCACACTGTATCCCCATGACCCCTGATGCTAAACCATCCAAACAACGACCATACACTTACAATGACATTTACTCTACCAAAATCAAGGAAAAAACAGACATATTATTGGCAGTAGGATTCATATATGAAATTGAACACACAGAATGGGTGTCACCCTTGGTAGTTGTACCCAAGAAAAATGGTAAATTAAGGGTGTGCATTAACCTCAAAAGAGTTAATGCAGCCACTATTCGAGATAGTTACCCCTTACCCATTACGGATCACCTCTTGGAGAGAGTGGAAGGCAAAGAGGTCTATAGCTTTCTTGATGGATTCCCTCGTTACAACCAAGTTGCAATTGCTAAGGATCAACACAAAACTGCATTTTCCACGAAGTGGGGTGTATATGCTTTTAGAGTTATGCCATTTGGCCTAACCAATGCCCCAACCACTTTTCAGAGATTAATGTGTCATGTTTTTAAGGAATCCCTTAGGAAAAGCATGGAAGTATATGTTGATGATTTTTGCACCTATTCCTCTCAAAGAGTGGATCACATACCCAAGTTGAGGAGAATTTTTGAAAAGTGCAGACAATACAGAGTCTGTTTAAACCTAGAAAAATATGTCTTCATGGTATGGCAAGGAAAAATTGTAGGACATATAGTGTCTAAGAATGGAAAATCCACAGATGAAGACAAGATCAAAGTTATTCTGGAACTACCCTGATCGAAAAATGCAAAAGAAGTACAAGCATTTATGGGACATTGTGGATACTATCGTAGATTTATCCACATGTATGCCATAATTTCTCGACCCCTACATGGCGTATTGACCTAGTTCAATTGGACTATAGAATGCGAGAAAGCATTCAATGAGTTGAAAAGTAGACTGAGTTCAAAACCCATTCTTAAAGTACCAAATTGGAACAAGCCATTCCATATCCATGTGGATACTTCCAAATTTTCCATAGGATGCATCTTAGCATAGCCAACTGATGAAGGAAAACTCGATCACCCCATAGCATATGCTAGCAGGTAGCTCAACCAAGCCGAACGTAATTACACCACTAGTAAACGAGAGGGATTAGGAATGGTTTATGCTGTAAAGAAATTCAGACACTACTTATTGGCAAACAAATTCAAACTCTTTATTGATCACGAGGCCCTATTGTACCTTCAATAAACCTTGTAACACTAGAAGACTAGTGAGATGGTTTTTGCTCTCAATGGAATTTGATTTTGAAGTAATGGTTAAGAACGGAAACATATATGTCAGAGCTGATCATCTATCTAGAATGACACATGGTGAACCTATCTTTTTAACTTGAGTCACGGATGATCTGCTTGACACCTATCTTTTTAACTTGGAAGTTTGTCCACAGTGGGCTGAAAAAGTGACACCTATACTCTCACATGGACCTGGTCATAAGATTAATTTAGATAAAACCCAACAAATATGGAAGACTAGGAACCTTCATATTGTAGCAGGAAGCCTATATAATCAAGATTTTGGTGGAATTCTGTTGAGGTGTGTAGATGAGGATAAACAAGAGACTTGGTTAAGACACGCCCACATACATCCATGGAAGAAATATAGAAGTATCAATGGTACAATACAAGAACTAAAAAGGTTAGGAGTGTATTGGCCAGAGATGCACCAAGATGTTCATTCACACATAACAAATTGTCCCACATGTGAGGAGGAAAAACCAGAGGAAAACTCTACAATATGCTATTCCACAATAGCACCTAGATGGAGTTTACCTTTAGTTCTAAAGACATATGAATATCCGGAAGGAGCAAACCTAGCAAGAAAAGGGGATCTAGAGGAGCAAAGTAAAGATCATACCCTTTGTAAGCCGCCGGATTGGCAATTGTAAAGTCTGACTCTTTTTATATTCCGCACGAACTGAAAGGTCGTTGCATAGACATTGTAACCTTCTTATAAATCAATGAAAAGAGACGCTTCGGTGACGACCAGAGGAGTTTCCAGACTGTCAGTCTGGTTGATGAAGTCTGTGTAGTTTCCATGGTGTGTTTGAGAACTCTGAGTTATTCGATGTCTTTCTGTACTGTTTGATTATCTGCACCTGTACGGTACAGATTGAGTACTGTTATTGTCTCTGTTGTTTACAGTGTTTGTATTTGAGTCAGCTCTTTAAGTTAAAGTAATTCTGTATTACGATACTGAATAGTTTCGGCACTGAATGTTGAGAGCGCATTAACTGGAGTGTGTTCAGTAAGCTTTGGAAGAGTCTGATTAACAAACAGTAAGATTGTGAGACTGTAACTAGAGTCTTGATAAGTAACTCGTATTGACAGAGATTCTTAATGTTAAAGTATGGTCATGTGAGTGAGTTGATTTGGGAAAATCAAGTATAGGGCCTCTGTTTAACAGACCCCTTCCACTCCCAAGAACCCGAATAGATGTTTAAACGCGTTTTTGACGGCAAAAGTGCGTTTAACACTGGCGCCGTCTGTGGGAATGTGGCACCAGAGTGATGCAATATAGTTGTGGGAAGGTGTCACCAGAGTATTACAAATTAATTGTGGAAAGTGGCAATAGATTGTTGCAAAGTGATTATCAGAAAGTGGTGACAGAGTGTTGCACAGTGATTGTGGGCAGGTAATCATACATTGTGAATCGACAGTAAGATAGAGTAATACGTAAGTGTAGCAAAGGTGCTATATGCCGGTTACTCAATCTGGCGAGTCGTATCCCAAGTACAGACAGCCTTGGGTGGTACCAAATTTGCGAAAAACACCCCCGGGAGGAAGAAGCACAGACCGATTAGGCCTGGTAGTCGAAGAAGCAAAGCACGTTAGCAGCGATTCGGGTAGCATTCCGGTGGAACATTCTACGATTCCGATAGATTCCGGTGAAATTTCAGTGCAGTCTGCAGAAGATACGTAACTTCTGAGTCTGCAAGAACGCCTGGTTAGGATTTGAATTAGTCCGAGAATAGAGTTGTCTTACCCAGAGAAGTCATTAAAGGTGAAAGACTACCCTGGATTGGGGAAAGTTCCACTAATTCCGGTGGTAGTTCGGTCGTGGTTGCAAAAAATTTACGATTTTCCGATGATAGTGTTATACTTCCTGGTGAATCTTCATTCCAGACACCACTGTTCGGAGCAAGTTTACCTACGTTTGATACCACAGAAGAGGATAAGCTATTCGAATTAGAAATTTGTAAGAGGTTAAGCGCTATTTTCGAACCGGAAGAAGAGCAGTCTCATCATACAGACTCTGAAGAACTGGAAGTACATCCTCAGAACTCAGCAAATAGTAACAGAACCAACATGAGTGGGCAACAACAACAACAACAACAACAACAACAACAATAGCTACTTCCACCTCGTCTGGTTCCAACAGGAGTCACTTACACAAAATTCGGTGGATTTCCAGGTGATGATCCTGATGCTCATGTACGTACCTTTGAAATTAGTTATGCAGTACTTAATCATCCACCCGATCCGGCATATAAGGCCATAGTATTTCAGTCAACACTAGTAAATGAAGCCGCCAGGTGGCTTACAGAATATGATATCAACCATTTTGGCACCTATGAAGCGGTAAGGGATGCGTTTCTGCAGAGATTCTGATTAAAGAAGAACCCTGCTGAACTTTTTGATTACCTGCAGAATAATAGACAGAAGCTGAATCAAACAGTGTAGGAATATGCCACCCTATTCAGAACTCATTTGAGACAACTACCGCCAAGACATGCTAATTTATCAGATGATGTCATCACGCAGTGGTTTATTAATGGTTTAACTCCGCAGCTTCGACAGATTATGATCATCCGTTGTGTGGGAGCTATGACATTAGATGCGATTATTGCAATGGCTTTGCAGCTCGAGCATAAAGTTGGAGGTTTTACCAAAGACCTGGAGTGGTTAAAAGCCAGTAAAAGTATTACAGAAGATCCGGCTAGACAAATGTACTGCACTAAGTGCAAGAATCCAGGGCATACCAGTGTCACATGTGCCCTTAATCAGATGTATTGCGCTATATGCAATACAACTGGACATTCCACCGAAAACTATGCATATAATGCCAAAGTGCAGGGAACAACAACAGTAAATGCTATTATACAGGAACCAGGGCAGCCTGCCGCTCACTATGTACCTCCTCAAATGAGAAACAACCAGCAGCAAGGATACATAAATTATCGAGGATAGAGGAATACAAATTACAATACAAACCACTGGCAGATCGGAACATCACAGGACGGTAATTCTTTGCCACCCCCTCACTGTCATTTTTGTGGTGAATTAAGACACATCCGAAGATTTTGTAAAGATGCGGTGGAATATAATCAAAGGAAGAAAGAGTGCCGAAACCCAATGACGAACATGGTTTATATCTCACCATTAGAAACACAAGCTGCAGTAGTTCAGACCAGATCTGGTAAGCCACTGCAACCAACAGTAGAAGTATTTGAACCAGGCATACGTGAACAACAAAGAATGTATGACAAAGCTAGCCAATGGACTACAACAGAGCCTATAGTGTTTCCAGATCCAATTCCGGTGACACAAGGTCCACTACCAAATGAAAGTTCATTGTGTCAACATTCTACCCCAGCAGCAGACGCATCATCTTCATAATCAGTAAAAAGAACAAGTCAAGTAGATCAAGCATGGGAAATTTTATCTAAAGCGTCCATTACTCTTCCTCTTGGACAATTACTTGCATTAGTACCAGGAGTTCGACAACAATTTCAGCAACAACTCAGTCTGGGATCTTCCTGTATTCCAGCAACGACAACGGTACAATCGGAAACTGACTCTACGGTGGATCATTCAGTCCCCTTGATTACGGTATGGTATAAAAATCATAAGATTACTCAAGTACTAATTGATGGTGGATCTGGTGTAAACATAGCTACTGCAGCACTTTATGAAAAGTTGGGGTGGACGCAAATCGAACCAGTCCAGTTTTTTGTCAGAATGGCCGACCAATCTCGAGTTCATCCGTTGGGACTCATACGGAATGTCTCAATCACTCTGCAGGGTACAACGTTTAAGATGACTTTTTTCGTCTTAGAATTACTGGAATCTAGTCTTGATTATAATCTTCTTTTTGGCCGTCCTTGGTTGAAACAAGCTAAGGTTATACAAGATTGGTCAGCACAGGAACTTACCTTTAAGGACAACCACCGTAAATATGTTGTCAAATTAGATGCTATTCAGCCCTGTGAATTACATGCCAGACCTTATGTCGCAGAACCAGTTCATATGTTAGATGGTTTATCCGATGACAAAGAAGAAGAATTTTTGAAGAATAACATAGATTTAATCTCCTTAGGGACTGTTGATCTACAATCTGTTGTAGATAACTGGAATCCGACAGTTTGTACGATGATGCCTGTGACCGAAGAAGTAGAGACAGAAGATACTACTCTTAAGGATGAAGCTGATATACAACAACTTTTACAGTCAGTTGATGATTCAAGAAAACCTCGTCAACTCTATGTTCCTGAAGATCAGTTGATCACCTATAATTTAGGGGATGAAGTTAATCAGCGACCTATCAAGATAAAGGAAGGATTGTCTGAAGCATTTCAAGTAGATTTGATACAGCTTATTCATGAGTTCTCTGATGTTTTTGCATGGGATTATCGTGATATGAAAGGTCTAGATCCTCGAATCTATCAGCATCGAGTTGTGCTCAAACTAGAAGCCAAGCCGATTAAACATCCCAGCTACCGTATGAATCCCAACTATGCAGCACAGATCAAGACAGAGCTTGATAGGTTATTAAAAGTCGGATTCATCGTACCAGTAGAACATGCTGAGTGGATATCACCCATTGTTATCGTTCCTAAGAAAAATAAGCAACTACGAATATGTGTCGATTACCGGAGATTGAATGCATCCATCGTACCTAATCCATTTCCACTTCCATTCCTTGATACAATATTGGATAGAGTAGCAGGACATGAAATGTACTCCTTTTTGGATGGTTACAGTGGGTATAATCAAGTCAGAATGGCTGAACAAGACATACCGAAAACCGCTTTCATTACCAATTGGGGTGTTTTTGCTTGTACAGTTATGTGGTTTGGATTAAGAAATGCTCCTAGCACTTTTCAACGATGTATGCAGGAAACCTTCTCACCCTATCTTACTTCTTTTATGCAAGTATATCTAGATGATTTCTCTTTATTTGGTAAGATGGTAGAACACCTGTATCATTTACGGTGTTGTTTTGAGAAATGTCGTGAATACAGACTCTACCTGAACCCAAACAAATCTGTGTTTGTGCTTTCATGTGGTAAGCTCCTTGGCCACATTGTATCTGCACAGGGCATACAAGTTGATCCAGATAAAGTTGCAGCTGTGTTAGAAGCACCTGTGCCTACTACACCGAAAGAAGTGATGAGATTCATGGGTCAAGTCAGATGGCATGGTCGACATTTACAGTGGCTTGCTCACTTGGCAATACCACTAAACCGGTTAATAACCAGTACTCTTCGACAGTTTGATTGGACTCAAGAATGTCAAACTGCATTTGATCGTCTAAAAGGTTTATTAACGCAGGTTCCGATTCTACAACCTCCTGATTGGGATCGCCCATTTCATGTTTTTGTAGACGCATCAGATATAGCCATTAGAAGTGTCTTAATGCAACAAACCGATAAATGGTTTAGGCCTGTTTATTATGCAAGTAGAAGGCTTGCTCCTGCAGAAAAGAATTATTCTGTAACTGAAAGAGAATGTCTTGGTTTGGTATATTCTGTAAAGAAATTTCGGCATTATTTGCTAGGCCGTAAATTCATCTTTCATGTAGACCATGCGGCGTTAGTGTATCTAGTTTGGCAACAGCATTTAGGTGGTCGATTAGCGCGTTGGGTTCTACTGTTACAAGAGTTTTATTACGAAGTAATTCATCGACCCGGAACTGCACATGCATTAGCAGATTTCCTTTCTCGGTTAGATTCCGATGAAGCTCCGGTCGGTGTTGATGACACCACACCTGCAATTTATGTTACTGAACCAACAAATGATGAATCTATAGAACCTCCTATGACATCTACTTACTATGATCAGTTATTAGCCTTTCTTACTGATGGATATCTTCCTGCTCAGACTTCTCCTGCAATGCGTAGGAAAATTGTAGTTTACAGTCGCAAATTCCGGTTGATTGCTGGAGAATTGTATTATATGGATCGCACTGGAGTTTTACTTTGTTGTATTCCTCCACATGAAGTAAACTCAGTTATTGCTCTGGCACATTCAATACCTTCCGGTGGACATTTTGCAGCAGATTTAACACACCAGAAAATTCTGCAAAGTGGGCTTTGGTGGCCTACCATGTACAGAGATGTATCTCAGTTTGTCAAACAGTGTGACAATAATCAACGGTCTGGACAACCTTTACAACGACATTTTTTCCCTCTCCAACCTGTATTACCTTTGGAGCCTTTTCAGAAATGGGGTCTTGACTTTATTGGACCAATCACACCTCCAGCAATCCTTAGCAACAACAGATACATTCTGACATGTACAGATTATGCTACCAGATGGGCAAAAGCTTGGGCTTTACGGTCCGCTACAGCTATTTCGGTAGCAAAATGTTTAATGAAGGACGTATTTCCACGATTTGGGTTACCTCTGGAACTTGTGATAGATCAAGGCACACATTTTGTTAACAATTTAATGAAAGTACTCACACACTCTTTTCAGATTCTGCATAAATTCAGTTCTCCTTATTATCCTCGTGCTAATGGCTTAGCTGAAAGTACAAACAAGACCTTGTTGAATATGCTTCGTAAACTGATTCTGGAATCACCTGAAAGATGGGATCAATTACTACCTGCAATATTATGGGCATACCGGACTACATACAAAGTTGCCATCGGACTGACTCCTTTCAAACTTGCATATGGAATGGAGGCAATTGCACCAATGGAAATTGTAGTACCAAGCTTACGTGTGGCCATCTCTCAAAAATTGTTACCTGAAGATTCTTTGCCATTTCGGTTGGACACACTCAGAGAATTAGATGAGCATCGTTGGGAAAGTTTTTTGACTCTTCAAGAAGTGTAGTTGAGGCAAGCTCGTACACATGATCGGTATCTTAAAACTCCACTTTTTACGATAGGACAACTTATGCTGTTTTATAATGCAAAATTAAATCGTTCTGCTGGAAAATTCAAGTTACGATGGTTTGGTCCTTACCGGATTACTGAACAAGTGGGCCCAACAACTTTTCGGTTGGCTACTTTGACCGGAATTCCTCTTCCGAAAGTGATAAATGGTTCAAAGTTGCGGCCGTATCATCAAGCACCTGATTCACACTGAAGTGTTCTGCGGTTGCCCGCGTATTTTTTCTTTTTTCTTTTATTTTTCCTTTTTAGTTTTGCGTGATTAATAAAATAAGTCTGTAAATATCCTTGTTTTGATACCTAATTATGGTCAACAGCCGCTCTGTATTATCGTTCTGCTCATGCATGCACACGGAAGTTATGAAGGTTATCATCTCAACATCGCACGATGATTAACAATTTTGGTCACCTCACACTGCCAACTATCTACTTAACCTTTTTCATTCCACTGTTAATCACAATTGTGTCTGTGTGTTTTGTGTGCTTGTGCTCTTTGTATACCCTGTGCAATTGTGTTCTTGTGCTTGTTATTCGTGTGCGCACCATGGAAGCGTTAGCAAACTTTGCTGCATTCCGTGACGGACTCCCTGCCGATGTAGGTGAGTTCCTACGTGTTCGTGGGTTGGCCAATTTCGCTGAATTGCCTTGGCATTCAGTGGATTGTCACCCATTCTACGCCCAAATCATTGCCACCATCGCTGTCACACCTGCTACGGAGCAGAGTTGGCCAATTACCTCTTTACCATCTCGTACTGTAATCACAATGCAGTCATTTGCTGACGCTTTCCGAATCTCTCCGCAAGGACGAGAGAATGGACCTAACCTTCCCATCGCCACAATGAATCAGTTGTTTCCCAGGCATTCTTCTAATGAATATGAAATCCTTTGTCGCCCTGAGCCTGAAAGAACAGCGTTACAGTTTCTAGTAGCCATCCTGAACTTACAAAAACATACATATGGCATATCTCGCCCATTCTATTCAGCGATAGATATGGCTGCTCGAGAGCCTGTAAACTTTGCCTCATACTATTTCCGTTGCATTCATCGAGAATGCGTTTCGGTAATTAAACAAGTCAACAAGGGTGATATGTCGTGTTCCCGTCTCCCCCACATATTAAGTTTCTTGTTTTTGGCCATACAAGCAGCACAACCGCCTTCTAGAGGTCCAGTTCTCTATCATGACCAATCAGTGCAAATCCTGGAAGATGATGAAGATGATGACGAAGAAATCTTTCAGCTACTCCGCCGAAAACGCATCAGAATAAGCTCATCTGACAGTCAAGTACAGGGTTCGGCTGCACGAAGAGAAAACGACAACAATGAAGATGAGACTTTCCACGACACAGCAACATCAATGCACCAGGATTCATCAACGCAGTCATCTCCAAATCAGCAACAAGAGCATGATGATACTGCTGATTCTGCAGCCAACTCCTCTAAAGATGAATCTCAGCAACAATCCGAACAGGAAAAACAAGAAGATGGGCAACGTATTATTAAGGAAATTTTTGAAGAACTGATTAAGACAGTGGAGTCTGCAGTTGCCAACCCTGATGACACTACGCAACAAACAACTGAAAAGGTATTAGAAACAACCACTGTTCTTCTCACGCCTCCACCCGAACCTCCAATTAAGCCTATTATCCTTGTTCCACCCATTGTCCCTGAGGAACCTACCGCTTCATCTTCTTCACTGAATTACTCCCCCCCTCTTCACATCAACTTCTAACTGCCTCTTCATCTCAACCACGTCCTCATCTTCAAGTTCCTTCGATTCCCATGATTTCTGAGCTCGCATCCATGGGTCAATTGTTGATCCAGCTATCGCAACAACTACCAGCACAAGTGAAGGAAGTGACTGATAACATCCAAGAAGAATTTCAACACAAGGTTGATGTTCTGGAAGCAGACATTAGCCCTCTCCAAGAAGAATAGTTGCAGCGAAAGCAGAAAATCAAGCTTTAAACGAACAAATTAGGGGTTACAGACTAGACTTGCCGAACAAGAAACAGTTATCAGTCAACGAGATGCGGCACTAGCTGAAGTCCGAGAAAAAGATGAGTTATCCAAGAGTTAGAAAGAAGGGAGTATCAACTGAATGTTCAAAAAGAAAGATGATCCGAAGTTGATAAGCAGATTGCAGATATGAAAGTCAGTCATGATGCGACTCTGGCAAATGAATTTTACTTACAGGAAGCTTTTTTGCAGACACAAGTAGAGAGTTTAAAGAGCCAAGTTATTTCTTTAAGTTCAGTATGGATAGATGCTCAGCTCGTAGAACCAGAAATTTTGAAGCAGATGTTAAAGTCATTGAAAAAGAAAATTGCCTGGACATTTAAGTTAGCCAGAACTATGTATTTAGAAGGTATAGTAGATGAACCGTAATTTTTGTATACCTGGAGGTTCAAGTCCACCGTGCGTGCCAGTGTAAGCCGCCAGATTGGCAATTATAAAGTCTGACTCTTTTTATATTCCGCACGAACCGAAAGGTCGTTGCATAGACATTGTAACCTTCTTATAAATCAATGAAAAGAGACGCTTCGGTGACGACCAGAGGAGTCGCCAGACTGTCTGTCTGGTTGATGAAGTCTGTGTAGTTTCCGTGGTGTGTTTGAGAACTTTGAGTTATTCGATGTCTTTCTATTCTGTTTGATTATCTGCACCCGTACGGTACAGATTGAGTACTGTTATTGTCTCTGTTGTTTACAGTGTTTGTATTTGAGTCTGCTCTTTAAGTTAGACAAAGTAATTTTGTATTACGGTACTGAATAGTTTCGGCGTTGAATGTTGAGAGCGCATTAACTGGAGTGTGTTCAGTAAGCTTTGGAAGAGTCTGATTAACAAACAGTAAGATTGTGAGAGTGTAACTAGAGTCTTGATAAGTAATTCGTATTGACAGAGATTCTTAATGTTAAAGTATGGTCATGTGAGTGAGTTGATTTGGGAAAATCAAGTATAGGGCCTCTGTTTAACAGACCCCTTCCACTCCCAAGAACCCGAATAGATGTTTAAACGTGTTTCTGACGGCAAAAGCGCGTTTAACACCTTGTAGGAAGACAAATGTTTAAACATGGATAGGACAATCAACTATGACTATGCATACATGAAGATGAGTATATCCATGTTTTAAAGATGGCCCATACCAAAGCCACAAGAGGGCATTTTTAAACTGTTAAAAACGCAAAAATGATTCTTTTCACCGGCCGACTTTGTACCAGGACACGACAACTTATGCTCAAAGATGCGATGTATGTCAAAGAACAAAATATCCCATTCGAAGAGACAAAATGCCATTGCAACCTATGATTAGTGCTAGAGCCTTCACTAAGTGGGGTGTAGATTTCATTGGACCGATTAGCCCACCTGCTAAAGGTTCCCATGTTGAGTACATAATAGTAGCCATGGACTATTTGACCAAATGGGTGGAAGCAAAGGCCACCAAGAAGAATGATGCAAGAACTATGGCCAAGTTTCTCTTCAAAAACATATTTACAAGGTTCGGGTTACCCATTGGAATCGTGAGTGATCAAGGCACACACTTTATTAATGAAGTAATAGAAACTTTGATGAATGGATTCCTAGTAATTCATAAGAAATTGGCCCCCATATCACCCACAAGCCAATGGACAGGCAGAAAAGTTCCAATAAGGTGCTATGTACCATTTTAGCTAAGATTGTGAATAATAGATGATCAGATTGGGATAAACAATTACATCATGCCATTTGGGCTTTTCGAGTTGCATACAAGACCACTATAGGAACAACACCATTCAATCTAGTGTATGGTCAGAATGCAATCTTACCGATTGATTTCTTGATTCCTACTCCTCGAGTACCTGAGAAATATGAGTGGACTGGATACGAATTATCTCAACAATTGGATCAAATTGAAAGATTGCATGAAACCAGATTACAGGCAGTAGCAGGTATTTATGCAGACAAGAGGTGACAAAAAGCATATTATGATGCCCATACTAAAGATAAGGGGCTCAAAGAAGGCGATTTAGTCCTGGTATACACTTTAAAGCAACATGCAAAAAAATTGCAAAAGCAAGGACATGGACCATTGGTAATCAACCGTATTTCTACCAGTGGAGCAATAAACCTAGCCACCCTAGATGGATAAATTCTACCGATCTATATAAGTGGCTTTCACGTGAAGAAATAGTTACAACCCTTGATGGATGAGATGATGAGTAGACTTTTGAATACAAAAAAATGAAAGGAAGAGGATGAGAGAATTAGAGAAGAAGCGAGACTTAAAGCATTAGAACACATATGGAGGCAAAAAGAATGGACGCGAGAGAGAGATGAAATATATCGACAAGGTGAGGGGCCAATTCCCATAGCCAACTATAGGGCATCGAAAACCAAGAGTATAGAATGACAAGTTAGACAACCCTACTTAAATCTAGGAGTGGGAACTGAGGAATACCACTTAGTGGATGGATACATTGATTGATATTGGGGCAGCATTAAGTTGCATACGTTTTTCATTGATTCGACAATTAAATGCATCACTTAACCCAACTAAGGCATACATGGTGGGCATAGGAGGAAACACCATTGAATGTTTAGGAGAAGTCATCCTATCCTTGCATTTGGGTAACAATTCAATGCATCAAAAGCTTCTAGTATGCAAAGATGATGACATGTTGGAGGAATTAGTGCTAGGTCAGGACTGGATATACGAATTTGAGGTGACAATCCAATTAGCCTTAGGCTACATATCTGCTAAGATTGGATAGAGAGAAGTCTTTAGTCTACTAGACGAGAAACGTCTAAAGACGGTTTGCCTAAATTTTGACGATAGTGAATGTATGACGGCATGTGAATGTATACCATTGTCTAGCCCTAATCAACTAGCATCCGACTATGCACAAAACCTAGAAACCCCTAATCTTCTTACACATGAGACTCAACTAAGCCCTTCATCTCAATCTAGCCAACCTGAGGGACAAAGTAAGGTTCATATTACTAGTGAGAGACAGAGAGTCCCACAATCAGAAATAGAATTGCCACCGATTCATCCACCCTTGAGAAAAAGAGTGCAGCAAGTATGGATTCGCAAGGATCAATTAGACAACTACAAAAATCAGGCAAAAGAGAGCGAAAGGGAATTAAATCAAAGGTGATAACGACCTAACCAACTGATCAAAGATGGGTCCACACAAATGGTGCAAGTATGGATACCAAAGAACTTAAGTGCAACTCAACCTTCAAGGAACCAAATATGGATACCCAAGACAACAATTAGGATCACCAAGGAGCAACCACCAACTCTACTTAAAGATCGAAATCAATACAAGAAACCTTCTAAGAGACAAAGAACTCCCATGAAGAAGAGAACACCAAGAGAACAAATAGAAGTGCCTACCAAGCAACGATACAAGTGGAGAGTGAAAGTACCAAGAAACCAAATACCTCCAAAAAACATAAGGAGATACATGAAGGACGTTCAAAGCACCAAAGCTAGGAAAATGTGGATTTCAAAGTCAAGAATGGAACCACCATTGATCAAAGAAGAAAATTCCTCTCGCACTCATGTTGAGTCCAATGCACCTCGAGTAAGCATAATAAGGCCACATTATAAAGCCATGCATTTGACACAGTAGCATTTATGTACCATTAAGTACGTACATTTCCCTTTGAGGGAATACGAAACAGTTTGTACTATAAAACAATATAACAAAAATAAAAATTGCCTTGGCTATGTCACTATTGTTTTTTGTTTTAATTTTAGCCTAAGAAAATAGTCTTTTATAAAAAGATCAGGTACTATGTTCCTTATACACTCTGTGAGTGGGAACACAACACACGGAGTGGACAATTGCAATACCAAAACAAATCACTTTAATGTGTGAAACAAATCATTTGAATCATTCAAATGCAAATGACTTCCTCTAACTCCGAAGCTACGCAGGAGGCATCCTTTGATTCAGAAACCTTTCACGACGTGGAACTCCTGGAGCTTTCTATAGAATAGGCCACTAAGGCTTGAGGACAGTGGTTCTCAGATGATAATCCCACAAACGAGCACTTATTCCTCATCACTATTAAGATCATGGATAGAGATCATCAATTCCCAATGATGACTCAAGATTTTTGAATTGTGCATGAGATGCCAAGGATAGTCGATGTGTGGAAACAAGCCAGAATCGAAGCATATTTGAAGCTTCCTATCTATAAACCAGACTTCCAAAGATGCACCCAAGTAATGAATACTCATCGAGTGCTTGATAAGCCATCCATCCAAGAAGCTATGGTATTAGATAGAAATGGAGAATCACAGACCATTCGATTCACTCATGATCTGATCAAGATAGCATTTGGCTGGACCAAGGATGGTCTAAGAAGAGGACCTTCTTGGACATTAATAGAATTGACATTGAAGAGGAAGTATGACTTGTGCATCAACATTTTTTCTTTCCAAATATGCATCAATACACATCCCCACAGAAAGTGGTAGTACAGTTGTTGTCCCATGCAGTCACGCAAATTGGTAACCAAATCAATTTGACCTCGTATGTCCAAGAGCTGATATTTGAAGCCAAGAAGCAGTGGGGGCATAAGAAGTTCTTAAATGGTAGCTCTACTTTAACTTTACTTATCTATCAGGCATTAGACATGAAAGAATGCTTGCAAACTATGATATCAATGGCTCAAATGTCAAAATATGTAAAGACTATTGGAGCAAGTCTATGACAAGCCTAAGTATTGGCTTGAGTCCCACAAAGTCATAGAAGAAGCCTTAAAATGAAGACAATGTAAAGTTCACTTGTGAACTACCTCTTGTAACTTTCGAAGAGTTTACTTAATGTAAAAGTGAAAGAATCTTAAGTGGTTGAGTCCACTTGATCAAAAAGGGAAAGAGGAGCCACGAATTCGTGATTTGTGGTAGATAGAGAATCAAATCAATCACTAATTGATTGAGAGTGATTGAGGGAAGTCAGCCTCCCAAGCTCAACTATAAATAGATGGCAGCTTTAGTCGTGGTTAGAGAGACCTATGTGAAGACCTCCAAGAGCTGAGCTTTATGCCATATAAAGGTGTGATTCCAAGGAACACATATGTATCAGTAAGTCCATTGTATTGTAAAAGCAATATACTTTCATTTTCATTATCATTTGGGTTCATATTTCCATGTTCTTGTGAAGTGTACTACTCACTGCCATATCTCTCAGTTTTCTCAGTCAGATTGCAGAGATGGTTTCTCTGAGCCTGGTGCATCATTTTCAGTGATTTAACTTGTTAAAGTTAATTCTATAAGTCTACTATATGCTCACCAATTTTCATCTCATTTGGATGTTTCAATCTTCAGTTATGGTCAATTGAAGTGAACACTGTCTGTGAATTTTCACTTCTCTGTCACGTACCTGACTTTTTAACTCATCTTGTAAGCTAAAAGGGCCCACCATATACTCCTGGAGTTCATTTGGCTGGTGTAGATCAAGGATTTCGCAACACTTGTTCATCTTCAAGCACATATCTATCCACCTCTTCATAGTGGTATCAGAGCAAGGTTGGACAACATGGCAGATGGATTTCCTTCATCAATTGATAAATTGGATAGAGGTAATTACTCAGCTTGGTCATCAAGGATGGAAGCTTATCTCCAAGGTAGAAGTTTATATGGTTATGTGGGTGGAGATGAAGTTATGCCAAGTTTCAGGAACAAAAGTCAACCAACACAAGAAGAGCAAGAGAGATTGAGCACATGGTGCTCCAAGGATGCACTTGCAAGGTCTTATCTCCTCAACTCTATCTCAAATTTTTTGTTGCCTCACATTAGAAGTTGTAAGAAATCTCAGGAAGTGTGGGATGCACTTGAAGCCTTCTTCTCTTCAAGTATCAAAGCTAGGAAGCATCAACTATGGCTGGATTTCACAACTCTCAAGAAGGCTCCCAAACAAAATGTGACTGATTTTGTCACAAAGCTCAAGGACATAGCAGATCAGTTGGGAAGCATTGAAGAGGTAATAGATGAAGAGCAAATTGTAAGGCAGGTCATCAATGGCTTGAAGGCAGATGACAAGTGGGAAGCATTCACCACAGCTATGGATTTGTACATGGACATGCATGTACCTGATTTCAATACACTCATTGGACAACTACTTACTCAAGAGGCAAAGCTTATAAAAAATGGAGAAAGCTCTAAAGGTAATCAATCTTCAGCTTTATAGATTGATAAAAGCAAGTCCAAATTAACAAAGGAAAGGCAAAGAAAGTGGATGATGAAGCAGGTACATATCAAGCTAACTATGCAGGTAGAGGAAGACATGGTAGAGGTAGAGGAAGAGGAGGTAGACAAGGCATGGGGAGACCCCAAGACTCCAAATCATGTTCTATTTGTGGATTAACGAGTCATACAACTGAAAATTGCTTTAGGAATTCCACGAATCAAAGAGGTAGAGGATACAATAGAGGAAGTTATGGCTACTCAAGAGGAAGGTTCAACAACTATCATGGCAACTACAACAACTACAATCATTCAAACTACCAAGGAGGCTACAAAGGAAGGAGAGACTTCAATAACTACACAGAAGACTCAAACAAAGACGATTCATTATTGATCATGAACATGGCTATGCCACAAGGTAAATCTGATGAGCATGTTTTCTACATAGATTCAGGTTGTTCAAATCATGTAGCAGGAAATGGGGTACTCCTATCAGATTTAGAAGATCGAAGGAATAAGCATGAGGTACAAATAGGAGATGATACAAGACATCTTGTGGAGAAAATAGACAATGTCAAAGGACCTGATGGAAACATCAACCTACTCAGTAAGGTACTCTATGTCCCTACCATTACAAAGAATTTGATAAGTGTTGGGCAGATAGTAGAGAAAGGGTTGCAAGTTAGGTTCACAAAAGCAGGAGCATTTGTTGAAGATCCAAGTCAAGGATTCAGAAGAATTGCAAAAGGTGAAAAGACAGGTAGATTGTTCACATTTGAATTACTAGACACTAGAAACATTGCTCTCTTTAACCATGGTAGTCAAACACTCACAGAATTGGAAGTATGGCACAAAAGGTTAGCACATATTGGTGAAAGGTCATTAAAGCAAATTTGCAGGGACCAAAGTGTACTTGGACTCCCTAATTTGTCAAAACAACATATGATTTATAAGTGTAGTGCATGTCAATTTGGAAAGTCTCACAAGTTACCATTCATGAAGAAAGGTTATATGCATGGAGATCTCTTGGAGTTGGTTCATACAGATGTATGGGGACCTAGCAAGGAAGCTTCAATATCTGGATCAAGGTATTATGTCTCCTTTATTGATGATTGCAGCAGATGGACTATCCTATTCTTTATGAAACACAAAGATGAAGTTTTTTCATGTTTCAAAAGATATTTGGCTCTTGTGGAGAATCAAACAGGTAAATCACTAAAAATGCTAAGGTCAGATGGAGGGGGAGAATACTTCACCCATGAGTTTGATTCTTTTATTCAAGAAAGAGGAATCAAAAGAGAGGTAACTACAAGGTACACTCCTGAGCAAAATGGAGTGGCAAAAAGGAGGAATAGGACAAATGTTGAAGCTGCAAGGTCCATGTTAAATGAAAAGCATTGACCTAATTATCTATGGGCTGAGGCTCTATCTAGAGCCACTTACTTGATTAACTGGTTGCCTTCAAAATCCCTTGATGGGATGACTCCATATGAGGCTTGGAATGGAAGAAGACCAAGCTTAGATCATTGTAAAATTTTTGGATGTATTGCTTTTGCTCATGTTCCTTCACATGTTAGAGGCAAGATGGATCCAAAGGCAGAAAGGTGTGTATTTATTGGATATGACAACAATCAAAAGGGTTACAGGTTATACAACCCTACCAACAAAGGATTCTTGGTAAGTAGAGATGTAGTTTTTGATGAAAACAATTCATGGTATGAAGATTCATGCAGGAAGATCAATTTACCATATGATCTTGAAGAAGATTTTCCAAAGCTTGGTAGAGAACAAACAAAGATTGAAGAACAAGACACCTCGGAGGATGATGAAGAATCTCAGATAGAAAAGATCAAAGCATGGAAGTCTAAAGGTAAAGCAAAAGTGCAGGAACTTGGACATGAGGCAGAATCATCACATCATGGCCTAAGAAGATCTATGAGGGAAAAGAAAAAACTAGAAAGGTATGGGTTTGACACCTCATTAGTAACTAAATATTCTATCTACATAGCACAGGATATAAACCAAGAGGAGCCATCATCATTTGAAGAGGCCAAAGCAAAAACAGAATGGAAGCATGCAATGAAGGAAGAGATTGAAGCACTTAAGGAAAACAACACTTGGGATTTCGTGCCCAAGACTTCATCCATGAAGGTAATAGGCTCAGAATGGGTCTATAAACTCAAGAAGAATTCTGATGGTTCCATTAATAGGTATAAGGCAAGGCTTGTAGCAAAAGGCTTTGCACAAACTCAGGGAATTGATTATGAGGAGACCTTCTCTCCCGTGGCAAAGATGCCTACTATTAGGGTTTTGCTTAGTATTGCCTCTTCCAAGAATTGGAAGATACTTCAACTAGATGTAAAGAATGCATTCTTGAATGGTTGGATAACAGAAGAGGTCTATATGGCACAACCACCTGGTTTTCAGAATCAAGTTTATCCTGATTATGTGTGTAAACTTAACAAAGCATTGTATGGTCTCAAGCAAGCTCCAAGAGCTTGGAATTTCAGGCTTGTTTCATTCTTGCAGGACAAAGGCTTTCAACCAAGCAAGGCAGATCCTTCACTCTTTACTAAAAAGAGTAATTCTGAGGTCATCTACTTATGTGTATATGTAGATGATATTATATTGACAGGAAATGATGCAGATGGTATGAAGAAAATCAAAGATCAGATGAGAGAAGAGTCCAAGATAAGTGATTTGGGTTCACTTACCTACTTCCTAGGTTTGGAAGTTGTCTACAAAGATCATGGTTTGTTTCTCACTCAAAGAAAGTACATTAAGGACATGTTGGCAAAATTCTAGATGCAAGATTGTAAGATTGCAGGTACTCCAATGGAGGTCAATCACAAATTGAGCTCACATGAAGGTGAACTCATAGAGGACATCACATCATATCAAAGTCTAGTGGGTAGTCTCAACTATGCCACATTGACAAGAGTAGATATATGTTATAGTGTGAGTGTGCTAAGGCAATTTATGCACACACCAAGAGAACCACATATGCATGCTGCCAAAAAGATTCTCAAGTATCTCAAAGGAACCATAAATGAAGGACTTCATTATCCTTATGTATCTGATTTAGGTTTGAAGCTATTTTCTGATGCAGATTGGGCTGGCTCCAAGGAAGATAGAAGGAGCACTTCAGGTTATCTTACCTTTGCAGGTTCAAAGCTTATTTCATGGTTATCAAAGAAGAAACCCACAATTGATCTCTCTTCTACTGAAGCTGAATACAGAGGTCTTGCCATAGCTACACAAGAAGCTATGTGGATGAAGACATTATTCAAAGATCTTGGATTGGAGTTTGGAACTCCAACTATTTATGGTGACAATAGGAGTTCTATTCATTTGGCTGCTAATCCTATTTTTCATGCAAGGACTAAACATATTGAAGTTCATTATCACTATGTAAGAGAGAAGGTTCTAAGCAAAGAGATTCAAATATCATATGTGTCCACTCATCAACAATGTGCAGATATTCTAACCAAAGCATTGGATGGTACAAAGCTTTGCAAATTCAAGGCTATGATAGGTTTGCAGGTAATCTTGGAAGATTGAAGACCTCAAGCATACTTGGCTTGAGGGGGAGCTATTGGAGCAAGTCTATGACAAGCCTAGGTATTGGCTTGAGTCCCACAAAGTCATAGAAGAAACCTTAAAATAAAGTTCACTTGTGAACTACCTCTTGTAACTTTTGAAGAGTTTACTTAATCTAAAAGTGAAAGAATCTTAAGTGGTTGAGTCCACATGATCAAAAAGGGAAAGAGGAGCCATGAATTCGTGATTTGTGGTAGATAGAGAATCAAATCAATCACTAATTGATTGAGAGTGAGTGAGGGAAGTTATCAGATTGCAAAGATGGTTTCTCTGAGCTTGGTGCATCATTTTCAGTGATTTAACTTGTTAAAGTTAGATCTATAAGTCTATTATATGCTGATCGATTTTCATTTCATTTGGATGTTTCAATCTTCAGTTATATTCAGTTGAAGTGAACACTGTCTGTGCATTTTCACTTCTCTATCAGGTACCCGACTTTTTAACTCATCATGTCAGAGCTGTTTCTCAGTGTGTACTTACCCAAATTTAATGATTTAAACCTTGGTGGCTTCAGCATACTGTCTAGTATAAGCATACAAATTTTCATAATCATTGGATTCTTAAATATGGAGTTATGTGCATTTCTCTGCTCATTGGTCTCAAACTATAGCAGCCCGTGAAAATCGAGATGATGTCATCACTTGTTAAAACTCATTCTCAATGTGTGGCTCATTATTTTTGATGAGATTACTCTCGAAAGTTAGATCTTTAAGTTAACTAAACTTCCTCAAGAGGAATTAGGCTAATTGCTGCTGTGCTTAGAGAATTATGCAAAATACTAGACAGGTGTATGAACCAAAATAGCAAGTTCTTCACCTCTGAGCTAACTCCAACTTATCTGCTTTGATCTATCTTTTTGAGAGTGATCTTCCAAGGTACATAGGGTGTATAATACATCCATTGGCAAGCTAAAAGGGCCCACCATATAATCCTGGAGTTCATTTGGCTGGTGTAGATCAAGGATTTTGCAACACCTGTTCATCTTCAAGCACATACCTATCCACCTCTTCATAGTGGTATCGGAGCAAGGTTGGACAACATGGCAGATGGATTTCCTTCATCAATTGACAAATTGGATAGAGGTAATTACTCAGCTTGGTCATTAAGGATGGAAGCTTATCTCCAAGGTAGAAGTTTATATGGTTATGTGGGTGGAGATGAAGTTATGCCAAGTTTCAGGAACAAAAGTCAACCAACACAAGAAGAGCAAGAGAGATTGAGCACATGGTGCTCCAAGGATGCACTTGCAAGGTCTTCTCTCCTCAACTCTATCTCATATTTTTTGTTGCCTCACATTAGAAGTTGTAAGACATCTCAAGAAGTGTGGGATGCACTTGAAGCCTTCTTCTCTTCAAGTTTGTCACAAAGCTCAAGGACATAGCAGATCACTTGGGAAGCATTGGAGAGGTAATAGATGAAGAGCAAATTGTAAGGTAGGTCATCAATGGCTTAAAGGCAGATGACAAGTGGGAAGCATTCACCACAGCTATGGATTTGTACATGGACATGCATGTACCTGATTTCATTACACTCATTGGACAACTACTTACTCAAGAGGCAAAGCTTATAAAAAATGGAGAAAGCTCTAAAGGTAATCAATCTTCAGCTTTATACACTGATAAAAGCAAGTCCAAAGATAACAAAGGAAAGGCAAAGAAAATGGATGATGAAGCAGGTACATATCAAGCTAACTATGCAGGTAGAGGAAGACATGGTAGAGGTAGAGGAAGAGGAGGTAGACAAGGCAGGGGGAGATCCCAAGACTCCAAATCATGATCTATTTGTGGATTAACGAGTCATACAACTGAAAATTGCTTTAGGAATTCCACGAATCAAAGAGGCAGAGGATACAATAGAGGAAGTTATGGCGACTCAAGAGGAAGGTTCAACAACTATCATGGTAACTACAACAACTACAATCATTCAAACTACCAAGGAGGCTACAAAGGAAGGAGAGACTTCAATAACTACATAGAAGACTCAAACAAAGACGATTCATTATTGATCATGAACATGGCTATGCCATAAGGTAAATCTGATGAGCATGTTTTCTACATAGATTCAGGTTGTTCAAATCATGTGGCAGGAAATGTGGTACTCCTATCACATTTAGAAGATCCAAGGAATAAGCATGAGGTACAAACATGAGATGATACAAGACATCTTGTGGAGAAAGTAGGCAATGTCATAGGACCTGATGGAAACATCAACCTACTCAGTAAGGTACTCTATGTACCTACCATTACAAAGAACTCATAGAGGACATCACATCATATCAAAGTCTAGTGGGTAGTCTCAACTATGCCACATTGACAAGAGTAGATATATGTTACAGTGTGAGTGTGCTAAGTCAATTTATGCACACACCAAGGAAACCACATATGGATGCTGCCAAAAGGATTCTCAAGTATCTCAAAGGAACCATAAATGAAGGACTTTATTATTCTTATGTATCTGATTTAGGTTTGAAGATATTTTCTGATGCAGATTGGGCTGGCTCCAAGGAAGATAGGAGGAGCACTTCAGGTTATCTTACCTTTGCAGGTTCAAAGCTTATTTCATGGTCATCAAAGAAGCAACCCACAGTTGCTTTCTCTTCTACTGAAGCTAAATACAGAGGTCTTGCCATAGCTACACAAGAAGCTATGTGGGTGAAGACATTATTCAAAGATCTTGGATTGGAGTTTGGAACTCCAACTATTGATGGTGACAATATGAGTTCTATTCATTTGGCTGCTAATCCTATTTTTCATGCAAGGACTAAACATATTGAAGTTCATTATCACTATGTAAGAGAGAAGGTTCTAAGCAAAGAGATTCAAATATCATATGTGTCCACTCATCAACAATGTGCAGATAGTCTAACCAAAGCATTGGATGGTACAAAGCTTTGCAAATTCAAGGCTATGATAGGTTTGCAGGTAATCTTGGAAGATTGAAGACCTCAAGCATACTTGTCTTGAGGGGGAGCTGTTGGAGCAAGTCTATGACAAGCTAGGTATTGGCTTGAGTCCCACAAAGTCATAGAAGAAGCCTTAAAATGAAGACAATGTAAAGTTCACTTGTGAACTACCTCTTGTAACTTTTGAAGAGTTTACTTAATGTAAAAGTGAAAGAATCTTAAATGGTTGAGTCCACTTGATCAAAAAGGGAAAGAGGAGCCACAAATTCGTGATTTGTGGTAGATAGAGAATCAAATCAATCACTAATTTATTGAGAGTGATTGAGGGGAGTTAGCCTCCCAAGCTCAACTATAAATAGATGGCAGCTTTAGTCGTGGTTAGAGAGACCTATGTGAAGACCTCCAAGAGCTGAGCTTTATGCCATATAAAGGTGTGATTCCAAGGCACACATATGTATCAGTAAGTCCATTGTATTTTACAAGCAATATACTTTCATTTTCATTATCATTTGGGTTCATATTTCCATGTTCTTGTGAAGTGTACTACTCACTCCCATATCTCTTAGTTTTCTCAATCAGATTGCAAGGATGGTTTCTCTGAGCTTGGTGCATCATTTTCAGTGATTTAACTTGTTAACGTTAGCTCTATAAGTCTACTATATGCTCACCAATTTTCATTTCATTTGGATGTTTCAAACTTCAGTTATGTTCAGTTGAAGTCAACACTGGCTGTGCATTTTCACTTCTCTGTGAGGTACCCGACTTTTTAATGCATCTTGTGAGAGCTGTTTCTCAGTATGTACTTACCCAAATTCAATGATTTAAATCTATTTGGCTTCAGCATACTGTCTAGTATAAGCATACAAATTTTCATAATCATTGGATTCTTAAATTGGGAGTTATGTGCATTTGTCTGCTCACTGGTCTCAAACTGTAGCAGCCCGTGAAAATCGAGATGAAGTCATCACTTGTTAAAACTCATTCTCAGTGTGTGGTTCATTATTTTTGATGCGATTACTCTTGAAAGTTATCTCTTTAAGTTAACTAAACTTCCTCAAGAGGAATTAAGCTAATTGCTATTGTGCTCAGAGAATTATGCAAAACATTGGACATGTGTATGAACCAAAATAGCAAGTTCTTCACCTCTGAGCTAACTCCAACTTATCTGTTTTGATCTATCTTTTTGAGAGTGATCTTCCAAGGTACATAGGGTGTCTAATATATCCATTGGCAAGATAAAAGGGCCCACCATATACTCCTGGAGTTCATTTGGCTGGTGTAGATCAAGGATTTCGCAACACCTGTTCATCTTCAAGCACATACCTATCTAGCTCTTCACAAAGACCACCACTGTACCCAAGAATCGAAAGGTGTCACCATAATGGAGGTAGTTGGAAATAGCTCAAGAACCATCATGAGAGGTGCAAAACGAGCTCGAGCCGCAAAGACATTGAAAACCTTGCAATCAAAGAGAACGCATCAACTCCCAAGGGTACCATTAACAACAGCACCATTTATTATGAGAAGGGATCTATCCAAAGCATTAGAAGATACACATGTTTATATGAGAGGTCAGGTAAACCTTACAGTACAAGGCCACCAATACTACCAGTCAAGTAACCCACAAGGGCCCTCCCAAGCAACCAAGAATGTTTCACAACAAGAAAGGTATAAAGAATTGGGGCTAAATTATTCAAGCTCAAAAAATGAATCATCCCAAGACCATGATACGCTCAATACTGATATAACCATGGATGATTGAGTTGAATCAAGTATGGCATCAAGTGGAAAAGGAAAGTGAGCAAAGGGAAAAATCCCAACCTATGACTAAAGAACAACAAGAAAGAGTGCACACCATCCAATTGAATGAACACACACGAGTATCTCTCAAGGAAATTTCACCTCCCAAATCTAGGACAGTCATACATCCCAAGCAAAGACATCAATGAAGCACAAGAAGAACAAGAACCTACCATACCAATCCAAGTGGTTGCTGAACCCTCACACTTGGATGTGGTGGTTGATTTTCAAAAAGGACATTCTCAGGAATTTGAAGCACCAGATGCCACAAACACAACCGAGAAGGCTGAGCCATGAGTACACCTACATATCAGGCAACGGCATCAGGACACACTACATGTTGTGCAAGGCAAAGATGTACAAATGGGGGAAGAACCAATGATATCATAGACATGGCTTAATATAGATGTGAATCAGCTGAAGCCAATAGTTTGAGATATGAATGACACATCCATGACTACCCAAAACATATTGATGGAAGAAGATCAAGAAAAAGTAGAACTATTTGAAGCCAAAAGTTGATTCCATCTCATTAGCGAGGAGCTCTCAGCAAAGAATATAAACATTTAGAAGGAACTTGCACTGAAAACAGATGAATTGGCAAAGAAGACTGAAGAATGCAATCGTATCCAGGAGGAAAACTCGTCGCTCAATGAAAAATTAGAAGAGGTAATTACATTTGTTTCACAACTTCAAGCTGAAGTAAAGACATTGAAAAAGAAATAGGAAAGGTATGAATCAAAAAAAGTGTGAATGGAAAATCGAAGCAAAATATTAGAAAATCAAATTAAAGTGTATATGGACAAAGCAGACAATCTACGTGCAAAGAACAAAGAGTTAATGAACTCTATTCTATTAAATCAACCTTTCAAAAGCACTGTCACAGAAGGAGAAGGAATACATGAACTAAAAGCAAAATTGTTAGAAATGGAAGGTTAGCTGAAACACGAGCAAAAGAAACAGACTAAGCTAGAAGCAAAATGTATAACATAGAACAGAACAGTAGAACTAAGTGGCAACAACTAGTGCAAAAATACATAGAGCAATGCAACCAAGATACTGATCAAATGAGGATCATTTGAAAAGCTAAGGTGAGAGTAGAAGATGAGCTCAAGGCTAGTAAAGTACAACATGAAGAGAAAGATCAAATCATAGTGGAGCTTAGAGCACAATTAGAACAAGCAAAGAACTTAGGGACACCAGTAGTGCAACCATCCAAGATGGTTACTGACGAGACTTAGGTATGCCCTCTTTCTCCCCCAACCGTTCATTGACCAATAAGTGAGCTGGCTATAGATGAATATGATGACCATCCAATGCCATATACTGCAGAACTAAGTCAGAAATAACGGGCACTACTCGTGTCTCGTCTCACATAAAATTTTGAAAAATGAGGTAGTGAAGGTCATGACAGAGGCTCAGATCAAAAGAAAAGATTTAGATGACATAATGAAGCCCTCCAACCTCCCTTATGGACTCATGAAAGAGTAGACCTAAATATACATCAAGAAGACCATAGGGAAGCATCCGGATGTGCACCTCAACTTCAAGGAAAATACTTTTAATTATACTCAATAGGAGTTTAAAAGCCGTGGATCCCATTTGGAGGAGAAAACTTTTGAAGAAAAATCCAACCTTGGGAGTGCACTGGCAAGAAGCACCATATTTACTCCAAGAGAACCATGTTTTTTGTCCTCTACCACAAGGACGATACTAGCCAAAAAATTGGGACTTGCAAAGTCAAGGTAAAATAAATAAACATTGGCTCAATTTTCCTTTACTACTAAGCCCGCTACATAATTATCTATCCACTGAAGTGTACATGGTGTGGACCATCAAATTTTGGTTATCTCAGTACCCCAAGGTACTTGTTAGTCGGCCGCCGGAGTGGGATAGATGTAACAGAAATCTTTGTAAAACACGCGCGAAAGGTTGTTACGCGCATATTTGTAAATCTTTATAAAGCAATGAAAAGAAGCGCTCCAGGGGGTGTGTGGGATTTGGACCTATGTTTGTGTCATCGCCAAACTATTCGTCTGATTGTCTGTCCGAATGTTGATGTAGTGTTTTTGCATAATCTCTAAGTTCGAGGTCTTGTTCGTATCAGGCTCTATCTATCGTTTGTTGTCCATCGTCGATCTCGGTTCTGTTGATAAACTGCATAGTGTTCGAGAGATAACTATACTATCAGTCTGAACGTTACTTTGTAACGATTGGAGTAACTCAGAGTACCATAGCCATCTTCCTCATAGACTAATGGTACTATGCATATCCGTGTTTCTTACCTAGTGAACCTCGTTAAGGTTGTGAGTTTCATTACTGTTGTCTGAATAAGTTGTTTATGCCTCTCCGTGGGACTGTGCTATCGTCCTATGTATTACGGCTCCTTGAAAGTTGTTTCTTCAAGAATTGATGAAATCCGAGCAACTGTGTTAATATTCTGATATTCAGATCTGTACTGTGTTGTTGTAGTATTGGGATCTGTCTGCCTGCGGCAAGGTTAAGTACAGTAAGGATCTGCTAAGTTGAGTATTGGATCTCCAGGAGTGTGTGCTGAACCCTCAAGTTCTCTGTGTTACGGTGTTGTTTGATCTTGATACCCGTTTTGTGACGTTGCTAGAATACTCTTGTTTCTGGCATTTCTAGAAAGCTTATGTGTAGATGCAATATGGCATCTTAGTGCATTTGGTATGTTTGGTTGAGCTAAGACTATGACAGTAAATTCTAAGTATGGTACGCCGATGGAGCTCTCAACAGTAGTGCAGTGCTGGGTGTGAACAGTACTTTTGGGAACTAAGTACAGGGCCTCTGTCTAACAGACCCCTACCACTCCCAAGAACCCCCCAAGAGTCGGTTAAACGCCCTTCTGATAGTTGAAACGGAGCGTTTAACATTTAAAACACTTAACACTTGGCGCCGTCTGTGGGAAGGTGGCATCAAGATTGTCATTCGTCTGTCAGAATCGAACATCAAGATTACCGTTCGTTTGTCGGAAGTAGCAACAGAACTAGATTGTTGCGAACTTGTTGTGGAAACGTGATTATAACATTTTATCGATAGTGATAGTACGCGATTAGTACAAAAGATGATACATGCCGGTTACTCGATCCGGTGAAACGTATCCCAAGAACCATAAGTCTGGAGTACTTAATGTACTAAAGACAACTCTGGTAGGTAGAAGTACAACTATGTCTGACCCAGTTGTCAACAAAGTCAAGAACGTTAGAATTGATTCCGGTCATATTCCGGTGGAACGTGTGACACCTCTGATACATTCCGGTACTATTTCGGCACAGTCTGTCGAAGATATAGTAAATCCAGAATCTACCAAGACGCAGTCTGAAGTTAGTTCAACAATCTTGGATAAAGATTCGAATTTTTTTACAATTAGAAACACGTTAGCCAAAGAAATTGGCGAGGGCAAAAAAACACCTTATTCTGGCATAATTTCGGCACATTCCGGTGACATTTCGGTAACAGAATCACAGTTTTTCGGCGACGGTTTACCATTTTTTGGTGAATCTTCAGCCCAGCCACCACTTTTTGGAGTAAGTTCCCCTACACTGTACATCAAGGAAAGCTGTTCGAAACCGAGATTCGAAGTATACTGAGTAAAATCATCGCACCGGAAAGAGCACCATCCGACGATACAGATTCCGATAGTTCAGATATTCCGCCCCGAGATACAGAAGATAGTCACAATACACTCGCCATGAACGAACAACAACAACAACAGCAGCAATAACAAGTATGCCCACCAAGGCCACCCCCAACAGGAGTAACGTATACTAAATTTGGTGGATTCCCAGGAGATGATCCGGATGTACGCACATTCGAGATAAGCTACGCAGTTCTCAACCATCCACCAGATCCGGCATATAAGGCTATTGTTTTTCAATCGACATTGGTCAATGAAGCAGCTAGATGGCTTACAAAATATGATATTAATCACTTCGGCACCTATGAAGCATTACGAGATGCCTTTTTGCAAAGATTCAGACTAAAGAAGAATCGAGTCAAAATTTTTGATTACGTGCAAAACAATAGACAGAAGATAAATCAAACTGTACAGGAGTACGCTACTCTATTCAAGACGCATCTAAGGCAGTTACCACCAGCACACGCCAACCTACCGAACGACGTTATCACTCAGTGGTTTATCAATGGCTTGACTCCACAACTTAAACAGATTATGATCATACGCTGTGTAGGAGCAATGACACTGGATGCAGTGATTGCAATGGCTCTACAACTGGAAAACAAGGTTGGAGGATTTACAGAAGACCTGGAATGGTTAAAAACAAATAGAAATGTCACCGAAGATATGACCAGACAAGTATACTGCATCACATGCAAGAACTCAGGCCATACTAGTGCCACTTGCACACTTGATTAGCTATTATGTGCTATCTGCAACACTGCCAGACACACCACCAAAAACTGCGCATACAACGCAAAAGTGCAGGGAACCGCAACTGTCAATGCTATTATACAGGAACCAGGGCAGCCAGCCAATCACTATGTGCCTCCGCAAATGAGAAACAACCAGCAACAAGGATATCGAAATTACAGAGGACAGAGAAACAACAACTACAACGCAAACCGCTGGCAGACCGGACCGCCATCGGAAAATCCCAATCTACCACCACCGCGCTGTCATTTTTGTGGCGAATTCGGACACATTAGAAGATTCTGTGAGGATGCAGCTGAATACGATCATAGGAAGAAGGAACGACAAAATCCAATGGCTAATATGGTACAAATCACACTAGTAGAAACATAAGCTGCAGCAATTCAGACCCGCTCCGGTAAACAACTGCAACCTGCACAAGAATTATTTGAACCAGGTATACGCGAACAACAAAGGATGTACAACAAGGCTAGTCAATGGACCACTGCAGAACCCCCAGTCTTCCCAAATCCTATTCCGGTAACCCAGACTCCGTTAACCGAAGAAGGAACACAACCACAGGATTCCAATTCAGCAGCAGGCACATCATCAACAGCAGGTACATCAACAGTAGAAGGCACCTCCTCAGCGGCAGACACGTCATCTTCAGCAGGTGCATCATCTTCAGAATTTATGGAAACAATCCAATCACAAAAGGCCTGGGAAATTTTATCTAAAGCATCCATCACTCTCCCTTTGGGCCAATTACTTGCACTAGTACCGAGAGTTTGACAGCAATTTCAACAACAGTTCAGTCCTGTGCCTTCCTGCATTCCGACGACAGCAACCGTGCAACCGGAACCTGATTCTACGGTCGACCATTCAGTTCCTTTAATTACGGTATGGTATAAGAATCATAAAATCACATAGGTACTAATTGATGGAGGATCTAGAGTCAACATTGCTACTGCTGCACTATGTAAAAAGTTAGGGTGGACAGAAATCAAACCAGTTCAGTTTTTTGTCAGAATGGCCGACCAATCAAGAGTCCATCCCCTTGGACTTGTACGAAATGTACCAATCACCTTACAAGGTACAACATTTAAAATGACTTTTGTCATATTAGATTTACCGGAATCCACTCTTGATTACAACCTCCTTTTCGGCCGACCTTGGCTGAAGCACGCTAAGGTGATACAGGATTGGTCTGCACAAGAGCTCACATTCAAGGACAAAAATCGTAAATACATTATAAAATTAGATGCCATACAACCTTGCGAGTTGCATGCTAGACCATATTTGGCAGAACCAGTCCATATGCTAGATGGATTGTCAGATGATGAAGAAGAAGAGTTTCTGAAAAATAATATTGACTTGATCTCCCTAGGAACTGTTGATCTACAATCTGTTGTAGATAGCTGGAACCCTGCAGTTTGCACGGTAATGACTGTAACAGAAGAAGATAAGAAGGAAGATACTGCTGCTATAGATGATGCTCAATTGCAACAACTTTTTAAGCCAGCTGCCGATACAGAGAAGCCTCAACAATTTTATGTTCCAGAAGATCAGTTAATCACTTATAATTTAGGCGATGAAGATCATCCGCGTCTTGTAAAGATAAAGCAAAACTTACCGGAAACATTTCAGGCAGGCTTAATCTAGCTACTCCGAGAATTCTCTGACGTCTTTGCATGGGATTACAAAGATATGAAAGGATTGGACCCGCGCATCTATCAACACAGAGTCATGTTGAAGCCGGAGGCCAAACCGAACAAACAACCCAGCTACCAGATGAATCCAAATTATGCATCACAGGTAAAGGTGGAACTTGATAGGCTACTTAAAGTCGGATTCATTGTACCAGTAGAGCACGCTGAGTGGATCTCACCAATTGTTATCGTCCCGAAAAAGAATAAGCAGTTGCGAATATGTGTAGATTACCGGAAACTAAACGCAGCTACAGTGCCTGATCCTTTTCTGATCCCTTTTCTCGACACAATGCTTGATAGAGTAGCAAGACATGAAATGTATTCATTTTTAGATGGGTACAGTGGATATAATCAAGTCAGAATGGCTGAACAGGATATACCAAAGACTGCCTTCATTACCAACTGGGGTGTATTCGCATGTACTGTTATGTTGTTTGGATTAAGAAATGCCCCAAGTACATTTCAAAGATGTATGCAGGAAATATTTTCTCCTTATCTCACCTCTTTTATGCAAGTTTACCTTGACGATTTTTCAATTTTCGGTAAGATGATAGCACACCTGTTCCATTTACGGTGCTACTTTCAGAAATGCAGAGAATACAGACTCTATTTGAACCCAAACAAATCTGTTTTTGCGGTTTCATGTGGCAAGCTACTTGGTCACATTGTATCTGCACAAGGTATACAGGTGGATCCAGATAAAATTTCGGCAGTATTAGAAGCTCCGGTGCCCACTACACCGAAGGAAGTTATGCGCTTCATGGGCCAAGTAAGATGGCATGGACGACACTTACGGTGGCTTGCTCATTTGGAAATACCACTGAACAAGCTAATCACCAAGACTCCTCGACAATTTGAGTGGACCCAAGAATGCCAGATGGCATTTGATCGTTTAAAGAATTTATTAACACAAGTTCCCATCTTACAGCCGCCGGACTGGGATCGCCCATTTCATGTATTTGTTGATGCTTCAGATATAGCAATAGGAAGTGTTTTGATGCAACATATTGATAAGTGGTTCAGACCATTGTATTATGCAAGTCGAAGATTAGCCTCTGCTGAGAAGAATTACTCTGTAATAGAAAGAGAATGTCTAGGTCTAGTGTATTTTGTCAAGAGATTCAGACATTATTTGTTGGGCCGTAAATTTACTTTTCATGTAGATCATGTTGCACTTGTCTATTTAGTTCGGCAACAACATCTAGGTGGTCGATTAGCACGATGGGTTCTACTTTTACAGGAATTTGACTACGAAGTCATTCATCGGCCAGGTAGCTCACATGCCTTAGCAGATTTCCTCTCCCGCTTAGATTTCGGTGAAGCTCTGGTAGGCATAGATGACACAACTCCGGCGGTTTATGTCTCTGAACCAATGAATGATGAAAATACAGACCCACCTACACCATCTACATATTATGATCAGATCCTTACCTTTCTCAATGATGGCTGCCTTCCATCTCAGACTTCTACGGTAGTACGCAGGAAAATTGCAGTCTTCAGTTGCCGATTTCAGTTGATTGTTGGAGAATTATACTATGTGGATCATTCTGGAATTTTACTTCGATGTATTCCACCACATGAGGTTAACTCAGTTATTACTTTAGCTCACTCAACTCCTTCCGGTGGTCATTTTGTTGCAGACTTAACACACCGAAAAATTCTGCAAAGTGGTCTCTGGTGGCCAACTATGCACAGAGATATATCACAGTTTGTCAAACAATGTGATACTTGTCAAAGATCTGGACAGCCCTTGCAACGTCATCTTTTCCCTCTGCAACCCATCTTACCATTGGAACCTTTCCAGAAGTGGGGTCTAGACTTTATCGGTCCGATTACACCTCTAGTAGTCTTCAGTAACAACCGTTACATACTGACCTGGACAAACTATGCAACTAGATGGGTAGAAGCATGGGCTTTACGGTCTGCTACAGCTGTTACAGTAGCAAAGTGTCTGCTAATCGATGTCTTTCCACGTTTTGGTTTACCACTAGAACTTGTTTTAGATCAAGGCACACATTTTGTGAACAATTTAATGAAGGCACTTACACAGTCGTTCCAGGTCACGCATAAGTTTAGTTCCCCTTATTATCCTCGTGCTAATGGTTTGGCTGAGAATACAAACAAATCTCTGCTGAATATGCTCCGAAAACTCATTTTAGAAGCACCGGAAAGATGGGATCAACTGCTACCTATAGTGTTATGGGCATATCGAACTACATACAAGGTAACAACATGATTAACATCTTTCAAACTAGCTTATGAATTAGAAGCAATAGCACCAATGGAAATAGTTATACCAAGTTTACGAGTAGCAATCACTCAAAAATTGTTACCGGAAGACTCACTGTCATTTCGGTTGGATACACTCACAGAGTTAGACAAACAACGATGGCACAACTTTTTAACTATGCAGGAAGTACAACTAAGACAGGCTCGGATGCATGATCGATACTTGAAAACTCCAGTCTTTACGGTGGGACAACTTGTCCTTTTTTATAACACAAAGTCGAATCAGTCTGTTGGTAAATTCAAATTATGCTGGTATGGCCCTTACCGGATTTCAGAACAAGTGGGCCCAGCAAATTTTCGGTTGACTACATTGACCGAAAATCCTCTTCCAAAAGTAATCAACGGTTCGAAGCTGCGGCCATACCAACATGCATCTAACCTGCACTGAAACGTTTTTTTGTGGACCGCGTCGTTTGGCGATCGCTTTTCTTTCCTGTCCTTTTTCTTCTTTTATTTTTGCGTACTTAATAATATAAGTCTGTAAATATCCACGCTTTGAACAATATTTATGACTAAAGCCGCCCTGCCCCTTCGAGCTCTTCGTGCATGCATACCGAAGTTAAGAATTATCATCCCCCTGCCGCGTGATTATTACTGCTTTTGATTACTCTCTGCTACAGCACCACTACATAACCTTTTCCAGTTCGCCGAAAAAACGCTATTGTGTTTATGTGATTGTGCTTTGTGTTTTCACTGTGCTCTGTGTACCTATGTTCTGTGTCTTCGTGTGCGCCATGGAAGCCTTGGCTAATTACGCCGCTTTCCGTGATGGTCTCCCTACCGAGGTAGGAGAGTACCTGCGCATACGTGGGTTGGCAAACTTCGCTGAACTGCCTTGGCATTCAATGGAGTCCCACCCATTCTTCGCCAACATCATCTCCACCATAGCCAACACACGCGCCAATGAGCAACGATGGGCTATCACTTCCTTACCCTCCCGAACACTTATCACATTGCAAGCCTTTGCAGAAGCTTTTAGACTCCCGTCGCAAGGCCGAGAAAATGGCCCAAGCTTGACAGTTGCTCGTATGAGTGAACTATTTCCCAGACATTCGTCTAACGAGTATGCAATCCTCTGCCGACCAGAACCCGAACGATCAACCCTTCAATTTTTAGTAGCCATACTCAACCTCCAAAAACGCACATATGGAATATCCCGCCCTTTCTACTCTGCCATAGAACTAGCCGCACGAGAACCAGTGAACTTCGCCTCTTTCTTCTTTCACCGCATCCACAAGGAATGTGTAGCTATCATGAAACAAGTAAACAAGGGAGGTACACCGAGATCCAAACTACCCCACATCATCTCATTTCTCTTTCCGGCCATACTCGCAGTGCAACCACCACCCAGGGGACCAGTTCTACGACATGAAGAGTCAATACAATTGTGGGACGATGAGGAAGAAGACGAGGAAGAATTAAATCAACTATTTCGAAGAAAAATAATAAGGATTAGCTCTTCTGAAAGCGAAGCACAAGGATCTGCCAGAGGAAACAATGAGGGCAACGAAGAAAAGGATAAGCAAGAAGAAGAAAAATTCCACGACACCACAACCTCCATGCAGAATGAATCATCTGCGCAATCTTCCCAAGAGCAACAACAAGAAAATCGTACTGAAGCAGAAACAGCAAAACAGCCATCTGAAGAAGAACAACACATAGATGAAGAACAAGTGGCTAAAGAAGCACTCGAAATACTGCTTAAAGCAGTTGAGTCTGCAGCCGAAGACACTACACAGCAAAATACAGAGCAGGTAACCCAAACTCACACCGTCATTCCCACTCCCCCACCGGAACCACCCATCGATCCCATTATCCCTATCCAGCCCAACCACCCCAACGAAGCCACAGCCTCTTCTTCATCATCACCGAACTACTCTCCACTAAACTCCCAACAACTCCTCACGCCATCCTCGTCCCAACCTCGTCATCCTCCTCAACTCCCATCCATCCCCATATTCTCAGAGTTACAATCAATGGGTCAGCTTCTAATAACTTTATCACAACAACTGCCACAACAATTGAAGCAAATCACAGATACGGTTCGAGAAGACTTCCAACACAAATTGGACATAATGGAGGCAGATATCACTCCCCTCCAGGAGGAACTACAGACTGTACAAGCGGAAAACCATGCACTTCACGCACAAATAGAGCAATTACAGGCCAAACTTCAAGAACAGGATCAAATTACAACTCAGCGAGATGAAGCTCAGGCAGCAGCAAAAGAGAAGGAAGAGCTGTTACTAATTGTTGATGTAGAAATAATCAAACTGAAGCAAGATATCCAAGACAAGGAAGATGCACGGATCGCCTTAGGCAACTTACTCGATGAAACCAGAAAGCAATTACAAGAACTAGTGCAGCAGAATCAAGAACAGCAGTTGCAGCAGAAAAGAACAGAAGAAGAACTGCATAGAACCAACAATAATCTGAAAGATGTAAATAATATGCTCAAGCACTACCTAACAAAGGAAGGCCAGACACAGAAGCTTATTGCAAATCTCAAACGAGAGAAGGACTCATACAGCAAAACTATAGATTTTCAAGTTCAAGAGATAGAGAGGCGCGAAAACCAACTGGCAAACATTAAAGAAAGAGTACAGAAGATGGAGCAACAACTCGAGGAAATGAAGACGTCCAGAGATGCTGCATTAGCCAATGAATTTTATCTGCAAGAAGCATTTTTGCAAACACAGGCCGAAATTTTGCTCACCGAAGCCATCGCTCTTAGCTCTGTTAGAATAGATGCGCAACTAGTAGAACCAGATACCCTTAAACAAATGTTAGAAACACTTAAGAAGAAGATTGCCCGAACTTTTAGACTAGCCCGGAATATGTATTTAGAAGGAATAATTGACGAACAGTAATTTTGTAAACTTGCGGGTTCGAGTCCACCGTGCGTGCCAGAGTGTTAGTCGGCCGCCGGAGTGGGACAGATGTAACAGAAATCTTTGTAAAACACGCGCGAAAGGTTGTTACGCGCATATTTGTAAATCTTTATAAAGCAATGAAAAGAAGCGCTCGAGGGGGTGTGTGGGATTTGGACCTATTGTTGTGTCATCGCCAGACTATTCGTCTGGTTGTCTGTCCAAATGTTGATGTAGTGTTTTTTGCATAATCTCTAAGTTCAAGGTCTTGTTCGTATCAGGCCCTGTCTATCGTTTGTTGTCCATTGTCAATCTCGGTTCTGTTGATAAACTGCATAGTGTTCGAGAGATAACTATACTATCAATCTGAACGTTACTGTGTAACGATTGGAGTAACTCAGAGTACCATAGCCATCTTCCTCATAGACTAATGGTACTATGCGTATCCGTGTTTCTTACCTAGTGAACCCCGTTAAGGTTGTGAGTTTCATTACTGTTGTCTGAATAAGTTGTTTATGCCTCTCCGTGGGATTGTGCTATCGTCCTATGTATTACGGCTCCTTGAAAGTTGTTTCTTCAAGAATTGATGAAATCCGAGCAACTGTGTTAATATTCCGATATTCAGATCTGTACTGTGTTGTTGTAGTATTGGGATGTGTCTGCCTGTGGCAAGGTTAAGTACAATAAGGATCTGCTAAGTTGAGTATTGGATCTCCAGGACTGTGTGCTGAACCCTCAAGTTCTCTGTGTTACGGTGTTGTTTGATCTTGATACCCGTTCTGTGACGTTGCTAGAATACTCTTGTTTCTAGCATTTCCAGAAAGCTTATGTGTAGATGCAATATGGCATCTTAGTGCATTTGGTACGTTTGGTTGAGCTAAGACTGTGACAGTAAATTCTAAGTATGGTACACCGATGGAGCTCTCAGCAGTAGTGCAGTGCTGGGTGTGAACAGTACTTTTGGGAACTAAGTACAGGGCCTCTGTCTAACGGACCCCTACCACTCCCAAGAACCCCCCAAGAGTCAGTTAAACGCCCTTCTGATAGTTGAAACGGAGCGTTTAACATTTAAAACACTTAACATACTCGACCTCACTATAAAATTAACGAATAAAATACTCATCATGATCCTAACGGTACTCAAGGTTTTCAAGCACGTACAATACACCTTTTTGAATTTCATTGGTATTAATCAGGGAACATATATACTAGTATTCAACCTTTCTGTTATGCCAAGCCGACTCACTATCATGGCCTACTAGTCACGAGTAATTTTTTTCCTAGTACTTATATGAAGGCTTTCAAAGAAGCATTCTTCACATGCTTTTTTGAAATAGATTCAAAAATATTCCTAAAGATGTCTACTAACCTCAATGCACGGCTTGTAGCATATGAATTAAGTTTTTTTTCCGATCACCGACAAGCACCCCACGATGGAGTTAAATCAGAATAGTGTAAGCAATTAATGGTATGCCGATCTACTAAATGATATACAACAAAAGGTATACAAGACATACTCAGATTGACTTCCAAAGCTTTTCAGGGATGACAGAGTTCAGGAGGAGGGACATGTGGAACGAGAGCCAGGTGAATCAAGAAAAACATAAAGAAAAAGAAAATAAAAAAGAAAGACTTCTCAATAGAAAGCACCACCCTTTGCTCGAATCCCCACAGGGGCACGCATCAGGCTTCTACATAAAAGAAGGAGGTCTCGAAGAGTGAAAACAAAGATTTATTCAAAGACCAAAAGTTAGAAAGAGGTGAGGCTGAAAAGCGGAAAAGAGTGACAGAGAAGAACCAAAGGCTATCAAGGGACAACAGAGACAAAGAGGGGGAGAGTGTTGCAGAGAAAAGGGACACAGAAAAGGAGACCCCAAAAAATTTTCAATTATGGGAATCAATTTTCTTCTTCAAATGTCTATGAAAATCTCATGGAGCCATGTAAATGCACTAGAGGAGTCCTCTGGATGCATAAACCCCAAACATTGTATCATAATCCTTGTAACATAGAGGAGTTTAGAAGTAAAAGTGTCAGTCTCTTGTGTGAAAGGACCATTTTTGGGGCACATGTATATAAGTCATTTGGTGACACTTTGTAAAGACCTTTTGCCATTGTGAATGAAGAACTCAGATTTTCGAACTTGCCTCTTCTGCCTCTTGTATCTCCTTGCTTGTGAGCTTGCATGTGTGATTGTACTTGAATAGAGTGCATGGAAGTGTTGTCTACCCATTTCATTGATTTTCTGAAGTGTGTAATGTGTGTGTGAAGCTTGAGGAGTTATGTGATGAGACTAGGTGAGTTGCATAGCTCAGTTTTTTGCCCATAACTTGAAGTAGTTTAGTTAGAATTGGACAAGTGCAGCACCATTGGATGCGTCTCGTCAAAAGCTTTGAAATGAATGCACTATCAACCATATTCCAAGTTCGGAGCTGATAGAAAAGTCCGATTTTGTGCTTACTACTGTTTTATGTATCATGACACCATTTCCACTTGTGTGAGTGATGAATGTGAGAGATGATACTCATCTGCATGCAATGGTAGCTATTTCGCTTCATTGACCATTGTGTTAAGTGCAAGTCTTCATAGACTCGGTTAGGTTCAAGATCCTTTGGGAATTGATAATTTAAATGTGTGATCCTCACTATATGTACTTGTTGGTGATAGAGGAATAGTCTCTTTTGTCACAAGTCCCTAAGTTGCCACTTAGGTACACACGTTTTTTGGCACTGTTGTTGGGGACTTGTGAAAAGAAACTGTTAGTCGGCCGCCGGATTGGCAAATGTAAAACTGAATCTTGTGTTCGCATGCGCGAAAAGTGGTTACACAACAATTGTAATTTCTTATAAAAAGCAATGTAAAGAGATGCTCAGGGACGACGAGTCGTGGAATCACCAGACTGTTCGTCTGGGTGATTGTCTGAAGCGTTACTGTAACTTTGTTTGTAAAACTTCTGAGTTTTTCTGAGTAATCCGTTATCTCCTTGTCTGTATCTGTTGTCTGTGTCTGTTATCTCTTGATCTTTGTTGTGGTTGTGAGTGTTATTCATCATATAGTAACTCATCGAACTGTTGTCTGAAGTGAATCGTCTACAAATCCTTGTTGCAATCATGTGTTAAGAGCGCGTATTGGGTTAGTACTGGTTCTTGGAATGTCCTGCTAAGTTGTTGGGTGAGGTCTGTAGAATTGTGATAGTGCGCTAACACTGCAAAGTATAGTGCTGTCTTCAGTGTTGAATCTGTCATCATACGGTAAGGGTTAAGTTATAGTAAGGGATCTTGAGTTGCATAATGGGTCTTTAGTGCGGTGTAATTGAACGATTTAGTTCTCTGTGTTTCGGACGATGAGCGGATTACGGTACCTATCTGGTAAAGATTGAACCCTTACCCTTGTCTCTGATATCTTCAGTAAGTTTATCACTGTAGTATTTTAGTGTATTCATTACATGATGGCCGAGCTAAGACGTGAACCGTGATTGTCTGAGTATAACGGAATCTTACTAGAGTTTCAGTATCTCTCTGTATCTGAAGTGGTTGTATTTGGGAACTAAGTAAAGGGCCTCTGTCTAACAGACCCCTACCACTCCCAAGAACCCACTTAGGTGCTTAGATGCGTTTCTGACAGTTAGACTCGCGTTTTAAGCATTTAACACTGGCGCCGTCATTGGGAAGGTGGCATCAAGATTTCCGTTTATCTGTCGAAAGTGTTATCAAGATTGCCATTTATCTGTGGGAAGGTGGCATCAAGATTGCCGTTTATCTGTCGAAAGTGTTATCAAGATCGCCATTTATCTGTGGGAAGGTGGCATCAAGATTGTCGGTTATCTGTCGAAAGTGTTATCAAGATTGCCATTTATCTGTGGGAAGGTGGCAACAGATCAATTTGTTGCAAACCTGTTGTGGAAACGTGATTGTAAAATTTTTTCGACAGTATTAGTATGCGATTAGTACAAAAAATGATACATGTCGGTTACTCGATCCGGTAAAACGTATCCAAAGAACAGACAGCCTGGGTACCTAACCTGCTAAAGACGCCTCGAGGAGGTACAAGCGCGAGAACCAAACCAGTTGACAAGAAAGTAAAGAACGTTAGCAGTGATTCCGGTCATATTCCGGTGGAACGTACTACATCTCTGATAGATTCCGGTACTATCTCGGCACAGTCTGTCGAAAATATAGTAACTCCAGAATCCACCAGAACGCAGCCTGAAGTTAACTTAACAACATTGAGTAAAGATTCAAATTTGTTGACGAATAGGAATGCTTTAGTCAAAGAAACCAGTGAAGAAGAAGGAGTACTTTGTTTTGGTGAAAAATCGACACCCTCCGGTGACATTTCGGTACAAGTCACTGAGAATTTACGGTTTTCCGGTGACGAGTTACCATTTCTTGGTGAATCTTCAGCCCAGTCACCGCTATTAGGAGTAAGCCTTCCTACATTTGACATCAAGAAGGAAGGAAACTTGTTCGAAACTGAGATTCAAAATATACTAAAAAAGATCATCGAACCGGAAAGTGCGCAGGCTGACACAGACTCCGATAGTTCGGATATTCAGCCTGAGTACATAGGAGATAGTCGCCACACAACCATCAGCACGATGAACGGACAACAGCAGCAGCAACAACAACAACAACAAGAACTATGTCCACCCAGGCCGCCTCCAACAGGAGTAACGTACACTAAATTTGGTGGATTCCCAAGAGATGGCCCAGATGCTCATGTACGCACATTTGAGATAAGTTACGCAGTGCTCAACCATCCACCTGACCCGGCGTATAAGGCTATTGTCTTTCAGTCTACATTGGTTAATGAAGAAGCCAAATGGCTTACAGAATATGATATTAATCATTTCGGCACCTATGAAGCAGTGAGGGATGCATTTCTGCAAAGATTTAGGCTAAAGAAGAATCCAACCGAAATTTTTGACTACCTGCAAAACAATAGACACAAGATAAATCAAATAGTGCAGGAATATGCCACTCTATTCAGAACCCATTTAAGACAATTGCCACCAGCACATGCCATCCTGTCGGATGACGTTATCACACAATGGTTCATCAATGGTTTGACTCCACAACTCAAACAGATTATGATCATATGATGTGTCGGAGCTCTGACGCTAGATGCAATGATTGCAATGGCTCTGCAACTGGAAAACAAGGTTGGAGGATTTACAGAAGATCTGGAGTGGCTAAAAGCAAATAGAAATACCACTGAAGTTCCGATCAGACAGATGTACTACACTACATGCAAGAATTTAGGCCATACTAGTGCCACTTGTGCACTTAATCAGTTGTTTTGTGCTATCTGCAACACTACCGGACACACCACCGAAAACTGCGCATATAACACCAAAGTGCAGGGAACAGCGACTGTCAATGCAATTATACAGGAACCAGGGCAGCCAACCAATCACTATGTGCCTCCGCAAATGAGAAACAACTAGCAACAAGGATATCGAAATTACAGAGGACAGAGAAATAATAACTATAATGCAAACCGCTGGCAGACCGGATCGCCACCGGAAAATCCCAATTTGCCACCACCACGCTATCATTTCTGTGGTGAATTTGGTCACATTAGAAGATTTTGTAAGGATGCAGCTGAGTATGATCAGAGGAAGAAAGAACGACAAAACCCGATGACTAATATGGTGCAGATCACACTAGTAGAAACACACACTGTAGTAGTTCAGACCAGATCTGGAAGGCCGTTACAACCAGCAGCCGAAATATTTGAACCACGCATCAGAGAACAACAAAGGATGTATGATAAGGCTAGTCAATGGAGCACCGTAGAACCCCCAGTGTTCCCAGATCCTATTCCGATAACCCAGATACCATTAACCGATGAAGGGACACAGAAACAAGATTCTAACTCCGTAGCAGGCACATCATCTTCAGTTGATACATCATCTTCAGCCGGTGCATCATCTTCCGAGGCAGCAGAAAATACAACTCAATCACAAAAAGCCTGGGAGATTTTATCTAAAGCATCCATTACTCTTCCCCTTGGGCAATTGCTGGCACTAGTACCAGGAGTCAGACAACAATTCCAACAACAGTTCAGTCCTGTGCCTTCCTGCATTCCAGCGACAGCAACAGTGCAACCAGAACCTGATTCTACGGTCGATCATTCAGTTCCTTTGATTACAGTATGGTATAAAAATCATAAAATCACACAGGAACTAATGATGGAGGATCTGGTGTCAACATTGCTACTGCTGCACTATGTAAAAAGTTAGGGTGGACTGAAATCGAACCAATTCAGTTTTTTGTCAGAAGGGCCGATCAATCAAGAGTCCATCCCATAGGACTTGTACGAAATGTACCAATTACTTTACAAGGTACAACGTTTAAATGACCTTTGTCATACTAGATTTATCGGAATCCACTCTTGATTACAACCTCCTTTTCGGCCGACCCTGGCTGAAGCATGCTAAGGTGATACAGGATTGGTCTGCACAGGAGCTCACTTTCAAGGATAAAAATCGTAAATACGTTGTAAAATTAGATGCTATACAACCTTGCGAGTTGCATGCTAGACCGTACTTTGCGGAACCAGTTCATATGCTAGATGGTTTGTCAGATGATGAAGAAGAAGAGTTTCTGAAAAATAACATTGACTTGATCTCCCTAGGAACTGTTGATCTACAATCTGTTGTGGAATCCTTCAGTTTGCACGGTGATGACTGTAAGATATGGAAAAAGATAAGATTACCATAGATGATACTGATCTACAACAACTCTTTAACCCAGCTGAGAATACAGAGAAGCCTCGACAATTTTATGTTCCAGAAGATCAACTGACCACTTACAATTTAGGTGATGAAGAAAATCCATGACCTGTTAGGATAAAGCAGAACTTACCGGAATTATTTCAAGCAGATCCAATCCAACTACTTCGCGAATTTTCTGATGTATTTGCATGGGATTACAAAGATATGAAGGGTTTGGACCCGCGCACCTACCAACACAGGGTCATGCTGAAGCCAGAAGCAAGACCGATCAAGCAACCCAACTACCGGATGAATCCAAACTATGCATCACAAGTAAAGGCAGAACTGGATAGGTTATTGAAGGTTGGATTCATTGTACCAGTAGAGCATGCTGAATGGATCTCACCAATCGTTATTGTCCCTAAGAACAATAAGCAATTACGAATATGTGTAGATTACCGGAAACTGAACGCAGCTACAGTGCCTGATCCATTTTCGCTCCCTTTTCTTGACACAATGCTTGATAGAGTAGCAGGACATGAAATGTATTCATTCTTAGATGGGTACAATGGGTATAATCAAGTTAGAATGGCTAAACAAGATATACCGAAGACCGCCTTCATTACCAACTGGGGTGTTTTCGCATGTACTGTTATGTGGTTTGGATTAAGATATGCCCCAAGTACATTCCAAAGGTGCATGCAGGAAATATTTTCTCCTTACCTTACTTCTTTTATGCAAGTATATCTTGATGATTTTTCAATTTTCGGAAAGATGATAGCACACCTGTTCCATTTACGGTGCTGCTTTGAAAAATGCAGAGAACACAGACTCTGTTTGAACCCAAACAAATCTTTGTTTGCGGTTTCATGTGGCAAGTTACTCGGTCATATTGTATCTGCACAGGGCATACAGGTGGATCCAGATAAAATTTCAGCTGTGTTAGAAGCTCCAGTGCCCACTACAGTGAAGGAAGTAATGCGCTTCATGGGCCAAGTAAGATGGCATGGACGACACCTACGATGGCTTGCTCACTTGGCAATACCACTGAACAAATTAATCACCAAGACTCCTCGATAGTTTGAGTGGACTCAGGAATGTCAGATAGCATTTGATCGCTTAAAGCGTTTATTAACACAAGTTCCCATCTTACAGCGTCCTGACTGGGATCGCCCATTTCATGTATTTGTTGATGCTTCAGATATAGCAATAGGGAGCATTTTAATGCAACAAACTGATAAGTGGTTCAGACCAGTGTACTATGCAAGTCGAAGATTAGCCCCTGTTGAAAAGAATTACTCTGTAACAGAAAGAGAATGTCTAGGTTTAGTATATTCTATCAAGAAATTTAGACATTATTTGTTGGGCCGTAGATTTACTTTTCATGTAGATCACGCTGCACTTGTTTACCTGGTTCGGCAACAGCATCTAGGAGGTCGATTAGCACGATGGGTTCTACTTTTACAAGAATTTGACTACGAAGTCATTCATCAATCAGGCAGTTCACATGCCTTAGCAGATTTTCTCTCCCGCTTAGATTCCGGTGAAGCTCCGGTCGGTGTAGATGACACCACACCAGCAATCTATGTCTCTGAACCAACTAATGATGAAAATGCAGATCCCCCTATGCCATCTACATATTATGATCAATTATTGACTTTTCTTATTAACGGATGCCTCCCTTCTCAGACTTCCACGGCAATACGCAGAAAAATTGCAGTCTTCAGTCGCCGATTTTGATTGATTGCTCGAGAATTATACTATGTGGATCATACTGGAATTTTACTTCGATGTATTCCACCACATGAAGTTAGCTCAGTTATTACTTTGGCTCACTCAATTCCTTTTGGTGGCCATTTTGCTGCGGATTTAACACACTGGAAAATTCTGCAGAGTGGACTTTGGTGGCCAACTATGTACAGGGATGTAATGCAGTTTATCAAAAATTGTGATAATTGTCAAAGATCTGGACAGCCGTTACCACGGCATTTTGTCCCTCTGCAACCTGTCCTGCCATTGGAACCTTTTCAGAAATGGGGTCTAGATTTCATTGGACCTATTACACCACTAGCAATCTTTAGTAATAATCGTTATATTTTGACATGTACTGATTATGCTACCAGATGGGCAGAAGCCTGGGCTTTACGGTCTGCTACAGCTATGGTGGTAGCAAAGTGTCTACTGACAGATGTTTTTCCAAGATTTGGTTTACCGCTAGAACTTGTTACAAATCAAGGCACTCATTTTGTCAACAATTTAATGAAAGTACTCACACATTCGTTTCAGGTCACACATAAATTTAGTTCACCATATTATCCTCATGCAAATGGCCTGGTTGAGAGTACAAACAAATCTTTGCTGAATATGCTCCAAAAACTCATTTTCGAAGCACCAAAAAGATGGGATGAACTGCTAACTGCAGTATTATGGGCATATCAGACTACATAAAAGGTAACAACAGGATTAAACCCCTTCAAACTTGCTTATGGATTAGAAGCAATAGCACCAATGGAGATAGTTATACCAAGTTTACGAGTAGCCATCAATCAGAAACTACTACCAGAAGAATCACTGTCCTTTCGGTTAGATACACTCAGAGAATTAGACGAGCAACGATGGCACAATTTTTTGACTATGCAGGCAGTACAGCTAAGACAAGCTCGCACACATGAGTGATATCTAAAGACCCCAATTTCTTCAATAGGACAACTTGTACTCTTGTACAACGCAAAGTCGAATCACTCTGCAGGCAAATTCAAATTGCGATGGTCTGGTCCCTATCGAATTTCTGAGCAAGTGGGCCCAGCAACTTTTCGGCTGACTACGTTAACCGGAATCCCTCTTTCGAAAGTCATTAACGGTTTGAAGCTGTGGCCGTATCAACACACATCTAAACCGCACTGAAACATTTTGCGGTTAGCCACGTCTTTTGACGTTCCCTTCACTTTTCTTTTCTTTTCTTTTATTTTTGCGTGCTTAAATAAATAAATCTGTAAATATTTGCGTTTTGATACCTAATTATGTCTACAGCCGCCCTGCCCTTGCCAGCTACCCATGCATGCACACCGAAGTTAAGAATTATCATTTCAAATACCGCGCGATGATTAATCATCCCTCATTGCTCTCCACTGGGATGCATCTACTTAAACTTTTCTGTTTCGCCGACAAAATCGCTATTGTGTTTGCGTGCTTTGTATGATCATGAAATCCTTGTGTGCCTGCGTTTTGAGCTTGCTATCTTTGTTGCGCCATGGAGCTTTGGCTAACTATGCCGCTTTCCGTGATGGACTCCCTGCCGACGTAGGAGAGTTCCTGCGCAGCCGTGGGCTTGCAAATTTCGCTGAACTGCCTTGGCATTCAGTGGAATCCCACCCCTTCTTTGCCCAAATCATCTCCTCCATCGCTCAAGCATCCGCCAATGAGCGAAGTTGGGCTTTCACATCTTTACCCTCCCGAACAGTAATCACCTTCCAAATCTTCGCTGAGTTGTTTCGACTCCCATTGCAAGGTCGCGAAAATGGCCCGAGTCTACCAGTTGCCAGAATGATAGAGTTGTTCCCCAGATATTCATCCAATGAATACGCCATCCTATGTCGACCGGAACCAGAAAGATCTGCCCTCCAATTCTTAGTAGCAATCCTAAACCTACAGAAGCGCAGTTACGGCATATCCCGACCATTTTACTCTGCCATAGACTTAGCTGGCCGGGAAGCATGCCTAGATCTAGATTGCCACACATCCTATCATTCCTCTTTCCGGCAATCCCTGCAGCCCAACCACCACCTCGGGAGCCTGTTTTGAGACATGAAGAATCGGTACAACTGCTAGAGGACGATGCTGAAGAAGATGAAGAGGAACTCAACCAGCTCTTCTGCCGAAAAAGAATCAGAATCAGCTCATCTGAGAGTGAAGCACAAAATTCAGCTGGAGATGATAAAGAAGAAGAAAAGCAAGAAGAAGACACCTTTCACGACACCACCACATCAATGCAGCATGATTCCTCTGCGCAATCATCACCATTTGAGCAACAAGAACAGGAGAAGCAGACTGAAACAGAAACAAGCTCTACCGAAGAAGCATCCCAACAACGAACTGAGCAGGAACAACAAGAGGATGAACAACAAATTGCAAAACAAGTTTTCGAAGAGCTGCTTAAGGCAGTTGAGTCCACAGCCACAGAAACTGAACAACAAACCACAAATGAGGTAACAAAATCTAACTCTGCCATTCCCAACCCACCACCGGAACCTCCACTCAACCCCATCCTTCCTATCCCATCCAATGCACCAATCGAACTTGCAGCTTCTTCAGCCTCATCCCCCAACTACTCTCCACCGAACTCACAGCAACGGCTTACTGCATCGTCTTCCCAACCTCGTCCCCCTCTTCCACCACCCTCCATTCCAGTATTTTCCCAGTTGGAATCTATGGGTCAGCTGCTAATAGATTTATCAAGACAACTGTCGCAACAATTGAAGCAAATCACAGACAATGTTCGAGAAGATTTTCAACACAAATTGGAAGTAATGGAGGCAGATATCACTCCCCTCTAGGAGGAACTATAGGCGGTAAAGACTGAAAATCACGTGCTTCATGAACAATTACAGCAACTACAGACCAGAATTCAAGAACAAGAACGAATGATAACTCAATGAGATGAAGCCCTGGCAACAGCAAAAGAAAAGGAGGAATTACTTCTTGTTGTCGATGCAGAAATAAGTAAACTGAATCAACTACTCAAGGATAAAGAAGATGCAACAATGGCGTTAGGCAATCTACTAGAAGAAACCAGAACGCATTTAGACGAAGAAGTAAAGAAAAGCCAAGAACAGCAGAGGGAGGCTAAATTGACAGAAGAAGAACTCCATAGAACAAACAAGGCTCTAACAGATGTCAACAGAATTCTGAAACACTATTTGGCAAAAGAAGCTCAAGCACAAAAAGAAATCGCACAGCTTCGACGAGAAAGAGATGCCTACTCCACAACGATACAGTATCAAAACCAAGAAATTGAAAGAAGAGAAAATCAATTAAGCAATTAGAAAGAACGGGTAATCAGTATGCAGAAGCAAGTTGCAGAAATGAAGGTTTCAAGAGATGTAGCCTTGATCCCAATGAGTTCTACCTGCAGGAAGCCTTTCTGCAAACATAGACAGAGATTTTGCTCACCGAAGCGATAGCATTAAGTTCTGTTAGAGTAGATGCACAACTAGTAGAGCCGAAAACCCTTAAACAGATGTTAGAAACTCTAAAGAAAAAGATCGCCTGCACCTTTAGATTAGCTAGAAATATGTACTTAGAAGGAATAGTAGACGAGCAATAATTTTGTATAACCTGCAGGTTCGAGTCCACCGTGCGTGTCAGTGTTAGTCGGCCGCCGGATTGGCAAATGTAAAACTGAATCTTGTGTTCGCACGCGCGAAAAGTGGTTACACAATAGTTGTAAATTCTTATATAAAGCAATGTAAAGAGATGCTCAGGGATGACGAGTCGTGGAATCACCAGACTGTTTGTCTGGGTGATTGTCTGAAGCGTTACTGTAACTTTGTCTGTAAAACTTCTGATTTTTTCTGAGTAATCCGTTATCTCCTTGTCTGTATCTGTTGTCTGTGTCTGTTATCTCTTGATCTTTGTTGTGGTTGTGAGTGTTATTCATCATACAGTAACTCATCGAACTGTTGTCTGAAGTGAATCGTCTGCAAATCCTTGTTGCAGTCGTGTGTTAAGAGCGCGTATTGGGTTAATACTGGTTCTTGGAATGTCTTGCCAAGTTGTTGGGTGAGGTCTGTAGAATTGTGATAGTGCGCTAACACTGAAAAGTATAGTGCTGTCTTTAGTGTTGAAATCTGTCATCATACGGTAAGGGTTAAGTTGCAGTAAGGGATCTTGAGTTGCATAATGGGTCTTTAGTGCGGTGTAATTGAACGATTTAGTTCTCTGTGTTTCGGACGATGAGCGGATTGCGGTACCTATCTGGTAAAGATTGAACCCTTACCCTTGTCTCTGATATCTTCAGTAAGTTTATCACTGTAGTATTTTAGTGTATTCATTACATGATGGCCGAGCTAAGACATGAACCGTGATTGTCTGAGTATAACGGAATCTTACTAGAGTTTCAGTATCTCTCTGTATCTGAAGTGGTTGTATTTGGGAACTAAGTAAAGGGCCTCTGTCTAACAGACCCCTACCACTCCCAAGAACCCACTTAGGTGCTTAGATGCGTTTCTGACAGTTAGACTCGCGTTTTAAGCATTTAACAAAACGTGTGTACCTAAGTGACAACTTGGGGACTTGTGACAAAAGAGACTATTCCTCTATTACCAGCAAGTACATATAGTGGGGATCACACATTTAAATTATCAATCCAGAAAGTATCTTGAACCTTACCGAGTGTGTGAAAACTTGCACTTACACAATGGTCAATGAAGTGAAATACCTACCATTGCATGCAGATGAGTATCATCACTCACATTCATCACTTACACAGGTGGAAATGTTGTCGTGGTACATGAAACATTAGTAAGCAAAAAATCAAACTTTTCTCTCAGCTCCGAACTCAGAATATGTCAATAGTGGGTTTCTTTTGAAGCTCTTGATGGGACGCATCCAATGATTGTACTCTTGTCCGATTCTAACAAATGTGCTTCAAGTTATGGGCAAAAAACAGAGCTACACAACTCACCTAGTCTCACCACACAACTCTTCAAGCTTCACACACACATTACACACTTTAGAAAAGCAATTAAATGGGTAGACAACACTTCCATGCACTCTATTCAAGCTACAATCACACATGCAAACTCACAAGCAAGGAGATACAAGAGGCGGAAGAGGCAAGTTTGAAAATCTCAGTTCTTCTTCACTCACTATAGAAACAAGTCTTCACAAAGTGTCACCAAATGACTTATATACATGTGCCCTAAAAATGGTCCTTTCACACAAGAGACCGGAACTTTTATTGGACGAGTTCTAAACTCCTACGATGTTACAAGGATTATGATACAATGTTTGGGGTTTATGCATCTAGAGGACTCCTCTAGTGCATTTACATGGCTCCATCATATTTTCATAGACATTTGAAGAAGAAAATTGATGCTCATAATTGAAATTTTTTTGGGGGCTCCTTTTCTGTGTCCCTTTTCTGTGCAACACTCTCCCCCTCTTTGTCTCTATTGTGCCTTGACAGGCTTTGCTTCTTGTCTGAGGCTTGCTTATAGTTCTTTCAATTACATGCACGTAGTGGTCAAAGAAGTGGCTAGGACTGTCAAATAATTTGTTACCTTATCCGAGCCTTAGTCCAATGTGTCTATTTTCCCCTTGATATTCTTTATTTTCATACATCTCGGTTGATGTGTTATCGTTGATACTTGTGAAGCTCTTTTCTCACCGCACGCACCTGGTGGACAAGGAGACAGCTAGGACCTTTAGACAATTTGTTACTTTATCCAATCCTAAGTCCTTTGTGTCCAACCTCCCCTTGGTATTCCTTACATTCATACATTTGGGTTGTGATGATAATTTGGCTGCCATGCACACATCTAGTGGCTAAGAATGTGATATTCTTAGTCACTCTTTTCCGCTTTTCAACCTTTACCTCTTTCTAACTTTTGGTCTTCGAATAAATCTTTGTTTTCACTCTTTGGGACCTCCTTCTTTTACATAGAAGCTTGATGCGTGCCCCTGCAGGGCGTGGGCTTTGGGCAGAGGGTGGTGCTTTCTAAGAACATTCTTTCTTTTTTATTTTCTTCTCCTTCATCTTTTGCTTGATTTGCCTACCTCTACTTCCACATATGCCTTGGTTATGAGTCCAAAATGTCCCCTTTATACTGCTTAAAATCCTTTAGGGCCCCCTTGGCTTTCTAATCCCACTTGAGGGTCAACTTCAAATGAGCTATAGAGCTCAAAAAGAGGATTTTGGATGAAAAAGTTATGTCAAATCAGGCTCTTGGGGGTCAAAACACGCAAATAGGAAGTTATGAGAAAATCATGATTTTGACTGACAATTACGATCCTAAGATAGCTTGGAAATCACAATTTTGAGTGAGAATCGTGATCTTGAAACAACCAAAAATCACCATTTTCACTGAGAATTACGATCCTAAAACAGCCAAAAGTGAGATTCACGATCCCGAGCAATCCCCAAAAATGCAATCTTGATAGAGAATCATGAAAAGCGAGATCTTGGTAGAGAATCATGAAAAACGCTATCTTGACAGAGAATCATGTTTTTGAGAAACCTTGAAAATTGCGATTTTCAGAATGACCTCAAGATCGGTTTTTCTTGAGAATCGTGTTCTATGAAAATTACGATTTTGAGAATGATCTGAAAATTGCGATTTTGACTGAAAATCGTGTTTTGTTAAAATTGTGTTTTGTCAAAATCTTGTTTTGTCAAAATCTTGTTTTGTCAAAATCTTGTTTTGTCAAAATCATGTTTTTGACCTGAAAATCACGATTTTGACTAAAAATCATGTTTTGTCAAAAGCGTGTTTTTGACCTGAAAATCGCGATTTTGACTGAAAATCGTGTTTTTGAAAATTGCCAAAAAATCACAATTCTGATAATGACCAGAGGATCATGTTTTTGAGAAACTTAGAGAATCATGATTTTGAGCGCAACCTGAGAATCATGATTTTGAGAATGACCTCAAAATCGTGTTCTTTTTGAGAATGCTTTTAGGGGGGGAAATTCCAAAACTAAAAGAATCGCGATTTTCAAAAAATTGAATTTTTCACATAATCGCGATTCGCCCCACAAAATCATGATTTTTTGATATTTTTGGTGAGAACTTCGAGTTTTAGCACCGAGGCCTATGGGTCATTCTTAGGGTCATGGAAATCATAGAAACTTTGCCTCTCTTTCTCTCCCCTTTTTGCACACCCACAAATGAAAAATGAGGTGAAAATGTGGAAAATCTAGTGAAAAATGAAACATTTCTATGAAGATCAAGATGGAAGAAGATGTAGATGGTGATGATGATGAATATGGAGAAGAAAAATCAGAAAAATAATAGAAAATGACTATTTTTTACCTTCCAACATCGCAAATCTACAATCTTATTGTCACAATGCTCATCCTCGAGCAACGCTCCCCAGCAACGGTGCCGAAATTTGGTGTAGCTCAAGCGTGAGTACCACGTCCTTTACTTGTCAATCCATGGATACATGAGGAGGATATGAAGGAGGATATGAAGATCGTGAGCAATTGTGGTGAGCAAATGTGAGTGACAAGCACATACATGCATGCACATACATGCACACAAGGCAAGATAACAAAGATAGGAACAATGGAAGCTTCTATTAGAAAGCTCAAAGAAAGTTTACAATGCTCAAGAACAAGTTAACTCTCCAACTAGCTAACCTCAAAAATGAGCTCTCTAGCTCTTTTTATAGTTTTTTGACTAGTTTTGGCCCTATCCAGACCTAATGTCTGGCCTAGTTAAAAAATAGGTTCCAGGGCTTATTTGAGGGCTCAAACAGACTCTACAAATTATGAAAATTGGTAGATAACTACTTCTAATACTCCTAAAGCTTGAGGACTCCTAATCTTGAACAAAATGAAGTTTCAAAAATGAGAAATTATATTTACAATGGTTTTTAGTGATAAAAATCACTATTTTTATAGGGATTTCTTCTAAAAATTTGACGTGTGTTTCTTGGAGCTCCCTACATGCTCCCTCTTCTTATGTGTCCAGTTCTTTGAAGCATTCCTTTGCTTTGTGCTTGACCTTGAGTTCCAACAATGTAGTTACATCATGTAACTTCTATCCATCTGTTGCTCTAGCACAATGGTAAGTATCACGTTAAGAAGCTCCACATCCTTAATGTCAATCCGCGGAAGAGATAGGAGTGATATGAAGATCGTGAATGTGAGATGCAGTGAGAGTGAAGGTGAGAAGCATAGAGATGCACACACACATACACACACACACACACATGTAGGAGATAAGCAAGACACAATGGAAGGTAGGAAAATAAACTCTATTACTCAAGATCTCAATTACAAGCTCAAAATAGCTCTAGGCTCTTCTCTACTCATACAAGCTAACCTCTACAATGAGCTCTCTAGCTCTTTTTATAGATTCTAGACTAGTTTTGACCCGTTTCACATCTAGTGACCGGCATAGTTAAAAAATAGGTTCTAGGTGCTATTTGAAGGTCTAAACGATGTTTAGAAAAAGCCAAAATTGGTAGGCTCATTCTACCTAAGCTCCTCAAGCTCGAGGACTCCTCGACTTGCACAAAATGGAGCTATAAATTACAAAAGTGGTTGTTCTATGTTACAAATGGTACAAGAGTGATGAAAATCACTGTTGAGAGCTTTGAAAAGTATTATAAAACATAATTCTTTGAAAAAATAATCTGTCTTTCTCCGCACTATTTCATTGTGATTCGCCTTCACATACTTCCTCGTTATCTGTGCCTCTGGCTACTGCCAACACCCCTCTCCCTCTCGCTTCTGTCGTCCTCGATAGAACCTTGTTGTGGAGTCTGTCGGATATAATTCTGTAGTAGGTAAATTTTCTGTTTTAATGAACCCAACATCAGTTTTAATGTTTTTGGCTCCACCAACTATGCGTCAGTGCGTACTGAAATCGCCGAAATAACCTGATTGAATAGAGCATCGGTCTGGGTCTGCAAAAATGCTTCTTGTAAATAGAAATCATTAGCTAATGCAGCATCTCTCTGCTGCTTCACATCCGCAATTTGCACATCAGTTCGAGACAATCTCGCGGCTTGAACTCCTAATTGCTTCTCTCTGCGTTCCAATTCCTGAGCTTGATATTGAATTGTCCTATAATATACATCCCTTTCTTTCATAATCCCTACTAATTCCTTCTTAAGTTGAATGCTAAGACTCGTCTGTGCTTTTAGAGCAAAATTCACCTGAAAAAGATCGACAGAGGCGGCCTGTAATTCAACAGTAGTCTGCTTAGCCAAATTAGCCATTTCTTGTCCTCTCTACACGACCTCATCAAGCTCGGTGCGAGTTTCTTCTAAAAGGTTACCGAGAGCAATCCAAGCATCCTCCTTATCCTATACTAACTAATTTAATTGCTTGATTTCTTCATCACGAGCAATTAAAAGAACATCCTTGGCTTTTAACTCAGCCAGAGCAGCATCTCGTTGGGCAATCAAGGAGTCCTGCTCTGCAATCCTAGTTTGAAGCTGCTAAACCTGCACCTACAAAGCATGGTTCTCGGCCTTAACTGCGTTTGCTTCTTGCTGTAACGGAGCAATATCGGCTTCTAACAAGTCAACTTTCTCTTGGAGTTCCTACCGAATACTGTCAATTGCCAGCTTCATTTGGAGAGGTAATTGTTGAGAAAATTGGATCAAGAGACGACCCATTGATTCTAATTCATCAAACATTGGAGCCGGAAGAGTAAGAGGAGGAAGTGGCTGGGATGAAGAGGCTGATAATAGGTGAGGGGAAGGTGGTGGAGAGTAATTGGGAGAGGACGATGAAGTAGCGGATGCGTCGGGAACAACAGAGTCGACGGGGACAATGGGCTCAATAGGATTCATGGGGGAAGGAAGTGGGATAAGGGTATTCGACAGCAAAAGTATACCAGTTGGATTCTATTTTGTCACTTTTGTTCTATCAATCACAGCTTCAACTAGGACAATAACTTTGTTAAGAAATTCTGCAATAATTTCCTTCACAGCTTCTTGAGTCTGCTCATGAGAATCCTTTCGAGAAGAAACTTCTTCAGAGTCTTCGGTGTGGGCACCTTGTTCCTGTTGCTTAATTGGAGAAGAAGGATCAGAAGAATCAACATGAATGGATGTAGCGGTGTCGTGGAAGACTTCTTCTTCATTGCCAGCCGTTGATCCCTGCACCTGGCTCTCAGAGGGACTTATACGTCTGCGTTTTTGGTGAAGAAGTTGAAATAGATCCTCATCGTCATCATCCGCGTCTTCGAGCACTTGAGTAGATTCTTCATGGAACAAGATGGGAGAGATTGGAGGTGGTTGCGGAGCTTCGAGAACCGAAAAAAGAAAAGTAAGGATATGGGGTAGACGAGAACGTGGAAGGTCACCCTTATTGACTTGTTTAATAACTGCAACACATTCACGGTGAATGCGCCGAAAATAAAAAGAAGCAAAATTGACAGACTCGCGAGAAGCCATGTCTATCATCGAATAGAAGGGGCGCGAGATACCATAAGTGAGTTTTTGCAAATTCAAAATAGCGAGTAAAAATTGCAGAGCAGTTCGCTCTGGTTCAGGTCTACACAGAATGGCATACTCATTGAATGAGTGCTGGGGGAACAACTCTTTCATGGCGACTATAGGAAGAAGTGGACCATTCTCCAATCCTTCGATAGGGAGGCAAAAAGCATCAGCAAACGAAGTTAAATTAATAACAACGCGGGATGGTAAGCAGGCGATGGGCCAACACTGCTCTGTAGCAGGTGTAGAGGCGATGGTAGCAATGATTTGTGCATAAAATGGTTGAAACTCCACTGAATGCCAAGGCAATTCAACGAAATTCAACAAACCTCGAGTGCACAAATACTCACTCACTTTTGGAGTGAGTCCTACACGAAAAGTAGCGACATTCGCTAAAGCTTCCATGGCGCGCACAAGTGAGCACAAGAATACAGACGACAATGAACACGCACAAGCACACAAACGCAGTAATGATTATCAGTAAAAGAAACAAGATTAAGTAGACACACGGGCATCATGAAGCGATCGAAAACCCTAATCATCGCGCGGTATTGAAATGATACCCTTCATAATTACGACATGCATGCAAAAATAGAAACAGTAACACAGGGCAGCGATTAATCATATTTACATACCATAATGAGGAGATTACGGTCAGTGGTCAACCGAAATGCAGGGAAAGAAATAAAAAAAAAAAGGACACGTGAAAAAGACAAGGTACACGTCATTGGTTATCGGCCGATTGCTGATATGGGTGAAGCTTAGATCCATTAATCACTTTTGGAAGGGGAACTCTGGTTAAGGTGGCCAACCTAAAAGTAGCGGGTCCCACCTGCTCAATAATTTGGTATGGACTGAACCACCGTAATTTAAATTTTCCAGTAGACCGATTTGCTTTAGCATTGTAAAATAACACCAGTTGCCCCACCGTAAACACAGGGGTCTTGAGGAAACGATCATGGGTACGAGCTTGACGAAGCTGAACTTCTTGAAGTACCAGAAAACTTTCCCGAGCGTTGTTCATCCAATGATCTGAGTGTATCCAACCAAAATGGCAAGGATTCTTCTAATAGCAATTTCTGAGCTAAAGCAATGTGTAGACTCGACACTACTACTTCCATTGGTGCAATAGCTTCCAATCCATAAGCTAGTTTGAACGGGGTCATGCCAGTAGCTACCTTGTACGTAGTTCGGTAAGCCCACAAAACTGTAGGTAGTAACTGGTCCCAACGTTCCGGACATTCCAAAAGCAATTTACAGAGCATAGTCAACAAAGTCTTATTGGTACTCTCCGCCAAACCATTGGCATGGGGATAATAAGGCGAGCTGAATTTGTGGACAATCTGAAATGTCTCGGTCAATACTTGCATTAACTGGTTAGCAAAGTGTGTACCTTGGTCCGTAACGATTTCTAGAGGCAATCCATAACGTGGAAAACCGTCCTTCATCAGGCATTTAGCCACCGAAACTACTGTGGCCGACCGTAATGCCCAAGCCTCCACCCACCAAGTGGCATAATCGGTACAAGTCAGTATGTAGCGATTGTTGGTGAGGGTCGCAGGTGGTGTTATTGGACCAATAAAATCTAGACCCCACTTCTGAAAGGGTTACAGAGGTAAGACAGGTTGAAGGGGAAAGAAGTGCCGCTGTAATGGCTGTCCAGACCATTGACAGGTATCACATTGTTGCACAAACTGAGTCACATCTTTGTACATGGTAAGCCACCAAAGCCCACTTTGCATAATTTTACGGTGAGTAAGATCAGCTGCAAAATGTCCGCCCGAGAGTAATGAATGAGCCATAGCAATAACCGATTCTGCTTCATGTGGTGGGATACATCGAAGTAAAACACCAGTATGATCCATGTAGTACAGTTGACCTACAATCAACCGAAATCTGCGACTGTAAACTGCAAATTTCCGTCGCAGAGCAGGGGGAGTATGAGGAGGAAGATACCCATTAGTTAGAAAAGTTAGTAACGTATCGTAGTATGTAGGGGGAACAAGAGGTTCTATAGATTCTTCAATAGTTGGCTCAGTAGCGTAAATTGCCGGTGTAGTATCATCAACCCTCACCGGAGCTTCACCGGAATCCAACCGAGATAGAAAATCCGCCAAGGCATGTGCTATGCCACGTCGATGAATAACTTCATAATCGAACTCCTGTAATAATAAAACCCATCGAGCCAAGCGACCACCTAAATGTTGCTGCCAGACCAAGTACACATGTGCGGCATGATCCACATGGAAGGTGAATTTTCGGCCCAACAAATAATGGTGAAACTTCTTCACAGAGTACACCAACCCGAGACATTCTCTTTCGGTCACTGAATAGTTTCTTTCAGCAGGGGCTAATCGGCGATTTGCATAATATACAGGCCGAAACCATTTATCCATTTGCTACATGAGCACACTTCCAATGGCACTGTCCGATGCATCCACAAAAACATGGAACGGACGATCCCAATCAGGGGGTTGCAAAATTGGGGCCTGGGTCAATAAAACTTTTAAACGATCAAATGCGGTTTGGCACTCTGGAGTCCATTCGTACTGCCGTGGAGCACTAGTCATAAGCCGATTAAGTGGTGTCGCTAAATGAGCTAACCACCGTAAATGTCTGCCATGCCACCGGATTTGGCCTAGAAAGCGCATAACTTCTTTCGGTGTCGTAGGGACTGGTGCCTCCAACACGGCTGCAACTTTATCCGGATCGACTTGTATTCCTTGTGCAGAGATAATATGTCCGAGTAGTTTGCCACAAGAGACCGCAAAAACAGACTTTGTCAGATTCAGGCATAACCGGTATTCACGGCATTTTTCAAAGCAGCACCGTAAATGATACAGGTGCGCCGCAGTCTTGCCAAATAAGGAAAAGTTGTCCAAATATACTTGCATAAAAGTAGTCAAGTAGGGTGAAAAAACTTCTTGCATACATCGTTGAAACGTACTCGGAGCATTCCTTAACCCAAACCACATTACAGTACAAGCATAAACACCCCAGTTCGTGATAAAAGTTGTTTTAGGTATGTCTTGTTCTGCCATCCTCAACTGATTATGATTGGCCTCGCCTCTGATTTGAGTACTACCCGATGTTGATAGATCCGCGGGTCCAGACCTTTCATATCTCGATAGTCCCAAGCAAAAACATCGAAAAACTCACACAGGTATCAAGTCATCTTGAAATGTCTCTTACAATCGTGCCTTAATCTTAACGGGTCGCGGGTTAACCGCATCACCCAAATTATATGTTACTAATTGATCTTCTAGTACATACAATTGTCGAGGTTTTACCAGATCATCAGCGGACTGCAAGAGTTGATGTAAAGTGGCCTCATCCATAGCGACACCATCATTTACTTCTGCATCTCCAGTCACTGGTACAACCGTACAGGCTGTCAGACTCCACTTGTCTGCTATGGACTGGAGATCTACAGTACCTAATGAGATCAGATCCTTATTGGTCTTCAGGAACGCCTCTTCCTCGTCGTCAGATAATCCATCCAACATATGGACCGGCTCCGCTACATATGGTCGTGCATAAAGCTCGCAGGGCTGCATGGCATCCAATTTAACTACATATTTACGGTGATTATCTTTGAAAGTTAACTCCTGTGCTGAACAATCATGTACAACTTTGGCTTGTTTCAACCATGGTTGACCGAAAAGTAGATTGTAATCAAGGCTGGATTCTGGTAGTTTGAGAACTACAAAAGTCATTTTGAACGTGGTACCCTGCAAGATAATCGGGATATTCTGCACTAGTCCCACCGAATGGACGCAGGATTAGTTTGCCATTCGTACAAAAAATTGGACGGGCTCAATTTGGGTCCAGCCCAATTTCTTGCAGAGAGCTGCAGTTGCAATATTCACACCTGACCCACCCAATTAGAACTTGGGTAATCTTTTGGTTTTTATGCCAGACAGTGATCAATGGGACTGAATGATCCATCGTAGAATCAGCTTTCGGTTGTATTGTTGCAGTCGTTGGAGTACAGGAAGATCCGGGACTAACCTACTGTTGGAATTGTTGCCTGACTCCTGGCACCAAGGCGAGCAACTGTCCCAAAGGGAGTGTACTTGAAGCCTTAGATAGGGTATCCCATACCTGATCTGTTTGGATCATACTTCTCACCGTGTCTGATGATGATTGTATTGCTGCTGGGGCAGAATTTTGTTCATTCGATCTTGCGTTAGGCAGGGGAACCTGTGTTACCAGAATTGGATCAGGAAACATAGTTGGCTCTTTAGCTATCCATTGACTAGCCTTTGTATACATTCGTTGCTGCTCACGGATACCAGGCTCGAACACCTCAGCTGCGGGTTGTAACTGCTTACCCGATGTTGTCTGAACCACTGCTGCTTGTGATTCGACTGGTGAAATATAGACCATGTTGGTCATTGGATTTTGTCGCTCCTTCCTTTTGTCGTACTCTGCTGCATCCTTGCAAAATCTATGGATGTGGCCAATCTCATCGCAAAAATGACATCGAGGTGATGGAAGAGAAGTACCTTCCGCTGATGTACCCGCCTGCCATTGATTTGAATTAAAATTGGTATTGCGCTGACCCCGGTAATTCCTGTATCCTTGCGACTGATTGGTTCGCATCTGTGGTGGCACATAATGGGTTGCTGGCTAGCGTGGTTCTTGTATGATGGCGTTTATAGCTACTCTGCCCTGCACCTTGGCATTATACGCACAGTTTTTCGTTGAGTGTCCTGTTGTGTTGCAGATGGCACAATACATCTGGTTAAGGGCACATGTAGCACTGGTGTGCCCTGGATTTTTGCACTTTGTGCAATACATCTATTTAGTCGGATCATCCACTATGTTCTTATTGGCCTTTAGCCATTCTAGGTCTTCTATAAATCCTCCAACTTTATGCTCTAGTTGTAGGGCCATCGCAATAACAGCATCCAGTGTCATTGCACCCACACAGCGGATGATCATGATTTGTTTAAGCTGCGGACTCAGTCCGTTAATGAACCATTGGGTTATAACATCATCTGGGAGATTAGCATGTGTCGGAGGTAGCTGCCTTAAGTGAGTTCGGAACAATGTTGCATATTCCTGAACAATCTGATACGATTTCTGCCGATTGTTCTGCAAATAGTCGAAGATTTTGGCAGGATTTTTCTTCAACCGGAACCTCTGTAAAAATGCATCCCTTACAACATCATAGTTAAGGAAATGATTAATATCATACTCAGTCAACCATCTAGTGGCTTCATTAACTAAGGTGGCCTGAAATACGATAGCCTTGTACGTCGGATCGGGTGGATGATTCATCACTGCATAGCTTATCTCAAAGGTACACACATGTGCATCAGGGTCGTCACCCAGGAAGCCACCGAACTTGGTATAAGTCACTCCTGTTGGAACCGATTGAACGGGTATAATTGGTTGCGACTGTTGCTATTGCTAAAACTACGGTTGTGGCTGTGGAGGTGTTTGCTGATCAGACTGTGAACCACTCATAGTGCTATTGTGAGTAGTGTTGTTGTTATCTGTTTGTTGAGGAGGTATCTCTTATCCTTCAGAATCTGTATTGTCCGATTGCTCACTTTCTAGTTCAAAAAGGGTGTTGAATTCCCTGTTCTGGTTGTTTTCCTTTTTGTTCTTTCGTTTGAGCTTTTGTAATGGCCTTTAAAGACACATTATATTTTAATCTCTTTTCGGGTTCTTGGGGATGGTGGGGGTCTGACAATGTACAGGCCCTTTAACTGATTTTCCCAACTTAACTATCAAATTAAGCATCACACTATTATCCAGTATAACTTCTTCTACATCGTATTACTGTTCGTATTTTGGTTATTCCTCACACCGTATTTAACGCACAGATTAATTATCACAGTCACACAGACTTATTAACGTGAACATAACATTACTGTGTTAATAAAGAATTACTGTGAGTCAACAAAGACAGAGTGACAGTACTCAGAATATCTGTAATCTGCACCACAAAGTCTCCACAAGGTCGCAAATCGCCCAGACAGACAGTATGGCGATTCCGTATCCTCTACCACTGGAGAACAACATCATGTCTCTTCATTAATGAATAAAAGGGTTACATCACTTTGCTACACCCTTTCGGTGCATGCGGTATATGAGAATATAAAATTACAATGTGCCAATCCGGCGGTGACGTTGTTCTTCGGTGGTAGAGGATACGAGATCGCCAGACTGTCTTTTTGGGCTATTTGCAACCTTGTGGAGACCTTCTGTCACATCCGCTTTTTAATCTCTTTTGGGGTTCTTGGGGATGGTAGGGGTCTGACAATGCAGAGGCCCTTTAACTGATTTTCCCAACTTAACTATCAAATTAAGCATCACACAACTATCCAGTATAACTTCTTCTACGTTGTATTACTATTTGTATTTCGGTTATTCCTCACACCGTATTTAACGCACAGATTAATGATCACAGTCACATATACTTATTAATGTGAACATAACATTACTGTGTTGATAAAGAATTACTGTGAGTCAACAAAGACAGAGTGACAGTACTCAGAATATCTGTAATCTGCACCACGAAGTCTCCACAAGGTCGCAAATCACCCAGACAAACAGTCTGGCGATCCCGTATCCTCTACCACAGGAGAACAATGTCATGTCTCTTCATTAATGAATAAAAGGGTTACATCACTTCGCTACACCCTTTCGATGCATGCGGTATATGAGAATATAAAATTACAATGTGCCAATCCGGCGGCCTAACACTTCGATGTCATGGTCACATCGTGTATGAGGATAGAAAGGTCCACCTCACCCATGCAAGGGGTTTCCATGCCTCCTAGCCCTATGAGGTATGCCTCAATTGGCCACATTTCTATTCCTGAGTCCTCTTAGTGGGACCATCTAATCGCACTAGTCGTGGTACCTGAATCAATTAAAGCCCTGAGCTCTTGGCAAGGGTTGCCATGCTCTAGCCTGACTGTAATGAATGGTCTCCTATCCACTATGCTAGGATGTGATTGACTTTGCTTGACACATGGCCATGGGGTATCTGGGTGATGTTTCCAGATGGTTATAATGTTCTCTCCCTAGTCCTTGTCTTCTTAGCTTCATGCGCTTAATGCATTCCATCGCTTCTACCTGAGATTCAACACGTATTCTTTTTTCTTCCTCCTTACACTTCTTTGCCAACGTGAGTCGTCTAAGCATGTCCTCAGTAAGAGGTTCCTGATAAAGCTTGACTCTACAACCACTAATGTAATTAGGCATTATGTCTCCTTCTAGGGTGGCTAATTGTAGTACTCCACTTGTCGAGAGTCTGTTAATGATCATAGGTCCATAACATCGCTTTTCTAATTTTCGTGCATACTATTTCAGCGTATACACTAGGACTAAATCTCCTTCTTTTAAGGCTTTGTCTTTCACATGTGCATCAAAATAGGGTTTATGTCGTTTCTTTGCTGCAAATATACCTGCTGCTGCTTTCAGCCTGGTTTCTCCTAATCATTCCAAGTCCATTATTCTTGATGATAATTCATGGCCAGTCCATTGATGTTCTTGTGCAACCTTAAGGGTCGGTATCAAGAAGTCCAAAGGAAGCACAACATTCTGACCAAAAACCATATGAAAGGGAGTTGCATTGAGTACGGTCTTGTAGGCCACTCGATATGCCCAAATAGCATGGTGTAACTGTTTGTCCCAATCTGAACGTTTGTTGTTCACGAGTTTCATCAGTACGTTACAAAGGATCTTGTTAGTGTTTTCGGCTTGACCATTGGCCTGAGGATGATATGGTGCAGATTTCTTGTGAATCACCATAAAATCCTATAACAAATATTCAATGACTTGGTTTAGAAAGTGAGTTCCTCGATCACTCACTAACTCTATAGGTAGTCCATATCTTGTAAAAACATTTTCAAATAAGAATTTTGCAGTCGTGTGTGCATCATTCTTTTTTGTGGCCTTGGCCTCTACCCATTTGGTAAGATAATCTCTCGCAACAATGATGTATTCTGCATGTGTACCTTTTGTAGGGGGGCTAATGGGTCCTACAAAGTCTATACCCCACTTAGAAAATGCACGTCCTCCCATCATGGGTTTCAATGGCATTTCATCTCTGCGAGTAGGAAACTGAGCTCTCTAGCACACATCACATCTCTTAACATAGGTATGTGCATCCATGTGAAGAGTGGGCCACCATAATCCTGCAAACAGTATGGCTTTGATTATCCTATTGTGGCAAAAATGACCTCCTGCAACACCTTGGTGTGTAGTCTCTAGTACGCTCAAATAATTACTTTCATGAACACATTGTCTTAGGTATCCATCTCGTCCGTGTTTGTATAGGTTGTCACCAATAAATGAATAGTCTTGAGCTTCCTGCTCTAGACTACGTTGTCGTGCTAAGGTCATTCCTTGAGGGAATGTTTTTGTCCTCAAGTATGTCACTAAGGGTTCACTCCATTCTGGTGTGAGAGACACGTGATATAACGTAGCATGTTCTACTGGTGGTCTTTCACAACAAACATGGCGTTCTCTACACAACTTGTAGACGTCTGCTTCCATAGAAGGCCAATATACTCCTAGTCTATGCAGAGTCTGCAATGTACGATATTTTGAATGATGTTGCTTTAATGCACCTACATGTGCTAATTGCAACCAATTCCCATGTTCTGATTCATCGATACAACAAGAAGGAATCTTTTGATTATCCTATTTATATATACTTCCTGCTATTATTTGATATCTCTGAGACTTGGTAATTTCTCCTTCTTTGATCCTAATCCTAGGATTCTTGGGTCCATATGTGAGAATAGGGAGAATAGGCTTAGACCATTCTGGTACTATCTCAAGGTTAAACATGTATGCATCGGGTAATTCATCCGCTATTCCTTGAGGAGCTTCTCCTGTGGTTAATCTTGAAAGGTGGTCAACTCTAAGATGGGTTTTTCCTTTCCTGACTACTACTTCAAAATCGTACTCCATGAGTAATAGAAACCAATGTATCACTTGTCCTATGTTACAAGACTTATTGACTAAGTACAATAATGCTTGATGATCTGTGAAGAATTTGAACTTATTTGCCAACAAATAATGCCTGAATTTCTTTACTGCGTAGATCATTCCTAGTCCTTCTCATTCCATAGTGGTGTAATTTCTTTCTACTGCATTCAATTGTCTGCTTGCATAAGCTATGCGGAGATCTATATTACCTTCATCTGTGGGTTGTGCCAACACACATCCTATGGCATAGTTGGATGCATCCACACGTACATGGAATGGTTTGCTCCAATCTGGGGTTGTTAATATAGGTGCTGAGCACAAATGTTGTTTAAGTTCATTGAATGAATTTTCACATTCATCTGTCCATTCAAAGTTGGTCAAAAGAGAGTACATAGGCTTGGCTATGATTACATACATGTGTATGAATCGTGTATAATAACCACAATGACCTATAAATGCTTGTACCTCTTTTACGTTATTTGGCCTAGGTAGATCGGCAATTACTTTCACTTTTCTTCATCCGTAGAAATTCCATTCTTTGACACAATGTGTCCTAGAATTTTGCCTTGTCTGACCATGAAAACGCATTTTTCTGGGTTCAAACAAACCTGATATTCTCGACATTTGTCAAATACTTGTCTTAGTTATGGGATATGAGTTTGCCTTCTATTCGAATGTGCACATATGTCGTCGACATAAACTTCCAAATTCTTGCGTAAGAATTCCTTAAAAACATGACACATGAGTGGCTGGAAAGTGGCGGGTGCATTTGTCAGCCCAAATGGCAATACTCAAAATGCAAAAATGCCCCATTCTGTGGCAAAAGCCGTCTTGTGTTGATCTTCTAGAGCAATGGATACTTGATTATAGCCTGAGAAAACATCAAAAAAGCTATAAAATTCCTTGCCCGCAACTCTTTCCAATAAATGTTCCGTGATAGGAAGAGGATAACTTTCTCTAATCGTGGTGGCAGTAACTTTTTTAAGGTTAATAGACACGTGCAATTTTCCATCATTCTTGGGCTCGTGGATGTTGTTATGAGCGTAAAGTCCTGGCTTTTAACTGTTCTTCCTCTTGTTTGGCTACTTTACACATCCATAGATGAGTATCCTCGTGCAACCATGAGGGGTCTGATTCCAATGAGTGTATTGATTCTATTTCCTCTTGTGACTTATGGATGGTATTCCATTGTATTGGGGGTACATCTCGATGGGAATAGTCTTTAAGATTGACTTTGTTAGTCACTCCTAAATGTTGCAAGTACAAAGAATTAGTTCCCCAATCTTGTACGATTTGCAACTGACGCATGAGTGGTCATTCTAAAATCATATCGTAAGCATGATTTTTCCAAAAATCACAAATGGCGAAAGTATGCTCGAACTCCACACCATAGGTGGTGAGACATATGCCTTCTAGTAAGCCTAATGGTTTTTCTATATGTCCATCAACCATTTGTAGCTTCATCATGGTGGGTCTTAATGTTGGCTTACCCCAACCTTTCCATAAAGCAATGGTAGCGCTGGCTACTCTAGCTCCTGAATCTAATATGGCTTTGGTGGTGTAGACCTGATGGGTTATTGGAAGATAAGTGTTACCTTCCTCTCCTTTGCTTACATCTCCGATTCTTTCTACGGGTATCTCTGGTAGCTTCTTGTGTGATCCTATCTACGAGTGAGTAGTAGCAAGATCAGGGAATTGATTTGCTACATGCTTCCACAATTCTAGTTTAATCTTCAACAATTCCTCTAGAGTGAGATGGCACTGTACTTTGGTGTTTTTTACCACTTCCATCTTTCTAGGGATTACTGATTCTTCATTCCTCACTATTATAGGGGGTGCTCTCATGCTAATAGACTTGGCTTCCCAAGGTCCTATGAACTGAGGTAATTCTTGCAAAGAATTGGATTCGAAATCTGTGTGTTCACTCAGTTGCTCTTCCTCTACACCATCGTAGATAGAGGGGATATCTTGGGGAAATTGTTCCTGCAAGTCGTCTATTTCTTGAATAGGAGGATGGGTTCCTTGTTCTTTTCTCCACTTCTCTTCTTGGATTTCTCTCGGAAATTCATGTGAGTACTTATGTATGGAAGACATGTTGTCTTCAACCTTGTATTTGGTACTTGAGACAGAGATGGTGCATTCTTTTCTTGGGTCTCAAAGTCATTCGGCTTCCTATGAAAATTCTTTTTCCCGTTGCTATTGACCAAGTATTCTAACCTCTCCAGTAGTCCTTGAAAGTGTAATTTAGGTTTTGCCATGTTATTGCAATTAAGATATCGAGAGGCTTCAAACATAGTTTGTGCTAATTCTACCATCTTCATACAAAGTTTAGTCCTCTCAATTTTTAAATCTACTCCTGGATAGTTCTTACTCATTTCAGCTATCTAGGGTCCTTCTTTTAATCTTTCCTGATATGCACAAAAAATCATGTCTAAGTTTTCTAGTATGGTTCCGCTAAAACTGATCCTCATCTTTGAGCTTTTTCCTGATTAGATTCTTGAGAAGTCAATTCTAGGATTTTGGCTCTCGATTCCTTTAAACTTCCTTCCAACTCAGTTATCTTTTTACTCCATTTCCTCTTAATCCTTTCTCTGGAATCTTTCCAAGATTTCATCTTTTTATTACTAGACTCTCCAACTTCACTGCTTCCGACTATTTTCTCAGGATTAAGCTGTGGATTTTGTAAGAGTGTCTGGGCTCTTGTTATAGCTTGGATAGGCACGTATGTAGGGTTGGATCCATCTATGTTGCATACAATACCTATCACATTGATCGGTGTCATGTTTGAAGCATTAACAGAGTTCTTGGTACAATCTTTGATGACATGCTCTTTACCACACTCAGCGCAAAAGCCTTGTATGTTATAGTATTATGACTGTCCTGCTATTGGAGGATGTGGACAATCCTTAATGAAATGATCCCCTTGGCACCTAAAGCATGGTCCTCTAGGGCCTTGTGGTCTTTGTTGTCTCAATTGGGGCTGTGGATTAGGGTTGGTATACATTACATTAGCATAGTCATGTTCCCAACTGGGTTCCAATGGTGGACTATTGTATTGATATGTTTCCACATGTTCTGGTGACTCTGTGTAATATGCAGGTGGACTATCTACATGAGTAGAGCCAAAACTGTTAGAATTAGGGTCACTTTCTTTGATCAGGGATGAAGAAGGCACTAAAGCCCTATTGAGGTTCACTTTCGCAGCAGCGTATTTGACTAAGATGACATTAGCTGGTGGGGGTGGTTGCTGAGCTAAAACAGGTATTGAGCCTGCTAAGGATAGTTTTGAGGAGGCCTATAGTAATGAGGTTGAGCATTATATTGACCTTGATACCTACCTGGTTGTGGGTATGCTTGCGGGTAGTTCTGTCGTACTACTTGTTTGTTGTAAGGGCAGTCGTGAGTCGTGTGATTCGTGTATCGTCTCTCAATTGTATAGTATTGGCCACTAGGGTTGGTTTGTGGTTGTGTCACATTGGGACACACATTTTCCATATGGTCACCAACACTGGTGTAACAACGCTTGTTTGTTGTCAACCTAGGCATCTGTTTACTTGAAACTCCTAGTTTTTGGGCCACTTTTTCTACTAGGTCCTCTATCAAGTTATAAAGTTTTGAGGATGCTAGAGATGAACAATTTGAGTCCTTATAGACCTTTGAGAGTTCCAACTCATCTCCAAGGTTGTCCTCAATGTCTATACAAATTGTTAAAGATTGCTCTAATGTTCTGGGTTCCTTCAAGTATACGTAGGAGCGTAGTTTGGAGCTCAAGAGGCCATCTAAAAACAATGACACTTGCTTGGTCTGTGAGGGTAACTCTTGCATCGTGCATCTCTCCACATATTGTCTAAACCTACGTCCTACCAATTTGACTATTTCTTGAGGGGTCTCTTTGAAGTTATGAATTAACGAAGATGTATCATGTCTAATTCCACTTTTAGAGAATTTTGTGATGAATGACTCTAACAAATGATGGATATCTCTAAATTGCCTTTGTTGTAATGGTTGGAACCAAGTTAAAGCCGTGTTCTTTAACATTAGTCCAAAAGCATTATATTGCGTGAACATGTCGTCTACTTGTTCTGTTCGGAGCACTTGCTTAACTTTTGCAACATGGTCATAGGGATCTCTTGTCCCATCAAAGTAGTTTTTCATTGACTTTACTAGCTGAGTGGGTCTTAATATCCTTGGGTGTTCACGTGGTCTGGGTAGAGGAAAATCATCTCTACCACCTGGTATTCTAGGTTCCCTTTGTCTTTCCACTCTATCGGTGCCCATGGTGGTTCTATTTCTCCCTATAAGATGAGTGAAACTTACTTCTGGTCTTTCTTTGTTCTTCTCTCTTTGAGTACCTTGGGCTCAGGATGTTCCAACACCCTGATGGCTCGTATTGCTCTAGCACAATGGTGAGAACCACGTTAAGAAGCTCCACCTCCTTAATGTCAATCCGCGGAAGAGATAGGAGTGATATGAAGATCGTGAATGTGAGATGAAGTGAGAGTGAAGGTGAGAAGCATAGAAATGCACACACGCATGCACACACACTACGAAGAGACAAGCAAGACACAATGGAAGGTGGGAAATTAGCTCTATTACTCAAGAACACTATTACAAGCTCAAAATAGCTCTAAGCTCACACTAGCGAACCTCAAAAATGAGCTCTCTAGCCCTTTTTATAGTTTCTAGACTAGTTTTGACCGGTTTCACATCTAGTGACCGGCATAGTTAAAAATTAGGTCCTAGATGCTATTTGGAAGGGTAAACGGTATCTAAAAATAACGAAAATTGGTACGCGCATTCTACCTAAGCTCCTCAAGCTCGAGGACTCCTCGGCTTGCACAAAATGGAGCTATGGATTACAAAATGGGGTTTTCTATGATACATATGTTACAATTAGTGATAAAAATCAATGTTGAATGTTTTGAAAAGTGATAAAAAACATATTTGTTTGAGAAATTGATCCGACTGGCTCCCTGCTCCGTCGTTACATGCTTCCGTGGCGTCTGTGCCTCTGGCTGCTTCCAACACCCCCCTCCCTCTCGCTTCTGTCGTCCTCGACAGAACCTTGTTGTGTGGTCTGTCGGATGTAGTTTTGTAGGAGGTCGTGAGCGAGGGTGTGCTCAGATACTCGAATGCCTCGGGCTAGGTCTGCCTCGAGCTTCTCCCAATTAACTGGTTGTGGTTCATCTGATGGTGGGAGTCTGTAATGCGTGGAATACACCAACTGTTCACAGGCAAATAATTGCAATAGGTGGGTCGGCCTGCTGATGAACACTTCAGAGTGGTATTCCCAGAAACCGGTGGTGAACATTTCTTCGAATGTTTGCTTGTAGCACGCCGGTAAGTACTTGACTCTGCAATGCGAGGCATAACACACCCGGAGCGATGGCGTCATACTCATGTCATATGCGAGATCCAAGTTGCCATGCTCAAAGCCCGGGGTATTAACATGTGGTGCTTTGACTCGCCGAAAGACTTTAAATGTCATTTGCATCATGTCAAATATCTTGACAGTCATATGCGCTGCTATATCATCCATATATCTCAAGCGAGGGAGCTAGTGACGAATCGTTGCCATCATGTAGCCAATTGTCGGTGATCCTGTAGGTGGCCTGAAATATGGGTAGTTCAGCCAGTCTTGGCACTGCTTATTGTTTTGTACTTTGATAGCGAAGGCAGTCCAGAAGCGGCGACGTGGTACGGGTCCCCAACATGGGTTGTATTTTAAATGTAACGGTGCCTTAACCCATGTGCTCATCATTTCAGGGTACTCCTGTAAAAGACGTGTACGCCAATCTGGTTGATAAATAGTGCCTTGTTGCGCATCCAGTGGAAAGTCTTCAGGCTCGAATTGAGTTGCATGTGATGGCTTCTTGCCAGTTCGCTTCTCTATGGCCAGCTCGTATTCGGCCATTAGCATGAAGTAAGGTTTGTATTGAAGCTCATGCCCGGATATGTACCTGCATGGGGCCAATTGAGCAAAGTAGGGAGATTGCAAAATTCTTTCTTCGATCATGGCCATAGCATGTAGCTGGGCCTCGACTCTGGCTGAGTGGGTTCTGCCCATTTCCTCCACAGTCTTCATCCATGCGGGAGTTGGAAGTTCATATGTCATCTGGCCTTCGACCGTGACTTGTCCGCCTGGGATGGGCTGTGGCTCGTACGCTTCTTCAAATGTTTCCTCCACCGGGATGGTGACCGTTTCTTCTTCAACTGGAAGCTCAGGTGGGGAATCTGGCCTTGGTGGCGCTTCATATACTGCAATCCTTGATTCAAGGGTCGATACCTGGGCCCGTAATGAGTTGAGTTCCTCTAGGAGGTCAGGAGAGGGGTCCACAGGTTCTGGTAATTCTGCTGCTACTTGTACTTGTTGTGTTGCCGGTTCTCTGAGCTGTAGTAGCTTGTGATCTTCCTTTAACTTCTGATGCTCTTCGTTCATCCGATCATAGTCCTCGAGCAGTCTAACGTGGTCTTCTAGCAACATCTTCATTGCTTCGGATGGGATTGCCTTGAATCGGCTAGGACTTAAGGGTTGTTCTGGATGGTCCAATGCCGCTTCCAAATTCTCTCTATTCTGCTCTTGGAGTCTCTGGTTCTCCTCTTTTGCCGCGGCTAGGTGTCTTCTTAGTAAGCCCATGTTTCGTGTTAGCGTTGCATTTCGGATTATCTGGGCTCTTAATAAGTTATCCAAGTCAGCAGTGGCTTCCTTGGTCTTTTCTTCACTTTCTAGCTCCAATTTGTGATATGCCTCGCGTAATTCCTGGCATCGGCTGTTCAATGAGGCATTCTCAATAGACAATAAATTAAGCTGCGACTGTAAGTCATTGGTTGTCCTCTGCAGCTGCTGATAATTATCACCAAGAGATGTGAACTCATCTCTTACTTGCGTCATACACATGAACATCTGTCGGAATGCATTATCTACAGTGGGTGATAGTATTAATGGGGTGCTAAATGAAGATGCAGTTGGTGTAGATGCAACGGGAACGGGGAATGGGGATGGGAAGGTGGATGATGTAGTGATTGTTGAAAATTGCGATGTGCCTAAAAACGTTTGTGCCGTGAGTGAAGTGAGTGATGGTGCAGTGGGTGGTGAGATGTCCATGTCAGTGGACGTATCTAGTGCGGTGACCGTGAATATGGGTGTGATCGTGGGTGCTCGTGCTAGTGTAAATACGGGATTTACAAATGTTGAGGGGTAATTTACAGGGGGGCTGGCTGGAGTAGCTTGGTGGAAAGGGGAAGGGAAAGAGGGGTTACAGTGGGTCGGGGAGGTGAGACGGGGGAGAAGGTTAATGGCGGGGGGAATGGGAAAAGGGGTCTTGGAGTTGTGGGGAAAGATGGAAAAGATTGATGAAGGAATGGGTTGGATAGAAAGGTGGGTGTGGGAAGGGGTAGATTAGGGCTAATGGGCGCGGGAATTGTGGGGTGAGTGGTCGTAAAGACGGTTTCTGCAACACCACCGGTGAATGAAGATGTGGGTCTGGGGGAAGGAGGGTGAAGAGGGGAGGCTGGATGGACGGGTGGTGAGAGAGGAGTTGTTGGGGTGGTCGGTACTTCAGTGACTACTGATGTATGTACAGTTGTAGCGCGGGGTGGGGAATCTACAAAGATGGTTTCTACTGCCACCGAACTTTCGGGGACGAGGCGTGCCTCCCTGGCTTGTTCTGAAGATTGTGCTCCGTTTGGTACACGAATGTATTCGCCGGGCTTTGAAAGTAGTCGTACTCATCGGGGGTCAAACTGTGGCAGTGGCTTTCGTTGCAAGTACCTGAGTGCCTCGTTGGAGCCTACTGATTGGACTAATTCTTTGAATCCTTTGATATATGCGTCTTCGAATCCGCCTATGACAAGTTCTTGTTCTATTATTTTTTGGCTCTCTTCCTCTGTCAGCTTCTTACGTGCCCAAACTTTTTCCATAGTTCTATACAGCTTCTTGATAGCTAGAGTGTAAGCTGCTGCTTCGTAAGTTTCATCCTCATGGATACTTGTGTCGCCATGTGTGTCTGTTTGTTGGCCTTTGCCATCTGTCTGTTCCTGCTCTTGGGATTCATGTGTTCCCTGGCTAGCTTCGTCGTCTCCTTCGTCGTCATCGGTTGCTGTCCTTTCGTCATCAGAGCTGGACACGACCTGTCCTTGTGGCTGATCCCTGGGTGTGGTAGGGTAGCTAGGCCTTTCAAATTCTTGAGAAAACAAGTGTCCTTCTGAATACTGGAACTGATTGGAGAATGCATCGGGCATCTCAAAATCAAAGGTTTGGTCCAGTGGCTCTGCTTGTCCTGGTTCTAAATGCGGTAGTGGAAAAGAGAAAGCTTCCGCACCAATAGTGGTGGGAAGTTCAGCTGCTGTGGTGATAGGTTCTGTGGTTGTGGCTGCTTGGGGTGCGACAGTACTGGTGGTGCCCTCCGTTACCACTGGTCTAGATAACCTTATGCGAATAGGTTGTACTGTGGGAGTGGCTGCTGTTGGTGACTGCTCTGGAGATGGTTGTGGCGAGGGTGATTCTGGGACTTGTAGGCACGGGATAGTACCTCTCATCCGCTTTCCGGCTCTGCCTTTGCTAGACTTTCTAGCCTTCCTAGTGGTCCCTTTGAATGCTTTCAGTTCCTCACTGGTCATGGCACGCTCTATGGGTAAATCATATGCCAAGCACATATATATGATCCTGGTGAGGGCCCAGCATCCATTGATGAATTTCTTTCGTTCCCATCTATGTTGTGCCAAATAGAGCTGATCAATTATCCAGCTGGCTAGATCAACCGTTTGCGGTCCAGTACATGCTAAGTATAATCCAAACCAGATTCTCTTGTGAGGCATGGTAAAACGATCCTGAGCTGGGAAAGCAAAGTGCTGCATGCATATCCGTAATGGCTTAGAGAGCTCAGGTGTTATAGCAGAAATATCCTCCCACTTAGTTACGTCACCACGTTTCATCCGCTCTGGGACTAGCCGTTCTTTCTCCGTTGGAGTGTGTGTTCCATGTATTTTGATGGCAGCTCTGATTAAATCCTTCGAAAGATAAAATCTTTTGTAAGGTGGATCATCCACTAAAGAAGGCAAAATAAAGGTTCCTGGGATGTCCTTATTCTCTGAGGCCAGCAAAGTGGTGATTAAGTAATAACACCTATAAAAGTCAGGTTTGGGTAGAGGATCACTGAAATACTCCGTGAAGCCGGCTCTAGCCCAAACATGAGTTAAGTCCTGGGTGTTCTGTAGGCCTTCGAATTCTCTTGAGAAGAATTGATACTTGCCCCATGTGCGGTCATCAAATGTCATATTTGCTTCAAAAATGAAGTCAGCGTCTGTTAAGGGTCCTGCTAGGCCTTGGAACCAGTGAGAGTTACGGTGTATCTTCTCTGTGTATCCCATAGGTGGGTTATCGATTGGCATGGGTCCCGGAAATCCTTGGAACTCTCGCGGTGGAGCGGTCGGGTGGGATTCTGCTCGTAAAACATTGAGGGGCACCGCAGCCACGCTGGGGCCTGCTTCCGATGGTCCTGCTTCGGTTTGCATGATGACTGATGAGCTAATGGGAAAGATCTGCTACAAAAGATTAACACATTAGTATGGAAATTAATTATGATCCCATTAAGGTGAGTGTTGGCAGTAGCCTTGGTACACCAGGACTTACAAGACGTGAAAGTCAAAGAAGGGAGTCAGAGCGAAGGGACAGCACAAGCAAACAGGGCAGTCAAAGAAGATCTGGCAAGTAGGCCAATATTTTTTCAAGACATTAATACAAATCAAAGAGATGGACATGCAGGGAGGAAGAGCAAGTAGGGAGCTCGAAGATATGTATGGCAGATCACTAGAAGAAATCCCTACAACAACAGTGATTTTTATCACTAACAACCATTGTAAATATCATTTCACATTTTTGTAGCTCCATTTTGTGCAAGCCAAGGAGTCCTTGAGCTTGAGGAGCCTTAGAAGTAGTTGCGTACCAATTTTCATAATTTTTAGATCTCGTTTGAGCCCCCAAATAAGCCCTGGAACCTAATTTTTAACTAGGCCGGACACTAGGTCTGGACAGGGCCAAAAGCTAGTTAAAAACTATAAAAAGAGCTAGAGAGCTCATTTTTGGGGTTAGATGGTAATTGAAACGAACTTGTAAGAGCATTTTGAAAGTAATTTAAAAGCTCCATTGATTCTCACTCTTTGTCTTGCCTTGTGAGCGCGTGTGTGTGTATGTGTGTGCATGCTTGTGTGCTTCTCACTCACGCACTTGTGCCGCCACTTGCTCGGGGTCTTCATACCATCCTCACGTCTTCCCGGATTGACATTAAAGGAGGTGCTACTCATCATTGAGCTACACCAAATTTTGGCGCCGTTGCCGGGGATCGAGCTTTGAGGACGAGCGTGTGATGGTAAGACGTAGAGTTGACGCGTTGGAGTTGTAGGTATTTTCTTCACGCTCATCGATTTTCTTTTACTTTCTTCGCTATCATCATCACCATCATCATCATCACCATCTCCCACGTCCATCTCCATCATCGCGAAAATTTCAGTTTTTTGACTATATCCCCATCTCCACCTCCTTTCCCTCATTTCACTTGTGAGAGAGAGCGAGAGAGCGAATTTGCATGTGCTATTTTTTGCATGTTTTGTGAGCATTCTGCAGGTACAGGCCGCATCATCATCCCCAGCACCCTACGCAGGTACGGAAATCTGAGTAACTATCTGTGTGTCGCCGAGCTCTGTCAATCGCGACCGATAGAAAAATTGCTCTAATTGCTAAACAAAGTGCATATCCATGACCTACAGGCCTAGAGCTTCCCAAAAATGTGTTTAGTTTTTTGAAATTCCACAGATTTCTGTCAATCGCGATCGCTCTGTCAATCGCGACCGACAAACCACGACGGACAGACCTGTCAATCGCGATCGACACGTCAATCGCGATCGACAGCCCACGACGGCTCTGTCAATCGCGACCGACAGGGTCAACGACCGATTGACCACGACCGACTGACCATACGCGTGACACGTGTCAATCGCGATCGAGTCATCAATCGCGACCGACTCATCAATCGCGACCGACACAGTCAACGACTGCTTGACCACGACGGACAGACCACGACGGCTCTGTCAATCGCGACCGACACAGTCAACGACTGTTTGACCACGATCGACAGACCCTCGCGACCGACCTGTCAATCGCGATCGACTCATCAATCGCGACCGACAGAGTCAACGACGCTTTGACCACGATTGATTGACTTTTCGGCCACGTGTCAATCGCGACTGACCAGTCAATCGCGACTGACAGCCACGACGGACCTGTCAATCGCGATCGACACGTCGATCGCGACTGACCTGTCAATCGCGACCGACAGACTTTGCGAACGCGTTAGAAGGGCAAATTAGGTCAAATTTTCAAGGCAAAATCATTGGTCTAAATTTTGATTGAGTGTGGGACAAACACTAGGGTGCAGTATTGCATCGCGAGGCCGTGCCACAAGCTACTCGAGTATTCCTGTTTGACTGTTAGCTTGTATTGAATCCTGATTTAACTCCCTAAACCCTGAACAGTCATAACTTTTTCATACGAAATCCAATTTTTGAGCTCTTGGGCTTGTTGGAAAGCTCGTGGCATATACTACACGCCCTCAACTGTTTTTTATAAAGATAATGCGTTGATTTTCAGAGAGGGTATTTTGAAGTTGACCATACCCAGTGGGATCAAAGTCAGGGGTCTTTAGAATTATTTTCCTAAAAGTCACAATGCAAATGTGTGTTTGTGTTACATGAATGAAAGTGGTTGGTTGTGTCCTTTGAATCTAAGCATTGAGCTAACCGTGGGACTTTTATAGGTTCATTGAGAGCAACGGAGAGCATACAAAGCAAGGTTTCTTTGCAAGCTTGAGAACCGGGTTCTTGAGCACCATAAAGCAAGGGATCAACAAGTAAGGTTGGAATATTCTCAACCCCCTCTGTCATTTCCTAGCTCAAGCTAAGAACGAGAAGAGGTAGGAGTAAGTCAGGTGGACGATAGGCAGTTATCAAGTTGAAGACTATCTAAAAACTCAAGTTCAAGCTAAAAACTGAGTTACTGTACTGTCGATAACATAAAGGAGAAGAACCTAACGTGGAGCGATCAATCTGAAAGCACGAAGAACATTCAAGTATTCCTGACGACGTGATATCAGACAAGACCATAAACACAATAATTAACTAAAAAAGAATCAAGTAACTAATACCAATTGATCGGCAACGAGGTTGTACTCTGGGCAAAAAAATTGGACCAATCAGTTAGGCATATGAACCTTAGATCAGGACGACATTTAGCAAGGGAAAGACAAAGCCTTAGGTCTTCAGAGGCTAGTGTCAATCACACTGCAAGGTCTTGGGCCCAGCAGTTGAGCCACCACTCTCACTACCCCAGCTCTGATACCAGTGAATCAGGGATGTCTCAAGGTATGGACAGACCCACGGGAAGTTCAAGAGTGCCTTATTTGTACAGGATAGAAGGCCCTTACAAAACACAGCTGGAATATCTTAGGACCAACCGATTAGGTGCTAGCATCTATGAGGACGGCCTAGGAAGATCCGTGGTCCAGATTAAAAACCCTGACCAATCCATAGGACTAGAGCACCCAGCTGTCAAGTTTGAAAATGGTGCATACCTGGACAAGGAAGGAACTATATATGTAGTCACTAGTCACCCGGATAGGACAGATGACTTTGGGAATGTAATCTCAGAAGCGGACTTAGGTGACCTGGAACAAGGGAACATGGGTGCGGAACCTAGAACCCCTCGAGGTAAATCAGTTCTCACTAGGATTATCACGCCTGAATGGGTCCCCCAAGACAACAAGAGCATAGAGTTGCTCCTCAATCGAGAAACTGATGAAGCCTTTTGGAGGTATAAGTCTAATCAGCCAACAGACATAGGAAATATCATGATCTATGAGCTTAAGGATCCGGATAGCCCAAGCAGAGTGACCTACTTAGATCATGCTTCAGAACGGATCTTTGTGGTGACAGAAAATGATAGGCATGCCTACACTTGGAAGGGTGAATTCATTTTCCCCCAACCAAGATCAAATGTATCCTATGGTCACCCTGGGGCTGGAACTTCCCAAGCTCATGGTACGCAAAGAGATAGAAGTAGGGATAAACCAGAAGTAAGTTTCGCCAACCCCGTGGGCAGAGAAAGAACGAGAACAGAGACGAATAGGGTAGAACCTGAGATGCATAGAGCCCACAGGAACCAAAGAAATGTAGATGGATTCCCTCTGCCGAGGCCTAGAGAGCACACAAGAACTTTGAGACCCACCCAGCTAGTTAAGTCCATGAAGAATTACTTTGACGGCACAGGAGATCCCTATGATCATGTGGCGGAATTCAAGCAAGTCTTGAGAGCTGAACAAGTGGAAGATCTGTTCACGCAGTACAATGCCTTCGGTCTAACCCTTAGGAATACAGCACTTACATGGTTTCAGCCATTAGATGAGCGTCAGTTCAGGAGCATAGACCAACTCCTAGAGGCATTCATTGTAGAGTTCTCTAAGAGCGGCATAAGACACAACACCTCCTCATTGATTCACAGCTTCAAACAGACCCCCCAAGAGACTGTCAGATTGGCCGGAAGAAGATTTAGACAATATCTTGAAAGGTGCCCTATTTCGGAGCTACCCACATCTGCTAAACAAGTAGCCTTATTCCTTGATGGATTGCTGAGTACGAAATTGAGATCCTATGTGTATCTAAAGGACCCTAGGACCATAGAAGAATGTGTACGCATGTGCATTGACATTGAAGATAACCTAGGGGAAGAGCTAGAGCTTTCCAAAATCTACAAAGATTCAGATAGTGCATCTAGCCACTCTTCCACGCAATCTACATCAATTGAGGAACTCGCTGAGAAGATAGCTCAGAAATTAGGTGTAACTAGCAAACAAATCCCAAGGTTTGCCCCTGTGAAAAGGTGCTATACATGCGGTGGTGACCATATGGCGAACGTCTGTCCCATTATGGCTCAACCCCAAGTTAACCCTAGTAGCCAGTACTGCACTATAGAACGGAAGTACACAAACCACACTGCGCAAGATTGCCCATACAACAAGCAGACTGTTAGGCAACCCTACCCTCAGCCCTACCAACAAGGAAGATACCAGAACCAGTACCCTCCACCACCACAATATGCTAGACCCCAACAAACCTACCAACCACAATATCAGGCCCAACAGAGACCCCAACCGGTGCTAGCTCAACAGCCTCCAAACCCCTCTAACGTGATTCCAGTAAAGTATGCTGTTGCAGAAGAAAACCTGAATAGGGCCATAGTTCCAGTAACCCCATTGATCTCAGAAAGTGACCCGAGTGACCATAGCTTTGATTCTACACATGTCGATAGTCCCCAGGCTTACTACATGCAGTCTCCAGAACATGGTGAGTCCTACTATAGTGAAGAACCAAGTGAACCTAGTTGGGAGTCAGATTACACGAACGTCATGTATGCAAACCCCAACCCTAGGCCTCAACCTAGGCAGGTACGACCACCCTTTCCTAGAGGACCATGCTACCGATGTCAGGGGGATCACTTCATTCGTGATTGTCCCTTACCTCCACCTACACAACCCCAGTCAGTGACTATCCAAGGTTTCTGCCAAGATTGTGGAAAAGAACATCTCTTACGAGATTGCCCTAAGAACCCCAATAATATGCCAAAAATCACTCCTATCAATGTGATTGGTTTGGTTGTAGATTCCTCAGGAAGCGTCACTTCCACTGCACCAGTGCAGGTAGTCACTAGAGCTCAGGCATTGCAGCAAAACCAAGAGACAAGCCAGGAAAAGGGCCCAGAGGCTAGTGAAACCGAGAGCGTAACAAAGAAAAGGACTAGAGCATGGAAAGATAGTCGAGAAAGAATGAAACGACAATGGGCCAAAAAGATGAGTGAGCTTGAGGAAAGCATAAGAGAAACCAAAGCGAGGATAACTGAACTCACAGCTCAAACTCCCTCTCACATCACCCCGCCTCCACCACTCCCATCTCCATCCGACTCACCACCTTCCCCACCGCCTCATCAAATCCCACCACCCCCTAGAGTAGGATCAGTCCTAGCAGATCCCACTCCTGAAGACCTAAACATGATGCTTAAAGCATATCAGGCCAGAATCCAAGAAGGGCCAAACGTCACGGATCATGACAAGTGCTATCCTAGAGCTGACCTAGAGATAGAAAGAACCAAACTGTGCGCGAAAATGGTCGCATTGGCTCAGACTATGTTTGAAGCCAGTCGCCTTTTCAATTACTCGGGCTCAGCCAAGACGCAATTACACTTGGAGGGATTCCTAGAAAAGTTAGAGAGGATAATTGCAAGATCTGACAAGGAAGAAAAAAATCAGGAGAAAGAAAAAGCAAGCAAAAACTTGAGCCATTCCCCATCGGAAGTTTATGCAGCCAATTCCACTAAACCAGACAACTTCCCCTCCTTAGAAAGAATAGAAAGGCTAATTGCACAATCAGAAAAGGAACCTGTCCCTCAAAGAAAGGAAAGGGCGAGAGAACAGATAAGCAAGCCTCCTCAAGAAGCTTATCTCTCCCCCCAAAAGTCACAGGAGCCTCCCTCGAAAGCTTACGTACCTCCACAGGTAACCCACATTCCTTCCCAGAGAGTGTATGAGCCTGCTCGGAAGAGTAATAGAATAAGCAATCCTCCCCAAGAAGCTTGTGCTCCAGCCATTTATCAGAGCAAGGAGAGAGCCAACGGAAGAATAAGCCCTCCTTCCCAGGTTGCATATGTACCCAATTCTGCGGAGCCAGACACTTCTTCTTCTATGAATCGGTTTGCACCAGACTTTCTACGAGAGATTCAAGAAGATAAATGGGATAACGAAAGTGAAGTTGCCCCTCCTTTTGAACTTGTGGATGATGCACACGACCAATTCCCACAAGACATCCCATCTATTTACGAGGAACATGAGAGCACTCAGTCTCATGAGAGATTGGACTTTGAGTCTAATTCCATACAGGAGCTACCCCACTTCACAGGCCCATGGGAAGCAAAGTCCACATGTATGAGAGCACCCACAGTCATGGTAAGGAACGATGACTCAGTCATATCAAGGAACACGGAGGTAGTAAAGAACACCAAGGTGCAGCGCGATCCCACTTTGGAAGAACTACCTAAGGATAGATCAGAAGCTCGAAAATATGCAGCCAGTCGAGTAACTGAAGTTGCAAAACCTCATTCCCGGTTAGGATCCCATAGGACAGTGCCAGAAATTCCCTTGGATAAGATAGGAGATATGTGCGAAGGTGAAGAAGGGAACACCTATCTTCCCATTACCTACCAGGAGTACACCACCAAGGCAATTTTGGACTCAGGTGCAGGAGTTGCAATTGCCACCACCTCCTTATGGAAGCGTTGGGGCAAGCCGGCACTCAGGCCGACGAGAATGAAATTGCAGATGGCCGATGGTCACATAGAGAGACCCCTAGGATTGCTAGAAGGAATAACTCTCACCACTTGTGGTGTCGAGTTTGAACATACCTTTGCCATATGTGACTTCAGCAAAAATCATGCCTATGAGATGATTTTAGGAAGACCATTCATGCGACAGTTGCAAGTGGTACAGGATTGGGGGACCAATTCTTTGTACCTGCAGCACTTAGGTGTTACAACCAAAGTCAATCTCAAGGATTATTCCCATAGAGATGTCCCTCCTATCCAATGGAATCCCATCCATAGAGCCAAAGATGATACAGAATCGGTGCATTCCATAGGGTCGGGATCCTCATGGATGCATGAAGATACTCACTTATGGATGTGCAAGGTAGCAGTAGAAGAAGAGAAGAGAGAGAAAGCCAGAGAGGTAGGTGCGAACGAAACTCATAGACCCATTCAAGACCCAGCCTATGCACCTATAGTCTTTCGAGATGAGGAGTTTGAACCCCATGGCTGGGCGGAAATTTTAGCAACAATGGACGTGTCCATCAATGAAGAACAATGGACACCTCACTGTGATGAGGATGGCTATGACATTTCAGTCTTCTCCATAGAGCCAATCATGGGAGAGGCAGTTCTAGAAGAATGTGAACCTAGCCCTAATGCATTTGAGGATGCAAGTGACTCCGATCTAGAGTCAATCATTATGGACCCACCATTTGCATCAGATGAAGAATACTTCCATGAAATAGAATTTCAACCCCAGAGGCATGGAGAGGTTACAAATGATGTAAGATTAGCAACGCATATGACCCCTAAGGAAGAAGGAAAGAAACGAAAGAAGAGAGAAGCCTTACCAGAAGAGGAAGAATCTTTGTTTGAGGTCCCAGAAAATTTTAAGAAGTATGAGATAGATGACAGGAGAGTCATGATAAGAATGCCTAAACGAGAAGCACAATCAGGAGAGGCCTATGATAACAAAGAAACCACCAAGAAAATAGTAGTGGCCATAGAAGAAGGAGAGGAGAGATGCACGTATATAGGCCATGACCTGACAGAAGAAGAAGAGCATGAATTGATTGCCTTGCTAAGAGAATACAGAGATGTATTCGCTTGGAGTTACAAGGATTTGAAAGGGGTTGACCCGGACATATGCTCACACACCATTCCCATGACTTCAGATGCCAAACCCTCTAAGCAAAAGCCCTATACTTATAACGATAATTACGCTGCTAAGATCAAAGAAGAGATAGATAGATTGGTTGAAGCTGGATTTATCTATGAAATTGAGCACACTGAGTGGGTATCACCCATCGTAGTGGTGCCCAAGAAAAATGGCAAACTGCGCGTGTGCATTAACTTGAAGAAGGTTAATGCAGCCACTATTCGAGATAACTATCCGCTTCCCATCACAGAACATCTCTTAGAAAGAGTGGCTGGCAAGGAAGTGTACAGCTTCCTTGATGGATTTTCGGGTTACAATCAAGTAGCCATAGCTCCAGAGGATCAGCATAAGACAGCCTTTGCCACAGAATGGGGCATTTTTGCATTTAGAGTAATGCCATTTGGGCTTACCAATGCACCAGCTACCTTCCAGAGGCTGATGTGCCATGTGTTTAAGGAGTTCCTAAGGAAGAGTTTAGAAGTCTATGTTGATGATCTCTGTGCTCATTCCAATGTTAGACAAACCCATATTCCTGAACTCAGACAAATCTTTGACAAATGTAGAGAATATCACGTCTGCCTGAACCCAGAAAAGTGTGTTTTTATGGTAAGGCAAGGCAAGATTCTAGGACACATAGTGTCAAAGAATGGCATATCTACCGACGAAGAAAAAGTGAGAGCCATAGCAGAGCTACCTAGACCAAAGAATGTCAAGGAAGTACAAGCTTTCATGGGGCACTGTGGGTATTACCGACGTTTCATCCACATGTATGCGGTCATCGCAAAGCCCATGTACGGACTTCTGACTAACTTTGAGTGGACGGATGAATGTGAGAATTCCTTCCAGGAACTTAAACGAAGATTATGTTCAGCACCAATCTTGACCACACCAGATCATTCCATGTTCATGTGGATGCATCCAATTATGCCATTGGATGTGTGCTTGCACAACCTACTGGTGAAGGTAATATGGATCTTCCAATTGCCTATGCCAGTAGACAATTGAATGCGGCTGAACGGAATTACACCACTACAGAGCGCGAAGGATTAGGCATGGTATATGCAGTCAAGAAATTTAGACACTATTTGCTTGCAAATAAGTTTAAATTTTTTACTGATCATCAGGCATTGTTATACCTAGTAAACAAGCCATGCAATACGGGAAGATTAGTAAGATGGTTTCTCTTGCTAATGGAATATGATTTTGAGGTCGTGGTAAGAAAAGGGAGGACTCATTTGAGAGCAGATCATCTCTCTAGACTCACGTCTGGAGAAGCCCCACAAGGAGTATCAGATGACCTTCCTGATGCTTACCTATTTAATTTGGAGGTGGTGCCGCAGTGGGCTAAGCCATTGGTACCAGTCTTGACATACGGGCCTAACCATCCAGTGGTAAACACACGGAATAGAGAGATTGTAAAAGCCCAAAAGTATCACATCATGGCCGGAAGCATGTACAAGCACACAGATCAAGGGATCTTGGCTTGTTGCGTAGAAGAGGATGAGTACGCTAAATGGTTGCAATTAGCACATGTAGGTGCATTAGAGCAACACCATTCAAAACAACGAACTTTACAGACTCTAAAGAGATTCGGAGTGCACTGGCCAACTATGGAAGCGGATGTCCAAAAGTTGTGCAAGGAATGCCCAATCTGTTGCACTAAACCACCTGTGGAACATGCCACTCTCTATCAAGTATCCATTGTGCCAGATTGGAGCGAACCACTAGTATCATTCCTAAGGACAAACACATTCCCTCCAGACATGACTCTAGCTAGAAAAAGGAGTTTGGAACAAGAAGCCCAGGATTATTCACTCGTTGGTGATAATCTATACAAGCGCGGTAAGGATGGTTACCTGAGACTGTGTGTCCATGAAAGTGAGTATCTTAAGATCTTAGAAACTGCTCACCAAGGTGTAGCAGGAGGACACTTTGGACCAGATCGGGTGATCAAGGCAATACTATTTGCGGGCTTCTGGTGGCCTACCCTTCACATGGATGCACATACCTATGTGAAACGGTGTGATGTCTGTCAGAGGACTCAGTATCCCATACGCAAAGATGAGATGCCACTGAAACCTATGATGGGTGGACGTGCATTCTCTAAGTGGGGAATAGACTTCGTAGGTCCTATTAATCCCCCAGCCAAAGGTTCTCATGCGGAATACATCATTGTGGCAACAGACTATCTCACCAAGTGGGTAGAGGTAAAGGCCACAACAAAGAACGATGCTCAGACAACTGCCAAATTCTTGTTTGAGAATGTGTTCACAAGATATGGGCTACCCATAGAACTAGTAAGTGATAGAGGCACTCATTTCTTAAATGAAGTGATTGAAAATCTACTCCAAGAATTCTTGGTAATACACAAGAAGTCTGCCCCCTATCACCCTCAAGCTAATGGACAAGCTGAGAGCACTAATAAGATTTTATGCAATGTACTGACGAAATTAGTGAACACTAAGCGCTCTGACTGGGACAAACAGCTACACCATGCTGTTTGGGCATACCGAGTTGCCTACAAAACGGTACTCCAAGCCACCCCCTTTCAGATGGTATTCGGTCAAAACGCTGTGCTACCCTTGGACTTCCTGATTCCTACATTGAGAGTAGCACAAGAGTATGAATGGACAGGTCATGAGCTCTCCTCTAGGATCTTTGATCTTGAACGATTAGGAGAAACAAGACTGAGAGCCGCTGCAGGAATATATGCAGCCAAGAAGAGACAGAAGGCATACTTCGATGCCCATGTGAAGGATAAAGGCTTGAAAGCGGGAGATCTAGTCTTAGTCTATACACTGAAACAACACGCGAGGAAGCTAGAAAAGAGAGGCTACGGACCTGTGATCATCAATAGGATCTCCACAAGTGGAGCAGTACAATTGGCCACATTAGAGGGTGATGTTCTCCCTAACTATATTAGCGGATGCAGAGTCAAGTTGTATCAGGAACCCCTCACGGAGGAAATGCTGAGCCGACTCAACACGGCTAAGAAACGCAAAGAGGAAGAAAAGAGAATTAGAGAAGAAGCTCAAGCAGAGGCTTTAGAACGTATCAGAAGGATGAAATTACGAAGGCAAGGTAGAGATCAGCCTGGAGCGAATGACTATGCAGACCAAGGATTTCCCATAGCCATGTGTGAAGTTGCAGGAACAAGCTCGAATAGAATAATTGATAGACGTCTTTTCATAACCATAGACATAGGACAAGGAATGAGTACAAGGACCGTAAGAGCTTTGATTGACTCAGGTGCTGCCACTAGCGCTGTTAAGTTGTCTTACTGTCAAGAGTTACAGTTAACTGTCCATCCTGTGGAAGCATACCTCATAGGATTGGGAGGCGTGGAAACCCCTTGCATGGGCGAGGTGGAACTTCCCCTCTACATTCACGAGGAGGCAATGACCGTTAAAGTACTAGTGTGTCAAGATGAGGATCTCACTGAACCTCTCGTCTTGGGTCAGGATTGGATCTATGACCAAGCAGTCAATCTAAACCTAAGAAGTGGACTTCTCCAGGTTTGGGTCAATCATAGTCGAGTTACAGTAGAATTAGACAATGGAGCACTCAAGGAACTAGGAAAGGCACAGACTCCTGGTCCTTCCAGGGGTACACATGAAGATGACCATGCTGTTCTTGTCCAAAACTATGTGTTGCAGAGGAATGATATTCGCAAAAAAGGAGTCAGGAATGCAACGGAACTCCCTTCTTTTCCAAAGGCTAGAAGGAGGCAGCAACCCAAGGTGGATCAAAGGCAGAAGAAGCAGGGTACTACCTATGTCCGAGATCAAAAGTACCTGCACAGCAGAATGGCCCAGAAAATAAACCAGGTATGGGTGCGAAAAGGCGAACGACCGGTTGCACCACCGTCAACTACAGGGGCAAAGCCTCTTATTAGTGACCAACAACACAACGCTAATAAGAAGTCTTTCAGAAATTCTTCTGCTAAAGTAAAATCTATTTGGGTGCCCAAGAAGTCGATGAAGGCAAGCCCACAATCAAGACAAATTTGGGTGCCTAAGGCTTGCTTGATGGCACAAGTAGCTACGCTGAGGCCACAACCTAAACAGCATAACGCAGCGACGCATACTGCCAGATTTCACTCGTTCTCGACACTCATGTACACACCAAAACCCAAGAGCGTACATGTAATCAATTGTAAATGGGTCCCAAAAAGGCCTCGTTTTCAAACCACGACACCGAGAAGGCTCTGTAGAGACTCTCCGAAACCGAAGGCAAAGCCCACTCACTGCATTTGGCAGCCTAGGGCCTGTAATAAACCCCCCGACCCCAATTTGTAAATTCATACCCACTTACTAACGGCAGTAGTCTCCTAGGACAACACAAGCACTAACTACACACACTGTCTTCATGCACTTACTAACCACTAACTCACCATCCACCTCATGTTAATGTTGTAACGGGGACAACAACGGATTTATTATGTCCATTACGATGTTAACACTTGGTTCTATATTCTCACAGAACCAACCAGCGAACAAGGCCATGGCAGAAGCAGGTACCAGTTCTCAAGCCGGATCTGGTGCCCAGATTGTGGACATAGAAACACTTCTCCTTGAGCCACGTCTCACCGCAAGACCGCAAGAGCTTCAAGCCGTGCATGTGCTCCCCATTCAGGATCCTCCTCAAGGGCACACTTCTCAAGTAGGTAAGCATGCGCATTGGTTCAGTGATGTTGCGGGACCACTGGGTGATGGAACCTATTTCTGGGAAGCAGAATTGGAATTCAATGGCAAATGGGGTCGATACCACTTTTTCACACGCGAGTTTGAAAGCTATCAAAACGCCGAAGTCATGAGATCAGTATGGATCAAAGCGGGTGTGGACAGTTATTTCAGGGCTCACTTACCAAAGCCGGATTTTTTACGATGTTCATATCTGATCAGTACCATCACGCCAAGCAGGGCCAAAGGAGGCGACAGCACCTTTGTCTTGCCATCACTGCTGCCGGGTAATGAGCTTAAAAGATTCAAGTTGACCCTCAATCTGGTAAGAGAAGCATTGGGCATGTATGGCATGCACATCCCAACAGAAAAGGAAACCATGGTTCCAGGTCGAATGAAGCACAAAGATCTTAATAAGTTGAAGGACATGGTAGCGATGACACCTACCATTGCGCTTCACCTGCGAACCATCATGCAACATTTTGCTTTTCCCGCCCAAGAACGATTCACAATGCCTCCGAAGAAAATATGGTTCAGCTTGTATCTAGCAGAGACAGAAAGCCTGCCCATCAATGTGCCACACTGGATCATAGATCAGATCCACCTAGCCCATCAAAGGTGGAACAAGAAACAGAAGAATGTGCTCCACGGGTGTTGTGCTCTGACCAGAATAATTTATAGATGCTTGGCTTATGACGTGCCTGTTCAGCGGGCACTCGTATGGTCCCGAGTCCAAGAATTCCAGAGAAGACTATCAGCAGCAGGTCCCCCATCAAAGAAGATGAGGGGGGGAGTCCAACTACCCTGTGCTCAACCAAGGGGAGCTACCACTACACCAGAAATCACCCCTCCCCAGACACGACGAGTTAGGCCATTCACAATCCGTCTACCAAGACCAAGCACAGAGGGACCTAATCTGGTGTTTCCACCCATTCCATCAGATTTGGAATTTCCACAGGGATTTACTCTCGAGGACCTCACGGATGAAGAAATTGCCAGATTAATCTATGACTCTAACCTCGAAGCTGAAGCAGAGCGAGCTCAGGAACCACAACCCCAAACAACAACATCGGCCCCCACCCAACCACAAGTTGTAGAAGTCGATGTAGATGAACAAGAGGCAGGAGGAGACGAAGAAGAAGCCGACGAAGAACAACATCAAGAATATGACGAACTCTCCGAGTTAGCAAGTGCCCCAGCATATTCGGCACAAATCAAGAGACTATATCGAACCATGCGACTGGTTCAGGAACAGCATCAGATGTCTCTAGAACAGGGCAAAAGACTCATGAACGACTTGCTAGCTGAGGAAGGCGTGGACGAGTTGTTCATTGAGTCCATGAACCTTCATGCCGACGCCGTAGGACTGGATGAGGCCATTCATGAGGCAGTGGCCTACATTCACAGGTTTGAGAAAAGGGTTCCCGTTCGTCCCAGGAGGTCCGGGAAGCAAATTCACATCAATACATCAGCACCAGGCGAGGCAGCGCAATCAGAAGAATATCAAGAAGCACCGTTGTCACCACCATCCCCACCTCGCACTACCCAATTTACCCCACCACAGGGCACTAGCACTGCCACGTTCACTACCACTACCATTGTCATGGGCATTCCACTCTCTCCGGGAATCCAATTCGGGGGAGTCACCATGCCCACCTTCACCACCCTGTTCACCGATGTCACATCCACTCCACCCACGATTCCCATCTACACTGTCACTCAAACAGTTGACACGATGGAAACATCACCTGCCACAGCACCACTCCCTCCCCCCATGCCACCTTCATCACCCATACCCCCTCCACCCACATCTCCACTTACATCCACATCATTCACCTCTCCCATTCCCGCCCCCATTCCCCCTGCATCTTCACCCCTCCCAGCATTATTTAATGTAAATAACATATTTTTAGCATTAAACCAATGTGTATACCAGCTCCAGAATGAGTACAAAGCTCTGGACAACCGGTATCAGCAACTGGAAACGCACCATCAGAACTTACAAAGACAATTTCACATTCTACAAACAGAAAATGCAGAACTGAATCAACGCTACACGACGCTTGAGCAGGCTCACCAAACATTATTGGAGGCACCCCAACCATCGACAGAATCAGGTGTCAAACAACTAGAAGCTTTGCTCGAGGTATACCAAGCCGATAATCTCAAAGTCCGGCGTAACCTGGCACTTCTCAGAAAACACATGGCGGCCGCCCTTGAAGAAAACAAGAGACTGCAGCAGCAAAATGAAGCAAATCTAGAAGCAGCAATGGAAGGCTCTCCACACGAAATTGATCCAGAGCAGTTTAAAGCTGTGCCCTCAGAGACAATGAAGACCATCTTGGACAGCTATGCAGATCTATTAGAAGCTCATGATGACTTGGAAAGGGAACGTGATGCGCTGCGCAATCAACTCCAAGAGCAACAGACAGCACCCAAAATCACAGAAACGGCCACGGCTTCAGAGGAAGTCAAGACATTGAAAGAGCAGGTGGCCGAATTACAGGCACGATTACTCACACATGAAAGGCAACCCTCTCCAGTTGTCGAACCAGAACCCGAGGATTTGGTACCCATCGAGGTAGATGAAACGTATGAGGAACCTTACGTTCCTATGCCAATGCCAGGTGGTGAGCAAACCGCAGAAGGAATGGATACATCAGAAATTGAAGTACCTGAGTGGCTCCAAACACTAGAGAAAACAGCATCAACTCATGAAGATCGAGTGGCCGTTCAAATCCAATCTATGGCAAAGATAGAGGACACTATTATTAAATCAGAATACTTCCGCAGCATGTCCCACCATAGATGGATAGGAACCAATGATGATCAATACGTGCCATATTGTATACTCCTGGCGGACTACAATGCAGAAATCCAACACAGATGTGGCAAACCTCCAACGTTTGCTACACAATTTGGGCCAGATGACATCCCAGAGAGCGCTCAAAAAGGATCCATTCATCAACCCACTTGGAGGATCCGACTCCTCGAAACCTACCCGGAGATGGTTCGCACCTGGACGAATATGCCTCTTTTTATTAAATATAACCCTTGTTATGTTCCTGTACTCCGCAGACGCACATGGCCAGAGTTTACCATTGCAGTCAAGAATATCAAGGGATGCGCCAAATGGTTAAACTACGTCTATCTAGCACCTCCTCAAGGGCCTCCCACCGTCAATTACATGATTTCCACTATACGGCACTGGAGCATCCGATTAAGGAATACCCCTGATGTAATGGCCCAGATGTGCATGAAAATTTTTGAGTTAATGCTTATTACATTCAGGACATTCAAGAATATCAAGGACCCACACTTCTCAGGCGTCGGATTCCTTACAGGAAACCAAGATTTAGTTTATGACATGAGCACCACTCCTTCCATAGAGGTGATATATGCTTGGCACGCCAGAATAAAATACCTCCCAGCCTGCTTTAAACAAACATTCCAAGAGATGTTCATAACAGGGTTCTGGGAATACCACTCAGAAATATTTGTACCCAGACCCTCACATCTCCTCCATTTATTTGCTGTGGAGCGAACCATTCACTCAGAACAGTTACGGGTGCCACATCCAGATGTCCCAGGGCCAGTCAATTGGGATGCATTGCTGACAGATCTAGCAAGGGGACTCAGGTTAGAAGAACACCACCTCGCCGCCGATGTTGTACAATACTACGTCCAAAAAGCAGCTAGACAAGGGTCTGTCAGGGGCGACAGACGCGAGAGTGGGGGGGGGTGTTGGCAGTAGCCTTGGTACACCAGGACTTACAAGACGTGAAAGTCAAAGAAGGGAGTCAGAGCGAAGGGACAGCACAAGCAAACAGGGCAGTCAAAGAAGATCTGGCAAGTAGGCCAATATTTTTTCAAGACATTAATACAAATCAAAGAGATGGACATGCAGGGAGGAAGAGCAAGTAGGGAGCTCGAAGATATGTATGGCAGATCACTAGAAGAAATCCCTACAACAACAGTGATTTTTATCACTAACAACCATTGTAAATATCATTTCACATTTTTGTAGCTCCATTTTGTGCAAGCCAAGGAGTCCTTGAGCTTGAGGAGCCTTAGAAGTAGTTGCGTACCAATTTTCGTAATTTTTAGATCTCGTTTGAGCCCCCAAATAAGCCCTGGAACCTAATTTTTAACTAGGCCGGACACTAGGTCTGGACAGGGCCAAAAGCTAGTTAAAAACTATAAAAAGAGCTAGAGAGCTCATTTTTGGGGTTAGATGGTAATTGAAACGAACTTGTAAGAGCATTTTGAAAGTAATTTAAAAGCTCCATTGATTCTCACTCTTTGTCTTGCCTTGTGAGCGCGTGTGTGTGTATGTGTGTGCATGCTTGTGTGCTTCTCACTCACGCACTTGTGCCGCCACTTGCTCGGGGTCTTCATACCATCCTCACGTCTTCCCGGATTGACATTAAAGGAGGTGCTACTCATCATTGAGCTACAGTGAGACCGCAATCCCTTTCCATGACCGATGTGTAACCCGTGTAGCCAAGTGTCGTGAAGTGATTGATGCAATGATTATTTGCAAAAGTAATGCAGGTCTCTAGATACTTACATGGTCATATTATGCATACATTTCTTGATGAGCCGTTATTATGCATGATGTGGGGTTTGGGTGTATGAATTTATACAAGGTTTGGTTGAGGGTGAATTAGTACAAGGGTGGAGTTTAAACGGGGTGGGAAAATTGTTAGATACTGGGGTACAAGAAGACGTCTGGATACGTTTCGGTATCCATTTCCTAAGAGTCTTTGAGTGGGTGGTATGTTTCTGCTGAGGTACAAAAAGTGGTATCGGGTTTGGTGGTATTGAAGGATGAAAAGGTTTCTGAGGGGTATATATTACATGGCTTGAGGGTTGGGATATAATACATTGTTTGGGTACCCAAATCTGCATGGGTGTGGGTCTATGGATAAGATATTTCTTGGCGATCCAAATCTGTCGAGTACTGATACGTGTAGAAGAAGATCGAGGGGACTTTGGATGCGAACTCTGCTTCTGTTGCAACTTTATCCTGTTCTCGTCTGCAGTGTTGCCAATAGCCTGTGGTTGCTGTCCTTTTGGCACCCATATTTGTTTCGTGCCACTTGTTCTGTGATGTTGATACTGCTGCTTTCTTTGCCTTGTCTGGTGATGTCGTCGGTCTGGGTTCCTCTGTTGTGGTTGACTCGTTCGTGGTTGGGTTTGAGAGGTCCATTGGACTCTCTGCTTTGGAAAAGAAGGGAGATCCAACACTTGCGTGACCTGCCCATTAGGAAGTGATTCGTTCTTTATCTTTAATCTAGGCCAGTCCGCAGCAAGTTTGGAAGGATGAGCACCGCAAGGGGTTGTGCTCATTTGGCCGCAGATGCAACCCACCTGACCGCTGATTGTGTTCATCTGCCCTAGCGGTTGGGTAGCTGCCCCTTCTAGTTTGCAGGAAGCCCCAGGGAAGATCTCCTGTCGTCCTTCTGATTGACAATTGTCCCTAGCCAAGCCCGAGTGGGTTGGTGTAGACCTAACGTGACTGGTCTGACCCAAGATCTTCCGGTCTTCCGTTGCATGCGTTTCATAGGGTCGAGGGTTACAAACCTTAATCGGAATGCAATTAGGGAAGTCAAGCGGTATCACTCGCTTCTGTTCTAAGGTTCCAATATGTAGGGAGCCTTGTCTAAGATTTAGGTCCACTGAGTGATCGTATAGCCAATCTTGGCCAAGGATTAGGGGTTCTATCAGGTCGTCATCATGGCACACTAGTAGCTTCGCTGTCATGGTCACATCCTTAATGAGGATAGGAAGGTCCACCTCACCCATGCAAGGGGTTTCCATGCCTCCTAGGCCTATGAGGTATGCCTCAATTGGCCGCATTGCTATTCCTGAATCCTTATAGTGGGACCATCTAATCGCACTAGTCGTAGCACCTGAGTCAATTAAAGCCCTGAGCTCTTGGCAGGGGTTGTCGTGCTCTAGCCGGACTGTAATGAATGGTCTCCTGTCCACTATACTAGGATGAGTGGTTGACTTTACTTGACACATGGCCATGGGATATCTGGGTGTAGTTTCCAGATGGTCATAATGTTCTCTCTCTAGTCCTTGTCTTCTTAACTTCATGCGTTTAATGCGTTCTATTGCTTCTGCCTGAGCTTCCGCTCGTATTCTATTTTCTTCCTCCTTACGCTTCTTTGCCAACATGAGTCGTCTAAGCATATCCTCAGTAAGAGGTTCCTGATATAGCTTGACTCTACAACCACTAATATAATTAGGCATTATATCTCCTTCTAAAGTGGCTAATTGTACTGCTCCGCTTGTTGAGAGTCTGTTAATGATCATAGGTCCATAACCTCGCTTTTCTAACTTACGTGCGTGTTGCTTTAGCGTATATACTAGAACTAAATCTCCTTCTTTTAGGCCTTTATCCTTCACATGCGCATCAAAATATGCTTTCTGTCGCTTCTTGGCTACGTATATGCCTGCTGCTGCCTTTAGCCTGGTTTCTCCTAATCGTTCCAAGTCCATTATTCTTGCTGATAATTCATGGCCGGTCCACTGATGTTCTTGTGCAACCTTAAGGGTCGGTATCAAGAAGTCCAAAGGAAGCACTGCATTCTGACCAAAAACCATATGAAAGGGAGTTGCATTGAGTACGGTCTTGTAGGCCACTCGATATGCCCAAACAACGTGATGTAACTGTTTGTCCCAATCTGAACGTTTGTTGTTCACGAGTTTCGTCAGTACGTTACAAAGGATCTTATTAGTGCTTTCAGCCTGACCATTGGCCTGAGGATGATATGGTGCGGATTTCTTGTGAATCACCATAAAATCCTGTAACAAATATTCAATGACTTGGTTTAGAAAGTGAGTGCCTCGATCGCTCACTAACTCTATAGGCAATCCATATCTTGTAAAGACATTTTCAAATAAGAATTTTGCAGTTGTGTGTGCATCATTCTTTTTTGTGGCTTTTGCCTCTACCCATTTGGTAAGATAATCTGTGGCAACAATAATGTATTCCGCATGTGTACCTTTTGCAGGGGGGTTAATGGGTCCTACAAAGTCTATACCCCACTTAGAAAATGCACGTCCGCCCATCATGGGTTTCAATGGCATTTCATCTCTGCGAGTAGGAAACTGAGTTCTTTGGCACACATCACATCTCTTAACATAGGTATGAGCATCCATGTGAAGAGTGGGCCACCATAATCCTGCAAAGAGGATGGCTTTGATTATCCTATGGGGTCCAAAATGACCTCCTGCAACACCTTGGTGTGCAGTCTCTAGTATGCTCAGATAATCGCTCTCATGAACACATTGTCTTAGATATCCATCTCGTCCTCTTTTGTATAGGTTATCGCCAATAAGTGAATAATCTTGAGCTTCCTGCTCTAGACTGCGTTGTCGTGCTAAAGTCATTCCTTGAGGGAATGTGTTTGTCCTCAAGTATGTCACTAATTATTCACTCCAGTCTGGTGTGAGAGACACGTGGTACAATGTAGCATGCTCTACTGGTGGTCTTTCACAACAAACATTGCATTCCTTACACAACCTGTAGACATCTGCTTCCATCGAAGGCCAATATACTCCTAATCTATGCAGAGTCTGTAATGTTCGATGTTTTGAATGATGTTGCTTTAATGCACCTATGTGTGCTAATTGCAACCAATTCGCATGTTCTGATTCATCTACACAACAAGCAAGAATCTTTTGATTATCCTGTTTATATATGCTTCCTGCCATTATTTGGTACCTCTGAGACTTGGTAATCTCTCCCTCTTTGATCTTTATTCTAGGATTCTTGGGTCCATATGTGAGAATAGGGACTAAAGGCTTAGCCCATTCTGGTGCTATCTCAAGGTTAAACAAATATGCATCTGGTAGATCATCCGCTACTCCTTGAGGAGCTTCTCCTGAGGTTAATCTTGAAAGGTGGTCAGCTCTAAGATGTGTCTTTCCTTTCCTGACTACGACTTCAAAATCATACTCCATGAGTAATAGAAACCAACGTATTAATCGTCCTGTGTTACATGGTTTGTTGACTAAGTACAATAGGGCTTGATGATCTGTAAAGAACTTGAATTTATTGGCCAACAAGTAGTGCCTAAACTTCTTTACTGCGTAGATCATCCCTAATCCTTCTCGTTCCGTTGTGGTGTAATTTCTTTCTGCTGCGTTCAATTGTCTACTAGCGTAAGCTATGGGGAGATCTATGTTACCTTCATTCGTGGGTTGTGCTAACACACATCCTATGGTGTAATTGGATGCATCCACATGTACATGGAATGGCTTACTCCAATCCGGGGTTGTCAATATAGGTGTTGAGCACAAGCGTCGTTTAAGTTCATTGAATGAATTTTCACATTCATTTGGCCATTCAAAATTGGTTAAAAGAGAGTACAAAGGCTTGGCTATGATTGCATACATGTGTATGAATCTCCTATAATAACCGCAATGGCCCATAAATGCCTGTACCTCTTTCACATTAGTTGGTCTAGGTAAATCTGCAATTACCTTCACCTTTTCTTCATCCATAGAGATTCCATTTTTTGACACAATGTGTCCTAGAATTTTGCCTTGTCTGACCATGAAAACGCATTTTTCTGGGTTCAAACAAACCTGATATTCTCGACATTTGTCAAATATTTGTCTTAACTCTGGGATATGTGTCTGTCTTACATTTGAATGTGCACATAAGTCATCGACATAAACTTCCAAACTCTTGCGTAAGAATTCCTTAAAAACATGACACATGAGTCGCTGGAAAGTGGCGGGTGCATTTGTTAAGCCAAATGGCATCACATGAAATGCAAATATGCCCCATTCAGTGGCAAAAGCCGTCTTGTGTTGATCTTCTGGAGCAATGGCTACTTGATTATAGCCTGAAAATCCATCAAGAAAGCTGTAAACTTCCTTGCCCGCAACTCTTTCCAATAGATGTTCCGTGATAGGAAGAGGATAACTATCTCTAATCGTTGCGGCATTAACTTTTTTAAGGTTAATACACACACGCAATTTTCCATTCTTCTTGGGCACAACCACAATGGGGGATACCCATTCGGTATGCTCAATTTCGTAAATGAATCCTACTTCTATCAAGCGATCTATCTCCTCTTTAATCTTCGCAGCGTAGTTATCATTATACGTGTACGGTTTCTGTTTGGTCGGTTTTGCACCTGGAGTCATAGGGATTCTATGAGAACATATATCTGGATCTACTCCTTTCAAATCTTTGTAACTCCACGCAAAAACATCTCTATATTCGCGCAATAGGGCAACTAGCTCTTCTTCTTCTTCCTTCGACAAATCATGCCCTATGTATGTACATTTTTCTTCTTCTACTTCAATAGCAACTATTATTTTCTTGGTTTTCTCTCGGTTATCATATACTTGTCCGTCATTCGCCTTTCTATTAGGCATTCGTACCATGATTCTTCTATCTTCGATTTCATATTTCTTGAAATTCTCGGGTACTTCAAATAAAGATTCTTCTTTTTCTGACATGGTTTCTTTCTTCTTTCTTTTCTTGCATTCGCTTTTAGTAGTCACTTGAGTGGCTAACCTTACCTCATTCGTAATTTCCTCGTGTCTCTGAGTGTGAGTCTCTACTTCGAAAAAATATTCTTCCTCTGATGCAAATGGAGAGTCCATGATAATTGATTCTAAATCAAAATCGCTTGCATCCTCGAATGCATCAGTGTTAGGTTCACATTCTTCTAAAATTGCATCGCACATGATTGGCTCTATCGTGAAAACTGATATGTCATAGCCATCCTCGTCACAGTGGGGTGTCCATTGTTCTTCATTGATGGCTACGTCCATGGTTGCTAGGATTTCTACCCAACCATGGGGTTCAAACTCTTCGTCTGGGAATACTACAGGTGCGTAAGCTGGATCTTGAAGGGTTCGTGGATGTTGTTCTGCACCTAAGGTCCTTGCTTCTAATCTTTCTTCCTCTTGTTTGGCCACTTTACACATCCATAAATGAGTATCCTCATGCAACCAAGAAGGATCTGATTCTAAGGAATGCACGGATTCCGTTTCTACTGGTGTCTTATGGATGGTATTCCATTGTATTGGGGGTACATCTCGATGTGAATAGTCTTTAAGATTGACTTTGGTAGTCACTCCTAAATGTTGCAAGTACAAAGAATTAGTTCCCCAATCTTGTACAATTTGCAACTGACGCATGAATGGTCATCCCAATATCATCTCATAAGCATGGTTTTTACTAAAATCACAAATGGCGAAAGTATGCTCAAATTCTACACCACAAGTGGTGAGAGATATGCCTTCTAGTAAGCCTAATGGTTTTTCTATGTGTCCATCAGCCATTTGTAGCTTCATCCTGGTGGGTCTCAATGCTGGCTTACCCCAACGTCTCCATAAAGCGGTGGTAGCTATGGCTACTCCAGCTCCTGAATCTAAGATGGCTTTCGTGGTGTAGCCTTGATGGGTTATCGGAAGATAAGTGTTACCTTCCTCTCCTTCGCTTACATCTCCAATCTTTTCTACGGGTATTTCTGGTACCTTATTTTGTGATCCTATTTGTGAGGGAGTAGTAGCAAGCTCGGGGAATTGATTTGCTACATGCTTCCACAATTCTGGTTTTACCTTTAACAACTCCTCTAGAGTGAGGTTACATTGTACTTTAGTGCTCTTGATCACTTCCGTGTTTCTAGGGATTACTGACTCTTCATTCCTCACTATTATCGTGGGTGCTCTCATACTAATAGACTTTGCTTCCCAAGGTCCTGTGAACTGAGGTAATTCTTGTAAAGAATTAGATTCAAATCTTGTGTGTTCACTCAGTTTTTCTTCCTCTACAGCATCGTAAATAGAGGGGATGTCTTGGGGAAATTGTTCCTGCAAGTCGTCTATTTCTTGAATAGGAGGATGGGTTCCTGGTTCCTTTCTCCATTTCTCTTCTTGGATTTCCCTCAAAAATTCATGTTAGTACCTATGTATGGAAGACAGGTTGTCTTGACTTTCTGTATTGGGTACTTGAGACAGGGATGGTGCATTCCTTTCTTGTGTCTCTGGGACAATAGGGTTCCTGTGCTGATCCTTTTTCTCTTTGCTTTCAATCAAATATTCTAGCCTCTCCATTAGTCCTTGAAAGTGTAATTCCGGTTTTGCCATGTTATTCCAATTGAGATATCTAGAGGCTTCGAACAAAGCTTGTGCTAGTTCTACCATTTTCATGCACAGTTTAGTTCTCTCAATTTCTAGATCAGCTCGAGGGTAGTTTTTGCTCATTTCAGCTACCTGAGGTCCCTCTTTTAATCTAGCCTGATATGCACGAAACATCATGTCTAGATTTTCTGGTATGGGTTCCGCTAAAACTGATCCTGATTTCTGAGCTGGATTCTCTTGATTCAATTCATGTGAAGTCAATTCTTGGATTTTGGCTCTAGATTCCTTCCAACTCCGTTATCTTTTTACTCCACTTTCTCTTTATTCTTTCTCTAGAATCTTTCCAAGATTTTGTCTTTTTGCTACTAGATTCTGCAACTTCACTAGTTCCGGCTACTTTCTCTTGATTAAGCTGTTGGTTTTGTAAGAGCGCTCGGGCTCTTGTTATAGCTTGGATAGGCACGTATGTAGGGTTGGATCCATCTGCATTATTTACAATACCTATCACGTTGATCGGTGTCACATTCGAAGCATTAACTGGATTTTTTGGACAATCTTTGATTATGTGCTCTTTGCCACAATCAGCACAAAAGCCTTGTATGTTATAGTACTGTGATTGTCTTGCTAGTGGAGGATGTGGACAATCCTTTATGAAATGATCTCCTTGGCACCTAAAGCATGGTCCTCTAGGGCCCTGTGGTCTCTGTTGTCTTAATTGGGGCCGTGGATTTGGGTTTGTGTACATCACATTAGCATAGTCGGGCTCCCAACTAGGTTCCACTGGTGGACTATCATAATGATATGTCTCCACGTGTTCTGGTGACTCTGTGTAATAAGCGGGTGGACTATCTACATGCGTAGAGTCAAAACTGTTTGAGTGTGGGTCACTCTCTGTGATCAAAGGTGACGAAGGCACTAAAGCCCTACTTAGGTTCTCTTCTGCAGCAGCGTATTTGACTGAGATGACATTCGCTGGTGGGGGTGGCTGCTGAGCTAAGACAGGTTGAGGTCTCTATTGAGCCTGGTATGGGTAGTTCTGAGGAGGCCTATAGTAATAGGGCTGAGCATTGTATTGGCCTTGATACCTACCTGGCTGGGAGTATGCTTGCGGATAGTTCTGTCTCGCGGTTTGTTTGTTGTATGGGCAGTCCTGAGCCGTATGATTCGTGTATCTTCTTTCAATTGTACAGTATTGGCCACTAGGGTTGGCTTGTGGTTGTGGTGTATTAGGACACACATTTGCCATATGGTCACCACCACAGGTGTAACAACGCTTGTTTGTTAGCACCCTAGGTTTACTAGAAACTCCTAGTTTCTAGGCCACTTTTTCTGCTAGGTCTTCTATTGAGCTAGACAATTTTGTGGATGCTAGAGATGAACAGTCTGAGTCCTTATAGACCTTTGAGAGTTGCAACTCGTCTCCTAAGTTGTCCTCAATGTCTATACAAATTCTTACACATTGCTCTAGCGTTCTGGGTTCTTTTAGGTACACATAGGAGCGTAGTTTAGAGCTCAGCAAGCCATCTAGAAACAATGACACTTGCTTGGCTTGTGAGGGTAGCTCTTGCATTGGACATTGTTCAACATATTGTCTAAACCTACGTCCTGCCAGTCTGACTGTTTCCTGAGGGGTCTGTTTAAAGCTATGAATCAATGAAGACGTGTCATGTCTAATCCCACTTTTAGAGAATTCGGTGATGAATGACTCTAAAAAGTGATGGATGTCTCTAAATTGCCTTTGTTGCAGAGGTTGGAACCAAGTTAAAGCTGTATTCTTTAACGTTAGTCCAAATGCGTTGTATTGCGTGAACATGTCTTCAACTTGTTCGGCTCTTAGTACTTGCTTGAATTCTGCGACATGGTCATAGGGATCTCCTGTCCCATCAAAGTAATTCTTCATTGATTTTACTAACTGTGTGGGTCTCAATATTCTTGCGTGTTCGCGTGGTCTATGTAGAGGGAAATCATCTCTACCACCTGGTATTCCATGATCTCTTTGTCTATCCGCTCTATTAGTGTCCGTGGTTGTTCTATCTCTCCCTATGGGATGAGTGAAGCTTACTTCGGGTCTCTCTTTATTTCCCTCTCTTTGATCTCCATGGGCTGAGGATGTTCCTGCCCCTTGTTGACTTGTATTCATGTTCGTTCTAGATGGAGGGAATACCAATTCACCTCTCCATGTGTATGTGTTTTTAGCACGGTCAGGTACCACAAAGACTCTTTCTGAAGTCTCATCCAGGTATACAACCTTTCCAGGTGTATCTGGGTCCTTGAACTCGTATATCGTGATGATACCTACCTCACTAAGTAGTTCTGTCTTGTATCTCCAAAAGGCTTCACCAGTTTCTTTATTTACAAACAACTCTATGCTTCTGTTGTCCTGAGGGATCCAATCCGGAATTAGTACTCGTGTCAGTACAGATTTCCCTCTAGGTGTTCTAGGCTCTTCTAATGGTTCTTTTCCTTGAGATTTTGTTTCCGTCTCTGGCTGAATCACGCCAAACTCGTTGGTATTGTTTGGCTGCGTACTTAAGATGTACATCGTTCCTTCCTTGTCTATGTACGCGTCTCTCTCGAATTTCACCACTGGATGTTCCAATCCAATGGGTTGATCGGGGTTGTGCATTTGCACCACTTGCCTTTGCAAACCGTCCTCATAGATGCGAGCACCTAATCGGTTGGTTCGGAGAAACTCTAGTTGCGTTCTATAGGGTCCTTTTGGTTTTTCTAAGTAGGCTACATTCGACCCTCCTTCTGGTCTATCTGTGCTAAATGCCATTTCTGATTCACTAGTATCTGAGCTCTCGTAGGGATAACTAGTGTTCAATTGTTGAGCCCACGATTGTGCAGTAGTTCTTACATTGCCTCTGATGATCTAAGGCTTCGTCGGTCTGCCTTACCTATATATTTGCCCGATCTAAGGTTCATTAATTTTCTTCCTTGCACACTCAGTACACGCTCAGATCGTCAATGATTCTTTGTTATTACTATCTTGATTCTTTTTAAATTTCTTTAGATTCTTGTCTTAATGTATGCGTGAGGAATTCGACTTTTCGTTATAATTTTGAGTTCTCGTTCCGTCAGACTTAGGTTCTTTCCTTTAGGTTTTCGTGTCACACACCTTTACTTGTAGTCTTAGACTTGAAAGAATTAAATATCTTGAACTTGAGGCGTTCCTATCGTCGTTAATCCACAACACTACCATTTATCCTAGGCTAAGAATTGACTGAGGGGGTTGAGTAATCTTCCAACCTCGAGTCAGCTTTTCTGGTTGCTCTGATGCCCAAGAAGCCGCGCTTCCCAAGCTTTATGCCCTTCACAGCCTTGCCTTGGTTGCCCTTGATTGCCCTTGCTAGACCTGGACAAATCCAATATTAGACCAATTCATAGTTGGATGATCAAGCACTTAAGCATATACACCTTTTAAGTCCCTTCCCTTTTTGCCCAACTTTTCAATGTTTGCCCCCTGGCTTTCTAGTCCCAAACTAGGTCAACCTCAAAATAGCTTATCTAAAAATAGATGTATTCTTTAAGAAAAAAAGAGTTGAGATCACGTAGTACTCGTCAAGAGCTTTCTAACGAGCTATTAAGCTCAAAAAACGGACTTCGGATGAAAAAGTTATGACCGTTCAGGCCCTGGGGGGTAAAAACTGACAAACAAGTTTTTCTCCAAATATGAGCTAAGGGGTCTCTTATGAGTCTAATCACCCAAAAATTTCCCAAAAATAGCCCCAAAATTGGCCAAAAAATGAAACCCTAAAATTTGCGATGGGGGTGCACAATCGGGATGGTCTGAGATGATCGCGATGGTCTGGGACCGTCGCGATGGCGTGAGGGTGCACCGTTGCGATGGCGTGGACTTGGACAATCGCGATGGCGTGGAATTGCACAATCGCAATGGTCTGAACTTGCACAATCGCGATGGCGTGAGGGTGCACCATCGCGATGGCGTGAATTTGCACAATCGCGATGGTCTGAAATTGCACAATCGCGATGGTCTGAACTTGCACAATCGCGATGGCGTGAAATGGGACCGTCGCGATGGCATGAACTTGCACAATCGCGATGGCGTGAAATGGGACCGTCGCGATGGCGTGAACCTGGACAATCGCGATGGTCTGAAGTTGCACCGTCGCGATGGCGTGAAAGTGCACAATCGCGATGGCGTGAACTTGGACAATCGCGATGGTCTGAAGTTGCACCTTCGCGATGGTCTGGGCGCGATGGCGTGAGCCAACCGCGATGGTCTGAATTTTTGAAGTGTCGCAATGGTCTGAAGTGCACCGTCGCGATGGTCTAGATTGCCACGTGGCACCGTCGGCGTGATGGCGTGACACAATCGCGATGGTCAGAGACCGTCGCGATGGTCCGGCCAAGCCGTCGCGATGGCGTGAGCCAATCGCGATGGTGTGACACAATCGCGATGGTCAGAGACCGTCGCGATGGTCCACCAAACTGTGATTTTTTGAGATGCAGCTATGGATTCCTACACACGCAGGGGTCGCCTACACAGTGGTGAACTCGCCTTCCTCAAAATCCGAACTTTGCAGACCATCGCGATGGTCTGACACAGTCGGAAATTTCTGACAGAAATTGAAAATTTTACCTTTTCCAAGCTTTCCTGATGCTCTGGAGCTCTGTACCTGCAAGAAAACTCAAGAAAACAGAAGCACATGCAAGCACAAAAGCTCTCTCTCACTCTCTCGCATGCACAAATGAGGGGAAATGAGGAGAATGGGTGGATATGGTGAATTTTCTGATTTTTTTTGGAGATGAAGATGATGATGCGGTGATGAAGATGGAGTGTGGGGGAGGTGAAAAACACTAAAAACTAAGTAAAAACAACAACAAAAACTGAAATTTTTACCTTCCAACGCCACTTCTTGCTATACTCTTACCATCACACATTCGTCCTAGACTCGATCCCCGGCAACGGCGCCAAATTTGGTGTTGCTCTAGCACAATGGTGAGAACCACGTTAAGAAGCTCCACCTCCTTAATGTCAATCCGCGGAAGAGATAGGAGTGATATGAAGATCGTGAATGTGAGATGAAGTGAGAGTGAAGGTGAGAAGCATAGAAATGCACACACGCATGCACACACACTACGAAGAGACAAGCAAGACACAATGGAAGGTGGGAAATTAGCTCTATTACTCAAGAACACTATTACAAGCTCAAAATAGCTCTAAGCTCACACTAGCCAACCTCAAAAATGAGCTCTCTAGCCCTTTTTATAGTTTCTAGACTAGTTTTGACCGGTTTCACATCTAGTGACCGGCATAGTTAAAAATTAGGTCCTAGATGCTATTTGGAAGGGTAAACGGTATCTAAAAATAACGAAAATTGGTACGCACATTCTACCTAAGCTCCTCAAGCTCGAGGACTCCTCGGCTTGCACAAAATGGAGCTATGGATTACAAAATGGGGTTTTCTATGATACATATGTTACAATTAGTGATAAAAATCACTGTTGAATGTTTTGAAAAGTGATAAAAACATATTTGTTTGAGAAATTGATCCGACTGGCTCCCTGCTCCGTCGTTACATGCTTCCGTGGCGTCTGTGCCTCTGGCTGCTTCCAACAGCTCGTGTTTACATTTGTTCGCGATGGGGGGAAGACTAACTCATCTCTCCATGTGTAGGTATTTCTCGCATGATCTGATACTACAAATACTCATTCTGAAGTATCATCCAGGTATACAACCTTTCCATGTGTATCTGGGTCCTTGAATTTGTAGATCATGATGGGGCCTACCTCACTAGGTTGTTCCATTCTGTACCTCCAAAATGCTTTGTCAATTTCCTTATTCAAAAACAACTCTATGCTTGTATTATCTTGAGGGATCCATTCTAGAATTAATACTCTTGTCAGTACAGATTTCCCTCTAGGTGTCTTAGGTTCTTCTCCTAATGGTTCTTTTCCTGGGGTTCTTGCTTGCGTATCTAACTGAACTACACCAAACTCATTGGTATGATTTGGCTAAGTACTTATGATGTACATTGTTCCTTCTTTGTCTATGTATGTGTCTCTCTCAAATTTCACCACTAGATGATCTAATCCAATGGGTTGATCCGGATTGTGCAATTGCACCACTGATCTTTGCAAACCATCCTCATAGATGCGAGCACCTAAGTGGTTGGTTCAGACATACTCTAATTGAGTTCTGTAGGGTCCTTCAGGTCTTTCCAAATATGCTATGTTTAACCCTTCGCCTGGTCTTTTTGTGCTAAAAGACATTTTCGATTCACTCGTATCTGAGTTCAACTCGTAAGGATAACTATTCAATTGTTGAGCCCACGAACGTGCAGTAGTTCCTACACTTGCTTCTGATGATCTAAGGCTTTGTCGGTCTATCTTACGTATATGCTTGCTTGATTTAAGGTTCATGAATTTACTTCTTGGCACTCTCTGATTGTCAATGGTTCTTTGTCCTTAATTACTTATTTCTTTTTAAATTCCTTTAAATTCTTCTCTTGTCTTGAATGTATTTGTCAGGAGTGGACTTTTCTTTGTACTTTTGAGTTCTTATTCCGTGAGAATTAAGTTCTTTCCTTTAGGTTTTTGTATTACACACTTTCATCTTAGTCTTGGATTTTAAAAAGTTAAGTCTCTTGAACTTGATGTCTTCCTATCGTCTTTCTAGTTTAATCCACAATGCTACCGCTTAGCCTAAGCTAACAATTGACTAAGGGGGTTGAGTATTCTTCCAACCTCAAGTGAGCTTCTTTGATTGCTCTGATGCCCAAGAAGTCACACTTCCCAAGCCTTGAGCTCTTCACTGAATTGCTTTGATTGCCTTTGATAGCCCTTGCTAGACCTGTAAAAAAATCCAGTGTTTAGACCAATCCTCAAATTGATGATCAAGCACTTTGATATATGCACCCTTTTTAGGTCCTTTCTCCTTAGGCCCAATTTCTCCAATGCCCCCTTTCTTTTCTAGTCCCAACAATGGTCAACCTCAAATGAAAAAGATATGAGCGTTCAGGCCCTTGGGGCTGAAAACTCACAAACAGGTTTTTCTTCAAATATGAGCTAAGGGGTCTCCAATAAGTTTAATCACCCAAAATTCTCTCAGAATAGCCTCAAATTTGCCCAAAAAATGAAACCCTAAATTTGGCATTTTGGGTGAACAATCGCAATGGTCTGGGACTGTCGTGATGGCTCACGTGAATAGTTGCAATGGCGTGGTAAAATCGCGATGGTCCGATCCACACACACATACACACACACATATAGGAGATAAGCAAGACACAGTGGAAGGTAGGAAAATAAACTCTATTACTCAAGATCTCAATTACAAACTCAAAATAGCTCTAGGCTCTTCTCTATCATACAAGCTAACCTCTAAAATGAGCTCTCTAGCTCTTTTTATAGATTCTAGACTAGTTTTGACTGGTTTCACATCTAGTGACCAGCATAGTTAAAAACTAGGCTCTAAGTGCTATTTGAAGGTCTAAACGATGTCTAAAAATAGCCAAAATTGGTAGGCTCATTCTACCTAAGCTCCTCAAGCTCGAGGACTCCTCGGCTTACACAAAATGGAGCTATAAATTACAAAAGTGGTTTTTTCTATGTTACATATGGTACAAGAGTGATGAAAATCATTGTTGAGAGTTTTGAAAAGTATTATAAAACATAATTCTTTGAAAAAATAATATGTCTGGCTCCCCACTACTTTGGTGTGATCTGCCTTCACATACTTCCTCGTCGTCTGTGCCTCTGGCTACTGCCAACACCATCATTTGAGCATATCTTCACATTTGTGTCCATAGGTTGAGTGAATGGTTTGCATTCACTCATTCCAAATCTAAAAAGAACATCCAATGTGTACCTTCTTTGCATCAAGTAGATACCATCTTTCCCATATACTACCTCAATGCCTAAAAAATATTTCAGCTCACCAAGATCTAAAATTTTGAACTCCTTACCAAGTTTTCTTTTAACTCTTGTATTCCTACAACATTACTTCCTATTGTGATGAGATTATCAACATATATGCATATGTATACCTACTTGCCTTCTTCTTTCTTCACGTAGAGAGAAGGATCTACACTACTTGGACTATACCTACACCTTGTGAGGTACCCAACCAATCTTTGGTTCCAAGCATGTGGTGATTGCTTCAGCCCATACAAAGCTTTCTTCAATCTGCAAACAAAATCTAGATTCTTTTTATCTTCAAATCCAATGGGTTGATTCATGTATTTCTCGTATTGAAGTTCACCATTGAGAAAATCATATTTTATGTCAAGTTGGTACAATGGCCATGTCCTTGCTGCACTCACTACAATCAAGGTTCTAGTTGTTCCCATCTTTGCAACCGGGTTGAGAGTCTCTTCATAGTCGATGTCGTAAGTTTGCTTGAATCCTTTTGCTACTAGTCTAGATTTATGCCTAGCTAGAGAACCATCAGCATTTCTCTTTATTTTAAACACCCATTTATTTGGAACGATCTTCATACCTTTAGCCTTTGGAACTAGCTCCCATGTGTGATTGTCCTTGAGATCTTTTATCTCTTCTTGCATAACTTGATGCCATTCTTTTTGTGTACATGCTTCTTCATATGCATCTGGTTCTTTGTCTTTAACCACCTGTGTCATATATGCAAAATTCTTTGCAATAAAACTATCATAGCTTAGCCTTTGAATTGGATACCTTGCTCTTGAAGTCCTCCTTTCATTTCCTTTTGAATATTGCTTCTTCAAATAGTTCAACTTTACCTTTGGTGTAATCACCTCTTCATACTCTTCTTCACTTGCATTTGAGTCACTATTTTGGGCAACACTTTCAACTTCAAGTCTTTCATAACCTGATGTTGGTGATGAGGAATGATTCCTTAGTCTCCCCTTCCATGTTGAGCTTTCTCCATGTAATGTAGAAGCTTCTGGACTAGACATTTGAGTGCTTGTTTGCTGAAATTCTTCTTTGACAGCACCTCCATTATCTTCATAATTTTCTTCAAGAATCTTCTCTTTCCCTTTGTCTCCAAACCATGGTCCTAGCTCATCAAATACCACAACTCGTGAGACTCATAGCTCCTTTGTCACTGGATTGTAGCACCTATATCCTTTTTGTTCTGATGAATATCCAATGAAAATACATTTTTTTGACTTTGGCTCAATCTTTGTCCTTAGTTCAAGAATGTGAACATAATACACACATCCAAAAACTTTGAGATGTGTAAGGTTAGGTTTCTTACCGGAATAAACCTCCTCGGGATTTAAATTATGCACTAAAGTTGTTGTGCACTTGTTCATCAATAAACTACCATACTAGCTGCTTCAACCCAATAGTTTAGTGGAACCTTCATCTTGTTGAGCATGTATCTTGCAACTTCTATGATATGTCTATTTTTCCTTTCAGCAATTCCATTTCGTTGAGGTGTGTAACTACATGTAAATTGTTGTTTGATGCCATTTTCATAAAGAATTCTAAAAATTCTTTGGAGAAATATTCTCCTCCTCCATCAGACCTCAAGGTCCTTATGTACCGTCTTGTTTCCTTTTCTATCTGTGCTTTAAATCTCTTGAACATAGAGAACACATCTGATCTTTTTTTTTAATGCATAACATCCATACTTTTCTTGAATGATCATCAATAACAGTGAAAAAATATCTATTAATAGCCATGGATGGTTGTTGTGATGGTCCCCATACATCCGTGTGTATCAAGTGGAGGACATCCCTTGCCACATAGTTGATCTTCTTGAATGGTTGTCGAGTTTGCTTTCCTAGTTGCCATGCTTCACAAAACTCATGTAGCCCAGCATCATTGAATCTTGGAAGGCCTCTTACCACTTCATGGTTGCTCATGTCCTTGAGCTTGAAAATGTTGATATGTCCAAACCTTTTGTGCCATCAATTTCAGCAATCCTCTTGTTTCCAAACGTAAAAATACATCACCTTTCCATGTGGTTGTTGAATGTCCAAAGTGAACATCCTACCTTCTTTCCTTCCTTGAGCAATGACCTTGAATCCTTCCTTTGGATTCTTTATGAAGCAGCCTTTTTCATTGAAGATAACATGATATCCTTTCTCTACCATTGTCCTACTGAAATCAAATTCTTTGCAATAGTAGGAACATGAAGAACATCATTCAATACCTTTTTGCCTCCAAGCTTGATTTCTCCAACATGCTCAATTGTGTGTTGAGTTTCATCACCGGTCTCTACACATCCTTTTCCACTTGGAGCTTGTAGATTTGTGAATAAATCTCCTTGGCATGGCATATGATTGCTGCAACCTAAATCTATAGACAATTTTTGGTCATCACTTCTCGGGCTCTTGTACTCATGCTTCATGGAAAGCATGGTTTGCTTGTCTCCTTCAGTTGATGTACTTGCACACTTATTTAAGCTCCTTTGGTTGCCTCCATTCAGCCTTCCATTCTTTTGCCAACAATCATTTGCATAATGTCCTATTCTACCACAATGATAACATGTTATACCTTTATGAGGATTGTATGAAATTTGACCTCTTCCTCTATTTCTTCCTTGACCTCTTCCATGTGTGTTGTCATTTGAGTTGTCCTTGTTATCCTTAGAGTTGTGTTGGCTAGAATTTTTGTTGTTGTAACTTCTTCCTCTTCCTCTTGAGCCTCCTCTTGAGTTCCTTCGTCTACCTCAACATGCATATAACATTTGGCTATGGCTGTCCTTACCTTTATTTCCTTCTCCTTGTTGAGCAGCCTCTTCATCCACAAGATTTGGTATAATCTCCTCAAACATTGGTAGAGGATCTCTAAAAAGAATGTTTGTAATTAGGGGCTTCCACTTCTCTTTATTGGAGCAAGACAATCATCAATTAATGATTAGCTGAAGCTTAGGAGTGAGAAATAAAGAAAAGATTGAAGCTTGAAGTATGAAGTGAAGTGGAGGTTCAGGAAGAGATGATCTTTATACACATGTACATTAATCTTGTAAATACTTCACATATACTTTGAAATAGTGTCGAATCCACACTCATATGTATATATATATTTGTATATAGACATGATATGTATGCAACATGAAGACAAGATGAGAAGTAGATGATTAGATCATAAATTGAGTGTGTAATATCCATGAGATGAACTTCTTATCAGAATAGAGGAAGTTTCTCAAGAAGTTTCACCTTGATGTTTTTATTCTTTATCTTTATATGCTTAATCAATTGAGAAATCCTTTTGTGTGTGTCTAAGTCTATAGTTGATGCATCTATGGTCAATTTATGAGAGTCTAATTGTCATGAGAATAAGAGAATTTCATGTAGGAACATTCATATGTGTAACAGGTGATGACTCACTCCTGAAATAGGTGCAATATTGATGGTCAAAGATTTGCTTATATCTCAGTCTACAGTGTAAAGTTTTGCACAACTAGGCATTCAAAATTTAACTTGAAAGGTAAGCAACGGATGTCTAAAAGCATTTGATCAAATGGGATCTAGATTGTGAGAACCATGTCTTTAAAGTTGCATATGTGAAAGTCACTTGCAGAGAAAGTCTGTTTCAAACATAGGTTTACTTATTGAAGTAAATATGAAGTTTTGAAAGTTCTTTTGAAGAACTTTCACTTGGAATATTTGTGAAACTTTAGGAGAGTGTTGTATCAAACTTTCATAGAAAGCTTTAATCATTTCATAAGTCCATGAATGAGTTTTGTGAAGTAGACTTTTTTGAGTAAAGCCATAGTTCATAGAAGTATTGATTGTTCATAATTATAGCGGTGTTATTAATTCAAGTATAGCTTGTGTTTTAGAGATTAATCGTCCCCATCAATGGTATCAGAGCTAGGTTTTATCAAAAGTGAAGGAAAGGAAGACCCCGACTGTTGCAGACATACAAAATTCAACATCTGAAGATTCAAAAGGACAAAGTGTGAAGGAAAAGCTAAAGGGAGACAAACGAGAGCAATTGAAAGGATCAAATGGAGTGAATTTTGAAGAAAAGGTATATTCACTATTCATAAGGTCGAAGATTTGATAGTACATGTGAAAAAAGAATGGGAGATAGTCTCCAAATTGAGAAATTGGATAGAGAGAACTGTCCAACTTGGTCTATGAGGATGGAAGCTCATCTTATGAGCAAAGATATGATGGGATACATCACAAGAGAAGAAGAGAAGCCAAAATTTAAAGATCCTAGTGTTCCAACTAGGGAGGAGCTTGTAGAATTGAAGGATTGGATGAAGAAGGATGCTCAAACAAGGAGTGTTATCTATATGGCAGTGAATGATTACTTGCTTCCTCACATCAAAGAAATTGAAAGTGAAAGTGATATATGGAGTGCTTTGGTGGAGCATTTTCAAAATACAACCAAATCAAGAAAGGCATCACTATGGGCTGAATTTACCACATTCAAGAAGAAAGCCTCACAATAAATATATGTTATGTAACAAAGATGAAAGACATTGTTGATTCTTTAGGTGCAGTTGATGAAGACATTGAAGAAGATAAATTCTCATAGGTCTAAGAGGAGATGAGAAGTGGAAGCCCTTCATATTATCAACAAAACTTTCATTAGATCATTTATATTTATGATTTGAATCAATTGTTAGGACATATGTGTTGAAATAACAAAGAACTACTCCTACTCTACTCACATGCACACATCAAACAAGCTAAGGAGGAAGGAACAAGAGATAACAAAACATGATGAATAGATTAAAATGGAAAGAACTTACAAATGATGCTCTATGAGCATGCAGACTCCATGAGGAGAGGAAGCACACTCTTGGTAATGAGCTAGAGTGGAATGACTTGTGTGGAGTGAAGGAAAGACTTGCTTATATGGAGTTTGGGAGAATTCCCTTGCATGTGGGATAAGTGAGCTTGCATGAGAATGATTCTAGCTTTGGACAAAAGGGTGGAGCATGGAACTCTCAACACCCCCCCTCCATGTGATGACCCTTTTGTTTTTAATATGGGGGACTAATGACATATGGGATCACTTAGTCCATGGCTTTTTTAGGATCCAAGGACATGGGATCCTTGGACATAACTTGGACATATGGGATCCAAGTGGTTTTTAATGGGATCTAGGGACATATGGGATCCCTAGACATATAAAGGGTTTACATCATGGGATAGGTAGTGCTTTTGGATCCATTTGCCACCTTGGATTTTGATTTGTTGAAGATCTTTGTTGATGGTGCATCCTTCTTTGGATCCATTTATGGGATCTTTGGGTATCGACCACTTTGTGTTATGAAGGCCTTGATCCTCTTTTAGCACGTCTTTGGTGTTGCTTTGATGGTGGCCTTGTGCTATGATGATGGACTTGTGTGGCATATGCATGAGAGATTGCCCATATGGATAGGGAAGGTCTTACCACTTCTTTAAGGCGGCAATGTCTAATCCCTTTACATATTGAGTAAAATATATACAACACAAAAAGACCCTTGCCATAGAATCAAGTGTATGATAATATTTTTTTACCAAGCTACATGTGTGATGTGCTAGACATACTAAGATTTCTATGCAGCTTTGATTGATGTATGCCCGGATCTAGGCCCAAATTTTGCCGCATATAGTTACTTCAACGATTGTGTGATGAGCTCATCTTTGTTGAAATGCCCCAATAAAATTGAGAGTAGAAATCGTAATGAGCTAGGCTTCCTTAACAGCGTGAAGCTGCCTTAGTAGCTAATAATAGTGCCAAAAGAGAGGGCATTAAAAGAGTCGTCAATACGCAGTGAGTGACATAGTTGATGACTTCAGTCGAGGCAATCTCTCTACTCGATGTGATTTCTTATGGTGGGATGAAGCTGTAATGGGTCCCACCATCTATGTCATTCTAGATGCTTCACGACCCATTCTTCTCAGCAAGATTTCATCTGCAAAGGCTCATTCTCAAGGTCTCGCTTTCTCTGAAGATAGATAGCGCCTGTTGCAAGGAAGCCATAACTTCACCACATAGCTTCAGCACTTAGTGCTGCTAGTTATGGTGTACTCATGACTCCTCTGTAGTCATGGTGATGGATACCACTGCGCCTGCTTGTTCACCAGCATCTATCTCTAGTCGCCCTCCATTTCTGAGCGTATCGGCTTCTCCCTCGAGCTCTTCACGTCAAGGCCATGTTGCAGTAACAGATTGGTCTAATGTCGCTATATAAGAGATAAAGGCAAACAATCTGCTTTCGCGTCCCTGTAAGCTTATAACAGAGCCTTCTTCTGTTCATATCTCTGATGCTGGGCAGTTCCTTTAGAAGGGTTTCTTGCATACCGAGCTGAAGGTTGAACATATGCATGTGGGAAAACATCTTTCTCCCTCTTATCTCTCTTTCTCTCTCTCTCTCTATGTTATACTTAGAGAGATTTTGTCTTTTGTTTGTGCTTCACACTCGGTTATGAGCCACTTCAATGCTTCTGAGTAGTAAAGTATCTCCATGACAATATCTACAAGGTGAATGCCTGAAAGATTCTCTCCCTATGGCAAGTCCTATGTAGATGGAGCCCGTAAGCTCCACTTTGAAGCACATATCCAGCCGCATTGCCTACTTTGAAAAGACCACATCTAGGAGGGTTGCACCATTTCCTTAATCTCCACAGGTGCTTGCATCGCCGAAAACGTGTTATTTTGGTTTTCTATTCACGTCATGTGCAGACTGAGTTGCTTCCATCATTGATTTCCTTTTATTTTTTTTGAAATGAGCACCACTTCAGCAAATCTTCCATCTGTGATGTCTGTTAGTGCTGAAAAGCTCTTATTAACCTCTTGAAAAGCTTGGTAGGGCCACGATTGGGCGGCACTTGCATCCTCATGCTTCCCACAAGTTCTGACTATAAGATGCTCTATCTTCATCTTGGCTCTTCCATAAAGAGTGCTGATAAGCACTTTGATTTCAGACAGTAGTGCTGAAAAGCACTTTATTCTGATTGAGAGGAAAAAAAAACCTCCCAAATACACATACCTTATCGACTAATTGTGGAGCATTAGATAATGATAAATATTATAAGAAAAATTGGAATAGTTCTTAGAAGCACTCTTATTGAAGAAAATGTGGGAGGGAGGGAGGGATCAAGAAGGAAATACATGCTAATGATGAAATAACAAAAAAATATAACTCAGAAACAAATGCCATCAAGAAGTAACCTATGCTCTCATACCATGTTGAAATAACAAAGAACTACTCCTACTCTACTCACATGCACACATCAAACAAGCTAAGGAGGAAGGAACAAAAGATAACAAGACATGAAGAATAGATTAAAATGGAAAGAACTTACAAATGATGCTCTATGAGCATGGAGACTCCATGAGGAGAGGAAGCACACTCTTCGCAATGAGCTAGAGTGAAATGACTTGTGTGGAGTGAAGGAAGGCCTTTCTTATATGGAGTTTGGGAGAATTCCCTTGCATGTGGGATAAGTGAGCTTGCATGAGAATGATCCAAGTCAAGCAAACTTCCTAAGAGGAAGAGGAAGTGGAAAAAGTAGAGGAAGATGCAGAAACAACAAGGACAATGTCAAAGCTTGTTGGATATGTGATAACAATAATCATCTAGCTCATGAATGTTGGCATAATAATCAAAGTGTTAGCGACTTTAATCAGAATTATAATCAAAGAGGCAAAGGTGGAAGAAATCAGAGAGGAAGCTTTAGAGGTAGAGGTAATAGAGTCTTCTTTGGAAGGAATGGTGGAAGAAGTTTTCAAGGCCAATCATACAACAATACCTACTACAATTATGCATCAAATTTCCTTGTGCTGTTTGCATGCTTCCACAGACGTCTAACTCCAACACTACCTCTACCATGACTTCCTCTACCTGCATAGTTAGCTTGATGTGTACCTGCTTCATCATCCACTTTCTTTCCTCTTCCTCTATTTTCTTTTGACTTTCTTTTATCAGTATACAAGGCTGAAGATTAATTACCTTTGGATCTTTCTCCATTCTTAATAAGCTTGGCCTCTTGAGTAAGTAGTTGTCCTATGAGTGTGTTGAAATCTGGTACATGCATATCCATGTATAGATCCATAGCTATGGTGAATGCGTCCCACTTGTCATCTGCCTTCAAGCCATTGATGGCCTGCTTTACAATTTGTTCTTCATCTATTACATCTCCAATGCTTCCCAACTGATCTGCTATGTCCTTGAGCTTTGTGACAAAATCAATCACATTTTGTTTGGGAGCTTTCTTGAGAGTTGTGAAGTCTAGCCATAGTTGATGCTTTCTGCCTTTTGTACTTGAAGAGAAGAAGGCTTCAAGTGCATTCCACACTTCCTAAGATGTTTTACAACTTCTAATGTGAGGCAAAAAAAAAAATGAGATAGAGTTGAGGAGATAAGACCTTGCAAGTGCATCCTTGGAGCACCATGTGTTGGTTGACCTTTGTTCCTGAAACTTGGCATAACTTCATCTCCAGCTTTATAACCATATAAATTCCTTCCTTGAAGATAAGATTCCATCCTTAATGACTAGGATGAGTAGTAATCTCTATCCAATTTGTCAATTGATGAAGGAAATCCATCTGCCATGTTGTCCAACCTGGCTCTGATACCACTGTGAAGAGATGGATTTGTAGTTGATGAAGATGAAGTGGTGCTGCAAAAAAGTTGCACTACACCAGCCAAATGGACTCATAGATATGTGCTAGGCCCTTTTAGCTTGCCAAAGGATGTATTAGAAACCCTATGTCCCTTGGAAGATCACTCTTAAAAAGTTGAATCAAAGCAGATAAGTTGGAGTAGATTTAAGAGCCAAAAACTTGCTATTTATGTTCAAACACCTGTCCAAAGTTTTGAACAATTCTCTGGCCACAATAGTAATTAACTTAATTCCTTTTGAGGAACTCTTAGTAGCTTAGTAAGCTAAGAATTAAGAGTTATTTCAACAAAAATGATGGATTTCAAGTGATAGGATGACCCCGATTTTCTCGGGCTCGAACAGTACACAGACTTGTGCGCAATAAAATAAAGATATCTCATGATTAAAGAATCCAATGTTCATGAAAATTTTTACCATATACTAGACAGTATGAGGATTATAACAAGCTTTAAATCATGGAAAATGGTGAAGTACACACTAAGAAATAGCTCTGACAAAATGACTGTTCTAAGAGAGTGCTGGTAGAGAAGAAGAAAATAAGGTGACATAGTTGACTTCAAATGATCATAACTGAAGGTTGAAACATCCAAATACAAATAACATTGGTGAGCATATAGTAGACATATAGAGCTAACTTCACCAAGTTGAATCATTGAAAATGATGCACCAAGCTTAGAGAAATCTTCTGTGCAATCTCACTGAGAAAAGTGAGAGATATGGTAGTGAACAATACACTTCACAAGAACATGAAAATATGAACTCAAATGATCATGAAAATGAAAGTATATTAATTTTACAATACAATGGACTTATTGATACATATGTGTGCCTTGAAACCACACCTTGATATGGCATAAAGCTCAGCTCATGGAGGCCTCCTCTTAACCATGACTAAAACTACCATGTATTTATAGTTGATCTTGGGAGCCTAACTTCCCACAATCATTCTTCAATCTATTAGTGATTGATTTGATTCTCCAACTACCATCAATCACGAATTTGTGGCTTCTCTTTCCTCTTTTGATCAAGTGTACTCAACCACTTAAGATTCTTTCACTTTTACATAAAGTAAGCCTTCAAAAAGCTACAAGAGGTAGTTCACAAGTGAACTTTACATTGTCTTCATTTTAAATCTTCTTCTATGACTTTGTGGGACTCAAGCCAATACTTGGGCTTGTCATAGACTTGCTCCAACATAGCTTGATAGTCAAAGAAAAGTGAAGATGGATTTATTTACTTTTGTTATTATGTTGATGACATAATCCTCACAGGTACAGATGACAAAGGCATACAAATGGTTAAGAAGTAGATGGAGAAAGAATTCAAAATCAATGAATTAGAAGATTTATCATACTTTTTGGGAATGGAGATTCTATATACTCAACATGGAGTATATGTGACTCAAGAAAGATATCTGAAGAATTTGCCAATCAAATTTAAAATGGAAGATTGCAGGATAACATCAACCCCAATGGAGATGAACCACAAATTGAGCAGATATGGAGGAGAAGAATTCAAAGATATGAAGCTTTATTAGAGTTTGGTGGGTAGCTTGATTTCTGCCACATTAACAAGGCCTGATTTATCATATGCAATTGGAGTTCTATCTCAATTCATGAATTATCCTAGAAAGGAACATTGGACTGTAGGTCAAAGGGTGCTAAGATATATAAGGAGCATATTTAAAGAAGGTTTGTATTATGGGTTCACATCAGATACAAGAATTAAGATATATAGTGATGCAGATTGTGCATGTAACTCTGATGATAGAAGATCAACACATGGGTATTTGGGTTATGTGGGAGATAAATTAATTTCATGGTGTTCTAAGAAGCAACATTGTTTGTTATTGACCTTTGGAGTTGTCCTCTCCAATCATTTAGCATAAAGAATTAACAATACATCTTTATTTTGTCAATCCTGGAAGTATTCTAGAGACCACAGCCCCTTCTAGATGATAGAATCCAAGAAATAAGAGAATAATGGCTGGATTTCTGAGAATGGTGAAAATGAAGAGGAATTTCTAGGGTTTGGATTATCTTGAGCAAATCTCCACCATTTTCCACAATCTTGGTGTCTAATACATGCTATTTTCTCAACAGAACACAATTATGAAGTCAAAACTCAAAAATGTTACCTGTACCATACAGACGAGACAATCGCAATTCTGTGAAAACATTGATCTTTGGAGTTGCCCTCTCCAATCATTTAGCATAAAGGATTAACAATACATCTTTATTTTGTCAATCCTGGAAGTATTCAAGAGACCACAACCCCTTCTAGATGATAGAATCCAAGAAATAAGAGAATAATGGCTGGATTTCTAAGAATGGTGAAAATGAAGAGGAATTTCTAGGGTTTAGATTATCTTGAGCAAATCTCCACCATTTTCCACAATCTTGGTGTCTAATACATGCTAGTTTCTCAGTAGAACACAATTATGAAGTCAAAACTCAAAAATGTTACCTGTACCATACAGACGAGACAATCGCGATTCTGTGAAAACAGACGATTTCCATCTCCAGCACCATTCTTCATCAATTTCTCACTCAACACATCAATATTCAGCTCTCTTCATACACTCTTAACAGAATTACACAATAGAAGCTCACAAATCTCCATGGATACACAAAGAATAGACTCAACAAATCAATGAAACCACACAAAGAGGAGAAAACACGATTTTCAGCAGGAAACTCTCTCTATTCTCTTGGATAGCATGTCAACAAATAATCAACCAACCCCCTCATAATAGAGGAAATTGTCTTATATACATTTTCAAGTGTCCCTTTTCACACTTGAATTTTGGTCCTTTCCTCTATTATTCTAAAAAATATGCTATCTAGGAGTTTCCAAAAATTCTAGAAAAATTACATAAAATTCTATTCTACATAAGGAAGACTCTTCCTTATTTTTACATCAGTTGCATAAATATTTTTACAAGTTTTTGGCATTTTACAATTATTTTTCATCCAAAATGCTTCAAAAAATACATCTTCTAACAAGCATACAATTGCTTTGTCATTTACAGAAGTAGAGTATAAAGGTATGGTAGAAGCTCCAAAAGAAGTCATATGGCTAAAAACTCTCATAAGAAGTTTTAATATCAATCAGAGTACTAGTACCATTTGTGGAGATAACATGAGTTCTTTGTATTTAGCAGCTAACCCTGTGTTTCATGCTTGGACTAAACACACTAAGATTCAATATCATTTTGTGAGAGAGAAGGTTATGGATTAAGAGATAGAGATCATGCATACTCCTACAGAAGATCAACTTGCAGATATGTTAACAAAGAGCTTGGATGGACCTAAGTTGTAGAGATTTAAAGATATGGTAGGAATAAAGAAGATGAAGGTAATCACAATTGATCATTGAGGGAGAGCTATTGGAGCAAGATAATCATCAATTAATGATTAGATGAAGCTTAGGAGTGAAGAATAAAGAAAAGATTGAAGCTTGAAGTATGAAGTGAAGTGGAGGTTCAGGAAGAGCGGTCTGTCGGATGTAGTTCTGTAGGAGGTCTTGAGCGAGGGTGTGTTCTGATATCCGAATGCCTCAGGCCAAATCTGCCTCGAGTTTCTCCCAATCAATTGGTTGTGGTTCGTCTGATGGCGGGAGTCGATAATGTGTGGAATAAACCATCTGTTCACAGGTGAATAATTGAAGCAAGTGGGTGGGCCTGCTGATGAACACTTCTGAATGGTATTCCCAGAATCCGGTTGTGAACATTTCTTCGAAGGTCTGCTTGTAGCACGCCGGTAGGTATTTAATTCTGCAATGCCAGGCATAACACACCCGTAGCGATGGCGTTGTACTCATATCATATGCAAGATCTAGATTGCCATGCTCAAAGCCCGGGGTGTTTACATGAGGTGCCTTGACACGTCTGAAGACTTTAAAAACCATCTGCATCATGTCAAATATCTTGACAGTCATGTGCGCTGCTAATTATCGTCCATGTATTTCAAGCGAGGGATCCAGTGGCGAATCGTGGCCATCATGTATCCGATTGTAGGTGGTCTTGTAGGTGGCCTGAAGTATGGGTAGTTTAGCCAATCCTGGCATTGCTTGTTGTTTTGTATCTTAATCGCAAATGCCTTCCAGGAACGGCGACGTGGCACTGGTCCCCAACATGGGTTGTATTTTAAATGTAAAGGTGCCTTAACCCAAGTACTCATCATCTCAGGATATTCTTGTAAAAGATCTTTACGCCAATCTGGTTGATAGATCTCGCCTTGTTGTGCATCCAGTGGCAAATCCTCAAGTTCAAATTGAGTAGCATGAGATGGTTTCTTGCCATACGGTTTGTACTGTAACTCATGCCCTGCCTGATATATATCTGCACGGGGCCAAATGAGCAAAGTAGGGCGACTGTAAAATTCTTTCCTCAATCATTGCCATTGCATGCAACTGTGCCTCTACTCGTGCGGAGTGGGTGGTTCCAAGCTCTTCAATTGTCTTCATCCATGCGGGAGTAGGAAGTTTGTAAGTCGTCTGGCCTTCAGCCGTGACTCATCCGCCTGGGATGGGTTGTGGCTCATAGGCTTCTTCAAAGGTTTCCTCCACCGGATAGTTACATTTTATTCATCAGCTGGGAGCTCTAGTGGGGAATCTGGCCTTGGTGGTGCTTCATATACAGCTATCCTTGATTCAAGAGTTGATACCTGGGCCCGTAGTGCATTGAGTTCCTCTAGGATCTCAGGAGATGGGTCCGCAGGCACTGGTAGTCCTTGTGTTGCAGGTGCTCTGAGCTGCAGTAGCTTATGATCTTCTTTTAGCTTCTGATATTCTTCGTTCATTCGATCGTATTCATCGAGCAATCTGATGTGATCATCTAGCAACATTTTCATTGATTCGGAGGGCACTACTTTGAATCGGCTAGGACTTAATGGTTGGTCTGGATGATCGAGAGCAGCTTCTAAATTTTCTCTGTTCTGCTCTTGTAGCCGCTGGTTCTCTTCCTTTGCTGTTGCTAGATGTCTTCTGAGTAAGCCCATGTTCCGTGTAAGCGTCGCATTGCGAACTGTCTGGGCCCTTAACAAATTGTCAAGATCAGTAGTGGCCTGTTTGGCTTTCTCTTCACTTTCTACTTCCAGTTTGTGGTATGCCTCACGTAATTCTTGGTATCGAGTATTCAATGAGGCATTCTCAATCGACAATGAATTAAGCTGCGACTGTAAGTCGTTGGTGGTCCTCTTGCAGCTGCTGATAATTATTTCCAAGAGATGTGAACTCATCTCTTACTTGCATCATACACGTGAACATCTGTCGAAATGTTGTGTCTATGGTGGGTAATAATATTAATGGTGTGCTAAGTGAAGATGCAGTGGGTGTAGATGCAAAGGGAACGGGGAATGGGGGTGGGAAAGTGGATGTTGTGGTGATTGTGGAAAATTGTGGTGTGCTTAAATATTGTGGTGCCACAAATGAAGTGAGTGGAGGTGCAGTGGGGGCTGATATATCTATATCGCTGGATGTGGTGTCGAATGCGGTGACTGTGAATAGTGGTGTGATCGTGGGTAAGTGTGTGGGTGTAAATACAGGATTTACAAAGGTTGAGGAGTAATTTACAGAGGGGTTGTCTTGGACAGCTTGGTGGAAAGGGGAAAGAGGAGTTACGGTGGGTCGGGGAGGTGAGACTGGGGAGAAGGTTAATGGAGGTGGGAATGGGAAAACGGGTCTTGGAGGTGTGGGGAAGGATGGAAAAGGTGGATGGAGAAATGGGTTGGATAGAAAGGTGGATGTGTTAGGGGGTAGACTAGGTTGAGTGGGTGCGAGAATTGTGCGATGAATGGGAGTAAGGACGACTTTTGCTACTCCACTAGAGAAGGAGGATGTTGTTCGGGGAGAAGGGGGGTGTATGGGGGAGACTGGATGGATGGGAGGTGAAGGAGGAGCGGTTGGGGTGGTCGGTACTTCGGTAACTGTGGTAGTATGTACAGCAATAGTACGGGGTGGGGAATCGATGATAATGGTGTCCTCTGCCAATGAGCTTTCAGGGACGAGACGTGCTTCCCTGGCCTGTTTTGAAGACTGACCGCCGGTGGGTACCCGAATGTATTCACCCGGTTTGGTTAGTAGGCGGATTTTGCGAGGATCATACTGCAGTAGCGGTTTTCTCTGCAAATATCTTAAGGCTTCAGTGGGTCCAACTGATTTGACAAGCTCTCTGAAACCTCTGATGTATACTTCTTCGAACCCGCCCGAGACAAGCTCTTGTTCTATGAGTGTTTGGCTCTCTTCGTCAGTCAACTTCTTATGCGCCCAAACCTTTTCCATAGTACAGTATAACTTTTTGATGGCCAGTGTATAAGCTGCTACTTCGAAGGTTTCTTCTTCGTGTGTGCTCGTGTCACCTTGGGTGTCGGTTTGTTGTCCTTGTTCATCTGTTTGCACATGTTCTTGGGATTCATGAGTTCCTTGGCTGGCTTCGTCATTGCCTTCATCTTCGTCGGTTTCTGTTCTTTCTTCCTTGGAACTAGACACTATTTGTCCTTGTGGTTGATCTCGCGGTGTGGTAGGGTAGCTGGGCCTTTCATATTCCTGAGAAAATATCTGACCTTCTGAAAACTGAAATTCATTCGAGAAGGCATCCTGCATTTCGAAATCAAATGTTGTATCGATGGGTTCCGCTTCCAAATTAGGTATCGGAAAAGAGAAGGCTTCCGCACCAATAGTGGTGGGAACTTCTGCTGTAGTGGTGGTAGGTCCTGGGACCGTGGCTGCTTGAGTAGTGACTGTGCTGGTAGTGCCCTCCGTTGTAACTGGTCTTGATAACCTTATGTGAATGGGTTGTACAGGGGGTTCAGTAGGAGACTGTTTAGGAGAGGGTTGTGGTGAGGGTGATTCTGGCACCTGAAGGCAGGGGATAGTTCCTCTCATTCGCTTTCCTGCTCTTCCTTTGCTAGGCTTCCTAGTTTTCTTCGTTGTTCCTTTAAATGCTTTCAGCTCCTCGCTTGTCATTGCTCGCTCGATCGGCAAGTCATATGCTAAGCACATATATACAATTCTAGTTAGTGCGCAGCATCCATTGATGACTTTCTTTCTTTCCCATCTATGTTGTGCTAAATACATCTAATCAATGATCCAGCTAGCTAGATCAACTGTTTGGGGTCCAGTACATGCTAAATACAAACCAAACCATATGCGCTTGTGAGGCATTGTGAATCTGTCCTGAGCGGGGAAAGCAAAATGCTGCATACATATCCGCAGTGTCTTTGAAAGCTCAGGTGTGATCACCAAAATCTCTTCCCACTTTGTAACATCCCCACGTTTCATGGGGTCTAGAACTAACCTTTCTCGCTCTGTGGGCGTGTGGGTTCCATGAATCTTGATGGCAGCTCGAATCAGATCTTTAGAAAGATAAAATCTTTTATATGGTGGATCGTTCACTAAGGATGGCAAACTAAAAGTTCCGGGCAGATCCTTGTTCTCCGAAGCTATCAAAGTGGTGATTAAGTAATAGCATCTGTAGAAGTCAGGTTTAGGCAAAGGGTCACTGAAATACTCTATGAAGCCGGGTCTTGCCCAAACATGTGTTAAGTCTTGTGTGTTTTGTAGCCCTTCGAACTCTCTTGAGAGAAACTGATATTTGCCCTAGGTACGGTCATCAAAAGTCAAATCAGCCTCAAATATAAACTCAGCATCCGCCAAGGGTCCTGCTAGCCCTTGAAACCAGTGAGAATTACGATGAATCTTCTCAGTATACCCTCTAGGAGGATCGTGAATAGGCATCGGTCCTGGGAAACCTTGAAATTCTGGCGGAGGAGCCGTCGGATGGGACTCCACGAGTAAGTCACTAGTAGTAGCCCTGGGTATACTGGTTCCAACTTCATATGGTCCTTCTTCAGTTTGCATGATGATTGACGTGCTAATGGAAAAGATCTGCTACAAAAGATTAGCACATTAGTATGGAAATTAATTATGATCCCATTAAGGTGAGACCGCAATCCCTTTCCATAGCCGATGTGTAACCCGTGTAGCCAAGTGTTGTGATGTGATTGATGCAATGCTTCTTGCATAACTAGTGCAGGTCTCTAGACACCTATATGTTTTTAGATATTGCATGCAGTTCTTTGATGAGATGTTATTACAGGTGATGTTGGGTTATAGTGTGTGGATTTATACAAGGTTCAGTCATGAATGAGTTATTACAAGGTTGTAAATTAGTCGGGGTGGTAGTTATGTTAGACAAAGGGTTAGGAGAAGACTTCTCGATACGTTTCGGTATCCACTTCCTAAGAGTTTGTGATCGGGTGATATGTCACTGCGGAGGGACAAAAGTTGATATCGGATGTGGTGGTATTGAGGGTTGAAGAGATTTCTGAGGGGTGTATATTACAAGGCTTGAGGGTTGAGCTATAATACACTATTTGGGTACCCAAATCTGCGTGGGTGTGGGTCGGTTTGTAAGGTACTTCTTGGCGATCCAAATTTGTCGAAGGTTTGTATTCGTAGAAGAATGTTCAGAAGACTTTGGATACTGTCTCTGCTTCTGCTGAAACTTCTTCTTGTCATTGTCTGCATTGTTGAAAGTTGTCAGTGTTTTCTGTCCTTTTGGCACCCATATCTGTCTCGTGCCGCTTGCTTTGTGATACTGATACTACTGCTTGCTTTGTGTCGTCTGATATTGTCATCGGCCTGGGTTCCTTTGTCGTGGTTGACTCTTTTGTGGTTGAGGTGGAGAGGTCGGATGGACACTCTGCTTTGGAAAAGAAGGGAGGTCCAACACTTGCGAAACCTGCCCATTAGGAAGTGAGGCATTCTGTACCACAGATCTAGGCCAGTCCGTAGTAAGTGTGGAAGGATGGGCACCGTAGGTGATAGTGTCCATTTGTCCACTGATGTAACCCTCCTGACCCATCTGTTGGGTGGTTACCCCTTCTAGTTTGCAGGAAACCCAAGGGAAAATCTCCTGACATCCTTTAGATTGACAATTGTCCATCGCCAAGCCCGCATGGGTTGGTGTAGACGTAACGTGACTGATCTGACCAAAGATCTTCCGGTCTTCCATCGCATGCATTTCATAGGGTCTAGAGCTACAAACCTCAGTCGGAATGCCATTAGGGAAGTCAAGTGGTATCACTGGCTTCTGATCTAAGGTTCCAATCTGCAAGGAGCCTTGTCTAAGATTTAGGTCCATTGAGTGATCGTATAGCCAATCTTGGCCAAGGATTAAGGGTTCTATCAGATCGTCATCATGGCACACTAGTAGCTTTGTGGTCATAGGCATGAGGATAGGAAGATCCACCTCACCCATGCAAGGGGTTTCCATGCCTCCTAGCCCTATGAGGTATGCCTCAACTGGCCGCATTTCTATTCCTCAATCCTTATAGTGAGACCATCTAATCGCACTAGTCGCAGCACCTGAGTCAATTAAAGCCTTGAGCTCTTGGCAAGGGTTGTCGTGCTCTAGCCTGACTGTAATGAATGGTCTCCTATCCACTATGCTAGGATGAGTGGTTGACTTTACTCAACACATGGCCATGGGGTATCTGGGTGATGTTTCTAGATGGTTATAATGTTCTCTCCCTAGTCCTTGTCTTCTTAACTTCATGCGCTTAATGCGTTTTATAGCTTCTGCCTGAGCTTCAGCTCATATTCTATTTTCTTCCTACTTACGCTTCTTTGCCAACGTGAGTCATCTAAGCATATCCTTAGTAAGAGGTTCTTGGTATAGCCTGACTCTACAGCCACTAATGTAATTAGGCATTATGTCTCCTTCTAAGGTGGCTAATTGTACTGCTCCACTTGTTGAGAGTCTGTTAATGATCATAGGTCCATAACCTCGCTTTTCTAACTTCCGTGCGTGCTGTTTCAGCGTATATACTAGAACTAAATCTCCTTCTTTCAAGCCTTTATCTTTCACATGTGCATCAAAATATGCTTTCTGTCGCTTCTTTGCCGCGTATATTCCTGCTGCTGCTTTCAGCCTGGTTTCTCCTAATCATTCCAAGTCCATTATTCTTGCTGATAATTCATGGCTGGTCCACTGATGTTCTTGTGCAACCTTAAGGGTCAGTATCAAGAAGTCCAAAGGAAGCACAACATTCTGACCAAAAACCATCTGAAAGGGAGTTGCATTGAGTACGGTCTTGTAGGCCACTCGATATGCCCAAACAGCATGGTGTAACTGTTTGTCCCAATCTAAACCTTTGTTGTTCACAAGTTTCGTCGTACGTTACAAAGGATATTGTTAGTGCTTTCAGCTTGACCATTGGCCTGAGGATGATATGGTGCGGATTTCTTGTGAATCACCATAAAATCCTGTAACAAATATTCAACGACTTGGTTTAGAAAGTGAGTTCCTTGATCGCTCCCTAACTCTATAGGCAATCCATATCTTGTAAAGACATTTTCAAATAAGAATTTTGCAGTCGTGTGTGCATCATTCTTTTTTGTGGCTTTTGCCTCTACCCATTTGGTAAGATAATCTGTCGCAACAATAATGTATTCCGCATGTGTACCTTTTGCAGGGGGGTTAATGGGTCCTACAAAATCTACACCCTACTTGGAAAATGCACGTCCGCCATCATGGGTTTCAATGGCATTCGTCTCTGTGAGTAGGAAACTGAGTTCTTTGGCATACATCACATCTCTTTACATAGGTATGAGCATCCATGTGAAGAGTGGGCCACCATAATCCTACAAAGAGGATGGCTTTGATTATCCTTTCGGGTCCAAAGTGACCTCCTGCAACACCTTGGTGTGCAGTCTCTAGTATGCACAGATAATCGCTTTCATGCACACATTGTCTTAGGTATCCGTCTCTTCCTCTTTTGTATAGATTATCGCCAATAAGTGAATAGTCCTAAGCTTCCTGCTCTAGACTTCGTTGTCGTGCTAAAGTCATTCCTTGAGGGAATGTTTTCGTCCTCAAGTACGTCACTAAAGGTTCACTCCAGTCTAGTGTGAGAGACACGTGATATAATGTAGCATGCTCTACTGGTGGTCTTTCACAACAAACATGGCATTCTTTACACAATTTGTAGACATCTACTTCCATTGAAGGCCAATATACTCCTAGTCTATGCAGAGTCTGCAATGTACGATGTTTCGAGTGATGTTGCTTTAATGCACCTATGTGTGCTAATTGCAACCAATTTGCATGTTCTGATTCATCTACACAACAAGCAAGAATCTTTTGATTATCCTGTTTATATATACTTCCTGCTATGATTTGATATCTTTGAGACTTTGTAATCTCTCCTTCCTTGATCCTTATCCTAGGATTCTTGGGTCCATATGTGAGAATCGGGACTATCGGCTTAGCCCATTCTAGTGCTATCTCAAGGTTAAACAAATATGCATTGGGTAATTCATCCACTAATCCTTGAGGAGCTTCTCCTGAGGTTAGTCTCGAGAGGTGGTCAGCTCTAAGATGTGTCTTTCCTTTCCTGACTACTACTTCAAAATCGTACTCCATGAGTAATAGAAACCAACATATTAATCGTACTGTGTTACATGGCTTATTGACTAAGTACAATAGTGCTTGATGATCTATAAAGAACTTGAATTTGTTGGCCAACAAGTAATGCGTGAATTTCTTTACTTCGTAGACCATTAGTAGTTGTACCCAAAAAGAATAGGAAACTTAGAGTGTGCATTAATCTGAAGAAAGTCAACACAACCACAATCCGTGATAGCTACCCTTTACCTATCACTGATCATGTCTTGGAAAGAGTTGCAGGTAAGGAAGTCTATAGCTTCTTGGATGGATTCTCTAGATACAACCAAGTAGCTATTGCTATTGAGGACCAACACAAGACCACATTCGGGAATGAATGGGGAGTCTATGCTTTCAGGGTGATGCCTTTTGGACTCACAAATGCCCCTGCTACCTTCCAAAGGTTGATGTGTCATGTTTTCAAAGAATTCCTAAAGAAGAGTATGAAAGTATACATAGACGACTTATGCACATATATCAGATCGGAGATAGGAACATATTCCGGAATTGCAAAGAATATTTGAAAAATGTCGGCAATATAGAGTATGCATGAATCCTGAGAAGTGTGTATTTATGGTGAGACAAGGAAAAATTCTAGGACACATCGTATCTAGGAATGGAATATCCACTGATGAAAGTAGACAAGATCAAAGTAATTCTACAACTCCCAAGACCAAAAATTGCAAAGGAAGTGCAAGTGTTTATGGGTCATTGTGGATACTATCGTCGATTTATCCACATGTACGCTATAATTGCCAAGCCACTGTATGGATTGTTGACTCAATTCACGTGGATGGACGAATGTGAGAAAGCATTTAATGCACTGAAGAAAAGACTAAGCACAACACCGATTCTGAAAACACCCAACTGGAACAAGCCCTTTCATATTCATGTGGATGCTTCCAACTACGCTATAGGATGCATTCTAGCTCAACCGAGAGATGAAGGAAAATTGGACCATCCAATTGCCTATGCAAACAGACAACTGAATCAAGCCGAAAGAAACTATACAACTATGGAGCGAGAAGGTTTAGGGATGGTGTACACTCTAAAGAAATTAAGACACTACCTTTTAGCTAACAAGTTCAAGTTCTTCATAGATTATCAAGCCTTATTGTACTTAGTCAATAAGCCTTGTAACATGGGAAGACTACTGAGATAGTTTCTGTTGTTAATGGAGTTCAATTTTGAAGTGATTGTAAAAAAAGGAAATACCCACGTGAGAGCTCATCATCTCTCTAGGTTAACACATGGAGAACCACCTGGCAGAGTACCAGATGAATTGTCAGACACTTACCTGTTCAATTTGGAAGTATGTCCTAAGTGATCAGAAAAGCTAATTCCAGTCCTCACTCATGGACCACAACACTCAATTAACAAGGAGATTAGAAAGGAAATTCTATAATCGCGTAACTTATACATTGTAGTTGGAAGTGTATACCATAAAGAACCCAACGGTGTATTATCTAGATGTGTCGAAGAAGACAAAAAGAAGAACTTGATCGAACAAGCACACGTAAACAAATAGAGAATGCACAAGGGAACTCATGGAACTCTAAGAGAATTGAAACAATTAGGAGTCTATTGGCCTGATATGCCTAAGGATGTTCATGAGTATGTTGGTAGTTGCACGGAATGTCAAGAAACCACTCCAGATGACCATACATCATTACCTTTCTCTACAATAGCACCCAATTGGAGTAAGACATTAATGAAATTCTTAAAGACACGAGAGCATGAGGAAGGAACAAGTTTAGCTAGAAAACAATCCCTAGAAGAAATGAGTAAAGACTATGTTATCTTGGGAAGACAATTATTCAAGAGAGGGAAAGACAATCAACTCCAACTATGTGTACATGAAGGAGAGTACTTACCCATATTAGAAATGGCACATGCAAGTGCCATAAGAGGACATTTCTCAGTCAAAAGAACTATAAAAATGATCCTCTTTGCAGGCTTGTGGTGGTCAACTCTACATATTGATGCAGACACCTACGTAGGAAGTTGTGAGGCATGCCAATGAGCTAAATACCCTATTAGATGAGATGGCATGCCTTTAAGACCCATGGTTTGCACAAGAGCCTTTTCCAAATGGGGCTTTGATTTCATAGGACCCATTAATCCACCAGCTCAAGGATCACATGCAGAATACATAATAGTGGCAACAGATTATTTAACTAAATGGGCAGAAGCAAAAGCAACTAGAAAAAGCGATGCACAAACCACAGTGAAGTTTCTTTTCGAGCACATCTTTACTCGCTTTGGACTACCTATAGAGATAGTGAGTGATCGAGGAACACATTTCATTAACGAAGTAATAGAGTCCTTGATGAATGAGTTCTTAGTGATTCATAAAAAATCAGCCCCTTATCATCCTCAAGCCAACGGTCAAGCAAAAAGTTACAATAAGGTGTTGTGCACCGTATTGACAAAGATAGTCAATAGTGGAAGGTCAGATTGGGACAAACAATTGCACCATGCAATTTGGGCCTTCTGTGTGGCTTACAAAACAACCATTGGAACTACACCATTTAACCTAGTGTATGGACAAAATGCAATCCTGCCAATCGATTTTTTGGTGCCTACTTTAAGGGTAGCACATCAGTATGAATGGACAGGACATGAGTTGTCCAAACAAATTGAGAAGCTACACGAAATGAGACTACAAGCTATTGTAGGAATTTATGCCACAAAAAGAAGACAGAAAGCATATTATGATGCGCCCTTCAAAGATAAAGACCCTAAAGAAGGAGATTTAGTCCTGGTGTATACTTTGAAGCAACATGCCAAGAAGCTGAAGAAACGTGCATATGGACCCTTAATAATCAATAGGATTTCAACGAGTGGAGCAATCAACCTAGCTACATTGGATGGAGATATACTTCCTAATTACATAATTGGTTGTCAAGTAAAACGATATATGGAACCATTGATGGATTAGATGTTAGCACGACTCGTAGGTGCCCAAAACCGGAAAAAATAAGAAGAGAGAATGAGAGAAGAAGCAAGGCAAGAAGCCTTAGAGCGTATTAAGAGATGAAAAGAGTGGATAAAGCAAAGGGATGAACGATATTTACAAGGAGCAAAACCAATTCCCATGTCCAACTACCAAGTTCACCAAGCCAACACCAATAACCTCGGCATATCCCAACCATATTTAAACCTAGGGATTGGAACTATCGAATACCAGTTGATAGATGCATTGGAAGACTCATGAGAAGCACTCAGCTACATGCGAATGACGGTTATTACACGTCTTGAGATGACCCTAAAACTGACTAAAGCTCATATGATAGGTGTTGGGGGCCAAGTCATATAGTGTAAATCCCTCCACCTAGGAAATTCTACTATGGAGCAACAAGCTTTGGTATGTAAAGATGAGGATTTAATAGAAAACTTGATCCTAGGGCAAGATTGGATTATTGAGAATGAAGTGAGCATTCATTTAGCTCAAAGATACATCTCAGCCAAAATAGGGCATAAAGAAATCTTTAGCGTGTTAGAAGAAAGATCTCCTCACATGCATGAAGCCATCAAGTGTGAGAAAGCAACCCTAGAAGAGGAATTGAAAAACGAATCAATCAAGAGTTTACCCAAAGAGTGCCCTAAGAAAGGATTGACTACCAATACAAATGCATCAGTTGATGATGTGCCTTCATTTCCCATGAACGGTGAATCCAAGAGAAAATGTGATGTCAATGCTCCTAAAGATACGTACAACGAGGGAAGAACATCTACATGGAAGTCTACTACTCGGTTACCACAACCAGGAAATGCTAATCTACACTGGGTTCGCAAGGATCGAATAAGGGAATCAGAGAAGTCAACACCGATATAGGTCACTCATCCTATGAGGGCAAGGAGAAACAGACAATTCTCTTCATTACCATCAGAACCAAAAAGACTTCTAAAAATATGGCTTCCAAAGTCATTAGTAGAAGCTCAAAAAACACGATAGCATATGTGGATTCCGAAGAAGGTTAGACATACTGCAAGTCAAGAGCTAACCAAGCAAGAGGGAATATTACACTGACAAAGCAAGACCACGAAGCCCAACAAGACCCACCAAAGGTACCAGAGGAACAGGACATCAACCAATTAGACTTCAAGAACGAAAGAGGAACAACCTGGAATATGGCAAAACCAAGAGAAGGCAAAGCCTCAAACATCAACTACAAAATGGATATGGAGACCCAAGAGACTGCAAGGAAAGGAACAAAAGACTAAACTAGATTCCAATTGCACTCATGAAGAGTGGATTGCACCTAAAGTATGCATGCCAGGGCCACACTACGAGGCCATGCATTCGGCACATAATATGTTCAACAAAACTAGTGATGCACATTTCCCACTTGGGAATAGATCCTAGATTCTACTTCCATAGGAATGAACCTACTATGTAAATAAATAAATGTTTCGGCTAAACTAACTCTTGTTTTCTTTCAGGAATATAAATGAAAAGATGCGTGGTAAGAGATCTTACTTACTTGAGTAAGGGGAAACGGAGAAATGAAATAAGTAACATGTCATTGAGACACACATAACTCATGACATACCTTCTATAAAAAGCTGATGTTCTCCTTATTACAAGTGCAGATGGCTTCTGAGGACTCTAAAGCGACTATTAAAAAAGAGGTGTTAGAATTTTCCCTACAGAGCGTGACGAAAGCAAAAGGTCACTGGTTTCGGGAGGAGCAACCTACTGGGCCCCCCCCACTCCCTCCCCTCCCCCACCCCCCCCCAACTCCCTCCCCGACTATCTATTCTTAGTAACAATCAAGATCATGGACACGGACCACCAGTTTCCAATGATGTCCCAATATTTCAAAGTCATGCATGAACTTCCATCCACCATAGACATTTTGAAGAAAGTTGGTATTCAAAAATAGTTTGAACTCCAAATCTACAAACCAGACTTCCCGCGATGCACACAAGTAATGAATACCCTACAACCAACTTTGCACGATCCATTAGTACTCGAAGCAAGAGTCCTAGATGCAGCAGGTGAGTGGATCATCATACAATTCACCCACGACTTAATCAAAGAAGCTTTCAGATGGGAAAAAGAAGGACATACAATTTTGAAAGAGGAAAGCCGGGGGGCTAAGACCCGAACATTTACAGACATCAAGGGTATTGATATAGAAGAGGAAGTCTGACTCATTCACCAACATTTTTTCTTTCCAAACATGCATTGATATACTACTCCACAGAAGATCATAGTGCAAATGTTGTCCCATGCCATCAAACAGATAGGGAATCAACTTAACATGACTCCATATATTCAAGAACGACTTTTTGAAGCAAAGAAATAGTGGAACCATAAGAAGTTCTTGAACGGAAGCATTGCCTTAACAGTACTGATCTATCATGCCTTAGGCATTAATTTTGGGACATTTGAAAGAGATGCCCTCATCTGAAGAAATGGCTAAGTATGCGAAGATTGCCACGGTTCCAAGGAAAAAGAAGGGAGTAAAAATAGTAGAAGAAGCTGAAACAAGCTCCCAACTGATAATGAGAGGTACCAAAAGACTACAAGAGATGATGCAAGCAGAAGAAGCCGTTCCAGCTTCAAAGAGGACACATGTACTTCAACGAACAAGGTTGGAAGACAATCCACCCATCACGGAAGAGGAACTAACAAAGGCAATGGAAGCAACTCATCAGTATATGGAAGGTCAAGTAAACTTATCGGTACAAGGACATCATTACCAACAGACTATTGTAGACAATGAACAATGAAAACGGCTTACTAAAGTTCATAGATATAGAGAGTTGGGGTTGGCCAACTCAAGTTCATCATCTGATACACTAGAAGATCAAGAACCATCTATGCTCAATGTAGACATTAAAAGTGGCTGCAAAGATGATGGTCAATGGGAGGAATTGAATCAAGTACCCGATGACTTTGGAGTGGACGGCACAAAGATTGATCAGATTCCTGATAACACTATCAAAGGCACCCCAAGGAAGGAAGCATCTCAAGAAGGCATTCATATAATCAAATCGAATGAAGCATCGAACATCCGAATCAAAGAGACTCATTTAGCAGGAGATGTCCTGGTAAAGAACCCCAAGGAAGAAAAAGTAGAAGACACAGTAAAGGAGGCCGAACCCTTCACACCAATAAAGGTAGTAGCGAAACCCTCTCTGTTGGATGTCATGTTTCAAGGCAGTGCTACCAAATCGGCCACTAATGAAGAGGAAGAAAGAGACCAAGAAGTACATCTCCAAATAAGACAACCACACAACGAGATGATACATGTGGAACAAGGAAGAGACATAAGAACAGGGGAAGAACCAAGCATCCCCAAAACATGATTGAATGTGGATGTAGCTCAACTCAAGCTTGTAGTGCAACAAATGATACAAACTGCTATGGATACTCAACAGCTAATGCTTGAAGCTGATGCAGACTAGAACAAGGCAAAGCGAGAGAAAAATCAATCCCATGAAATAGGTGAAAGCTTATCTGCAAAATTAATTCAAGCTCAAAGGACACTTTTAGACTAAGAGTCAGAAACCAACGAGGCCAAGAATAAATGTACCATACTGGAAACTGAAAACCATAAGCTGCTAGAACAAATAAGAGAGCTACAAAGCAAATATGAAGCTAGTGAAGTAGAGAAAGCACGAATGAATGCTAGAAGTAAACTCCTTGAATCTCAAACCAAGGTATACATGGTTGAAGCCGACAATCCAAGGAACACGAACAAAGAACTGATGATGGCTTTACTATGCAACCAACCTATAAAAGTGCCAGAAATGACACAAAGCAACACAAAAGCATTGGAGGATCAAATAGCAAAGTATGAAGATCAGCTGAAGAAAGAGAAAGCCATCATAGCGGAATGGGAAAAAAGATATATGGAGGATACTAATGAACTTAGGAGGAAGTGGAAGATGGCAGAGAATCAATACCTAGTACAATGCAATGAAGATGCTAATCAACTTGCTACCATAGGAGAGGAGCTCCTCAAGAACAAGGACACGATTATAGGGGCCACTATAGAAATCAAAGAGAAGGATGAACTCATTACTAAATTAAAAACTCAACTAGAATAACAGGTAAGCGTGGGGACACCAGTAGTTCCACACTCCACAGCGGCTACTGAGGAGACTAAGGTATGTCCTCTCTCTCCCCCCATGCATCATTCACCACTAAGGGAGGAAGCAGAGCCAAACACTGAAAAACATAATCGGGCTACTACAAAACTAAGCCGATATGAGCGGGCACTACTGGTGTCCCAGCTTATGACACAATTTGAAGAACAAGTGGTCAAACTAATGAAAGAGGCAAAGATTGAGAGGAAGATCTTAGAAAAGATCTTGAAGCCTTTCAATGTGCCCTACTGATTACTCAAAGAAGAAACATGCCAATTCATAAAGACGGCTACCAATAAAGAGCCAGATAGCAATCTGCAATTCCACATGCAGACATTCACCTATACACAAGAGGAATTTCATAAGGCAGATCCTATTTGGAGACGGAAATTTTTGGAAAAGAATCCCATGTTACGGGTACACTGGGAATCGGCACCGTATGTACTTCAAGTCAATCCCTCCTTTTGCCCAATACCCAGAAGATGCTCTTGGATGTAATTTTGGGAAGCATAGTGCCAGGGAAACTTAAATAATCAATGGTTAAACTATCCATTATTACCACCTCTACCCCGTAATTACTTACCAACCAAAGAGTACATGGTGAAAAAAATAGAATTTTGGATCTCCAGATATACCACAGTATCGGATTTAGCCATAAAGATGGCTAACAAAATTTTGAGTATGCTACTTATAGTAATAAAGGTATTTCAACATGCACAGTATACCTTTTTTACCTTCATAAAAAGTAACCAGGGATTGGATGCTCTTGTTTTTTATTTATCTACTATCCCTAGTCGATTAACACTTATGGCCATATACTCCAGACTTATGTTTTTGCCAAGGCCATATATGCAAACATTCAAAGAAGCATTTTTTACTAGATTTTTTGAAATGGACTAAAATTTTTTTGTCAAAATATCTTCTAACTTAAATGTGTGATTGGTGGCCTACGAATTAAGTTTCTTTGCAGACCATAGATAGGCACCAGATGACGGGGTGAAGTCAAACCAATGGAAGGAAATCATGATATGTCAAGCCTATTCGATTAACCATCGAGAATGGAAAGTCATACAAACATATGCACGTCACCACAAAAAGCCTGTCGGGGATGACAGAGTTCAGGAGGAGGGATGTGTGGAGGGGGAATCAAGCAAAAAGAGAAGAAGAAGGAGATCAAAGAATAAAACGGCTCAGTGAAGAAAAAGCTCATAAAGAAAAAAATTATACCTCTGCCCAAAGCCCCACAGGGGCATGCATCAAGCGACAACACCAAAGAACCAGGTCCTCAGAAATGGAAATAAAGAAAGATAACAACCAAGACTTTTGATGGGAGGTTGCACACAGCTTCCTCATCCACTAGGTGCATGTGGTGGAAAGAAATGAACAAGCTAAGCAACGCATCAGGTGACAACACCAAAGGAGTAGGGCCCAAAGAATGGAAACAAAAAAATCACAACCAGGCTCTTTCAAAGGGAGACAATACACAAAGGATTCTTCATCGGATAAGATAAACAATTTTCTGAGAATTCTAGATGCTTCTCTCTCTACTAGATGCGTGCAATGGAAAGAGATGCATGAGGTCCTAGAGGATGACAAAGAAGATTTAAGAACAGGACCTTTAAAAGGTAATGCTGATTTAGAAGAGAGCAAAGGCTTGCAAAGTAGGCTGTACAATGGGAAAAAGTAAACAGGCTCCAGGAAATACAACAAGGTCAGATGTGTGAAGACAAAGACATATCAGAAGACCAAAAGTTAGAAAGGGGAGAGGCTGAAAAGTTGAAGAGAGTGACTAAGAATATCACATTCTTAGCCACTGATGGCGTGCGTGGCAACCCGATTTAATAAAGCAACCCAGATTTATGAGTGTACGGAATACCAAGGGGATTACAAAAGCAAAGGACTAATTTCGGATAAAGTAACAAATTCTCGGATAATCCTTATTGCTTCTTTGACCACTGGGTGAGTGTATTCAGGAGCCATAAAAAAGCTGCAGACAAGAAATGAAGCCTGTCAACAGACGACAAAGACAAAGAGGAGGAGAGTGTTGCAGAGAAAAGAGGCACAAAAGAGGAGCCCCAAAATTTTCAAATTAGTGGGCGTAAAATTTCTTCTTCAAAATTCTAGGAAAGTCCCTCGAAACTATGTAAATGCACTAGAGGAGTTTGTTGGGTGTGTGTAGAAGTGCGAGAGACACACAAGAAGCACACACAAAGGAGCACAAATGCAGCAAGACACACGGAGAAGACGATGGCTGGAATAGCTCTCTCTATTGATCGATGAACTGAACTGAAGTAGGAGCTGAATAATATCCCTAAGTACAAAGTACCACCACATATGAGAGTATCAAGTATGTGGTAACATGGGGAAAAAACCTCTAGCCAGCACTAGAGTAAAAAGTGCCCATGTTTAGGGAAAAGGTTCACATCAAAGCTACTCGAGGAACACATAAGTGTAACAAACCCCCCTGGAGCGAATGATGTGAACACATACAGAGAGTGACAGATCAGCCCCCACAAGGTAACAAGTCTAAAGCTTTGCGAAAAGCTTCAAACTTTTCCCGTGGAAGAGCTTTGGTGAATATGTCTGCCACATTATCTTGTGTAGGCACATATACCAAATCAATATCTCCTGCATGAAGGCGCTCTCTCACATAGTGATAATGCACCTCAATATCTTTGGTCCGTGCATGAAACACTGGGTTTCGTGCAACAGCCAAAGCACTCTGACTATCTGTGAGAATATGCGTAGCAGCATCAATCTCCATGCAAAGATCCATCAATAGGCGTCTCAGCCATATACACTCCGCTGTAGTTGTGAAAACTGCCCTGTACTCAGCTTCACAACTCGATGTCGCCACTGTAGGTTGCTTCTTACTCAACCAAGATATGCATGAGTCTCCAAGGAAAAAGCAATTACCACTAGTGGACACGCGAGTATCATAACAACCAACCCAATCACTATCTGTAAAAGCATGCAAGCATGACTGGACATCTCTGCCATAAAAGATACCTAAGCTCAAAGTGCCTCGAAGATATCTAAACACACGTTTCACCGCTTGCCAATGCTTAGTGCCAGGGCTATGCATGAATCGACTCAACTGGGAAAGTGCATACTGTATATCCGGCCTTATGTTGCATGCATATATAAGACATCCCACAGCCTGCTGATAAAGAGAAGTGTCAAATGCATCACTGGAATCCTCAACTGAGAATCTAAATCCTGTCTCAACTGGTGTGGAAACTGGCTTGCAATCCTCAAAGTCAAAACGCTGAAGTAGTTTTTCAACATACTTTCCTTGATGCATAACAATTCCCCCCTCAACGGATACAAACTGGATGCCAAGATAGTAGCTCAAAAGACCAAGATAAGTGATATCAAAAGTATGCTGCAAATCAGCCATAAGAATGTCAAGTTTTGCATTACATGACCGAGTCAAGAGTATGTCATCGACATAAAGAACAAGCACTATAAGATCAGCCCCATTTTTGCGTACATAGAGTGTGCTTTCAATCGGACAACATGTGAAGCCAAGAGCAATCAAGTGCTTATGTATTTTGTCATACTATGCACGTGGAGCTTGCTTGAGACCATACAAGGCTTTATGCAAGCGACAAACCATATGCTCTTTCCCTTTCATAACAAATCCAGGAGGTTGCTTCACATAGACCTCTTCTTGCAAATCTCCATTCAAGAAGGCTGTTTTTATGTCCAATTGATGCACTTTCCAACCTCGATGGGCAGCTAATGCAACCACGGTATGAATGGTAGTCATGCATGAAGTAGGTGCAAAAGTTTCCTCATAGTCAATGCCATATTGTTGCGCATATCCTTTGGCAACCAATCTAGCTTTGTAGCGATCAATGCTACCATCAGATTTTCTCTTAATCTTGTAAACCCACTTTGTACCAATGGCATTCTTTCCTTTTGGCAATTCACATAACTCCCAAGTACCATTCCTATGTATGGAATCCATTTGTGATTGCATAGCACTCATCCATTGTGGATCTTCACATGCATCTTCAAAAGAAAGTGGCTCTTCATTACATGCTGTAGCAATAAGAGAATAATCCACAAAATTACTTGATGCATGGTGAGAGCTTGACCTTGTTCTACCAAGTAAAGGTGCAATTTGCTGTCCTGCAAAGTTTGTTTCAACCACTTTGTCATAGATTGTGCACTCTTGATAGACATGCGTTCATTATGTAAAACATCTTCAATATGTACATCATGCGTGGGCTGAATTTCATGCTCAGTTTCAGCCATATTTTGTCGCATATGTTCAACCATATGTGGTTGGAAATTTCCAACAGTTTTGACATTTTTTGGCTGAAAATTATCCACATTTTCAGCCCTATTTGGCTGGAATTTTTCAGCCCTTTGAACCTCAGTTGGCTGGTCTACATGGCCATAGTCAAGCACACCATTTTGGAACAAAGGCATGAGTGTATCGAACACATCTTGTGAGCTAACTGTTGGCAGTTTTTTGCATTCAAGTAGAGGGAAAACTGAATTTTCAGCAAATACCACATCTCGACTCACAATAATTGTGTTCGTCAATAGATGATACAACCGATATCCCTTACTTTTAGCACTATAACCAACAAATATACATTTCTTTGCCTTGTCATCAAGTTTGTCACGTTGTTGTGATGGCACAAGAGCATATGCCAAACAACCAAACACACGCATATGACTAACCATAGGCTTATGACCATTCCAAGCCTCATAAGGAGTGATGACTCTCAATGCTTTTGTAGGGCAGCAATTCAACACATAATTTGCACACATGACCGCTTCCATCCAAAACTTATGAGGAAGATGCTTTCCTTTAACCATACATCGTGCCATTTCAAGTAAAGTTCTATTTTTACGCTCGGAAACACCATTTTGTTGAGATGTATATGGCACCGTACATTGGTGTGAAATACCTCTTTCACGAAGAAAAGCATTAAACTCATGTGACATGTACTCACCACCACGATCCGTGCGTAGAGTCAAAAGCTTTTGTGAAGAAAAATTTTCAGCCATAGCTAAAAATGCTTTGAAGCAAGAAAATACCTCATTCTTTGCTTTCATAGGATACACCCATGTATGGCGAGTAGCATCATCAATGAAGGTAACAAAATATACATGCTTCCCAAAAGATGGAGTCTTGACCGGACCACATACATCACTATGAACAAGTTGCAATTTTCTTGTAGTGTGTGTGTGACTATCTTTTGGAAAAGAAGCACGATGCATTTTTCCAAGAATGCAACCTTCACATGCATGCTTTTCAATGGACTCAAGTGTAGGCAAGCCAATAACCATGTCCTTCTTTTGCAAGTAGAGCAAACTATTGAAGTTTAAATGACCAAAACGAGCATGCCAAAGCTCCATTTCAGCCATGGAAGAAGTATGAGCAACCAAGGCATTCGAGGCAGCCCTCTTGTATGTATACATGCGATACAAACCATCACATAATGTACCGGACATCACGATAACATCGCCATTGCTGAAATCATGAACCATACACTTATCATCAACAAAGTGTACATGAAGTACTGCTTTGGCAATCAACGGAACTGAAATTAAGTTCTTCTTGATACCGGGCACATACAATGCATTTTTCAAGAGAATCACACCTCCATTTGCAGCCGTAAGCTCAATTTCTCCTACTCCAATGATAGGATAAGAGGCATTGTTTGCACACACCACATGTCCTCCTTTAGGTGCATCTTTCAAAGAGGCAAAAAATCTTTTGCATGATGTTATGTGCTTTGAAGCACCACTATCAAAGAACCAATCAGAATCAGCCTCACTCACAACCATGCATTTAGAATGTAAAGAAGCATCATAATGACATGTAACAACACATGCCCAAAAATCTTGAGCCATGTTAGCTTCATCATTCTTTGCATTTGCTGAATTTTCAGCAATAGACATCTCGATTCCTTCTTCTTTTCATTGCGTTTAGCAAGCTTTCTACACTCATCAATAGTATGACCAGCCTTCCGGCAATATTTGCATCTCTTCTTCTTTTGCAAATCACCATCATTAGAGGAATGAGTGGAAGAGGAAGCTTGAGGCTTTGGTTTTGATGAACCAAAAGTTGAACCATACTTGCTTTTCCCCTTTTGTGAGATAGCAAGTGCTTGCGTTCCCTCAATCAAACCACTCCTATTCACTCTAGATTGCTCTTCTTGCAAAAGAAGAGACACAACCTCATCAAACGGATACATATTAGGATTTCCTTTTGCAACCAAACGGAGTGTAGTAGCAAAGCTTTGAAAAGATTCCGGTAATCCTTTCAACAATGTAGAAATGAGTGATGCATCCGGAATGATCTCATCTATGTTTGCCAATTGCTCTTTCAAGTCCTTGATGCGTGTCACATACACATCCACTGACTCATTTTCAGCCATACATACATCCTCAAGTTGCTTCCTCAAGTATGCAACACGTGCTTCATTACGCACGGCATACAAAGAAGCAAGAGTGTCCCATGCGTGTCGTGATGTAGAACATGACCGAATGTGTGGAACTATATGACGCTTCACTGAAAGCGCAATCAAAGCATGAGCTTGAGCATCTTTTCCATCCCATCTAAGCTGCTCTTGTGTAGGTGGAGAAGGAGAAACCACTCTACTCGAACAAGAAGCTCCATCTGTGACAGTAGACTGTGAAGTAGAAGCACCTGCCGGTCTTCGATCTACATCTGCCACTATGTTCCAAAGTTGTTTTGCAACAAGAACGTGCTTCATCATGTAAGACCACATCGGATAGTTGGTCCCATCAAGCTTATCTTCAGCTTGAAGCATGCCAAACAAGTCATTGCTGCCCGCCATTTCACTAAGGAACAAGAATGTGACAAAATCTTCACTTCGACGAAACCTACCCTAGCACACCTGATGGAAATGTTTCCGGGCTGCTGAAATTCACACTTCTATGATCCGAAGTCGATTTGCACTCTTAAAGTGCGCGCGCGCCGCGACGCGAAAAACCGAAACTTGAGAAGAAGCTGAACCTGCTCTGATACCACTGTTGGGTGTGTGTAGAAGGGCGAGAGACACACAAGAAGCACACACAAAGGAGCACAAACACAGCAAGACACACGGAGAAGACGATGGCTGGAATAGCTCTCTCTATTGATCGATGAACTGAACTGAAGTAGGAGCTGAATAATATCCCTAAGTACAAAGTATCATCACATATGAGAGTATCAAGTATGTGGTAACATGGGGAAAAAACCTCTAGCCAGCACTAGAGTAAAAAGTGCCCATGTATAGGGAAAAGGTTCACATCAAAGCTACTCGAGGAACACATAAGTGTAACAGAGTTCTCTAGATGCATAAGTCCCAAATCCTTGTAACATAATTCTTCTAAAGTATTAGGAAATGAGAGATTGGTCAATAAAGTGCCGGTCTCTTGTATGAAAGGACCATTTTCAGGGCACATGTATATAAGTCACTTAGTGACTCTTTGTAAAGACTTCTTTGCCATTGTGAAGAAGGAGAGCTGAAATTCGAATTTGCTTCTTTCTTGCTGATTTCCATCTTCTCTATGATCTTTTGTGTGTATGTTATGCTTGGAATGTGTGTGCATGACTGTTGTAACAAGTCTCCTAAACTTGAGTCACAATCTCACACAGAATAATGGTTTTCGATACCACAAGATATAAAGAAGGCAAACAGAGTATACGCAGAACAAGAAGAGAGAGAATTTTATTATCTGTGCAGATTTACAAGTAGTTCTGATCTGCGTTACAAAATCTATCAGATTGCTTCAATGTGAAGCCTCATCCACCCGACCACCCCCGAGCTGATCTCAATTCCAATCTCAATCACAATCACAATCTCAATCCCAATCTCAATCACAATCTCAATCTCAATCTCAATCTCAATCTCAATCTCAATCTCAATCGCAATTTCAGAAGCCAAAAAACGATCGTAATGACTGTACGACCATCATCCTTTTCTATCTCGCAGTCTTCGTCTTTTTGGGATCTCCGCCTTTCGCCAGCGCACGACCAATCACGCCTTCCTAGACCCGCACTTTTAGAATCTGCATGCTCCAAGATAGCGTCTTTTCGCATGTCTCATGCAAGACTTCCGGACCACCCATGCATCTACTTTTCATGTCCACCATCAAGAATCGTACCTGCAAAAATAGAGGTAATCCCTGCAACGCACTCACACACACGTCATTCACCCAAAAATAACCCATATACCCATGTTCGTTTTCTAAATCCGTGAACATGAATAAGATGAATGAATGAAGGCTTCTCTCTTTTTTTTTTTCAAGTGTTGGAGAACGGCACTTTTCAAAACCCTGTAGCTCAAAACCAGTGAGGAATCAGCTTGAGCTTGTGAGAGACAAAAAAATATTCAATTCTTAAATCTGTACAATAATGTTAGAGACGCCTCAGGTCCAAATCTGCTTCCATATATCACTATTGGGCCCTACAAAATCGAAAATTCTAGAGAGAGATGAAAAAACATGAAAAATCTCTTCATTAACCTATCTTCATGGAACCAAATGAGACATAAAACATAGGAACTACAAAAAATTCAATCAGGTAAAGTTTTTCTACTAAGAATACTCTACCTTTCTCTCATACAACACTTTTTTAGATTCCTTCATCTTCATGCTCGAAATTAACATACAAATTTCATGCGACAACTTTCTAGAGAGAGAATGTAAAAACTTATTGCTACAAAATTTTGCAGACATGATCAAAATATCCTAAAGATAAAATTTCATTATTACCTACACATCTTTTTTTTTTCAGGTAAAATATCAACGTGGCATCTTACAATTCTCCCCCTCTTTAAAGAAATCTGTCCTCAAAGTTGGAAAGAAGGATAATGTTCCACAAACTCATCTAAACCAGCCCATGTTGAATCTTCAATAGGATATGCAAACCACTTTACTAAAATTTCCACTATTTCACGATTCCTAAGATGTCTAACTCTCTTATCCAATATAACTTCTGGTTCAAGTTCAAAAGTGGCATCTTCCTTCAACTAAGATTTGTCCTGCAAAACATGATCAGCATTAGGAACATACTTTTTAAGTAATCCAACATGGAAGACTGGATGAATTTTCAAAGTATTAGGTAGGTCAAGTAAATATGCAACAGAACCAATTTTCTTTAAGATTTTGAAAGGACCAACATAACGAGGAGACAATCGACGATCTTTGCCTAAAACCAGATTTGATTTAGAAGGACTCACTTTCAAAAAAACCAGATCATTTGTTCTAAATTCCAAGGGCCTCTTTTTGAGATCATGATATAATTTCTGACGTTTCTGTGCATCTTTCATATTTTCCCTTACCTTATTTAGCTCCAAATCCATGTTTTCAAGCATCTGTTTGGATATTTCAACCTGATTCTGTGAATTAAAAAATGAATGCGGCAGCAAGCAATTATAACCATACATTGCTTCAAAACGTGTCATATTAATAGAGGAATGCCATGCATTATTATATGCATACTCAACCAAGGGCAAATATTCAGTCCAATTGTTTTGCTTATCATTCACATACATGCGTAACATATCCTCAAGCACCCTGTTAACCCTCTCGGTCTCACCATCGGTTTGAGGATGAAATGCAGTACTCATGCGTAATTCTGTTCCTATGGATTGAAATGTTGCTTTCCAAAAATTATATGTGAACCTTGCATCCCTATCAGAAATTATACTTTTGGGTATACCATGTAACCTAAAAATTTCTTTTATGAAAAATTTAGCAACATGCAAAGCTGTATCAGTTTTCCTCATGGGAAGAAAATGTGCCATCTTTGTAAGACGGTCCACGACAACAAAGATGGTATCATGCCCACTTCTGGTCACAGGCAACTTTGTTATGAAATCCATAGAGATGGATTCCCATTTTTGATCCGGCACATCTAATGGTTGTAACATGCCAGGACTCCTTTTAAATTCGGCCTTAACCTGTTGACATTTCAGACATTCTTCGACATACCTCTTAATATCATATTTCATACGTGGCCAGTAATATGAAGCTTTCACTTTTGCATAAGTTCTAGAAAAACCAGGGTGTGCAGAGAAAGGTGCATCATGACAGTCATGTAGGATCTTTTCTTTCAAAACAGATTGTGAAGAAATACATAAACGAGAATTACAATACAAATCATTATTTCTCAAATGAAATTTTCCCTGAAACATAGAACCTGGATTCATACCCAAAAATTCCAAGATTGCTGCATAAAATAAATCTTCTTTTAATTCTTTTCCAATATCGAAATCAGAGGATAAAATAGAAATTGAACTGCATAGGGGTTTACGACTTAAAGCATCGACCACCTTGCTTCCTTTTCCTGCTGAGTATTTAATATCAAAATCATATTCACTTAGCAATTGGATCCATCGTTTTTGTCTATTGTTAAGTAAAGGTTGAGTAAATATGTATTTAAGGCTTTGATGATCTGTTGTTAATTTAAACTTTACTCCTAGCAATAAGTGTCTCCAATGTTTAAGTGCATGAACAACTGCAAGCATTTCTAAGTCATGTGTTGTATAATTTAGTTCATGTTTCCTTAATTTCCTTGACTCATAAGCCACTACCCTCCCTTCTTGTGAAAGAACGCATCCGATTTGGCTTCCACTAGCATCACATGCAACAATAAAAGGCTTCCCTAACTCAGGTATCTTTAGCACATAATTTTCGATAACTTTCTGTTTTAATTTGTCAAACGCCTTTTGACACTCATCGTTCCATGTGAGCTCTCTATTTTTCTTTGTCAATTCTGTAAGAGGATTTGCAATTCGAGAAAACTCCCTAATGTGTGCCCTCTCATATTGTGCCAAACCAAGGAAGCTTCTCACATCCCTCACACATTTGGGTGTAGGCCAGTCAACTATGCTTTTAACTTTCTCAGGATCTATATGAATCCCTTCCTTAGAAACAACTCTCCCCAACTAAGTCACTTCCCCTTTTGCAAAAAAACATTTACTCATCTTACCATATAGTTTATGCTCTCTTAGTTTTTGTAAAGTCTTCCTGAGATGCAATGCATGTTCATCATCATCCTTAGAATACACAAAAATATCGTCAAGAGAAACTAATATAAATTCATTGAGATATTCATGAAACACATTATTCATCAAACACATAAATGTTGCAGGAGCATTTGTTAATCCAAAAGGCAAAACTGTGAACTCGTAATGACCATATCGTATTCTAAAAGCGGTTTTGGGTATGTCCTCAGACTTTACTCTAATTTGATGATATCCCGATCTTAAGTCAATTTTAGTGAATACTGTGGCACCACTCAATTGACTCAGCAGTTCATCTATGTGTGGCAGTGGATACTTGTTCTTAATAGTTTTCTTGTTCAATCCCCTATAGTCAATACAAAGTCTGTATGAACCATCTTTCTTTTTCTGAAACAAAACAGGTGCTCCCCAAGGTGAGACACTAGGTCTTATCAACTCCTTCATCAATACATCATCCAATTGGAGCTTCAACTCTTTCAATTCATCAATATTGAACCTATAAGGTGCTCTAGAATAAGGCTCACTTCCTGGATAAAGATCTATAGCATGGTCAATTTTCCTAGGAGGAGGCATGCCCGGTAGATCATCAGGAAATACATCTGCGCACTCATCTAAAAGTTTTTTAACATATTCCGGTATTTCCTCTTCTTTCTTCTTCTCCTGAAGGTCATGCACATAAACCAAATATGTCTCACAACGCTGTCGAATACCCCTAATCAACTTTATTGCAAAAATAGGAGAAAAACTTGAATTACACTTGCCTGCAAGACGATGTTCCTTCCCTTCTATTTTCAAAGTAAGGATCCCTCTTTCACAATCAATCACGACACTGTTATGAACTAACCAGTCCATTCCGATGATTAGGTCACATTCTCTCATTTCAATTACATGGAAGGTACCCAAAAACTTATGTTCTCCTAACATAAAATCAAGATTCTCAATACAGCCTTGAGTATAGTGTATCCTACCATTAGCCATCTGTATAGGTCTTTTAGTCTGCATCTCAATATGCAACCCTAAAGCTTCTGCCATCTTAAGTGAAAGGAAACAATTTATACTAACCGAATCAATCAAGAAACTAACCTTACGTGAGGATGTCCCCCATAATCCTAATCACCGATGCCCTTGAATGAGAAGAAGTTTTCATGCATTGCAGTCTAGGGCTAGAACACTTACCTTGATCATCCGCTTCCTCAATTGTCATGTTTTCTTCTTGTAGATGAGCTATCTTCGCTTGCATAGAACGGTTGATGGCCTTGTTTGGACATTCAAAAGTGCGACGTCCTTGTTCTCCACATCGAAAACAAAGTCCCAGCCTCTTAGCCCGCTCCAAGAAATCAAAATCACGTTGCCAGTGCATAACTTCTTGCTTCTTAGGTGTATCCGTTTGCTTCGACTTTGGTCTTCCCCCTTGACCGTTAATAGAGTTAGTCGATCTCTGTCCATTTTGATTTATTGAAATAGGTCTTGGGGGTCGATGTCCTGTTGAGATAAACCTTGATTTGAATGCCTTTTTCGTGGTAAACTTCTCCATCTTCTCAAAGTTTTCTGCTTTTGCAACCGCATCAAGAAAATCTACACATCTGGACCCCTTTACTTGATAGCGAAGCTCTTCCCGCAAACCCTCAATAAACTTGCTTTTCAGCGCATCTCCAGAAACTTCTAGTGCATACTTATGTAAACGCAAAAATTTCTCCTTATATTCTTCAACAGACAAGTTATATCTATCATCCTCATGCTGCTTGAAAGAGTAGAATTCCATTTTCTTTTCCATCCGATAATGTGGAGAACAATAACGATTGTCTGCTTGCTCTCGAAATTCTTTCCAGAGGATCGGACCTTCACGTGTTCTTGTTTGTATATAAGATTTCCACCACAGTTTTGCGACTCCTCGCGGATGTAGAATTGCCACCTTTGCTTTTGATTCCTCACTAAATACGCGCAGGTCAAAGAAATCTTCAAGTTCCTCAATCCATGCTTCAAGATCCTCTCCAATTTTCTTCTCACCATCAAATTCATTTAATTTCGCTCTTTTGAACACTTGCTTTAGTGTAGATTCACCTGCATCATCGTCCTCTTCAGGTTCACGTTGCCGTCTAGCTCTACGTGTGTTTGATGTGCCCGCACCATTACCACCTTCAGCATTGAGGTCCATGAAAGCATTTGCAGTAGCCTCTTTTTGTTTATTGGATCTTTCTTTATGTAATTCTGCATTCAATCTATCGATAAGCTCCTCTTGTTCTTCTATCTTCTTCTTCAAAGCCTGCATCTTGTCCCGGAATCCAACTCTACAATGATACCACTTATAACAAGTCTCCTTAACTTGAGTCACAATCTCACACAGAATAATGGGTTTCGACACCACAAGATATAAAGAAGTCAAACAGAGTATACGCAGAACAAGAAGAGAGAGAATTTTATTATCTGTGCAGATTTACAAGTAGTTCTGATTTGCGTTACAAAATCTATCAGATTGCTTCAATGTGAAGCCTCATCCACCCGACCACCCCCGAGCTGATCTCAATCCCAATCTCAATCACAATCACAATCTCAATTCCAATCTCAATCACAATCACAATCTCAATCTCAATCTCAATCTCAATCTCAATCGCAATTCCAAAAGCTGAAAAACGATCGTAATGACTGTACGACCATCATCCTTTTCTATCTCTCAATCTTCGTCTTTTTGGGATCTCCACCTTTCGCCAACGCACGACCAATCACGCCTTCCTAGACCCGCACTTTTAGAATCTGCATGCTCCAAGATAGCGTCTTTTTGCATGTCTCATGCAAGACTTCCGGACCACCCATGCATCTACTTTTCATGTCCACCATCAAGAATCGTACCTGCAAAAATAGAGGTAATCCCTGCAATGCACTCACACACACGTCAATCACCCAAAAATAACCCATATACCCATGTGCGTTTTCTAAATCCGCGAACATGAATAAGATGAATGAACGAACGCTTCTTTTTCTTTCTCAAGTGTTGGAAAACGGCACTTTTCAAAACCCTGTAACTCAAAAACAGTGAGGAATCAGCTTGAGCTTGTGAGAGACAAAAATATTCAGTTCTTAAATCTGTACAATAATGTTAGAGACGCCTCAGGTCCAAATTTGCTTCGAGATATCACTTTTGGGCCCTGCAAAATCGAAAAAATTCTAGAGAGAGATGAAAAAACATGAAAAATCTCTTCATTAACCTATCTACATGGAACCAAATGAGACATAAAACATAGGAGCTACAAAAAATTCAATCAGGTAAAGTTTTTCTACTAAGAATACTCTACCTTTCTCTCATACAACACTTTTTCAGATTCCTTCATCTTCATGCTCGAAATTAACATGCAAATTTCATGCGACAACTTTCTAGAGAGAGAATGTAAAAACTTATTGCTACAAAATTTTGCAGACATGATCAAAATATCCTAAACATAAAATTTCATTATTACATACACATCTTTTTTTTTTCCAGGTGGAAAATCAACGTGGAAAGAAGGATAATGTTCCATAAACTCATTTAAACCAACCCATGTTGAATCTTCAATAGGATATGCAAACCACTTTACTAAAATTTCCACTATCTCACGATTCCTAAGATGTCTAACTCTCCTATCCAATATAACTTCTCGTTCAAGTTCAAAAGTGGCATCTTCCTTCAACTTAGATTTGTCCTGCAAAACATGATCAGCATTAGGAACATACTTTTTAAGTAATCCAACATGGAAGACTGGATGAATTTTCAAAGTATTAGGTAGGTCAAGTAAATATGCAACAGAACCAATTTTCTTTAAGATTTTGAAAGGACCAGCATAACGAGGAGACAATCGACGATCTTTGCCTAAAACCAGATTTAATTTAGAAGGACTCACTTTAAGAAAAACCAGATCATTTGTTCTAAATTCCAAGGTCCTCGTTTTGAGATCATGATATAATTTCTGACGTTTCTGTGCATCTTTCATGTTTTTCCTTACCTTATTTAGCTCCAAATCCATGTTTTCAAGCATCTGTTAGGATATTTCAACCTGATTCTGTGAATTAAAAAATGAATGTGGCAGCAAGCAATTATAACCATACATTGCTTCAAAAGGTGTCATCTTAATAGAGAAATGCCATGCACTATTATATGCATACTCAACCAAGGGCAAATATTCAGTCCAATTGTTTTGCTTATCATTAACATACATGCGTAACATATCCTCAAGCACCCTGTTAACCCTCTCGGTCTCACCATCGCTTTGAGGATGAAATGCAGTACTCATGCGTAATTCTGTTCCTATGGATTGAAATGTTGCTTTCCAAAAATTAGATGTGAACCTTGCATCCCTATCAGAAATTATGCTTTTGGGTATACCATGTAACCTAAAAATTTATTTTATGAAAAGTTTAGCAACATGCAAAGCTGTATCAGTTTTCCTCACGGGAAGAAAATGTGCCATCTTTGTAAGACGGTCCACGACAACAAAGATGGTATCATGACCACTTCTGGTCACACACAACTTGGTTATGAAATCCATAGAGATGGATTCCCATTTTTGATCAGGCACATCTAATGGTTGTAACATGCCAGGACTCCTTTTAAATTCGGCCTTAACCTGTTGACATTTCAGACATTCTTCGACATACCTCTTAATATCATATTTCATACGTGGCCAGTAATATGAAGCTTTCACTTTTGCATAAGTTCTAGAAAAACCAGGGTGTGCAGAGAAAGGTGCATCATGACAGTCATGCAGGATCTTTTCTTTCAAAACAGATTGTGAAGAAATACATAAATGAGAATTACAATACAAATCATTATTTCTCAAATGAAATTTTCCCTGAAACATAGAACCTGGATTCATAACCAAAAATTCGAATATTGCTGCATAAAATAAATCTTCTTTTAATTCTTTTCCAATATCAAAATCAGAGGATAAAATAGAAATTGAACTGCATAGGGGTTTTCTTTTCCTGCTAAGTATTTAATATCAAAATCATATTCACTTAGCAATTGGATCCATCGTTTTTGTCTATTGTTAAGTAAAGGTTGAGTAAATATGTATTTAAGGCTTTGATGATCTGTTCTTAATTCAAACTTGACTCCTAGCAATAAGTGTCTCCAATGTTTAAGTGCATGAACAACTGCAAGCATTTCTAAGTCATGTGTTGTATAATTTAGTTCATGTTTCGTTAATTTCCTTGACTCATAAGCCACTACCCTCCCTTCTTGTGAAAGAACGCATCCGATTTGGCTTCCACTAGCATCACATGCAACAATAAAAGGCTTCCCTAACTCAGGTATCTTTTGCACACAATTTTCGATAACTTTCTGTTTTAATTCGTCAAACGCCTTTTGACACTCATCGTTCCATGTGAGCTCTCTATTTTTCTTTGTCAATTCTGTAAGAGGATTTGCAATTCGAGAAAACTCCCTAATGTGTGCCCTCTCATATTGTGCCAAACCAAGGAAGCTTCTCACATCCCTCACACATTTGGGCAACTATGCTTTTAACTTTCTCAGGATCTATATGAATCCCTTCCTTAGAAACAACTCTCCCCAAATAAGTCACTTCCCCTTTTGCAAAAAAACATTTACTCATCTTACCATATAGTTTATGCTCTCTTAGTTTTTGTAAAGTCTTCCTGAGATGCAATGCATGTTCATCATCATTCATAGAATACACAAAAATATCGTCAAGAAAAACTAATATAAATTCCTCGAGATATTCATGAAACACATTATTCATCAAACACATAAATGTTGCAGGAGCATTTGTTAATCCAAAAGGCAAAACTGTGAAGTCGTAATGACCATATCATGTTCTAAAAGCGGTTTTGGGTATGTCCTCAGACTTTACTCTAATTTGATGATATCCCGATCTTAAGTCACTTTTAGCGAATACTGTGGCACCACTCAATTGACTCAGCAGTTCATCTATGTGTGGCAGTGGATACTTGTTCTTAATGGTTTTCTTGTTCAATCCCCTATAGTCAATACAAAGTCTGTATGAACCATCTTTCTTTTTCTGAATCAAAACAGGTGCTCCCAAAGGTGAAACACTAGGTCTTATCAACTCCTTCTTCAATAGATCATCCAATTGGAGCTTCAACTCTTTCAATTCATCAATATTGATCCTATAAGGTGCTCTAGAATAAGGCTCACTTCCTGGATAAAGATCTATAGCATGGTCAATTTTCCTAGGAGGAGGCATGCCCGATAGATCATCAGGAAATACATCTGCGTACTCATCTAAAAGTTTTTTAACATATTCCGGTATTTCCTCTTCTTTCTTCTTCTCTTGAAGGTCATGCACATAAACCAAATATGTCTCACAACCCTGTCGAATACCCCTAATCAACTTTATTGCAGAAATAGCTGAAAAACTTGAATTACACTTGCCTGCAAGACGATGTTCCTTCCCTTCTATTTTCAAAGTAAGGATCCCGCTTTCACAATCAATCACGACACTGTTATGAACTAACCAGTCCATTCCGATGATTACATCACATTCTCTCATTTCAATTACATGGAAGGTACCCAAAAACTTATGTTCTCCTAACATAAAATCAAGATTCTCAATACAACCTCGAGTATAGTGTATCCTACCATTAGCCATCTCAATATGCAACCCTAAAGCTTCTGCCATCTTAAGTGAAAGGAAACAATTTGTACTACCCGAATCAATCAAGAAACTAACCTTACGTGAGGATATGTCCCCCATAATCCTAATCACCCATGCCCTTGAATGAGAAGAAGTTTTCATGCATTGAAGTCTAGGGCTAGAACACTTAAATTGATCATCCGCTTCCTCAATTGTCATGTTTTCTTCTTGTAGATGAGCTATCTTCGCTTGCATAGAACGGTTGATGGCCTTGTTTGGACATTCAAAAGTGCGATGTCCTTGTTCTCCACATCGAAAACAAAGTCCCAGCCTCTTAGCCCGCTCCAGGAAATCAGAATCACGTTGCCAGTGCATAACTTCTTGCTTCTTAGGTGTATCCGTTTGCTGCAGCTTTGGTCTTCCCCCTTGACCGTTAATAGAGTTAGTCGATCTCTGTCCATTTTGATTTATTGAAATAGGTCTTGGGGGTCGATGTCCTATTGAGAAAAACCTTGATTTGAATGCCTTTTTCGTGGTAAACTTCTCCATCTTCTCAAAGTTTTCTGCTTTTGCAACCGCATCAAGAAAATCTACACATCCGGACCCCTTTACTTGATAGCGAAGCTCTTCCCGCAAACCCTCAATAAACTTGCTTTTCAGCGCATCTCCAGAAACAGCTAGTGCATACTTATGTAAACGCAAAAATTTCTCCTTATATTCTTCAACAGACAAGTTATATCTATCATCCTCATGCTGCTTGAAAGAGTAGAATTCCATTTTCTTTTCCATCCGATAATGTGGAGAACAATAACGATTCTCTGCTTGCTCTCGAAATTCTTTCCAGAGGATCGGACCTTCACGTGTTCTTGTTTGTATATAAGATTTCCACCACAGTTTTGCGACTCCTCGCAGATGCAGAATTGCCACCTTTGCTTTTGAGTCCTCACTAAATACGCGCAAGTCAAAGAAATCTTCAAGTTCCTCAATCCATGCTTCAAGATCCTCTCCAGTTTTCTTCTCACCATCAAATTCATTTAGTTTTGATCTTTTGAACACTTGCTTGAGTGCAGATTCACCTGCATCATCGTCCTCTTCAGGTTCACGTTGCCGTCTAGCTCTATGTGTGTTTGATGTGCCTCCACCATTACGACCTTCAGCATTGAGGTCCATGAAAGCATTTGCAGTAGCCTCTTTTTGTTTGTTGGATCTTTCTTTATGTAATTTTGCATTCAATCTACAGATAAGCTCCTCTTGTTCTTCTATCTTCTTCTTCAAAGCCTGCATCTTGTCCCGGAATCCAGCTCTGCTCTGATAGCATTTATCCTAAACTTGAGTCACAATCTCACACAAAATAATGGGTTTCGACACCACAAGATATAAAGAAGTCAAACAGAGTATACGCAAAACAAGAAGAGAGAGAATTTTATTATCTGTGCAGATTTACAAGTAGTTCTGATCTCCGTTACAAAATCTATGAGATTGCTTCAATGTGAAGCCTCATCCACCCGACCGCCCCCGAGCTGATCTCAATCCGAATCTCAATCACAATCACAATCTCAATCCCAATCTCAATCACAATCACAATCTCAATCTCAATCTCAATCTCAATCTCAATCTCAATCGCAATTCCAAAGGCGAAAAACGATCGTAATGACTGTACGACCATCATCCTTTTCTATCTCTCAGTCTTCGTCATTTTGGGATCTCCGCCTTTCGCCAGCGCACGACCAATCACGCCTTCCTAGACCCGCACTTTTAGAATCTGCATGCTCCAAGATAGCATCTTTTCGCATGTCTCATGCAAGACTTCCGGACCACCCATGCATCTACTTTTCATATCCACCATCAAGAATCGTACCTGCAAAAATAGAGGTGATCCCTGCAACGCACTCACACACACGTCAATCACCCAAAAATATCCCATATACCCATGTGCGTTTTCTAAATCCGCGAACATGAATAAGATGAATGAATGAAGGCTTCTCTTTTTTTTTTTTTTCAAGTGTTGGAAAACGGCACTTTTCAAAATCTTGTAACTGAAAAACAGTGAGGAATCAGCTTGAGCTTGTGAGAGACAAAAATATTCAGTTCTTAAATATGTACAATAATGTTAGAGACGCCTCAGGTCCAAATCTGCTTCCATATATCACTTTTGGGCCCTGCAAAATCGAAAATTCTAGAGAGAGATGAAAAAACATAAAAAATCTCTTCATTAACCTATCTTCATGGAACCAAATGAGACATAAAACATAGGAACTACAAAAAATTTAATCAGGTAAAGTTTTTCCACTAAGAATACTCTACCTTTCTCTCATACAACACTTTTTCAGATTCCTTCATGTTCATGCTCGAAATTAACATACAAATTTTATGCGACAACTTTCTAGAGAGAGAATGTAAAAACTTATTGCTACAAACTTTTGCAGACATGATCAAAATATCCTAAACATAAAATTTCATTATTACCTACACATCTTTTTTTTTTTTCCAAGTGGAAAATCAACGTGGCATCTTATAATTCTCCCCCTCTTTAAAGAACTCTGTCCTCAGAGTTGAAAAGAAGGATAATGTTCCATAAACTCATCTAAACCAACCCATGTTGAATCTTCAATAGGATATGCAAACCACTTTACTAAAATTTCCACTATTTCACGATTCCTAAGATGTCTAACTCTCCTATCCAATATAACTTTTGGTTCAAGTTCAAAAGTGGCATCTTCCTTCAACTTAGATTTGTCCTACAAAACATGATCAGCATTAGGAACATACTTTTTAAGTAATCCAACATGGAAGACTGGATGAATTTTCAAAGTATTAGGTAGGTCAAGTAAATATGCAACAGAACCAATTTTCTTTAAGATTTTGAAAGGACCAGCATAACGAGGAGACAATCGACGATCTTTGCCTAAAACCAGATTTGATTTAGAAGGACTCACTTTCAAAAAAACCAGATCATTTGTTCTAAATTCCAAGGGCCTCTTTTTGAGATCATGATATAATTTCTGACGTTTCTGTGCATCTTTCATGTTTTTCCTTACCTTATTTAGCTCCAAATCCATGTTTTCAAGCATCTGTTTGGATATTTCAACGTGATTCTGTGAATTAAAAAATGAATGTGGCAGCAAGCAATTATAACCATACATTGCTTCAAAAGGTGTCATCTTAATAGAGGAATGCCATGCACTATTATATGCATACTCAACCAAGGGCAAATATTCAGTCCAATTGTTTTGCTTATCATTCACATACATGCGTAACATATCCTCAAGCACCCTGTTAACCCTCTCGGTCTCACCATCGGTTTGAGGATGAAATGCAGTACTCATGCGTAATTCTGTTCCTATGGATTGAAATGTTGCTTTCCAAAAATTAGATGTGAACCTTGCATCCCTATCAGAAATTATACTTTTGGGTATACCATGTAACCTAAAAATTTCTTTTATGAAAAGTTTAGCAACATGCAAAGCTGTATCAGTTTTCCTCATGGGAAGAAAATGTGCCATCTTTGTAAGATGGTCCACGACAACAAAGATGGTATCATGCCCACTTCTGGTCACATGCAACTTTGTTATGAAATCCATAGAGATGGATTCCCATTTTTTATCAGGCACATCTAATGGTTGTAACATGCCAGGACTCCTTTTAAATTCGGCCTTAACCTGTTAACATTTCAAACATTCTTCGACATACCTCTTAATATCATATTTCATACGTGGCCAGTAATATGAAGCTTTCACTTTTGCATAAGTTCTAGAAAAACCAGGGTGTGCAGAGAAAGATGCATCATGACAGTCATGCAGGATCTTTTCTTTCAAAACAGATTCTGAAGAAATACATAAACAAGAATTACAATACAAATCATTATTTCTCAAATGAAATTTTCCCTGAAACGTAGAACCTGGATTCATATCCAGAAATTCCAAGATTGCTGCATAAAATAAATCTTCTTTTAATTCTTTTCCAATATCAAAATCAGAGGATAAAATAGAAATTGAACTGCATAGGGGTTTACGACTCAAAGCATCGGCCACCTTGTTTTCTTTTCCTGCTAAGTATTTAATATCAAAATCATATTCACTTAGCAATTGGATCCATCGTTTTTGTCTATTGTTAAGTAAAGGTTGAGTAAATATGTATTTAAGGCTTTGATGATCTATTCTTAATTCAAACTTTACTCCTAGCAATAAGTGTCTCCAATGTTTAAGTGCATGAACAACTGCAAGCATTTCTAAGTCATGTGTTGTATAATTTAGTTCATGTTTCCTTAATTTCCTTGACTCATAAGCCACTACCCTCCCTTCTTGTGAAAGAACGCATCCGATTTGGCTTCCACTAGCATCACATGCAACAATAAAAGGCTTCCCTAACTCAGGTATCTTTAGCACACAATTTTCGATAACTTTCTGTTTTAATTCGTCAAACACCTTTTGACACTCATCGTTCCATGTTAACTCTCTATTTTTCTTTGTCAATTCTGTAAGAGGATTTGCAATTCGAGAAAACTCCGTAATGTGTGCCCTCTCATATTGTGCCAAACCAAGGAAGCTTCTCACATCCCTCACACATTTGGGTGTAGGCCAGTCAACTATGCTTTTACCTTTCTCAGGATCTATATGAATCCCTTCCTTAGAAACAACTCTCCCCAAATAAGTCACTTCCCCTTTTGCAAAAAAACATTTACTCATCTTACCATATAGTTTATGCTCTCCTAGTTTTTGTAAAGTCTTACTGAGATGCAAGCATGTTCATCATCATCCTTAGAATACACAAAAATATCGTCAAGAAAAACTAATATAAATTCATCGAGATATTCATGAAACACATTATTCATCAAACACATAAATGTTGCAGGAGCATTTGTTAATCCAAAAGGCAAAACTGTGAACTCGTAATGACCATATCGTGTTCTAAAAGCGGTTTTGGGTATGTCCTCAGACTTTACTCTAATTTGATGATATCCCGATCTTAAGTCAATTTTAGTGAATACTATGGCACCACTCAATTGACTCAGCAGTTCATCTATGTGTGGCAGTGGATACTTGTTCTTAATGGTTTTCTTGTTCAATCCCCTATAGTCAATACAAAGTCTGTATGAACCATCTTTCTTTTTCTGAAACAAAACAGGTGCTCCCCAAGGTGAAACACTAGGTCTTATCAACTCCTTCTTCAATAGATCATCCAATTGGAGATTCAACTCTTTCAATTCATCAATATTGAACCTATAAGGTGCTCTAGAATAAGGCTCACTTCCTGGATAAAGATCTATAGCATGGTCAATTTTCCTAGGAGGAGGCATGCCCGGTAGATCATCAGGAAATACATCTGCGTACTCATCTAAAAGTTTTTTAACATATTCCGGTATTTCCTCTTCTTTCTTCTTCTCCTCAAGGTCATGCACATAAACCAAATATGTCTCACAACCCTATCGAATACCCCTAATCAAGTTTATTGCAGAAATAGGAGAAAAACTTGAATTACACTTGCCTTGAAGACGATGTTCCTTCCCTTCTATTTTGAAAGTAAGGATCCCGGTTTCACAATCAATCACGACACTGTTATGAACTAACCAGTCCATTCTGATGATTACATCATATTCTCTCATTTCAATTACATGGAAGGTACCCAAAAACTTATGTTCTCCTAACATAAAATCAAGATTCTCAATACAGCCTCGAGTATAGTGTATCCTACCATTAGCCATTTGTATAGGTCTTTTAGTCTGCATCTCAATATGCAACCCTAAAGCTTCTGCCATCTTAAGTGAAAGGAAATAATTTGTACTACCCGAATCAATCAAGAAACTAACCTTACGTGAGGATATGTCCCCCATAATCCTAATCACCGATGCCCTTGAATGAGAATAAGTTTTCATGCATTGATGTCTAGGGCTAGAACACTTACCTTGATCATCCGCTTCCTCAATTGTCATGTTTTCTTCTTGTAGATGAGCTATCTTCGCTTGCATAGAACGGTTGATGGCCTTGTTTGGACATTCAAAAGTGCGATGTCCTTGTTCTCCACATCGAAAACAAAGTCCCAGCCTCTTAGCCCGCTCCAGGAAATCAGAATCACGTTGCCAGTGCATAACTTCTTGCTTCTTAGGTGTATCCGTTTGCTTCGGCTTTGGTCTTCCCCCTTGACCGTTAGTAGAGTTAGTCGATCTCTGTCCATTTTGATTTATTGAAATAGGTCTTGGGGGTCGATGTCCTATTGAGATAAACCTTGATTTGAATGCCTTTTTCGTGGTAAACTTCTCCATCGTCTCAAATTTGTCTGCTTTTGCAACCACATCAAGAAAATCTACACATCCGGACCCCTTTAGTTGATAGCGAAGCTCTTCCCGCAAACCCTCAATAAACTTGCTTTTCAGCGCATCTCCAGAAACTTCTAGTGCATACTTATGTAAACGCAAAAATTTCTCCTTATATTCTTCAACAGACAAGTTATATCTATCATCCTCATGCTGCTTGAAAGAGCAGAATTCCATTTTCTTTTCCATCCGATAATGTGGAGAACAATAACGATTCTCTGCTTGCTCTCGAAATTCTTTCCAGAGGATTGGACCTTCACGTATTCTTGTCTGTATATAAGATTTCCACCACAGTTTTGTGACTCCTCACAGATGCAAAATTGCCACCTTTGCTTTTGATTCCTCACTAAATACGCGCAGGTCAAAGAAATCTTCAAGTTCCTCAATCCATGCTTCAAGATCCTCTCTAGTTTTCTTCTCACCATCAAATTCATTTAATTTTGCTCTTTTGAACACTTGCTTGAGTGCAGATTCACCTGCATCATCGTCCTCTTCAGGTTCACGTTGCCGTCTAGCTCTACGTGCGTTTGATGTGCCCGCACCATTACCACCTTCAGCATTGAGGTCCATGAAAGCATTTGCAGTTGCGTCTTTTTGTTTGTTGGATCTTTCTTTATGTAATTCTGCATTCAATCTATGGATAAGCTCCTCTTCTTCTTCTATCTTCTTCTTCAAAGCCTGCATCTTGTCCCGGAATCCAACTCTGCTCTGATACCACTTGTAAGAAGTCTCCTAAACTCGAGTCACAATCTCACACAGAATAATGGGTTTCGACACCACAAGATATAAAGAAGGCAAAGAGAGTATACACAGAACAAGGAGAGAATTTTATTATCTGTGCAGATTTATAAGTAGTTGTGATCTGCGTTACAAAATCTATCAGATTGCTTCAATGTGAAGCCTCATCCACCCAACCACCCCCGAGCTGATCTCAATCCCAATCTCAATCACAATCACAATCTCAATCCCAATCTCAATCACAATCACAATCTCAATCTCAATCTCAATCTCAATCTCAATCTCAATCTCAATTGCAATTCCAGAAGCCGAAAAACGATCGTAATGACTGTACGGCCATCATCCTTTTCTATCTCTCAGTCTTCGTCTTTTGGGGATCTCCGCCTTTCGCCAGCGCACGACCAATCACGCCTTTCTAGACCCGCACTTTTAGAATCTGCATGCTCCAAGATAGCGTCTTTTCGCATGTCTCATGCAAGACTTCTGGACCACCCATGCATCTACTTTTCATGTCCACCATCAAGAATCATACCTCCAAAAATAGAGGTAATCCCTGCAACGCACTCACACACACGTCAATCACCCAAAAATAACCCATATACCCATGTGCGTTTTCTAAATCCGCGAACATGAATAAGATGAATGAATGAAGGCTTCTTTTTTTTTTTTCAAGTGTTGGAAAACGGCATTTTTCAAAACCCTTTAACTCAAAAACAGTGAGGAATCAGCTTGAGCTTGTGAGAGACAAAAATATTCAGTTCTTAAATCTGTACAATAATGTTAGAGACGCCTCAGGTCCAAATCTGCTTCCAGATATCACTTTTGCGCCCTGCAAAATCGAAAATTCTAGAGAGAGATGAAAAAACATGAAAAATCTCTTCATTAACCTATCTTCATGGAACCAAATGAGACATAAAACATAGGAACTACAAAAAATTCAATCAGGTAAAGTTTTTCTACTAAGAATACTCTACCTTTCTCTCATACAACACTTTTTCAGATTCCTTCATCTTCATGCTCGAAATTAACATACAAATTTCATGCGACAACTTTCTAGAGAGAGAATATAAAAACTTATTGCTAAAAATTTTGCAGACATGATCAAAATATCCTAAACATAAATTTTCATTATTACCTACACATTTTTTTTTTTCCAGGTGGAAAATCAACGTGGCATCTTACAATTCTGCCCCTCTTTAAAGAACTCTGTCCTCAGAGTTGGAAAGAAGGATAATGTTCCATAAACTCATCTAAACCAACCCATGTTGAATCTTCAATAGGATATGCAAACCACTTTACTAAAGTTTCCACTATTTCACGATTCCTAAGATGTCTAACTCTCCGATCCAATATAACTTCTGGTTCAAGTTCATGTTGGAGATAGACGTCTGCGGAAGCACGCGAACAGCACAAGGAATAAGAAGAAGATTGGAGCACAAACACACAATACTGAATGTATTACTAGAGAATGTACAAAGATAAGTAGCCCATTAGGGCAATAGGCATATGTACAAGCCGGGGGAAAAAAACCTACTAAAGAGGGAAAAAAGTGCCCCGGCGGTCCTAGAGTGTTCACACACATCACTACCTAAATATATCAACAAATCCCCCCTGGGAGTGGTGCGGTGAACAAGGAGCTGGCACTCATGTATAAGGAAGTGCCAAGCTATGTGGAGATCACTCCACAAAAGGAAGTAAGCCCAAAGCTTTGCGAAAAGCTTCAAACTTCTCCCTAGGCAGAGCCTTCGTGAAAAGGTCTGCAATGTTCTCCTGCGTGGGCACATATGCCAAGCTGATCTCCCCAGCAGAGAACCTCTCCCTGACATAGTGATAATGCACCTCAATGTGCTTAGTGCGAGCATGGAACACAGGGTTTCTCACAACTGCCAATGCGCTCTGACTATCAGTGAAGATGGTGGTGGCAGAATACTGGCCAACACCCAAATCAGCCATAAGGCATATGAGCCACACACACTCAACAGTCGCTGTGAAAGCTTCCCTATACTCAGCCTCACAACTAGAAGTGGCCACAGTAGGCTGCTTCTTGCTCAACCAAGATATACATGAGCTACCAAGCATGAAGCAAAAACCACTGGTGGACACACGAGTGTCATAGCAACCAGCCCAATCTGAGTCAGAAAAAGCATGCAAATCTGGCGGTAGTGATCCCCCCTTGGGATAAAACAACCCAAGTAGCCGAGTACCACTCAAGTAGCGAAAGATGCGCTTAACCGCTTTCCAATGCGTGACTCCTAGGCAATGCATAAACCTGCTCATCTGTGAGATAACAAACTGAACATCTGGCCGAGTAATGCATAAGTAAATCAAGCATCCAACAGCCTGCTGATAGAGAACAACATCAAATGCATCTCCAACATCATGAAGACTCAATCGTAAACATGTCTCCATAGGAGTGGCAATAGGCTTACAGTCTTCAAGGCCAAAACGCTGCAATAATGTGTCAATATATTTCGTTTGACACAAAGCCATTCCACCATCAACGTGCATAAACTGAATGCCCAAATAGTGATGCAAATGCCCCAAATCAGACATCTCAAATGAGGCATGCAAATCAGCCTTAAAATCAGCAATATGTGTCTCAATAAGACCAGTGAGCAGCATGTCATCAACATAGACAACAATGATCAAAAGCACATCATTAGCACGTTTAACATATAAGGTGCTTTCAGTTGGACTGTTCTCAAAACCATGTGCAATCAGATAGGCATGTATCTTCTCATACCAAGCACGTGGTGCTTGCTTTAAACCATATAATGCCTTCTTTAACCTGCAAACCTGGTTTTCATGCCCTTTCTGCACAAAGCCACGGGGCTGAAAAACATACACTTCTTCATGCAAGTCACCATTCAGAAATGCTGTTTTAATGTCCAACTGATGTACATTCCAACCATGATGGGCTGCAAGTGCACAAATGCTCCGAACAGTAGTCATACGGCATGTAGGTGCAAAGGTCTCATCAAAATCAATGCCTCTTTCCCTGTGCATAACCCTTTGCAACAGGCCTAGCCTTATACCTATCAACTGTACCATCAGGTTTACGCTTCAGCTTGTATACCCACTTAGTGCCAATGGCATTCTTGCCAGGAGGCAAGTCACATAAAGACCATGTACCATTCTTCATTATAACATCATATTCAGATTGCATAGCAGCCATCCAATTTTCTGAATTTTGTGCTTCATCAAAAGAAACAGGCTCATTCTCATCACAGAGACTAGATGCAGCCATAGCATAGCAATCTAATGCAAAGGAGGCACTATGAGAGCCTGAACGAGTACGATATGACAAAGGTGCATCTAATTTGCTATCACGCAAAGTCTGCACCAACCATTTCGGCATAGTTTTTGCCTGCTCAATATCAGCTCTCTCATCAACAAGTGCATCATGTAAATCTGCATCAGAAATGGAATGATCTGCATCATCATATGAAACTTGCAAAGGCTGAGAAGTTGCCTCATTACGACCAACACTAGCCTGTCCACCTGTAAAAAGAGGCATCAAAGTATCATACATGTCTTTGGAGCTAACAGATGTCTCCTTAGTACATGAAAGCAATGGCTGAATAGCATCTTCCACAAAGACAACATCACGGCTAATCAGAATGCATTTAGTCTGTGGATGATACAGACGATAGCCTTTACTTTCAGAACTGTACCCAACAAAAATACATTTTACTGCGTTATCATCCAATTTTCTGCGATGTTGTTCAGGCACTAATGCATATGCCAAACAACCAAAAACACGCAGATGAGCAACAGATGGCTTGCGGTCATGCCAAGCCTCATATGGAATGATAGACTCCAACACTTTAGTGGGACACCTGTTCAGTACATATGCTGCACACATGACAGCCTCAAGCCAGAAACTATGTGGTAAAGCCTGACTTTTGACCATGCACCTTGCCATCTCCATGAGTGACCTGTTCTTTCGTTCAGCAACTCCATTTTGTTGAGGTGTATACGGCACTGTACACTGGTGTTTTATCCCACGTTCAGCCAAAAATGCATTAAAATTTGAAGACATATATTCCCCCCCTCGATCAAAACGGAGGGTGCCCATTTTACATGCTGACAGATTTTCAGCCAAAACCAAAAACTGTTTGAAGCACATGAACACTTCGGACTTTGCTTTGAGTGGATATACCCATGCATGCCTGGAAAAATCATCAATGAAAGTCATGAAGTAAAGGTAATTTCCAAAAGAGGGTGTCTGCATAGGACCACAGACATCACTATGTACAGGCTACAATTTCTGCGTAGCCCGAACTGAACCATCTTTTGGAAAGGAAGAACGCTACATTTTGCCCAAAATACAGCCTTCACAAACATGTTTTCCCGGTGCCTCAAGTTTGGGCAAAGAGCACACCATTTCAGATTTCTGCAGGCGTAACAAACTAGCAAAATTCAGATGACCAAAGCGTGCATGCCAAAGCTTTGCATCTGACATAGCCTGAGAATCATGAACTGCACATGCCGAATCATTCACAGATCTTTCATAGTCTATGAGCTTATACAGCCCACGACATAAAATGCCAGAAGCAATAATCACATCGCCATTTGAGAGATCATGGACTGTACACCTATCATCAACGAATTTCACAACCAAGCCAATCTTGGCTAATGCAGAAACTGATAGCAGGTTTTTTTTTATCCCTGGCACAAATAAAGCATCTGACAAAGTGAAAGAACTACCATCAGCAGTAGTCAGAATGATCTTACCAACTCCCATAACAGGATAAGAGGAGTTATTGGCGCATGTGACAGTATTCCCTATAGGGGCAGGCTCGAGTGAAGAGAAGAAACTGCGCTGCGAGGTAATATGTTTGGTCGCCCCACTGTCAAAGTACCAAACATCTGAGTCTACTGCAGACATGCACTGATCATGAGAAGATGGGTCAAAACTGCAGACAGTAGTAAACACCCATTCTTCTTCCTGCACAAGATTTGCAGACTCTGTTTTTGGTGTAGAGGCCTCTACAACAACCATTCCAGCCTCTTTCTTCTTTGCCTCTTTAGCAGCCAGTTTTGGACAGTTCTTTATAATATGATCATTTCCTTTATAGTACTTGCAGAACAATTTCTGCTTTTCTGATTTCTTCTCATCTTTATCCTAGTTCTTCGATTGTGCAGCATTTGCAGATTTCTGCTTACTAGTAGGAGAGCTCCATTTTCCTTTGCCCTTCTGACTAGCCAGGAAATCTTGATCTGCAACACACATAATGGACCTGTTCTGCCTGGACTGATCTTCCTGCAACAGAACAGAGACTAATTCCTCAAATGACAAGGCATTCAGATTGCCTTTCATCATCAACCGAAGAGTAGAGGCAAAACTCTGATATGAATTAGGAAGAGCATTCAGAACGGTCTACACAAGTGAGCTATCTGGTATAACCTCATCAGCAGAAATCAATTGTTCCTTCAGGTCTTTGATCTTTGTAAGAAAATTGTCCATAGAATCACCTTCATTCATGTGCTCACTCTCCAATTGTTTTCGGAGGTAAGCAACACGAGCCTCATTCCTAGCCTGGTACAAAGTGGTAAGTGTATCCCAAGCATCCTTTGCTGTTCTGCAAGAGCGAATGTGAGGAATAATGGCACGTTTGACTGACAAAGCTATCAATGCATGTGCCTGGGCATGTCTGCCATCCCAACGAATCTGCTCTGCAGTAGGTGCAACAGAAACAGCAGCACGAACAGGAATCTACGAAATATCATCTTCGACACCATCTTCATCAGCTCCAACACCTGTATTTGCAGTACCTCTCGTTACATGTGTAACAGGACGTCTTTCAACACCCTGCACAATGTTCCACAATCCTTTTGCAACCAGTACATGTCTCATCATATAAGCCCATAATGGGTAGTTGGTACCATCCAACTTATCCTCAACAGCCAACATACGGAATACATCACTGCTTTCAGCCATGGCCGGTGACTAAAATACCTTGATGCAGAAAATTGACTGTATCTCAAAAAGTTGAACAGAACTGCCCAGACGAGTTCTGCTAGACCTGTAGCAGACTTCGAAACGCTTAAACTGGCGAACAGAAACTGGTATATACCTTTGGCACAAAAGGACGAAATAGCTTGCACAAGCGCTGTGATAGTGCGTTCGGAGGCCGAAATGAGCTCAGATCGTGATTTCGGCACCACACAGCGAAGCTGTTTTAATCTCGGAAACACCCTGAGTATGCTCACCAAATTTCGTGCGAATCTGAGACTGCAAACGGAGGAGTGTCGACGGCGCCCTAGAAGAAGCGACGACCTGCTTTGATACCAATTGTTGGAGATAGACGTCTGCGGAAGCACGCGAACAACACAAGGAAGAAGAAGAAGCTTGGAGCACAAACACACAATACTGAATGTATTACTAGAGAATGTACAAAGATAAGTAGCCCATTAGGGCAATAGGCGTATGTACAAGCTGGGGGAAAAAAACCTCCTAAAGAGGGAAAAAAGTGTCCCGGCGGTCCTAGAGTGTTCACACACATCACTACCTAAATATATCAACAGTTCAAAAGTGGCATCTTCCTTCAACTTAGATTTGTCCTGCAAAACATGATCAGCATTAGGAACATACTTTTTAAGTAATCCAACATGGAAGACTGGATGAATTTTCAAAGTATTAGGTAGGTCAAGTAAATATGCAACAGAACCAATTTTCTTTAAGATTTTGAAAGGACCAGCATAACGAGGAGACAATCGAAAATCTTTGCCTAAAACCAGATTTGATTTAGAAGGACTCACTTTCAAAAAAACTAGATCATTTGTTCTTAATTCCAAGGGCCTCTTTTTGAGATCATGATATAATTTCTGACGTTACTGTGCATCTTTCATGTTTTTCCTTACCTTATTTAGCTCCAAATCCATGTTTTCAAGCATTTGGATATTTCAACCTGATTCTGTGAATTAAAAAATGAATGTGGTAGCAAGCAATTATAACCATACATTGCTTCAAAAGGTGTCATCTTAATAGAGGAATGCCATGCACTATTATATGCATACTCAACCAAGGGCAAATATTCAGTCCAATTGTTTTGCTTATCACTCACATACATGCGTAACATATCCTCAAGCACCCTGTTAACCCTCTCGGTCTCACCATCGGCTTGAGGATGAAATGCAGTACTCATGCGTAATTCTGTTCCTATGGATTGAAATGTTGCTTTCCAAAAATTAGATGTGAACCTTGCATCCTTATCAGAAATTATACTTTTGGGTATACCATGTAACCTAAAAATTTCTTTTATGAAAAGTTTAGCAACATGCAAAGCTGTATCAGTTTTCCTCATGGGAAAAAAATGTGCCATCTTTGTAAGATGGTCCACGACAACAAAGATGGTATCATGCCCACTTCTGATCACAGGCAACTTTGTTATGAAATCCATAGAGATGGATTCCCATTTTTGATCAGGCACATCTAATGGTTGTAACATGCCAGGACTCCTTTTAAATTGGGCCTTAACCTGTTGACATTTCAGACATTCTTCGACATACCTCTTAATATCATATTTCATACGTGGCCAGTAATATGAAGCTTTCACTTTTGCATAAGTTCTAGAAAAACCAAGGTGTGCAGAGAAAGGTGCATCATGACAGTCATGCAGGATCTTTTCTTTCAAAACAAATTCTGAAGAAATACATAAACAAGAATTACAATACAAATCATTATTTCTCAAATGAAATTTTCCCTGAAACATAGAACCTGGATTCATACCCAAAAATTCCAAGATTGTTGCATAAAATAAATCTTCTTTTAATTCTTTTCCAATATCAAAATCAGAGGATAAAATAGAAATTGAACTGCATAGGGGATTACGACTCAAAGCATCGACCACCTTGTTTTCTTTTCCTACTAAGTATTTAATATCAAAATCATATTCACTTAGCAATTGGATCCATTTTTTTTGTCTATTGTTAAGTAAAGGTTGAGTAAATATGTATTTAAGGCTTTGATGATCTGCTCTTAATTCAAACTTTACTCCTAGCAATAAGTGTCTCCAATGTTTAAGTGCATGAACAACTACAAGCATTTCTAAGTCATGTGTTGTATAATTTAGTTCATGTTTCCTTAATTTCCTTGACTCATAAGCCACTACCCTCCCTTCTTGTGAAAGAACGCATCCGATTTGGCTTCCACTAGCATCACATGCAACAATAAAAGGCTTCCCTAACTCAGGTATTTTTAGCACACAATTTTTGATAACTTTTTGTTTTAATTTGTCAAACGCCTTTTGACACTCATCGTTCCATGTGAACTCTCTATTTTTCTTTGTCAATTCTGTAAGAGGATTTGCAATTCGAGAAAACTCCCTAATGTGTGCCCTCTCATATTATGCCAAACCAAGGAAGCTTCTCACATCCTTCACACATTTGGGTGTAGGCCAGTCAACTATGCTTTTAACTTTCTCAGGATCTATATGAATCCCTTCCTTAGAAACAACTCTCCCCAAATAAGTCACTTCCCCTTTCGCAAAAAAACATTTACTCATCTTACCATATAGTTTATGCTCTCTTAGTTTTTGTAAAGTCTTCCTGAGATGCAATGCATGTTCATTATCATCCTTAGAATACACAAAAATATTGTCAAGAAAAACTAATATAAATTCATCGAGATATTCATGAAACACATTATTCATCAAACACATAAATGTTGCAGGAGCATTTGTTAATCCAAAAGGCAAAACTGTGAACTCGTAATGACCATATCGTGTTCTAAAAGCAGTTTTGGGTATCTCCTCAGACTTGACTCTAATTTGATGATATCCCGATCTTAAGTCAATTTTAGTGAATACTGTGGCACCACTCAATTGACTCAGCAGTTCATCTATGTGTGGCAGTGGATACTTGTTCTTAATGGTTTTCTTGTTCAATCCCCTATAGTCAATACAAAGTCTGTATGAACCATCTTTCTTTTTCTGAAACAAAAGAGGTGCTCCCCAAGGTGAAACACTAGGTCTTATCAACTCCTTCTTCAATAGATCATGCAATTGGAGCTTCAACTCTTTCAATTCATCAATATTGAACCTATAAGGTGCTCTAAAATAAGGCTCACTTCTTGGATAAAGATCTATAGCATGGTCAATTTTCCTAGGAGGAGGCATGCCCGGTAGATCATCAGGAAATACATCTGCGCACTCATCTAAAAGTTTTTTAACATATTCCTGTATTTCCTCTTCTTTCTTCTTCTCCTGAAGGTCATGCACATAAACCAAATATGTCTCACAACCCTGTCGAATACTCCTAATCAACTTTATTGCAGAAATAGGAGAAAAACTTGAATTACACTTGCCTGCAAGACGATGTTCCTTCCCTTCTATTTTCAAAGTAAGGATCCCGCTTTCACAATCAATCACGACAGTGTTATGAACTAACCAGTCCATTCCGATGATTACATCACATTCTCTCATTTCAATTACATGGAAGGTACCCAAAAACTTATGTTCTCCTAACATAAAATCAAGATTCCCAATACAGCCTCGAGTATAGTGTATCCTACCATTAGCCATCTATACAGGTCTTTTAGTCTGCATCTCAATATACAAACCCTAAAGCTTCTGCCATCTTAAGTGAAAGGAAACAATTTGTACTACCCGAATCAATCAAGAAACTAACCTTACGTGAGGATATGTCCCCCATAATCCTAATCACCGATGCCCTTGAATGAGAAGAAGTTTTGATGCATTGAAGTCTAGGGCTAGAACACTTACCTTGATCGTCCGCTTCCTCAATTGTCATGTTTTCTTCTTGTAGATGAGCTATCTTCGCTTGCATAGAACGGTTGATGGCCTTGTTTGGACATTCAAAAGTGCGATGTCCTTGTTCTCCACATCAAAAACAAAGTCCCAGCCTCTTAGCCCGCTCCAGGAAATTAGAATCACGTTGCCAGTGCATAACTTCTTGCTTCTTAGGTGTATCCATTTGCTTCGGCTTTGGTCTTCCCCCTTGACCGTTAATAGAGTTAATCGATCTCTGTCCATTTTGATTTATTGAAATAGGTCTTGGGGGTTGATGTCGTGTTGAGATAAACCTTGATTTGAATGCCTTTTTCGTGGTAAACTTCTCCATCTTCTCAAAGTTTTCTGCTTTTCCAACCGCATCAAGAAAATCTACACATCCGGACCCCTTTACTTGATAGCGAAGCTCTTCCCGCAAACCCTCAATAAACTTGCTTTTCAGCGCATCTCCAGAAACTTCTAGTGCATACTTATGTAAACGCAAAAATTTCTCCTTATATTCTTCAACAGACAAGTTATATCTATCATCCTCATGCTGCTTGAAAGAGTAGAATACCATTTTCTTTTCCATCCAATAATGTGGAGAACAATAACGATTCTCAGCTTGCTCTCGAAATTCTTTCCAGAGGATCGGACCTTCACGTGTTCTTGTCTGTATATAAGATTTCCACCACAGTTTTGCGACTCCTCACGGATGCAGAATTGCCACCTTTGCTTTTGATTCCTCACTAAATACGCGCAGGTCAAAGAAATCTTCAAGTTCCTCAATCCATGCTTCAAGATCCTCTCTAGTTTTCTTCTCACCATCAAATTCATTTAATTTTGCTCTTTTGAACACTTGCTTGAGTGCAGATTCACCTGCATCATCGTCCTCTTCAGGTTCACGTTGTCGTCTAGCTCTACGTGTGTTTGATGTGCCCGCACCATTACCACCTTCAACATTGAGGTCCATGAAAGCATTTGCAGTAGCCTCTTTTTGTTTGTTGGATCTTTCTTTATGTAATTCTGCATTCAATTTACGGATAAGTTCCTCTTGTTCTTCTATCTTCTTCTTCAAAGCCTTCATCTTGTCCCGGAATCCAACTCTGCTCTGATACCACTTGTAACAAGTCTCCTAAACTTGAGTCACAATCTCACACAAAATAATGGGTTTCGACACCACAAGATATAAAGAAGGCAAACAGAGTATACGCAGAACAAGAAGAGAGAGAATTTTATTATCTGTGCAGATTTACAAGTAGTGATCTGCGTTACAAAATCTATCAGATTGCTTCAATGTGAAGCCTCATCCACCCGACCACCCCCGAGCTGATCTCAATCCCAATCTCAATCATAATCACAATCACAATCTCAATCCCAATCTCAATCACAATCACAATCTCAATCTCAATCTCAATCTCAATCTCAATCTCAATCGCAATTCCAGAAGCCGAAAAACGATCGTAATGACTGTACGACCATCATCCTTTTCTATCTCTCAGTCTTTGTCTTTTTGGGATCTCCGCCTTTTGCCAACGCACGACCAATCACGCCTTCCTAGACCCGCACTTTTAGAATCTGCATGCTCCAAGATAGCGTATTTTCGCATGTCTCATGCAAGACTTCCGGACCACCCATGCATCTACTTTTCATGTCCACCATCAAGAATCGTACCTGCAAAAATAGAGGTAATCCCTACAACGCACTCACACACGTCAATCACCCAAAAATAACCCATATACCCATGTGCGTTTTCTAGATCCGCGAACATGAATAAGATGAATGAATGAAGGCTTCTCTTTTTTTTTTTTCAAGTGTTGGAATACGGCACTTTTCAAAACCTTGTAACTCAAAAATAGTGAGGAATCAGCTTGAGCTTGTGAGAGACAATAATATTCAGTTCTTAAATCTGTACAATAATGTTAGAGATGCCTCAGGTCCAAATCTGCTTCCAGATATCACTTTTGGGCCCTGCAAAATCGAAAATCCTAGAGAGAGATGAAAAAACATGAAAAATCTAGGAACTACAAAAAATTGAATCAAGTAAAGTTTTTCTACTAAGAATACTCTACCTTTCTCTCATACAACACTTTTTCAGATTCCTTCATCTTCATGCTCGAAATTAACATACAAATTTCATGCGACAACTTTCTAGAGAGAGAATGTAAAAACTTATTGCTACAAAATTTTGCAGACACGATCAAAATATCCTAAACATAAAATTTCATTATTACCTAAAAACATCTTTTTTTTTTTCCAGGTGGAAAATCAACGTGGCATCTTACAACTGTTAGCTACCCCTTCTTGCCAATTTCGAACTGTTGTAGTGCATGTGTGAGCCACCAGGAGTTGTAGAGCGAGTGTTGGTGTTTCCCACGATTCACATTTTTGCACATAACTTGAAGAGTGTTTATCAGATTCGAGTGAAGATACCACCAACAGATGTGTCTCGTCGAGAGCTTTGAATTGAAGCTGGTATTGGCTATATTGGAAGTTCGGAGCTGGGAGAAACATTCGAATTTGTGCTTACTACTATAACTGGTATCACGACAGGGATTTCTAGAGATTTAGTGAGTAGGAGAGGTATTTTAGTCTTTTCACATGCATTGTAGCTGAGCCACTTCACTTTCCATCATGTGTGCACACATCCTCATACACTTGGTTCATGTGGTTGTTCGGATTGATAGTTAAACATGTATCGATCCACCACTATATGCACTTGTGGGGTGATTGAGATTTAGTCTCTTCGACACAAGTCCCTAAGACTTCACGACTTAGGTACACACCTACTTATGCTACCATTAGCATTCTGCTTTACCTTGTAAACCCACTTGCAACCTATGGGTTTCTTTCTTTGCGGCAATGGGACCAGATTTCATGTATCATTTCCATAAAGTGCATCCATCTCCTCATCCATAGCTCTTTTCCAATCTGCATTTCCAATTGCATCCTCAAAACAAGAGGGTTCAACATCGTGTATTAACTTTGTCATGTAGGCACAATGAAGAGCCATGTAACTATCATATGTCAATTGTTGCACTAAATTCTGCATCCTCCACGATCTTTTTGGCCCTGGGTCACTTCTCCTTGTATCATCTTCTTTTTCCTTTCTCACTCCTCGAGTCTTCAAAGAGCACTATCCAAGTTCCTCATCAAGGCTCTTTTTTGAACCGCTTGAATCTCCATCAATGTCTTCAAAACCTGTATATGTTTTACTACCAACAGAAAGATTTTTTTTACCTTTCTTGGATGTATTTGATGAATTTGATGTACTAAAACTTCCATGCAAACTTCTACTCCATGGATTTGAGTTGGAACTATTTCTAGGTGATGCGTCTGGTCCACTCAAAACTTGAAATTTTGCATTTGAGTTTTTAACATTTTCTTTGTCATTTGGTTCAAGATTAAGTCCATCTTTGGCATCTGCATAGAAGCTTGACATTTCATCGAGCACCACATCTCTGCTTATCTTCACCTCTCACGTAAGTGGGTTATAACATTTATGTCCCTTTTGCACAAGGGATTATCCAATGAAGATACATTGTTTTTACTTTTGGATCAAGTTGTTGATATATTTAGGTAGTGATGTGTGTTAACACTCTAGGACCGCCGAAGCACTTTTTTCCCTCTTTAGGAGGTTTTTTCCCCCGTCTTGTATATATGCCTATTTCCCTAATGGGCTACTTATTTTTGTACATTCTAGTGATAATACATTCAGTATTGTGTATTGTGCTCCAAGCTTCTTCTTCTTCCTTGTGTTGTTCGCATGCTTCCGTAGACATCTAACTCCAACAATTGGTACTAGAGCAGGTTGCCGCTTCATCAAGGGCGTTGTCTACACCTATCCGATTGCAATCTCAGAATCACACTAAATTCGGTAAGCATACTTAGGGCAAGTCATCGCTTCATCATGATCTGAGCTCATTTCAGCCTCCGAACACACTATCGTAGCACTTTTGTAGGCTATTTCATCTTTTTGTGCCAAAGGTATATACTAGTTTTGGTTCACTAGTATAAGCGTCTCTAAGTCTGCTATAAGTCTAACAGAATTTTTCTGGGTAGCTCTGTTCAACTTTTTGAGATACATTCAATTTTCTACATCAAGGTATTTTAGTCACCAGCTATGGCTAAACATAGTGATGTATTCCATATGTTGGCTATTGAGGATAAATTGGATGGTACCAACTATCCGTTATGGGCTTATATGATGCAACATGTATTGGTTGCAAAAGAACTGTGGAACATTGTGCAGGGTGTTGAAAAATGTCATATCATACCTGAAACTGTTACAACTGGGTACTAAAGCTGATGCAAAAGGTGTCAAAGATGATGATATTCTACATATTCCTATTCATGGTGCGGTTTTTGCTACACCTACTGTGGAGAAAATTTGTTGGGATGGCACAGATGCCCAGGCACATGCATTGATAACTTTTTTTGTCAAACGTGCCATTATTCCTCACATACACTCTTGCAGAACAGCTAAGGATGCTTGGGATACATTTACCACATTGTACCAAGCTAGGAATGAGGCTCGTGTTGCTTACCTTTGAAAATAGTTGGAGAGTGAGCACATGAAAGAAGATGATCCTATGGACAATTTTCTAACAAAGATCAAAGACTTCAAGGACCAGTTGATTTCTGCCTATGAGGTTATACCAAATAGCTCCCTTGTGTGGACCATTCTGAATGGTCTTCGTGACTCATATCAGAGTTTTGCTTCTACTCTTCGTTTGCTGATGAAAGGCAATCCAAATGCCTTCTCAGTTAAGGAATTAGTCTCTGTTCTATTGCAGGAATGATTCCAGGCAGAACAGGTCCATTATGTGTGTTGTGGATCAAGCTTTCTTGGATAGTCAGAAGGGCAAAGGAAAATGGAGCTCTTCAATTAGTAAGCATAAATCTGCTAATTCTGCACAATTGAAGAGGGAAGACAAATATGAAAAGAAATAAAAAAATCAAGAATTGGTTTGCAAGTATTGTAAAGGAAATTATCATATTATAAAGAACTATCCAAAACTGGCTGCTAAAGAGGCAAAGAAGAAAGAGGCTAGAATGGTTGTTGTAGAGGCCTCTACACCAAAAACAAAGTCTACTAATCTTGTGCAAGAAGAAGAATGGGCATTTACTACTATTTGCAGTTTCAACCCATCTTCTCATGAGTAGTGAATGTCTACAGTAGACTCCGATGTTTGGTACTTTGATTAGGGCGACCAAACATATTACCTCGCAGCGCAGTTTCTTCTCTTCACTCGAGCCTACCCCTAGAGGACATACTATTACATGCACCAACAACTCCTCTTATCCTATTATGGGAGTTGGTAAGATCATTTTGACTATTACTTATGGTAGTTCTATCACTTTGTCAGATGCTTTGTTTGTGCCAGGGATCAAGAAAACTTTGTTATCAGTTTCTGCATTAGCCAAGATTGGCTTGGTTGTGAAATTTATTGATGACAGGTGTACGGTTCATGATCTCTCAAATGGCGATGTGATTATTGCTTCTGGCATTTTATGTCGTGGGTTGTATAAGCTCATAGACTATGAAAGATCTATGAATGATTTGGCATGTGCAGTACATGATTCTCAGGCTATGTCAGATGCAAATCTTTGGCATGCATGCTTTGGTCATCTGAATTTGGCTAGTTTTCTATGCCTGCAGAAATCTGGAATGGTGTCCTCTTTGCCCAAACTTGAGGCACGTGAAAACATGTTTATGAAGGCTTTATTTTGGGCAAAATGCAGCATTTCTAATTTCCAAAAGATGGTTCAATGTGAGCTACTAAAAAATTACAGCTTGTACATAGTGATATATGTGGTCCTATGCAAACACCTTCTTTTGGAAATTATCTTTACTTCGTGACTTTCATCAATGAATTTTCTAGGCATGCATGGGTATATCCATTGAAGGCAAAGCCCGAAGTGTTCATGTGCTTCAAACAGTTTTTAGTTTTGGCTAAAAATCTGTCAACATGTATAATGTGCACCCTTCGTTCTGATCGAGGGGGGGAATATATGTCAGAAGGGCATGCATGGGTATATCCATTGAAGGCAAAGCCCGAAGTGTTCATGTGCTTCAAACAGTTTTTAGTTTTGGCTAAAAATCTGTCAACATGTATAATGTGCACCCTTCGTTCTGATCGAGGGGGGGAATATATGTCTTCTGATTTTAATGCATTTTTGGCTGAACATGGGATAAAACACCAGTGTACAGTGTTGTATACACCCCAATAGAATGGAGTTGCTAAATGAAAGAATAGGTCACTCATGGAGATGGTGAAGTATTTCATTGGTGATGCACCCCAGTGCACTCTCCTTCTCGTGAGCTCCATGACAATATCCTCGGAGTAGAACCTCCAAGCTCCTAAGGCCACACACGGTTCTCCACACAGAGACTTTAGAATATGCAAAAAAACACAGTACATAGGGAGCACGAAGATAGACTTCTCAAGTCTTACAAATGCGGTCGAACTTATAGTCTGTGGCTGACCAGACCGCTATATGTTTTATCTAAGAACATATACAAAGAAGTGTTTAGTGGCCATTTGGCCTTTCACATGGACACTAATGGTAACAATCTCCCACTAAAGGCCAATATGGCCAAAGTAACTATGGAAGAAAAAATAAAGAATAACAAAGAATACCCGAGTGTAAGTATACAAACTATACATCCCACCTAATGGGCATGTTACACAGTATACAAGTGACTGTGTAAGATCATGAATCAAGTAACCGCTATCAAGTGAGAACAGTGTCGAAAGCTATCTTGTTGTACAGCATTATCTCGAGTGTGAACCTTCTCAAGAATAATGGGCTCAGTGGCTAAACAATCTCTTATGAAGTGATGCCTCACCTCAATGTGCTTGGTCTTTTCATGACAGACTAGATTCTTAGCCAAAGCAATGGCACTATGACTGTCACTGAGCAAACGAGGTACATGGTGAGGTAAACCCATATCACAAGCAAGATGAGAAAGCCACAATGCTTCCTTACATGCCTCACTTGCTGCAACATACTCTGCTTCTATGGTGGAAATAGCTATACATTCTTGAAGACGAGATCTCCAAGAGATAGCACCTCCAGCAAAATGAAAAATGTACCTTGATGTAGACTTATGATTGTCTACACAACCAGCATAGTCAGAATATGTGTAACCAATAATGGATGCTTTCCCTCTACCTAAGCATAGACACGTCCTTAGTGCCACTCAGATATCTCAAAATCATCTTGACCTCTTCCCAATGTTTTTTGCCAGGATTAGACATATATCTGCTCACAACTCCCACTACAAATGCAATGTCTGGTCTCGTAGCTACCATAGCATACATGAGACTACCAATAGCAAACTGATAGAGAATTTTGGTCATGAATTCCTTTTCCTCATCTGATTTGGGGCAATCATCCTTGCTCAATTTCACATATGTGGGTAAAGGTGTACTCAATGCCTTTCCACCCTGCATATTGAACCTGTGAAGTACTTTGGATATGTACTCACTTTGAGACAAGTATATGCATCTTTTACTTTTATCACGAGTAATGCGCATGCCAAGAATATGTCTAGCATCCCCCAAATCCTTCATATCAAATGTCTGACTCAACTTCTTTTTGAGAATTGACAAGTCATAAGAGGACTTCCCAGCAATCAACATATAATCGACATAAAGTATCAAACATATCAAGCTGCCATTTGAGCATCCCTTTGTGTAGAGACAATGTTCCTGGATTGCTTCGAGAATAGCCTTGAGACCTCATAAAAGCATCAAAATTTTGGTACCATTGTCTAGGGGACTGTTTAAGTCCATACAAGCTCTTCTTGAGCTTACAAACTAGACTTTCCTTGCCAAGAACTACATAACCCTCTGGTTCTTCCATATAGATCTCATCTGTAAGATCTCCATGCAAGAAAGCAGTTTTCCCATCCATTTGGACTAACTCTAAGTCCTCCATTGCAACGAATCCAAGCAACATGCACAGGGTAGTCATCTTGACCACAGGAGAGAAGATTTCCTCGAAATCAACACCATGTTTTTTCTTAAAACCCTTTGCAACAAGTCGTGTTTTTGGAGAAGCACTATCTTATGTGAATTTCAGCTTATATACCCATTTACATGGTAACACTTTCCTTCCATTTGGCAAAGGTATTAAATCCCAAGTACCATTCTTGTGAATAGAATCCAATTCATTCATGGCATGCTCCTACTTGACATGATCCTCTGTCTACATAGCCTCCTTGTAGCAAGAAGGCACATCGACATCTGTTAGCATAACAAAATCTAAACCTAGAACTTATCTATCAGGTGGATGTGACACACATGTAGAGCGTCTCAATGGTTGGTCAACAGGAACATGTGCAGACTGATCTGATCGGACATAATCTTGAACATCCCTATGTGCATCATTTTTATGCATGCTAGCTGGAGGACTAGTATCCTTAAACACAACTCTTCTCACTTCAACCTCCTTAATGGGTTGTTTATGCATCTTAGACTCATTGAAAATGACATGACTACTTCTGATCATTGACCATGTTTTAGGATCCCATAAGCGATATCCAAATTGTCCTTCTCGACCATATCCAAGAAAAATGCATTTCTTTGACTTATGGTCCAACTTTTGTCTAAGACTCTTGGGTATATGAACATATGCTTCACACCCAAAAACTCGAAGATCATCATAATATGGTGGCTTCCCTGTCCATAAATCTTGTGCCACTTTCAGACCTTTGGCAGTACTAGGTGAAAGGTTCATCACATGGACTGAAGTCAATATTGCTTCTGCCCAAAAGCCTTGTGAGAGTTTGGCATGATGCAACATAGAAATTACACTATCTTGAATAGTTCTATTCGTCCTTTCAGCTACACCATTCTATATTGGGGTATAAGGAGATGTAAACTCTCTATGAATCCCTCTAGACTGATAGAAAAGGTTGAATTCATGTGAGGTATACTCACCCCCATTATCTGAACATAAAGCTTTAAGCTTAGTTCCTTTTTCAATCTCAACTGAAGCAAGCCATTTTTTGAAAGTAGGGAATACCTCATCCTTCGACTTGATAGGATATACTCAAAATTTTCTAGTAGCATCATCTATGAAAGTGACAAAGTAAAGAGCACCACCTAAGGACCTAGTGGACATAGAACCACAGTCATCTATATGAATGAGATCTAAAGGCTGAATTGAAGAGTCAATGTGCATCCTATGCACATTTCTGGTTTGCTTTCCATATTGACAATGCTCACAAAACGAAAAATCAGAGAAAGATAACACAGGTAAGTAGCAAGAACGAGAAAGATTTTCCATTCCACTATGCGATATACGGCCCAAACAACCATGCCAAATACAAGCCATAGGTTGTTCAGTAACAGCTAACAAGTGTTCTTTATGTGATACAAATAAAGGATAAAGTGAGCCAACTTTTCTTCCTTTTGCAATAACCATATTGCCCTTTGATATGCGAAAGGACTGAGCATAGAAGACCACCTTGTAACCAAGGTCATCAAGTTGACCAACTGACATCAAAATATGTGATAACTGAGGTACATGGCGTACATTATGCATAGTAAATTTTGAACCATCAATGAACTGCACAACCACATCTCCAATCCCCACAACATCACACTAGTAAGAGTCACCAAGTCTCATGGTACCAAGAGACTTTGCTACATAATTAGAGAACCATTCTCTATGTGGTGTCACATGGAAAGAAGCATCAAAATCTAGCATCTAGGTGTGGAAAAGAGAATCAGCCATAAGAGCCTTAGTTAGCATAATACTATCAAGTGTCAACACATTAGCATCATCAGAAATAGCATTAATTTCTTCAGTCTTCACAGTCAAAGTAGATGGTGCAGGTAACTGTTTAACATGCCCATCAACATTCTGTCCTTTACCTTTAGCATTCTTTAATGCATAGCAATCTTTATTCATGTGTCCTTTCTTATGATAATAATGGCATTTGATATCCCTCTTCTTTGATTTACGTCTACTCTTATTCCGTTGACCATTCTTTTCCTTGTTCTTGCTCCTGCTATGTTGTTGATTCTTTCCTTGGTAAGAATCACGAACATTATATGCATCTCCACTCTGAGTGCCAACCATGGATTTTCTACTAATCTCCTCACTCAAGAGTGCTCCACATATGTCATCATAGATGATTTTACCACTAGGTGCACTATTGCTAATAGCTGTGCAAAACGTATCCCATGATGATGGCAAGGTGCATAACAACAACACTGCTTTCAATTCATTATCCATATCCATTTTCTGAGCCTATAACTGAGCGAATATAGCATCAAACTCATTTAGATGAGCATCAACACTATCTCTGTCCTTCATACGAAGGTCATATAATTTTCTCATCAGATAGACTTTATTTGATGCCGTCTCTTTTTCATATGTATTGCATAACTTCTTCCAAAGCTCCTCTGCACTTTTATAGTCTAATACTATAAAGTAAACATTATCTGCGAGGTGCAAGAGAATGGTAGATCTGGCCATTTCATCTAACTCATCCCAATCATCTTCATCCATGTTAGCAAGCTTCTTTGAAATTCCATTTATTGGCTTCCATTGCCTCCTTTGAATCAGCACATCTTTAATCTGATTCTTCCATAGAGCAAAGTTTGATCAAATTTTCGGATCTCAAAATGGTCTTTGCCCTGCAAGTTATAGCTCCTCCTCAGAACACTAGCACTAGACCCTGATCCACCAGATGTGCCTGAGACCTCTGATGCCATGATGGTAGAGAATTGAATAGAATGATAATGGAGCTAGAAGAGTCCGAACACCAACGAATAAGTGTATCAAGGAGTAAATCAACCACTGTATAGTTGACAAAACCAAAAATCTGGAAAAATTTTGCCAAAGTATCCTCTACAAAATGAGTGTATGACCAGTGTCAAAATATCATAAAACTGCAAGTACTAGCATGTCTTCCTGCATAGTGAATCATTGACTCCACTGCATATAATCAGTTACCCAATAGAAGCCAACTAGGCTTATCAAGCACCTATGAACAAATATCATACATCTCCTATTGTGAGGATGGGTAAGTCTTCCACCTGCATCACCGAAGAGACCCCGACATCTGGGTGTCTCCTAGTTAAGAAAACCTCACCACGGCCCTCTTTATCAAACATAAAAGGCTTTATGCAATGAATGTAACTGCTATATCAATGAACACATGGAAGTACATAAGCGGTATCCACAAAAGCATACATGGTGTGTATGTGCTCAATATATGCAGTAAAATGACACTAAAGGCTGAATACACAACCCAAATAACACCTGCAAGTGTCTGTCAACTTTGATGTTTTAGGTTTTAAAAAAACCTGCATAAATTCACAACAATTGCTCCCACCAAAACTGAAACCTTTCAAGAAACGTGTAGTTTTACGAGTGTGGTTGAAAAAACAGCCCCAAAGTTTGATATTTATTGTCAGAGAAGTACAAAGAACACTCTTCTTGATGTTCTTGGACCTGTGTGAAGAGAACTATGTGTGGAAGTACTCCAAAATGGCTCCAAGACACACCCAAAAAATGCTTCAAAAATAGGCTTTGAAAGCAAAGAATGAAGTTTTGAGGGACCAAAACATGTTCAAGATAATGTCAACCTTAGTCTTTCACTTTTTTCAAACACCACAAGATTGTAGCTTAGTGGCAAGAGATTTCCACAATTAAGCGAGCTCCAGGGGGAACAGTACTGGGATGGGTGGCCTCTAGGGAAGTATCGAGAACCTCTATATTCCTTGATCATTGAAGTCCTCTCTCGCGCGCAGCCAACGGTGCCAACGGTGACTTTGGTGACTCGGATGACAAGGTATGACAAGGTTTATGCCTTGGTCGCCACCTTAGTCGTAAGCCTTGGAGAAAACTGAGGGGGGGTTGCTCACTTTGATCGCACAAAAGGAACAAAGCTTTTGTGTCGATCTACTCTGATACCAATGAAGTATTTTGATGCGGAAAATTGGATGATAAAGTGGTAAAATGTATTTTTGTTGGGTACAATTCTAAAATTAAAGGCTATCGTATGTATCATCCACATACTAAATACATCTAATGAGGCAACTTCTCAACCTTTGCAGGTTTCATGTGATGATGCAGATCATCCCTTTTCTGATGCAGATTTACATGATGCACTTGTTGATGAGAGAGCTGATATTGAGGAGGCAAAAACTATGCCAAAATGGTTGGTGTAGACTTTTTGTGACAACAAATTAGATGAACTCTGGCATATCGTACTCGATCAAGCTCTCATAGTGCCTCTTTTGTATCAGATTGCTATGCTATGGCTGCATCTAGTCTCTGTGATGAGACTGAACCTGTTTTGTTTGATGAAGCACAAAATTCAGAAAATTCGATGGCTACTCTGCAATCTGAATATGATGCTATAAAGAAGATTGGTACTTGGTCTTTATGTGACTTGCCTCCTGGAAAGAAAGCCATTGGTACTAAGTGGGTATACAAGCTGAAGCATAAACCTGATGGTACAGTTGATAGGTATAAGGCTAGGTTTGTTGCAAAGGGTTATGCACAGGAAAGAGGCATTGATTTTGATGAAACCTTTGCTCCTACTTGCAGAATGACTACTAGTCATAACATCTATGCACTTGCAACTCATCATGGTTGGAATGTACATCACTTGGACATTAAAACAACATTTTTGAATGGTGACTTGCATGAAGATGTGTATGTTTTTCGGCCCCATGGCTCTGTGCAGAAAGGGCATGAAAACCAGGTCTACAGGTTAAAGAAGGCATTATATGGTTTAAAGCAACCACCACGTGCTTGGTATGAAAAGATACATGCCTATCTGGTTGCACATGTTTTTGAGAACACTCCAATTGAAAGCACCTTATATGTTAAGCATCTAATGATGTACTTCTGATCATTGTGGTTTATGTTGATGACATGCTGCTCACTGGTCCCCATGACATGCATATTGCTGAGTTTAAGGCTAATTTGCATGCCTCATTTGAGATGTCTCATTTGGGGCATTTGCATGTGGGCATTCAATTTATGCAAGTTGATGGTGGCTTTGTGTCAAACAAAATATATTGACACATTATTGTAGGGTTTCGGCCTTGAAGATTGTAAGCCTATTGCCACTCCTATGGAGATAGGTTTACAATTGAGTCTTAATGATGCTTGAGATGTATTTGATGATGTTCTCTATCAGCAAGTTGTTGGATGCTTGATTTATGTATGCATTACTCGACAAGATATTCAGTATCTCACAGATGAGCAGGTTTATGCAATTCCCAGGAGTCAAGCATTGGCGGGCGGTTAAGTGCATCTTTCGCTACTTGAGTGGTACTCGGCTACTTGGGTTGTTTTATCCCAAGGGGGGATCACTACTGCCAAATTTGCATGCTTTTTCTGACTTTGATTGGGCTGGTTGCTATGACACTCGTGTGTCCACTAGTGGTTTTTTGCTTCATGCTTGGTAGTGTTAGAAGATGTATTTTTGGAAGCCTTTTGGATGAAAAATAATTGTAAAATGACAAAAACTTGTAAAAATATTTATGCAACTGTTGTAAAAATAAGGAAGAGTCTTCCTTATGTAGGATAGAATCTTATGTAATTTTTATAGAATTTTTGGAAACTCCTAGATAGCATATTTTTAGAATAATAGAGGAAAGGGCCAAAATTCAAGTGTGAAAAGAGACACTTGAAAATGTATATAAGATAATTTCCTCTATTATGAGGGGGTTGGTTAATCATTTGTTTACATGCTATCCAAGTGAATAGAGAAAGAGTTTCCTGCTGAAAATCGTGTTTTCTCCTCTTTGTGTGGTTTCTTTGATTTGTGAGTTCAATTCTTGTGTATCCATGGAGGTTTGTGAGCTTCTATTGTGTAATTCTGTTGAATGTGTATGAAGAGAGTTGAATATTGATGTGTTGAGTGATAAGTTGATGAAGAAAGGTGCTGGAGATGAAAATCGTCTGTTTTCACAGAATCGCGATTGTAATCGTCTGTTTTCACAGAATTGCGATTGTCTCGTCTGTATGGTACAGGTAATATTTTTGAGTTTTGACTTCATAATTGTGTTTTTCTTGTAAAATAGCATGTATTAGAGACCAAGATTGTGGAAAATGGTGGAGATTTGCTCAAGATAATCCAAACCCTAGAAATTCCTCTTCATTTTCACCATTCTCAGAAATCCAGCCATTATTCTCTTATTTCTTGGATTCTATCATCTAGAAGGGGCTGTGGTCTCATGAATACTTCCAGGATTGACAAAATAAAGATGTATTGTTGATTCTTTATGCTAAATGATTGGAGAGGACAACTCCAAAGATCAATAACAAACATTTTTTGGCGCCGTTGCCGGGGAGTATTTCAAAAGCTTCATTGAAGTTGGACCTTGCTGGATCTTCTATTGTTGATGGTAACAAACACATGGAAAAGGTAACACTCTATAATCAAGAAATGTGAACATGAAAAGGTAGATGTCTTTGTTTGTCTTTTGGGAAAAGAAAGAAATAGATCATCTTTTAGAATTGGAAGTGCTAAAAGTTTTGTAAATTGATAGTTGCTCATCTCATTTTTTGAAGTAAAAGTGCAGGTGTGTGAAAAATTTGAATCAAGAAAGCTGAAGATGAGGTAACATGTGTCTATTCTTGCATTTTTAGAGTGCTTTTTGACCAAGTACTAGGCAAAATTATTGATCTTGGGAAGATAACATGGTTGCAATAAGGAAAAGTCAAGTAAAGTAGCTAGATGCAAGTAGAAAAGATTCATTTGTTAACCTATTCAAAGCATAAATCTTGAGAAACAAAGTTGATTTGCATTTAAAAAAAAAAAGAGTGTTTGAGTTTATCTTTGCAAAAATTGATACTTGCATTTCATAGCACAATTTTTCTTTTGGGAATTTTTTCTCATGAACTGTTTTGATAGCTAAGCCACAAGAGAGTATAACCAATCAAGGAACACAGGATCAATAGATCACCAAACAAGAAACCCTAAGTGAAGTGTTTACCTTAATTTAGGGCAAAATACTAAAAAAATGCATAAAATTCAATAAAACAATCAAACAAATTTCTTTTCTTCTTAGGAAGTTGGACTGAAGCTTTTTTGATAAGAGTAATAGGGACCAAGTGAAAGAAAAGCAAAAATTTGTCAAAAAATTAGAAAATTGGAAAAACACGATTCTCTGCACAAAATCACGATTTTCTGAGAAATGTTGTGATTTTGATGCAAAAGTATAGGAGTCTGTTGAATTGCAATGGGTAGAGGGTATTGAAGGGGAAAAAGAGAAAGGAATACTCAAATTTGCACAAAATAAGAAGTACAGAAAAAACACGATTTTCTGCACAAAATCGTGATTTTTTGTAAGGGAATTTTTCTGGAACATTCAGCATATTTGGGTTTTTGAAGAAAGATAATTGCAAAAGATTTCATCAAGATTGAGTAAATAAAGTTGGACAAGTGAAAGAGTGAAGAACTGTGGAAATCACACAAAATCGTGATTTTCTGGACATTATAAAATCCTGAAATTTCAAGAGAAACTCATTTTGAGTGAGTGTGAGAGAGAGAGAGAGAACAGGCACGGAATCGCGATTTTCTACAGTCAATCATTTTGGAGAAATTTTCAACCAAGCAAGCAAGGTAAGGAGTCTCAACATTATTTTGATTGCATTTCTTTGCATTTTAGTGATCATATAACACAGAAAAGTAGGAAATAATCAAAATCATGAAATCGCGATTTTCTGAGTTTTAATTTTCAGTGAAAAAATATTATTTTTTGGATAATCTTTTTCATTGCATGGTAAAATCTTGATAGGGCGATTCTAATAGAAGAAATAAAAACTTGTAAATCAATACTTTAAAATCCTCAAAAAAATGTTCAAAATCGCGATTCTGTAGTCAAACACAAAATCGCGATTCTCTGAACTAAGGACAAAATCGCGATTCCCAGATGACGATTTTAATAAGAAAATCGTGTTATTTACAATTGTGAGCAATCACGATTGTCTGCGAAGAAAATCGTGAAAAACACGATTTTGGACACAAAATCGTGAAAAACACGATTTTGAGCACAGAATCGTGAAAAACACGATTTTGAACACAAAAACGTGAAAAACACGATTTTGAGCACAAAATCGTGAAAAACACGATTTTCAGTAGAAAATCGTGAAAAACACGATTTTGGACACAAAATCGTGAAATACACGATCTTAGTCAAAAAATCGTGAAAAACACGATTTTGAACACAAAAATCGTGAAAAACACGATTTTGAGTAGGAAATCGTGAAAAACACGATTTTAGTCAGGAAATGGTAAAAAACACGATTTTAGTCAAGAAATGGTAAAAAACACGATTTTAGTCAGAAAATCGTGAAAAACACGATTTTGAGTAGAAAATCATGAAAAACATGATTTTAGTCAGGAAATCGTGAAAACCACGATTTTCAGTAGAAAATCGTGAAAAACACGATTTTGAGTAGAAAATTGTGAAAAACACGATTTTGAGTAGAAAATCGTGAAAAACACGATTTTTAGTCAGAAAATCGTGAAAAACACTAGTTCAGTCAGAAAATCGTGAGAAACACGATTTTGAACACAAAATCGTGAAAAACACGATTTTGAGTAGAAAATCATGAAAAACACGATTTTTAGTCAGAAAATCGTGAGAAACACGATTTTGAACACAAAATCGTGAAAAACACGATTTTGAGTAGAAAATCGTGAAAAACACTAGTTCAGTCAGAAAATCGTGAAAAACACGATTTTGAGCACAAAATCGTGAAAAACACGATTCTGACCACAGAATCGTGAAAATTAGGTGAATGATCATTAGGTCTGGGAACAAACTAAACTCATATACTAAGCAAGACTTAGGTAGGAAGGAGATAGAGTCAGTGGAAAGGGAAGTGCAAGAAAGAAATTTAGGGCAAGAAAACAACATGGAAAATTTAAATGAAACAAATGAGCCCATTGAAACTGGGGATTATAGAAATATCCTCAAATACATGTATACAAATAGGTTTGGAACCTATGTATATCAGGATGGAATGCATAAGTTTCTCATTAGATTAAGAAACTTAGAAGTTCCCCTAAACATAACACCAGTAGCTCAGTTCAAAGATGGTAGGTATGAGGATAGGCAAGGGTGTGTGTACATCTTCTCCCAAGACCCAGAAAATTCAAATGACTTAGGGCAATGTGCTGACAAAGGACCTTGGGAACATAACATAGGACAACCAGATTTACCAAGACCACATGTAAACTACACTAGTAATGAGCAACAACAAGGGAGGAGGACACATGCTTCCCCAAACCCCTTTGAAAAGGAACCAGAAGGATATAATGAATTTTCACTAAGAAGAAGACATCATTGGCAACCTCAGGGTAGAATGCTTAGACCATATCAAGTAGCCAAATGCATGAAAAATCAATATGAAGGGTATTCTGATCCTCATGCTCATGCTGCAGAGTTTAGGCAATTAATTAGAGCTGAGGAGGTGGAAGATTACAAAGTCCAATTTGAAGCATTTGGTCTAACCCTAATAGGACCAGCATTATCTTGGTTCATCCATTTGAGAAAGGAAATGTACCTAGATATTGAATCCTTCCTAGAAGCCTTCATTGGGGAATTCTCAAAGACTGGAATAAAACATAGCACAACCACTCTGATACACAGTTTTAAACAGCAAAAAGATGAAAATGTCAGAGAGGCAGCCAGGAGATTTAAGCAATATATTGACAGATGTCCTAAAGAAGAAGTACCTTCCATGGCAAGACAAGTATCCCTATTCATAGAAGGGTTAAGAAGTGCTCAATTAAGAACCCTAGTGTACTACAGGAGATGCCCTGATCTAGGAGCTTGTGTAAAAGAAGCAATAGATTTGGAAGATAACAGAGGCCAAGATCTGTTAGCATTTGATCAACCCAGATCAAATGAAGATAAAATACCTCCAACAGAAGAATTGGCTCAGGCCATTGCTAAAGCCCTAGAGGTAAGCACCAAAACCAATTTGATAAACTCCTGGATAAACACAAATAAAAAATGCTACAATTGTGGAGAAAGCCATTTGGTACAACAATGCCCATATCAAAAGCCTCCACATTTGCAAGATAGAAAAACACTCAAATATTGTACACTAGAGAGGAAATGGACCAATCATACCAGGGAGGAATGCTTCTATAATAAACAACCCATAAAGGAAAGAGATTATGGGGGTCAAAGAGAATCAACATATATTGAGCAACCAAGACCTGTGCTTGGGCAACAACCTCCTATACCAACAAACGTGGTACCTATCAAATACACACCAATAGAGGAGGGAAACTCAAGAACAAAGACACCATACAAGGAAGATTATCAATGGAATGAAGGATATCAAGAAGAATGGGAAGGTTATGAATTAAGAGAACCAGAATTACAAGCCCTAGACTTGGAAAATGGAAGAATTGAGATGGACACTGCCACTTTCATGTATATAACCAATAATTATATGTCCAACCAAAAACCTCAATTCAAGGGGGGACCAAAGATAACTTGTTATAGGTGTGGGGGAGATCATTTCATTAGAGACTGTCCACAACCTCCTACATTAAGAATAGAAGGAGCATATTGCAAGGATTGTGGCAGGGAGCATTTGATAAAAGATTGCCCAAAAAATCCTCAAAAACAACAAAACACACCTAATAACATACCACTAAAAGCAGTCAGTATCATGGAACAGGAAGAATTGAGTGACATTGACCAAGTAAATGTAAATGCTATAACAAGGTCACAAACAAAACAACAAAGAACAACTAAGGAACAGAATGAAGGTTCAATCTCAAAGGTAAAGAAAAATAGACAAAAAGGGAAATGGGAAAGGAAACAAAAAATAGGTAAAAATATTGAAGAAGAAAATAGGGAACAATCAAATAGTACTTCTCCTCAAAAAACACAAACCCAGTTGGAGATAGGAAATTCACAAAGTCTAGACACTCTAATAAAAGCATACAAGGGAAGAATTCAAGAGGGACCAAGCCCTACTGATCATACAATAGCTTATCCTATGCCAGACTTAGAACATGAAAGAATGCAGAAGTGTAAACAAATCATACGGGAAGTGCAACTCAAAATGGGGAAAGAAGACAATTCTCAAAAAACAGTTGAGGAATCTGAGACAACAAAAACAAGAGGAAATGGTATCAAGGAAGAAAACCCACAAGTAACACTCCAGGTGAATATAGATAAACGATGCACAATTCTTTATCATACCACATGGGAAGAGTTAATGAAACAAAATCCTCACCTACAGAACCAAATGAAAAAGTGGGAAACAACACCAGAAAATCTTCACCCACAACTACAGGAAATGGAGGAGTTGTGGTATATTCGCATTGATAAGATAGGAGGATATTGTGAAGGAGAAGAGGGGAACTCAACCTAAAAAATACAATTTGGTAAAAACCAGGCCAAAGCTATTCTGGATAGTGGATCAGGAGTGGCCATCATGACTAAACAAACTTGGGAGAAATGGGGAAAAAATGAATTATTACCCACCAAAATGAGATTGCAACTTGCAGATGGACACATAGAAAAACCCCTAGGAATATGGGAAAAAGTGATTGTGGACATATGTGGGATAGAGATTGAACATACCTTTGCTATAGTTGAATTCCCACAATCCACTTCATATGAAATTATCCTAAGAAGACCATTCATGAGACAAATGCAAATTGTGCAAGATTGGGGTAATGATTGCTTATACCTACAGAGCAAAGGAAGAATAACCAAAGTAAATCTAAGAAATGGGCACTACTATGATGTATCTCCTCAAGAATGGTATAAAATTCATCAGAATCAAGAGTTTAGTGAGGAATCAGAAATGGAAGACTAGGATGAAACTGAATCATCAGTATGGAAGTGCAATATGATAAGAAATCTTACCAGTAGGAAAAGGAGATTAAGAAGAGAGGATTGTGTGGAAGGAAGGAAGTTACAAGATGAGAACTATGTACCACAACAATTCAAGGATGAGGAATTTGAGCCCTATGGGTGGAATCAAATTTTGGCTACCATGGATCTAGCCAGTGATGAATATGTAGGAGTGGAATTTCAAAATGAAGAAGGATATGATGTCTTTCACATTGGAATTCAAATGATAAAGGTATCCGGAACAGAGGAGGACAAAGAAGAAGAAACGATATTAGAAAAAGGGAAGACACAATTTTTGGAGGAAGTAAAAGCTGAAGATGCTATTAAAGATAAAATCTCAGGCAAGTACAAGAAAAACAAACACAAGGAAATAGAAGAAAATCAGGAGGTTGAGAAGAAGACAAGGGAAACAAACAAAGATCAACAGTTTGATGTACCAGAAAATTTCAAGACTTATGAAGTAGGAAACATACTACTTCTCAAGAGGAAACCAAAGAGGGAAAAAAAGAAAGGAGAGGCTTATGATAATGAGGAACAAACTAAAAAGATCATGATCACTCAGGAGGAGGGAGAAGAAAGACACATTGTAGTGGCTGATGACATGACAACTCAAGAAGAGGAGGCACTAAGAAACTTGGCAAGAAACTATAGGGATGTGTTTGCTTATAGCTATAAGGATTTGAAAGGTATTGATCCTAAAATCTGTGAGCATAAGATTCCTATTACACCTGAAGCAAAACCTAGTAAACAGAGACATTACACATTCAATGATAAATACTCTGCTAAAATAAAGGAAGAAATTGACAGGCTATTAGCTGCCAATTTCATCTATGAAATTGAGTATACAGAATGGATATCTCCTATAGTTATGGTACCAAAAAAGAATGGGAAACTTAGGGTATGCATTAACTTGAAAAAGGTAAATGCACCAACTATAAGGGATAATTATCCACTGCCTATAACAGATCATCTTCTAGAAAGAGTTTCAGGGAAGGAGGTTTATAGTTTTTTAGATGGTTTTTCAGGATACAACCAGGTTCCTATAGCATTGGAAGACCAACATAAAACTGCCTTCTCCACAGAATGGGGAATTTATGCTTTTAGGGTTATGCCCTTTGGGTTAACCAATGCTCGAGCAACTTTTCAGAGGTTGATGTGTCACATCTTCAAAGAGCTCCTGAGAAAGGTAATGGAAATCTATGTAGATGATCTTTGTACTTTTTCATTAAAAAGACAAGATCACTTGCAGGATTTAGAAAATATATTCAGGAAATGCAGAACCTACAGAGTATGTTTAAATCCAGAAAAATGTGTATTCTTTGTAAGACAAGGAAGAATGTTAGGTCACATAGTCTCTAAAAATGGAATTTTAACTAATGAGAAGAAAATAAAGGCCATAATAGAGCTTCCAAGACCAACAAGTGTAAAGGAACTTCAAACTTTCATGGGACATTGTGGGTACTATAGGAAATTTGTACACAATTTGTTGACATAGCCAAACCCTTATATGCCCTAATTGCAAAGTTTGAATGGACTAAGGAGTGTGACCAAGCCTTTGAAACTCTAAAAACTTGTTTGGTAACAACCCCAATTCTGAAAACACCTCAATGGGATAAAATTTTTCATGTCCATGTGGATGCTTCAAATTATGCTTTAGGATGTGTCTTAGCACAACCAATAGAAGGAAGCAAGTTAGATTTTCCAGTGGCCTATGCTAGTAGGCAATTGAATCTAGCAGAGAAAAATTACACAACCACTGAAAGAGAGGGATTGGGCATGGTATTTGCTGTAAAAAAATACAGACATTACCTTTTGGCCAACAAGTTTTAGTTCTTTGTAGACCATCAAGCTTTGTTATATTTGGTAAATAAACCTTGTCACACTGGGAGAATAGTCAGATGGTTTCTTTTGCTAATGGAATTTGAGTTTGAAGTGGTGGTCAGACAAGGGAAAACACACTTGAGAGCAGATCATTTATCTCGAATTCAGTCTAAAGAACCCAGTTCACCTTTAGATGACAATCTGCCAGACACTTATCTGTTTAAGGTAGAGAGTGTTCCTGAGTGGGCCATGACTTTAGTACCATTATTAACCATGGGACCTTGCAGAACAGTTGGGAACAATGCACACTTAGTGTTACAAAGCAGGAACTTTATGTTACTAGCTGGGCATTTGTACCATCTCAACCACAGTCATATTGGAATATTGCACTCCTGAGGAAGAGCAACAAGAATATCTGAGGAGAGCTCATCATTGGAACCCTTGCACTCATGCTTCTAGGGTAGTCACCCTAAGTAATCTCAATAGGATGGGGGTACATTGGCCTAATAAGATTCAAGATGTAACAAAATACATTGCTAATTGCAGGAAGTGCCAAATATTGCAAGATTCGGAATTCATAACTCTATATTGGTTCCAGAAAAATCCAGATTGGAGTGAAAATATCATTGAGGAATTGAAAAGGAAAAAGAAAGGAAAACAAGTGATAGCTGGTACAGATTCAAAAAATCTACAAGTAATCTCTGAAGAATATCAATTGATAGGAGAACAATTGTATAAGAGAGGAATGGATGGATACCTAAGAATTTGTGTTCCTGAGAATAAATATTTGGAAATGTTGGAAATGGCACATTCTAGAGTGGCAGGAGGACACTTCTTAAGTGACAGAACTGCTAAACTCATTTTATATTCTGGCTTTTGGTGGCCAACGCTATTTCTGGATGCAAGAACCTATGTAAAAAGGTGTGATGTCTGTCAGAGGGTGAGTCAACCAAATAGAAGAAATGATATGCCATTAGATCCATTAATTTCAGCCAGAGCCTTTAGTAAATGGGGGTTGGATTTCATTGGACCTATACATCCTCCAGCAAAGCAAACCCATGCTGAATACATCATAGTGGCTACAGACTACCTGACAAAGTGGGCTGAGGCCAAAGCCACAAGAAGAAATGATGCTCATACTACTGCCAGATTCCTATATGAAAACATTATCACAAGATTTGGACTTCCAATTGAACTAGTAAGTGATAGGGGGACCCATTTTGTAAACCAAATCATAGAAAACATCACTGAATATTTCCTGATCAGTCATAGAAAGTCAGCCCCATATCACCCACAAGCCAATGGGCTAGCAGAAAGTACTAATAAAGTACTTTGTATTGTACTATCAAAACTAGTAAACACAAACAGGAATGATTGGGATTTACAACTTAATCATGTCCTATGGGCTTATAGAGTGGCTTATAAAACTGCAATTGGAAACACACCATTCAATCTAGTATATGGACAAAATGCAGTTTTACCTATGGAATTCCTTATTCCAACATTAAAAGTAGGAAGTCACTACAATTGGACTGGACATGAACTATCAGAGAGAGTAATAGAATTGGAAAAATTGGGAGCATCTAGACTCCAAGCCATTATGAGTTTATATGTGGATAAGAAAAGGCAAAAATCTTATCATGATGTTCACATAAAAGAAAAAGATCTACAGGTAGGAGATCTAGTTTTGGCTTACACAGTCAGAGAACATCAGAAAAAATTCCAGAAAAAAGGACATGGACCATATATTATACATCAGATAAGCAACAGTGGAGCCATTCAACTAGCTAACATAGACGGAGAAATCATGCCAAACTTCATAAGCGGATGTAGGGTTAAGAGGTATGATTGCCCATTAACTGTTGATGAATGGAGAAGGTTGCAACAAGCTCAAAATAGGAAAAGAGAAGAGGAAGACATTAGAAAAGAGGCTCAACAGGAAGGTATGGAAAGAATAAGAAAAATCAAAGAGCTTAGGGAAGTCTATCTGTGTGAAACTTCTCTCAAACCAAAGGAACATGTCCCTGTGATGATAATGGATTTTCAAAATGAAAGCATTAGGGTTTTGATAGATTCTGGAGCACAAGTAAATCTGATTAGTTCAGCTTTGGTAAGTAAATTCAACATAAAAAGAACTAAAAGTAGAACCCTAATCAAAACTTTGGAAGGTCAAATAGTATAGAGCATGTCTTCACTGTCTATTGAAGTAAAGTTCAATGAAGAATATATGAAAATAGACTGTGAAGAATGGCCAGATCATTTGATGGCTGAAAAAGTGATTTTTAGGTCAACCATGGCTCCAACAAGGTAAAGTGATCTTGGATTTTGAAAAAATGAAGCTTAAATTGAACATAAATGACAAAAGGTTTTTAATATTTTTATTGAGTAATGAGAAACAGGAAATTCAATCAGATGTTCATGATATACACTTGGAAGGATTCACTTTTGCATTTGAAGATACACAGACATTACCAATACAAATGTTAAATGATCAAGCTTCATGTAATCAAAATCAGCAAAAGATTGGAAGAACAAAGAAGGGTGGAGAGATAGGAAGAAGATGGCAATCATGGCATTGTCCAAAGAATCAAAGCATCAGAACAAGAAGCACATGGAATCAAAGTCTACAGGAGGTCTGCTTATCAAAACAGAAATCAAGGACAAAATGGATATGGAGACCAAAAACTCCTACAAAATGCTTATCCAAAGGGAATGGTTGTTTGCCTGAAACTAGAACAATTAGAGTCAAGAAGTATTGGGTCAAAAAATCAGAGTTGTTCCAATGGAAAAAAGATAATCCAGATTTGATCTGTATTTAGAAAATCATAACATGTTGAAAAAATTATGAAAAAAAATATATATATATTTGACCTAATTCTCTATTCTAAAAAAGAGAATTAGGAGGGGAAGAAAAGAAATAGAAAAAAATTATTATTAAAAAAAAAAGAGAGAAAATATATCTATAAAGAAAAAACAGAAGGAATCATTGTTGGAAAAAAAAAGAGAAAGAAAATTTGAGAGAAAATTGTTTAATTTACTTTCTTTTTTACAAAAATTATATAGCACAAAGCAAGACTTAGGTAGAAAAGTAGTAGAGTTCTATTTATTCTTTATTAATTAATTTTCTCTTTATCATTGATAAAATGTTTTGTTTTTCTACAAAAGAGTTGTTAGGAAAAGGGACTGCACTAGACATCTTGCTACACCTGTAATGATCACTTTTTGAGTCTTTCTGAAGAAACAAAATTTATTTTGGATTTTATTTTCATTCTTATGTCATGACATCTCAAAATAAATATTACTCTTTGAGTTCTTGTGACTCATGTGGGTGGAGTTTTTCTTTGTGTATTTTATTTTCCTCAGAATGGTGAATACAAAGGAGTTATCAATTCATGACTTCAAGGCAGAATCAGACACTCTATCAAGAGGTCATTGGTTTCTAGACAGTGAAGCTGTGGAAGAACAGGTGGACCTAGAGTCAGATGAAGAGCCAGAAATTCCAGAAGCGGAGAAGGTGGTGAAGGAACTCAAGGAGACCTTAAGCATAATTGGTCAGCACATATTCACAGTGGGAGTAGGAGGATATAAATATACAATGTTGTGTCAGGAGTTCTACAGGTTCCAAAGAGTTGCTGTCAATATGAAAAGATGGAAGGCAGTAAGGTTGCACAAATTATTGGAAGAGCCCATCTTCTTTATTGATTTTGAGAGAGTGGCACAAGTAATGAGCAGTCTGCTGGAAATAGGAAAAGGGAACGATGCTTATTTCCGGTGCAAAGTCAAGAACAAAGATAATCAGGAGGTGGGTATCACTATCAAAGCAGAACATATAAGAGCAGCATTACAATTCTACCCAATGGGAACCAAGCTTGATCCCAGCTTTGTAAAGAAGAATAAGGAAACCTATACAGGATATGCAAAATTCACTGACTTTAAAGGAAGAGAGAATGAAGAATATGCCACAAGGATGTTCTTACAATATTTTTGCTTTCCAAAGCTACCAAGGTATACCATGCCACATAAGTCTGTTACACTATTGATGTTCAACAACAAGGATAGAACCAAACCCTTTGGAGTAATGGATGTGACACCATACATCCATGAATAGCTGAAAGAAGCAGCAAAACACTCGGAACAGAAGAAATTCATGAATGGAGCCCAATTTTTAACCAGGATCATTTATCATGTCCTAGGGATGGAAGATCAATTGAAACTAGCTCCAGAGGCACAGTATTTTAGAAACCTTATGTCAGGAATCAAGAGTCCTCCAAGGAAAATGGCTGAGAGGGAAATAGAAGGACAAACCCGCATGAGGGGAACAGGAATAAAAAGAAAGGTGATATCTGACGAAGTGATTCCTGTGAAGAAAAGGAGGTTGGACCCAAGGAAGGTTGAACTAGAGATGGAGGAAGCTACAAAAGAAGAACATGAAGATGCACAGAAGCAGGTTCAATCCTCTAGTGAACCTCATCCACCCCAAACAAGCAAAGAACAATTATACACTTATCTAACCCAAGGAAATAATAAAAGAGCAATGTATGAGGCACAATATTAGAAGATGCTGGAAGATTATTCATGTAAGGCTACTGATTGGGTTCAAGAGGAGGTGGAACATTATGAAGCACTTCATGATCAAATGATGACAGCTGAAACAAAAGAGGTGTTTGTTAGAAAGGAAGTTGAGTTGCTAGCTTACTTCAAAGAATTGCAAGGACCTCCAGAAACCAGAACCACTATTGTTGTAAAAAAGAAGGTTCCAAAGAAACCAGTGCAAAAGAAGAAGTTGACCAAGAAGGGAAAGGGAAAATCAGTAGTTGAAACTGTAACCCCAAAAGAAATGGAGGAAGTGATAGTGGAGGAAACACAGAAGCAATCCACTGAGGTAGAAGCACCAAGACTCAAAGAACCAGAAAGAGGAGGACCTTCACATTTTTCCTCTGATTCTGAAAGTGATATTGAGAGCTTTTTATTAAAGAGTCTGAATTTATCAATACCAAATACTCCTAATGTGATTACACAGGTCCCTGAGAAACAGAAAACACCTGAGGATTTGAAGAAGAAGTCTCAGGAGAAGCAGATGCAGGAACAGGAAGTGAAACAGCTCAGTTCTGAAGATGAAAGAAGGTTGATGAAGGGAAAAGCAGCTATGATAGAACAAGAAAGTGAAATGAGAGAAGAAGTCAGTTGTGGGATGGTGCATATAGGAATAAAATCAGTATGGATAAAACCCTCACAGACCTACTTCAAGTTAGATGAGAGCATAGCAGAAATAGCCAAAAAAGCACAGATAAGCAGTCCAGTTATAAATAAAAAAGGTGCAGATCAAGATCAAATTCAGGAAGAAGAGGAAATAGTAGTAACAAGCAATATTCAAGACCCAGGAGGAGTAGTGGAAAAGGAGATTATCCGAAGTATAAAAGATGTACTCCATGATTTGAAGAACAATGAAGAATTTACAACCAATGAAGATCAAGAACAAGAGGGAGCAATGGATCTTATGGACATCGATGAGCAGGAGGAAGAACACAAAGAACAAAAAATTAATGATCAAGTCAAATTTTTTGAGGAGACTGAATCAGTTCTAGTCCAGGAAAAGGAAGAACAGGAAGAGCAAACAGGTAAAGGTCCAGTAAGATCTGTTGGGAAAATTGAATATACTCTGTTTCAGGAAACCCTAAGCCAGGAAAAGGAGGTACAAATAAAGAAAGGACACCTCTCTGAAGAAAAGCAACAGGTGATGGAGAAGGAAAAGGTACAGGAAATAAAGCTGACTTTAGATGTCTTAGAGCAGAAGAATCTGGTTGCTCAGATTTTGGAATATGAAGAAGACATGGCAGATCCAGAAACACTAGAGACTCATCCCAGCAATGAAGAACACCAGGCTAAGGATTTAGAATATGAAGAAGAAGAGGAAGAGGAGGATGAATGCAAAGAAGACAAACAAATAGAAGCTAAACAAATGGAAATGGAAGGGGGATTGGAAAGAATACTAAAGAATATAAGATCAACTTGTCAGATTATTATGAGTAACATTGAGTAGTTCAGACCTTCTAGCAGGAATATGATCATTTCAGGAATGGTAGCAGAGTCTGAGTTTGAGAAAGGCAGTATGATCATTAAAGAGCACAAAAAGGAGAAGGAACAAATGTCAAAACAACTGAGGAAGGTGCAGGAGAAAAATGAGGAATTTACAAACAGAATAATTGCTTTGGAAGAGTTAGAAGTTCAGAAACAAAATAAAATTCAATATCTAGAAGAAACGAGTGTAAAACTAACAGAGCAGAATAATAAATTGGAAATGGAGTTGAGAAAAATTGAAGGAAGATACAGAACCTTGCAGACTTCTTATCAGATTCTGACTAAAGAAAATGAGGAAATCAATAAGCTATTATTGGAGGAAGGTCAGATAAAGGATGAAAGTCAGACAGCTCAGACGATAGAGGAGGAAAAGGAAGAATTACACAAGGAGATTAAGAGATTACAAATAGAATTGAAAGAAGCCAAGGAACTAGAAAAGCAGGCTAGTATACATGCTGCTACATCAATTAGAGGATATAACAAGTTGCACATGGACATGGAAAAAGAAAGAAGTGATTGGCAGACAAAGAGGGAAAAGGAAAAAAATGAATGGACAAAAGAAAGAGAGTTATGGGCTGTTGACCTAAGCTTCGACTTAGGGACTTGCGGAGAAAGAGACTGTACCTCAATCCCCTCACAAGTGCATATAGTGGGGATACACGCTTTTAATTTATCAATCCGAAGAGTATACTAACATAGCCGAGTGTATGAAGACATGCAATCACGTAATGGTCAATGCAAATGAACTACTCAAGAATGAAAATGAGGTAAATGCTTATCCTAACAAGCTCTAACTGTAGGTCAAGACGAAACGATACTTGGTGCAGCAGCCGTCAGTATTTTGGACTTTTCTCCTAGCTCCGAGCTCCAAACATAGCGAATAGCATATGCGTTTCGAAGCTCTCGAGAAGACGCATCCAATGGCAGTGATTTCGCTCAATTCCGACGCTCCTACTTCAAGTTATGACAGAAATACTGAATTGCGAAAATACTCTCCTACGCTTCAGCACTTCCTACACCTCGCACACACCTCTCCTACAGCAAAGAAACACTCTCAAGGATAGACAACACTCACAAGCACTCTTTCCAAGCAATACACATGCATACAAGCTCACCAAGAAGAAGATGAAGAGGGAAGAAGACACAAATTCGAATTTCTGTGCTCTCTATTCTCACAATGGCAAAAAGTCCTTTACAAAGAGTCACATTTGACTTATATACTAGTGCCCTAAAAATGGTCCTTTCACACAAGTGACCGGCACTTTATTCACTAAAAGCTAATTTCCTACTATTTTACATGGGTAAGCTTCTATTCTTCTATGGGAATGCATCTAGAGGACTCCTCTAGTGCCTTTACAAGGGAAAATATATTACAAAATTGAATATGTTACAAAAATATGTGGTCCATATCGGAAAAATTTTGGGGCCCGTCTTTTTTTCTCTGCTTTGTGCGCTCTTTGGCTCTGCAACACTCTCCCCCTCTTCGTCTCTGTCGTCCCTTGACAGACTTTGCTTCGCGCACGCGTCTTTGACAGACTTTGCTTCGCGCACGCGTCCAGTGGTCAGTGTTGTCTGAATCTTGATCTTGCATTACGTTTTAGAGGCGCTCTGGTTTGTCCTGGTTGCACACATTGGTCCTGGCTGATTTGGTTTGCCACGCACGCCATCAGTGCACATATGCGGATGTAGCTCGTAAGCCTTGATCTGAAACCTCTGCAACTCAAGAGGTTGAAGCATCCACATAAGTGATACATGTTGGCCCTGATTCCTTCTTCCGGCTGCGTGCTTTTCCTTGGTGTGTGCGCCCCTGCGGGGCTTCCTGCAGAGATGCATCTTCAGATTTGTCTTTTAGTGAAGCTGTTTCTTTCGTTGCTTCCTTTTTTTCCTCTTCTTACTCGTCTCGCCCTCGACACTGCCCCCCTCCTGAACTCTGTCGTCCCCGACAGGCTTTGATAAGCGCCGGGCATATGTTCTGTATACTTGTTGCTCTGTATCATTTAGCAGATTGGCTTCACGTATCATGATCTGTTTCCATTGTTCAGCTTTGACTCCATCGTTTGGCGGTTGTCTGTGATCTGCGAAGAAGCTTAATTCATATGCCACAAGTCTGGCATTCAGATTAGATGACATCTTCAAAAATATCTCTGAATCTATTTCAAAAAATCCTGTAAAAAATGCTTCTTCAAATGTTTGCATATACGGACTTGGCAAAAACATGAGTCTGGAATAGTATGCCATTATTGTGGGGCGGCTCGGCATTACTGATAGATCGAAAATAAGTATATCTGTGCCTTGATTAATGCCGATGAAGTTCAAAAATGTATATGCCGCATGTTTGAAGACCTTCACAACTGTAAGTAGCATACTAAGTATTTTATTTGTCATCTTAACTGCTAAATCTGGTACAGTCGCATAGTTTTGTAGCCAAAATTCTATTGTTTTGATCATATAATCCTCTGTTGGCAAATAGTTATGTGGCGGGCTAGGTAACATAGGATAATCTAGCCACTGTTTATTAATAGTGCCGCTGCGTTGTAAAGCCAAAAATTCTGTTGTATCCCTTCTGCGTGGTATTGGACAAAACGAAGGGTTTACCTGTAATAAATAAGGTGCGGCCTCCCAGTGCACCCGTAGTGTGGGATGTTTCTCCAAAAATTTTCTCCTCCATACCGGCTGTGCAGCTTCGAACTCTGCTTGAGTGTACGTGAATGTGTCGTTCTTGAAATTTAGCTGCTCATCTGGACTTTTGTGTGTAACCTTCTTTATATATTGCCTTGCTTTCTCTTTCAACAATCCATATGGAATGTTGAAAGGCTTTATGATCTTTTCCAAGTCTTTACCTTTGATTTTGGCTTCTTTCATGACCTTGATGACTTCATTCTCAAAATTTTCCGTTAATCGGGACACCACTAGTGCCCGTTCCTTCTGACTTATTTCTGCAGTGTATGGCATTGGATGATCATCATGCATATCCGCCATCTGCTCATGTATTGGAGAATGATAGATCGGTTGAGATAGAGGGCTTACCTCTACCTCGTCAGTAGGATGTTCTTTTTCTGGCACTACTGATGTCCCGATCGGTTCTTTGCCTTTCTGCTGATTTTTTAGCTCTTCAATGCAGTCATCTTTTTCCTTTATCTGTTGTAAGGCTACCCCGAGTTTTTCTTTTGTGGCTAGGAGCTCCTTACCTATGTCAGCTACGTGATCCATGTTTTCACTGTAGCTCTGTACCAGTTTTGCCTGTGCTGAATTCAGCTGCCTTTTGAGCTCACATATTTCCTGATTGTGCTTATGTTCTGCTTCTTCTCTTACTGCGCGCTCTTGTTTTAGCAAAGCTTCATATTGTGCGAGTTGATCTCTTAATTCATTTTCTTTACTTTCAGTTGATTCCTGTTGCTTTATTGGTTGGTCATATAACAATGATTTCATCAACTCTTTATTTCTGTTGCGTAAAGTATCATTCTCGTCCAGATATAACTTCAGTTGTGTTTCTAGTAGAGTACTTCTAGTCTTCATTCTTTCTTTTTCTGCTGCAGTAGCATCATATACTTTCTGTAGGTCCTCGAGCTGGTTTCGCAGTTGGTGATGCTGAGTGCTTAATGATTCATATTGTGTTCGTGTTTCTAACAGCTCAGTGCTTTTGGTGGCTATCTCTTTTTGTACCTGAATTAATTGTGCAGACAACTGTTCACTCATAACTTGAAACTGATTCTTTTCCTTCATGGCTTTGTCGTAGTCTGCATCTATGTCCATCATTTGTTGTTGCGTATCCATGGCTGTCTGGATCATTTGCTTTACTACCGGTTTCAACTGCGTCACATCCACATTGAGCCATGTTTTAGGTATTGAGGGTTCTTCTCCGGTAGTCACATCTTTGCCTTGAGCAATGTGTAAGGTGGTATCATGGGGCTGCCTGATCTGAAGCTGGATCCTTGGCTCAGCCCCCATGTCTTCATCATGTCCTTGAGGTGTGTCATCAGGCACCTCGATTATGGTTTGTTCTTTTTGTTGGAGCTCTCCCGTTTCCTTATTCACTGGGGTTTGTTCTTCCTCTTTAATAGGTGCGTTGACATGTGTAACCCCAGTAGTCGTATCTTCCTTAATGCTTATTTTTGTAGTGTCATTCAACTGAATGACGTGCTCCTGTTCCTCAACATCATCCACCGTCTTTTCTTTTTCCTTTTGGTTGTCCGGTGTGACTTCCATTTGATTGATTTCTGGTCCTTCTTCTTCATAAGTTTCTGTCCTGATATCAGTATCTAGCGTGTCTTTCTCAAGACTGGATTCCGTATTCGTACTAGAGTCGTCAATGCCTAATTCCTTGTACCTTCCAGGTTGTTTTGGAGTCTCTTCTGTACTCTGTTTTTGCTGCACTTGACTTGTTTGTCTATAATGATGTCCTTGGACATTTAGATTCACCTGCCCTTGCATATACTGGTGTGTTTGTTCGAGGGCAGCAGACAAATCTCTTTTTGAAATCGGCATTTGAGCCGTCATGATCTTAGGCAAGAGATGCGTTCTCTTAGACTGGGGTGTTGCTTGAGTTTCCTCTTCTCGCAAGCGTTTCGTACCCCTCATGGGTTTCTGTGTGCTGGTTCCAGCCTCTTCAACCACAACTACTGCTTTCTTCTTCTTAGGGACAGAAGCGGATTTTGCATACCTTGCTAGCCCTTCTGCTGTCGGCATCTCTCGTAAGCAGTGTTTCATGTCTAGGGCTTCATATATCAATAAAGTTAAAGCTGAACCACCGTTCAGGAACTTCTTTTGCCCCCATTTCTTCTGAGCTTCAAACAATCGCTCTTGTACGTAACCTGTGAGATTCACTTTGTTTCCTATCTGTCTCATGGCATGCGATAGGAGTTGTACTACAATCTTTTGTGGTGCAGTGTATCTGTTCATGCCAGGAAAACAAAAGTGTTGATGTACCAAACGTACCGCGTCTTCAATATCTATTCTGTTAATCTCCAGGAATGATCTTTTCTTGGGGTCATGGCATTCCTCTTTGACATTAGTAATTCCTTCTTGATTCCATCCAAAGGCTTTATTGATCAATTCATGTGTGAATTGAATTGTCTTCCATGTGCCTACCTTGTCCAAAACCTTTGCTTCTGGAACCGAAATCTTTGTAGCAGCCGGCTGCATAGTATTCATTACTTGTGTACATCTTTGGAAGTCGGGTACGCATATAGGTATCTTCAAAAATGCTTCAATGCCAGCTTGAGTCCATACTTCCTCGATATGTGGTAACCCTTGTATTATGGTCTTGAAATCTTGTGACATGATGGGGAAATAGTGGTCCCTGTCCATGATCTTGATGGTTGCCATAAAGAGAAGTTCCGAGATAGGTTGGTCATCTCGAAACCAATGTCCTCTGACCTTGGTTATTGACCCCAATGGAAGAAGTAGTTCCTCTTCCTGCTGTGTAGCTTCTGAGTCAGAAGATGTCATCTGCACTCAATATAGAGGATGAATTAGTATCCATATATTTTTCAGAAATCCTTCTCCATATGTTGATTAATAATTCGCTGTTGCTCCGAGTGCATGGTGCCGTCCCTTTCCCGTGGGTGTGAGAAAGGTAATACCTGATTTTTTCATGTATTTTTATATTTTTTGCTGAAAAGAAAACATAAAAGTTAGTACATAGCCGAAGCGGTTAGTGAAATTTTTTTTTGGAGTAATATTTTAAGTATGTACAAGTGCTCTCCTATTTCCAAAGGGAAAATGTGCATGACTATCCGAAAATAGAAGAAGGACGTGCCGAATGCTTGGCCTTGTAATGTGGCCCTATCATGCATACTCTGGATCTTGACAACTCCTCATGTGTGCAATTGGAAGTAGTTTCTTGATGCATGCAGCTTTTCTTGTCTTTCGGCATCCAAACTTGCTTCACTTGGGGGGACTGTACTGTATTCTCCACCTTTTTGATGAATGCGGTTCTTCTTCGGTAGTATGTCTGCTGATTCCCATTTGGAAATCTCAGGTTGGTTTGTATTGCATTTATGGATTCCTTCTTCCTCCAATATGTCCTCTTTCTCGGCTGATGTGTCTGTTGACCATGTTGAGTGTGATAGCCCTTCTGAGGATGTTCCTTGTTTGGGATGGTTGTCCTTGGAGTACATGACTTTGGAACCCATATTTTTGTTCGATCAGGTTGTGCCGTTATCAGCTTCTTTGGGATCCATATGCTCTTGAGTCGTGCTTGCCTGAAGTGTTCGAAATTCTTTGTCTTCTTATGCCATTGCTCACGCTGCTGTCGAAGACTTGTCTGTTGCTGAAGATAGGCCTTCTTTTGGTCCTTTCTTATCCAAGCTAGTGTAGAATGTGGAATGGGGTACACTTGCACAGGTGTAGACTTCACTTCTTGCAAAGTGGTATTCGTTCCTGTGCTTTGTGGCTCTTTGAGCTTGATTTCATTTTCAGGTGCACTCTTGTGACTCTCTATACTCAAAGATGGAGTGCACACAGGACTCACGGTATTTTCACATGAAGTACTGGACGATGGGGTTTCTATAGTGCTAGTGAACATACAACCATGACTTTGTTCGTTAAGATGGACTTCTGGCTCTATAATAGCAGCTTTGGGTGGTCGTTCGTCTAGCAAACTAAATACTTCACGAGGTCCTATCCTGGCCGAGATGTATCCTAAAGCCAATTGAATGGTTACCTCATATTCGTAGATCCAATCTTGTCCTAACACCACATCTTCAAGCAGATCTTGGTCCTGACATACTAAGAGTTTCTGCTCCATAGTGTTATTGCCCATATGTAAAGGTAAGGTGATCTCACCTATGCATTGAGTAACTTTTCCTCCTATTCCAATTAGCTGTGCCTTCGATGGGCGTATCTCCTCTTTAAGTCTCTGAGACAAGGAAAATCTAATACAGCTTATTGCTGCTCCTGTGTCCATGAGAGCATCCACTAAGTGGTACTCTTTCCGTCCTGCCCCCAGATTCAAATAAGGCTGTCTTCTTTGTTGTCTGGAGTTCTCAGTGGCTCTAAAATTAGCCATTGGGATGAGTTCTTCTCCTAATCGATATCTCTCGTCCCTTTCTCTCATCCACTCTTTCCGTTTTTTGATACGTTCTAGGGCTTCCTGTCTCGCTTCTTCTCGTATGCGTTCTTCTTCCTTTTTCCTACTCTGAGCTCCTAATAGTCGTGCTAGTGTCTGATCAGTCAATGGCTCCATGAATCTTTTCACTCTGCATCCACTGATGTAGTTGGGAAGAATATCTCCGTCCAGTGTGGCGAGATTGACTGCACCACTAGTAGAGATTCGATTTATAATCATGGGTCCATATCCGCGTTTTTGGAGCTTCTTTGCATGTTGTTTGAGGGTGTATACTAGTACTAAATCGCCTTCTTTCAGTCCCTTGTCTTTTATATGTGCATCATAATAAGCCTTTTGTCTCCGTTTGGCGGCATAGATGCCTGCTACCGCTTGTAATCTAGTCTCATGCAGCTTTTCAATTTGATCTAATTGTTGAGATAATTCATGACCGTTCCACTCATATTGCTGTGCCACTTTTAGTGTAGGTACTAAGAAGTCAATTGGCAAAATTGCATTTTGCCCATACACTAGGTTGAAAGGCGTAGTTCCAATGGCCGTTTTATATGCCACTCGGAAGGCCCAAATTGCGTGATGCAATTGTTTGTCCCAATCTGACCTTCCATTATTGACAATCTTCGTCAATACAGTACATAGTACCTTGTTGGAACTTTCAGCTTGCCCATTAGCTTGAGGATGGTATGGGGCTGATTTTTTATGAATCACTAAGAATTCATTCATTAGCGATTCAATGACTTCGTTTAAGAAATGAGTTCCTCGATCACTCACTATCTCGATCGGTAGTCCAAAGCGTGTGAATATGTGCTCAAAGAGAAATTTTGCTGTGGTTTGAGCATCATTCTTTCTAGTGGCTTTTGCTTCTACCCACTTGGTTAAGTAGTCGGTGGCTACTATAATGTACTCCGCATGTGATCCTTTCGCAGGTGGATTGATAGGTCCTATGAAATCAATACCCCACTTGGTAAATGCTCTCGCACAAACCATGGGTCTTAAAGGCATGTCATCTCTTCTAATGGGGTATTTTGCTCTCTGACATGTTTCGCAGCTTCTCACATATGTCTCTGCGTCCATATGTAGAGTTGGCCACCACAGGCCTGCAAAGAGAATCATCTTGACCGTTCTGTCAGCTGAGAAATGTCCTCCCGCAGCTCCTGCATGTGCCATTTCTAATACAGAGAGATATTCACTTTCATGAATGCACAATCTTAGCTGGTTATCCTTCCCGCGTTTAAAGAGTTGTTTTCCTAGGATGACGTAATCTTTGCTCTGTTCTTCAAGAGCACGTTTTCTTGCTAGGGTAGCTCCATCAGGGTACTCTCGAGTTTTCAAGAACTTTACTAAAGGCATGCTCCACCTTGGTGCTATTGTAGAATAGCATAGCGTAGAGTTCTCATCTGGGATTTGTTCTTGGCAGGTTGGGCAGGTTGACACATAATGATGTGCATCTCGATGCATGGTTGGCCAATATATGCCAAATCTCTTGAGCGTTGCCATGTTCTCATTGCGTTCAAGTGAGTGTGCCATTGATTTATGTGCGCTTTCTGAAGCCACATTTTTTTGTTCATCTTCTTCCACGCATCTCATCAGTAGTCCGCTTGAATCCTGGTGGTATAAACTTCCAGCAATAATGTGAAGGTTTTTAGTCCTCCAAAGATCTTGTTTTCGGTTTGGCGTGACCCCATCTTTAGGTCCATGTGTAAGTATTGGGATCAATTTTTCGGCCCATTGAGGACATACTTCCAGGTTAAAAAGATAGGTGTCTGGCAAATCATCAGGAACTCCACTAGGTGGCTCTCCGTGTTTTAACCTAGAAAGGTGGTCTGCTCTCACATGTGTGTTTCCTTTTTTGACTATTACCTCAAAGTCAAACTCCATTAGTAACAAGAACCATCGCACCAACCTTCCCGTGCTACAAGGTTTATTGACTAAATACAACAAAGCTTGATGGTCTATGAAGAATTTGAATTTGTTGGCTAGGAGGTAATGTCTAAACTTCTTGACTGCATAAACCATTCCTAAGCCCTCTCTTTCTGTTGTCGTGTAATTTCTTTCGGCTTGGTTTAATTGCCTACTCGCATAAGCGATTGGATGGTCAAGCTTTCCTTCAGCAGCCGGTTGAGCTAGGATACATCCAATTGCATAGTTCGAAGCATCAACATGAATATGAAAAGGCTTGTTCCAGTTGGGTGATTTTAGAATTGGGGCTGTACTCAGCCTCTTTTTAAGCTCGTTGAAGGCCTTCTCACACTCGTCTGTCCAAGTGAACTGAGTCAATAGACCGTATAAGGGCTTAGCTATTATGGCATACATGTGAATAAACCTACGGTAATATCCACAATGTCCCATAAAGGCTTGTACTTCCTTTACATTTTTGGGTCTTGGTAAGTCCAATATGACTTTAATCTTGTCCTCATCCGTAGATATCCCATTTCTTGAGACTATGTGTCCTAGTATTTTTCCTTGTCTTACCATGAAGACACATTTTTCTGGGTTTAAGCAGACTCTATACTGCCTACATTTGTTGAATATCTTCCTTAATTCCGGTATGTGATCAGGTCTTTGATTGGAATACGTGCAAAGATCATCTACATACACTTCCATGCTTTTTTTCAAGAATTCCTTGAAAACGTGACACATTAATCGTTGGAAGGTAGCCGGTGCATTAGTGAGTCCAAAGGGCATCACTCTAAATGCATACACACCCCATTCTGTGGCAAATGCTGTCTTGTGTTGGTCCTCAGTCGCGATAGCCACCTGATTGTATCCAGAGAAACCATCTAGGAAGCTATAGACCTCTTTACCTGCTACCCTCTCCAATAGATGATCCGTAATCGGTAATGGGTAGCTATCACGTATAGTGGCTGCATTCACCTTCTTCAGATTTATGCACACTCTCAATTTTCCGTTTTTCTTGGGCACTACTACCAATGGCGATACCCATTCTGTGTGTTCTATCTCGTATATGAATCCAGCATCCAACAACTTATCTATTTCTTCTTTTATCTTGGCTGAATACACATCATTATAAGTATAAGGTCTCTGTTTAGAAGGTTTGGCTTCGGATGTCATGGGGATTCTATGCGCATATATAGATGGATCTACTCCTTTTAAATCCTTATAGGTCCAAGCAAAGACATCCCGATATTCTCTTATGAGTCGAATTAACTCTTGCTCTTCTTCCTCTGAGACATCCTGTCCTATGAAAGTACATCGTTCCTCTCCTCCTTCCATGGTTACAACTATTTTCTTGGTTTGCTCTTTATTATCATATGCTATTCCCGGTTGTGCCTCTCTTTTAGGCATTTGAATAGCAATCTTCCTCTCTTCCACTTCATATTTTTTGAAATGAGCTGGTACCTCAAATTGGTCTTGAAGCTTATTATCTTCATCTTCTAACTCCCCTTCAACTTCTAGTTCTCTCTTTTGCGTGAGATCCTTATGTTGTTCATTGGTATTGATATCCATGTTGGTGGTACTAATCCCTAGATCCATGGGTTCTGGTTCCATTTCAATGCTCTCGTAGTCCTCCTTCCAGTCTTTCTCAATTACTTCTCCTTCTCTTGCCTCCTGAAGGACTACCATATACAAACTAATGTCGTAACCCTCCTCGTCAATACATTCGTTCATAGTTACCACTTCTTCGTTTACACAAACATCGAGGGTGGCTAAGATTTCCATCCAGCCATGAGGTTCGAATTCTTCGTCTGGAAATACTTGTGGCATATAAGCTGGATCTTGTACCGATCTCACTACACCTTGTTTCTGCTGCCAACTTTTTCTTCTCTCTTCTTCCTTTTTTGCAGCTTGGCATATCCATAGGTGAGTGTCCTCATTCATCCAGGATTGGTCACTAGAACCTGCACTATGAATCGATTGATCGTCTTTCTCTTTATGGACTTGATTCCATTGCAGAGGTGGTACATCTTGATATGCGTACGTATGTAGGTTGATCCTAGTGGTGACTCCTGCGTGATGTAGGTACACTGCATCTTTTCCCCAATCTTGCACAACCTTTAGCTGTCTCATGAATGGCCTTCCCAAGATCATTTCATAGTTGCTTGGCCTTTCAAAGTGACAAATTGCTAAAGTATGTTCGAATTCCACTCCGCACGTAGTGAAGACTACTCGTTCCAATAATCCTAAGGGTCTTTCCGTATGTCCATCTGCCATTTGAATTTTCATGCGTGTTGGTCTCAATGCTGGTTTTCCCCATTTCTCCCAAATTTCTTTGGTAGCAATGCCAACACCAGCTCCTGAATCTAATATGGCTTTGGTTGTGTAACCCCTATAGGTGATTGGTAGACATGTATTTCCTTCATCCCCTTCACTAAAGTCTCCTACTTTATCCACTGGAATTCTCACCGTTTTCACTTCGTCAACTACCTCCTTCTTTTCTTCCTTGATTTCCCACTGATTGATCAATTTTTCTTTTAGATGGGGTTTTACCTTTAACAGTTCTTCAAATGTTAAGGTACATGGGATTTTCACCTCTCTAAGGCGTTGCATGATCTCCGATGTTTGAACTGATGGATTCGTTTCTCGTCTCTGTATTGATGGAATGCGATACAATTCTGAGTTGTGCTCGTATTCCCCGGTGTAATTAGGTAGTTCCTTTACATCGTCTTCAGCTTCCTTGTCACTTGCATCCATTGGAAAAATTTCTTCTGAATTAAGTTCAGGTATTGAATCCTCTATTTCGTTTTCTGCTTTCAATTCTTCAAAGGGCGGTTCCATTCCCTCTACCTTTTTCCACTTGTTCTCTTGAACTCGCGCCCATAAATCTTTAGTCCAATCTCCTTCTGTTTCAGGGACTATGGATCCTTCCTTTCTCTCAATACCAATTTCATCATCCAGAGGTCTATTTACATTAGGCTTTTCCTGGTTATTTAGACACTCTTGGAATTTTTCTTCGCAAATTCGGTTGTTTGGTAAAGATGATGCGGTTTTTTCTAATGTTTGTTGGGCAACTTCTATCAATTTTTTGCAGATTTCCAATCTTTCTTTCTCTAAGTCGCCTCTCGGATACTCTCTCTCATGTTGTTCTATGGTAGGCCCTGCTTTTATTCTCGCCTTGTAAGCCTGAATCCACATGGCTAATTCTTCAGGCATTGGGTCTGCTAATACCGATCCTACCTCCTTCCCTTTATTCTCCTTTTTATTTTCTTCTTCCACCTGTGCTTCTTCTGTTGATTTTGGTTTTCTCTTTTCATTTTCCTTCTTTTGCAATGACTTTTTTTCTTTTATCCTGTCTCTCCTTTGCTTCCATCTTTGGGATCGTTTACTGGTGATACTTTTTTCTGGTTCTTCGGAGTCTTCTACTCTGTGAGGGATGGGTATATTTCCCTCTTTGTCACTTTGATTATTTTCTTCGGTTTTATCAGGGTTTTCTCTAGCCTTAGCTCTTGTTATGGCTTTTAAAGGTATAGTGTACTCTTTGTCACTCCCTGACGATTCAATTACTTCTATCACGTTAATCTGTACGTTAGCTGTGACCTTATTGGGATTCTTAGGACAATCTCTGAAAAGATGCTCCTTACCACAATCGCTACAGTACCCTTCCCAAATTCGTTGTGGTGGTGGTGGATTTGGCAATGTACATTCTCTAATATAGTGGTCACCTCCACACCTGTAGCATGGTCCTCTAGGTACAGACGGTCTATTCATTGGTCGAGGTGGCATGGTTGCTCTAGGAGCTGTGTACATTAATGGTACGTAATCTTGCTCGTAGTTATATGAACTCTCTGACGTCTCCATGCCATAAGCATATGGGTCATATTGTTGCCCATATTCCATGATTGAACTCTCATAACCTGGGTATGTTCCTTGACTAGGTTCGTAAAATGAGTCATATGGTTCACTACTAGTCAAAGGTGTAGCTGGCACTATGGCCCTTTCTAAGTTTTCCTCTGGTTGCGCTATCTTAACTAGGACAACGTTCTGAGGGTGGGGCGGTTGTTGTCCTAGCACTGGTTGAGGCTGTGTAAATCCCTGGTATGCGTATGGTCGTGGCATTGGTGCCTGCGGCTGATATGAGGGATATCTAAAGGCTTCTCCTCCTTGCTGGTTCTGCGGATATCCATATGGTCTCACATAAGGCTGTGTGGGTCTGGTTTGCCTATTGTAAGGGCAGTTCTCGGTGCTATGGTTTGTGTATCTCTGCTCTATACTGCAGTATTGTAATGGTCCGGGGACAGAGGGTCTCTGAGGAGCATAGGCAGGTGGTGGGACTACTCCCCTAGTACACAAGTGAGAAGGATGATCTCCTCCGCACTGCATACATCTTCTAAGCATAGGCATTCTCATAGGATTGGTGGGATAATTCCTCTGTCCTGGAACATTCAGCTTTTTAGCTAACAAGTCGGCAATTTCCTCTACGTTGTTTTTAAGGTTTGATGTGCTACTTGATGACTCTTCACTTTTCACGCTACCTTGGGGTATTTTCAAGTCTTCTGCAAGGTTATCCTCTAGGTCTATACATTCCTTCATACACTCTTGCAAAGTTTGAACTCTCTTCACGTACACTAATGACCTCAAGGTTCCGTTCAACAATCCTTCTAGGAACAACGATACCATCTTGTTTTGAGTTGGTCTCTCCTCTACGGGGCATCTATCCACATACTGCTTGAATCTCCTGGCAGCCAATCTGACTGACTCAGTTGGAACTTGTTTGAAGCTGTGGATTAGTGATGAAGAATTGTTTTTAATTCCAGATTTGGTAAATTCTTCAATCATTTCTTGATAAACCTGATCCATGTTCTGAAAGGTATTTGGATCCAATGGCTGAAACCAGGCCAGAGCTGTGTCTGACAAGGTAAGGCCAAAGGACTCATATTGAATCATGAAGTCATCTACCTGCTCGGCTCTAACTACTTGTTTAAATTCTGCTATGTGATTATAGGGTTCACTCGAGCCATCATAATGATTTCTCATGCACTTGGCCACTTGAATCGGCCTTAGCCTCCTTCCTGCTTCAGGTTGTCTCGGCATTACAGGGTAATTGGGTCTTCCTATTGGTATGCCTGGTCCTCGTACTACCTGTGGTCTGACTGGAGTATGAACTCCTTGTCTTGGGTCAATAGCTGGTTGTGGCCGGTAATTAGGATTAGTGGCAGGCATTGCGAATTGTACATGTGGTCTGATAGGGATCTGGGTTCGTTGAGTTTGTTGTGTTTGTCCCGAATGTTGACTTGAATCATTTTGAGAAGTTCCATGTGGGTTCCGTGAAGTAGTGGCTTGGTCCCTTGGGGGGAACACTGGGATGTTCTGATATTTCAGCTCAGCTCTCTCTAATTCAGTGACTGGCCAATACCTTCTGTGGTTTTTGTCCAAATATGTGATGATGGTGGAGAATTCAGGATCTTGTAACTCATAGATGGTGACAGGATTAGGAGCAGCTTCCCAAATAGAGGAATGGGCTCTGAGCAGGTGCTCCATCCCGTTGATCAAATACACATCTATTAGAGTGTCATCCTGGGGAACTAAGTCTCCTCTCCAAAGTTTAGTAATTGTTGATCTCCCTCTAGGAGTAGTCACTTGTTCCTCAGTTCCATATCCATTTAAGCTTGAAGTATTATTTTCCTCACCACGCTCATTAATGATTTCAGGATGTTCTGTGACCATGTATTGAATGTCTTGTTTATCCATCTACAGTCCTCCTATGTACTTAACTGCCGGTCTTGGCACTATGTAGGCTTCTGAAGCCTTCCTCAGTCTGGCCACTGATCTGTTTAGACCATCCAAATAGATAGGGATCTCATTGTGGTTAGTGCTCACATATTCTAAGGAAGTTCTGTATTCGCCCTCAATGATGGACATCTGACCAATCATAGGCACAGTGTTTTGCATATCCTCGGAAGCCATGGGGATTTCTCCTTCTGACTCACTGGAGGTCTCAGAATAGTGTGAACGGTTGCTAGGTTCGGCTGCACTCCCTACGGAAGAAATTACACTTCTTCGGCTTCCTAGGGTTCTTCCTGATCTCAAGTTCATTCACTTAAGAGCTCTGATCAATTCTGGTCCACCTTTAGCCTCTAGAGTCCTAATGTTATGGCTCAGAAGTCTAGGGAAAACTTAGGCAGGAATGTGACTGAAAGAAAATTTCAAGTCACGATACTTGGCTCTCACGATCTCTGAGAAAACGATCACTGACAAACGACACTTGGGTAAAACGATCACTGACAGACGATACTTGGGTAAAACGATCGCTGAAAAACGATCTTTCCCTAAACGATCTCTGACTGGGAACGATACACGACCTCTCAATGAAACGATCTACGACCTCTGACGAAAACGATCGCTGACAAACGATTCTTGATGAAAACGATCGCTGGAAATCGACACTTGGGTCTAAACGATACTTGATCAAAACGATCGCTGGAAAACGATCTTTGCCTACACGATCTCTGGGTAAAACGATCTCTCTCAAAACGATCTCTGGCTGAAGACGATACACGACCGACGATCTCTAGTAGAAACGATCGGCGATACTTGGGCTGAAACGACACACGATCTCTCACTAGACGATACACGATACTCGAATAGAAACGATCTACGATCTTCACCAGAAACGATCGACGATATTTATCTGAATCGATACCGATCTGTAACAAGTGTCGCGATCTCCGCCAAACGATCGACGACCGACGACACTCGTGACAAACGATATACGACCTTTGACAAGTATCGCGATCTCGGGATAACGATACTTGGCAAACGATACGCGATCGACGACCTCTGATCAAAACGATCTCTAACGAAACGATCTACGATCTCTATCTGAAACGATCTACGATATCTCACGAAACGATCGACGACCGCTGGGAAATATCGCGATACTCAACCGCAGGAGTAAAACGATACTCGATCGCAGGAGCAAAGCGATACTTGACCCTTTTTCAAATTTTTGTAATGTTTTTTTTGAGATTTGAAGTTTCTCCCTTTCTCACCTAGCTCTTCTCTCTTACCCTCACCCACTGTATCAATCAACCAAAGACTTTTAACCCCCTGAAGGCCCAAACGACACTCAGCGCAGGTCGTTTTCTTCCTTTCCTAGGTTGAAATACTGGAAATTTTTGAGCAAATAGGTGGTTTAGTTTACCTTGGAAGCTCCCATGATCTCTTGGTCCAACTCTTTTGCACTGAACTCTCCCCTATTGCTTGCTTTTCTCGAAACGACCGCTGCAACTCTCACGACACTCGACACTGCTCTCCACGATACTTGTTCAACAAGTAACTTGAAAAATGAAAAATTTTTGGCTTTTATACTTGGGAATTCCTAGCTTACAGAAAAAGGAAAATTCTTGAACAAACCTAAAGCCTACTCTACTCTCCACTCACTCCTATTCTACTTCTTCTACTTACTTCCCTAATCTATCAACTCACTACACACACTCCAAGAATGAGAAGTAGCAAGTGCGGCTGAAATTGACTTACCAAAGAAGAGAAGATTTCCGCTCCTCCAAGTTCTTCAAAGCAAAAAAGCTACTTACCATCACACGAATGCCTCGGTTTGATTCGTCACTCCCCGGCAACGGCGCCAAAAAGTGTGTTGACCTAAGCTTCGACTTAGGGACTTGCGGAGAAAGAGACTGTACCTCAATCCCCTCACAAGTGCATATAGTGGGGATACACGCTTTTAATTTATCAATCCGAAGAGTATACTAACCTAGCCGAGTGTATGAAGACATGCAATCACGTAATGGTCAATGCAAATGAACTACTCAAGAATGAAAATGAAGTGAATGCTTATCCTAACAAGCTCTAACTGTAGGTCAAGACGAAACGATACTTGGTGCAGCAGCCGTCAGTATTTTGGACTTTTCTCCTAGCTCCGAGCTCCAAACATAGCGAATAGCATATGCGTTTCGAAGCTCTCAAGAAGACGCATCCAATGGCAGTGATTTCGCTCAATTCCGACGCTCCTACTTCAAATTATGACAGAAATACTGAATTACGAAAATACTCTCCTACGCTTCAGCACTTCCTACACCTCGCACACACCTCTCCTACAGCAAAGAAACACTCTCAAAGATAGACAACACTCACAAGCACTCTTTCCAAGCAATACACATGCATACAAGCTCACCAAGAAGAAGATGAAGAGGGAAGAAGACACAAATTCGAATTTCTGTGCTCTCTATTCTCACAATGGCAAAAAGTCCTTTACAAAGAGTCACATTTGACTTATATACTAGTGCCCTAAAAATGGTCCTTTCACACAAGTGACCGGCACTTTATTCACTAAAAGCTAATTTCCTACTATTTTACATGGGTAAGCTTCTATTCTTCTATGGGAATGCATCTAGAGGACTCCTCTAGTGCCTTTACAAGGGAAAATATATTACAAAATTGAATATGTTACAAAAATATGTGGTCCATATCGGAAAAATTTTGGGGCCCGTCTTTTTTTCTCTGCTTTGTGCGCTCTTTGGCTCTGCAACATGGGCAAAACAGAATGGAAGTTTGATGATGACAATAGAGGAATTACAGAAAAAGCTGGATAAGCCATAAGTTCAGGAAGAAACACATGTAGAGACCACATATACAGAAGAATATGAGGTAGAAAATAATGATGGAATACAACATGACAGTGAACCAGCAGATAAAAGACCAGAGGGAGAATATTCAGAAGAATTTGTAAAAAAATTGCTGACAAATAGAGATTCCAGAATGGAGTTTATCAGGAAAATGCATGATGAATATGAAGAACAAATTATCACATTTGCATTGAATAAAGGGATTAATCCAGACCAGCATCATTGGGCTGCAGATGGATTGGGTATACCATTGTGTATGATCATGGAGAGTATCAAGAACTATCAGTTGGCCAGAGTTGGGCTACCTCCAAATAAATATCTTGAGTATGAAGAGGATATCAATGTGACTAAAGAATTATTTGAAAGAGCCAATCCAAAGTGGAGGAACAAATGGTTGGATTCAAAAAGAATGTAGGAAAATTTGGAAGGAGGCACCTCTTCACTTAAAAATTAATCCAGCTTATTGTCCAGTGGCAAGAAGAAGAGAATGGACAATTTTTTGGGAAAGATGGAGAGAAGGTCAAATCCCACCTAAGTGGTTGAATTTCCCAAAAATAGTCGGTCCAAAGGCAGGCACATGGCCTACAAAAAAATACATGGTGGATACAGCTGAGTCCGATATAGCTACATACAAAGATGTAAACGACCCTGCATGCATTCTACTTATCAGAATAATGAGATTAATTTTGGCCTGTATAGAAACATACACCGGTACAGATATCAGAACATTAAATTACATTGGCTTCAATTCTCCAACAGATGCATTATTGTTTGATCTTAGCGAAAAACTTGATAGAATCTGTTTAATGGCATATTACAGCAGAGTAATATCTTTGGGCAGTCATTACTTACAAATTTTTGAAGATGCATTTGATTACGGGTCTTTTGAAAGAGAATCAGAGATTTTTGGAAATTTTTCAGTTGTTACTAAGTCCAGACTCACAACATATGAAGCCGCCTATACAAAGTACTTGAAAAAGGACGTCATTGATAAACCAAAAGCTGCAGTACAGTGGAGAAAGGCATTGTTTGAAATGGTCAATAACCTAAACATTACAGAAAGGAAAAGTCATGACTTGCTGTCACAAGTCTATCAAAGAAAGAAAAAGTGAAGAAAAGCAATCAGCACAGAAGAGCACGAAAGTCTTTTGTCAAGAGCCAAAAGGTTTAGGAGGGGAAGGATGTTAGAAGATGTACTTTTGGAAGCCTTTTGGATGAAAAATAATTGTAAAATGACAAAAACTTGCAACTGTTGTAAAAATAAGGAAGAGTCTTCCTTATGTAGGATAGAATCTTATGTAATTTTTATAGAAAATTTTTGGAAACTCCTAGATAGCATATTTTTAGAATAATAGAGGAAAGGACCAAAATTCAAGTGTGAAAAGAGACACTCGAAAATGTATATAAGATAATTTCCTCTATTATGAGGGGGTTGGTTAATCATTTGTTTACATGCTATCCAAGTGAATAGAGAAAGAGTTTCCTGCTGAAAATCGTGTTTTCTCCTCTTTGTGTGGTTTCTTTGATTTGTGAGTTCAATTCTTGTGTATCCATGGAGATTTGTGAGCTTCTATTGTGTAATTCTGTTGAATGTGTATGAAGAGAGTTGAATATTGATGTGTTGAGTGATAAGTTGATGAAGAAAGGTGCTAGAGATGAAAATCGTGTTTTCACAGAATCGCGATTGTAATCGTCTGTTTTCACAGAATTGCGATTGTCTCGTCTGTATGGTACAGGTAATATTTTTGAGTTTTGACTTCATAATTGTGGTCTGCTGGTAAAATAGCATGTATTAGACACCAAGATTGTGGAAAATGGTGGAGATTTGCTCAAGATAATCCAAACCCTAGAAATTCCTCTTCATTTTCACCATTCTGAGAAATCCAGCCATTATTCTCTTATTTCTTGGATTCTATCATCTACAAGGGGCTGTGGTCTCATGAATACTTCCAGGATTGACAAAATAAAGATGTATTGTTGATTCTTTATGCTAAATGATTGGAGAGGACAACTCCAAAGATCAATAACAAACAGGTAGCTCATGTATATCTTGGTTGAGCAAGAAGCAGCCTACTGTGGCCACTTCTAGTTGTGAGGCTGAGTATAGTGTAGCTTTCACAGTGACTGTTGAGTGTGTGTGGCTCAAACGCCTTATGGCTGATTTGGGTGTTGGTTATTCTTCTGCCACCACCGTCTTCATTGACAGTCAAAGTGCATTGGCAGTTGCGAGGAACCGTGTGTTCCATGCTCGCACTAAGCACATTGAGGTGCATTATCATTATGTCAAGAAGAGGTTCTCTGCTGGGGAGATCAGCTTGACATATGTGCCTATGCAGGAGAACATTGCAGAACTTTTCATGATGGCTCTGCCTAGGGAGAAGTTTGAAGCTTTCCGCAAAGCTTTGGGCTTACTTCCTTTTGTGGAGTCATTTCCACATAGCTTGGTACTTCCTTATACATGAGTGCAAGCTCCTTGTTCACCGCATCACTCCCAGGGGGGAATTTGTTGATATATTTAGGTAGTGATGTGTGTGAACACTCTAGGACCTTTGGGGCACTTTTTACCTGCTTTAGGAGTTTTTTTCCCCTGGCTTGTATATACACCTCTTGCCCTAACAGACTACTTATCTTTGTACATTGTAGTGGTAATACATTCAGTATTGTGTATTGTGCTCCAAGCTTCTTCTTCTTCCTTGTGTTGTTCGCGTGCTTCCACAGACGTCTAACTCCAACACAAGCTTTGTCCACAATTCATCTAGAACATGTACATATGAAATACAACCAAAAACTTTCATATGTGGGCAACCCCCATAGATGTGGTCTTTGCACGACCCCAAACATTTGTATGTACTATTTCTAGCACATTCTCACTAACATGCTTGTCATGTGGAAATGATGCTCTTGACTAGTTACCGAATTGACATGTTGCACATACCTTTTGCATTTCGACAACTTTGAAATTGGGTAGTCCATTGACAATCTCCTTTGACTGCATCAATTTCAGCCTCTGCAAGCTTGCATGTCCAACTTTTTTGTGCCACATCTCTATATCAACAATGAATCTTGCACCTTTTGCAAACATGTATGCATTCATTTCAAGAATTTTCACATGGAAGGTGAACATCCTACCCACTTTGTTTCCTTTTGCAATCAATCATCCATCATGTTTGTACTCTTCTACATATAACCCATCAACATTGAACCTGACTTGTAATCCCGGGCCAACCATTTGTCCAACAAAAGCCAGGTTCTTTGTTATATTTGGAACATGCAACACATCAGCAAGATGTTATACCTTCCCATCCTCCATAGACAATGCTATGTTTCTTGTATGGTCAATAGGGTGTGATGTGTCATCACACGTTTCAACATATCTAGGAACTGGCAAGTTTTGCAAACTACTAAGCCATTCTGCATGATTGGTCATGTGATTTGAAGCACCTGAATCAACCTACTAGACATTACCATTCGATTTCAAAACATCATCAGACATCGAATTCATCATATGATGTTGAACCATGAACAACTTCTCGAAATCATCTGCACTTGTGGATGTGTAGTTGTTTTGTTACCTTCTCTTATTTTGATTCTTCAACCTGCGGTCACGTTCAAAGTGTCTAGGTTTACCATTTCTAGCATCCTTTATTATCAATACCTGAATCATTTGTTTGGAAGTTTCTATAGCCTCTTTGGTTCCCCTACCTCAAAATTTTCCTCTAGTACCTCTTGCATGATTCTGATGGTGGTCTTGGTCTTGGTTACTATTTCCTCTTCCACTTTCAAAACCTCTACCTCTACCTCTTCCTCTGCTAGAGTAGAGTACCTGCTCAAAGCTAGGTTTTCCTTGGAAATTTGAGTCCTCATCAGGATTCTTTTCTTCAATAATCAACATGGACACTAGATCAACAAAATTCAAAATATTTTCCCTAGTTTGTATAGATGAATTTCTCATATGTGTTGAAAATCAAGTCTCAACCATGCAAAAGGGCTCAACCATGAGTTTTGCAAGTGGACCAATCAAAAAGGAGGATCAAAAGTCTTGGAATAAAGTAAGAAGCTCCACCTAACTCAATCAAATTCAAATCTCATCAAATCAGCCATCAAAAAGTGCACTTACACTGATTGGTGGGTGGTTAGCGAGATTCTAGGAAAAGTAAAACTCTATATAAGCATCATCCCACCTTTGTTTCTGTATGTGTATGCACTCCATGAGTTTCCCACTTAGTTTAGTGAATTATTAAACTCCAGCAAGCAGCCCCCTTGCTTGCTTACCTCATTTTCTTATGATTTCACTCCTCTCTATCTAGATGTGTAGTTAGACTTTTGATTGTACCATATTGCAAAGCATTGTTTGCTCTCTCATGCTACTAATTTTCATTGATTTCAAGGTTCATTTGGTCTCTCATATAGTGCCTTGAACTTTTCCAAATTTTCAAGTTATTTGACTGAGTGAGTTTTGAGAAATTGCCAACTTTGTGAAGGTATATCTCTGCACATAGGTAGAGACAATTGCAAATAGGTAGCCTGTCTTACAGATAGTGGTTCTCCCAACTGGAATATCCATTTTGGATGATTTAAATCCTGTTGGGTAGCTCTTATAGTCTACTCTAATTTTGCAAAATGGCATTTTAAGTCTCTAGACTAGTGTAGAGAAAAGTTCAGAACAATGAGCATATATCACTGCTTGTGGACCTAGTGGAGGGCAGCCATCTTCCATTGTTGCATTGGGGTGTTAGAATCATCCCCCATCAGTGGTATCAAAGCCATTTTGGAGGGTTGGAGACATCAGTGGGCAGAATATTGAAGACTTGAAGGTATCAAAACAAGTCGTGGAAGCACAAGGAGGACTTATCAAATCAAGAAGACATCAAAAGGAGGCTACGTCGATTGAGATCTCAACTAGTCAAAGGTTTGCAAGGGAAAACCTATTGAAAGCTAATATCCACACCTTCTAAATCATACAAACACTTGAGAAGAAGCTAGAGGAGCATCTTAGAGCTCAGTATGGTTGAGTATAATGCATAGATAGAGAAGTTAGAGAAAGGAAATTATCAACCATGGAAATTTAGAGTTAGCAACTACCTTATGGGCAAAGGATTGTGGGGATTAATGAGCGGCACGGAGCCAATGCCTCATGTACATGATCCACCACTTCAAGGGCAATTCAAGGCACTTAATGAATGGATACAAAAGGATAAGATAGTCATATTCATTCTATCCCAACACATAAGCAATAGCATGATGGTGCATATACAAGACTTGGACACATCCAAGAAGGTTTAGAAAACCTTGGAGAGATTGTACTCTTCATCAACCAAGGCAAGGAAGATTTAGCTCAAGAATGAGTTGAATAATCTTAGGAAATCACCAAGTACTAACATAAATGAGTACATTTTGAAGGTTAAGGAGCTTGCAGATGCTCTGGGCTTAATTGGGAGCCCAATCAAAAATGACGATCTTGTCGCGCACACTCTCAATGGCTTGTGAGAGGATGAAAGGTGGAAAGCATTTACCACATCAGTTTATGTGAGGGATTCCCTACCAGAATTTGATCAATTAGTCACATTGATGGTGATCGAGGAGATGACTCAAGGAGGTTCACAATCAAAGGGAAGCCAAGCTCAAGTTTTCTATGCACGTAGAAGCAAAGGCAAAAGAGGTGGACAAAACTACCAAGGCGAAGGGAGAGGAAGGTCAAACTTAAGACTCAAGCAACCAAGAAGGTTCCAACCAGAGCTATGGATCAAGAGGAAGAGGAAGGAAAACAGGAAGAGGAGGAAGATCACATGGAAGAGAAGCATCCAATGGAGAATGCTACAATTGTGGAAAACCGGGCCATTATGCAAGAGATTGTTGGTCCAAAGGAGGAGGCAATCAAGGATACAAATGGAACCAAGGTAATTATGCTAGTACTTCAGCAAATTCAGAGAATGAGAACGTGCTTATGATGTATGGTTCAAGTGTAAGAGTCAATTCAGATTTTACATGGTACATTGATAGTGGTTGTAGCAACCATATGAGTTGAAATAAATATGTTTTCTTTAATTTACACTCACCCATCACTCAAGGACATGTAGAGACAGGGGATGACACTTAGCACAAGATTACACATGTGGGAGATGTTGCATTGAATGGATCTCAAAGCTCCAAGGTGTTGAAGGATGTGTTGCATGTGCCAACCATCACAAAGAACTTGGTTTCAGTAGGTCAAATGGTTGAAAGAGGTTATGATGTGAGTTTAAATTATCAAGGATGTTTTGTTGAAGACCCCATGTAGGTCTACAAGCTCATAGCAAAAGGAAAAAAGCAAGGAAGACTCTTCACCATGGAGGTAAAGCCATCAACCCCTCACACTGTCTACTTTTCAATAGGAAATAAACATATTGCAGAAATCGACTTATGGCATAAAAGAATTGGACATATAAACTTACAAAGGATGAAGGACATGCAAAGGAAGGGCTTGGTGAGTGGTCTACCTGATCTTACATCTCAAAATATGCAACATTTGTGCCATGTGTTGGCATCATAGGGGAAGAAGCAAGTACGGACATACATGCAGATCTAGCACTGAGGCCACCAATCCAAATTTTTCCAATCCATACATTATTTTAAAAGTGACTCTCATCACTAAAAACCATTGTAAATACCGTTTCACCTTTTTGTAGCTCCATTTTGTGCAAGCCGAGGAGTCCTCGAGCTTGAGGAGCTTTAGTAGTATTAGCCTACCAAGTTTCATAATTTTCAGAGCTCGTTTGAGCCTCCAAAATAGCTTAGGAACCTAATTTTTAACTAGGCCAGACACTAGGTCTGAACAGGACCAAAGCTAGTAAAAAACTATGAATAGAGCTAGAGAGCTCATTTTGGGGGCTAGCTTCTTGTAGATTTGAGCTTGTATGAGAACTTGTTTTGCAATAGAAGTGATTCCATTGTCTACTCTCTTTGTTCTTGCCGTGTGTGCACGTGTGTGTGTATGTGTGTGCATGTTGGTGTGCTTCTCACTCACACATTTGTGCCTTCACTTGCTCGAGGTCTTCATACCTCTTCCCGGATTGACATTAAAGGAGGTGCTACTCATCACTGAGCTACACCAAAGTTTGGCGCCGTTGCCGGGGGTCGAGCTTTGAGGACGAGCGTGTGATGGTAAGACGTAGAGATGACGTGTTGGAATGGTAAGTAGTAGGTAATTTTCTTGTTTTTTCTCCATCTCCATCTCCATCTCCATCCCCACCTCCATCTCCATCTCCATCTCCATCTCCACTTCATATTCCCTCTTCCATATCATTCCCCTCATTTTCTTTGTGCGAGTTTGAAAGAGAGCGAGTGTGTATTGTTATTTTTGTGTGTTTTTGCATGATTCTTGCAGGTTGCAGCATCTTCACCATCTCCAGCAAGCTCAGTAGGTACGAAAATTCTCTGCGCATGCCCCGAGGCATCGAGCTCGGGCTATCACGACACATCAAAAAACTGACCCTATCACGATTCTGAGTGCACCACGACACAATGCAGCCTGAGAACTCCTAGAATCACTAGCCTGATCAAGAAAATTCACCATATCTCGGTCTATCGCGACACACCCGAGTATCGCGACACACCAAAGTATCGCGACACACCGAGGTATCGCGACACACCCATGTATCGTGACACATGGACCTATCGTGACACACCCACCTATCGCGACACACCCAAGTATCGCGACACACCCACCTATCGCAACACACCGACCTATCGCGACACACCCAGGTATCGCGACACACCCAGGTATTGTGATACACCCAGGTATCGCGACACACCTAGGTATCGCGACACACCCACCTATCGCGACACACCCACCTATCGCGACACACCCAAGTATCGCAACACACTGACCTATCGCGACACACCCGTCTATCACGACACACCGGCCTGACGAATAATTTTTTGGAGTATAATAATTGATTGACTTGGGATAATTTTGGGCTTGATTTCTAACACATTGGGACTACCATAGAGCCTGAGATGTGGGCAAAACAACTAGAAAACCATAGGAAAATTCTCGAACCCTAAATGCCTGAACAGTCATAAATTCCTCATACGAAATCCGTTCGGGGTGATCTTAGGCTCGTTGGAAAGCTCGTGGGGAAGAAAACTAAGGGATCTCTAGAACTGTTTTCCATAAAGACATAATGCAACTTGATATCTGAATTACATAAATGAAAGTGATTTGTTCTGTCATTTGAATTTAAGTCTTGAGCTAACTCTGGGACTTTTACAGGTCCATTGAGAGCACTAGATGGCATCCAAAGCAAGGGCATTCTGCAAGCTTGAGAGCGGGATTCTTAAGCACTAAAGAGCAAGGGATCAGCAAGTGAGGTTGGAATATTCTCAACTTCCTTTGTCAATTCCTAACTTAGGCTAAGTGCAAGTAGTGCTAGAAGTAAGTGAGAGCGACGATAGGCATCTATCAAGTTGAAGACTATTAAATACTCAAGTTCAAGCATAAAGATAGTCTCTTGGTGATCAATAACTTAAAAGAAAAGAACTTAACGTGGTATGAACAACTTAAAGTGTGAAAAGTCACTCAAGTATTCTGCACGATGTGATATCAGACAAGATCATAAACACAATATTCAACTAAAAAGAACATAGTGATTGATACAAATTAACCTGCAACGAGAGTGCACTGGGGACCAGGGGGGTAGAGAAATCAGGCATATGAACCTTAGGTTAGGCAGACACTTAGGCCGAGACAAAAAAAGCCTCAGATCTTCTGAATCTAGTGTCAATCACATTGCTAGGTCTTGGGCCCAGCAGTTGAGTGATTACCCATACACCCCAAGATCAGAAACAAGCGATTCTGATATGTCCTATCACATGGAGAGCCTAGTGGGCAGTTCAGGAGTGGCATACCTAGAAAATCTAGAAGGACCTTACAAGACTCAATTGGAATATATCAGGACTAATTGTCTAGGTGCTCGCATCTACGAAGACAGTCTAAGAAGATCTGTGGTCCAGATTAAGAACCCCGATCAACCCCATGGACTAGAACATCTGGTAGTCAAGTTTGAGGATGGAGCATACCTAGATAAAGAAGGGACTATTTATATAGTCACCACCCTTCCAGATAGGACATACGAGTTCGGCAACGTGATCGTAGAGACTGACATGGGTGACATAGAGCAAAGGAACTTAGGGAGAGAGCCGAGGACCCCCTAGTGGCAAATCAGTCCTGAACAGAATCATGACTCGAGAGTGGGTTCCCCAGAATAATAAAAGCATAGACTTGCTCTTAAACTGGGACACCGATGAGGCTTTTTGGAGGTATAATCCTGACCAGCCTCGTGAAGTAGGAGCTCTCATAATTTATGAGTTTAAAGATCCTGAGAGCCGCGGCAAAGTGACCCACCTAGACAATATGTCAGAGCGGATCTTCGTGGTCTCAGATCATGGGAGACATGCCTAAACTTGGAAGGGTGAATTTGTTTTTCCCCAACCTCGGTCCAATGTTTCCTACAGCCACCAAGGAGTTAGGACCTACCAAGCTCATGGAGCTCAAAGGGATAGAAGTAGAGACAGACCTGAGGTAAGCTTTGCCAACCCCTTGGGAAGAGAAACGATGAGAACAGAAATGGATAGAGAAGAAATCAAGAGACATAGAGCCCCAAGGAACCAAAGAAATTAGGCAAGTCTTGAGAGCTGAACACGTTGAGGACCTATTCACATAATACAATGCTTTTTGCCTAATTCTTAGAAACACAGCTCTTACGTGGTTTCAACCACTACATGAGAGGCAGTTTAGGAGCATAGAAAAACTTTTAGAAGCTTTTGTCACTGAATTTTCCAAGAGTGGCATAAGGCATAATACTTCCTCATTGATTCATAGCTTTAAGCAAACACCTCAAGAGACGGTCAGACTGGCAGGAAGACGGTTTAGGTTGTACCTAGAGAGGTGCCGGATGCTTGAGTTACCCACACCAGCCAAGCAAGTGGCATTGTTTTTAGATGGATTGCTGAGTACCAAGCTTAGATCATATGTGTATTTCAAAGACCCCAGAACCATAGAAGAATGTGTATGTATGTGCATAGACATTGAGGATAATCTAGGAGAGGAATTAGAACTTTCAAAAATGTACAAAGATTCAGATAGTTCTACTAGTCTCACTTCCTCGCAATCCACATCCATTGAGGAACTCGCTGAGAAAGTAGCTCAAAAGCTAGGAGTCTCTAGTAAACAAATACCAAGATTTGCGCCAGGAAAACGATGCTATACTTGTGGAGGTGACCATATGCCGAGTGTATGCCCCATTATGGCTCAACCCCAAGTGAATCCTAGTAGCCAGTACTGCACCATAGAGCGAAGGTACACCAACCACACCGCACAAGATTGTCCTTATAACAAGCAAATTGTCAGGCAAAACTATCCTCAGCCATATCCACAACAGGGTAGATTCCAGACTCTGTACCCACCACAACAATATGGCACGCCCCAACAATCCTACCAACCACCCTATCAAGGGTAGCCTAGACCTCAACCAGTCCTAGCGCAGCAACCCCTTGCTCCAACCAATGTGATTCTAGTGAAATATGCATCTGCGGAAGAAAATCTGAACAGATCCATAGTCCCAGTAACACCCTTGCTATCAGAAAGTGATCCAAGTGACCATAGTTTTGACTCCACACATATTGATAGCCCACAGGCTTACTACATGCAGTCACACGAGCATAATGAGTCATACTATTATGTAGAACCCAGTGAATCTAGTTGGGAGCCAGATTATACTAATGTCATGTACGCAAACCCAACTCTAGACCTCAACCTAGGCAAATAAGACCTCCCTTTCCTAGAGGGCCATGTTTTCGATGTCAGGGAGATCACCTCATTTGTGATTGCCCTCTACCGGCACCTACACAAACCCAATGTGTGACAATTCAAGGCTTTTGCCCAGATTGTGGAAAGGAGCATTTGATACGAGAGTGTCCCACGAACCCCATCAACATGCCAAAAATTGCTCCTATCAATGTCATTGGGTTAGTAGTAGATTCTATAGGAAGTGTGACTTGCACTGCCCCAATGCAAGTAGTCACCCGAGCCCAAGCTTTGCAGCAAACTCAAGGAGTAGGGCAAGAAAAGAGTTCTGAGGTTAGCAAGATGGAGAGTAACCAAGAAAAGGACAAGAGTTTGGAGAGATAGCCGAGAGATGATGAAAAGACAATGGTCACAGAAAATGAGCAAACTTGAAGAAAGCTTGAGAGAAACCAAAGCAAAGATAAGTGAACTCGCATCTCAAAACCACTCTCACACTACCCCACCATCACCCCTTCCATCTCCCTCCAACCCATCACCTTCTATTCCCCAACCTTCTAAACCACCACACTTAACCCACCCACCACCCAAAGTAGGATCAGTCCTAGCCGATCCCACTCCTGAGGATCTAGACATGATGCTGAATGAATATCAGGCCAGAATCCAAGAAGGGCAAAATGTGACAGATCATGACAAATGTTACCCTAGAGCCGATCTAGAGATGGAGAGAACAAAACTTTGTGCTAAGATGGTAGAATTGGCGCAAGCTATGTTTGAAGCCAGTCGCTTGTTCAATGGCTCTAGCTCCACTAGAACACCATTGCATTTTGATGGTCTATTAGATAGACTGGAGAGGTTACTTGCAAAGTCTGGAAATGGAGCCACCTCCCAGAATAAGGAGAGGGCAAGTGATAGAATAAGCTTTCCTCCCCAGGAAGCTTACGTGCCTAACTCCACTGAACCAGACACCTCTTCTTCTATTAATCGGTATTCTCCAGAGTTCTTGCGAGAGATTCAAGAAGAGAATGGGCAAAGGAAAGTGAAGACCCACCTCCAATCAAACTTGTGGATGACACGAACGATCAATTCCCACAAGACATTCCGTCCATTTATGGAGAGCAAGAGAGTGCCCAGTCTTAGGAGAGGTTAGACTTTGAGTCTAACTCCTTGCATGAATTACCCCATTTCACAGGCCCCTGGGAAGCTAAGTCTACTTGCATGAGAGCGCCCACGGTCATGATAAGAAATGAAGATTCGATCATACCTAGGAATACGGAGGTAGTAAAAAACACTAAAGTGCAGTGCAACCTCACTTTAGAAGAGCTACTCAAGGTTAAGCCTGACTTGTGGAAACATGTAGCCAAACAAGTGCCAGACGTAGCGAAATCTCGTTGCGAGGTAGGATCTCATAGAACAGTGCCAGAGATACCACTAGATAAGATAGGAGACATGAGCGAAGGAGAAGAAGGAAATACCTATCTCCTAGTTACCCATCAGTGATACACAACTAAGGCAATTTTGGACTCAGGTGCAGGAGTTGCAATTGCTACCACTTCCCTATGGAAGCGTTGGGGCAAGCCAGCACTCAGGCCGACGAGAATGAAATTGCACATGGCCAATGGTCATATTGAGAGACCCTTAGGATTGGTAGAAAGAGTAACTCTCACTACATGTGGTGTTGAGTTCGAGCATACTTTTGTTATATGTGACTTTAGCAAAAATCAAGTCTACGAGATGATTTTGGGAAGGCCATTCATGCGGCAGTTGCAAGTGGTACAGGATTGGGGAACCAATTTATTGTATTTGCAACACCTAGGTGTAACAACCAAAGTCAATCTCAAGGATTACTCTCATAGAGATGTGCCGCCCATTCAATGGAATCCCGTCCATAGAGCAAAGGATGACACGGAGTCAGTGCATTCCATAGGATCAGGATCCTCATGGATGCATGAAGACACTCACTTGTGGATGTGTAAAGTAGCAGTAGAAGAAGAGAAGAGAGAAAAAGCCAGAGAGATAGGTGCGAAAGAAACCCATAGATCAATTCAAGACCTAGCCTATGCACCTATAGTGTTTCCTGATGAAGAATTTGAACCGCATGGCTGGGCGGAAATTCTAGCAATAATGGATGTAGCCATCAATGAAGAACAATGGACACCCCACTGTGATGAGAATGGTTATGACATTTCAGTATTCACAATAGAGCCCCTCATGGGAGATTCGATTATTGAAGAATGTGAACCTAACACCGATGCATTTGAGGATGCAAGTGACTCCGACCTGGAGTCAATCATCATGGACCCACCATTTGCATCGGATGAAGAATACTTCTACAAGGTACAAGTTCACCCTTAGAGACATGAAGAGATCATTAATGATATGCGATTAACCACACAAGTGACCACTAAGAGTGAAGGAAAGAAAAGAAAGAAGAAGGAAGTCACTCCGGAGGAAGAAGAACCTTTGTTTGAGGTCCCTGAAAACTTTAAGAAGTATGAAATAGACGATAGGACATTCATGGTGAGAATGCCTAAACGGGATGCTCAAGCAGGAGAGGCCTACAATAACAAGGAAACCACTAAGAAAATTGTTGTAGCCTTAGAAGAAGGAGAAGAAAGGTGCACCTACAGAGTGTTGGAGCAAGTCTATGACAAGCCTAAGTATTGGCTTGAGTCTCACAAAGTCATAGAAAAAGCCTTAAAATGAAGACTATGTAAAGTTCACTTGTGAACTACCTCTTGTAACTTTTGAAGAGTTTACTTAATGTAAAAGTGAAAGAATCTTAAGTGGTTGAGTCCACTTGATCAAGAATGGAAAGAGAAGCCACGAATTCGTGATTTGTGGTAGGTAGAGAATCAAATCAATCATTGATTGATTGGAGAGTGATTGAGGGAAGTTAGCCTCCCAAACTCAACTATAAATAGATGGCAGTTTTAGTCGTGGTTAGAGAGACCTATGTGAAGACCTCCAAGAGCTGAGCTTTATGCCATATCAAGGTGTGATTACAAGGCACACATATGTATCAGTAAGTCATTGTATTGTACAAGCAATATACTTTCATTTTCATGATTATTTGGTTTCATCTTTCCATGTTCTTGTGAAGTGTACTACTCACTGCCATTACTCTCAGTTTTCTCAGTCAGCTTGCAGAGATGTTTTCTCTGAGCTTGGTGCATCATTTTCAGTGATTTAACTTGGTAAAGTTAGCTCTATAAGTCTACTATATGCTCACAAATTTTAATGTCATTTGGATGTTGCAATATTTAGTTATGTGCATTTGAAGTCAACAGGGTCTGTTCATCTTCACTTCTCTGTCAGGTACCCGACTTTTTCACTCATCTTGTCAGAGCCATTTCTCAGTGGTTACTTATCCAAATTCAGCGATTTAAAGCTTGTTGGATTCCGCTTACTGTCTAGTATAACCATACACATTTTCATAATCATTGGATTCCTACATTTTGAGTTATGTTGATTTTTCTGCTCACTGGTCTATTTCTGTAGCAGCCCGTGAAAATCAGGATGATGTCATCACTTGTTAAAACTCATTCTCAGTGTGTGGTTCATTATTTTTTATGAGACTACTCTTGAAAGTTAGCTCTTTAAGTTGCCTAGACTTCCCCAAGAGGAATTAAGCTAATTGCTGCTATGCTCAGAGAATTATGTAAAACACTGGACAGGTGTATGAACCAAGAATAGCAAGTTTTCACCTCTGAGCTAACTCCAACTTATCTGTTTTGATCTATCTTTTTGAGAGTGATCTTCCAAGGTACATAGGGTGTCTAATACATCCATTGGCAAGCTAAAAGGGCCCACCATATACTCCTGGAGTTCATTTGGCTGGTGTAGATCAAGGATTTTGCAACACCTCTTCATCTTCAAGCACATACCTATCCATCTCTTCACAGTGGTATCAGAGCAAGGTTGGACAACATGGCAGATGGATTTCCTTCATCAATTGAAAAATTGGATAGAGGTAATTACTCAGCTTGGTCATTAAAAATGGAAGCTTATCTCCAAGGTAGAAGTTTATATGGTTATGTGGCTAGAGATGAAGTTATGCCAAGTTTCAGGAACAAAAGTCAACCAACACAAGAAGAGCAAGAAAGATTGAGCACATGGTGCTCCAAGGATGCACTTGCAAGGTCTTATCTCCTCAACTCTATCTCAGATTTTTTGTTGCCTCACATTAGAAGTTGTAAGACATCTCAGGAAGTGTGGGATGCACTTGAAGCTTTCTTTTCTTCAAGTACCAAAGCTAGGAAGCATCAACTATGGCTGGATTTCACAACTCTCAAGAAGGCTCCCAAACAAAATGTGACTGATTTTGTCACAAAGCTCAAGGACATAGCGGATCAGTTGGGAAGCATTGGAGAGGTAATAGATGAAGAGCAAATTGTAAGGCAGGTCATCAATGGCTTGAAGGCAGATGACAAGTGGGAAGCATTCACCACAGCTATGGATTTGTACATGGACATGCATGTACCTGATTTCAATACACTCATTGGACAACTACTTACCCAAGAGGCGAAGCTGATAAAAAATGGAGAAAGCTCTAAAGGTAATCAATCTTTAGCTTTATACACGGATAAAAGCAAGTCTAAAGATAACAAAGGAAAGGCAAAGAAAGTGGATGATGAAGCAGGTACATATCAAGCTAACTATGCAGGTAGAGGAAGACATGGCAGAGGTAGAGGAAGAGGAGGTAGACAAGGCAGGGGGAGATCCCAAGACTCCAACTCATGTTCTATTTGTGGATTAACTAATCATACAACTGAAAATTGCTTTAGGAATTCCAGGAATCAAAGAGGCAGAGGATACAATAGAGGAAGTTATGGCTACTCAAGAGGAAGGTTCAACAACTACCATGGCAACTACAACTACAATCATTCAAACTATCAAGGAGGCTATAAAGGAAGGAGAGACTACAATAACTACACAGAAGACTCAAACAAAGAGGATTCATTATTGATCATGAGCATGGCTATGCCACAAGGTAAATCTGATGAGCATGTTTTCTACATAGATTCAGGTTGTTCAAATCATGTGGCAGGAAATGTGGCACTCCTATCAGATTTAGAAGATCCAAGGAATAAGCATGAGGTACAAACAGGAGATGATACAAAACATCCTATGGAGAAAATAGGCAATGTCAAAGCACCTGATGGAAACATCAACCTACTCAGTAAGGTACTCTATGTCCCTACCATTACAAAGAATTTGATAAGTGTTGGGCAGATAGTAGAGAAAGGGTTGCAAGTCAGGTTCACAAAAGCAGGAGCATTTGTTGAAGATCCAAGTCAAGGATTCAGAAGAATTGCAAAAGGTGAAAAGACAGGTAGATTGTTCACATTTGAATTACAGGACACTAGAAACATTGCTCTCTTTAATTATGGTAGTCAGACACTCACAGAATTGGAAGTATGGCACAAAAGGTTAGCACATATTGGTGAAAGATCATTAAAGCAAATCTACAGGGACCAACGTGTACTTGGACTTCCTAATTTGTCAAAACAACATATGATTTATAAGTGTAGTGCATGTCAATTTGGAAAGTCTCACAGGTTACCATTCATGAAGAAAGGTTATATGCATGGAGATCTCTTGGAGTTGGTTCATACAGATGTATGGGGACCTAGCAAGGAAGCTTCAATATCTGGATCAAGGTATTATGTTTCCTTTATTGATGATTGCAGCAGATGGACTATCCTATTCTTTATGAAACACAAAGATGAAGTTTTTTCATGTTTCAAAAGATATTTGGCTCTTGTGGAGAATCAAACAGGTAAATCACTAAAAAGGCTAAGGTCAGATGGAGGGGGAGAATACTTCTCCCATGATTTTGATTCTTTTCTTCAAGAAAGAGGAATCAAAAGAGAGGTAACTACAAGGTACACTCCTGAGCAAAATGGAGTGGCAGAAAGGAGGAATAGGACAATTGTTGAAGCTGCAAGGTCTATGTTGAATGAAAAGCATTTACCTAATTATTTATGGGCTGAGGCTGTATCTACAGCCACTTACTTGATTAACAGGTTGCCTTCAAAATCCCTTGATGGGATGACTCCATATGAGGCTTGGAATGGAAGAAGACCAAGCTTAGATCATTGTAAAATTTTTGGATGTATTGCTTTTGCTCATGTTCCTTCACAGGTTAGAGGCAAGATGGATCCAAAGGCAGAAAGGTGTGTATTTATTGGATATGACAACAATCAAAAGGGCTACAGGTTATACAACCCTACCAACAAAGGATTCTTGGTAAGTAGAGATGTAGTTTTTTATGAGAACAATTCATGGTATGAAGATTCATGCAGGAAGGTCAATTTACCATATAATCTTGAAGAAGATTTTCCAAAGCTTGGTAGAGAACAACCGAAGATTGAAGAACAAGACACCTCAGAGGATGATGAAGAATCTCAGATGGAAAAGATCAAAGCATGGAAGTCTAAAGGTAAAGCAAAATTGCAGGAACTTGGACATGAGGCAGAATCATCACATCATGGCCTAAGAAGATCTATGAGGGAAAAGAAAAAACCAGAAAGGTATGGGTTTGACACCTCATTAGTAACTAAACACTCTATCTACATAGCACAGGATATAAACCAAGAGGAGCCATCATCATTCGAAGAGGCCAAAGCAAAAACAGAATGGAAGCATGCAATGAAGGAAGAGATTGAAGCACTTGAGGAAAACAACACTTGGGATTTGGTGCCCAAGACTTCATCCATGAAGGTAATAGGCTCAAGATGGGTCTATAAACTCAAGAAGAATTTTGATGGTTCCATTAACAGGTATAAGGCAAGGCTTGTAGCAAAAGGCTTTGCACAAACTCAGGGAATTGATTATGAGGAGACCTTCTCTCCTGTGGCAAAGATGCCTACTATTAGGGTTTTGCTTAGTATTGCCTCTTCCAAGAATTGGAAGATACTTCAACTAGATGTAAAGAATGCATTTTTGAATGGTTGGATAACAGAAGAGGTATATATGGCACAACCACCTGGTTTTGAGAATCAAGTTTATCCTGATTATGTGTGTAAACTTAACAAAGCATTGTATGGTCTCAAGCAAGCTCCAAGAGCTTGGAATTTCAGGCTTGTTTCATTCTTGCAGGACAAAGGCTTTCAACCAAGCAAGGCAGATCCTTCACTCTTTATTAAAAAGAGTAATTCCGAGGTCATCTACTTATGTGTATATGTAGATGATATTATATTGACAGGAAATGATGCAGATGGTATGAAGAAGATCAAAGATCAGATGAGAGAAGAGTTCAAGATAAGTGATTTGGGTTCACTTACCTACTTCCTAGGTTTGGAAGTTGTATACAAAGATTGTTGGAGAAACAATCACTAATTAGACATATATTTGAAGGTCAAATCTTAGAAAGAAAACCCCATGCCTATGTGAAGGGACAAATTCACAAGTGTATCATACTTGTAAAGTTAGTTCACTTTAGTTCTAGAAGTTTTTTAAAATCACGAGAATACGAAAATCTATATAAGTTAGTTAGTATTAACTGACGCGATGAGAGAAGAAGAAGGAGGAAGACAATGAGAAAGTGAGAAGTACTCATTTTTGTATGACTGAGTATAGTCGGGCTTCTCTGAGTGAGAAAGCATCTGTAAAACTTTTGAGTTTTTTTTTTAGTTATGAGAAGAACTGAGTAAAGTTCTGTGTATGAGTCTCTCTCCATCATCTCCATGCTTGCCTACTGTGTGATGAATTCAAAAGTTCAAGTTTTCTGAGCAATTCGATACCTGGCATCGAATCTTGGCTCAAAAGTCATTTTTTCATTCTCTGTGTGTTAACTGTTGTTGAATCTTTTAAAAATATGAAGTTTGTGGAGCAACTCGATGCCTGGCATCGAGTTTGAGCATAAAGTCGATGCCTGGCATCGACTTCTAGCATACAAGTGGCCTTCTTCATGTGTGTGTAAAAGAGAGTATTTCTGGTGCAGAAAAAGGGCCTAAAAAAGCTCAAAGTCGATGCCCGACATCGACTTGGACTGAAATTCGATGCCAGACATCGAATTTTTTATTTTTGGACATCAGGAATACTAAAAGAGGCAAGATTTCCAGTTTTGGAAGGTCATACAGGGTCATCTTGTGAGGGCCATAACTTGAGTTCTAGAGGTCCGTTTGATGCATATGATAGCTTGTTGGAAAGCTCTACTCTTCTAGTTTCATCCTATAAAGTTTCATGGAGAAAGCATACTTGAGCTAGGAGAAATTAGCAAAATACTGAAGGTATGTCATTTCGGTGACTAGGAATTTCTATAGAAGCAAAGTTCTCACTTTAAGCTATCATTTCTCAAAGTTTGGAGTGGCAATGAGTTAATGGTGACCATAGAGGTGTTCTAGTGTCACATTAATTCATTTCTTGTGGTGTTTTATACATCAACAAGTGGTATCAGAGCAGAAAGATTCTCGAGAGCAGAAGACGACAAAGGTACGAGAAGTTTTGTAAAGTTCTCCATTAAAGTTTGAAAGGTGAAGCATTTGAAGACACAAGGCATCAAAAGATTACTTTCGAAGTATCCTCATACACAAAGAACTTCAAAAGGTATTATCCTTTATCCTTTAAGCTCACAGGTTGCAGCAGAAGGAAAGAACTATGGCAGATCATATCTCCATTGACAAATTGGACAGAGATAATTACCCCGCATGGGTAATGAGAATGGAAGCCTTACTTATGAGTAAGGATCTCATGGTATATGTTACAGGTGAAGAAGAGAAGCCAGTATTCGAAGATGAAAGCCGACCAAAGAAAGAAGAACTTGATGCTTTAAAGCATTGGCAGAAGAAGGATGCAAGTGCAAAAGCCTACATCTACAATACAATCTCAGATCATTTGCTACCACACATCAGAGGATTGGAATCATCAGAAGATATATGGAATGCATTGGAATATCATTTCCAAAGCACTACTAAAGCACGGAAAGCAAGTCTATGGTCAGAGTTTACAACATTCAAGAAGAAGCCAAGTCAAACCATTAGTGATTATGTCACTAAGATGAAGGATCTAGCAGATAGTCTTGGATCCATAGATGAAGATGTTGAAGATCACAGATTGATTGCTCAACTACTTGCAGGCTTGAGAGGGGATGAAAGGTGGAAACCTTTTGTCTTATCAACAGAACTTTCATTAAATCATTATGTTCCAGATTTGAACCAGTTGCTTGGTTTGATGCTCACATATGAGCAAGATTTGAAGGGAGATGGAGATAAAGGTCAAAGTTCTGCAATGTACATGAAGAATAAGAAGAAAGGAGATAAAGGTAAAGCAAAGGATGAAGAGGAGTCTAATTCTCAAGCTTATTATGCAAGAGGTAAAGGCACTGGCAGAGGAAGAGCAAGAGGTTTTGGAAGAGGAAGAGGTAATCAAAATAACAACAAAAAGGCTTGCTGGATCTGTGGATTGAGTAATCATTTGGCTCATGACTGTTGGCACAACCAACAAGGATCAAACCAGAATCAAAACAACAATAGCAGAGGTCGAGGTGGAAGATATCAAAGTAATTTTCAAAGAGGTAGACAAAGTCAAAGAGGAGGCTATGGTAGAGGTGGAGGAAGAAGTTGGGGACAGAATCAATCCTACAACACCACCTACTACAACTATGCAAATGACACACAGAATGAAAGTCATACATCATTGATGATGAATTCAATCAGCACATCAGACAAAGAAGATCTAAAGGTATTTTACATTGACTCTGGATGTTCTAATCATTTGTCAGGAAACATAGAATTGATGTCAGATTTGGAAAAAGGCATTTCTAGTCACACAGTTCAAACTGGTGATAATACAAGACATAGTGTACATTCAATTGGAAAAGTGAAATGCAAGAGTGGAGCAGATTTGCTAACCAATGTTTTGTATGTTCCTACAATACCTAAAAACTTGATTAGTGTGGGACAGATAGTTGAAAAAGGTTTTCAAGTCAGGTTTACAAATGAAGGAGTATTTGTGGAAGATCCAGAGAATGGATATAATCAGATTGTCTCTGGTAAGAAAGAAGGTAGACTCTTTACTTTAAGAGTGCAAGGGAACATTGGTCAAGCTTTGCTCACACATGGTGAAGCAGTGATTACAGAACTTGATCTTTGGCATAAGAGATTAGGTCACTTTAATGAAAGAGGAATTAAAGCTATGGTTGCTAATCAGTCTGTACTAGGATTACCAAATGTGCAAAGTCAACATATGGTTTATAAATGTGAAGCATGTCAAATGGGTAAAGCACACAGGTTACCATTTCAAAAGAAAGGATTCAAACATGATGGAGTACTTGAGCTCATTCATACAGATGTATGGGGACCAACAAAAGAAGGATCTATCAGTGGCTCAAGGTATTATGTTCTTTTCATTGATGATGCTACAAGATGGATAACATTATATGTTTTGAAGGAAAGATCAGAAGTGTTTGGAGCTTTCAAGCATTTTCATGCATATGCAGAGAGAGTCACAGGTCAAAAGCTTAAGAGACTGAGGTCTGATGGAGGGGGAGAATACTTCTCCCAAGAGTTCAATGATTATCTTTGGAATGCAGGTATTAAGAGAGAAATAACTTGCAGGTATACACCACAACAAAATGGTGTAGCAGAAAGAAGGAACAGGACTTTGGTTGAGTTTGCTAGAGCTATGCTAAAGGAGAAGAACTGTCCAAATTATCTTTGGGCTGAGGCTGTAAATACAGCTACATATCTTGTGAATAGATTACCATGTGCAGCTCTGAATGGAATGACTCCATATGAAGCTTGGTGGGGTAAGAAACCAACACTAGATCATTGTAGAGTGTTTGGATCAATTGCATATGCTTATGTGCCATCACAACTTAGGCATAAACTTGAACCAAAGGCAAAAAAATATGTGTTCATTGGTTATGATGAAAAGCAGATGGGTTACAGATTGTGGAATCCTCTAACCAAACAATTTATTGTTTCTAGAGATATTACATTTGATGAACAGAAAAGTTGGTATGCAGATCAAAGTCATACAACTGAAGAATTTGAAGAAGAGGTAAGAAGATGTGAGAAAGGAAAATCAATTGTGCAGGTAAATAGAGATGAAGACTATATGCAAGCAAGTACATCCACAAGTGGATTAACAAGAATGAATGAAGAAGCTCCTATATTTGATGAAGAGGTGTATCCAGAAACTTATGAAGAATGTGAACCAAGAAGGTCAAGCAGGACAAGGAGACAACCAAAAAGGTATTCTTATGATACTTCTTACATAACTCAGAAGAACTATGCATATATGGTCAAAGATGATGAAGAACCTCAAAACTATGATGAAGCTAAAGGTAAAAAGCAATGGGAAGAAGCAATGAAGGAAGAGTTCAATGCACTGGAGGAGAACAAGACATGGGAACTTGTTCCTAAACCAAATGGTAAGAAAGTAATTGGAAATAAATGGGTTTATAAAGTGAAGAAGCTTGCAGATGGAAGTATAGCCAGATACAAAGCTAGATTGGTGGTGAAAGGCTATGCCCAGACCTATGGCATAGATTATGATGAGACATTCAGTCCTGTAGCTAAGATGTCAACTATAAGGACAATCATTGCTATTGCAGCTTCAAAAGGATGGACCCTAAGTCAATTGGATATAAAAAATGCATTCTTGAATGGATACATATCAGATGAGGTATACATGGAACAACCTCAAGGGTTTATAGATTCCAGGTATCCAAATTTTGTTTGCAGGTTGAGAAGAGCATTGTATGGATTGAAGCAAGCTCCAAGAGCTTGGAACTATAGACTGGTGAAGTATCTCAATGATCTTGGATATCAAAGTTTAAAAGCAGATTCAAGTCTACTTATCAAAAGAACAGAGGAAGGTACAATCTACATTTGTATTTATGTAGATGACATTATAATCACAGGTACTTCAGATGAAGGAATCAAGGAGGTAAAGAGATTACTTGAGAAAGAGTTTAAGATCAGTGACCTAGGAAAGTTATCATACTTTCTTGGAATGGAAGTTACTTATACAGATCATGGCATATATGTGTCACAAGAAAGGTATCTTCTGAACTTGTTGAAGAAGTTTGATATGGAAAATTGCAGAGAAGCTTCAACTCCACTTGAAGTTAATCACAAGCTCAGTAAATATGATGGTGGAGACTACAAAGATATGAGGAAGTATCAATCTCTTGTGGGTAGTTTGATTTATGCTACACTAACAAGACCTGATCTTAGTTATGCAGTGGGAGTTTTGTCACAATTCATGCATTGTCCAAAGGACCCACATTGGATTGCAGGTCAAAGAGTTCTCAGATATATCAAAGGAACTATAAAGGAAGGATTATATTATCCTTTTACATCAGATTTGAAGTTGAGAGCCTACAGTGACTCAGACTGGGCAGGTAATCAAGATGACAGGAGATCAACTCATGGTTACATGATATACATTGGTGATAAGCTTGTAAGTTGGTGTTCAAAGAAACAACATACAGTAGCATTATCATCAACTGAAGCAGAGTACAAAGGACTTGTGGAAGCAGCTAAGGAAGTCATATGGATGCAGACATTGTTCAAGAGCTTAGGCATTGATCAAGGTACACCTACAATACATGGAGATAATATGAGTTCACTTTATCTTGCAGCAAATCCAGTATTTCATGCAAGGACAAAGCACATAGAGATACAATATCATTTTCTCAGAGAAAAGGTAATGGAGAAGGAGATTGAAGTGGAATACATTTCTACTAAAGATCAGTTAGCAGACATAATGACAAAGAGCTTGGATGGTGTGAAGACCAGCAGATTCAAAAGCATGGCAGGAGTAAAAGAAAAGAAGAAGATATGAAGAAACAGGGAATGTCAATTAGTGATTGAGGGGGAGCTGTTGGAGAAACAATCACTAATTAGACATATATTTGAAGGTCAAATCTTAGAAAGAAAACCCCATGCCTATGTGAAGGGACAAATTCACAAGTGTATCATACTTGTAAAGTTAGTTCACTTTAGTTCTAGAAGTTTTTTAAAATCACGAGAATACGAAAATCTATATAAGTTAGTTAGTATTAACTGACGCGATGAGAGAAGAAGAAGGAGGAAGACAATGAGAAAGTGAGAAGTACTCATTTTTGTATGACTGAGTATAGTCGGGCTTCTCTGAGTGAGAAAGCATCTGTAAAACTTTTGAGTTTTTTTTTAGTTATGAGAAGAACTGAGTAAAGTTCTGTGTATGAGTCTCTCTCCATCATCTCCATGCTTGCCTACTGTGTGATGAATTCAAAAGTTCAAGTTTTCTGAGCAATTCGATGCCTGGCATCAAATCTTGGCTCAAAAGTCATTTTTTCATTCTCTGTGTGTTAACTGTTGTTGAATCTTTTAAAAATATGAAGTTTGTGGAGCAACTCGATGCCTGGCATCGAGTTTGAGCATAAAGTCGATGCCTGGCATCGACTTCTAGCATACAAGTGGCCTTCTTCATGTGTGTGTAAAAGAGAGTATTTCTGGTGCAGAAAAAGGGCCTAAAAAAGCTCAAAGTCGATGCCCGGCATCGACTTGGACTGAAATTCGATGCCAGGCATCGAATTTTTTATTTTTGGACATCAGGAATACTAAAAGAGGCAAGATTTCCAGTTTTGGAAGGTCATACAGGGTCATCTTGTGAGGGCCATAACTTGAGTTCTAGAGGTCGGTTTGATGCATATGATAGCTTGTTGGAAAGCTCTACTCTTCTAGTTTCATCCTATAAAGTTTCATGGAGAAAGCATACTTGAGCTAGGAGAAATTAGCAAAATACGGAAGGTATGTCATTTCGGTGACTAGGAATTTCTATAGAAGCAAAGTTCTCACTTTAAGCTATCATTTCTCAAAGTTTGGAGTGGCAATGAGTTAATGGTGACCATAGAGGTGTTCTAGTGTCACATTAATTCATTTCTTGTGGTGTTTTATACATCAACAAAGATCATGGTTTGTTTCTCACTCAAAGAAAGTACATTAAGGACATGTTGGCCAAATTCAAGATGCAAGATTGTAAGATTGCAGGTACTCCAATGGAGGTCAATCACAAATTGAGCTCACATGAAGGTGAACTCATAGAGGACATCACATCATATCAAAGTCTAGTGGGTAGTCTCAACTATGCCACATTGACAAGAGTAGATATATGTTACAGTGTGAGTGTGCTAAGCCAATTTATGCACACACCAAGGAAACCACATATGGATGCTGCCAAAAGGATTCTCAAGTATCTCAAAGGAACCATAAATGAAGGACTTTATTATCCTTATGTATCTGATTTAGGTTTGAAGCTATTTTCTGATGCAGATTGGGTTGGCTCCAAGGAAGATAGAGGGAGCACTTCAGGTTATCTTGCCTTTGCAGGTTCAAAGCTTATTTCATGGTCATCCAAGAAGCAACCCACAGTTGCTCTCTCTTCTACTGAAGCTGAATATAGAGGTCTTGCCATAGCTACACAAGAAACTATGTGGATGAAGACATTGTTCAAAGATCTTGGATTGGAGTTTGGAACTCCAACTATTTTTGGTGACAATATGAGTTCTATTCATTTGGCTGCTAATCCTATTTTTCATGCAAGGACTAAACATATTGAAGTTCATTATCACTATGTACGAGAGAAGGTTCTAAGCAAAGAGATTCAAATATCATATGTGTCCACTCATCAACAATGTGCAGATATTCTAACCAAAGCATTGGATGGTACAAAGCTTTGCACATTCAAGGCTATGATTGGTTTGCAGGTAATCTTGGAAGATTGAAGACCTCAAGCATACTTGGCTTGAGGGGGAGCTGTTGGAGCAAGTCTATGACAAGCCTAAGTATTGGCTTGAGTCTCACAAAGTCATAGAAAAAGCCTTAAAATGAAGACTACGTAAAGTTCACTTGTGAACTACCTCTTGTAACTTTTGAAGAGTTTACTTAATGTAAAAGTGAAAGAATCTTAAGTGGTTGAGTCCACTTGATCAAGAATGGAAAGAGAAGCCACAAATTCGTGATTTGTGGTAGGTAGAGAATCAAATCAATCATTGATTGATTGGAGAGTGATTGAGGGAAGTTAGCCTCCCAAACTCAACTATAAATAGATGGCAGTTTTAGTCGTGGTTAGAGAGACCTATGTGAAGACCTCCAAGAGCTGAGCTTTATGCCATATCAAGGTGTGATTACAAGGCACACATATGTATCAGTAAGTCATTGTATTGTACAAGCAATATACTTTCATTTTCATGATTATTTGGTTTCATCTTTCCATGTTCTTGTGAAGTGTACTACTCACTGCCATTACTCTCAGTTTTCTCAGTCAGCTTGCAGAGATGTTTTCTCTGAGCTTGGTGCATCATTTTCAGTGATTTAACTTGGTAAAGTTAGCTCTATAAGTCTACTATATGCTCACAAATTTTCATGTCATTTGGATGTTGCAATCTTTAGTTATGTGCATTTGAAGTCAACAGGGTCTGTTCATCTTCACTTCTCTGTCAGGTACCCGACTTTTTCACTCATCTTGTCAGAGCCATTTCTCAGTGGTTACTTATCCAAATTCAGCGATTTAAAGCTTGTTGGATTCAGCTTACTGTGTAGTATAACCATACACATTTTCATAATCATTGGATTCCTAATGAGTTATGTTGATTTTTCTGCTCACTGGTCTATTTCTGTAGCAGCCCGTGAAAATCGGGATGATGTCATCACTTGTTAAAACTCATTCTCAGTGTGTGGTTCATTATTTTTGATGAGACTACTCTTGAAAGTTATCTCTTTAAGTTGCCTAGACTTCCCCAAGAGAAATTAAGCTAATTGTTGCTGTGGTCAGAGAATTATGTAAAACACTGGACAGGTGTATGAACCAAGAATAGCAAGTTTTCACCTCTGAGCTAACTCCAACTTATCTGTTTTGATCTATCTTTTTGAGAGTGATCTTCCAAGGTACATAGGGTGTCTAATACATCCATTGGCAAGCTAAAAGGGCCCACCATATACTCCTTGAGTTCATTTGGCTGGTGTAGATCAAGGATTTTGCAACACCTCTTCATCTTCAAGCACATACCTATCCATCTCTTCACACAGAGGACATGACTTGACGGAAGTAGAAGAGCAAGAATTGGTAGCCTTGCTAAGAGAATACAGAGATGTGTTCGCTTGGAGCTACAAGGACTTGAAAGGTGTAGACCCTAACATATGCTTGCACACGATCCCCATGAACTCAGATGCCAAACCCTCTAAGCAAAAGCCATACACATATAATGATAATTATGTTGCTAAGATCAAGGAAGAGATAGATAGATTGGTGGAAGTTGGATTTATCTATGAAATTGAGCACACTGAATGGGTATCACCCATTGTAGTAGTGCCCAAAAAGAATGGAAAGTTACATGTGTGCATTAACTTGAAGAAGGTCAATGCAGCCACCATTCGAGATAACTATCCGCTTCCCATCACTGAACATCTCCTAGAAAGAGTAGCAGGTAAGGAAGTGTACAGCTTCCTTGATGGATTCTCTGGTTACAATCAAGTAGCCATTGCATCGGAAGATCAACATAAGACAACTTTTGCCACAGAGTGGGGCATATTCGCCTTTCGAGTAATGCCATTTGGGCTTACCAATGCGCCAACCACATTCCAAAGGCTGATGTGCCATGTGTTTAAGGAATTCTTGAGGAAGAATTTAGAAGTCTATGTTGACGATCTCTGTGCTCATTCCAACATTAGACAGACACATATACCTGAACTCAAGCAAATCTTTGACAAATGTAGAGAATATCAAGTCTGCCTGAAGCCAGCAATTAGCACATGTGGGTGCATTAGCGCAACACTACTTGAGAAAAAGAACCTTACGGACATTGAAAAGACTTGGAGTACACTGGCCAACTATGGAAGCTGATGTTCATACGATGTGCAAAGAATGCCCAAGCTGTCGCACTAAACCACTAATGGAACATGCCACTCTTTATCGAGTGTCTTTAGTGCCAGATTGGAGCGAGCCCTTAGTAGCCTTTTTGAGGACGAGAACTTTTCCCCAAGATATGACATTGGCTAGACAAAGGAGCTTAGAACAAGAAGCTTTAGATTATACCCTCATTGGAGATAATCTATACAGAAGGGGAAAAGATGGGTATCTTAGATTATGGGTCCACGAGAGTGAATATCTGAATATCTTGGAGACTGCTCACCAAGGTGTAGCAGGAGGACATTTTGGACCAGACCGGGTGATTAAAGCAATCTTATTTGCAGGCTTGTGGTGGCCAACCCTTCACATGGATGTGAAGGTCCCATTAACAGCTAGGCCTGAGGAGTTTCTGAATGTAAGACGAATTCCCATCTCGGATCCACCAAGTGGCCTAACAGAAAGAGTCAAGGGACATTCTCATTGGTTCAATGAGATGCAGGAGATTTGGGGGATGCAGATCATATCTGAGAATCCAAGTTGGAATTTGGAGGAGTTTGGTGGACATTTCAGTTCTTCTCACGAGAATTTGAAGCATTACAAAATGTATCTCCTCTTCAAGACATTTGGCAGAAAGCAGGATTGCAAGATTATTTTAGTGCATCTCTGCCTAAACCAGATTTCCTTAGGTGCTATTACTTGATTGCAACTATGAAAGCGACAGGAGATCGAGATCAGTCAGGAACATTCTTGGTGCCCTCTCTATCAAGCCAGGAAGAAATGAAAAAGTTTGAGCTGAACATAACTTTAATCAGGGAAGCTCTTCAGATGTACGACACCCATGTACCATCCGATCGAGAACCTTTGATACCGGAGTCTATGAAGAACAGTAAACTCAAGAAGTTGAAAGAGATGTGTGCTCTCACCCCAAACATCGCCATACCACTGCGAATGTGCCTTCAGCACTTTGCATTTCCAGCTCAAGACCGATTCACACAGCCTCATAAAAAGATTTGGTACGGATTATAACTAGCGGAGACCGGGAGCTTACCTATTAAAATGCCAGTGTGGATCCTCGACCAATTATATGAAGCAGGCAAATGAGGAGTGAGGAAGCCTACTTTGAATGGTTGCTATGCCATTACAAGAATAATCTACAGATGTCTCGCTTATGATGTACCGATCGCAAGGGCCCTTAAGTACTCACAGTTGCAATTTTTCCAGGGACAAAAACCAGGAGTTCAACCAGCTAAATGAATGTGTGGATCACTTTCACATGGTCTAATCCCTCGCGAGTCCACCACAAAAATCTCCCTTAGGGAAGAAGAACAAGTAGCCCCATTTACCATCCATCTCCAACGACCACAATCAGAGGGCGTGGTACAATCCACTCCATCAGCCCCTCCACTACCCACGGATGCTGAGTTTGCCTCCATGGCTACATTGACAGAGGATACATCCTTCGACTTTGAGAGCTTCTTGCAAACAACATAGTTATCTGAGAGTGAGTTCTTCTCAAACACTGACGGTCCCGGATCATCATCCCAGAGAGGACGGCCACATCGTGATGCACAAAGCGTACATTGGGAAGATGAGGCACACCACACTCATGTTGAAGGCACACATGAACAAGAAGAGGCACATGAAAATGAATCAGAGGAGAGTGAGGAGGAAGCCCCTGCCTACACTGCACAACTCAAACGGCTCTACAAGATGATCAAGCAGGTACAAAAAAGGCATAAGCTATCAGAAGAGGCAAATAGAGCGATGGTGAACCAGATGCTGTGGGCGGAGGACGTCGATCCTCATTTTATAGAATCATTGAATCTCCTGGCAGATACCTGTGGAATTGTGGAAGCCATGTGGACCATGGTATATCGTACTCCCCCTCAATATGACCAATGCGTGCTCGATACGCGACCACGAATGGGAAAGATGATTCAAATGGAAGTCTCTACCGCCCTCCCTACCACAGCTCAAGAAGACGTTCAGATGGCCAGCCCCACTAACACTGATGCACACGACGACGGCACACAGATATCACCTCCACCATCACCTCCCATCCAGCCCACCGAAACCCTCACCACTAGTATTCTTGAACAAGCAGTATTCACCCTTAATGAACCTCTATCAAACACCACCATCTCTCCATCCTTCCCTTTACCTACATCCACCAATTCCAAGCCAATTTTCTGAACCGTCGATAGGTCATCCCGCCACCCATCAAACCATAATAGGTCACCCTTCTTACCTACCAGCTCTGGGACATCCACATATCCCTACCCAAACATTAATACACCCATTCCACTTCACCAATACTTTTCCTCTTTCCCAACCCCAACCCATTGGGCCCCTCATAACCTCCTCAGAACCTACACAAACCACCCTACCTCCATTCTTGGCAAACCTTGTAAATATAGTTCAACAAATTGAGAATCATAATAGAAAGTCCCTTTCCCACCCCACCTCCCCCACATTCACGGCCACCACTAACACACCACCCACCATTCCAGTATTCACGATTCACATTTCACACACCATCACGTTCGATCCCATCGACATTTCACCCTCCACAGGACCACTCACCACCACTTTTGTCTCAACATCACCACTTGTAACTCCACGCACATCACCACATCCACCCACTATAAACACAACATCCACTTTTCCCTTCCCCATTTCCCAACCCTTTGCATCTTTCACCTCCACCTCTGCATCTACCTCATTTAGACATGCACTGGACACTATGTTCGAAACCGCTGCCCAGCTTAAACAGGAATATAGATTATTGGAAGAAAACAATAAAGAGCTTTGTACTCTGTCGTCCCACCTCCAAGCACATGTCAATGCCTTGGAGTTGAGTAACATTGCATTACAACAAGAGGTTACTGCCCTCCAACAATCTCATGCGAAGCTCGAAGCCAAATATACAGAGACGGATAAGGAAACGGAAGAACAACTCAGAGATCAGCTAGCTCGCAGTGCTAGACTATAAAGAAACATGGCCTTACCTCGCTGACACTTAGCAGCTCCTGTGGAAGAGAACAGAAGATTACAACAATAGAATCAAGATAATCTCGAAGCAGCCATAGAAAACACTCTAGGGGCACCCCATAGATCTTGCTAGCTTCCAGGCTATCCCCTCAGAAAATATCCAACAGATATTGGAAATCTATGCAAACCTCTTAGAAGCACATGACCAGCTGGCCGACCAAGTGAAGGAGCTACAGAGACAACCAATGCTTGCACCACATATGGCAGAACCAAGAGATGTGGTCAATGCTGCTACTTCTCTACCACCAGAATCTTCAATGGCCAACGAGGTACTTGAGCTACACCAACAGGTGGCAGAGTTAAAGATTAAATTGTTACAACATGAACGACCTCCCTCTCCACCCGATCAACCAACATAAGAGGAGACTATTGTCTTTCCAGTGGAAGAAACATTTGAAGATAATTATGAGCCTCAACCTCTCCGAGGAGGCATGGTCAATGAGGAAGGACAAGACACATATGAGGAACCCCCTCCGGCATGGATGAAACAAGTAGAAGAGATTGGGGCAACTCACGAAGAGCGTATATCCATTCACATGATGGCCATGAAAACTATCGAGGAGACAATACTTCAATCCGAATATTTTAGGCACTTGGCTCCTAGGCGACTGATAACCAGTTCAGAGTTACAATATAAGCCCTACTTTGTACTGTTGGCACACTACAACGCAGAGATCAAATGCAAAACCAACAAGTACCCTAATTTCGCAACACAGTTTGAACCAGAGGACATTCTAGAGGAAGCCCGAAAAGGGGCCATATTCCAACCCATCAGGAGGCAAAAATTACTTGAGACCTGTTAACTAGCTAGCGTAACTAACAGAGTTAAAAATGCTCAAATGTTAAACACCTGGTTCTTACTATCAGAATGGCGTTTAACCAGTCTCAGTGGGTTCTTGGGAGTGGTAGGGGTCTGTTAGACAGAGGCCTTGTACTTAGTTCCCAAAGTTACTGTCCACACTCAGCACGGTAATGATACTGAGAACTCTATCGAATTGCCGTACTGAGAATTTACCGTCATAGTCTTAGCTCAACCACATACCAAATGCGCGAAGGTGCCATATTGCATCTACGTATTAACTAACGGAAATTACCAGAACAATAGTATTCGATCAACTTCACAGAACGGGTTTAATAACCAAACAACACCATAACACAGAGAGTTTGAAAATCCAAACACAGTACTGGAAACTCAATAACTGTCTTAGCAAATCTCTACTGCACTTAACTTTGCTGCAGGTAGACAAATTCCATCAATTACAACACACAGTATAGACTCGAATATCAGAACACTACACAGTTGCTCGAATTTCGCCAATCCTTAACCAAGACTGTTCAAGGAGTTGCAATACACAGTGCTTGAGCACAATCCCACAATTATGCATAAACAACTTACTCAGTCAACAGTAATGAAACTCACAATATCACTGGAGTTCACTAGGTAACAAGTACAGACACACACCGTACCATTAGTCTGCGTAGAGGATCGCCAAGATACTCTGAGAACCCTAATCGTTACGCAGTAACATTCAGACTGATACTATACTTATCTCACGAATATTATGAACTTTATCGACAGAACCAAGATCGTCGGCAGGCAACAATGACGATAGACAAAACCAGATACGAATAAGAGTGTATAATACAGAGACTATGCAAAACGAGCCCTACCTCAACACTCAGTCAGACAAACAGACGAACAGTCTGGTGATAACACAATCATAGACCAAATTACATCGCCCTCTCTCTCTGAGCGCTCCTTTTCATTACTTTATATAAGAATTTTACAAATGAAGCGTAACCGCTTTTTGCGCGTGTGATTACACGTTTTCGTTTTACATTTGCCAATCCGGTGGCCAACTAACACTGGCACGCACGGTGGACTTCGAACCCGCATGTCAAACCTTTACTGTTCGGCTACTATGCCTTCTAAATACATATTTCAGGCTAGTCTAAAAGTTCGGGTAATTTTCTTTTTGAGTGTTTCTAACATCTATACTAAAATCGAAGGCTCTACTAACTGTGCATCTGTCCTAACCACGCTTAAGGCGATCGCTTCGGTAAGCAAAATTTCGGCCTGCGTTTGCAAAAAGGCCTCTTGCAAATAAAATTCATTTGATAGGGCTGCATCCCTTGAAATCTTCATTTCACCCAATTGTTTCTGCATGTCAATTACTCTTTCTTTCTGATTGATCAATTGATTATCTATCCTTTCGATCTGTTGGTTCTGAAACTCTATTGTTTTGTAGTAAGCATCTCTTTCTCTTCGAGCATTTGCTAAGTCCTTCTGATATTTAGTTTCCCTGTTCAATTGGTGTTTAAGTATATTATTGACTTCGTCTAAAGATTCTTTTGTTCTACGTAGTTGTTCTTCTGCCTGCTTAGCTTCTCTTTGCTGCTCTTGGTTCTTCTGTACTTCTTCTTGCAGCTGGACTCTTGTTTCTTCCAATAAGTTGCCTAGTGCTATTCTCGCATCTTCCTTATCCTGCATATCTAACTTCAATTGCCTGATTTCGACCTGTGTTTCGTTTAATAATTGGTCCTTTGCGGCGAGCTGTTCCAGTGCTTTATCTCGTTGTTTGACAAATATTTGCTGTTCTGCCAGCGGAGCTTGAAGCTGGAGAATCTGTGCCTGGAGCTGGTGGTTTTTGGCCTTGACTGCGTCAACCTCCTCCTGCAATGGTGTAATGTCCGCTTCCAGGACATCCACCTTATGTTGCAGTTCGTTGCAAATATTGTCCGCGACTTCTCTTATCTAGACTGGTAGTTGCTGGGAGAGATCAATGAGCAGTTGCCCCATTGAAGCAAGCTCAGAGAAGACTGGAATTGAGGGGAGTAGAAGAGGGGGTCGAGGTTGTGAAGAGGATGTGGTGTGGAGCTGTTGGGAGGTCGGTGGAGAGTAATTGAGGGAGGATGAAGAGGATTCAGCATTTTCGATAGGGCGACTGGGCTGGATGGGAATGAGGGGTGGTTCCGGTGGGGGAATGGGGTTGACTGGTGGTGGTTTGGGAATGGCAGAGTCAGTGTTTGTTACCTTATCTATTGTCTGTTGTTCAGTTACTGCATTGTTGGCCTCTGTGGATTCAACTGCCTTAAGTAGTCTGTCTAGTGCTTCCTTAGCAGATTGTTGTTCATCCACCTGTTGCTCTTCTTGATACTGTTGCTATGATTCTTCTTCGATCGAGATCGTTTCTGTTTCAGTTTGATCTTGTTGTTCTTGTTGGTCAGCTGATGATGACTGCATAGATAACTCATTCTGCATCGATGTGGCTGTATCATGGAATGTCTCATCTTCTTGCTTCTCGTCTTCTTCATCTTCTTTATTTTTTTTCGGCTGAGCCTTGTGCCTCACTTTCGGATGAGCTGATCCTGATACTTTTTCTGTGGAATAGTTGGTTGATTTCTTCTTCGTCTTCTTCATCATCGTCTTTGAGAGGTTGTACTGATTCTTAATGTCTTAAGACAGGTCCTCGGGGTGGTGGTTGTGCAGCAAGGATGGCCGGAAAGAGAAATGATAGAATATGCGGCAATCTAGACCTTGGAGTGGTTCCCTTATTCACCTGTTTGATTATAGCTACACATTCTTTGTGGATACGTTGGAAGAAATATGTAGCAAAGTTTACTGGTTCTCTGGAAGCTAAATCTATGGCTAAGTAGAATGGGCGTGAGATGCCGTAAGTTCGCTTTTGTAAATTCAAGATTGCTACTAGGAACTGCAGGGCTGATCTTTTTGGTTCTGGTCGGCATAAAATTGCGTACTCGTTCGATGAAAACCTAGGGAATGATTGGATCATGGTTGAAATGGGAAGGTTTGGGCCATTTTGTCGGCCTTGCGCAGGGAGTCGCAACGACTTAGCGAATGACTGAAGGGTTATTACGGTCGTGTTGGGCAAGGAAGTGATTGGCCATCTCAGCTCTGTAGCAGGTGTGTTAGCGATGGCAGAGATGATGTTGGCGAAGAATGGGTGGGACTCCGCTAAATGCCAGGGCAATTCAGCGAAGTTTGCCAACCCACGTACGCGCAGGTACTCTCCTACCTCAGTAGGGAGTCCGTCACGGAAAGCAGCATAGTTCGCTAATGCTTCCATGGTGCGCACGAAGACAGAGCACAGAACACAGATACACAGAACACAGAAAAACACAAAGCACAATCACAAAAACACAATAGCGTTTTTTCGGCGAACTGGAGAAGGTTATGTAGTGGTGCTTTAGCAGAGAGTAATCAAAAGTAGTAATAATCACGCGGCAAGGGGAGTGATAATTCTTAACTTCGTAATGCAACAATGAAGAGCTCGAAGGGGCAGGGCGGCTTTATTCATAAATATTGTTTAAAACGCAGATATTTACAGTACTTGTAAATCTAAAAAGAAAAGAAAAGTAAAGAAAAAGAAAAGTAAAACCTAAAAAACGCGGCCCACCGCCAAATGTTTTAGTGCGGGCTAGAAGTGTGTTGATATGGTCGCAGCTTCAAACCGTTGATTACTTTTGGAAGTGGCTTTCCGGTCAACGTAGTCAACCGAAAAGTTGCTGGACCAATTTGTTCTGAAATCCTGTAAGGGCCGAACCAACGTAATTTGAATTTTCCTGCAGACCTATTTGATTTTGCATTATAAAAAAGGACAAGCTATCCCACCGAAAAAACTGGAGTTTTCAAGTGTCGATCATGCGTACGAGTTTGTCTTAACTGTATTTCCTGCATAGCTAAAAAACTCTGCCATCTCTGTTCGTCCAATTCCCTAAGTGAATCCAACCGAAACGACAATGAGTCTTCCGGTAGCAGTTTTTGAGTGATGGCTACACGTAAACTTGGTATAACTACTTCCATAGGTGCGATTGCTTCTATACCATAAGCTAATTTGAAAGGATTTAAGCCTGTTACAAGCTTGTATGTGGTACGGTATGCCCATAACACTGCAGGTAACATTTGATCCCATCTTTCCGGTGTTTCCATGATCAATTTTCGAAGCATATTCAGCAGAGATTTGTTTGTACTTTCGGCCAAACCATTTGCACGAGGGTAATATGGTGAACTAAATTTATGGGTGATCTGAAACGACTGTGTCAGTGTTTTAATCAAGTTGTTCATAAAATGGATGCCTTGGTCTGAAACAATTTCCAGTGGTAAAACAAATCGAGGAAAGACATCAGTTAGCAGACATTTTGCTACCGCAAGTGCTGTAGCAGACCGTAAAGCCCAAGCTTCTACCCATCTGGTTGCATAGTCTGTACAGGTCAGTATGTAACGGTTGTTACTGAAGACTGCTAGAGGTGTAATCGGGCCAATAAAATCTAAACCCCATTTCTGAAATGGTTCAAGTGGCATAACTGTTTGCAGGGAAAAAAGGTGACGTTGCAGCGGTTGTCCAGATCTTTGACAATTATCACAGTGTTTGACAAATTGTGACACATCTCTGTACATAGTTGGCCACCAGAGACCACTTTGTAGAATTTTCCGGTGTGTTAAATCTGCTGCAAAATGGCCACCAGAAGGAATCGAGTGAGCCAAGGTAATAACTGAGTTAACTTCATGCGGTGGAATACATCGAAGTAAGATTCCGGTGTGATCCACATAGTATAATTCTCCATCAATTAACCGAAATTGGTGGCTGAAAACTGCAATTTTCCTGCGTACTACCATAGAAGTCTGAGATGGAAGGCAACCATCAGTGAGAAAGGTCAGAATCTGATCATAATAGGTAGATAGTGTAGGTGGTTCTGTAATTTCATCATTCGTTGGCTCAGAACTATAAATCGTTAGAGTCGTGTCATCTATACCTACTCGAGCTTCACCGGAATCTAAGCGAGATAGGAAATCTGCTAAGGCATGTGAACTGCCTGGTCGATGAATGACTTCATAGTCAAATTCTTGTAAAAGTAGGACCCATCGTGCTAATCGACCACCTAGATGTTGTTGCCGAACTAGATAGACAAGTGCAGCATGATCTACATGAAATGTGAATTTACGGCCCAGCAAATAATGCCTGAGTTTTTTGATAGAATATACTAGCCCTAGACATTCTCTTTCTGTTACAGAGTAATTCTTCTCAGCAGGCGCAAGTCTCCCGCTAGCATAATAAACAGGTCGGAACCACTTATCTGTTTGTTGCATCAGAATACTGCCAATGGCAATATCTGAAGCGTCAACGAAAACATGAAACGGGTTATCCTAGTCCGGAGGTTGTAAGATAGGGACCTGGGTCAATAAACACATTAGTCGATCAAATGCGGTCTGACACTCTTGAGTCCACTCAAACTGTTGGGGGGTTTTGGTGATCAGCTTGTTCAGTGGTATTTCCAAGTGAGCAAGCCACCATAAGTGTCGTCCATGCCATCTTACTTGGCCCATGAAGCGCATAACTTCCTTTGGGGTAGTGGGCACCGGAGCTTCTAATACTGCCGAAATTTTGTCTGGATCTACTCGAAAACCTTGTGCAGATACGATGTGGCCAAGTAACTTGCCACATGAAACCGCAAACACTGATTTGTTTGGGTTTAAGCAGAGTCTGTATTCTCTGCATTTCTGGAAGCAGCACCGTAAATGGAACAGGTGTGCTATCATCTTACCGAAAATTGAAAAATCGTCAAGGTAAACTTGCATAAAAGAGGTGAGATAAGGAGAAAATATTTCCTGCATACATCTTTGAAATGTACTTGGGGCATTTCTTAATCCAAACCACATTACCGTACAAGAAAATACACCCCAGTTGGTAATGAATGCAGTTTTTGGTATGTCTTGTTCAACCATTCTAACTTGATTATACCCACTGTACCCATCTAAAAATGAATACATTTCATGTCCTGCTACTCTATCAAGCATTGTATCAAGAAAAGGGATCGAAAAAGGATCAGGCACTGTAGCTGCGTTCAGTTTCTGGTAATCTACACATATTCGCAAATGCTTGTTTTTTTCCGGTACAATAAAAATCGGAGAGATCCATCCAGCATGCTCTACTGGCACAATGAATCCGACTTTTAATAACCTATCAAGTTCTGCCTTTACCTGCGATGCATAGTTGGGATTCATCCGGTAGCTGGGTTGCTTTATCGGTCTTGATTCTGGCTTCAGTACGACCTTGTGCTGGTAAATGCGGGAGTCCAACCCTTTCATATCCTTGTAATCCCATGCAAATACATCAGAAAATTCACGAAGTAGTTGGATTAGATCTGCTTTAAATACTTCCGGTAAGTTTTGCTTTATCTTTACAGGACGCGGATGATCTTCATCTCCTAAATTATCAGTGATCACTTGATCTTCTGGAACATACAATTGTTGGGGTTTTTCCGTATCATTCGTTGACTTGAAGAGTTGTTGTAGTTTGTCATCATGTATAGTAACAATTCTTTTTTCTTATCTTCTTCTATTATAGGCATCACTGTACAGATTGAAGCATTCCAATTATCTGCAACAGATTGTAGATCAACAGTTCCTAATGAGATTAAGTCAGCATTACTTTTAAGAAATTCTTCTTCTTCATCATCTGATAATCCATCTAGCATATGGACTGGTTCAGCAAAATACGGTCTAGCGTGTAACTTGCAAGGTTGTATAGCATCTAGTTTTACCACATATTTACGATTTTCATCCTTAAAAGTGAGCTCTTGTGCAGACCAGTCCTGTATTACCTTCGCATGCTTCAGCCAAGGTCGGCCGAAAAGAAGGTTGTAATCAAGAGTGGATTCCGGGAGGTATAGTATGACAAAGGTCATCTTGAATGTCGTACCTTGTAAAGTGATTGGTACATTTCGTACGAGTCCTATGGGATGGACTCTTGATTGGTCGGCCATTCTCACAAAAAACTGAACTGGTTTGATTTCGGTCCACCCTAACCTTTTACATAGTGTAGCAGTAGCAATGTTGACTCCAGATCCTCCATCAATTAATACCTGTGTGATTTTATGATTCTTATACCATACCGTAATTAAAGGAACTGAATGATCGACCGTAGATTCAGGTTCTGGTTGTACTGTTGCTGTCGCAGGAATACAAGAAGGCACAGGACTGAACTATTGTTGAAATTGTTGTCGAACTCCTGGTACTAATGCGAGTAGTTGGCCCAGAGGCAGGGTTCTTGATGATGAAGCGTCTACTGCTGGTAATGTGCCTGCTGCTGATGATGTTCCTACTGCTAGAACCTGTTGCTCTGTTCCTTCTTTGGTTAACGAGGTCTGAGTTACCGGAATAGGATCTAGGAAGACTGGTGGTTCTGCTGTGGTCCATTGACTAGCCTTGTTGTACATTCTTTGTTGTTCGCGTATTCCTGGTTCAAATATTTTTGCTGCTGGCTGTAGCTGTTTACCGGAACGGGTCTGAACTGCAGCGGCTTGTGTTTCCACAGGTGTGATTTGTACCATGTTAGCCATTGGATTCTGACGTTCCTTCTTCCTCTGATCATACTCAGCTGCATCCTTACAGAATCTCCTAATATGACCAAATTCACCACAAAAATGACAGCGCGGTGGTGGTAGATTGGGATTTTTCGGTGGTGGTCCGGTCTGCCAGTAGTTTACATTATAGTTGTTATTCCTCTGTCCTCTGTAATTTCGATATCCTTGTTGCTGGTTGTTTCTCATTTGCGGAGGCACATAGTGATTGGCTGGCTGCCCTGGTTCCTGTATAATTGCGTTGACAGTCACTGTTCCCTGTACTTTAGCATTGTATGCGCAGTTTTCGGTGGTGTGTCCGGTAGTGTTGCAGATAGCACAGAATATCTGATTAAGTGCACAAGTGGCACTAGTATGGCCTGAATTCTTGCATGTGATGTAGTATACTTGTCTGGTCATATCTTCAGCTATATTTCTATTTGTTTTTAACCACTCCAGATCTTCCGTAAATCCTCCAACCTTGTTTTCCAGTTGCAGAGCCATTGCAATTACTGCATCTAGCGTCATAGCTCCTACACAATGTATGATCATAATCTATTTAAGTTGTGGAGTCAAGCCATTGATGAACCACTGAGTGATAATGTCGTCTGGTAGGTTGGCATGTGCTGGTAGTAACTGACTTAGATGCGTCCTGAATAGGGTAGCGTACTCCTGTACAGTTTGATTTACCTTCTGTCTGTTGTTTTGTAGATAATCAAAGATTTCGGCTGGATTCTTCTTTAGTCTGAATCGCTGCAAAAAGGCATCTCGTACTGCTTCATAGGTGCCGAAGTGATTAATATCATATTCTGTAAGCCATCTGGCTGCTTCATTGACCAATGTAGATTGAAAGACAATAGCTTTATACGCCGGATCTGGTGGATGGTTGAGAACTGCGTAACTTATCATGAGCATCCGGATCATCTCCTAGGAATCTGCCAAATTTAGTGTACGTCACTCCTGTCGGAGGCAGCCTAGGTGGACATAACTATTGTTGCTGCTACCCGTTCATGGTGAGTGTGTTGTGACTATCTTATGTATCTCGGGGTTGAATTTCTGAACTATCAGAATCTGTATCGTCGGACTCTGCACTTTCCGGTGCGATGATCTTGTTTAGTATGCTTCGAATCTCGGTTTCGAACAACTTTCCTTCCTTCTTGATGTCAAGTGAAGAGCGGCTTACTCCAAATAGTGGGGACTGGGTTGAAGATTCACCCAGAAATGGTAACTTGTTATCGGAGAACCGTAAATTCTCAGTGACTTGTATCGAAATGTCACCGGAGGATATCGGTTGTTCACCAAAGCAAAGTACTTCGTCGTCTTTACTGGTGTCTTTGACTAAGGTGTTCCTATTCGTCAACAAATTTGAATCTTTACTCAATGTTGTCAAATTAACTTCGGGCTGCGTTCTAGTGGATTCTAGAGTTACTATGTTTTCGACAGACTGTGCCGAAATGTTAAACACCTGGTTCTTACTATCAGAATGGCGTTTAATCAGTCTCAGTGGGTTCTTGGGAGTGGTAGGGGTCTGTTAGACAGAGGCCCTGTACTTAGTTCCCAAAGTTACTGTCCACACTCAGCACGGTAATGATACTGAGAACTCTATCGAATTGCCGTACTGAGAATTTACCGTCACAGTCTTAGCTCAACCACATACCAAATGCGCGAAGGTGCCATATTGCATCTACGTATTAACTAACGGAAATTACGAGAACAATAGTATTCGATCAACTTCACAGAACGGGTTTAATAACCAAACAACACCGTAACACAGAGAGTTTGAAAATCCAAACACAGTACTGGAAACTCAATAACTGTCTTAGCAAATCTCTACTGCACTTAACTTTGCTGCAGGTAGACAAATTCCATCAATTACAACACACAGTATAGACTCGAATATCAGAACACTACACAATTGCTCGAATTTCGCCAATCCTTAACCAAGACTGTTCAAGGAGTTGCAATACACAGTGCTTGAGCACAATCCCACAATTATGCATAAACAACTTACTCAGTCAACAATAATGAAACTCACAATATCACTGGAGTTCACTAGGTAACAAGTACAGACACACACCGTACCATTAGTCTGTGTAGAGGATCGCCAAGATACTCTGAGAACCCTAATCGTTACGCAGTAACATTCAGACTGATAGTATACTTATCTCACGAATATTATGAACTTTATCGACAGAACCAAGATCGTCGGCAGGCAACAATGACGATAGACAAAACCAGATACGAATAAGAGTGTATAATATAGGGACTATGCAAAACGAGCCCTACCTCAACACTCAGTCAGACAAACAGACGAACAGTCTGGTGATAACACAATCATAGACCAAATTACATCGCCCTCTCTCTCTGAGCGCTCCTTTTCATTACTTTATATAAGAATTTTACAAATGAAGCGTAACCGCTTTTCGCGCGTGTGATTACACGTTTTCGTTTTACATTTGCCAATCCGGCGGCCAACTAACAGACCTATCCGGAGATGCTACGAACATAGGATCATGCTCCCATGCATTTGAAGTATAATCCTTGCTTTGGGCCAATGCAACGAAGAAGATCATGGAAGGCATTTGCCATAAAAGTTCAGAACAATACTAATTGCAAACAATGGCTCAATTACCCCTCCATTGCACCCCCAACAGGCACCCCAACTGTAGCCTACATGATGGCCACTATCAGACACTGGATGCCATGCCTCCATCCCATGCCTGATGTCGCCGCATAGATGATGCTCAAAATCCTGGACATTATGCAAGTAGTGTTAAAGACTTTCTGCAATGTACGTAACATCCAGCCTCCAATTGCGGGCTTCATAAATGGTAATTATGAATTACTTTATGATATGAGCACGACCTCGAGTATTCGAGTTGCTTACATGTGGCATGCGAGAATCAAATATCTCCCTGCTTGCTATAAGCAAACCTTTGATGATATGTTCACCACGGGGTTTTGGGAATCTCACTCGAAAGTTTTTGCGCCACGACCCACTCATCTCCTACAGTTATTTGCATGCGAACAAACTATGCACTCAGAGCTCTATACCACACCACAACCTGACATTTCGAACGCGGTCAATTGGGATGCTCTTCAAAGAGATCTTGTCAGAGGACTCAGAATCAAAGAACAGGAGCTTGCCACGGATATAGTACAACAATACATTGATCACCCGACGGAACAAAGGTCTGTCAGAGACGATAGACGCTAGGGGGGGAGAGTGTTGGCATCATACGGGAAGAAGCAAGTATGGACATACATGCGGATCTAGCACTGAGGCCACCCATCCAATTTTTTCCAATCCATACATTATTTTAAAAGTGATTCTCATCACTAAAAACCATTGTAAATACTGTTTCACCTTTTTTTAGCTCCATTTTGTGCAAGCCTAGGAGTCCTCGAGCTTGGGGAGCTTTAATAGTATTAGCCTACCAAGTTTCATAATTTTCAGAGCTCGTTTGAGCCTCCAAAATAGCTTAGGAACCTAATTTTTAACTAGGCCAAACACTAGGTTTGAACAGGACCAAAGCTAGTCAAAAACTATAAATAGAGCTAGAGAGCTCATTTTGGGGGCTAGTTTCTTGTAGATTTGAACTTGTATGAGAACTTGATTTCAAATAGAAGTGATTCCATTGTCTACTCTCTTTGTTCTTGCCGTGTGTGCGCGTGTGTGTGTATGTGTGTGCATGTTGGTGTGCTTCTCAATCACACATTTGTGCCTTCACTTGCTCGAGGTTTTCATACCATCCTCATGTCTTCCCAGATTGACATTAAAGGAGGTGATACTCATCAGTGAGCTACACCATGCTTGTCAATTAGGGAAAGAAAGCAGATTGTCATTCAAGAAGGGAGCACATGTGAGCAATGAAGTGTTGAATCTCATACACATAGATGTATGGGGACCTACAAGGGATCCATCCATTGGAGGTAATAGATATTTTGTCACATTTATAGATGATCATTAAATTTTTGTTTGGATGTATTGCATGAAGTCAAAGTCATACGTGTTTTACCACTTCAAGAGGTTCAGAAACCTAGTGGAGAAGGAAACAGGGAAGTATATAAAGACTCTCAAATCAGATGGAGGGGGAGAGTATTTTTCAAATGAATTTTCATATTTTTTACATGACCATGGCATCAAAAGGCAATTCACTTGCAGGTATACACCTCAACAAAATGGGTTGGCAGAGAGGAAGAATAGATACATTGCAGAAGTGGCTAGAGCTTTGTTAAATGAAATGAATGTTCCCAACTCTTATTGGGTTGATGCAACAAATATAGCCATATAAATTTTGAACAGGTGTCCAATCTCAGGAATACATGGAGTTACACCTTATGAAGCTTGGTGTGGTAAGAAACCCAACCTTTCACATCTCAAAGTATTTGGTTGTGTGTGTTATGTTCACATACCTCAAGAATTGAGACACAAGTTAGACTCGAAGGCAGATAGGTGTATATTTCTTGGATATTCTTAAGAGAAAAAGGGTTTTAGATGCTATAATCCTTGCATCAAAAAGCTTAAGGTGTTTAGGGATGTAATATTTGATGAGTTGCTGCTTTAATATGGTAGCAAAGATGTGTTACAGGTTGATGATGCATATGAAGCCGGGAAGAAGCTCAAAGAGCAACAACAAAGCATGGATATAAGTGGTCCAACCACTTCAAGCACACCATCAAAGGACAATACTACATCAACTTGGCATGGAAGGACAAGGAATGAAGCTCATTCAAGTGAGGGAAGTAGTAAAAAAAAAAAGAAAAGGCAAATGATGGAGACCATCGATGGGTAGACATGGAATCTACAAGTGATGAAGATATGGAAAAATTAGAAACTCTAGGATTTAAAGCATCTAAACCAAAAAGGAGGAGATTCCTACCACCTAATGGTGAGGTAAGGTCATCCAATAGGGTTAAATACCCTGTCCAAAGGTTAACTTATGATTCATTCATTGCAAGACACTATGCCTACATGAGTCAAGTCATAGCTTGTGAAGAACCTAACTTTTTTGAAGAAGCAAATAAGCATAGTGAATGGATTGAAGCCATGCTAGAGGAATTCAAGGCACTTGAAGAAAATGATACTTGGTCATTGGTGCCAAGAACAAAGGACTTGAAAGTCATTGGCAACAAATGGGTGTATAAGGTAAAGAAGCATGTAGATGGCAGCATCTCTAGGTATAAAGAAAGGCTGGTTGCCAAAGGTTTTGCTCAGATGTATGGCATAGACTTTGAAGAAACATTATTCCAGTAGCTAAGATGTCCACCATCCAAAGTTTGTTTTCAATTTCAGCCTCAAAAGGTTGGAATATGTACCAGTTGGATGTGAAGAATGCTTTCCTAAATGGAAAGCTTGAAGAGGTAGTCTTCATGGAGTAGCCCCAAGGCTTTGAAGATGAGAGGTTTCCACATCATGTATGCAGGTTAAAGAAGGCTCTTTATGGACTCAAGCAAGCCCCAAGATCTTGGATCCAAAGACTTGTGGACTACTTGGTAAAATGTGGATACAATCAGAGTCATGAAGACCCATCACTCTGTGAAGAAGGAAGGTAGCAAAATTGTTTTCTTTTTTATATATGTTGATGATTGATCATTACATGGGATGATGAAGCCAACATCAATGACATAAAGAGGAAGCTTGGATGTGATTTTAAAATCTCAGATTTAGGGATTTTAAGGTACTTCCTTGGGATTGAAGTACTATATAAAGAGGAAGGTATATACTTGATGCAAAGGAAAAACATTCTAAATCTTTTGAAGAAGTTTGTCTTGTGTGATTGCAAGCCCATTTTGAATCCATTAGAAGTAAATTTTAAACTAAGTTCTCATGAAGGTGAAGAAGTGAAGGATGTCACCATGTATGGGTCAATAATTGCTCTCTCTTGTATGCTACTATGACAAGACCAGATATTGCACATGTTGTTGGAGTGTTATCTCAATTTTTGCAAGCACCAAGAGTACCTCATCTTGTTGCAGCTAAAAGGGTACTAAGGTACCTCAAAGGATCAGTGAATGAATGTCTATATTATCCATTTGATGATGGATTAAATGTACAAGCTTATTGTGATGTTGATTGGGCAGGATCCAAAGATGACAGGAGGAGCACTAATGGATATGTTATCATGCTAGGGAAGAAGACCATCTCATGGATGTCAAAGAAACAACCAATAGTGGCTCTCTCATCGATCAAAGCTGAGTATAGAGGCTTAGCACAAGCCTCATGTGATCTTATGTGGCTCAAGAAGTTGTTTGTTGATCTTGATTTGCAAGTTAAGCAAGTACCTATTTTCTGTGACAACATAATGTTGGAAGAGATGGATGGATACCTCTAGGAAATGAGATGTTACTATCAAAACCTGTTTTGTACCTACCCTATTTCACTTCAGGGTTATGTAGTAGCCCTCTTATCTTGGAAATAACACCAAATAAGTGGGTATCTACTTTGGAGATGATTCTTCAAACAATTGAATCAAAACAAATAACTTTACAACTAGCTAGTGACCAAAAACTTGCTATTTTGGTCTTGACACCTGCTGGATGTTTTGCTTAGCGCTTGCAGTACAGTAGCAATTAAGAAACTTCCTTTTGGGGGAATCAAATTAGCTTAGAGAGATAATTATTCCAAGTTAAATCACCTAAAATGATGCACTATGTACGGAGCAATCAATTTAACAATCAATAGCTTACCCCCAACTTTTTAGGGAATGTGCAAAGAATGACCAGAGACCACTTAGACGTGGATTTCTCCACATTGGCCGAATCAACTGCCTTCAAAATTTGAGAGCTTAGAATAGACTCTGATTTGATTCCAACAAGCTATAGAAGATGAAAAATGATGGAGAGGTCACTTAGATATGAGCATTCAAAGTACATTGTTCTGAGTGAACATAGTAGAGATGAAGACAGATGTGATCAATAATGTAATGTATTATAGAACAATGGTGTACATGATCATTGGCATAGTAATGAAGCCCAATGATAGTGATCTAAGTAAGGTAAGATGTAAGCTGCCTAGTCTCTACAAAAGATCATCAATAAGCTCAAGAATGGGGGCTCTAAGGCTGCACGATTACAAGCATCTTTTAAAGATGTTTTACCTCCAAGTTTGAATTTGAATTCAATCTTGGCTTTACCTAAAAGTTCTCCTCCAAGTTAGGAGATATTCTCTCATTGAAAATCCCGTAGCTATTATGCTTCCTACCTCCACGAGATGTGTGGATTTACAATATTCTCTTCAAACAAATGGTAAATGGCCAATTATTACAAGCCAAAGTTCACATGCTGCATGAAGTGATTGTAGATTTTTTTTTTCAAGCTTAGCCAAGTGTGATGGCTTGTGTACTTGCACCAATAGCTCCCCCTCAAGCCAAACATATTGGCTTGCTCTTCTTCATCATCCCTCTTGAATGTCCTGCAATCCAATCATAGCTTCAAACCTGCAAAGTTTAGTACCATCAAGTGCTTTTGTTAGCAAATTTGCACATTTCATACTTGTAGATACATATGCCAATTGAATCTCCTTTTTCAATAGCTTCTCTCTAACATAACGATAGTGAACTTCTATATGCTTGGTTCTTGCATGATAGATAGGATTGGCTGCTAGATTTAAAGAGCTTGTATTATCGCCAAAGATCATAGGTGAGTGAGTGAGTGTGAAGTCATAAATCTGAATATAGCAATCTAATCCAAATTGCTTCTTGAGTAGCATTGGCTAATCCCCTGTATTCAGCCTCTGTTGAGGATAGATAAATAGTTGGTTTCTTCTTGGAAGAGCATGAAATGGGCTAATCACCTTGTAGCTCAATGATGAGTAGCACCTCCTTTAATGTCAATCCGGGAAGACGTGAGGATGGTATGAAGACCTTGAGCAAGTGGCGGCACAAGTGCGTGAGTGAGAAGCACACAAGCATGCACACACATACACACACACGAGCACACAAGGTAAGACAAAGAGCGAGAATCAATGGAGCTTTTAGATTACTTTCAAAATGCTCTTACAAGTTCGTTTCAATTACAATCTAACCTCAAAAATGAGCTCTCTAGCTCTTTTTATAGTTTTTGGCTAAGTTTTGGCCCTGTCCAGACCTAGTGTCCGGCCTAGTTAAAAATTAGGTTCCAGGGCTTATTTGAGGGCTCAAACGATATCTAAAAAATACGAAATTTGGCAGGTAGATACTTCTAATGCTCCTCAAGCTCAAGGACTCCTTGGCTTGCATAAAATGGAGCTACAAAAAGATGAAATGATATTTACAATGGTGCTTAGTGATGATAATCACTTTTAATGGGTGTAGAGGTTTTGAAAGATTAAGGTTGCCTTAGTGCTAAATCTGCGTGAATGTTCATAAGTGCTTCTTCTTGAAAAATTGTTGGCCTACTTGCCGGGTCTTCGTTGACTTCCTTGTCTGCTTGGGCCTTCTCTTCTCTCGGACTCTCTTCTTGTGCTTCCTTGTCTTGTCAATCCTTCAGCTCCAGCTCCAACACCCCCCCCTCTCTCGCATCTGTCGTCCCTGACAGACCCTTGTTGAGAGGGTTTCTGGATATAGTACTCGACAACGTCCTGTGCTAAATGATGTTCAGCAATTCGCAACCCCTTGGCCAAGTCTGTCAGAAGAGCATCCCAGTCTACCGGCCCAGGAACCTCTGGATGTGGCATACGTAGCTTTTCGGAGTGAATGGTTCGCTCCACAGCAAATAAATGGAGGAGATGTGAGGGTCTGGGTACAAATATTTCTGAGTGGTATTCCCAGAACCCTGTTATGAACATCTCTTCGAATGTTTGTTTAAAGCAGGCTGGGAGGTATTTTATTCTGGCGTGCCAAGCATATATCACCTCTATAGAAGGAGTGGTGCTCATGTCATAAACTAAATCTTGGTTTCCTGTAAGGAATCCGACGCCTGAGAAGTGTGGGTCCTTGATATTCTTGAATGTCCTGAATGTAATAAGCATTAACTCAAAAATTTTCATGCACATCTGGGCCATTACATCAGGGGTATTCCTTAATCGGATGCTCCAGTGCCGTATAGTGGAAATCATGTAATTGACGGTGGGAGGCCCTTGAGGGGGTGCTAGATAGACGTAGTTTAACCATTTGGCGTAGCCCTTGATATTCTTGACTGCAATGGTAAACTCTGGCCATGTGCGTCTGCGGAGTACAGGAACATAACAAGGGTTATATTTAATAAAAAGGGGCATATTCGTCCAGGTTCGAACCATCTCCGGGTAGGTTTCGAGGAGTCGGATCCTCCAAGTGGGTTGATGAATGGATCCTTTTCAAGCGCTCTCTGGGATGTCATCTGGCCCAAATTGTGTAGCAAACGTTGGAGGTTTGCCACATCTTTGTTGGATTTCTGCATTGTAGTCCGCCAGGAGTATACAATATGGCACGTATTGATCATCATTGGTTCCTATCCATCTATGGTGGGACATGCTGCGGAAGTATTCTGATTTAATAATAGTGTCCTCTATCTTTGCCATAGATTGGATTTGAACTGCCACTCGATCTTCATGAGTTGATGCCGTTTTCTCTAGTGTTTGGAGCCACTCAGGTACTTCAATTTCTAACGTATCCATCCCTTCTGCGGTTTGCTCACCACCTGGCATTGGCATAGGAACGTAAGGTTCCTCATACGTCTCATCTACCTCGATGGGTACCAAATCCTCGGGTTCTGGTTCGACAACTGGAGAGGGTTGCCTTTCATGTGTGAGTAATCGTGCCTGTAATTCGGCCACCTGCTCTTTCAATGTCTTGACTTCCTCTGAAGTCATGGCCGTTTCTGTGATTTTGGGTGCTGTCTGTTGCTCTTGGAGTTGATTGCGCAACGTATCACGTTCCCTTTCCAAGTCATCATGAGCTTCTAATAGATCTGCATAGCTGTCCAAGATGGTCTTCATTGTCTCTGAGGGCACAGCTTTAAACTGCTCTGGATCAATTTCGTGTGGAGAGCCTTCCATTGCTGCTTCTAGATTTGCTTCATTTTGCTGCTGCAGTCTCTTGTTTTCCTCAAGGGCGGCCGCCATGTGTTTTCTGAGAAGTGCCAGGTTACGCCGGACTTTGAGATTATCGGCTTGGTATACCTCGAGCAAAGCTTCTAGTTGTTTGACACCTGATTCTGTCGATGGTTGGGGTGCCTCCAATAATGTTTGGTGAGCCTGCTCAAGCGTCGTGTAGCGTTGATTCAGTTCTGCATTTTCTGTTTGTAGAATGTGAAATTGTCTTTGTAAGTTCTGATGGTGCGTTTCCAGTTGCTGATACCGGTTGTCCAGAGCTTTGTACTCATTCTGGAGCTGGTATACACATTGGTTTAATGCTAAAAATATGTTATTTACATTAAATAATGCTGGGACGGGTGAAGATGCAGGGGGAATGGGGGCGGGAATGGGAGAGGTGAATGATGTGGATGTAAGTGGAGATGTGGGTGGAGTGGGTATGGGTGATGAAGGTGGCATGGGGGGAGGGAGTGGTGCTGTGGCAGGTGATGTTTCCATCGTGTCAACTGTTTGAGTGACGGTGTAGATGGGAATCGTGGGTGGAGTGGATGTGACATCGGTGAACAGGGTGGTGAAGGTGGGCATGGTGACTCCCCCGAATTGGATTCCCGGAGAGAGTGGAATGCCCATGACAATGGTAGTGGTAGTGAACGTGGCAGTGCTAGTGCCCTGTGGTGGGGTAAATTGGGTAGTGCGAGGTGGGGATGGTGGTGACAACGGTGCTTCTTGATATTCTTCTGATTGCGCTGCCTCGCCTGGTGCTGATGTATTGATGTGAATTTGCTTCCCGGACCTCCTGGGACGAACGGGAACCCTTTTCTCAAACCTGTGAATGTAGGCCACTGCCTCATGAATGGCCTCATCCAGTCCTACGGCGTCGGCATGAAGGTTCATGGACTCAATGAACAACTCGTCCACGCCTTCCTCAGCTAGCAAGTCGTTCATGAGTCTTTTGCCCTGTTCTAGAGACATCTGATGCTGTTCCTGAACCAGTTGCATGGTTCGATATAGTCTCTTGATTTGTGCCGAATATGCTGGGGCACTTGCTAACTCGGAGAGTTCGTCATATTCTTGATGTTGTTCTTCGTCGGCTTCTTCTTCGTCTCCTCCTGCCTCTTGTTCATCTACATCGACTTCTACAACTTGTGGTTGGGTGGGGGCCGATGTTGTTGTTTGGGGTTGTGGTTCCTGAGCTCGCTCTGCTTCAGCTTCGAGGTTAGAGTCATAGATTAATCTGGCAATTTCTTCATCCGTGAGGTCCTCGAGAGTAAATCCCTGTGGAAATTCCAAATCTGATGGAATGGGTGGAAACACCAGATTAGGTCCCTCTGTGCTTGGTCTTGGTAGCCGGATTGTGAATGGCCTAACTCGTCGTGTCTGGGGAGGGGTGATTTCTGGTGTAGTGGTAGCTCCCCTTGGTTGAGCACAGGGTAGTTGGACTCCCCCCCTCATCTTCTTTGATGGGGGACCTGCTGCTGATAGTCTTCTCTGGAATTCTTGGACTCGGGACCATACGAGTGCCCGCTGAACAGGCACGTCATAAGCCAAGCATCTATAAATTATTCTGGTCAGAGCACAACACCCGTGGAGCACATTCTTCTGTTTCTTGTTCCACCTTTGATGGGCTAGGTGGATCTGATCTATGATCCAGTGTGGCACATTGATGGGCAGGCTTTCTGTCTCTGCTAGATACAAGCTGAACCATATTTTCTTCGGAGGCATTGTGAATCGTTCTTGGGCGGGAAAAGCAAAATGTTGCATGATGGTTCGCAGGTGAAGCGCAATGGTAGGTGTCATCGCTACCATGTCCTTCAACTTATTAAGATCTTTGTGCTTCATTCGACCTGGAACCATGGTTTCCTTTTCTGTTGGGATGTGCATGCCATACATGCCCAATGCTTCTCTTACCAGATTGAGGGTCAACTTGAATCTTTTAAGCTCATTACCCGGCAGTAGTGATGGCAAGACAAAGGTGCTGTCGCCTCCTTTGGCCCTGCTTGGCGTGATGGTACTGATCAGATATGAACATCGTAAAAAATCCGGCTTTGGTAAGTGAGCCCTGAAATAACTGTCCACACCCGCTTTGATCCATACTGATCTCATGACTTCGGCGTTTTGATAGCTTTCAAACTCGCGTGTGAAAAAGTGGTATCGACCCCATTTGCCATTGAATTCCAATTCTGCTTCCCAGAAATAGGTTCCATCGCCCAGTGGTCCCGCAACATCACTGAACCAATGCGCATGCTTACCTACTTGAGAAGTGTGCCCTTGAGGAGGATCCTGAATGGGGAGCACATGCACGGCTTGAAGCTCTTGCGGTCTTGCGGTGAGACGTGGCTCAAGGAGAAGTGTTTCTATGTCCACAATCTGGGCACCAGATCCGGCTTGAGAACTGGTACCTGCTTCTGCCATGGCCTTGTTCGCTGGTTGGTTCTGTGAGAATATAGAACCAAGTGTTAACATCGTAATGGACAGAATAAATCCGTTGTTGTCCCCGTTACAACATTAACATGAGGTGGATGGTGAGTTAGTGGTTAGTAAGTGCATGAAGACAGTGTGTGTAGTTAGTGCTTGTGTTGTCCTAGGAGACTACTGCCGTTAGTAAGTGGGTATGAATTTACAAATTGGGGTTGGGGGGTTTATTACAGGCCCTAGGCTGCCAAATGCAGTGAGTGGGCTTTGCCTTCGGTTTCGGAGAGTCTCTACAGAGCCTTCTCGGTGTCGTGGTTTGAAAACGAGGCCTTTTTGGGACCCATTTACAATTGATTACATGTACGCTCTTGGGTTTTGGTGTGTACATGAGTGTCGAGAACGAGTGAAATCTGGCTGTATGCGTTGCTGCGTTATGCTGTTTAGGTTGTGGCCTCAGCGTAGCTACTTGTGCCATCAAGCAAGCCTTAGGCACCCAAATTTGTCTTGATTGTGGGCTTGCCTTCATCGACTTCTTGGGCACCCAAATAGATTTTACTTTAGCAGAAGAATTTCTGAAAGACTTCTTATTAGCGTTGTGTTGTTGGTCACTAATAAGAGGCTTTGCCCCTGTAGTTGACGGTGGTGCAACCGGTCGTTCGCCTTTCCGCACCCATACCTGGTTTATTTTCTGGGCCATTCTGCTGCGCAGGTACTTTTGATCTCGGACATAGGTAGTACCCTGCTTCTTCTGCCTTTGATCCACCTTGGGTTGCTGCCTCCTTCTAGCCTTTGGAAAAGGAGTGAGTTCCGTTGCATTCCTGACTCCTTTTTTGCGAATATCATTCCTCTGCAACACATAGTTTTGGACAAGAACAGCATGGTCATCTTCATGTGTACCCCTGGAAGGACCAGGAGTCTGTGCCTTTCCTAGTTCCTTGAGTGCTCCATTGTCTAATTCTACTGTAACTCGACTATGATTGACCCAAACCTGGAGAAGTCCACTTCTTAGGTTTAGATTGACTGCTTGGTCATAGATCCAATCCTGACCCAAGATGAGAGGTTCAGTGAGATCCTCATCTTGACACACTAGTACTTTAACGGTCATTGCCTCCTCGTGAATGTAGAGGGGAAGTTCCACCTCGCCCATGCAAGGGGTTTCCACGCCTCCCAATCCTTTGAGGTATGCTTCCACAGGATGGACAGTTAACTGTAACTCTTGACAGTAAGACAACTTAACAGCGCTAGTGGCAGCACCTGAGTCAATCAAGGCTCTTACGGTCCTTGTACTCTTTCCTTGTCCTATGTCTATGGTTATGAAAGGACGTCTATCAATTATTCTATTCGAGCTTGTTCCTGCAACTTCACACATGGCTATGGGAAATCCTTGGTCTGCATAGTCATTCGCTCCAGGCTGATCTCTACCTTGCCTTCGTAATTTCATCCTTCTGATGCGTTCTAGAGCCTCTGCTTGAGCTTCTTCTCTAATTCTCTTTTCTTCCTCTTTGCGTTTCTTAGCAGTGTTGAGTCGGCTCAGCATTTCCTCCGTGAGGGGTTCCTGATACAACTTGACTCTGCATCCGCTAATATAGTTAGGGAGAACATCACCCTCTAATGTGGCCAATTGTACTGCTCCACTTGTGGAGATCCTATTGATGATCATAGGTCCGTAGCCTCTCTTTTCTAGCTTCCTCGCGTGTTGTTTCAGTGTATAGACTAAGACTAGATCTCCCGCTTTCAAGCCTTTATCCTTCACATGGGCATCGAAGTATGCCTTCTGTCTCTTCTTGGCTGCATATATACCTGCAGCGGCTCTCAGTCTTGTTTCTCCTAATCGTTCAAGATCAAAGATCCTAGAGGAGAGCTCATGACCTGTCCATTCATACTCTTGTGCTACTCTCAATGTAGGAATCAGGAAGTCCAAGGGTAGCACAGCGTTTTGACCGAATACCATCTGAAAGGGGGTGGCTTGGAGTACCGTTTTGTAGGCAACTCGGTATGCCCAAACAGCATGGTGTAGCTGTTTGTTCCAGTCAGAGCGTTTAGTGTTCACTAATTTCGTCAGTACATTGCATAAAATCTTATTAGTGCTCTCAGCTTGTCCATTAGCTTGAGGGTGATAGGGGGCAGACTTCTTGTGTATTACCAAGAATTCTTGGAGTAGATTTTCAATCACTTCATTTAAGAAATGAGTGCCTCTATCACTTACTAGTTCTATGGGTAGCCCATATCTTGTGAACACATTCTCAAACAAGAATTTGGCAGTTGTCTGAGCATCGTTCTTTGTTGTAGCCTTTACCTCTACCCACTTGGTGAGATAGTCTGTTGCCACAATGATGTATTCCGCATGAGAACCTTTGGCTGGGGGATTAATAGGACCTACGAAGTCTATTCCCCACTTAGAGAATGCACGTCCACCCATCATAGGTTTCAGTGGCATCTCATCTTTGCGTATGGGATACTGAGTCCTCTGACAGACATCACACCGTTTCACATAGGTATGTGCATCCATGTGAAGGGTAGGCCACCAGAAGCCCGCAAATAGTATTGCCTTGATCACCCGATCTGGTCCAAAGTGTCCTCCTGCTACACCTTGGTGAGAAGTTTCTAAGATCTTAAGATACTCACTTTCATGGACACACAGTCTCGGGTAACCATCCTTACCGCGCTTGTATAGATTATCACCAACGAGTGAATAATCCTGGGCTTCTTGTTCCAAACTCCTTTTTCTAGCTAGAGTCATGTCTGGAGGGAATGTGTTTGTCCTCAGGAATGATACTAGTGGTTCGCTCCAATCTGGCACAATGGATACTTGATAGAGAGTAGCATGTTCCACAGGTGGTTTAGTGCAACAGATTGGGCATTCCTTGCACAACTTTTGGACATCCGCTTCCATAGTTGGCCAGTGCACTCCGAATCTCTTTAGAGTCTGTAAAGTTCGTTGTTTTGAATGGTGTTGCTCTAATGCACCTACATGTGCTAATTGCAACCATTTAGCGTACTCATCCTCTTCTACGCAACAAGCCAAGATCCCTTGATCTGTGTGCTTGTACATGCTTCCGGCCATGATGTGATACTTTTGGGCTTTTACAATCTCTCTATTCCGTGTGTTTACCACTGGATGGTTAGGCCCGTATGTCAAGACTGGTACCAATGGCTTAGCCCACTGCGGCACCACCTCCAAATTAAATAGGTAAGCATCAGGAAGGTCATCTCATACTCCTTGTGGGGCTTCTCCAGACGTGAGTCTAGAGAGATGATCTGCTCTCAAATGAGTCCTCCCTTTTCTTACCACGACCTCAAAATCATATTCCATTAGCAAGAGAAACCATCTTACTAATCTTCCCGTATTGCATGGCTTGTTTACTAGGTATAACAATGCCTGATGATCAGTAAAAAATTTAAACTTATTTGCAAGCAAATAGTGTCTAAATTTCTTGACTGCATATACCATGCCTAATCCTTCGCGCTTTGTAGTGGTGTAATTCCGTTCAGCCGCATTCAATTGTCTACTAGCATAGGCAATTGGAAGATCCATATTACCTTCACCAGTAGATTGTGCAAGCACACATCCAATGGCATAATTGGATGCATCCACATGAACATGGAATGGCTTATTCCAATCTGGTGTGGTCAAGATTGGTGCTGAACATAATCTTCGTTTAAGTTCCTGGAAGGAATTCTCACATTCATCCGTCCACTCAAAGTTAGTCAGAAGTCCGTACATGGGCTTTGCGATGACCGCATACATGTGGATGAAACGTCGGTAATACCCACAGTGCCCCATGAAAGCTTGTACTTCCTTGACATTCTTTGGTCTAGGTAGCTCTGCTATGGCTCTCACTTTTTCTTCGTCGGTAGATATGCCATTCTTTGACACTATGTGTCCTAGAATCTTGCCTTGCCTTACCATAAAAACGCACTTTTCTGGGTTCAGGCAGACCTGATATTCTCTACATTTGTCAAAGATTTGTCTGAGTTCAGGAATATGGGTTTGTCTAACATTGGAATGAGCACAGAGATCATCAACATAGACTTCTAAACTCTTCCTTAGGAACTCCTTAAACACATGGCACATCAGCCTCTGGAAGGTAGCTGGTGCATTGGTAAGCCCAAATGGCATTACTCTAAAAGCAAAAATGCCCCATTCTGTGGCAAAGGCTGTCTTATGCTGATCCTCTGGAGCTATGGCTACTTGATTGTAGCCCGAGAATCCATCAAGGAAGCTGTACACTTCCTTGCCTGCCACTCTTTCTAACAGATGTTCTGTGATGGGAAGCGGATAGTTATCTCGAATCGTGGCGGCATTAACCTTTTTCAAGTTAATGCACACACGCAGCTTGCCATTCTTCTTGGGCACCACTACGATGGGGGATACCCATTCAGTGTGCTCAATTTCATAGATAAATCCAGCTTCGACCAGTCTATCTATCTCTTCCTTGATCTTAGCAGCATAATTATCGTTATATGTATAAGGCTTTTGCTTAGAGGGTTTGGCGTCTGAAGTCATGGGGATGGTGTGCGAGCATATGTCCGGGTCAACCCCTTTCAAATCCTTGTAACTCCAAGCGAATACATCTCTGTATTCTCTTAGCAAGGCAATCAATTCGTGCTCTTCTTCTTCTGTCAGGTCATGGCCTATATATGTGCATCTCTCCTCTCCTTCTTCTATGGCCACTACTATTTTCTTGGTGGTTTCCTTGTTATCATAGGCCTCTCCTGATTGTGCCTCTCGTTTAGGCATTCTTATCATGACTCTCCTGTCATCTATCTCATACTTCTTAAAATTTTCTGGGACCTAAAACAAAGATTCTTCCTCCTCTGGTGAGACTTCTTTCTTCTTTCGTTTCTTTCCTTCTTCCTTCGGGGTCATATGTGTTGCTAATCTTACATCATTTGTAACCTCTCCATGCCTCTGGGGTTGAAATTCTACTTCATGGAAATATTCCTCATCTGATGCAAATGGTGGGTCCATAATGATTGACTCTAGATCGGAGTCACTTGCATCCTCAAATGCATCAGGGCTAGGTTCGCATTCTTCTAGAACTGCCTCTCCCATGATTCGCTCTATGGAGAAGATTGAAATGTCATAGCCATCCTCATCACAGTGAGGTGTCCATTGTTCTTCATTGATGGCTACGTCCATTGTTGCTAAAATTTCTGCCCAACCGTGAGGTTCAAATTCTTCGTCTGGAAAAACTACAGGTGCATAGGCTGGGTCTTGGATTGGTCTCTGGGTTTCTTTCGCACCTACCTCTCTGGCTTTCTCTCTCTTCTCTTCCTCTACTGCTACCTTGCACATCCATAAGTGAGCATCTTCATGCATCCATGAGGATCCGGACCCTATGGAATGCACCGATTCTGTATCATCTTTGGCTCTATGGATGGGATTCCACTGGATAGGAGGTACATCCCTATGAGAGTAACCTTTGAGATTGACTTTGGTCGTAACACCTAAGTGCTGTAGGTACAAAGAATTGGTTCCCCAATCCTGTACCACTTGCAACTGTCGCATAAATGGTCTTCCCAAAATCATCTCATAGGCATGATTTTTGCTGAAGTCACATATAGCAAAACTATGCTCAAACTCGACACCACAAGTGGTGAGAGTTATTCCTTCGAGCAATCCTAGGGGTCTTTCAATATGACCATCGGCCATCTGCAATTTCATTCTCGTTGGCCTGAGTGCTGGGTTGCCCCAACGCTTCCAAAGGGAAGTAGTGGCAATTGCAACTCCTGCACCTGAGTCCAAAATTGCCTTTGTGGTGTAGTCCTGGTAGGTGATGGGAAGATAGGTGTTCCCTTCTTCACCTTCACACATATCTCCTATCTTGTCCAAGGGAATTTCTGGCACTGTCCTATGGGATCCTACCTTGGAACAAGGTTTTGCAACTTCAGTTACCTGACTGGCTACATATTTTTGCGCTTCTGGTCTATCCTTGGGCAGTTCTTCCAAAGTGGAATCGCGCTGCACCTTGGTGTTCTTTACTACCTCCGTGTTCCTTGATATGACCGAGTCATCGTTCCTTACCATGACTGTGGGTGCTCTCATACATGTGGACTTTGCTTCCCATGGGCCTGTGAAGTGGGGTAGCTCTTGTATGGAATTAGACTCAAAGTCCAATCTCTCATGAGACTGAGTACTCTCATGTTCCCCGTAAATGGATGGGATGTCTTGTGGGAATTGGTCGTGTGCATCGTCCACAAGTTCAAATGGAGGGGCGACCTCACTTTCGTTATCCCATTTGTCTTCTTGAATCTCTCGTAGGAAATCTGGTGCAAACCGATTCATAGAAGAAGAAGTGTCTGGCTCCGTAGAATTGGGCACATAAGCAACCTGGGAAGGAGGGCTTATTCTATCGTTGGCTCTCTCCTCGTTCCCATAGATGGCTGGAGCACAAGCTTCTTGGGGAGGATTACTTATTCTATTACTTTTCCTAACAGGCTCATACGCTCTCTGAGAAGGAATGTAGGTCACCTGTGGAGGTACGTAAGCTTTCGAGGGAGGCTCATGTGACTTTTGGGGGGGAAGATAAGCTTCTTGAGGAGGCACATGGGCTTCCTGAAGAGGCTGGCTTATCCGTTCTCTTGCCCTTTCCTCTCTTTGAGGGGCAGGTTCCTTCTCTGATTGTGCAATTAGCTTCTCTATTCGTTCTAGCAGTCCATTAAAGTGTAACTGCGTCTTAGCTGAGCTAGAGATATTAAAGAGGCGGCTGGCTTCAAACATGGTCTGAGCCAATTCCACCATTTTGGCACAAATTTTGGTTCGTTCAAGCTCTAGCTCGGCTCTAGGGTAGCATTTTTCATGATCGGTTATGGTTGGCCCTTCTTGGATTCTGGCCTGATATGCTTTCAGCATCATATTTAGGTCTTCGGGAGTGGGATCTGCTAGGACTGATCCTACTCTAGGGGGTGGTGGGATTTGATGAGGCGGTGGGGGAGGTGGTGGGTCGGATGGAGATGGGAGTGGTGGAGGCGGGGTAATGTGAGAGGGAGTTTGAGTTGTGAGTTCAGTTATCCTCGCTTTGGTTTCTCTTATGCTTTCCTCAAGCTCACTCATCTTTTTAGCCCATTGTCTTTTCATTCTTTCTCGACTATCTTTCCACGCTCTAGTCCTTTTCTTTGTCACGCTCTCGGTTTCACTAGCCTCTGGGCCCTTTTCCTGGCTTGCCTCTTGGTTTTGCTGCAATGCCTGAGCTCTAGTAACCACCTGCACTGGTGTAGTGGAAGTGACACTTCCTGAGGCATCCACAACCAACCCAATCACATTGATAGGAGTGATTTTTGGCATATTATTGGGGTTCTTTGGGCAATCTCGTAAGAGATGCTCTTTTCCACAATCTTGGCAAAAGCCTTGGATCGTCACGGACTGATTTTGTGTAGGTGGAGGTAAGGGACAATCACGAATGAAGTGATCTCCCTGACATCGGTAGCATGGTCCTCTAGGAAATGGTGGTCGTACCTGCCTAGGTTGAGGCCTAGGGTTGGGGTTTGCATACATGACATTTGTGTAGTCTGACTCCCAACTAGGTTCACTCGGTTCTTCACTATAGTAGGACTCACCATGTTCTGGAGACTGCATGTAGTAAGCCTGGGGACTATCGACATGTGTAGAATCAAAGCTATGGTCACTCGGGTCACTTTCTGAGATCAATGGGGTTACTGGAACTATGGCCCTATTCAGGTTTTCTTCTGCAACAGCATACTTTACTGGAATCACGTTAGAGGGGTTTGGAGGCTGTTGAGCTAGCACCGGTTGGGGTCTCTGTTGGGCCTGATATTGTGGTTGGTAGGTTTGTTGGGGTCTAGCATATTGTGGTGGTGGAGGGTACTGGTTCTGGTATCTTCCTTGTTGGTAGGGCTGAGGGTAGGGTTGCCTAACAGTCTGCTTGTTGTATGGGCAATCTTGCGCAGTGTGGTTTGTGTACTTCCGTTCTATAGTGCAGTACTGGCTACTAGGGTTAACTTGGGGTTGAGCCATAATGGGACAGACGTTCGCCATATGGTCACCACCGCATGTATAGCACCTTTTCACAGGGGCAAACCTTGGGATTTGTTTGCTAGTTACACCTAATTTCTGAGCTATCTTCTCAGCGAGTTCCTCAATTGATGTAGATTGCGTGGAAGAGTGGCTAGATGCACTATCTGAATCTTTGTAGATTTTGGAAAGCTCTAGCTCTTCCCCTAGGTTATCTTCAATGTCAATGCACATGCATACACATTCTTCTATGGTCCTAGGGTCCTTTAGATACACATAGGATCTCAATTTCGTACTCAGCAATCCATCAAGGAATAAGGCTACTTGTTTAGCAGATGTGGGTAGCTCCGAAATAGGGCACCTTTCAAGATATTGTCTAAATCTTCTTCCGGCCAATCTGACAGTCTCTTGGGGGGTCTGTTTGAAGCTGTGAATCAATGAGGATGTATTGTGTCTTATGCCACTCTTAGAAAACTCTACAATGAATGCCTCTAAGAGTTGGTCTATGCTCCTGAACTGGCGCTCATCCAATGGCTGAAACCATGTAAGTGCCGTATTCCTAAGGGTTAGACCGAAGGCATTGTACTGCGTGAACAGATCCTCCACTTGTTCCGCTCTCAAGACTTGCTTGAACTCCGCCACATGATCATAGGGATCTCCTGTGCCGTCAAAGTAATTCTTCATGGACTTAACTAGCTGGGTAGGTCTCAAGGTTCTTGCGTGCTCTCTAGGCCTCGGCAGAGGGAATCCATCTACATTTCTTTGGTTCCTGTGGGCTCTAAGCATCTCAGGTTCTACCCTGTTCGTCTCCGTCCTCGTTCTTTCTCTGCCTACTGGGTTGGCAAAACTTACTTCTGGTCTATCTCTGCTTCTGTCGCGTTGCGTACCATGAGCTTGGGAAGTTCCAGCCCCAGGGTGACCATAGGATACATTTGATCTTGGTTGGGGGAAAATAAATTCACCCTTCCAAGTGTAAGCATGCCTATCATTTTCTGTCACCACAAAGACCCTTTCCGAAGTGTGATCTAAGTAGGTCACTCTACTTGGGCTATCTGGATCCTTAAACTCATAGATCATGATATTTCCTATATCAGTTGGCTGATTGGATTTATATCTCCAAAAGGCTTCATCAGTTTCCCGATTGAGGAGCAACTCTATGCTCTTGTTGTCTTGGGGTACCCACTCAGGCGTGATAATCCTAGTGAGAACTGATTTACCTCGAGGGGTTCTAGGTTCCGCACCCATGTTCCCTTGTTCCAGGTCACCTAAGTCCGCTTCTGAGATTACATTCCCAAAGTCATCTGCCCTATCCGGGTGACTAGTGACTACATATATAGTTCCTTCCTTGTCCAGGTATGCACCATTTTCAAACTTGACAGCTGGGTGCTCTAGTCCTATGGATTGGTCAGGGTTTTTAATCTGGACCACGGATCTTCCTAGGCCGCCCTCATAGATGCTAGCACCTAATCGGTTGGTCCTAAGATATTCGAGCTGTGTTTTGTAAGGGCCTTCTATCCTGTACAAATAAGGCACTCCTGAACTTCCCGTGGGTCTGTCCATACCTTGAGACATCCCTGATTCACTGGTATCAGAGCTGGGGTAGTGAGAGTGGTGGCTCAACTGCTGGGCCCAAGACCTTGCAGTGTGATTGACACTAGCCTCTGAAGACCTAAGGCTTTGTCTTTCCCTTGCTAAATGTCGTCCTGATCTAAGGTTCATATGCCTAACTGATTAGTCCAATTTTTTTGCCCAGAGTACAACCTCGTTGCCGATCAATTGGTATTAGTTACTTGATTCTTTTTTAGTTAATTATTGTGTTTATGGTCTTGTCTGATATCACGTCGTCAGGAATACTTGAATGTTCTTCGTGCTTTCAGATTGATCGCTCCACGTTAGGTTCTTTTCCTTTATGTTATCGACAGTACAGTAACTCAGTTTTTAGCTTGAACTTGAGTTTTTAGATAGTCTTCAACTTGATAACTGCCTATCGTCCACCTGACTTACTCCTACCTCTTCTCGTTCTTAGCTTGAGCTAGGAAATGACAGAGGGGAGTTGAGAATTTCCGACCTTTTTGTTTCCTGCTTGGTTGCCTTCAAATGCCCAGGAAGTAAGATCCCAAGCTTGCACTTACACTTGCTCAAAACGCCTTGCGATGCTCTCAATAGATCTGTAAGAGTTCCAAAGTTAGCTCAAGACTTAAACTCCAAAGACAGAACCAATGATTTTCATTCAGGTAGCACAAACACAAACTTGTATAGTGATTTTCAAGAAAGCAATCCTAAGAACCCCTGACTTTGATCCCCCTTGATATGGTCAACTTCAATTCACACTATCTGAAAATCAATGCATTATCTTTATAAAAAACAGTTGAGGGCGTGTAGTATATGCCACGAGCTTTCCGACAAGCCCAGGAGCTCAAAAAATGGATTTCGTATGGAAAAGTTATGATTGTTCAAGGTTTAGGGGGTTAAAACAGGATTCAAACTGGCTGACAGATCCTAAGATTTTCTCCCAAGACACAAGTGTAGGAACCTCAAAAATGCTAATGGATTGACTATTGTGCCCCAAAAATTGCCCCAAATTTTGAAATAAAAAACCCTAATTTTTTGGCCGAAAAGCCTGTCAATCGCGATCGACGGGTCTGTCAATCGCGATTGACAGAGGTGTCCGTCGGGGCTGTCAGTCGCGATTGACAGTGTCAATCGCGATCGACAGAGTCGATCGTGGCTGTCAATCGCGATCGACAGTATCAATCGCGATCGACACGTTTTCCGGATTTTTCGCCGAGATTTCAGTCAATCGGGGTCCTATCAATCGCGATGGACACGTGGCTACGCGCAAAAGTCAATCAATCGTGGAATTTCAGTCAATCGCGATCGACGGTGTCAATCGCGATTGACAGAGGTGTCGGTCGTGGCTGTCGATCGCGATCGACGGTATCAATCGCGATTGACAGGGTCCTACGTGGCAGTCAGTCGATCGTGGAGGTCTGTCGATCGCGATTGACAGGGTCTGTCAGTCGCGATTGACAAGGTCTGTCGGTCGCGATTGACAGAGGCTGTCGGTCGCGATTGACAGAAAACCTCGGAATTTTTCTACTGTTTTTAGTGTTTTGGAATGTGCTCCTTGTGCTTGTTCTAGTGGTGCACTTACTTTTGTGAAAAGCCAAAAATTTCTGTCAGTCGCGATCGACAGAGGCCTGCGACCGCGAGACAGTTTCTTCGAATTTCGTACCTGCGCGCAGCGTGCTGGGGATGATGATGATGGCAGTACCTGCAAGAATCACAACAACATGCAAAAACAGTGCAAGCAATATCGCTCTCCCGCTCTCTCTCACAAGTGGAATGGAGGAAATGAGGTGGAGATGGTGATATGATCAAAACTGAAAATTTTCGCGATGATGGAGATGGAGGTGGGAGATGGTGATGATGATGATGGTGATGAAGGTGGTGAAGAAAGTAAAAGAAAATCGATGAGAGTGAAGAAAATACCTATAACTCCAACGCGTCAACTCTACGTCTTACCATCACACGCTCGTCCTCAAAGCTCGATCCTCGGCAACGGCGCCAAAATTTGGTGTAGCTCAATGATGAGTAGCACCTCCTTTAATGTCAATCCGGGAAGACGTGAGGATGGTATGAAGACCTTGAGCAAGTGGCGGCACAAGTGCGTGAGTGAGAAGCACACAAGCATGCACACACATACACACACACGAGCACACAAGGTAAGACAAAGAGCGAGAATCAATGGAGCTTTTAGATTACTTTCAAAATGCTCTTACAAGTTCGTTTCAATTACAATCTAACCTCAAAAATGAGCTCTCTAGCTCTTTTTATAGTTTTTGGCTAAGTTTTGGCCCTGTCCAGACCTAGTGTCCGGCCTAGTTAAAAATTAGGTTCCAGGGCTTATTTGAGGGCTCAAACGATATCTAAAAAATACGAAATTTGGCAGGTAGATACTTCTAATGCTCCTCAAGCTCAAGGACTCCTTGGCTTGCACAAAATGGAGCTACAAAAAGATGAAATGATATTTACAATGGTGCTTAGTGATGATAATCACTTTTAATGGGTGTAGAGGTTTTGAAAGATTAAGGTTGCCTTAGTGCTAAATCTGCGTGAATGTTCATAAGTGCTTCTTCTTGAAAAATTGTTGGCCTACTTGCCGGGTCTTCGTTGACTTCCTTGTCTGCTTGGGCCTTCTCTTCTCTCGGACTCTCTTCTTGTGCTTCCTTGTCTTGTCAATCCTTCAGCTCCAGCTCCAACACACCTGCAAAAGAAAGATAACCAGAAGTACTCCTCCTGTCATCCTTACAACCTACCCAATCTCCATCTGAATATAGTTTGATGTCCAAATATGATGTGTATGGAAAGTATAAACCTTGATTTTGAGTACCCTTGAGATACTTCAAAATCCTTTTTGCGGCTTCCAAGTGAGGTGCTCTAGGTTTATGCATGAATTGACTTAAAACACTTGCTTCATAAGCTATATCAATCCTTGTCAAGGTTGCATAGTTTAGACTTCCATATTTGCTTTGATATCATGCAATGTCTTCAAGCAAATCACCTTCATGAGCACTTAATTTATGATTTACCTCCATAGGGGTGCTAGCTATCTTGGCAATCTCCAAGTGGAACTTCTTTAATATGTACGGCACATACTTCCTTTGAGTAATGTAAATTCCATAATTTGTGTAGACCAATTCAAGTCCAAGAAAATGCTTCAAAAGCCCTAGGTCACTGATTTTGAACTCCTGCATTATCAAGGTCTTGATTTGTTTGATGTCATTGGCATCACTACCTGTAAGTATGATATCATCAACATACACACATAAATATATCATCTATGAATTGCTTCTCTTGACAAATAGAGAAGAATCTTCTTTGCTCATCACGAATCCTTGATCTTGGAGGTATGTAGTTAACCAATGGTTCCATGCCATAGGTGCCTACTTAAAACCATAAAGAGCTTTGTTCAATTTACACAAATAATTTACCATGCTTGGGTCTTCATAGCTAGGAGGTTGAGCCATGTAAACCTCCTCTGAAATCCAGCCATTAAGGAAAACATTTTTTACATCCAATTGATACATATTCCAATTCCTAGATGCAGCCACACTTACCAATACTCTCATGTTGGCATTTTAGCCACAGTTGAGAAAGTCTCTTCATAATCAACTCCTTGGGTTTGTGCAAAACCCTTAGCCACAAGTCTAGCTTTATAAGTTTTTATGGATCCATATGAATTTCTCTTGATTTTGTAAATCCATCTAGAACCAATTACCTTCATTGATGCCTTCTTGGGTACTAGCTCTAAAGTATCATTCTCTTGGAGTGCTTCTATTCTTCATCTATAGCTTCATTCTACCCTAGTACTTGCTTCTTCACATGAAGTAGGTTCTTCAAGTGATAAATCCTTAGCAAGATAAATGGAATGCTTAGTAACTAATGAAGTGTCATACCCATATCTGATTGGCTTCTTGCTCTCCCTTTGTGATATACTTAGATCTTGGTTGGATGATTCAGGTAAGTCTTCCAACCTCTTCATTTTGTCTTTGCACTTTGATTTCCATGCTTTGAATTCTTCTAAGTTGATGGTGTCTTCATCATCTGATTTGATGTCTTCAATTTGTGTTGGCTTCTCCTTGGCGAGGCTTGGACATCATTTGATGGTTGCTTCATCATCTGATTTGATGTCTTCAATTTGTGTTGGCTCCTCCTTGGTGAGGCTTGGACATCATCTGATGGTGTCTTCATCATCTGATTTGATATCTTCAATTTGTGTTGGCTCCTCCTTGGTGAGGCTTGGATCTAACTTGATGGTGTCTTCATCATCTGATTTGATGTCTTCAATTTGTGTTGGCTCCTCCTTGGTGAGGCTTAGACATCATCTGATGGTGTCTTCATCATCTGATTTGATGTCTTCAATTTGTGTTGGCACCTCCTTGTTGAGGCATGGACACGCAATCAACCCACAAATAATTAGGCAACTTCTTTTCATTAAGCATTGATCTAATTGCTTCCACAATCACCCTATTTCTCCTCTCTGCTACCCCATTTTGCTCAGGGGTATACCTTGTAGTAATCTCCCTTTTGATACCTTTTTCCTGCAAGAATGCATCAAATTCATTTGAGGAGTACTCGCCTCCTCCATCTGAGCTTATCCTCTTTAGACTTCTTCTTGTTTGATTTTCCACAAATGCAAGATATTTTTTGAAGCAACTGAACATTTCATCTTTATGTTTCATAAAGTACAAGATAGTCCACCTATTGAAATCATCAATGAATGACACATAATGCCTTGAGCTTGAAATTGAAGGGTCCTTGCTTGGTCCCCACACATCTGTGTGGACAAGTTCCAAGTAATCCTCATGCATGTAGCCTTTCTTTGTAAAAGGTAACGTGTGTGATTTACCAAACTGACAAGCACCACATTTATAGATCATGTGTTGCTTGGATACATTAGGTATCCCAAGCACACAATGATCTCTACATATTTGCTGCAAGGTTCTTTCACCAATGTGCCCTAATCTTTTATGCCAAATCTCAAGCTCTGCCAATGTTTAGTCCTTGTAATTATAAAGTGCAATATTTCTAGTGTCCTCAAGTTCAAATGTAAATAATCTACCTATTTTTTCTCCCTTGGAAATTCTCTTGAATCCATGTTGGGGGTCCTCCACAAAAGCTCCATATTTGTTGAACCTAACTTGCAAACCTTTTTCCACTATTTGTCCAACACTCATCAGATTCTCGGTGATTGTAGGTACATAAAGAACCCTGCTCAATAGGAGCTTCAAGAATCAGAGAGGAAGAGGATATCAAAGAGGTGGCTACCACAATCAAGAGGAAGATTCAAACATAATCAAAGCTACAACCATGGCTACAACAACAATTACAACAACAATTATCAAGGAGGATACAAATCAAGGAAGGACTTCAACAATTATATAGAGGATCAAGAGGATTCTCTTCTCATTATGAATATGACATCAAAACAAGGTATGAATGATGAGCACCTCTTCTATATTGACTCAGGTTGTTCAAACCATGTAGAAAGCAATGTAGCTCTTCTTTCTGAACTTGAAGAGCCCAAGGGAAAGCACCAAGTGCATACACGTGATGACACCAAGCACTCAATGGTCAAGGTAGGAAATGTCAGACAATCCGCATATATTGCATGGGGAAGAGTTGAAAGGTCTCCCCCTACCTTGCTTACTTCCTCTACCCCTACCTCTTGAGTTTCTACCTCTCCTTGCATAGTTAGCTTGAGAAGTAGTACCTTCATCTTCAACATTTTTGCTTTTCCCTTTCTCTTTAGACTTTCCATTATCTGTGTATAGGGTAGAGGAGTTGTTACCTCTTGATGGTTCTCCATTTTTTTTGAGCTTGGAGAGTTTTCCCATGAGTGTGGTAAGATCTGGAATCTTCATGTCCATGTATAAGTCCATAGCAGTTGTGAAGGCTTCCCATTTATCATCTGCCTTGATGCCATTGATTATTTTTCTCACAATTTGCTCCTCTTCAATATCCTCTCCTGTGCTTTCCAATTGGTCAGCCACATCTTTGACTTTGGTCACATACTCTGAAGCACTTTGCTTGGGTTGCTTCCTTTGAGTGGTAAACTCAATCCACAATTGATTTTTTCTAGCTCTTGTATTGGAAGAAAAGTATGAAAACAATGTATCTCAAGTCCCTTGGGATTTTTTACAATTCCTATTATGTGGAAGAAGGAAGTCAGAGATAGAGTTAAATAGATATGACCTTTCTAAAGCATCTTTGTCACACCATGAGTTGATTCTTTCATGCTCCTCTCTTGTAGGTTGTCCTTTGCTTCTGAAAATGGGCATTTCCTCATCTCCTGATATGTATCCATAGAGACTCCTTCCTTGTAGATATGTCTTCATCCTCAAGTACCATGCTTGATAATTGTTCCTTTCCAATTTATCAATAAAAGAAGGGAAACCATCTCCCATTTTACCTCAACTTGCTCTGATACCACTTTTGGAAGAGATGGATGGATACCTCTAGGAAGTGAGGTGGTACTGCCAAAACCTGCTTTGTACCTATGCTATTTCACTCCGGGGTTATGTAGTAGGACGTCTTAGCTTGAAAATAAGACCAAATAAAAGGTTATGTACTTTTGAGATGATGCTTCAAAAAATTGAATCAAAACAGATAACTCTGCAACTAGCTAGTGACCAAAAACTCACTATTTTGGTCTTGACACCTCCTAGATGTTTTGCTCAGTGCTTGCAGTAAAATAGCAATTAAGAAAATTCATTTTGGGGGAATAAAATTAGCTTAGAGAGCTAATGATTCCAAGTGAAATCACCTAAAATGATGCACCATGTACTGAGCAATCAATTTAACAATCAATAGCTTACCCCCGACTTTTTAGGGAATGTGTAGAGAATGACCATAGACCACTTAGATGGAGATGTCTCCAAATTGGCTGAACAAAATGCCTTAAAAATTTGATGACTTGAATTAGACTTCGAGCTGATTCCAAAAAGCTATAGAACATTAAAAATGATTGAGAGAGCACTGAGATATGAGCATTCAAAGTACACTATTCTGAGGGAACATAGCAGAGATGAAGACAGATGTGATCAATAATGTAATGTATTATAGAAAAATGTTGTACATGATCATTGGCATAGTAATGAAGCCCAATGATAGTGATATAAGTGAGATAAGATGTAAGCTACTTAGTCTCTACAAACGATAATCAATAAGCTCAAGAATGGGGGCTCTAAGGCTGAGAGATTGCAAAGCTGTTATTACCTCCAAGTTTGAATTTGAATTCAATCTTGGCTTTACCTAAAATTTCTCCTCCAATTTAGGATATATTGTCCCATTAAAAATCTCATAGCTATTATGCTTCCTACCTCCACGAGATGTGTGGATTTACGAGATTCTCTTCAAAACAACTTTTACAAATGGTAATTGGCCAAATATTACAAGCCAAAGATCACATGCTTCATGAAGTGATTGTACATATTTTGTTTGAAGCCTAGCCAAGTGTGATGGCTTGTGTACTTGCTGAAAGAACTTGGAGAAGCTTGTAGAAGGTAGAAAAGTGTGTTTCAAAGTGATGAAGTTTGGTCTAGTCAATCGGCACAAGACCAGTGCTTGATCTTATGGAGACTCAAATAGACCTTATAGGCCTGCGATAAGTGCAAAGAAATGCACTATGTACTTTGGAGCATCAAGGACAAAGAGTTGATCCAAAACAGATAGGTTCGTGGGTCGACTAGCTCAAAAAACTTACTATCTATGGAAAAGACAATGAACTTCAAATGCCCATAGCAACCAGTGTGATTACAATTAGAAAAATCCTTTTATGGGATTGATACACATAGGGTTGAGTGTATATAATGCACAAAAGTATAAGGAATAAGAAAAATATGGTATAGGAATGAATAAGACATTCACCAGTGGTACTTCCTATTTTTCAAGAATATGCAAAGATTGACCCCGAGATAGAAAACCTATGATTTCTTCCAATATACTAAATCAAATGCTCTAAAATTTACAATAATAAAGTAGACACTAATACCTTTCCAATGAGCCATCTTGCACTCAATTTGAAGCTCTGTAGAGAGAGCAGCATCCTCTACAAGATTATTGTTGGTGAAGAAGATGATGCATAAAATTGAAGAAGCAAGACAATGATGGTCACAAGTGTATGTATATTGCTTCCATGTATTGTACAAGTGATTTCAAGTCTTTATATAGACTCTAGGAGTGTTCCAAGACTTCTACAAGTGGATTTTGAATTCAAATGAAGGTGGGAATGGTTGTTGGAGGGAATCAATTCACTTTCCTACAATCTAGGAAAAGTGAAGATCTAGTTTGATCTACTTTTAGGCGATTGATTGCTTGAATGCAACTAAACCACCAAAAATTCGTGGGATTTAGGCTCTATCTTTCTACTTTTACATGTGTAAATCTCAAGGCTTTTACAATGGTAAAAGATCCATGAAAAATCCTTTTTTAAAAAGAGAATAAGTGAGCATAAGAAAAAGAACTCTCCAGCGAATATTCTTTCGACGTGATAGCCTTTGATGTAGATCAAATTCACCTCAAGCATAATGTAAGCTTGATGTTCCAACAGCTCCCCCTCAAGCTAAAGTATGCTTGAGTCTTCATTCTCTGATAGGTTGAATACCTACCATAGCTTTGAATCTACAAAGCTTTATTCCATCAGGTGCCTTCGTCATCAGATCTGCTACTTTCTTTTTAGTTGGAACAAAAGAAATGTCAATCTCCTTTGCCATGAGCTTCTCCCTGATGAAGTGGTAATGTACCTCTATGTGTTTGGTTCTTGCATGGAAAATAGGGTTTGCCGCTAGATGCATGGAACTTACATTATCTCCAAATATGACAGGTTAAGAACTCACAAGTCCCAAATTTGTATACAATGCCTTTAACCATATTGCCTCTTGAGTTGCTATGGTCAATCCTATGTACTCTGCTTCAATCAAGGATAAAGCAATTGTAGGTTGCGTCTTGGAACTCCATGACACTAGCTTTGAACCTGCAAATGCTAAGTAACCAAAAGTACTTATTCTATCATCCTTAGCTCCTACCAATCTACATCTGAATAGATTTTGATATCCAAATCTAAAGAGTAAGGATAGAATATACCTTCGTTGATTGTACCTTTGAGATACTTAAGTACTCTCTTAGCTGCATCCATGTGTGGTCTTCTTGGCGAGTGCATGAACTGACTAAGCACTCCCACACTATATGAGATATCTGCCTTTGTATGATAGCATATATCAAGCTACCTACCAAGCTTTGATACTTTTTAATGTCTTCAATTTTCTCACCTTCATAAACACTAATTTTATTATTCATCTCCAAAGGTGTACCTGCAGGTTTAGTGTTCTCCATTTTGAACTTGAGAAGTAGATCCTGAATGTATCTTCTTTGAGTCAAATACATTCCTTCATCTATGTATATCACCTACATACCTAGGAAATATGTGAGCTCACCTTGATTTTGAACTCCTCTTGCATATGTCTCTCGATCCTTTGAATGATATTTAGATCATCACCTATCACAATAATATCATCTACATATACACATAGATAGATAACCTCAACGTGATACCTTTTGATGAATAGAGAAGGATCTGAGTTGCTTGCTTTGAACCCTTGATCTTGAAGATATGTAACCAACCTGTAATTCCAAGCTCTAGGAGCTTGTTTCAACCCATATAATGCTTTCTTAAGTTTGCAAACATAAGATGGATGATTAGGGTTTTCAAAACCTGATGGTTGTGACGTCTATACCTCTTCACTTATCCAACCATTTAAGAATGCATTTTTCACATCAAGTTGGAGGAGTCTCCAATTCCTTGAAGCAGCTACACTTATCAATGTTCTGATTGTAATCATCTTTGACACTGGTGAGAATGTTTCCTCATATTCTATACCATGAGTTTGAGAGCATCCTTTGGCAACTAATCTTGCATTTGTACCTACAAACTGATCCATCTGAATTTGTTTTAACTTTATATACCCATCTGCAACCAATTACCTTTTGATTCGATGACATTGGCATCAAATCCCAAGTGTCCATCTCTTTCAATGCATCTATTTCCTCTTTCATGGCCTTTTCCCAATTAGGGTTTCCCTTTGCTTCTTCATGCGTTGAGGGTTCCTCTAAAATAGAGTCCTTTGCCAAGTAGATTGAATGCTTTGTAACAAATGTGGAATCATATCCATACCTTTTTGGTTGTTTCTTCTCTCACTGATCTTATAGGTGCTTGTTTGGATCATTCTCCAACCTCTTGCATCTTTGTTTTGCCTCTTGACTTCCATAGCTTGTAATCCTTTTCTCTTTCATCTTGGTCATTGTCTGTATCACTTCTTGAATCATGGACGTGTGTATCATGCTTGCTTCCTAATTGATGAGAATCAGAATCAAGATCATATGGTAGAGCTACCTTCTGTTTATCTTCATCATACCAAGATCTGTGTTCTTCAAACACAACATCTCTACTTGTAGTTAATTGCTTGGTTGAAGGATTATAGAACCTGTAACCCATCTGAGTTGAATCATATCCAATAAACACTACCTTTGTTGCCCTTTCATCTAGCTTACCTCTTATTTGTGATGGTACAGAAGTGATTTGGATGGTAGTCTATTGGCAAGGTACACAACAGTTGAAATAGCTTCTGCTTAGATAATGTGGCAACTTCTTCTCTTCAAGCATTGTTTGGGCTGATCCACCCAATGTTTTGTTTCTCCTCTCTGCAATTCCATTTAGTTGAGGAGAGTACCTGGTAGTCACTTCCCTTTTGATACCTTTGTCCTACAAGAACTCATCAAACTCTTTGGAGAAGTATTATCCCCCTCCATCAGATCTGAGCTTCTTGAGTGATCTACCTGTATGATTCTCCACATGTGCTAGATACTTCTTGAAGCACTCAAACACTTCATTCTTACTCTTGATAAAGTAAAGAATAGTCCATCTACTATGGTCGTCAATAAATGAGACATAATACCTTGATCCTGCCAATGAAGGTTCTTGACTTGGTCCCCATACGTCTGTATGTACTAAGTCCAATAAGTTGTTGTGGATGTAGCCTTTGTGGTTGAATGGTTGTGTTTGTGCCTTTCCAATCTGACATGCATCACACCTGTTGATCATGTGTTTCTTTGATATGTTTGGCAGTCCTAGAGCACTTTGATCCCTGCATATATCCTTCAAGGTTCTTTCATTCACATGAGCAATTCTCTCATGCCACACTGACACCCAAAAGTGAATAGAGCTATGTTCTTGGTTTCTCCTACTTCAAAAGTAAAGAGCCTACCATGATTCTCACCTCTGGCTATCTTCTTGAAGCCTTGACATGGATCTTCCACAAAAGCTCCATGTTGGGTGAACCTAACTTGCAAGCCTTTTTCAACAATTTGGCCTACACTTATTAGGTTTTTAGTGATAGTGGGTACATAGAGAACCTTACTCACAATGTTTTTATGCCATTGGAAGCTTTGACATTACCAATCTTCTCAACATTGTGCTTTGTGTCATCCCCTATTTGCACTTCATGTCTATGCTTTGGACTTTCCAAATCAGATAGAAGAGCAATGTTGCCTGCAACATGATTCAAACATCCTAAATCTATGTAGAGCAAATGATCATCTTCTTTACCTTCTTTGTGGCTTACATCCATGAGAAGCAATGAGTCTTCATGTGGTTGATCTTCTGAATAATTGTTGTAGTCCCTTCTATTATAATCTCTATTGTTATTGTTGAAGTTGTGTCCACTGCGAAGAGAGATGGTGGATGCAATCCAAAGATGAGTTGGTGCTGCTACAACCAGCTTCACACCAGCCAACTGAGACTTCAGAGATGATTAGAAGACCCTTTGAGCTTCCTAAATCCACCAAAATATCAGCCAAGTACTTTGGAACATGTATCCCAAAAGTTTAAGTCAAGACAGACAAGTTGCGAAATGACTAGCTCCCAAAACTTGCTATTTTTGGACATACACCTGCTGGAAAAATTGAACAGTGCTCTGAACCTGGTAAGAGTTAGAAAAATTCCTTTTGGGCATAGCAAATAGACTTAGCAAGCTTTCGAATCCAAGTTAAAACACTTCAAATGATGGACTGAGCACTGAGAACAAGTTTCATCAATTTCTTGAACATGCCCACCATTCTCGGGGCTCTGCAGAGATAGACCAGTGAAAAGCAGTAAATTGCAGATATCTTCAAAACTATTAATCCAGTGACCTTGAAAATTTATAGGTAGAAAGTAGACAGTATGAGCTATCCAATGCAAGTTAAATCACTAAAATAGATTCAGTAGAACTCGAGATATGACCTTCTGAAGGTACTACTCTGAATGAGTATAGCAGAGAACAAAACACAGAAGTAGATGATAATAAATGTATAGATTCACATATGATTACAACCACATTGGCAATGAATCTTTGCACAATGGGAGTAGAATGATAGAGCTAGGGAGTAAGCTCTTCAATCTCTACAAAATGACATGAAGTGGTCACGTACAAGGCTTGCTAATCGCCTCTTCCTTCTTGCTCCTTTTATAGCTATTCTTGGAGGGAGTTTTGAATTCGAATTCGAATGGCTCCACCTAAAAGTGATCCCCAAAGTTAGGAGATATTCCCTCAGCTCAAAAATTCGTGATTTTGGTAGTTAGAGCCATGAATTTGCTTTTACATCATGCATGAGGTAAGCCATTCTTTTCCTTTTTTCTTTTTCCATTTACAAGAGATAAAAATGAACTCTTTTACAAGAGGTGTTCACATGACTACTCATGTGACTTACAAATGAGGATAATATCAAGCATATCAAGCATGTAGGCTTGGGCAAAATGCACCAACAGCTCCCCCTCAAGCCTAACATGCTTGGCCTTCAAATAAGTCTTCAATTGTCCTTGATTTCTTGCAAGCCAATCATCAACTTGAATCTACTTAACTTCGTACCATCAAGAGCTTTCGTCAACATGTCTGCACATTGCATATTTGTAGAGACATAGGATAGTTGAATATCCTTTCTCAATAGCTTCTCCCTTACATAATGGTAGTGGACTTCAATATGCTTGGTTCTAGCATGGTATACCGGATTAGCTCCTAGATGTAGTGAGCTTGTGTTGTCACCAAAAATATGAGGTGTTGAAGAATGAAGTCCAAGATCTGTGTACAAAGACTTTAACCACATGATTTCTTGAGTTGCATTAGCCAAACCTCTATATTCAGCTTTGGTAGAAGATAATGCCACGGTTGGTTGCTTCTTCGATGACCAAGAAATGATTTTTGAACCGGCCCAATCTGCATCTGAGTAGACCTTTAGCTCAATATCTGAAGTAAATGAATAAAACAAACCTTCATTCATGGTCCCCTTTAGGTACTTGAGGACTCTCTTGGCCGCTTCCATATGTGGTCTTCTCGGCTTATGCATAAACTGACTCAATATGATAACACTATAGCATATATCCACCCTTGTGAGTGTTGCATAGTTCAAACTTCCAACCAAGCTTTGATAGCTTGTGATGTCTTCAATTGGCTCTCCTTCATAAGCACTAAGCTTATGATTTTGCTCCATAGGTGTACCTGCACACTTGGTATTTTCCATCTTGAACTTGACGAGCATGTCATGGACATACTTCCTTTGTGTGATGTATATACCTGAATCTGTATAGATCAACTCCAATCCAAGAAAATAAGTGAGTGGTCCGAGGTCACCTATTTTGAACTCCTCCTTCATTTGACTCTTTACCCGTTTGATTCCTTCAAGATCATTGCCTGTGATAATAATATCATCAACATACACACATAAATAGATCACTTCAGATCCATTCCTCTTTATGAACAAAGAGGTATCGGCCTTGCTAGCTTTGAATCCTTGGTCCTGCAAATAAGTCACCAATCTAAAATTCCAAGATCTTGGAGCTTGCTTCAATCCATACAAAGCTTTCTTTAGTTTGCATACATAGTTAGGATGATGTGCATCCTCATATCCAGGAGGTTGTGCCATATACACTTCCTCAGAAATCCATCCATTCAAGAAAGCATTCTTTACATCAAGTTGATAAAGATTCCAATTTCTAGATGCAGCAAGACTAATGAGAACCCTAATTGTAGGCATTTTTGCAACAGGAGAGAAAGTCTCCTCATAATCAATACCATGGGTTTGAGCAAACCCTTTAGCAACTAACCTTGCTTTGTGTCTATTTATACTTCCATCTGGATTCCTCTTGATTTTGTATATCCATCGAGATCCAATTACCTTCATAGATGGCTTGTTAGGTACAAGCTCCCAGGTGTCATTCTCCTTCAAGGCTTCCATTTCTTCATCCATTGCATCTCTCCAAGATTTCTTGCTTTGTGCTTCTTCGAATGTGGTAGGTTCTTCATTGGTTGAATCCTTTGCAATGTAGATTGAGTGCTTCGTGACCAAAGAAGTATCATAACCAAACCTCTCTAGTTTCTTCTTCTCCCTCGAAGACCTTCTAAGTGGTTGATGTGAGCTCTCGGGTCCATATGTAGCATCCTGCATCTTTGCTTTACCTTTGTTCTTCCATAGCTTCAGTCTTTCCAAGTCTTCTAGGTCAATCTCCAAATCACTTTCTTCAATCTGCTTTGGCTCCTTTGGTTGACGTGATGGAAAATCTTCATCCAAGTCATATGGCTTCCTGTCATCATCAAACCATGATTTGTTTTCATCAAAAATTACATCTCTACTCACAGAAAATCCTTTATTGGTTGGATGGTACAATCTATATCCTTTTTGGTTTTGGTCATAACCAATAAATACGCACTTCTCTGCCTTGGGATCCAATTTCCCTCTTACTTGAGAAGGAATGTGAGCATAGGCTAAGCATCCAAAGATTTTGCAATGCTCTAGACTAGGTCTTCTTCCATTCCACACTTCATATGGAGTGGTTCCATCTAGTGACTTAGATGGAAGTCTATTTATGAGATATGTGGCTGTCGACACAGCCTCTGCCCATAGGTAGTTTGGCAATCCCTTTTCGTTGAGCATGGACCTTGCTGCTTCAACAATAGCTCTGTTCCTCCTCTCTGCTACACCATTGAGTTCGGGTGTATACCTTGTAGTGACTTCCCTTTTAATGCCTCTTTCATGCAAGAAGGCATCAAATTCAAAACAGAAGTATTCTCCTCCACCATCTGATCTGAGTCATTTCAAAGTCCTACCTGTTTGGTTTTCAACAAGAGCAATATACTTCTTAAAGCAATTAAACACTTCATCCTTGTGCTTCATGAAAAACAGAATGGTCCACCTGCTACAATCATCTATGAAAGACACATAATATCTTGAGCCTGATATAGATGGCTCCTTACTTGGACCCCACACATCCGTATGCACTAGATCCAAAGGATTTTGATACATATATCCTTTCTTATTGAAAGGTTGTCTATGAGCCTTGCCGAGTTGACAAGCTTCACATTTATAAATCATGTGTTGCCTTGTGATATTAGGCAAACCAAGTACACTTTGGTCCCTGCAAATCTGTTTGAGTGTCCTCTCACCAATGTGAGCAAGCCTTTTGTGCCATATCTCCAACTCTGTTAGAGTTTGAGATCCATAGCTAAACAAAGCTATGTTCTTTGTATCTTCCACTTCAAAAGTGAAAAGCCTTCCTGTCTTTTCTCCTTTGGCAATCCTTCGAAAGCCTTGCCTTGGGTCTTCAACATATGCTCCAAATCGATTGAATCTAACCTGCAATCCTTTTTCAAAAAATCTGTCCAACACTTATTAAATTTTTGGTAATCGTAGGGACATACAAGACTTTGCTTAAGAGGTTCATATTCCCATCTGATGTCTTCACATTACCTATCTTCTCCACTGAGTGCTTTGTGTCATCTGCTATCTGCACTTCATGCTTGTTATGAGGATCTTCCAAATCAGAAAGTAAAGCCACATTTCCTGCTACATGGTTCGAGCATCCCGAATCAATGTAAAATATGTGATCATCATCCTTACCCTTCTTCGCTGATAGATTCATAATCACTAATGAATCTTCTTGACTTTGGTCCTCTGCATAGTTATTGTAATCTCTTCTTCCTCTATGGCCACTTTGATAGTTGTTGTTGTTGTAATTGTTGTTGTAGTAGTTGTTGTTGTTGTAGCCTCCATTGTATCTACCTCTATTTGATCCATAGCCACCTCTATTGAATCCTCTTCCTCTTGAGTTCCTCAGGTTCCTGAAACATTCTACAGTAGTATGGTTAGATAAGACACATATGTTGCAAGGTTGAGATGATTGGAATCTCCCCCTGCCTTGCTTTCCACCTCTGCCTCTTCCTCTAGCTCTTCCTCTACCTGCAAAGTTTGCTTGGAAAGAGCTTCCTTCATCTTCATTCTTCCTATTCTTTGACTTCTCCTTGACCTTAGCTTTATCAGAATATTTAAGGCAGAAGTTTGATTACCTCTTGAGGACTCACCACCTTTGCTAATCTTTGCTTCATGAGTGAAGAGTTGGCCCATGAGTGTGTTGAGGTCGGGTACATGCATATCCATGTATAAATCCATGGCTGTTGTGAATGACTCCCACTTGTCGTCTGCTTTGATTCCATTCATGATTTGTCTTATGATTTGCTCCTCTTCAATTACCTCTCCAATGCTTCCAAGTTGGTTGGAAATCTCCTTCATCTTTGTGACATAATCAGTCACATTTTGCTTTGGGCTTTTCTTCATTGTTGTGAACTCCATCCACAATTGGTTCTTCCTTGCTCGAGTGTTGGAAGAGAAGAAAGAAGCAAGTGCATTCCAAGTCTCTCTTGATGTCTTGCATCCCTTGAAATGAGGTAAAAGAAAATCAGAGATTGAGTTTAGAATATAGGACCTTGCGAGTGCATCCTTCGAACACCAATTCGAAAGTCCTTCCACTTCTTCATGTGATGGTTGCCCTTTGTTCCTCATGGTTGGCATTGCTTCATCTCCGGATATGAATCCATATAGATTCCTCCCTTGAAGGTAAGCCTCCATCCTTAGAGACCATGCCGGGTAGTTGTTTCGATCCAATTTGTCAATTGTTGATGGAAATCCATCTCCCATGTTGCTTGACTATGCTCTGATACCACTGTGAAGAGAGATGGTGGATGCAATCCAAAGATGAGTTGGTGCTGCTACAACCAGCTTCACACCAGCCAAACTGAGACTTCAGAGATGATTAGAAGACCCTTTGAGCTTCCTAAATCCACCAAAATATCAGCCAAGTACTTTGGAACATGTATCCCAAAAGTTTAAGTCAAGACAGACAAGTTGCGAAATGACTAGCTCCCAAAACTTGCTATTTTTGGACATACACCTGCTGGAAAAAATGAATAGTGCTCTCAACCTGGTAGGAGTTAGAAAAATTCCTTTTGGGCATAGCAAATAGACTTAGCAAGCTTCCCAATCCAAGTTAAAACACTTCAAATGATGGACTGAACACTGAGAACAAGTTTCATCAATTTCTTGAACATGCCCACCATTCTCGGGGCTCTGCAGAGATAGACCAATGAAACGCAGAAAATTGCAGATATCTTCAAAACTATTAATCCAATGACCTTGAAAATTTATAGGTAGAAAGTAGACAGTATGAGCTATCCAACGCAAGTTAAATCACTGAAATAGATTCAGTAGAACTCGAGATATGACCTTCTGAAGGTACTGCTCTGAGTGAGTATAGCAGAGAACAAAACACAGAAGTAGATGATAATAAATGTATAGATTCACATATGATTACAACCACATTGGCAATGAATCTTTGCACAATGGGAGTAGAATGATAGAGCTATGGAGTAAGCTCTTCAATCTCTACAAAATGACATAAAGTGGTCACGTACAAGGCTTGCTAATCGCCTCTTCCTTCTTGCTCCTTTTATAGCTATTGTTGGAGGGAGTTTTGAATTCGAATTCGAATGACTCCACCTAAAAGTGATCCCCAAAGTTAGGAGATATTCCCTCAGCTCAAAAATTCGTGATTTTGGTAGTTAGAGCCACGAATTTGCTTTTACATCATGCATGAGGTAAGCCATTCTTTTCCTTTTTTCTTTTTCCATTTACAAGAGATAAAAATGAACTCTTTTACAAGAGGTGTTCACATGACTACTCATGTGACTTACAAATGAGGATAATATCAAGCATATCAAGCATGTAGGCTTGGGCAAAATGCACCAACATCCACCTCTACTCTATTGCTGACATATCCACCTCTTCCACTTCCTTTTTGGGTATTCCCATTGAACCAACAATTCTGAGTGGTGTGGTTGGTCTTATCACATATGGCACAAGATTGAACATTCTGACCTTTGGCTTTGTCTTGCTTTGGTCCTTTCTTTTCCCTTTCCACTTGCTTTTGCTTGCGAAGTTGGCTTGGGAAGTCTCTTCTTCATCTTCTTCCTTCTTCTTGTCTTTCTCCTTCTTATCCTTTTTATCTGTATATAGAGGACTAGTTGAATTACCATGATAGGAGTTACCTTCCTTTATGCAATTGTTGGCCTCTTGATTGAAGAGTTGTCCAAGAAAGATGTTGAAGTCTGGAGTTTGCACATCCATGATGAGATCATAAGCCGTCATGAAGGATTGCCATTGTTTATCACTTCAAATGTCGTTGAGAATTTGCCTCATGATAGCCTCTTCTTCAATCAGCTCTCCAATGGATGCTAACTGATCTGCAACCTCCTTGACCTTGGTAACAAACTCTGTGATAGTTTGTTTAGGTGTCTTCTTCATTTGGTTGACTTCATTCCAAAGATGATTCTTTCTTGCTTTGGTACTAGCAAAAAAGAAAGTCTTGAGGGCATCCCAAGTCTCTTGAGACGTCTTGCATCCTCTAATATGTGGTAATTGAAAGTCAAAGATAGATTTTAGTATGTACAACCTTGCTTGAGCATCCCTTGCGCACCAAACTGTGAGCTTATCTGTCTCCTCTTGTGTAGGTCCTCCTTTGGATCTTGGAATAGGCATAACTTTATCACCTGCTACAATTCCATAAAGATTTCTACCTTGCAAATAGGCCTCCATTCTAATTTTCCAAGCCACGTAATTGTGTCGATCAAGATTCTCAATTTTTGAGGGAAAGCCATCACCCTTCTTGATCTAGCTCTGATACCACTGAAAGAACTTGGAGAAGCTTGTAGAATGTAAAAAGTGCATTTCGAAGCGACAAAGTTTGGTCTAGCCAACCGGCACAAGACCAGCCCTTGAGCTTATGGAGACTCAAATAGACCTTATACGCATGCGATAAGTGCAAATAAATGCACTATGTACTTTGGAGCATCAAGGAGAAAGAGTCGATACAAAACAAATAGGTTCGCGGGTCAACCACCTCAAAAAACTTACTATCTATGGAAAAGGCAATGAACTTCAAATGCCCATAGCAACCCAAGCAAAATATGCTATAGGAATGAATCAAACATTCACCGGTGGTACTTCCTATTTTTCAAGAATATGCAGAGATTGACCCCGAGAAAGAAACACTGCGATTTCTCCCAATCTACTGAACCAAATGCTATGAAAATTTAGAGTCAAAAACTAGACAATTTACCTTTCCAATGAGTCATCTTGCACTCAATTTGGATCTCTCCACAGAGAGCAGTAGCCTCTGCAAGATTATGGTTGGCAAAGAAGATGATGCATAAAATTGAAGAAGCATGACAATGATGGTCACAAGTGTATGTATATTGCTTCCATGTATTGTACAAGTGATTTCAAGTCTTTATATAGACTCTAGGAGTGTTCCAAAACTTCTACAAGTGGATTTTCAATTCAAATGAAGGTGGGAATGGTTGTTGAAGGGAATCAATTCACTTTCCTACAATCTAGGAAAAGTGAAGATCTAGTTTGATCTACTTTAGGTGATTGATTGCTTGATTGAATGCAACTAAAACACCACAAAATCCTGTGATTTAGGCTCTATCTTTCTACTTTTACATGTGTAAATCTCAAGGCTTTTACAATGGTAAAAGATCCATGAAAAATCATTTTTAAACAATACAATAAGTGAGCATAAGAAAAAGAACTCTCCAACGGATATTCTTTCGACACGATAGCCTTTGATGTAGATCAAATCTACCTCAAGCATAATGTATGCTTGATGTTCCAACACTTGCACCGACACATAAGTAGCATATGCTTGGCTCAAAATTCGGTGTTCCATGCAAGGTCAAAGCATATAGAAGTGCATTACCACTTTATTAGAGAGAAGATCATGTCAAAGGATGTCAATGTGGAGCATGTCAATACAAAGGACCAATATGCAGATATGTTTACCAAAGCATTGGATGGAGTAAAGCTACAAAACTTCAAGGCACGCATTGGAATGAAAGACCTAGGCATTGAGACTTGAGGGGGTCTCAATCATGCAAAAGGGCTCAACCACGAGTTTTGCAAGTGGGCCAATCAAAAGGAAGGACCAAAGTCATAGAATAAAGTTAGGAGCTCCACCAAACTCAATCAAATTCAAATTTCATCAAATCAGCCACCAAAAAGTGCACCTACAGTGATTGATGGGTGGTTAGCTAGATTGTACGAAAAGTAAAACTCTGTATAAGCATCATCCCACCTTTGTTTCTAGAGTTGTATGTATTCCATGAGTTTCCCACTTATTTTAGTGAAGTCATAAACTCCAGCAAGCATCCCCCTTGCTTGCTTACCTCATTTTCTCATGACTTCGCTCCTCTCTATCTAGAGGTGTGTTAAAAGTGCGCTTTCCGTCACAAACACTTTTAAGTTCTTTTTGGGTTCTTGGGGATGGTAGGGGTTTGATAAATTAGAGGCCCTGTATCTTATTTTCCCATTAACTTATCAAGTAAGCAGTACGTTACGATCTAGTATCGAATTCTCTGTACAGGTTTACTATTCATACTTTGGTTAAACTTTTTCACAGTAGGTAACACCGGAATTAATAATTACCGCCGCACAGACTTAATATCGCCACAAACATTACTGTGTTAATCATAAATTAATGTAACTTAACAAAGTAAGAGTCACAGTACTCAGAATTTAAGAACGCTGCACTATGACGTCTCCACAGGTCGCAAATCGCCCACACAGACAGTCTGGCGATCCCGTCTCCTCGCTACCGGAGAGCCACCATAATGTCTTTTCATTAATTGATAAAAAGGGTACAAAACTTCGCTACAACCTTTCGGTACGTGCGGTATAGGAAAATATAAATTACATAATGCCAATTCGGCGACCTTACACTAGCACGCACAGTGGACTTGAACCTGCAACGGAAACAAAATCAAGGCTCATCTACGATGCCTTGGATATACATGGTTCTAGCTAATTTGAAGGTTCTAGAAATCTTCTGTTTTAGCGAATCTAACATCAGTTTGAGTGTCTCTGGCTCTACCAGCTGTGCATCAGTTCGAACTCAACTGGTTGCAATGACTTGACTCATCAAAATTTCAGTCTGAGTCTGCAAAAATGCCTCTTGCAAATAAAAACCATTGGCAAGAGCTGCGTCTCGGTGCAATCTCATTTCAGCAATTTGATTATCAATTCTCGATAAGCGCTCTGCTTGAAAACTTAGCTGCTTTTCTCTGCTCTTCAGCTCCTGAGCTTGATATTGAATGGTCTGGTAATACGCATCTCTTTCCCTCTGAATCCCTACTATCTCCTTCTGAAGTTGAATTGTAAGAATTGTCTTGGCTTTAAGAGCAGAATTTGCCTGAAACAAGTCGGCAGTGGCGGTTTGAAGTTCTGCATTAGCCTGCTTAGCTAAATCAGCCATCCCTTGTCCTCTCTGCACGACTTCATCAAGTTGTACTCGAGTTTCCTCCAGCAAATTTCCAATTGCCACTCTAGGGTCTTCTTTATCCTGTACTAACTGTTTTAACTGATGGATCTCTTCATCTCGAGCATTTAACAAAACATCCTTGGATTTTAATTCGGCCAATGCTGCATTGCGCTGAGCAATAACTATATCTTGTTCTGCAAGCCTAGCTTGAAGCTACTGAAGTTGCATCTGCAAAGTATGGTTTTCTGCTTTAACAGCATCTGCTTCCTCCTGTAGTGGGGCAATATCAGCTTCGAGAACATCAACCTTATGCTGCAACTCCTGTATGATATTGTCAGTGGCCATCTTCAGTTTCATTAGTAACTGCTACGAGAATTGGATCAACAATTGACCCATCAATTCAAGTTCATGAAACATTGGAATCGGAAGAGGAAGAGGAGAAAGTGGTTGGGATGAAGAGGCTGATAATAGATGAGGGGAAGGTGGTGGAGAGTAATTAGGAGAAGATGATGAAGTAGCGGGTGCTTCAGGAACAATAGGCACCATAGGTACAATGGGCTCGACCGGGGTCATTGGTGGAGGAGTGGGTATAAGAGTGTTGGGCACCAACACTATTCCGGTGGTCTGCTGCTTTGTCGTGTCAGGTCTGGCAATCACAACATCAACCTGAGCAATCACTTCATTGAGAATCTCAGCAACAATGGCTGGCACATCATCGTGATTCTGTTGCTGAGACTTCTCTCGAGAAGAAACTTCTTCAGAGTCGGTGGTGGAAGCACTTTGTTCCAGCTGCTTATCCGGAGAAGAAGGACCAGAAGACTCCACGTGAATTGAAGTAGCAGTATTGTGGAAGACCTCTTCTTCATGTCCAACGTTGGATCCTTCCACCTGGCTCTCAGACGGACTTATACGATGACGTTTTCAGCGAAGAAGTTGAAAGAGATCTTTATCCTCATCCTCTGCGTCCTCGAGCACTTGAACAGAGTCTTCATGGAACAAGATAGGAGCGTTTGGGGGTGGTTGTGCAGCTTGGAGTACCGGAAAAAGAAAGGTAAGGATATGGGGTAAACGAGAGCGCAGAAGATCACCCTTATTAACGTGTTTAGTAACCGTAACACATTCACGGTGAATGCGCCAGAAATAGAAAGATGCAAAATTGACAGACTCATGAGAAGCCATGTCAATCATCGAGTAAAAGGGACGCAAAATCCCATAGGTACGTTTTTGCAAATTCAAGATAGCAACTAAAAATTGCAATGCGGTACGTTCCGGATCAGGACAACACAGATTGGCGTACTCATTAGATGAGTGCTGTGGGAATAAATTGGTCATGGTAGCTACCGGAAGGAGAGGACCATTTTCCAATCCTTCCATGGGAAGACAAAATGCTTCAGTAAACGAAGCTAGAGTAATAACGATGGGGGATGGTAAACAGGTTATCGGTCAACATTGCTCTGTAGCAGATGTGGCGGCAATGGCAGAAATAATCTGCGTGTAGAAAGGTTGAAACTCCACTGAATGCCAGGGCAATTCAGTGAAGTTCAAAAGGCCACGGATATGTAGATACTCACTCACTTCAGGAGTAAGTCCTTCACGGAAGGTAGCGACATTGGCTAGTGCTTCCATGACGCGCACGTGAAAGCACAAGAATACAGAGAACACAGAAAACACAGAACACAGAAACACACTGACACAATACGATTATCAGTAAAAGAATTAAGATTAAGTAGACACACGGCAACGTGAGGCGATCAAAAACCCTAATCATCGCGCGGTATTGAAATGATAACCTCCATAATTACGGCGTGCATGCATGAGCAGAATCAGTAACACAGGGCGGCGATTAATCATATTTAGGTATCAAAACGAGGAGAGTTACAGTCTATATTCAACCGAAATACAGTCATAAAAAGAAAATAAGCGACACGCAAAAAAACGAGGAACACGTCAACGGTGATCAGGCAGTTGGTGGTATGGGCGTAGCTTTGAACCATTAATTACTTTGGGAAGAGGAACTCCGATCAAGGTAGTCAACCGAAAAGTAGCTGGTCCCACTTGCTCACTAATCCGGTAAGGACTGAACCACCGTAATTTAAATTTCCCAGCAGCTCGATTTGCTTTAGCATTCTAGAATAACACAAGCTTGCCCACCATAAACACAAGAGTTTTGAGGAAACGATCATGGGTACGGGCTTGCCGCAACTGAACTTCTTGAAGAACTAGCAAACTTTCCCAACGATGTTCATCCAAGGCTCTGAGTGCTTCCAACCGAAATGGCAAAGAGTCTTCGGGCAACAATTTTTGAGTGAGGGCCACACGTAAGCTTGGCACTACAATCTCCATCCGCGTGATTGCTTCCAACCCATAAGCAAGCTTGAAAGGAGTCATTCCGGTTGCCACTTTGTATGTAGTCCGGTATGCCCATAAAACTGTGGGTAGTAACTGGTCCCAACGTTTTGGAGATTCCACGATCAATTTGTGAAGCGTAGTCAACAGAGTCTTATTGGTGCTTTCAGCCAATCCATTGGCATGGGGATAGCATGGTGAACTGAATTTATGCAGAATTTGAAAAGTGTGCGTCAGATGTCGCATTAAATTGTTGGAAAAATGTGTTCCTTGATTTGTAACAAGTTCCACAGGTAATCCATAACGTGGAAATACGTCCTTCATCATGCATTTTGCCACCGAAACAACTGTGGCTGATCGTAAAGCCCAAGCTTCCGCCCATCTGGTGGCATAATCCGTACAAGTCAGTATATATCGATTGTTGCTAAGGGTGGATGGTGGTGTGATTGGTCCAATAAAATCAAGACCCCACTTCTGAAAGGGTTCCAAAGGTAAGACAGGTTGCAGAAGAAAGAAGTGGCACTGTAATGGCTATCCAGACCCTTGATAAGTGTCACACCGCTGCACAAACTGAGTCACGTCTTTGTACATGGTAAGCCACCAAAGCCCACTTTGCAAAATTTTACGGTGAGTAAGATCTGCTGCAAAATGTCCACCTGAGGGTATTGAGTGAGACATAGTAATAACCGAGTCTACTTCATGTGGTGGGATACAGCAAAGTAAGACACCAGTATGATCCATGTAGTATAGCTGACCTACAATCAACCGGAATCAACAATTGTAAACTGCAATTTTTCGCCGCAGAGCAGGGGGAGTATGAGGAGGAAGACATCCGTCAGTTAGAAAAGTGAGTAGCGTATCATAGTAGGTAGGCGGCACAAGAGGTTCTGTAGATTCGGCGCGAGCTGGATCAGTAGCATAAATTGCTGGTGTAGTTTCATCAACCCCCACCGGAGCTTCACCGGAATCCAACTGAGATAGAAAATCTACCAAGGCATGTGCGGTGCCGGGTCGATGAATAACTTCATAGTCGAATTCTTGTAATAATAAAACCCATCGAGCCAAACAACCACCTAAATGTTGCTGCCGGACCAAATACACAAGCGCGGCATGATCCACATGGAAGGTGAATTTTCGGCCCAACAAATAATGCCGGAATTTCTTCACAGAGTACACCAACCCGAGACATTCTCTTTTGGTCACTGAATAGTTTCTTTCAGCAGGGGCTAATCGGCGACTTGCATAATAGACAGGCCGAAACCACTTGTCAGTTTGCTGCATTAAAACGCTTCCAATGGCTATGTCCGATGCATTGATAAAGACATGGAATGGGTGTTCCCAATCAGGAGGTTGCAAAATTGGAGCCTCCGTTAATAATCCTTTTAAACGATCAAATGCAGTCTGGCATTCTGGAGTCCATTCATACTGCCGTGGAGTACTAGTCATGAGCCGATTAAGTGGTGTTGCTAAATGAGCTAACCACCTGCCATGCCACCGGATTTGACCCAGGAAGCGCATAACTTCTTTCGGTGTTGTAGGGACTGGTGCCTGCAACATGGCTGCAACTTTATCCGGATCAACTTGTATGCTTTGCTCAGAGATAATATGGTCGAGTAGTTTGCCACAAGAGACCGCAAACACTGACTTTGTCGGATTCAAGCATAATCGGTATTTGCGACATTTTTGAAAGCAGCACCGTAAATGATGCAGGTGCGCCGCAATTTTCCCAAATAAGGAAAAGTCATTCAGATATACTTGCATAAAAGTAGTTAGGTAGGGTGAAAAGATTTCTTGCATACAGTGTTGAAACGTGCTCGGAGCATTCCTTAACCCAAACCACATTACCGTACAAGCATAAACACCCCAATTTGTGATGAAAGCTGTTTTCGGGATGTCTTGTTCTGCCATTCGCACCTGGTTATAACCATTGTAGCCGTCTAAAAAGGACTACATCTCATGCCCGGCCACTCTGTTCAGCATTGTGTTGAGAAAGGGGAGAGGAAATGGATCAGGTACCATGGCCGCATTCAGTTTTCGATAATCCACACAGATACGCAGCTGTTTATTTTTCTTCGGAATAATCACGATCCGAGATATCCATTCAGCATGCTCGATTGGTACAATGAATCCCACCTTCAATAACCGATCGAGTTCTGCTTTGACCTGTGCTGCATAATTGGGGTTCATTCGGTAACTGGATTGTTTAATTGGCTTCGCCTCTGGTTTGAGCACTACCCGATGTTGATAGATCTGTGGATCAAGACCTTTCATAACGCAATAGTCCCAAGCAAAAACATCAGAAAACTCATGCAAGAGTCGGATCAAATCTTCTTGAAATGCTTCAGACAATCCTATCTTAATCTTAACAGGTCGCGGATTAGCCTCATCACCCAAATTATATGTTACTAACTGATCTTCCAGGACATAAAATTGTCGAGGTTTCACCAGATCGTCAGTTGACTGTAAAAGTTGATGTAGGGTGGCTCCATCCATAGCAACACTATCATTTGCATCTGCCTCTCCGGTCACGGGAACAACTTTACACGCTGCCGGAATCCACTTGTCCGCTATTGATTGAAGACCTACAGTACCTAAAGAGATCAGATCTTTATTGTTCTTTAGAAACGCCTCTTCCTCGTCGTCAGATAAGCCATCCAACATGTGGACCGGCTCCGCTACATATGGTCTGGCATGAAGCTCGCAGGGCTGGATGGCATCCAGTTTAACAACATATTTACTTTGATCTTGAACGTTTAGGTGAGACACGATTGAGAGCTGCAGAAGGAATCTATGCAGCCAAGAAGAGGCAAAAGGCATATTTTGATACACATGTGAAGGATAAAGGCTTGAAGGCAGGAGACCTAGTCCTAGTCTACACATTGAAGCAACATGCACGAAAATTGGAGAAAAGAAGCTATGGACCTATGATAATCAATAGGATCTCTACAAGTGGAGCAGTACAACTAGCCACTCTAGAAGGTGACATACTACCAAGTTACATAAGCGGATGCAGAGTCAAGCTATATCAAGAACCACTAACCGAAGAAATGCTTAATCGACTCACTACTGCAAAAAAACGTAAGGAAGAGGAAAAGCGAATTCGTGAAGAAGCACAGGTCTAAGCTTTAGAACGTATTCGACGAATGAAACTGTGTAGCTCAGTGATGAGTAGCACCTCATTTAATGTCAATCCGGGAAGACGTGAGGATGGTATGATGACCTCGAGCAAGTGAAGGCACAAGTGCGTGAGTGCGAAGCACACTAACATGCACACACATACACACACACGTGCACACAAGGCAAGACAAAGAGTGAGAAGCAATGGAGTTCTTTAGATTACTTTCAAAAAGCTCATATAAGTTCAAATCAATTACAAGCTAACCTCAAAAATGAGCTCTCTAGCTCTATTTATAGTTTTTGGCTAGGTTTTGTCCTTGTCCAGACCTAGTGTCCGGCATAGTTAAAAATTAGGTTCTCTACCCTATTTGGAGGTTCAAACCGAGTCTAAAAAATGTGAAAACTGATAGGTAGGTACTTCTAAAGCTCCTCAAGCTCAAGGACTCCTTGGCTTGCACAAAATGGAGCTACAAAAATATGAAATGGTATTTACAATGGTTTTTAGTGATGAAAATCACTATTTTTGTAGGGATTTCTAGAAATCATATAATTCACAGTGGGAGGTCCTTGTGGGGGTGTTAGATAAACATAATTTAACCACTTTGCACAGCCTTTGATGTTCTTGACAACAATGGTAAACTCGGGCTAGGTGCGTCTGCGGAAGACTGGAACATAACAGGGATTGTATTTAATAAAGAGTGGCATGTTAGTCCAAGTACGAACCATCTCTGGATAGGTCTCAAGAAGACAGATCCTCCAGGTGGGTTGATGAATGGATCCTTTTTTAGCACTCTCTGGGATATCATCGGGCCCAAATTGTGTGGCGAAAGTTGGAGGTTTGCCACATCGACGTTGGATCTCCGCGTTGTAATCTGCCAGGAGTACACAGTAGGGCACATACTGATCGTCGTTGGTGCCGATCCATCTATGATGAGACATATTGCGGAAGTATTCTGACTTTATGATGGTGTGTTGGCAGCAGTCAGGGAACCGAAGGAGCCACAAGACGAAGAGTGTCAGAGCGAAGGGACAGCACAAGCAGACATGGCAGTCAAAGAAGATCTGGCAAATAGGCCAGTAATTTTTCTCATAAAGAAACAAGTATGAGCATTCACGCAAATCTAGCACTTAGGCAACCCTTTAACTTTTCAAAAACCCTTACACCAATTAAAAGTGATTCTCATCACTAAACACCATTGTAAATACCATTTCATATTTTTGTAGCTCCATTTTGTGCAAGCCAAGGAGTCCTTGAGCTTGAGGAGCTTTAGAAGTATCTACCTGCCAATTTTCGTAATTTTTAGATCTCGTTTGAGCCCTCAAATAAGCCCTGGAACCTAATTTTTAACTAGGCCGAACACTAGGTCTGAACAGGGCCAAAGCTAGTCAAAAACTATAAAAGGAGCTAGAGAGCTCATTTTTGGGGTTAGATTGTAATTGAAACAAACTTGTAAGAGCTTCTTGAAAAGTAATCTAAGAACTCCATTGATTCTCACTCTTTGTCTTGCCGTGTGTGCGCGTGTGTGTGTATGTGTGTGCATGTTTGTGTGCTTCCCACTCACACACTTGTGCCGCCACTTGCTCGAGGTCTTCATACCATCCTCACGTCTTCCCGGATTGACATTAAAGGAGGTGCTACTCATCACTGAGCTACACCAAATTTTGGCGCCGTTGCCGGGGATCGAGCTTTGAGGACGAGCGTGTGATGGTAAGACGTAGATTGGAGACGTTGGCGTTGTAGGTAATTTCTTTACTTTTTCTATTTTTCTCTTTCTTACCTCACCACCATCATCACCATCATCATCATCACCATCTTCCATCTCCATCTCCATCGTCGCAAAAATTTCAGTTTTTTGACTATATCCCCTTCTCCACCTCATTTCCCTCATTTCACTTGTGAGAGAGAGCGAGAGAGCGAAATTGCGTGTGCTGTTTTTGCATGTTTCTTGAGCTGTCTTGCAGGTACAGGTCACATCATCGTCCCCAGCACTCTGCGTAGGTACGGATTTCGAAGTAACTGTCTGTGTGTCACCGACTTCTGTCAATCGCGACCGACAGAAAAAACGCTCAAACCACTAAACAAAGTGCAAAACCATGATCTACAGGCCTAGAGCTTCCCAAAAATGTGTTTAGTTTTTTGAAATTCCTCAGATTTCTGTCAATCGCGATCGCTCTGTCAATCGCGACCGACAAACCACGACGGACAGATCTGTCAATCGTGATCGACACGTCAATCGCGATCGACAGCCCACGACGGCTCTGTCAATCGCGACTGACAGAGTCAACGATCGATTGACCACGACCGACGGACCATACGCGTGACACGTGTCAATCGCGATCGAGTCATCAATCGCGATCGACTCATCAATCGCGATCGACTCATCAATCGCGACCGACACAGTCAACGACTATTTGACCACGACGGACAGACCACGACTGCTCTGTCAATCGCGACCGACACAGTCAACGACTGTTTGACCACGACGGACAGACCACGACTGCTCTGTCAATCACGACCGACACAGTCAACGACTGTTTGACCACGACGGACAGACCCTCGCGACCGACCTGTCAATCGCGATCGACACGTCAATCGCGACTGACAGAGTCAACGACCCTTTGACCACGACTGATTGACTTTTCGTAACCCCTGTCAATCGCGACTGACCAGTCAATCGCGACTGACAGCCACGACGGACCTGTCAATCGCGATCGACACGTCGATCGCGACTGACCTGTCAATCGCGACCGACAGACTTTGCGAACACGTTAGAAGGGCAATTTAGGTCAAATTTTTAAGGTAAAAATAGTGGTCTAAATTTTGGCCAAGTGTGGGACAAACATTAGGGTGTAGCATTGCATTACGAGGGCACGACCCAAGTCACTCTAGAATTCCTGTTTGCCTGTTAACCTAGTTTAATCCTGTTTTAGCCCCAAAACCCTGAACTGGCATAACTTTCTCATACGAAATCCGTTTGCCGTGATTTTTGTTTTGTTGATAGGGTATTTTGAAGTTGACCATACCCAGGGGGAACAAAGTTCAGGGATCTCTAGAGTTGTGTCCAAAAAATCATAGTGCCAATTGGTGAAGTGTTACATGAATGAAAGTGAGTGGTTCTGTCTTTTGAATTTAAGTCTTGAGCTAACAGTGGGCCTTTTACAGGTCCTTTGAGAGCAGCGAAGGGCACGCAAGGCAAGAGTAAGTGCAAGCTTGGGAACACGCGTCCTGAGCACATCAGGGCAACACCACAAGGAAAAGGAACTCAAGGTTGGAAAACCCGCAACACCCTCTGTCAATTCTTAGTTTAGGCTAAGTGCGGGTAGTGTTAGAAGTAATTCCAGGCAACGATAGGCACGAGATAAATCAAAGACCATCTAAGAAAATCAAGTGCAAGTTAAGAGATAACCTGTGTGTGTGTGAACGACAACTTTAAAGGAAAAGAACCTAACGTGAAACGACCAAACTCAAATGCGAAATTAAACTCAAGTATTCCTAACGACGTGATATCAGACAAGAGTATAGACACGATAATCAACACAACAAGAACCAAGTGACCGATACAAAAGGACTCAGAAACGTGGTTGTACCTGGGAAAAATCGGGCTAATCAGTTAGGCATATGAACCTTAGATCAGGACGACACCTAGTAAGAGAGAGACAAAGCCATAGGTCTTCAGAGGCTAGTGTCAATCACGCCGCAAGGTCTTGGGCCCAGCAGTTGAGTCACCACTCGCATTACCCTAGCTCTGATACCAGTGAATCAAGGATGTCTCAAGGCATGGAAAGACCTACTGGAAGTTCAGGTGAGCCATACTTGTACAGGGTAGAAGGCCCTTACAAAACACAGTTGGAATACCTTAGGACCAACCGATTAGGTGCTAGCATCTATGAGGACGGCCTAGGAAGATCTGTAGTACAGATCAAGAATCCTGACCAATCCATAGGACTAGAGCACCCAGCTGTCAAGTTTGAAAACGGTGCATACCTGGACAAAGAAGGAACCATATACGTAGTCACCAGTCACCCAGACAGGACAGATGAATTTGGGAATGTAATCTCAGAAGCGGACTTAGGTGACTTAGAACAAGGAAACATGGGAGTAGAACCTAGAACACCCCGAGGCAAATCTGTTCTCACTAGGATTATCACACCTGAATGGGTTCCCCAAGACAACAAGTGCATAGATTTGCTTCTCAATCGAGAAACTGACGAAGCCTTTTGGAGGTATAAACCTGATGAGCCAACTGATATAGGATCAATCATGATCTATGAGTTTAAGGATCCTGATAGCCCAGGCAGAGTGACCTACTTAGATCACGCTTCGGAGAGGATCTTTGTGGTGACACAAAATGATAGGCATGCTTACACTTGGAAAGGTGAATTTGTTTTCCCCCAACCAAGATCGAATGTATCCTATGGTCACCCTGGAGCTGGAACATCCCAAGCTCATGGAATGCAAAGAGACAGAAGTAGAGATAGACCAGAAGTAAGCTTTGCCAACCCAATGGGAAGAGAGAGAACGAGGACGGAAACAAATAGAGTAGAACCTGAGATACTTAGAGCTGACAGGAATCAAAGAAACGCGGATGAGTTCCCTCTACCACGACCTAGAGAGCACACAAGGACTTTGAGACCGACTCAGCTAGTTAAGTCCATGAAGAACTACTTCGATGGCACTGGAGATCCATACGATCATGTGGCTGAGTTTAGGCAAGTCCTGAGAGCTGAACAAGTGGAGGATCTATTCACGTAGTACAATGCCTTTGGTCTGACCCTTAGGAACACTACCCTGACATGGTTTCAGCCACTAAATGAGAGGCAGTTCAGGAGCATAGACCAACTCCTAGAGGCTTTCATTATTGAATTCTCTAAGAGTGGCATAAGGCATAATACCTCCTCGCTGATTCACAGCTTCAAGCAAACCCCGCAAAAGACTGTAAGACTTGCGGGAAGGAGATTTAGGCAATATCTTGAAAGATGCCCTGTTTTAGAGTTACCCACACCAGCCAAGCAAGTAGCCTTATTCTTGGATGGACTACTAAGTACCAAACTAAGATCATATGTGTACTTGAAGGACCCTAGGACCATAGAAGAGTGTGTACGCATGTGTATTGACATTGAGGACAACCTAGGGGAGGAGTTAGAGCTTTCTAAGATATACAAAGATTCGGATAGTGCCTCTAGCATCTCTTCCACGCAATCCACATCAATCGAGGAACTTGCAGAGAAAGTAGCTCAGAAATTAGGGGTAACTAGTAAACAAATCCCAAGGTTTGCCCTTGTGAAAAGGTGCTACACTTGTGGTGGTGACCACATGGCGAATGTCTGCCCCATTATGGCTCAGCCCCAAGTAAATCCTAGTAGCCAGTACTGCACCATAGAATGGAGGTACACCAATCACACCGCACAAGATTGCCCCTACAATAAGCAAACAGTTAGGCAAACCTATCCTCAACCCTATCCACCACAGGGAAGATACCAGAACCAGTACCCTCCACAGCCATATGGCAGGCCACAACAAAATTATCAACCACAATATCAAAACCAACAAAGGCCTCAGCCTGTGCTAGCACAACAACCCCCAGCCCCAGCTAATGTGATTCCGGTAAAGTATGCGGTTGCAGAAGAAAACCTGAATAGAGCCATAGTCCCTGTAACCCCACTGCTTTCCGAAAGTGACCCCAGTGACCATAGCTTTGATTCTACACATGTCGATAGTCCCCAGGCTTACTACATGCAGTCTCCAGAACATGGTGAGTCCTATTACAGCGAAGAGCCAAATGAACCTAGTTGGGAGTCAGATTATACAAATGTCATGTATGCAAACCCCAACTCTAGACCTCAACCAAGGCAGGTAAGACCTCCATTCCCAAGAGGACCGTGCTACAGATGCCAAGGAGATCACCTCATTCGTGATTGTCCCTTACCTCCACCTACACAAAACCAGTCAGTGACGATCCAAGGCTTTTGCCAAGATTGTGGAAAAGAGCATCTCTTACGAGATTGCCCGAAGAACCCCAATAATATGCCAAAAATCACTCCTATCAACGTTATTGGGTTAGTGGTAGATTCCACAGGAAGTGTCACTTCCACTGCTCCCGTCCAGGTAGTCACTAGAGCTCAAGCATTACAGCAGAATCAAGGGGTAAACCAGGATAAGAACCTAGAGGCTAGTGAAGCCGAGAGCATAACAAAGAAAAGGACTAGAGCATGGAAAGATAGTCGGGAAAGAATGAAAAGACAATGGGCTAAAAAGATGAGTGAACTCGAGGAAAGCATAAGAGAAACCAAAGCCAGGATAACTGAACTCACTTCTCAAACTCCCTCTCACACTATCCCACCACCACCATTCCCATCGCCATCCGACCCGCCATCTCCCAACCCACCTCATGTGATTCCACCACCCCCTAGAGTAGGATCAGTATTAGCTGATCCCATTCCGGAAGACATCGACATGATGCTTAAAGCATATCAGGCCAGAATTCAAGAAGGGCCAAATGTCACAGATCACGACAAGTGTTACCCTAGAGCTGACCTAGAGATAGAAAGAACCAAGCTTTGCGCGAAAATGGTAGCATTGGCTCAAACTATGTTTGAAGCCAGTCGCCTTTTCAATTACTCGGGCTCAGCCAAGACGCAATTACACTTGGATGGACTTCTAGAGAAGTTAGAGGGCATAATTGCCAGATCGGCCAAGGAAGAAAAAAATCAAGAAAGGGAGAAAGCAAGCAAAGACATGACCCATCCCCCATCAAAAGTTTATGTGGCCAATTCCACTGAACCAGACAACTTCCCCTCCTTAGAAGGAGTAGAGAATCTAATGGCACAATCACAAAAGGAACCAGCCTCTCAACACAAGGGCAAGGCAAGCGAAAGATTAAGCATTCCTGCTCAGAAAGCCTATGTGCCTGAAGCCTATGTGCCTAACTCTACGGAGCCAGACACATCATCTTCTATGAATCGATTCACACCAGAATTCCTACGAGAGATTCAAGAAGACAAATGGGCTAAAGAGAGTGAAGTCCCTTGTTGAAGCTCAAGGTCAAGGACAAAGCATGGAAGCACATCAAAGAAGTGGACATAGAAGAAGAGAGAGCAAGTAGGGAGCTCCAAGATGTGTATGTCAAATTTTCAGAAGAATCCCCTACAAAAATAGTGATTTTCATCACTAGAAACCATTGTAAATACCATTATCTATTTTTAGTAACTCCATTTTGTTCAAGCCGAGGAGTCCTCGAGCTTGAGGAGTATTAGAAGTACCATCGTACCAATTTTCATAATTTTTAGACTTCGTTTGAGCCCTCAAATAAGCCCTGGAACCTAATTTTTAACTAGGCCGGACACTAGGTCTGGACAGGGCCAAAACTAGTCAAAAAACTATAAAAAGAGCTAGAGAGCTCATTTTTGAGGTTAGCTTGTTAGAGAATAGAACTTTTGTAAGAGAACTCTTTTGCAATCTAAGTTTTCCATTGTTCCTCTCTTTGATCTTACTTTGTGCGCGTGTGTGTGTATGTGTGTGCATGTTTGTGTGCTTTCACTCACGCACTTGTGCCTTCACTTGCTCGTGGTCTTCATACCGGTCCTCACGTCTCCGCGGATTGACAAGTAAAGGAGGTGGTGCTTACGCTTGAGCTACACCAAATTTTGGCGCCGTTGCCGGGGAGAGAGCTTCGAGGACGAGCGTTGTGATGGTAAGATCGTAGATTTGCGATGTTGGAAGGTAAAAAAACTGTCATTTCAGTTCATTTTCTGTTTTTTCCTCTTCATCTTCATCATCATCATCATCTCCACCTTCTTCCATCTTCTTCTTCATAGAAAATTCTTGTTTTTTAGTGCATTTTCACCATCTTCATACCATTTTTCATGCCTTATTGTGTGGGAAGGAGTTAGGAGGTGCAAGGGAGAGCAAGCGCTGTATTTTTTTCATGATTTTCTGCTCATACGGAGCTCGCCATAGCCGGCGCTCAGAAATTTGAATTTCCCGCCAAAAAAAAAAACGCGATTCTGTGATGAAAATCGCGATTCTGTGAAAATTCTAAATTTTTTGAAAAATCACGATTTTCAGTTTTCCCGCCTAAAAGTTGGTTGAAAAAATCGCGATTCTGTGTTTTTCTCAAAAAAACACGATTCTCTGCTCAAAATCGCGATTCTCTGAAAAACACGATTCTCTGCTCAAAATCGCGATTCTCACCAATCACGATTTTCAGCAAAAACACGATTTTGTGAAAAAGGCGATTCTGTGAAAACACGACTTTTTGCTCAAAATCGCGATTTTCAAAAACACGATTTTGTGCTCAACATCGCGATTTTCATGTGAAAAACACGATTTTCAAAAAACACGATTCTCTGCTCAAAATCACGATTCTCACCAATCACGATTTTTAGCAAAAAAACACGATTCTGTGAAAAACACGACTTTCTGCTCAAAATCGCGATTCTCACAAATCACGATTTTCAGCCAAAAATACGATTTTGAGAAAAACACGATTCTGTGGGACAAAATCGCGATTTTCAAGTCAAAAACACGATTTTGAGAAAACACGAATTTTTGCTCAAAATCGCGATTTTCATGTCAAAAACACGATTCTGAGAAAACACGATTTTCATGTCAAAAACACGATTCTGAGAAAACACGATTTTCAGTCAAAAACACGATTTTGTGATCAACATCGCGATTTTCAAAAACACGATTTTGTGATCAACATCGCGATTCTCTAAAACACGATTTTGTGATCAAAATCGCGATTTTCAGAAACACGATTTTGTGATCAACATCGCGATTCTCTGAAACACGATTTTGTGATCAACATCGCGATTCTCTGAAACACGATTTTGTGATCAACATCGCGATTCTCTGAAACACGATTTTGTGATCAAAATCGCGATTTTCAGAAACACGATTTTGTGATCAAAATCGCGATTTTCAGAAACACGATTTTGTGATCAACATCGCGATTTTCAAATCACGATTTTCTGCTCAAAATCGCGATTTTCAAAAACACGATTTTGTGCTCAACATCGCGATTTTTTTGACTTCACAACATCGCGATTTTCAGAAAGTTCACAAAATCGCGATTTTCTCCAAAGGTCCTGTTTGCCTGTTTTGACCCCCAGGAGCCTGATTTGACATAACTTTCTCATCCAAAGTCCATTTTTTGAGCTCTATAGCTTGTTGGAAAGCTTGTTTCAAATCCTACACGATCTCAACTGTTTTTCTCAAGAATAATGCGTTGATTTTGAGATAGGATAATTTGAAGTTGACCCTCAAGTGGGACTAGGGAACCAAGGGGGCTCTAAAGAATTGTGAACCATACCAAAGGGAAAATTTGGACTCTTGACTAAAGCTTATGAACCTGAGATCTGGTAGACACTTAGGCAAGGATAAACAAAGCATTAGATCTTCTGAGGCTAGTGTCAACCATACATCCAAGTCTTGGGCACAACAACTAAGTGGTCATCTTTTACTCAGATCAGACACAAGTGATTCAGAAATGTCTTTTAGTATGGGAAAACCTGCAGGTGGCTCAGGGACTGCCCATCTACAAACACCGGAAGGTCCCTATAAGACACAGTTGGAATATATTCGGACCAACCAATTAGGTGCTCGCATCTATGAGGATGGTCTGAGGCGATCAGTGGTCCAACTCAAAAATCCAGATCAATCCTTTGGACTTGAACACCCGGTGGTCAAGTTCGAAGAGGGGTCATACATTGATAAGGAAGGAACCATGTATGTGGTTACCAACCAACCAGATAGGACCGATGAGTTTGGAAATATCATTCATGAGAATGAGATAGGAGACCTAGAACAAGGAAATATAGGACAAGGACCCCAGACTCCTAGAGGCAAGTCAGTTTTGACCCGAGTGATCACTCCAGACTGGATCCCTCAAGATAACAAAAGCATAGAACTATTTTTGAATAGAGAAACAGAGGAAGCCTTTTGGAGGTTCAAGCCAGATCAACCTAGCCAATTGGGCATAGTTATCATCTATGAATTCAAAGATCCTGAGATACCAGGCAAAGTTGTCTACCTGGATAACACATCAGAGAAAATTTTCTTGGTAACAGAACATGATAGACATGCATATACTTGGAAGAATGAAATGATTTTCCCCCCACCAAGATCCAATGTTTCCCATGGCCTCCAAGGGGTAGGATCATCCCAGGCTCATGAAGCCCAGAGAGAAAGAACTAGAGAGAGACCTGAGGTAAGTTTTGCACACACCGTGGGCAGGAATAGGTCAGGATTTGAAAATGAAAGACCTGAAAGAGAGAGACATCAAGCACATAGGCAACAAAGAGATGAACAGGATTTTCCATTGCTTAGACCCCGGGAGTACCCAAGAACCATTAAACCCAGTCACGTGATCAAGGCAATGAAGAACTATTTCGATGGGACAGGGGATCCTTATGATCATGTGGCCGAGTACAAACAAGTGCTGAGAGCCGAACAAATTGAGGACTGGTTCACCCAGTACGAGGCATTTGGTTTGACCCTTAAAGGCACTGCCTTAGCTTGGTTTCAACCATTGAGTAGAAGCAGCTATCGCGATATAGGTCAACTGTTAGACGAATTCATTGTAGAATTTTCCAAGAGTGGTATCAGGCATAATACATCGTCCCTGATCCATAGTTTCAAGCAGACACCCCAAGAAACAGTGCGACTAGCAGGTAGAAGGTTCAGACAGTACCTAGAAAGATGCCCTGCTCCAGAGCTACCCACACCAGCCAAACAAGTGGCTTTGTTTTTAGATGGCTTACTGAGCACAAAGTTAAGATCCTATGTATACTTGAAAGATCCTAGATCTATAGAAGAGTGTGTGCGGACGTGCATAGACATAGAAGATAACTTGGGTGAGGAGTTAGGATTGTCCAAACTCTACAAAGATTCGGATAGTTCTACGAGTCATACTTCAAAGATCTCCACAGAAATAGAAGAGATAGCTGAGCAAGTTGCCAAGAAGCTGGGAGTCCAAAATAAACAAACACAGAGAGTCACTTCATTGAATCGGTGCTATACTTGCGGAGGTGACCACATGGCTAACGTATGCCCAATGCAAAACCAAAACATTAGAGAAAGGAATGCTCCATATTGCACTATTGAGAGAAAATACACAAACCACACGGCTCAAGATTGTCCCTACAATAGGCAGGCTGTTAGACAAAATTATCAGCAACCTTACCCACAAGGTAGGTATCAGAATCAATACCAACAGCCATATTATAGACCACAACAGCAGTATCAGGTACCATATAGGCCACAACCTGTCTTGGTAAACCAACCACCAGCTCCAACCAACGTGATTCCAGTCAAGTATGCTGTGGGAGAGGAAAATCCAAATAGAGCTTTGGTGCCACTAACCCCATTGATACCAGATAATGACTCTCATGCTCATAGTTCAGACTACTCCCATGAAGGTAGTCCACATGCTTATTACACAGAGTCACCTGAACATAGCGAGATTTACTCGTATCAATATGAGGCACCGCCTATGGAGCAAAATTGGGAGCCAGAATACTCCAATGTCATGTACACAAATCCTAACCCTAGGCCCCAGTTGAGACAAATGAGACCACAAGCCCCTAGAGGATCTTGTTTCAGATGTCATGGTGACCATTTCATTCGTGACTGTCCCCACCCACCATCTCCGAGTCAAGGACAGGCTATCACAATACAGGCTTTTTGCCCTGATTGTGGCAAAGACCATCTCCCCAGAGATTGTCCAAGAAACCCCTCTAGTGCACCCAAGATTACACCCATTAATGTGGTAGGCTTAGTGGCAGATCCAAGTTCAAGTAGTAGCAATGTGGCTCCTATACAAGCTGTTACTAGAGCACAAGCCTTAAAACAGGATAAACCAGTAGAACAATCAGAGTCGAGTGAATCGGGAGAGCCTAGTAAGAGGAAAACAAGAACATGGAAGGATACCAGAGAAAAGGCCAATCGCAAGTGGAATAAAAAGCTGTCGGAACTAGAAGAAAGCTTAAAAGAAACGAAAACAAAAATAGAAGACATTGCATCTCAAAGCCCCTCGCATGCCGAAACTCCATCCACTCCACCTCATCCCACCCCACCACCCATTGTAAATAGACCACAACCAGGGTCTGTTCTTGCAGATCCAACCCCAGAAGGCTTGGACATGATGTTCAAGGCCTACCAGGCTCGACTTCAAGAAGGGCCTACAGCGGCAAACCTAGACAAGAGTTACCCTAGAGCAGATTTAGAGATTGAACGGATGAAAATGTGCATGAAAATGGTAGAACAAGCTCAAGCCATACTTGAGACTAGTCAAAAGTTCAATCAGACAAACTCTATCAAATCGGATTTGCATTTCCAGGGCTTACTAGAACGATTAGAGCAGTTGGTAAACAAACCACAAGTTTCTCTACCTCCACAGGCTCAGCCAGTTATTGAAAGAGGAAGCTCACCACCAAGGGGAGCTTATGTTCCTAATTCCACGGATGCTGGAATACCTCCTTCTATTCAACAGTACTCTCAAGAGTTCTTGCGGGAAATACAAGAGGAGAAATGGGCCAAGGAGAAGGGTAATTCCCCTCCTATTCCTGAGATTGATGATCTTCATGATCAATTTCCCCAAGACATTCCATCTATTTACGAAGATGAAGCAGAACAAGAAGACGAAAGATTAGATTTTGAATCTAATACCTTAGAAGAACTGCCTCAATTTCTAGGCCCATGGGAATCTGAATCACTCCAGATTAGAGCTCCCACAATACTAGTAAGAAATGAAGACTCAGTGGTTCCAAGGAACACGGATGTCGTGAAGAACACTAAGGTTCAGTGTCATCTCACTGTAGAAGAGTTGCTCAAAGCAAAACCTGAGTTATGGAATCATGTGAAGGATCAGGTCCCAGAACTTGAGTCCAATATGCCAAAAGTAGGCTCTAAGCAAAGGGTACCAGAGATACCTCTAGACAAAATAGGGGACATGTGTGAGGGTGAAGAAGGTAATACTTATCTTCCAATCACCTACCAAGGTTACACAACCAAAGCAATCATAGATTCAGGTGCTGGTGTTGCTATTGCGACCACCTCCTTGTGGAAGCAATGGGGCAAGCCCACATTAAGACCAACTAGAATGAAGCTTCAAATGGCTGATGGTCATTTTGAAAGACCTCTAGGATTGCTAGAAGGGATCACTCTAACCACTTGTGGTGTAGAGTTTGAGCACACATTTGCTATATGTGACTTTGAGAAAAATAATGTCTTTGAGATGATCCTAGGAAGACCCTTCCTACGACAATTGCAAATAGTACAGGATTGGGGAACTAACTCCTTGTACTTACAGCACTTAGGGGTCACCACTAAGGTCAATTTGAAGGATTACACCTTCAGAGATGTACCACCCCTACAGTGGAATTCTATCCACAAAGCGAAAGAAGATTCCATCTCTGTGCATTCTGAAAGTTCACCTGATCCATCATGGCTGCATGAAGATACTCATTTGTGGATGTGCAAGGTCGCAAAGGAAGAGGAAAAACGTTTAAAGGCAAGAGAAGAAGGAACTTCGCTAGGAGATAGACCAGTTAGGGACCCAGCCTACACACCGATGATCTTTCCAGATGAGGAGTTCGAGCCTCATGGCTGGCCAGAAATCTTAGCCACCATGGACATTGCTGTCAATGAGGAACAATGGACACCTCATTGTGATGAGGAGGGTTATGATGTCTCAGTGTTCATGTGTCAACCTTTGCTAGAAGAATGTGACCCTAGTGATGTCATAGAAGAAGAAGAGAATGACGATGATTTGGAGTCTATTGTGATGGATAGTTGCTTTAACTCAGAGCAGCACTATCTAGAAGATATAGGAGTGTTCACCCAGAAAGAAGAAGAACCTCTCACAAGTATTAAAACAGTAAACTCAAAGGATGGAAGTGAGAGTAGTCAAAAGAAAAAGAAAAGAAAAGCAATGAAACAAGAAAAGGAGGAATCATTGTTTGAAGTACCAGAAAACTTCAAGAAATATGAAGTTGACGACCGCAAAATTCTGGTACGAATGCCTAAGAGAGAGGCCATCATAGGAGAATCATATGATAATAAAGAAAAGACCAAGAAGATTGTAGTGACCATTGAAGAGAACGAAGAGAGATGCACATATATAGGAGATGATCTAAGTGCAAGAGAAGAAATGGAGCTCATAGCTCTATTAAGGGAATATAGGGATGTGTTTGCATGGCACTATAGAGACTTGAAAGGGGTAGATCCAAGAATTTGTTCTCATACTATCCCCATGACTGCTGATGCTAAGCCCACCAAACAGAAGCCCTACACATATAATGATACCTATGCAGCCAAAATCAAAGAAGAAATTGATAGGTTGATTGAGGCTGGATTCATCTATGAGATTGAGCATACCGAATGGGTGTCCCCCATTGTTGTGGTACCCAAGAAGAACGGGAAGTTGCGAGTGTGTATTAACCTTAAAAAAGTTAATGCCGCTACGATTAGAGATAGTTATCCACTTCCAATCACAGAACACCTTTTGGAGCGTGTTGCAGGCAAGGAAGTTTATAGCTTCCTTGATGGATTTTCAGGTTACAATCAAGTAGCCATTGCCCCAGAAGATCAACACAAAACAGCTTTTGCTACAGAGTGGGGAATCTTTGCATTTCGGGTGATGCCATTTGGGCTCACCAATGCACCTGCAACATTCCAAAGGCTCATGTGTCATGTCTTCAAAGAGTTCTTGCGAAAGAGCTTAGAAGTGTATGTGGATGATTTATGTGCTCATTCCCAAGAAAGAAGGATTCACATCCCTGAACTCAGACAAATCTTCAACAAGTGTAGAGAATATCGAGTGTGTCTGAACCCAGAAAAGTGTGTGTTCATGGTGCGTCAAGGTAAAATCCTCGGTCATATTGTTTCTAAGAATGGAATCTCAACGGATGAAGATAAGGTACGAGCCATAGCGGAGCTGCCAAGGCCAAGGAATGTTAAAGAGGTACAAGCCTTTATGGGCCATTGTGGATATTACCGTAGGTTTATCCACATGTACGCGATCATAGCTAGACCCCTTTATGCCTTGTTGTCTAATTTTGAGTGGAACGACGAATGCGAGAATTCTTTCAATGAACTGAAGAAACGTTTGTGCACAGCACCAATACTGACCACTCCTGATTGGAATAAACCATTCCATGTCCATGTGGATGCATCCAATCATGCCATAGGATGTGTGCTGGCACAACCCACAGGTGAAGGGAATTTAGATTTGCCCATCGCATACGCTAGTAGACAACTAAACCCAGCCGAAAGAAATTATACCACAACCGAGCGAGAAGGGTTAGGCATGGTATATGCTGTAAAGAAGTTTAGACACTATTTATTGGCCAACAAGTTCAAGTTCTTCACTGATCATCAAGCTTTGTTATATTTGGTCAATAAACCTTGCAATACTGGACGCTTAGTAAGATGGTTCCTCTTACTAATGGAGTATGACTTTGAAGTTGTTGTTAGGAAAGGTAGAACCCACCTTCGGGCAGATCACCTTTCTCGCATTACTTCAGGAGAGTCACCACAAGGAGTGTCTGATGAACTACCTGATGCTTATCTGTTCAATTTGGAAGTTGTTCCTAAATGGGCAAATAAGTTGGTACCAGTCCTAACCTTCGGCCCTGTAAATAAGAATGTGAAAACATCACAAGAAGAAATCGTAAAATCACAAAAATATCACATATTGGCAGGAAGCATGTACAAACAAGATACTGAGGGTGTATTAGCTTGTTGTGTCGAGGATGATGAACATAGTAGTTGGTTGCAGCAAGCTCATGAGGGATTGCTAGGAAATCACTATTCTAAACAACGAACGTTGCAGAATTTGAAACGTTTAGGAGTGTATTGGCCTAGCATGGACAAAGAAATACATGAGTGGATCAAGAATTGTCCAATGTGTAGAGAGAAACCACCAGTGGAGCATGCGACCCTTTATCAAGTATCATTAATTCCAGATTGGAGTACTCCATTGGTAGAGTTTATGAGATCGGGAAGATTACCCAAAGAGGCCAGTCTAGCAAGAAGACGAAATATGGAGCAAGAGGCTCAAGGCTATGCCTTAGTAGGAGAAAACCTATATCGAAGAGGTAAAGATGGTTACTTAAGACTGTGCGTTCATGAATCAGACTATTTAAGGGTCTTAGAGACTGCACACAGTGGTGTTGCAGGTGGACATTTTGGCCCTGACCGAGTGATTAAAACCATTCTATTCTCAGGACTTTGGTGGCCCACTCTTCATATGGATGCACATACCTATGTGAAGAAATGTGACACTTGCCAACGTGCACAATATCCAGTGAGAAAAGACGAGATGCCCTTGAGGCCAATGATGGGAGGACGTGCATTTTCGAAGTGGGGCATAGACTTCATAGGTCCTATTAACCCCCCAGCTAGAAACTCCCATGCAGAGTACATCATTGTAGCCACAGATTACCTTACAAAGTGGGTAGAAGTCAAGGCCACAACAAAGAATGATGCCCAGACTACGGCTAAGTTCTTATTCGAGAATGTGTTCACGAGATATGGACTACCAATAGAGTTGGTGAGCGATAGAGGCACACACTTCTTGAATGAAGTCATTGAAAATCTTCTCCAAGAATTCTTGGTGATACATAAGAAATCCGCCCCCTATCATCCACAAGCCAACGGACAAGCCGAGAGTACCAATAAGATCCTCTGTAACGTATTGACAAAATTGGTAAATAATAAACGCTCTGATTGGGACAAACAACTTCATCATGCTGTTTGGGCTTATCGAGTTGCCTACAAAACGGTACTCAACGCCACCCCATTTCAGATGGTCTTCGGACAGAACGCTGTGCTACCATTAGATTTCTTAATCCCTGCCTTAAAAGTAGCACACGAGTATGAGTGGAATGGGCATGAATTGTCCTCTAGGATCTTTGATCTCGAACGCTTGGGTGAAACGAGGCTACGAGCGGCAGCAGGCATCTACGCTGCAAAGAAGAGGCAAAAGGCATACTTTGATGCACACATCAAGGATAAGGGATTGAAAGAGGGAGATCTAGTGTTGGTATACACACTAAAACAACATGCCCGTAAGTTGGAAAAAAGAGGTTATGGACCCATGATCATTAATAGAATTTCCACTAGTGGTGCAGTTCAGTTGGCCACTCTAGAAGGAGATATCTTGCCAAACTATATTAGTGGCTGTAGAGTCAAGCTATATCAAGAACCTCTTACTGAGGATATGCTAATGAGACTCAACACTGCGAAGAAGCGAAAAGAAGAAGAGTTAAGAGTGAGAGAAGAAGCACAGGAAGAGGCCAGAGAGCGTATTAGGCAAAATAAGTTAAGGCGATTAGGCCTAGATGTCAACTCAAAAGCCCCAAAATATCACATGGATATGTGTCAAAAGTCAGGCATTGCGACTTCTCAGGTCATTGACCGAAGACCCTTTGTGACCATAGAGATAGGACAAGGGAAGGGGGCAAGGACGGTGAAAGCATTGATTGACTCAGGTGCAGCAAGTAGTGCAGTTAAACTTTCCTACTGTCAAGACTTGGGGTTGAACATCAATCCCATAGAAGCTTATCTCATAGGATTGGGAGGTGTGGAAACCCCTTGTTTGGGCGAGGTGGAACTTCCCATCTACCTTCAAGATGTTCCAATGAAAGTCAAAGCGCTAGTGTGTCAAGATGAGAACCTTACAGAACCACTTGTCTTGGGTCAAGATTGGATCTATGACCATGCAGTTAACTTAAACCTAAGAAGTCAAATTCTTCAAGTTTGGGTACATGAACAATGCATTACATTAGAATTAGCGAGCTGCATGCTCCTAGATCATGGCACCACACACTCTCTTAGTTCTTCCAAGACTAATCATATGAAAGAAGATGTTGTATGTGTCAAAAGCTCTATGATGCAGAAGGAGTCAGTCGTGGAAGACCAGGTTCGAAGGCGGGTGGATCTTTCTTCTTCTCCAAAGACTCAAGTAGCCACAGTAGTGAGCCCACCACACAAGCAAACACCACCGTTCACGACAACTGTTACATCAAATAGAAAGACACCATTCGGTAAAAAAGCGGTTCCGGGCATGAAGCAGATCTGGGTACGCAAAGGAGAGCAACCACCAGCCTTACCCCCACACATCCCATCCATGCACACTAACCAAGCCAGAAGACGAAGAAAGCAGCTCAGACAAGCTCCGTCACAAGATATCCAACAAGTTTGGGTGCCTAAGAAGTTAGCTGCAGCTCAACAAGGGCAATTACAGATGTGGGTACCTAAGAAGATCCTACACCCACAACAACCTTTGTTCTCCCACATGCAAAAAGTTTCAACGAAGAGGCCAAAAAGAGACAAGGGTAAGAACCACGTACAGAGACCAAAGGAAGATCAAATCAGCTCTTCAACATTAGTAGGAAGACATGCAAAAAGGATATGGGTTTGGAAGCCAAAAGTGCAAGTAGCCTCCACCGAACCAACGCATCAACCACACTGGATACCACAGTTCAGAAAGTATCCAAAGAGGAAGACGCCTGAAGTGACCTCTACAGTGCCAAATGATGTTCTAAAATGGACTCCAATAAGGAGGATTACATCAGTTCGAGACTCAATGGATACCTCCACCAAGGTCGACATCAACCTCCACAAATAACATCGAAAGCCTCGAACGAGCAACAACCATGTGCTCCTTGCACAACCCTGTCTTTTGCACCATTCAGGTCATGCATTTCCAAAGTATGCATTAATATAGGGCCACATTACACGGCCGTGCATAGACACACTTGAGAATCCCATGCACAAGAGCACAGTGACATATGTCGAACATTTCTATTGATACTAACTTTTGTGTTCTTGTTTTGTGATATCCTGTCCCTCCAAAAAAAAAAAAAAAAAAAAAAAAAAAAAAAAAAAAAAAAAAAAAAGAAGAAGAAGTGCGAGAGAGCTTGTTCCCAGGTTTCGCTCATGGAACATGAATGAGTCATGCTTAGTTGAAGATTGAACCATCGATTACTGGGAATTTATCAGTTTGGATAGAAGGTGTCTTGGCTTGCAGATGATTTAATTGCTGCCTTATCTCATAAATGTCAAGAACTTAGCATGAGCAGGGCATCCACAACTATGGTTTCCTCTTACTATGGTGGGAGTGAAGAGCTTGAAGGTCCGCAACTTGAGGGATGCTTAACTACCTCATGTACTAGAGCATTCAAGGAGATATCTGCACAAGGTTGTTCTGGAGGAGAAGACTCCTGCACATGGTGAGCTAAAGAGCATATGTGAAACTCAGCTTGGTGTAGTTACCCGATGTTGCTTGCCAAGGAATATAAAGCAATTCAATTCTCAATATTTCCTGAACCAGTATGGAACAGTAGCACTGGTGAATGGTCTATGTCAATCAGCATGGTAATCTCTTAGAAACCGGCACGTGTCCAATATTCCTCTGAGTGTCAATATAGGGAAGTGAACGTGCATGAGCCCAAGCTCAGAAATGCACATTGTTAGTGACAAATGTTGCTTTGAAAAGAGGAGAGGGGATCCACCACTCAAAAGATCTCATCAGTGGACAATCAACATGGACATTCATCAACAAGGTTCCATCCCAAAGGCCGAGTGTACAACACGAAGAGGCAAACATCCATCAACCTTCGCCATGGTAAGTATCTTTACTCTGGAAACACCATAACCATGATAGTTTAGGAAACCTCTTCGTCAGCATACCCTTGAGCACTTAGCTCAAGACCCGCAATTTTTGCACCATACTTCTTCCAATGCATTTTCCAAGTAAGCATGCGTAGGGCTACATTACAAGGCCGTGCACAAGGCACATACTTTTTTCAACCCATGCACGAACACACTTACCCATCACTCAATATGGGTTATGAGTACTTGGCTTGACTACTATGAAGATCAACTTTGGAAGATCTAGAAAACATCAACGGAGACTCACAACGACACAGTCATGCTGGAATACAAGGCAGAAGCACATACCAAGAGACTACAACCTGCAAAGACTCACAGTGATAGATGAAGAACGTCGGACGACTTGTGTTCATACAGAAGGGACACTCCCTCTCAAGGCACTACTTGGAACAATCACTACAACAAGGGTCTGTCAGGGACGACAGACTCGAGAGGGGGGGGAGTGTTGAAGCTCAAGGTCAAGGACAAAGCATGGAAGCACATCAAAGAAGTGGACATAGAAGAAGAGAGAGCAAGTAGGGAGCTCCAAGATGTGTATGTCAAATTTTCAGAAGAATCCCCTACAAAAATAGTGATTTTCATCACTAGAAACCATTGTAAATACCATTATCTATTTTTAGTAACTCCATTTTGTTCAAGCCGAGGAGTCCTCGAGCTTGAGGAGTATTAGAAGTACCATCGTACCAATTTTCATAATTTTTAGACTTCGTTTGAGCCCTCAAATAAGCCCTGGAACCTAATTTTTAACTAGGCCGGACACTAGGTCTGGACAGGGCCAAAACTAGTCAAAAAACTATAAAAAGAGCTAGAGAGCTCATTTTTGAGGTTAGCTTGTTAGAGAATAGAACTTTTGTAAGAGAACTCTTTTGCAATCTAAGTTTTCCATTGTTCCTCTCTTTGATCTTACTTTGTGCGCGTGTGTGTGTATGTGTGTGCATGTTTGTGTGCTTTCACTCACGCACTTGTGCCTTCACTTGCTCGTGGTCTTCATACCGGTCCTCACGTCTCCGCGGATTGACAAGTAAAGGAGGTGGTGCTTACGCTTGAGCTACATCCCTCCTCCTATTGAACTTGTGGATGATGCACATGACCAATTCCCACAAGATATCCCATCCATTTATGGAGAGCACGAGAGTACCCAATCTCAAGAAAGATTAGAATTCGAGTCTAATTCTTTACAAGAACTACCCCATTTCACAGGCCCATGGGAAGCGAAGTCCACCTGCATGAGAGCACCTACAATCATGGTAAGAAACGAAGATTCAGTCATACCTAGGAACACAGAGGTAGTGAAGAACACTAACGTGCAGTGCAATCTCAAGTTAGAAGAGCTACTCAAGGTTAGACCTGAATTATGGAAACATGTCGCCAAACAAGTACCAGAAATAGCCAAACCTCGTTCCCAGGTAGGATCCCATAGGACAGTGCCAGAAATTCCCTTGGATAAGATAGGAGATATGTGTGAAGGTGAAGAAGGGAACACCTATCTTCCCATCACCTACCAGGAGTACACCACCAAGGCAATTTTGGACTCAAGTGCAGGAGTTGCAATTGCCACTACTTCCCTATGGAAGCGTTGGGGCAAGCCAGCACTCAGGCCAACGAGAATGAAATTGCAGATGGCAGATGGTCACAAGAGACCCCTAGGATTGTTAGAAGGAATAACTCTCACCACTTGTGGTGTCGAGTTTGAGCATACATTTGCTATATGTGACTTTAGCAAAAATCATGCCTATGAGATGATTTTGGGAAGACCATTCATGCGACAGTTGCAAGTGGTATAGGACTGGGGAACCAATTCTTTGTACCTGCAACACTTAGGTGTTACGACCAAAGTCAATCTCAAGGATTACTCTCATAGAGATGTCCCTCCTATCCAATGGAATCCCATCCATAGAGCCAAAGATGATACAGAATCGGTGCATTCCATAGGGTCAGGATCCTCTTGGATGCATGAAGACACCCACTTATGGATGTGCAAGGTAGCAGTAGAAGAAGAGAAGAGAGAGAAAGCCAGAGAGGTAGGTGCGAAAGAAACCCATAGATCAATCCAAGACCCAGCCTACGCACCTGTAGTCTTTCCTGATGAGGAATTTGAACCCCATGGCTGGGCAGAAATCTTAGCAACAATGGACGTAGCCATCAATGAAGAACAATGGACACCTCACTGTGATGAGGATGGCTATGACATTTCAATCTTCTCCATAGAGCCAATCATGGGAGAGGCAGTTCTAGAAGAATGCGACCCGAGCCCTGACGCGTTTGAGGATGCAAGTGACTCCGATCTAGAGTCAATCATTATGGACCCACCATTTGCATCAGATGAAGAATACTTCCATGAAGTAGAATTTCAACCCCAGAGACATGGAGAGCTCACAAATGATGTAAGATTAGCCACACATGTGACCCCGAAGGAAGAAGGGAAGAAACGAAAGAAGAGAGAAGTCTCACCAGAAGAGGAAGAATCTTTGTTTGAGGTCCCAGAAAATTTTAAGAAGTATGAGATAGATGACAGGAGAGTCATGATTAGAATGCCGAAACGAGAGGCACAATCAGGAGAGGCCTATGATAACAAAGAAACCACCAAGAAAATAGTAGTGGCCCTAGAAGAAGGAGAGGAGAGATGCACGTACATAGGCCATGACCTAACAGAGGAAGAAGAGCATGCGTTAATTGCCTTGCTAAGAGAATACAGAGATGTATTCGCTTGGAGTTACAAGGATTTGAAGGGTGTTGACCCGGACATATGCTCACACACCATCCCCATGACTTCAGATGCCAAACCCTCTAAGCAAAAGCCCTATACATATAACGATAATTACGCTGCTAAGATCAAAGAAGAGATAGATAGACTGGTTGAAGCTGGGTTTATCTATGAAATTGAGCACACTGAATGGGTATCCCCCATCGTAGTGGTGCCCAAGAAGAATGGAAAGCTGTGTGTGTGCATTAACTTGAAAAAGGTTAATGCGGCCACGATTCGAGATAACTATCCGCTTCCCATCACAGAACATCTCTTAGAAAGAGTGGCAGGCAAGGAAGTGTACAGCTTCCTTGATGGATTTTCGGGTTACAATCAAGTAGCCATAGCTCCAGAGGATCAGCATAAGACGGCCTTTGCCACAGAATGGGGCATTTTTGCCTTTAGAGTAATGCCATTTGGGCTTACCAATGCACCAGCTACCTTCCAAAGGCTGATGTGCCATGTATTTAAAGAGTTCCTGAGGAAAAACTTAGAAGTCTATGTTGATGATCTTTGTGCTCATTCCAACATTAGACAAACCCATATCCCTGAACTCAGACAAATCTTTGACAAATGTAGAGAATATCAAGTCTGCCTAAACCCCGAAAAATGTGTTTTCATGGTCAGGCAAGGCAAGATTCTAGGACACATAGTGTCAAAGAATGGCATATCTACTGATGAAGAGAAAGTGAGAGCTATAGCAGAGCTACCTAGGCCAAAGAATGTCAAGGAAGTACAAGCTTTCATGGGGCATTGTGGTTATTACCGACGATTTATACACATGTATGCTATCATTGCAAAGCCCATGTACGGACTCCTGACTAACTTTGAGTGGATGGATGAATGTGAGAATTCCTTCCAGGAGCTTAAACGAAGATTATGTTCAGCACCAATCTTGACCACACCAGATTGGAATAAGCCATTCCATGTTCACGTGGATGCATCCAATTATGCCATTGGGTGTGTACTTGCTCAACCTACTAGTGAAGGTAATATGGATCTTCCAATTGCCTATGCCAGTAGACAGTTGAATGCAGCTGAACGAAATTACACCACTACGGAGAGAGAAGGCTTAGGCATGGTATATGCAGTTAAGAAATTTAGACACTATTTGCTTGCAAATAAGTTTAAATTTTTTACTGACCATCAGGCATTGCTATACCTCGTAAATAAGCCATGCAATACAGGAAGGTTAGTGAGATGGTTTCTCTTGCTAATGGAATATGCTTTTGAGGTGGTGGTAAGGAAAGGGAGGACTCATTTGAGAGCAGATCACCTCTCTAGGCTCACATCGGGAGAAGCCCCACCAGGAGTGTCAGATGACCTTCCTGATGCTTACTTGTTTAATTTGGAAGTGGTGCCGCAGTGGGCTAAGCCACTGGTACCAGTATTGACATACGGGCCTAACCATCCAGTGGTAAACACACGGAATAGAGAGGTTGTTAAAGCCCAAAAGTACCACATCATGGCAGGAAGCATGTACAAGCACACAGATCAAGGAATCTTAGCTTGTTGTGTGGAAGAGGACGAGTACAATAAATGGTTGCAATTAGCACATGTAGGTGCATTAGAGCAACACTACTCAAAGCAACGAACTTTATAGACTCTAAAGAGATTCGGAGTGCATTGGCCAACTATGGAAGCGGATGTCCAAAAGTTGTGCAAGGAATGCCCAATCTGTTGCACTAAACCACCTGTGGAACACGCCACTCTTTATCAAGTATCCATTGTGCCAGATTGGAGTGAACCACTAGTATCCTTCTTGAGGACGAAAGCATTCCCTCCAGACATGACTCTGGCTAGGAAAAGGAGTTTAGAACAAGAAGCTCTGGATTACTCACTCATTGGTGATAATCTATATAAGCGTGGTAAAGATGGTTACCTGAGATTGTGTGTCCATGAAAGTGAATATCTTAAGATCTTGGAAACTGCTCACCAAGGTGTAGCAGGAGGGCACTTTGGACCAGATCGGGTGATCAAGGCAATACTGTTTGCGGGCTTCTGGTGGCCTACCCTTCACATGGATGCACATACCTACGTGAAGCGATGTGATGTCTGTCAGAGAACTCAGTATCCTATACGCAAAGATGAGATGCCACTGAAACCTATGATGGGTGGACGTGCGTTCTCTAAGTGGGGAATAGACTTCGTAGGTCCTATTAATCCCCCAGCTAAGGGTTCTCATGCGGAATACATCATTGTTGCAACAGACTATCTAACTAAGTGGGTAGAGGTAAAAGCTACGACAAAGAATGACGCTCAGACAACTGCCAAATTCTTGTTTGAGAATGTATTCACAAGATATGGGCTACCTATAGAGCTTGTAAGTGATAGAGGCACTCATTTCTTGAACGAAGTGATTGAAAATCTACTCCAAGAATTCTTGGTAATACACAAGAAGTCTGCCCCCTATCACCCTCAAGCTAATGGACAAGCTGAGAGCACCAATAAGATCTTATGCCATGTACTGACGAAATTAGTGAACACTAAACGCTCTGATTGGGACAAACAGCTACACCATGCTGTTTGGGCATACCGAGTTGCCTACAAAACGGTACTCCAAGCCACCCCCTTTCAGATGGTATTTGGCCAAAACGTTGTGCTACCCTTGGACTTCTTAATACCTACGTTGAAAGTAGCACAAGAGCACGAATGGACGGGTCATGAGCTCTCCTCTAGGATCTTTGACCTTAAACAATTAGGGGAAACAAGACTAAGAGCCGCTGCCGGAATATATGCAGCCAAGAAGAGACAGAAGGCATACTTTGATGCCCATGTGAAGGATAAAGGCTTGAAAGCAGGAGATCTAGTCTTAGTCTATACACTGAAACAACACGTGAGGAAGCTAGAAAAGAGAGGGTATGGACCTATGATCATCAATAGGATTTCCACGAGTGGAGCAGTACAACTAGCCACGTTAGAGGGTGATGTTCTCCCAAACTACATTAGCGGTTGTAGAGTCAAGTTGTATCAGGAACCCCTCACGGAGGAAATGCTCAGCCGACTCAACACTGCTAAGAAACGCAAAGAGGAAGAAAAGCGAATTCGAGAAGAAGCTCAAGCAGAAGCTTTAGAACGCATCAGAAGGATGAAATTATGAAGGCAAGGTAGAGATCAGCCTAGAACAAATGACTATGCAGATCAAGGATACCATATGGCAATGTGTGAAGTCGCAGGAACAAGCTCACATAGGATAACTGATCGACGTCCTTTCGTAACCTTAGATATAGGACAAGGAAAGAGTGCAAGGACCGTAAGAGCCTTGATTGACTCAGGTGCGGCCACTAGTGCTGTTAGAGTGTCTTACTGTCAAGAGTTGCAGTTAACTGTCCATCCTGTGGAAGCATATCTCATAGGATTGGGAGGCGTGGAAACCCCTTGCATGGGCGAGGTGGAACTTCCCCTCTACATTCATGATGAGGCAATGACAGTTAAAGTACTAGTGTGTCAAGACGAGGATCTCACTGAACCCCTTGTCTTGGGTCAAGACTGGATCTACGACCAAGCAGTCAACTTAAACCTAAGAAGTGGACTTCTTCAGGCATGGGTCAATCATAGTCGAATTACAATAGAGTTAGATAATGGAGCACTCAAAGAACTAGGAAAGGCACAGACTCCTGGTCCCTCCAGGGGTACACATGAAGATGACCATGCTGTTCTTGTCCAAAACTATGTGTTGCAGAGGAATGATATTCTCAAAAAAGGAGTCAGGGATGCAACGGAACTCCCTTCTTTTCCAAAGGCCAAAAGGAGGCAGCAACCAAAGGTGGATCAACGGCAGAAGAAGCAGAGTACTACCTATGCTGGAAATCAAAAGTACCTGCGCAGCAAAATGTCTCAGCAAGTAAGGGGAACACCCGGTTGCACTCAAGCTAACCACACGGGCAAAGCCTCTTATTAGTAACCAACAACATGTCACTAATAAGAAGTCTTTCAGAAATTCTTCTGCTAACGTGAAATCTATTTGGGTGCCCAAGAAGTCGATGAAGGCTAGCCCACAATCAAGACAAATTTGGGTGCCTAAGGCTTGCTTGCGGGCGCAAATAGCTACGCCGAGGTCACAACCAATACAGCGTAACCCGTTCATTCGCACAGCCAACATGCACCCGTTTTCAACACTCAAGAACCCACCAAGGCCCATGAGCACGAACATAATCACTCGTAAATGGGTCCCTAAAAGGCCTCATTTTCAAGCCGATACAATTATAAAGCTCTCTAGAGCCTCTACGAAACCAAGAACAAGACCCATCCACTGCATTTGGCAGCCTAAGACCTGTAATAAACCCCCCGACCCCAATTTGTAAATTCATCCCCACTTACTAACTGCATTAGTCTCCTAGGACTACCCAAGCACTAACTACACACACTGTCTTCGTGCACTTATTAACCACTAACTCACCCTCTACCTCATGTTAATGTTGTAACGGGGACAACAACGGATTTATTCTGTCCATTACGATGTTAACTGGTGGTTCTATATTCTCACAGAACCAACCAGCAAACAGGGCCATGGCAGAAGCAGGAGGTACCAGTTCTCAAGCCGGATCCGGTGCACAGATTGTGGACATAGAGACACTCCTCCTCGAGCCACATCTCACCGCAAGGCCGCAAGAACTTCAAGCCGTACATGTGCTCCCCATTCAGGATCCTCCTCAAGGGCACACTTCTCAAGTAGGTAAGCACGCGCATTGGTTTAGTGATGTCGCTGGACCATTGGGCGATGGAACCTATTTCTGGGAAGCAGAATTGGAATTTAATGGCAAATGGGGTCGATACCACTTTTTTACGCGCGAGTTTGAAAGCTATCAAAACGCCGAAGTCATGCGATCAGTTTGGACCAAAGCTGGTGTGGACAGTTATTTCAGGGCCCACTTACCAAAGCCGGATTTCTTACGATGTTCATATTTGATCAGTACCATCACGCCAAGCAGGGCCAAGGGAGGCGACAGCACCTTTGTGTTGCCATCACTGCTGCCGGGTCATGAGCTTAAAAGATTCAAGTTGATCCTCAATCTGGTAAGAGAAGCATTGGGTATGTATGGCATGCACATCCCCACGGAAAAGGAAACAATGGTTCCAGGTCGAATGAAACACAAAGATCTTAATAAGCTGAAGGATATGGTAGCGATGACACCTACCATTGCGCTTCACCTGCGGACCATCATGCAACATTTTGCTTTCCCCGCCCAGGAACGATTCACAATGCCCCCGAAGAAAATATGGTTCAGCTTGTATCTAGTAGAGACAGAAAGCCTTCCCATCAATGTGCCACACTGGATCATAGATCAGATCCACCTAGCCCATCAAAGGTGGAACAAGAAGCAGAAAAATGTGCTTCATGGATGTTGCGCTCTAACAAAAATAATCTACCGATGTCTGGCCTATGACGTGCCTATTCAGAGGGCACTCATATGGCCCCGCGCCCAGGAATTCCAAAGAAGACTATCAGCAGCAGGTCCCCCATCAAAGAAGATGAGGGGGGGAGTACAATTACCCTGTGCTCAACCAAGGGGAGCCACCACTACACCAGAAATTACCCCTCCCTAGACACGACACGTCAGGCCATTCACAATCCGGCTACCAAGACCAAGCACAGATGGACCTAATCTGGTATTCCCACCCGTCCCATCAGATCTGGAATTCCCACAGGGTTTTACTCTAAATGATCTCACGGATGAAGAAGTAGCCCGATTGATCTATGATTCTAATCTCGAGACGAAAACAGAACGTACTCAGGAACCACAACCCCAGACAACAACAGCAGCCCCCACCCGACCAGAAATGGTAGAAGTCGACGTCGAGGAACAAGAGACAGAACAAGAAGAAGAAGCCTACGAGGAACAAGAATATGACGAGCTTTCAGAGCTGGCAAGTGCATTCTGAGGTTTGCTGACCACCTGGCATCGGCATAGGAACATATGGTTCCTCATACGTTTCGTCCACCTCAATGGGCACCAATTCATCTGGCTCTGGTTCTACAACTGGAGAGGGCTGCCTTTCATATTCCAGTAACTTCTTCTGTAGTTCTGCCACCTGCTCTGTTAATGCCTTTACTTCCGCTGAAGTCGAGGTCGTTTCTATGACTTTGGGTTGTGCCTCCTGTTCCCTGAGCTGGTGACGTAGTTCATCCCGTTCCCTTTCCACATCGTCATATGCTTCTAATAAATCAGCATAGCTTTCCAAGATTGTTTTCATTGTTTCTGAGGGAACTGCTTTGAATTGTTCTGGGTCGATTTCATGGGGAGAACCTTCCATGGCCGCTTCCAAGTTTTCGTCGTTTTGCTTCTACAGACGCTTGTTTTCTTCAAGGGTTGTAGCCATGTGTTTTCTGAGTAGAGTCAAATTTCACCGGACTCTCAGATTACCTGTTTGGTAAAGCTCCAGTAAGGCTTCGAGTTGTTTAACACCTGACTCTTGTGATGGTTGGGATGTCTCCAGGAGGGTTTGATGAGCTTGCTCGAGAGTGGTGTAACGTTGATTGAGGTCTGCATTTTCTTCTTCTATACTTGTAAGCCGTCTCTATAGTTGTTGATGATTCGTCGTTAGTTGATGATGACGGTCTTCGAGAGCCTGATACTCTGAGCTCAACTCCTAGGGATATCTATTATTCAATTGATGTGCCCACGAACGTGCAGTGGTTCCTATGCTGGCTTCTGATGATCTAAGGCTTCGTCGGTCTGACTTACCTATATGCTTGCTCGATCTAAGGTTCATGAATTTACTTCCTCTGACCATTAATGTTCCTTGTTTTTAATTGCTTGGTTCTTCTTTAATTTCTTTAGATTCTTGTCTTGTCTTACTGTATGCGTCAGGAATCGACTTTTTTGTTTTACTTTTGAGTTCTCATTCCGTCAGACTTAAGTTCTTACCTTTAGGTTTTCATATCACACACCTTTACTTTAGTCTTGGACTTGAAAAATTTAGTGTCTTGAACTTGACCGTTCCTATCATCTTTAATCTAATCCACAATGCTAATAGTTTAGCCTAAGCTAATAGTTGACTGAGGGAGTAGAGTATTCTTCCAACCTCGAGTCAACTGCTTTGATTGCTCTGTTGCCCAAGAAGTCGCACTTCCCAAGCTTTGCGTTCTTCATTGCCTTGCCTTGATTGTCCTTGATAGCCCTTGCTAGACTTGTGAAAAGCCACTATTAGAACAATTCTCCAATGGATGATCAAACACTTGAGTATACACACTTTTAAAGGTCCCTTCCCTTGGCCCAAATTTTTACTGCCCCTTGGCTTTTCTAGTCCCAACAATGTCAACCTCAAATTAGCTTATCCAAAAATCAATGTCTTCTTTGAAAAAAAAAACAGTGAGATCACATAGTACTCGTCAAGAGCTTTCTAACGAGCTATAAAGCTCAAAAAACGGACTTCGGATGAAAAAGATATGACCTATCAGGCCCTTGGGGGTAAAAACTGACTAACAAGTTTTTCTCCAAATATGAGCTAAGGGGTCCATCACCCATAAATTTTCAAAAAATGGCCTCAAAACTGGTCAAAAATTGAAACCCTAAAAATTGCATTTGAGGTGGACAATCGCGATGGTCTGGGACCGTCGCGATGGCTCAGGTGAACCGTTGTGATGGCGTGACACAATCGCGATGGTTTGAAGGCGCGAACTGTCGCGATGGTTTAAAGTGAACAATCGCGATGGCGTGAATGAACCATCGTGATGGCCTAATCGGCGAACAATCACGATGGCATCGGTTAATGGTCAACGTGACAATCGCGATGGCGTGAGTCCATCGCGATGGTCATGAGGCACGATGGCTTGAGCCAATCGTGATGGTTCGAATTTTGAGGCGTCGCGATGGTCTGAGGGTACCGTCGCGATGGTCTAGCTTGCCACATGATAGCGTCGGCGTGATGGCATGAGCCAATCGCAATGGCGTGGGGTCGATGGGATCGTCGTGATGGTCAAGGACCGTCACGATGGTTCAAGTGAACCATCGCGATGGCGTGAGACCGTCGTGATGGTCCGACCAAGCCGTCACAATGGCGTGAGCCAATCGCGATGGTGTGACACAATCGCGATGGCATGAGCCAATGGCGATGGTCCACCAAAATGTGAATTTTTCAAATGCAAGTGTGGATTCGTGTATGCGCTTGTGTCGCCTATATGGTGGTGTGGTCACCTACCTCAATTTCTGAGTTTGTCAGACCATCACGATGGTCTGACACAGTCGGCATATCCTAACAAAAACGGATTTTTTACCTACAAGAAGCCCTCCAGCTGCTCTGGAGCACTGTACCTGCAAGAAAACTCAAAAACACAAAAGTACACTGTTGGCAGTAGTCAAGGAACTGAAGGAGTCACAAGACAAGGAAGCCTACGAAGGGAGTCGGAGCGAAGAGAAAGCACAAGCAGACACAGTAGTCAAAGAAGATTTGGCAAGTAGGCCATTTAAATTTTTCAAGCATCAAAGAGTTGGGCACACAAGAAGAAGGAACAAGTAGGGAGCTCCAGGAAATGTATGTCAAAATGTTAGAAGAAATCCCTACAAAAATAGTGATTTTCATCACTAAAAACCATTGTAAATACCATTTCATATTTTCGTAACTCCATTTTGTGCAAGCCAAGGAGTCCTTGAGCTTGAGGAGCTTTAGAAGTACCTACCTATCAGTTTTCACATTTTTTAGACTCCGTTTGAACCTCCAAATAGGGTAGAGAACCTAATTTTTAACTAGGTGGACACTAGGTCTGGACAAGGCCAAAACCTAGTCAAAAACTATAAATAGAGCTAGAGAGCTCATTTTTGAGGTTAGCTTGTAATTGATTTGAACTTGTATGAGCTTTTTGAAAGTAATCTAAAGAACTCCATTGCTTCTCACTCTTTGTCTTGCTTTGTGTGCGCGTGTGTGTGTATGTGTGTGCATGTCAATGTGCTTCGCACTCACGCACTTGTGCCTTCACTTGCTCAAGGTCATCATACCATCCTCACGTCTTCCCGGATTGACATTAAAGGAGGTGCTACTCATCACTGAGCTACACCAAATTTTGGTGCCGTTGCCGGGGATCGAGCTTTGAGGACGAGCGTGTGATGGTAAGACGTAGAGTTGACGCGTTGGAGTTATAGGTATTTTCTTCACCTTTTTCCTATTTTCTCTTGTTTTCTCATCACCATCGTCATCCTCACCATCTCCCACATCCATCTCCATCATCGCGAAAAATTTCAGTATTTGGTCATATCACCCCACCCATACCATTTCCCTCATTTCACTTGTGAGAGAGAGCGAGAGAGCGTTTGTGTCCTTGTGATTTTCTGTGTTTTTTGAGATTTTCTGCAGGAATCATCATCCCCAGCAGCTGCACCAGCTCCAACAGGTAAAAAATTTAACTGTGCAGGTCCCGAGGCGTTGACCTCTATCAATCGCGAGCGACAGAAAAAATGATCTTTTTGCTAAACAAAGTACATAACCATAATCTACAGGCCTAGAGCTTCCCAAATGAGTGTTTAAAATTTTAAAATTCCTCAGATTTATGTCAATCGTGATCGCCCTATCAATCGCGATCGACAAACCACGACGGACACATGCCGATGGCTCTGTCAATCGCGACCAACACGTCAATCGCGACCGACAGAGTCAACGACCGACTGACCACAACTGACAAAACCTATGCATGACACGTGTCAATCGCGATCGAGCCATCAATCGCGATCGACCAGTCAATCGCGAATGACAGCCCCGACGGACCTGTCAATCGCGATCGACCCATCAATCGCGACAGATAGAGTCAACGACCCTTTGACCACAATCGACTGAAAATCCGGGCCACGTGTCAATCGCGATTGACCCATCAATTGCGACTGACAGCCACAACGGACCTGTCAATCGCGACCGACACGTCGATCGCGACTGACCTATCAATCGCGATTGACAGAGCTTGCGAACGCGATTGACGGGCAAATTTGGCTAATATTTTAGGGCAAAAAAGAGTGGTCTATTTTTGACAAATTGTGGAACAAATACTAGGGTTCATCATTGCTTGTGAGGCCGATACCCCAAAGCATTTCGAGAAGTCCTGTCTGCCTGCTAACCTGTTTAAAATCCTGATTTGGCCCCAAAACCCTGAATGGACATAACCTCCTCATACGAAATCCGATTGCGGTGATTTTTGTTTTGTTGGAAAGCTCGTGGGGAGTACAACCAAAACTTCCACTGGTTACGATAGAATTGATGTCAAGATTATTAGATAGGGTAATTTGAAGTGACCATATCTCGAGGTAGGAAAACTAAGTTTCCCTTGGGATTGTTTTCCATAGAGGCAAAAGGCGATTGGGTCTGTGAATTACATGCATGAAAGTGATCTGTCTGTCAACTGAATTCAATTCTTGAGCTAATTGTGGACTTTTTCAGGTTCTTTGAGAGCATCGAAGGGTACTCGAAGCAAGAGTAAGTGCGAGCTTGGGAACACGCTTCCTGGGCATACAAGGGCAACCAAGGGAAGAAACTTAAGGTTGGAAATTCTCAACACCCTCTGTCAATCCCTAGCATAGGCTAAGTACGGATAGAGGTCTTGATTAATTAAGGACACGTTAAGAACGACCAAGTCCAAGAACTCTAATCACTCAAGTGCAAAGTGTTAGGAGATTACAATTGTGAAACAACCTAAGGGAAAAGAACTTAAATTGAGAGACCACACTCAAAGTACGATAAAATTCAAGTGTTCCTTGCGACGAAGATTAATTGGACAAGAAGTGACACCCTAAGGGCAATTAAAAAAGAACAAGTGACTAATACAAAAGAACTCAACAACGCAAAGTGTACTTGGGAAAATTTGAGATCATTCAATTGGGCATATGAACCTTAGATCAGGACGACACCTAGGGAGAGATAGACAAAGTCTTAGATCTTTAGAGGCTAGTGTCAATCATACTGCTAGGTCTTGGGCCCAACAGCTGAGCCATCATTTGTATTACCCTAGCTCTGAGACTAGCGAGTCTGAGATGTCCCATGGTATGGAGAGACCTACAGGAAGTTTTGGAGTGCCATATTTACATAGGGTGGAAGGCCCTTACAAGACACAACTCGAATACCTTAGGACCAACCGATTAGGTGCTAGCATCTATGAGGACGGCCTAGGAAGATCTGTGGTCCAGATTAAAAACCCTGACCAATCCATTGGACTAGAGCACCCAGCTGTCAAGTTTGAAAACGGAGCATACCTAAACAAGGAAGGGACAATATATGTAGTCACCAGTCATCCAGATAGGACAGATGAATTTGGGAATGTGGTCCCAGAAATGGACTTAGGTGACCTAGAGCAAGGAAACATGGGTGTAGAACCTAGAACCCCCCTGAGGCAAATCTGTGCTCACTAGGATTATCACACCAGAGTGGATTCCCCAAGATAATAAAAGCATAGATCTACTCCTGAACCGAGAGACTGATGAAGCCTTTTGGAGTTATAGATCTAATCAGCCGAATGAGGAAGGAACAATCATGATATATAAGTTCAAAGATCATGATAGTGCAGGCAGAGTGACCTACTTGGATCATGCTTCAGAGAGGGTCTTTGTGGTTACAGAAAATGATAGGCATGCTTACACTTGGAAAGGTGAATTTATTTTCCCCCAACCAAGATCGAATGTGTCCTTTGGTCACCCCGGAGCTGGAACATCCCATGTTCATGGAACTCAAAGAGACAGACATAGAGATAGACCGGAGGTAAGATTTGCCAACCCAGTGGGAAGAGAAGGAACGAGAACTGAAACAAATAGAGTGGAACCTGAGGGACTTAGAGCCCCAAGGAACCAAAGGAATGCTGATGATTTCCCTCTGCTAAGGCCTAGGGAACACACCAGGATTTTGAGACCGACTCAGTTAGTTAAGTCCATGAAGAATTACTTCGATGGCACAGGAGACCCATATGATCATGTGGCCGAGTTTAGGCAAGTCTTGAGAGCTGAACAAGTTGAGGACCTGTTCACGCAATATAATGCCTTTGGTCTAACCCTTAGGAACACAGCCCTTACGTGGTTTCAACCATTGAATGAGAGACAGTTCAGGAGCATAGGCCAACTCTTAGAGGCTTTCATCACCGAATTCTCTAAAAGTGGCATAAGGCATAATACTTCCTCATTGATACATAGCTTCAAGCAGACCCCTCAAGAGACCATGAGACTTGCAGGAAGAAGATTTAGGCAATATCTTGAGAGATGCCCTGTTCCTGAGTTACCAACACCAGCCAAACAAGTGGCTTTATTCTTGGATGGATTGCTAAGTACCAAATTGAGGTCCTATGTGTACTTGAAGGACCCTAGGACCATAGAAGAGTGTGTACGCATGTGCATTGACATTGAGGATAACCTAGGGGAGGAACTAGAGCTTTCAAAAATCTACAAAGATTCTGATAGTGCTTCTAGCCTCTCTTCCTCACATCACAGAACATCTCTTAGAAAGAGTAGCAGGCAAGGAAGTGTACAGCTTCCTTGATGGATTTTCGGGCTACAATCAAGTAGCCATAGCTCCAGAAGATCAGCATAAGACAGCTTTTGCCACAGAGTGGGGCATATTCGCTTTTCGGGTAATGCCATTCGGGCTGACCAATGCCCCTGCAACCTTCCAAAGATTGATGTGTCACTTGTTTAAAGAATTCCTGAGGAAGAATTTAGAGGTCTATGTTGATGATCTCTGTGCTCATTCCAACATTAGACAGACATTGTCACTCTAGCAGAATGGGGAGTACCAACGTGAGAAGATTCACCTCATAATTGTCAATCCGTGGAGACGTGAGGACTAGTATGAAGACTATGAGCAAGTGAAGGCACAAGTGTGTGAGTGAGAAGCACACAAGCATGCACACACATACACACACAGGCGCACACAAGGCAAGAACAAGGAGAGGAACAATGGAGTTCTTTGCATTAGTCAAAAAGTCTCTTACATAAGCTCAATTCACAAACAATCTAACCCCAAAAATGAGCTCTCTAGCTCTTTTTATAGTTTTCTAACTAGCTTTGGTCTTGTCCAGACCTAGTGTCCGGCCTAGTTAAAAATTAGGTTCTAGAGCCTATTTGAGGGCTCAAACGGAGTCTAAAAAGTATGAAAATTGATATGTAGCTAATTCTAATACTCCTCAAGCTCGAGGACTCCTCGGCTTGAACAAAATGGAGTCTATTCTACCAAAAATGGAATTTACAATGTTTGTGTAGTGATTAAAATCACTTGAGTTGTAAATGGTCCATGGAAAAAAATGATTAGGCCTTGTTGCCGTATTGTGGATGACTCCTCCGTTGTGCTAGTATGCTCTTCGTCTGACTTGTATGCCAACACTCCCCCCTTCCTAGCGTCTGTCGCCCCTGACAGACCTCTGTTCTATCGGGTGGTCGATATAGTATTGGATGACATTGGTGGCAAGTTCGTGTTCTCCTATCCTTAAGCCTCTTGCTAGATCAGCTTCCAATGCATCCCAATTCATTGCACCAGGGACCTCTGGTTACGGTGTGGTGTAGTACTCAGAGTACATGGCTTGTTCACAAGCAAAGAGATGGAGCAGGTGTGTTGGCTTCGGTGCGAAGACCTCCGAGTGATACTCCCAGAAACCTGATCTGAACATTTCTTCGAATGTCTGTTTGTAGCATGCGGGAAGATACTTTATCCGTGCATGCCAGGCATAAGCTACTCGAATGCTGGGGGTGGTGCTCATGTCATACACCAAATCATAATTGCCATTGGTAAACCCCGGTAGATGTACCTATGGTGCGGCTGCATTTCTAAAGGTTTTCAGGATTACCTGCATCATATCTAAAATCTTAAGCATCATTTGAGCTGCCACATCTGGCATGGGCTTCAATCGTGGCATCCAATGTTGAATTGTTCCCATCATGTATGCTACTGACGGTGGTCCCTGTGGTGGCGCAATGTATGGATAGTTGAGCCATTCCTTGCATTGTGCATTATTCTAGACCTTTATGTTGAATGCTTTCCATGAGCGGCGTCGTGGAACAGGGCCATAGCATGGATTATAGAGGAGATGTAATGGCACATTGTTCCAGGTGCAGAGCATTTCAGGATAGGTTTCAAGAAGTTTCTGCCGCCATGTTGGTTGACGGATCTTGCCTTTTTGCACCTCTAGAGGAAGGTCTTCGGGTTGAAATTGGGTTGCGAAGGAAGGTATCTTCCCTGTGACTCTCTGTATTTCTGCGTTATAATCTGCTAAAATGATATAGTAAGGCCTGTATTGGAGTTCGGATGAGAGGATAAGGCGTCTCGATGATAGGTTTTTGAAGTAATTGGATTGTAATACAGTCTCCTCTATGACTCTCATCGCTTGATTTTGCACGACGGTTCGCTCTTCATGTGAAATCCCGATTTCCTCCACTTGTCATAGCCATGGGGGTCGTGGTGCTTCAAATGTGTCCTGACCTTCTTCTGTTTGTTGACCTCCTGGGAAGGGTTGTGGGTCGTATTCTTCTTCAAATGTTTGTTCCACAAGAATTTGTACTATTTCTTCGTCGGTGGGAGCCTCTGGAGGGGAAGGTGGTCTCTCATATTATAGTAGTCGTGCTTGCAATTCGGTGACCTATTTCTGGAGATCTTTTAAGGCCTCTGAGTCAGTGAGAAGTGAAGCCGCAGAGGAGGTGGTTTGAGAGGCAGCTGTTGTTTCTTTTTGGTGTTTCTGCTGCAGATGACCCAGTTCCTCTAATAGCTGGTCATGTGCTTCAAGCAACATGGCATAGTCTTCCAATATGATCTTGATATTGTCGGGGGTCACTGCTTGAAACTTTGATGGGCTGATGGGTGCCCCTAGTGTGCTTTCGATGGCTGCTTCTAAGTTATCTTGGTTTTGTTGCTGTAGGCGTCGATTCTCCTCGTGAGCAGCTGCAAGGTGTCTTCTAGTAAGAAGTGCCATATTTCGTTGAAGTCTTGAATTGCGTTCTAGTTGTGTTTTTAGATGGCCTTCCACCACTTGTATTGCTTCTTGGTCTGTATTCTGCAGCTGTACTTCCAATACACTATGAGCCTCTTGTAAAGTTTGGAATTGTGTATGGAGGCGGGCATTCTCCTCTTCTACTACAGCAAGACGATTTTGTAGCACCTCGGAGTGCTCTTGCAATCGTGTGTTATGTTGCTGGAGCTGATTGTACTCTGTCCTTAACTGTGATATACATGTGAGCATGGTGTCCAATGCATTTCTGTTGGAAGCAGTCAGAGGCAAGACGCCACGGAAGCATGTGAAAACGAAGCAGGGAGCCAGGCGGATCAATTTTTTAAACAAATATATTTCTTATTAATTCTCCAAACATTCAACAGTGATTGTTATCACTAATTGTAACATATGTATCATAAGAAAACCCCATTTTGTAATCCATAGCTCCATTTTGTGCAAGCCGAGGAGTCCTCGAGCTTGAGGAGCTTAGGTAGAATACTCGTACCAAATTTCGTTATTTTTAGACATCGTTTACCCTTCCAAATAGCCTCTAGGACCTAATTTTTAACTAGGCCGGTCACTAGATGTGAAACCGGTCAAAACTAGTCTAGAAACTATAAAAAGAGCTAGAGAGCTCATTTTTGAGGTTGGTTCATTTTGGTTAGTGTGAGCATAGAGCTAGTTTGAGCTTGTAAGAGCATTCTTGAGTAATAGAGTTAATTTCCCACCTTCCATTGTGTCTTGCTTGTCTCTTCATTGTGTGTGTGTATGTGTGTGTGCATCTTTGTGCTTCTCACCTTCACTCTCACATCATCTCACGTTCACGATCTTCATATCTCTCCTACCTCTCCCACGGATTGACATTAAGGAGGTGAAGCTTCTTAACGTGGTACTTACCATTGTGCTAGAGCAACACCAAATTTGGCGCCGTTGCCGGGGATCGAGTCTAGGACGAATGTGTGATGGTAAGAGTATAGCAAGAAGTGGCGTTGGAAGGTAAAAATTTCAGTTTTCGTTGTTGTTTTTACTTAGTTTTTAGTGTTTTTCACCTTCCCCATACTCCATCTTCATCATCGCATCATCATCTCCATCTCCAAAAAAATCAGAAAATTCACCATATCCCCCCATTCACCTCATTTCCCCTCATTTGTGCATGCGAGAGAGCGAGAGAGAACTTTTGTGCTTGTGTGTGCTTGTGTTTTCTTGAGTTTTCTTGCAGGTACAGAGCTTCAGAGCATCAGGAAAGCTTCCAAAAGGTAAAAAATGTACTTTCTGTCAGAGATTTCCGAGTGTGGCGGACCATCGCGATGGTCTGCAACTTTCGGATTTTGAGGTAGGCGACCACACCACGAGGTAGGCGATCCTTGCGCATACACGGAACCACAGTTGCATTTTGAAAATTGGTTGTTTGGTGGACCATCGCGATTGGCTCGGACCATCACGATTGTGTCGCACCATCGCGATAGGCTCACGCCATCGCGACGGCTCGGCCGGACCATCGCGACGGTTCGCTTTTTCGGACCATCGCGACGGTTCACTTGAGCCATCGCGACGATCCACTTGGACCATCGCGACGGTTCAGCTGACCCCGGACCATCGCGATTGGCTTATGCCATCGCCACGACAGTGCCACGTGTCACGATAGACCATCGCGACGGTTCATTTTTTGGATCATCGCGACAGCCCAAAATCGGACCATCGCGATTGGCTCAAGCCATCGCATCGCGGACCATCGCAACGGTTCACTTCGGACCATCGCGATTGTCCACCGTTGACCGTTGACCGCGCCATCGCGATTGTCCGCCTGATCACGCCATCGCGATCGTTCACTTCGGGCCATCGCGACGGTTCGACCTCACGCCATCGCGATTGTTCACTTCGAGCCATCGCGACGGTTCGCCTTTTCGCGCCATCGCGATTGTCCAAATCCCGCGCCATCGCGACGGTTCGCTCGGACCATCGCGACGGTCCCAGGCCATCGCGATTGCCCACCCCCATCGCAAATTTTGGACTTCAATTTTTGACCAATTTTGAGGGTATTTTTGGAAAATTTTTGGACCATTAGACTCATAGGAGACCCCTTAGCTCATATTTGAGGGAAAACTGGATTGTCAATTTTTACCCCCCAGGGCCTGAACGCGTGCAACTTTCTCATCCGAAGTCCGTTTTTTGAGCTTAATAGCTCGTTAGAAAGCTCGTGACGAGTACTACGTGACCTCAACTGTTTTTTTCATAAAGGATACGTCTATTTTTGGATAAGCTATTTTGAGGTTCACCCAGTTTGGGACTAGGAAGCTAGGGGGCACACATTAAAATTTGGGCAAAAAGGGAAGGGATTAAAAGGTGTATATACTCAAGTGTTTGATCATCTTGTGAATTGGTCTAATATTGGAATTTTTCCAGGTCTAGCAAAGGCAATCAAAGGCAAGCAAGCGAGGCAGCGAAGACAGCAGAGCTTGGGAAGCACGGCTTCTTGGGCAACAGGGCATCAGAGCAACCAGAAAGGTCGACTTGAGGTTGGAAGATTACTCAACCCCCTCAGTCAATTCTTAGCTTAGGCTAGACGGTAGTTGTGGATTAACGACGATAGGAACGCCTCAAGTTCAAGATACCTAATTCTTTCAGTTTAAGACTTAAAGTAAAGGTGTGTGTGACGAAAACCTAAAGAAAAGAACCTAAGTCTGACGGAACGAGAACTCAAAAATCATAACGAAAGTCAAATTCCTGACGCATATATTACGACAAGAATCCAAAGAAAAATAAGAAAAGAATTAAGGAAGTAATAACAAAGGACTATCGACGATCTAAGTGTGTAATTGAGTGAGCAAGGAAGGAAATTAATGAACCTTAGATCGGGCAAACATATAGGTAAGTCGGACAGAAGAAGCCTTAGATCATCAGAGGCTAGTGTGAGAACTACCGCTCGATCTTGGGCTCAGCAGTTGAATAGTAGTTATCCTTACGAGTTGAGCTCAGAATCAAGTGAATCAGAAATGGCATTTAGCACAGACAGACCAGAAGGAGGGTCCAATGTAGCATACCTAAAAAAACCTGAAGGACCCTATAGAACGCAATTAGAGTTTCTCCGAACCAACCGATTAGGTGCTCGCATCTATGAGGATGGTTTGCGAAGGCAAGTGGTGCAACTGCACAACCCTGATCAACCCATTGGATTGGAAAGACCAGTGGTGAAGTTTGAGAGAGACGCTTACATAGACAAAGAAGGAACCATGTACATCCTAAGTACACAGCCCAACGATACTAATGAGTTTGGCACAATTCAATTAGAGACGGAAGCGAAATTTCAAGGAAAAGAACCGTTAGAAGAACCTAGGACACCTAGAGGGAAATCCGTATTAACAAGAGTACTCATCCCAGAGTGGATCCCTCAAGACAACAGGAGCACCGAGTTGTTCGTAAATAAAGAAACAGACGAAGCCTTTTGGAGGTACAGAAAGGAAAACCCTGGTGAGGTAGGCATCATTACAATCTATGAATTCAAAGACCCAGATACACCTGGAAAGGTTGTATACCTGGATCAGACTTCAGAAAGAGTCTTTGTGGTGCCTGAGCGCGCTAAAAACACATACACATGGAGAGGTGAATTGATATTCCCTCCATCTCGAACAAACATGAATACAAGTCAACAAGGGGCAGGAACTTCCTCAGCCCATGGAAATCAAAGAGAAGGAAATCACGAGAGACCAGAAGTAAGCTTCAATCACCCCATAGGGAGAGATAGAACAACCATGAACACTAATAGGACGGATAGACAAAGAGAACATGGAATACCAGGGGGTAGAGATGATTTTCCTCTACCTAGACCACGTGAACACGCAAGAGTATTGAGACCCACACAGTTGGTAAAATCAATGAAAAATTATTTTGATGGGACAGGAGATCCCTATGACCATGTCGCAGAATTCAAGCAAGTACTAAGAGCAGAACAAGTCGAGGACATGTTCACGCAGTACAACGCATTTGGACTAACGTTAAAGAATACCGCTTTAACTTGGTTCCAACCACTGCAACAAAGGCAATTTAGAGACATCCATCACTTTTTAGAGTCATTCATTACTGAATTCTCTAAAAGTGGGGTTAGACATGACACGTCTTCGTTGATTCATAGTTTTAAGCAAACCCCTCAGGAAACAGTAAGACTGGCAGGACGTAGATTCAGACAATATGTCGAACGATGTCCAATGCAAGAGCTACCCTCACAAGCTAAGCAAGTGTCCTTGTTTTTAGATGGCTTGTTGAGCGCTAAACTACGCTCCTATGTGTACCTAAAAGAACCCAGAACGCTAGAGGAGTGTGTAAGAATATGTATAGACATCGAGGACAACCTAGGAGATGAATTAGAACTGTCAAAGGTCTATAAAGACTCAGATTGTTCTTCTCTAGCATCCACAAAATTGTCGAATTCAATAGAGGATCTAGCAGAAAAAGTGGCCCAAAAACTAGGAGTTTCTAGCAAACAGGTGCCCAAGCTACCAACTAACGTACGTTGTTACACTTGTGGTGGAAATCATTTGGCAAACGTGTGTCCCAATGCACCTCAACCTCAAGCCAACCCTAGTGGCCAATATTGCACAATTGAGAGAAGATACACGAATCATACGGCTCAGGACTGCCCATACAACAAACAAACCGTGAGACAGAACTACCCGCAAGCATACCAGCAGCCAGGTAGGTATCAAGGCCAATACAATGCTCAGCCTTATTACTATAGGCCTCCCCAGAACTACCCGTACCAGGCTCAACAGAGACCTCAACTCGTCTTAGCTCAGCAGCCACCCCCACCAGCGAATGTCATCTCAGTCAAATACGCTGCTGCAGAAGAGAACCTAAGTAGGGCCTTAGTGCCTTCTTCACCCCTGATCACCGAAAGTGACCCGAACTCCAACAGTTTTGACTCTACTCATGTAACTAGTCCACCAGCTTATTACACGGAGTCACCAGAACATGTGGAGACATATTATTATGATAGTCCACCAATGGAAACTAGTTGGGAGCCAGATTATGCTAATGTGATGTACGCAAACCCAAACCCACGGCCCCAATTGAGACAACAGAGACCACAGGGCCCTAGAGGACCATGCTTTCGGTGCCAAGGAGATCACTTCATAAAGGATTGTCCACATCCCCCAATAGCAAGGCAATCACAGTACTATAACATACAAGGCTTTTGTGTCGATTGTGGTAAAGAGCACATAATCAAAGATTGTCCTAAGAACCCAGTTAACGCTTCGAATGTGACACCGATCAATGTGATAGGTATTGTAAATAACGCAGATGGATCCAACCCTACATACGTGCCTATCCAAGCTATAACCAGAGCCCAGGCACTTTTACAAAACCAACAGCTTAATCATGAGAAAATAGCCGAAACTAGTGAAGTTGCGGAATTGAGTAGTAAAAAGACGAAATCTTGGAAAGATTCTAGGGAAAGAATCAAGAGAAAATGGAGTAAAAAGATAAGTGAGTTGGAAGGAAGTTTAAGGGAATCTAGAGCCAAAATACAAGAATTGGCTTCACAAGAATTAAATCAAGAAAACCCAGCTCAGAAATCAGGATCAGTTTTAGCGGAACCCATACCCGAAGACCTAGACATGATGTTTCGTGCATATCAGGCTAGAATAAAAGAGGGACCTCAAGTAACGGAAATGAGTAAAAATTACCCTCGAGCTGATCTAGAAATAGAAAGAACTAAACTTTGCATGAAGATGGTAGAACTAGCACAAGCCTTGTTCGAAGCCTCTAGATATCTTAATTGGAATAACATGGCAAAACCGGAACTACACTTCCAAGGACTAATGGAGAGGCTAGAACACTTGATAGAAAGCAAAGAGAAAAAGGATCAGTCTAGGAACCCTACTGTTCCAGAGACACAGGAAAGGAATGCACCATCCCTGTCTCAAGTACCCAATACAGAAAGCCAAGACAATTTGTCTTCCATACATAGGTATTCACATGAATTTTTAAGAGAAATCCAAGAAGAGAAATGGAGAAAAGAACAAGGAACTCATCCTCCTATTCAAGAAATAGACGATTTGCAGGAACAATTTCCCCAAGACATCCCCTCTATATATGATGAGGTAGAGGAGGAACAACTGAGTGAACCCACAGGATTTGAATCTAATTCTTTACAAGAATTACCTCAGTTCACAGGACCTTGGGAAGCAAAGTCTATTAGCATGAGAGCACCCACGATAATAGTGAGGCATGAAGAATCAGTGATCCCTAGGAACACGGAAGTGATCAAGAATACTAAAGTACAGTGTAATCTCACTCTGGAGGAGTTGTTAAAGGTAAAACCAGAATTGTGGAAGCACGTAGCAAATCAATTCCCTGAGCTAGCTACCACACCCTCTCAGATAGGATCACATAAGAAGGTACCAGAGATACCTGTGGAAAAGATTGGAGACGTAAGCGAAGGAGAGGAAGGTAACACATATCTTCCAATAACCCATCACGGCTACACCACGAAAGCCATCTTAGATTCAGGAGCCGGAGTAGCCATCGCTACCACCGCTTTATGGAAACGTTGGGGTAAGCCCGCACTCAGACCCACCAGGATGAAGCTACAAATGGCTGATGGACACATAAGAAAAACCATTAGGCTTACTAGAAGGCATATCTCTCACCACTTGTGGTGTAGAATTTGAGCATACTTTCGCCATTTGTGACTTTGCTAAAAATCATGCGTATGAGATGATATTGGGACGACCATTCATGCGTCAGTTGCAAATTGTACAAGATTGGGGAACTAATTCTTTGTACTTGCAACATTTAGGAGTGACTACTAAAGTCAATCTTAAGGACTATTCACACAGAGATGTACCCCCAATACAATGGAATACCATCCATAAGACACCAGCAGAGACGGAATCCGTGCACTCATTAGAATCAGATCCTTCTTGGTTGCATGAGGATACCCATTTATGGATGTGTAAAGTAGCCAAACAAGAGGAAGAAAGATTAGAAGCAAGGACCTTAGGTGCGGAACAACATCCACGAACCCTTCAAGATCCAGCCTACGCACCTGTAGTATTCCCAGACGAGGAGTTTGAACCCCATGGTTGGGCAGAGATTCTAGCAACCATGGATGTAGCCATCAATGAAGAACAATGGACACCCCACTGTGACGAGGATGGCTATGACATTTCAGTTTTTACGATAGAGCCAATCATGGGCGATGCAATTTTAGAAGAGTGTGAACCAGACACTGATGCATTTGAGGATGCAAGCGATTTTGATTTAGGATCAATTATTATGGACTCTCCATTCGCATCAGAGGAAGAATATTTCTACGAAGTAGAGACTCACACTCAGAAACACGAGGAAATTACGAATGAAGTGAGATTAGCCACGGAAGTGACTACTAAGAGTGAAGGCAAGAAAAGAAAGAAGAAAGAAACCATGTCAGAAAAAGAAGAATCTTTGTTTGAAGTACCCGAGAATTTCAAGAAATATGAAATCGACGATAGAAGAATCATGGTACGAATGCCTAATAGAAAAGAGAAGGATGGACAAGTATATGATAACCGAGAGAAAACCAAGAAAATAATAGTTGCCATAGAAGGAGAAGAAGAAAAATGCACCTACATAGGGCACGATTTGACGACTGAAGAAGAAGAAGAGTTAGTTGCCCTATTGCGCGAATATAGAGATGTTTTTGCTTGGAGTTACAAAGATTTGAAAGGAGTAGACCCAGATATATGTTCTCATAGAATCCCTATGACTCCAGATGCGAAACTGACAAAACAGAAACCTTACACGTACAATGATAATTACGCTGCGAAGATTAAAGAGGAGATAGATCGATTGATAGAAGCAGGATTCATTTACGAAATTGAGCATACCGAATGGGTATCCCCCATTGTGGTTGTGCCCAAGAAGAATGGAAAATTGCGTGTGTGTATTAACCTTAAAAAAGTTAATGCCGCCACGATTAGAGATAGTTATCCTCTTCCTATTACGGAACACCTATTGGAAAGAGTTGCGGGCAAGGAAGTTTACAGCTTTCTTGATGGATTCTCAGGCTATAATCAAGTAGCCATTGCTCCAGAAGACCAACACAAGACGGCTTTTGCCACAGAATGGGGCATATTTGCATTTCGCGTAATGCCATTTGGCTTGACAAATGCACCCGCCACTTTCTAGCGACTCATGTGTCATGTCTTTAAGGAATTCTTACGCAAGAGCTTGGAAGTTTATGTCGATGACTTATGTGCTCATTCAAATGTAAGACATACACATATCCCAGAGTTAAAACAAATATTTGACAAATGTCGAGAATATCAGGTTTGTTTGAACCCAGAAAAATGCGTTTTCATGGTCAGACAAGGCAAAATTCTAGGACACATTGTGTCAAAGAATGGAATATCTACGGATGAAGAAAAGGTAAAAGTAATTGCAGAATTACCTAGACCAACTAATGTGAAAGAGGTACAAGCATTTATGGGCCATTGCTGTTATTATAGGAGATTCATACACATGTATGCAATCATAGCCAAGCCTTTGTACTCTCTTTTAACCAATTTTGAATGGACAGATGAATGTGAAAATTCATTCAATGAACTTAAAAGACGTTTGTGCTCAGCACCTATATTAACTACCCCAGATTGGAGTAAGCCATTCCATGTACATGTGGATGCATCCAATTACGCAATAGGATGTGTGTTAGCACAACCCACGAGTGAAGGTAACATAGATCTCCCCATAGCTTACGCGAGCAGACAATTGAACGCAGATGAAAGAAATTACACCACGACGGAACGAGAAGGATTAGGGATGATCTACGCTGTAAAGAAGTTTAGGCACTACTTGTTGGCCAACAAATTCAAGTTCTTTACAGATCATCAAGCCCTATTATATTTAGTCAACAAACCATGTAACACAGGACGATTGATACGCTGGTTTCTATCACTCATGGAGTATGATTTTGAAGTGGTAGTTAGGAAAGGAAAGACACATCTTAGAGCTGACCACCTTTCGAGATTAACCTCAGGAGAAGCTCCTCAAGGAGTAGCCGATGAATTACCAGATGCATACTTGTTTAACCTTGAGATAGCACCAGAATGGGCAAAGCCGATAGTCCCCATTCTCACATACGGATCCAAGAATCCTAAGTTAAAGATCAAAGAGGGAGAGATTACCAAGTCTCAGAGATACCAAATAATGGCAGGAAGCATATATAAACAGGATAATCAAAAGATTCTTGCTTGTTGCGTAGATGAATCGGAACATGCGAATTGGTTGCAATTAGCACACATAGGTGCATTAAAGCAACACCATTCAAAACATCGAACATTACAGACTCTGCATAGATTAGGAGTATATTGGCCTACGATGGAAGCAGATGTCTACAAGTTGTGTAAGGAATGCCATGTTTGTTGTGAAAGACCACCAGTAGAACATGCTACACTATATCATGTGTCTCTCACACCAGATTGGAGTGAACCTTTAGTGACATACTTGAGGACGAACACATTCCCTCAAGGCATGACTTTAGCTCGACAACGTAGTCTAGAGCAGGAAGCTCAAGACTATTCACTCATTGGCGATAATTTATACAAAAGAGGACGAGATGGATATCTAAGACAATGTGTTCATGAGAGCGATTATCTTAGCATACTAGAGACTGCACACCAAGGTGTTGCAGGAGGTCATTTTGGACCCGATAGGATAATCAAAGCCATCCTCTTTGCAGGATTATGGTGGCCCACTCTTCACATGGATGCTCATACCTATGTAAAGAGATGTGACGTGTGCCAAAGAACTCAGTTTCCTACTCGCAGAGATGAAATGCCATTGAAACCCATGATGGGCGGACGTGCATTTTCTAAGTGGGGTATAGACTTTGTAGGACCCATTAACCCCCCTGCAAAAGGTACACATGCGGAATATATTATTGTTGCCACAGATTATCTTACAAAATGGGTAGAGGCAAAGGCCACAAAGAAGAATGATGCACACACGACTGCAAAATTCTTATTTGAAAATATCTTTACAAGATATGGATTGCCTATAGAGTTAGTGAGCGATCGAGGCACTCACTTTCTAAACCAAGTCATTGAATATTTGTTACAGGATTTTATGGTGATTCACAAGAAATCTGCACCATATCATCCTCAGGCCAATGGTCAGGTTGAAAGCACTAACAAGATACTTTGTACCGTACTGACGAAACTCGTGAACAATAAACGTTCAGATTGGGACAAACAGCTACACCATGCTGTTTGGGCATATCGAGTGGCCTACAAGACCGTACTCAATGCAACTCCCTTTCAGATGGTTTTTGGTCAGAATGCAGTGCTTCCCTTGGACTTCTTGATACCGACCCTTAAGGTTGCACAAGAACATCAGTGGACCGGCCATGAATTATCAGCAAGAATAATGGACTTGGAACGATTAGGAGAAACAAGGCTGAGGGCAGCAGCAGGAATATACGCAGCGAAGAAGCGACAGAAAGCATATTTTGATGCACATGTGAAAGATAAAGGCCTAAAAGAAGGAGATTTAGTTCTAGTGTATACGCTGAAACAGCACGCACGGAAGTTAGAAAAGCGAGGTTATGGACCTATGATCATTAACAGACTCTCGACTAGTGGAGCAGTACAGTTAGCCACCTTAGAAGGAGATATAATGCCTAATTACATTAGTGGCTGTAGAGTCAGGTTATATCAAGAGCCTCTTACTGAGGATATGCTTAGACGACTCACGTTGGCAAAGAAGCGTAAGGAGGAAGAAAACCGAATACGAGCCGAAGCTCAGGCAGAAGCCATAGAACGCATTAAGCGTATGAAGCTAAGAAGACAAGGACTAGGGAGAGAACATTATAACCATCTGGAAACATCACCCAGATATCCCATGGCCATGTGTCAAGTAAAGTCAACCACTCATCCTAGCATAGTGGACAGGAGACCATTCATTACAGTAAGGCTAGCGCACTGTAACCATAGCCAAGAACTCAGGGCTTTGATTGACTCAGGTGCTGCGACTAGTGCGATTAGATGGTCCCACTATAAGGCTTCAGGAATAGAAATGCGGCCAATTGAGGCATACCTCATAGGCCTAGGAGGCATGGAAACCCCTTGCATGGGTGAGGTGGACCTTCCTATCCTCGTTAAGGAGGTGACCATGACAGCGAAGCTATTAGTGTGCCATGATGACGACCTGATAGAACCCCTAATCCTTGGCCAAGATTGGCTATAGGATCACTCAGTGGACCTAAATCTTAGACAAGGCTCCTTACAGATTGGAACCTTAGAGCAGAAGCGAGTGATACCGCTTGACTTCCCTAACGGCATTCCGCTTGACGGTTGTGACCCTAGACCCTATGAAACGCATGCGACGGAAGACAGGAAGATTTTTGGGCAGACCAGTCACGTTACGTCTACACCAACCCACTCGGGCTTGGCTATAGACAGTTGTCAGTCAGAAGAATGACAGGAGATCTTCCCTGGGACTTCCTGCAAACTAGAAGCGACAGTTACCCAAACGCAAGGACAGAAGGGCACAATCAGAGGTCAGGTGGGTTGCATCATCGGCCAAATGAGCACGACACCCTGCGGTGCTCATCCTTCCAAACTTGTTGCGGACTGGCCTAGATTAAAGTTAAATAAGGCATCACTTCCTAATGGGCAGGTCACGCAAGTGTTGGATCTCCCTTCTTTTCCAAAGCAGAGTGTCCATCCGACCTCTCAACCTCAACAACAACAGAGTCAACCACGACGAAGGAACCCAGACCGACTGCAGTATCGGAGGAAACAACAAGGAAAGCAGCTTAGGCCACCCAAAGGAAGCGGTACCAGACAAATATGGGTGCCAAAAGGACAAAAAGCACCAAAGATCTCCAACCAAGCAGAGGTCAACAAGAAAAAGGCAGAACAGAAACAGAATCGATATCCACCATCCCCTCGACCTCCATCTACAGGTCCGACCATTCGACAAATGTGGATCGCCAAGAAATACCTTACCCATAGACCCACACCCACGCAGATTTGGGTACCCAAACCATGTATCATAGCTCAACCCATAAGCCATGTAATATATAATCATCACAAACCTTTTCATCCCTCGATACCACCACACCCGATACCACCTTTTGCCCCTCAGCAGAAATCCACCACCCACTCCAAGATCCTTAGGAAATGGATACCGAAACGTGTCCAACCGTCTCCCCCTAACCCCATGTCTGATAAAACTACCCCCCGACTAACATACAACCTTGTACTAAATCGCTAACCTTTAAACCTTGTATAAATTCACCCACCATCATCACACATCACTCGTATTCTCATCAAGAAATGTATGCATGATCTGAAACGTATAGGTGTCTAGAGACCTGCACTAGTGCTGCGAAAAACATTGCATCCATCACATCACAGCACTTGGCTACATGGGTTACGCATCAGTTATGGAAAGGGATTGCGGTCTCACTTTAATGGGATCATAATTAATTTCCATGCTAATGTGTTAATCTTTTGTAGCAGATCTTTCTCACTAGCGCACCAGCCACCATGCAAACCGACGAAGGAACATCAGGAGCATGCCCCAGCGTAGCGGCTGTGCCCCTCAACGTGCTACGAGCAGAGTCCCACCCGACTGCTCCACCGCCGGAATTTCAGGGATTTCCAGGGCCCATGCCTATCGACAACCCACCCATGGGCTACACCGAAAAGATACACAGGAACTCTCATTGGTTTCAGGGCCTTGCAGGACCCCTTGCGGACGCGGACTTTATTTTTGAATCCTCTCTGACATTTGACGACCGCACGTGGGGAAAATACCAGTTTTTCTCCAGAGAGTTCGAAGCCCTACAGAGCACCCAGGATTTAACTCATGTTTGGGCCAGAGCAGGCTTCACAGAATACTTCAGTGATCCTCTGCCCAAACCGGATTTTTACAGGTGCTATTACTTAATCACTACCTTGCTGGCATCAGAGAATAAGGACATCCCAGGAACCTTCATATTGCCTACTCTAGTGGATGATCCACCTTACAAGAGATTTTATCTCTCTAAGGACTTAATCAGAGCAGCCATCAAGATTCATGGCACCCACACACCCACAGATCGGGAGAGATTAATTCCAGAACCGATGAAACGTGGGGATGTCACGAAGTGGGAGGAGATTTCGGCCATTACACCTGAGCTGTCAAAGCCACTAAGGATATGCATGCAACATTTCGCATTTCCAGCTCAGGACAGATTTACCATGCCCCATAAACGAATCTGGTTCGGATTGTATTTGGCATGTACGGGACCTCAAACAGTTGATCTGGCAAGCTGGATCATAGATCAAATGTATCTGGCACAGCACAGATGGGAGCGCAAGAAGGTGCTTAATGGATGTTGTGCGCTGACGAGAATTGTTTATATGTGCTTAGCTTATGACTTGCCCATCGAGCGTGCACTAACAGGAGAAGAACTGAAGGCATTCAAGGGCACAACGAAGAAAGCCAGGAAGCCCAGTAGGACACGGGCAGGTAAGCGCATGCGAGGCACCATCCCTTGCCTCCAAGTGCCAGAGTCGCCATCACCACAACCCTCTCCAGAGCGACCACAAACAGAAGCTGCTCCCACTGTACAACCTATTCGCATAAGGTTGTCCAGACCAGTGGTTACGGAGGGCACCACTAGTACTGCTGCACCTCAGGCAGCCGCCACCTCAGAACCCACCACCACAACAGCAGAAGCTCCCACCACTATTGGTGCGGAAGCGTTTTCTTTCCCGATCCCACATATGGAGGCCGACCCCATAAACACGACATTTGATTTTGAGATGCCTGACGCATTCTCAAACGAATTCCAGTGTTCAGAAGCACAACTGTTCTCCCAGGAATATGAACGTCCCAGCTACCCTACCACACCGCGAGATTTGCCACAGGGACAAGCTGTGTCGAGCTCTGAAGAAGAAAGAACCGAAACAGACGACGAGGAAGGCGACGATGAAGCCAGCCAGGGCTCACATGACGGACAGACAGATGGCCAAGGCCAACAGACTGACGCACACGGCGACACCAGCACATATGAAGATGAGACTTTCGAAGCCGCAGCGTACACGCTGGCCATCAAAAAATTATATCGTACCATGGAGAAAGTCTGGGCACGAAAGAAGTTAACTGAAGAGGAGAGCCAGGCATTAATTGAACAGGAACTCATCTCCGGGGGATTCGAAGACGCATATATCAGAGGGTTCAGAGAGTTAGTCAAATCAGTAGGCTCCCATGAAGCACTCAGGTTTTTACAAAGAAAGCAACTACCACAGTTTGATCCCCGCCGAGTGCGACTACTTTCAAAGCCCGGAGAGTATATTCGTGTACCAACAGGAGCTCAATCCTCAGCACAAGCCAGGGAGGCACGCCTCGCCCCAGAAAGTTCATTGACCGCAGAAACCATCCTTGTAGATTCGCCACCCCATACCACCGTTGTACATACCACTACTATCCTCGAAATAACATCCACCCCTTCGACTCCTCTCTCACCTCATCTTTCACCAACCCATCCCGTATCACCCGCACACCCACCTGCTTTCCCCACATCCACACCTGTACAAAGCAACATAGCCACAACCTCTTCCTTACCCATTCATACCACCATGCCCACACCCAACCCTCCGCATCCATATGTTAACCCCTTCACCCCTTCATCCTTCCCAGCGTTTCCCCCACCTCTAAGACCCCCATTCCCCTTCCTAACCCCACTAACCTTCTCACCAGTCTCACCTCCCCAACCTACCATAACCCCTATTTCCCCGTTTCACCAAGCTGCTCCAACCATTCCCCCTGTAAACTACACTACATTCGCAAATCCCGTATTCACACCTACACAACCACCCACAATCACACCACTTTTCACAGTCACAACACTAAACACGTCCAATGGCATGGACATATCACCATCCACCTCACCACCACCCACTCCACTCACAGCACCCTCATATTTAGGCACTTCACAATTTTCCACAATCACCACTGCATCCACTGTCCCAACCCCACTTCCCATTCCCACTGCATCTACTCCCACTACATCCTCATTTAGCACTTCACTACTACTATCGCCCACCATAGACACCGCATTTCAACACATGTTCGCATGCATGACGCAAGTCCGCGATGAGTTTGCATCACTCGGCACCAACTATCAACAGCTGCAGAAAACGACGAACGAATTACAAACGCAGCTTAATTCGTTATCAATTGAGAACGCCTCACTGAACAGCCGATACCAAGATTTACGAGAGGCCTATCACAAGTTAGAACTAGAAAGTGAGGAGAAAACCAAAGAGGCCACCGCGGATTTGGATAACCTACTTAGAGCCCAGACTGTCCGCAATGCAACGCTTACTAGAAATATGGGCTTACTAAGAAGACACTTAGCCGCAGCAAAAGAGGAGAACCAGAGACTCCAAGAGCAAAATAGAGAGAACTTGGAAGCGGCTTTAGATCATCCAGAACAGCCACTAAGTCCGAGCAGATTCAAGGCAATCCCATCTGAGTCGATGCGGATGTTGCTAGACGACCATGTTAGATTGCTCGAGGACTATGATCGTATGAACGAAGAACATCAAAAGTTAAAGGAAGATCACAAACTGCTGCAGCTCAGAGAACCAGCAACACAACAAGTACAAGTAGCAGCAGAATTACCAGCGCCTGTGGACCCTGCCCCTGAAGTTTTAGAGGAACTCAACGCACTTCTGGCCCAGGTAACAAATCTTGAATCTAGGATTGCCATCTATGAAGCACCACCAAGGCCAGACTCCCCACCTGAGCTACCAGCTGAGGAAGAAACCGTCACTATCCCGGTGGAGGAGACATTTGAAGAGGCATATGAACCGATACCCATCCCAGGCGGACGTGTCACGGCCGAAGGCCAGATGACATATGAATTACCTACCCCCGCGTGGATGAAGACAGTTGAAGAACTCGGAACGACACACTCGGCCAGAGTAGAGGCACAGCTACATGCCATGGCCATAATTGAAGAGAAAATTTTACAGTCACCATTCTTTGCTCAATTGGCCCCGCGACGATACATATCTGGGCATGAGCTCCAATATAAACCGTACTTCATGTTAATGGCCGAATACCAGTTAACCATAGAGAAAGAAACAGGTATGAAACCAACGCATGCCACTCAATTCGAGCCAGAGGACTTGCCACCAAGGGCGCAGAGAGGTGAAATCCTTCAACCAGACTGGCGCAAAGATTTACTGCAAAATTATCGAGAGATGATGAGCACGTGGGTAAAAGCGCCGCTTCACTTAAAATTTAATCCGTGCTGGGGACCAGTACCACGACGTCGCTCTTGGACTGCCTTCGCTATTAAGCTACAGAACAATAAGCAGTGCCAAGACTGGTTGAACTATCCCTACTTCAAGCCACCAGTCGCGTTACCCACAGTAGGCTACATGATGGCGACGATCCGCCACTGGCTCCCTCGATTAAAACATATGGATGATATTGCCACGCACATGACTGTCAAAATCTTTGACATGATGCAGATGGTCTTTAAAGTCTTCCGACGCATCAAGGCTCCCCATGTTAACACCCCGGGCTTTGAGCATGGCAACTTTGATTTAGTCTATGATATGAGCACAACGCCATCGCTACGGGTGTGTTACGCCTGGCACTGCAGGATCAAATATCTACCGGCATGTTACAAGCAGACATTCGAAGAAATGTTCACCACCGGCTTTTGGGAGTACCATTCAAAGGTATTTATAAGCAGGCCCACACACTTATTGCAATTATTCGCCTGTGAACGAATGGTGTACTCCACACATTATCAGCTCCCACCACCAGACGAGCCACAACCTATCGATTGGGAGAAACTCGAGGCTGATCTAGCCCGAGGTATTCGTATATCAGAGCACACCCTCGCTCAAGACCTCCTACAGAATTACATCCGGCAGACCTCACAACAAGGTTCTGTCAGGGACGACAGAAGCGAGAGGGAGGGGGGTGTTGGAAGCAGTCAGAGGCACAGACGCCACGGAAGCATGTGAAAACGAAGCAGGGAGCCAGGCGGATCAATTTTTTAAACAAATATATTTCTTATTAATTCTCCAAACATTCAACAGTGATTGTTATCACTAATTGTAACATATGTATCATAAGAAAACCCCATTTTGTAATCCATAGCTCCATTTTGTGCAAGCCGAGGAGTCCTCGAGCTTGAGGAGCTTAGGTAGAATACTCGTACCAAATTTCGTTATTTTTAGACATCGTTTACCCTTCCAAATAGCCTCTAGGACCTAATTTTTAACTAGGCCGGTCACTAGATGTGAAACCGGTCAAAACTAGTCTAGAAACTATAAAAAGAGCTAAAGAGCTCATTTTTGAGGTTGGTTCATTTTGGTTAGTGTGAGCATAGAGCTAGTTTGAGCTTGTAAGAGCATTCTTGAGTAATAGAGTTAATTTCCCACCTTCCATTGTGTCTTGCTTGTCTCTTCATTGTGTGTGTGTATGTGTGTGTGCATCTTTGTGCTTCTCACCTTCACTCTCACATCATCTCACGTTCACGATCTTCATATCACTCCTACCTCTCCCACGGATTGACATTAAGGAGGTGAAGCTTCTTAACGTGGTACTTACCATTGTGCTAGAGCAACAATTTCCTATGGATGATGGTGTGGTTTGTACAGTGGAGGATGCACGGGAAGGGGATTGGGGAAGGGGAAGAGTGAATGATGTGTCTAATGGAGATGTGTGTGTCGGGGAAATTGGTGGGGGGGGGGATGGGAGAAGGTGGAAGTGTGGGGGGTGGGGGAGGTGCCGTGGGTGGTGAAATGTCCATACTTTCAGGAGTGGGTGCGAGTGTGGGGTCTACCATGTACATTGGAATGGTAGGTGGTGTGTGTGTGAAAGTGGTGAATAGATGAGAAGTGGGGTGGGGAGCTGAAAATAAAGGGAATGGTTGAGACCTGGGTTGAAAAGTTCTAGCAAGGAAGTTATGGAGGGATTGGAGAAGTGGAGAGATGGGGGTTGGGGGTTGAGGTCGTAGAGGCGGGGAGGGCATGAAAGGTGGTGTGGTAGTAGGGAAACCCATGAATATGGATCTAGAGTCAGGATGACCTATGGCTGAGGGCATGGGGGATGGTTGTCCTAGGGCAGGCTCTATGAGCGATTCGATGGATTGTGTAGTGATGGTGGTTGCTTCATAGATTGGGTTTTCGAAGGTGGAGAAAAGGGTTTTAGAGGTGGGAGTACGGAAGATGAAGGTTTGTTTGGTGGGTTGAGTGGTCGAGGTGATCTCCACGGCTTCTGTTCTAGGAGGCGACGGTGGGGGTGTGGGCGGTAGTGGCTCGGTTGATTCAGCATGGGTGACTGGGTGCTCTCGGCTAGCGGTTTCTGCTGCTTGGGAGGTTCTGTCCATGGGTTCGGATGTAATAATCGGCCCTTCTGCCGTTGTAATGGGGATCTGGATGTTTTTACTTGACCGTGGTCGTGTTTGGAATCTTCGTGGATCATATTGAACTGGAGACCTCCTAATGGCGGTCCGAACTGCTTCTACTACCCCATACGTTTCTGCCATTAATAAGAGACCTTCACTATATTCTGAGTCAACTCCTGCTTCTTCCAAAAGCTGAGTCATGAGTACTCTACTACTCTGTTCGGTGAGCAGTTGTTGCGAGCGCACGCGTTCCATGATCTGATACAGCCTTCGGAGTTCTGCTGTATAAGCTGGGGCTTCAGTGGTCTCCTCTTCGTATGCTCCTTCTTCTTCTAGGTGTCCTTGTTGTTGACCTTGCTGATCGTCACTCCAATGTACATGGCAACCGTCTGTGGATTTTCTTCTTCTTTGTGAAGATGTGCCTTGTTCTTCGGTATCTGAATAAAACTCTACATCAGAGAGTTGTGTACTTTGTAAGAATGCTTCGAAGTCTTGGGGATCCATTCCTTCAGCATCTCCAGTTGCAGCAAATTCAAATTCAGGTGGAGCCCGAGGAGCCGAAGGGGCAGCTTGTGTTGTAGTTTCAGATCCAGACCTGGGTATTCTAATGGTAAAAGGAGGTACAGTGGCCTCCCCTCGTGGCGATACTTCAAGAGTAGTCAGAACTTCACGTGTCTGAACACAAGGGATCGAACCCCTCATGCGCTTGGATTGATGTGTGGACGTCTTGAGCTTCTTAAACATTTGTAATTGTGCCCAAGTTAAGGCACGTTCAATGGGTACATCGTATGCTAAGCACCGGTAGATAATGCGTGTGATAGCACAACAACCGTTCACCACTAATTTCCTAGAAGACCTTTTATTTGCTTCATACAACTGATCTATAATCCATACAGGAAGCTTAATTGGTAACGCACCTGCCTCCGCTAAGTAGAGAGCGAACCAAATTCTTTTGTGCGGTTGTGTGAAGCGGTCTTGACCGGGGAAAGCAAAATGTTGCATGCACATACGGAGAGGGATGGACACGTTTGGTGTGAGTGCTGCCATGTCTTTAAGCTTCAGTAGTTTCCTATCCTTCATGTTAGTAGGAACGAGAGCATCCTTCTCAGAAGTTACATGTGTGCTGTGCATATTCAAAGCAGAGCTCACCAACTCCAAGGTAAGCTCAAACCTCTTTAACTCGTTGTTGCCCAGCAAGGAAGGAAGAACAAATGATCCTGGTTTGTCCTTTTCTTCGTTAGCTTGTAATGTGGAGACCAAATAATAGCATCGGAGGAGATCCGGTTTAGGTAGTGGTGCTTCAAAGTATTCTGCTAGCCCTGCACGTTGCCATATGGTCTGGAGATCTTCTGTGTTCTGTAGAGTCTCAAACTCCTTGGAGAAAAATTGGAATCTGACCCAAGATCTTTCATACTCGCACTTAGACTCCCATATATACTTGGCCTCTCCTAATGGGCCTGGCATGCCATTGAACCAATGAGAATTGGCATGGACTCTTTCTGTGATCCCTGTGGGTGGATCCGGTACCGGGATCTGCTGAAGGTGTTGCAGCTCCACAGGTCGTTCAGTTGGTGGCACATCAACAGGTAGACTATCCACATCAATTCCTGCAGTAATTATTCCTGCCTGTGAGCTTGGACCTGTTGCTTCTGCCATGAGAGTGCTTGTAGTTGTTGATGCTTATCTGCTAGAAGAAGAGAGAGGCACATTAGCATTGCATTGGAAACAAGATGTTATGGTGTTCCCTCCACAATACCAACATGACATTCCGAGTGGTTAGAGGTTAGTAGGTGAAGTGTTCGTGATGTGTGTACAAGTGGGTTAGTAGGTTAGGGTTCACTCTAGATGCATACTTTGGTTGTGCAAAGTTCTCAGAATGCACCTACATCAGAGGGAAAGGATTTACAAAGGTGGGTCAGGGGGTTTGATATGGGGTTCAGGTCTCCAAACTTTGATGCTAGAATCGTTGCCAATGGCGATGATGTGTGAAGGTTTGCGTACTAGAGTGTGTTGGGTTTGGGACCTTTTGGGTACCCATTTCCAAACATTCCGAGGCGTGACCGAGAATGTGGGGTGTGGAGTGTAGATGTTTGCCTTTGGATGGGAGCCAATAGGACTCGTGAGTGTTGGTTTGATCTAGTGATTGGAGGTGAAGTTATTTGAGCTGGTAAGCAGGTCTTGGGCACCCATATTTGTATAGCTTTTGGGATCGCCTTCATTGACTGCTTTGGAACCCAAATAGAAATGGTTTGTCTAGATTGATGCCTTGGGTACTTCCTCGCTGTAGTCCTCGACACTGTAGCTTGCTTGATGCCTCTTTGGAATCCTGTCTCCAAAGCCGAGGGTTGTTCACCTTTGCGTATCCAGATCTGCTTCATGCCATGGGGTATTCTGTATTGTACTAGTTGGTGTTCATTCTTCTTGGTTCTCGGGCTCCTCTGTATCTTGTATTTTCCGGCTTGCTTTCCTTGAATTCTCTTTGGAAAAGAAGGGAGCTCCTTGTTGACTTCTGTACCTTCGTCATGAGTGGCAATCCTTTGCACCATAGAACTTTGGTCACGAGTAGCATGGTTCGTTTCAGGTGTGTTGGAGTTAGACGTCTGCGGAAGCACGCGAACAGCACAAGGAAGAAGAAGAAGCTTGGAGCACAACACACAAGACTGAATGTATTACTAGAGAATGTACAAAGATAAGTAGCCCATTAGGGCAATAGGCGTATATACAAGCCGGGGGAAAAAAACCTCCTAAAGAGGGAAAAAAGTGCCCCGGCGGTCCTAGAGTGTTCACACACATCACTACCTAAATATATCAACAAATCCCCCCTGGGAGTGATGTGGTGAACAAGGAGCTGGCACTCATGTATAAGGAAGTGCCGAGCTATGTGGAAATCACTCCACAAAAGGAAGTAAGCCCAAAGCTTTGCGGAAAGCTTCAAACTTCTCCCTAGGCAGAGCCTTCGTGAAAAGGTCTGCAATGTTCTCCTGCGTGGGCACATATGCCAAGCTGATCTCCCCAGCAGAGAACCTCTCCCTGACATAGTGATAATGCACCTCAATGTGCTTAGTGCGAGCATGGAACACAGGGTTCCTCGCAACTGCCAATGCGCTCTGACTGTCAGTGAAGATGGTGGTGGCAGAAGACTGGCCAACACCCAAATCAGCCATAAGGCGTCTGAGCCACACACACTCAACAGTCGTTGTGAAAGCTGCCCTATACTCAGCCTCACAACTGGAAGTGGCCACAGTAGGCTGCTTCTTGCTCAACCAAGATATACATGAGCTACCAAGCATGAAGCAAAAACCACTGGTGGACACACGAGTGTCATAGCAACCAGCCCAATCTGAGTCAGAAAAAGCATGCAAATCTGGCGGTAGTGATCCCCCCTTGGGATAAAACAACCCAAGTAGCCGAGTACCACTCAAGTAGCGAAAGATGCGCTTAACCGCTTTCCAATGCGTGACTCCTGGGCAATGCATAAACCTGCTCATCTGTGAGACAGCAAACTGAATATCTGGCCGAGTAATGCATAAGTAAATCAAGCATCCAACAGCCTGCTGATAGAGAACAGCATCAAATGCATCTCCAGCATCATGAAGACTCAATCGTAAACCTGTCTCCATAGGAGTGGCAATAGGCTTACAGTCTTCAAGGCCAAAACGCTGCAATAATGTGTCAATATATTTCGTTTGACACAAAGCCATTCCACCATCAACTTGCATAAACTGAATGCCCAAATAGTGATGCAAATGCCCCAAATCAGACATCTCAAATGAGGCATGCAAATCAGCCTTGAAATCAGCAATATGCTTCTCAAGAGGACCAGTGAGCAGCATGTCGTCTACATAGACAACAATGATCAGAAGCACATCATTAGCACGCTTAACATATAAGGTGCTTTCAGTTGGACTATTCTCAAAACCATGTGTAATCAGATAGGCATGTATTTTCTCATACCAAGCACGTGGTGCTTGCTTTAAACCATATAACGCCTTCTTTAACCTGCACACCTGGTTTTCATGCCCTTTCTGCACAAAGCCACGGGGCTGAAAAACATACACTTCTTCATGCAAGTCACCATTCAGAAATGCTGTTTTAATGTCCAACTGATGTACATTCCAACCATGATGGGCTGCAAGTGCACAAATGCTCTGAACAGTAGTCATACGGCATGTAGGTGCAAAGGTCTCATCAAAATCAATGCCTCTTTCCTGCGCATAACCCTTTGCAACAAGCCTAGCCTTATACCTGTCAACTGTACCATCAGGTTTACGCTTCAGCTTGTATACCCACTTAGTGCCAATGGCCTTCTTGCCAGGAGGCAAGTCACATAAAGACCATGTACCATTCTTCATTATAGCATCATATTCAGATTGCATAGCAGCCATCCAATTTTCTGAATTTTGTGCTTCATCAAAAGAAACAGGCTCATTCTCATCACAGAGACTAGATGCAGCCATAGCATAGCAATCTGATGCAAAGGAGATACTATGAGAGCCTGAACGAGTACGATATGACAAAGGTGCATCTAATTTGCTGTCACGCAAAGTCTGCACCAGCCATTTTGGCATAGTTTTTGCCTGTTCAATATCAGCTCTCTCATCAACAAGTGCATCATGTAAATCTGCATCAGAAATGGAATGATCTGCATCATCATATGAAACCTGCAAAGGCTGAGAAGTTGCCTCATTAGGACCAGCGCTAGCCTGTCCACCTGTAAAAAGAGGCATCAAAGTATCATACATGTCTTTGGAGCTAACAGATGTCTCCTTAGTACATGAAAGCAATGGTTGAATAGCATCTTCCACAAAGACAACATCACGGCTAACCAGAATGCGTTTAGTTTGTGGATGATACAGACGATAGCCTTTACTTTCAGAACTGTACCCAACAAAAATACATTTTACTGCCTTATCATCCAATTTTCTGCGATGTTGTTCAGGCACTAATGCATATGCCAAACAACCAAAAACACGCAGATGAGCAACAGATGGCTTGCGGTCATGCCAAGCCTCATATGGAGTGATAGATTGCAACGCTTTGGTGGGACACCTGTTCAGTACATATGCTGCACACATGACAGCTTCAAGCCAGAAACTATGTGGTAAAGCTTGACTTTTGACCATGCACCTCGCCATCTCCATGAGTGACCTGTTCTTTCGTTCAGCAACTCCATTCTGTTGAGGTGTATACGGCACTGTACACTGGTGTTTTATCCCACGTTCAGCCAGAAATGCATTAAAATCTGAAGACATATATTCCCCCCCTCGATCAGAACGGAGGGTGCCCATTTTACATGCTGACAGATTTTCAGCCAAAACCAAAAACTGTTTGAAGCACATGAACACTTCGGACTTTGCTTTGAGTGGATATACCCATGCATGCCTGGAAAAATCATCAATGAAAGTCACGAAGTAAAGGTAATTTCCAAAAGAGGGTGTCTGCATAGGACCACAGACATCACTATGTACAAGCTGCAATTTCTGCATAGCCCGAACTGAACCATCTTTTGGAAAGGAAGAACGCTGCATTTTGCCCAAAATACAGCCTTCACAAACATGTTTTCCAGGTGCCTCAAGTTTGGGCAAAGAGGACACCATTTCAGATTTCTGCAGGCGTAACAAGCTAGCAAAATTCAGATGACCAAAGCGTGCATGCCAAAGCTTTGCATCTGACATAGCCTGAGAATCATGAACTGCACATGCCGAATCATTCACAGATCTTTCATAGTCTATGAGCTTATACAGCCCACGACATAAAATGCCAGAAGCAATAATCACATCGCCATTTGAGAGATCATGGACTGTACACCTGTCATCAACGAATTTCACAACCAAGCCAATCTTGGCTAATGCAGAAACTGATAACAGGTTCTTTTTGATCCCTGGCACAAATAAAGCATCTGACAAAGTGAAAGAACTACCATCAGCAGTAGTCAGAATGATCTTACCAACTCCCATAACAGGATAAGAGGAGTTATTGGCGCATGTGACAGTATTCCCTGTAGGGGCAAGCTCGAGTGAAGAGAAGAAACTGCGCTGCGAGGTAATATGTTTGGTCGCCCCACTGTCAAAGTACCAAACATCTGAGTCTACTGCAGACATGCACTGATCATGAGAAGATGGGTCAAAACTGCAGACAGTAGTAAACGCCCATTCTTCTTCCTGCACAAGATTTGCAGACTCTGTTTTTGGTGTAGAGGCCTCTACAACAACCATTCCAGCCTCTTTCTTCTTTGCCTCTTTAGCAGCCAGTTTTGGACAGTTCTTTATAATATGATCATTTCCTTTACAGTACTTGCAGAACAATTTCTGCTTTTCTGATTTCTTCTCATCTTTATCCTGGTTCTTCGATTGTGCAGCATTTGCAGATTTCTGCTTACTAGTAGAAGAGCTCCATTTTCCTTTGCCCTTCTGACTAGCCAGGAAAGCTTGATCTGCAACACGCATAATGGACCTGTTCTGACTGGACTGATCTTCCTGCAACAGAACAGAGACTAATTCCTCAAATGACAAGGCATTCGGATTGCCTTTCATCATCAATCGAAGAGTAGAGGCAAAACTCTGATATGAATCAGGAAGGCCATTCAGAACGGTCTGCACAAGTGAGCTATCTGGTATAACCTCATCAGCAGAAATCAATTGTTCATTCAGGTCTTTGATCTTTGTAAGAAAACTGTCCATCGAATCACCTTCATTCATGTGCTCACTCTCCAACTGTTTTCGGAGGTAAGCAACACGAGCCTCATTCCTAGCCTGGTACAAAGTGGTAAGTGTATCCCAAGCATCCTTTGCTGTTCTGCAAGAGCGAATGTGAGGAATAATGGCACGTTTGACAGACAAAGCTATCAATGCATGTGCCTGGGCATCTCTGCCATCCCATCAAATCTGCTCTGCAGTAGGTGCAACAGAAACAGCAGCACAAACAGGAATCTGCGGAATATCATCTTCGACACCATCTTCATCAGCTCCAACACCTGTATTTGCAGTACCTATCGTTACAGGTGTAACAGGACGTCTTTCAACACCCTGCACAATGTTCCACAATCCTTTTGCAACCAGTACATGTCGCATCATATAAGCCCATAATGGGTAGTTGGTACCATCCAACTTATCCTCAACAGCCAACATACGGAATACATCACTGCTTTCAGCCATGGCCGATGACTAAAATACCTTGATGCAGAAAATTGACTGTATCTCAAAAAGTTGAACAGAACTGCCCACACGAGTTCTGCTAGACCTGTAGCAGACTTCGAGACGCTTAAACTGGCGAACAGAAACTGGTATATACCTTTGTCACAAAAGGACGAAATAGCCTGCACAAGCACTGCGATAGTGCGTTCGGAGGCCGAAACGAGCTCAGATCGCGATTTCGGCACCACAGAGCGAAGATGTTTTGATCTCGAAAACACCCTGAGTATGCTCACCAAATTTTGTGCGAATCTGAGACTGCAAACGGAGGAGTGTCGACGGCGCCCTAGAAGAAGCAACGACCTGCTCTGATACCAATTGTTGGAGTTAGACGTCTGCGGAAGCACGCGAACAGCACAAGGAAGAAGAAGAAGCTTGGAGCACAACACACAAGACTGAATGTATTACTAGAGAATGTACAAAGATAAGTAGCCCATTAGGGCAATAGGCGTATATACAAGCCGGGGGAAAAAAACCTCCTAAAGAGGGAAAAAAGTGCCCCGGCGGTCCTAGAGTGTTCACACACATCACTACCTAAATATATCAACAAGGTGGACTCCTGGAAGGACCAGGATTCAGTGCCTCTTCTAGTGGCCTATGTGCTTGATTTTCTAATTCAATCGTTATGTGGTTATGGCCTACCCATGCCTGAAGAAGTCCACTTCTTAGGTTGAGGCTGACTGCATGATCATAGATCCAGTCTTGGCCCAAGACAAGAGGTTCGGTAAGATCCTCATCTTCACACACTAGCACTTTGACTGCCATTAGCACCTCTTGAATGTAGAGGGGAAGTTCCACCTCGCCAATGCAAGGGGTTTCCACACCTCCCAATCCTATGAGATATGCCTCTATAGGATTGATTTGTAATTGAAGTTCTTGGCAGTAAGAAAGTCAAACTGCACTAGTGGCGGCCCCTGAGTCAATTAAAGCTCTCACTGTCCTTACACTCTCTCCTTGTCCTACTTCTAGGGTTACAAAAGGCCGTAGGTAGATTATTCTATGGGAATGTCCACCTGAAGCCTCGCACATGGCCATGGGATAGCCTAGAGATTCTTGAGTGTCAGGCATAGGCGGGTCTCTGCCTTGTCTCCTCAATTTCATTCGTCGGATGCGTTCCAAAGCTTCTACCTGTGCTTCTTCTCTAATTCTTTTCTCTTCTTCTTTACGTTTCTTGGCAGTGTTGAGTCGATTTAGCATCTCTTCAGTCAGGGGTTCTTGATATAACTTGACTCTGCATCCACTTATGTAACTTGGTAGAATATCACCCTCTAGAGTGGCTAGTTGAACTGCTCCACTTGTGGAGATTCTATTGATAATCATTGGTCCGTAACCTCTCTTCTCTAATTTTTGTGCATGTTGCTTCAAGGTGTAGACTAGGACTAGGTCTCCTGCTTTCAAGCCCTTATCCTTGACGTGTGCATCGAAATATGCCTTTTGCCTCTTCTTGGCTGCATAAATTCCTACTGCAGCCCTCAATCGTGTTTCACCTAATCATTCAAGATCAAAGATTCTAGAGGACAACTCATGGCCTGTCCAATCATGCTCTTGTGCTACTTTCAAGGTTGGTATCAAAAATTCCAATGGTAGCACTGCATTCTGGCCGAAAACCATTTGAAAGGGCGTGGCTTGGAGTACCATTTTATAGGCAACTCTGAATGCCCAAAGAGCATGGTGTAGCTGCTTGTCCCAATCAGAGCGTTTATTATTCACCAATTTGGTAAGCACATTGCATAGAATTTTGTTTGTGCTTTCAGCCTGGCCATTAGCTTGTGGGTGATAGGGAGCAGACTTCTTGTGTATCACCAAGAACTCTTGAAGAATATTTTCAATGACTTCATTCAAGAAGTGAGTCCCGCTATCACTTACTAGCTCTATGGGTAGCCCGTATCGAGTGAACACATTCTCAAATAAGAATTTAGCAGTAGTTTGGGCATCATTCTTCGATGTGGCTTTCACTTCTACCCATTTCGTTAGATAGTCTGTGGCCACAATGATATACTCAGCATGTGAGCCCTTAGCTGGGGGATTAATAGGACCAACAAAGTCTATTCCCCACTTAGAGAATGCACGTCCTCCCATCATAGGTTTCAATGGCATCTCATCCTTGCGTATAGGGTACTGAGTTCTCTGACAAACATCACACCGTTTCACATAGGTATGTGCATCCATGTGAAGGGTCGGCCACCAGAAGCCCGCAAATAGTATTGCCTTGATCACCCAATCTGGTCCAAAGTGTCCTCCTACTACACCTTGGTGAGCAGTTTCCAAGATCTTGAGATATTCACTCTCATGGACACATAGTCTCAGGTAACCATATTTACCACGCTTGTATAAATTATCACCAATGAGTGAGTAATCTAGGGCTTCTTGTTCTAGACTTCTTTGTCTCGTCAGGGTCATATCTGGAGGGAATGTTTTCGTCCTCAAGAAGGCTACTAATGGTTCACTCCAATCTGGCACTATGGACACTTGATAAAGAGTGGCATGTTCCACAGGTGGTTTAGTGCAACAGATTGGGCATTTTTTACACATCTTATGTACATCAACTTCCATAGTAGGCCAGTGCACTCCAAGTCTCCTTAGTGTCTGTAGGGTTCGTTGTTTTGAGTAGTGTTGCTCTAATGCACCTACGTGTGCCAGCTACAACCATTTAACGTACTCATCCTCTTCCACACAACAAGCCAATATCCCTTGATCTGTATGTTTGTACATACTTCCTGCCATGATATGGTACTTCTGGGCTTTTACTACGTCTCTATCTTGAGTGTTTATGACTGGGTGATTAGGCTCGTATGTCAATACTGGCACTAATGGCTTAGCCCACTGAGGTACAACTTCCAAATTAAACAAGTAAGCGTCAGGAAGATCATCTGATACTCTTTGTGGGGCTTCTCCCGATGTGAGCCTAGAGAGATGATCTGCTCTCAAATGAGTCTTGCCTTTTCTCACCACTACCTCAAAGTCATATTCCATTAGTAAGAGGAACCATCTCACCAATCTACCTGTGTTGCATGGCTTGTTCACCAAGTAAAGTAGAGCTTGATGATCAGTAAAAAATTTAAACTTATTTGCAAGCAAGTAATGTCTAAATTTTTTAACTGCATATACCATGCCTAGTACTTCTCTCTCAGTCGTGGTATAATTCCGTTCAGCTGCATTCAGTTGTCTACTAGCATAGGCAATTGGAAGGTCCATATTACCTTCACCGATAGGCTGCGCGAGTACACACCCAATGGCATAATTGGATGCATCCACATGCACATGGAAGGGCTTATTCCAATCTGGTGTAGTCAAGATTGGTGCTGAGCATAATCGCCGTTTGAGCTCATTGAAAGAGTACTCACATTCCTCAGTCCACTCAAAGTTTGTCAGAAGTCCGTACAGAGGCTTTGCAATGATGGCATACATGTAAATGAACTGTCGGTAATAACCACAATGCCCCATGAAAGCTTGCACTTCCTTGACATTCTTTGGCCTAGGTAGTTCTCCAATAGCCCTCACCTTCTCTTCGTCAGTGGAGATGCCGTTCTTTGACACTATGTGTCCTAAAATCTTGCCTTGCCTGACCATGAAAACACACTTTTCTGGGTTCAGGCAGACTTGATATTCTCTACATTTGTCAAAAATTTGCCTGAGTTCAGGTATATGTGTTTGTCTAATGTTGGAATGAGCACAGAGATCATCAACATAGACTTCCAAATTCTTTCTCAGGAACCCTTTAAACACATGGCACATCAATCTCTGGAATGTTGCGAGAGCATTGGTAAGCCCGAATGGCATTACCCTACAAGCGAATATGCCCCACTCTGTGGCAAAAGCCGTCTTATGCTGATCTTCTGGTGCAATGGCTACTTGATTGTAGCTAGAGAACCCATCTAGGAAGCTATACACCTCCTTGTCGGCTACCCTTTCTAATAAATGCTCGGTGATAGGAAGCGGATAACTATCCCTGATAGTGGCTGCGTTAACCTTCTTCAAGTTAATGCATACACATAATTTACCATTCTTTTTGGGCACCACTACAATGGGGGACACCCATTCAGTGTGCTCAATTTCATAGATAAATCCAGCTTCAACCAAGCGGTCTATCTCTTCTTTGATCTTGGCAGCATAGTTGTCATTGTATGTGTATGGCTTTTGTTTAGACGGTCTAGCCTCTGTGGTCATCGGAATCATATGGGCGCATATGTCAGGGTCTACACCTTTCAAATCTTTGTAGCTCCAAGCGAATACATCTCTGTACTCTCTTAGCAAAGCTATTAGCTCATGCTCCTCTTCCTCAGTGAGATCATGTCCTATGTAAGTGCACCTCTCTTCTCCTTCTTCTATGGCTACCACTACCTTCTTGGTGGTTTCTTTGTTATCATAGGCCTCTCCTACTTGGGCATCACGTTTTGGCATTCTTACCAGGACTCTCCTATCTTCTATTGCATACTTCTTGAAATTTTCAGGGACCTCAAACAGGGATTCTTCCTCCTCTGGTGTGGCTTCTCTCTTCTTCCTTTTCTTTCCTTCACTCTTAGTGGTCACTCGTGTGGTTAATCTCACATCATTAGTGAGCTCTTCATGTCTCTGAGGGTAAACTTCTACTTCATAGAAATATTCTTCGTCTGATGCAAAGGGTGGATCCATGATGATTGACTCAAGATCGGAGTCACTTGCATCTTCAAATGCATCAGGGCTAGGTTCGCATTCTTCTAAAACTGCATCTCCCATGATTGGCTCTATGGAGAAGACAGAAATTTCATAGCCATCCTCATCACAGTGGGGTGTCCATTGCTCTTCATTGATGGCTACATCCATAGTTGCCAGAATTTTTGCCCAGCCGTGAGGTTCAAATTCTTCGTCCGGAAATACTACAGGTGCATAGGCTGGGTCTTGAACTGATCTATGTGTTTCCTTAGCACCTACCTCTCTGGCTATTTCTCTTTTCTCCTCTTCCACTGCCACTTTACACATCCATAAGTGAGTGTCTTCATGCATCCATGAGGATCCTGATCCTATGGAATGCACCGATTCCGTATCATCTTTGGCTCTATGGATGGGGTTCCATGGATAGGAGGGACATCTCTATGAGAGTAATCCTTGAGATTGACTTTGGTTGTAACACCTAAGTGTTGCAAATACAAGGAATTGGTTCCCCAATCCTGTACCACTTGCAACTGCCGCATAAATGGTCTCCCCAAAATCATCTGGTAGGCTTGGTTTTTGCTAAAGTCACATATAGCAAAAGTATGCTCGAACTCAACACCACATGTAGTGAGAGTTATTCCTTCTAGCAATCCTAAGGGCCTCTCAATATGACCATCGGCCATCTGCAATTTCATTCTCGTTGGCGTGAGTGCTGGCTTGCCCCAACGCTTCCATAGTGAAGTGGTAGCAATTGCAACTCCTACATCTGAGTCTAGAATGGCATTGGTGGTGTATCCTTTGCAATTAACATCTCCAATCTGTCTAAGAGACCATCAAAATGCAATGGTGTTCTAGTGGAGCTAGAGCAAGTGAAAATGCGACTGGTCTCAAACATGGCTTGAGCCAATTCCACCATCTTGGCACACAACTTAGTTCGTTCAAGCTCTAAGTCCGCTCTAGGGTAACATTTCTCATGATCTGTTACATTGGGCCCTTCTTGGATTCTGGCCTGATATGCTTTAAGCATCATGTCTAGATCTTCAGGAGTGGGATCGGCTAAGACTGATCCTACTCGGGGTGGTGGTTGGGTTACGTGTGGTGGATTGATGGGTGGAGGAATGAAGGGTGAAGGGGATGGTAGTGGCGGGGATGTGTGAGAGTGCGTTTGAGATGTGATTTCTATGATTTTGGCTTTGGTTTCTCGTAGACTTTCCTCAAGTTTGCTCATCTTTCTTGCCCATTGCCTTTTCATACGTTCACGGCTATCTCTCCAAGCTCTTGTCCTCTTCTTATTCTGACTCTCAGTCTCGCTAACCTTCGCAGTCTTCTCTTGGCCTAAGTCTTGGTTTTGCTTAAGTGCCTGAGCTCTCGTGATGACTTGTATTGGAGCCGTGGAAGTCACACTTCCCGTGGAGTCTACCACTAAGCCAATAACATTGATAGGAGAAATTTTTGGTATATTGACGGGGTTCTTGGGACACTCTCGTAACAGATGCTCCTTTCCACAATCGGGACAAAAGCCTTGAATTGTCACAGATTGGGTTTGTGTCGGTGCAGGTAGAGGGCAATCACGAATGAGATGATCTCCCTGACAACGATAGCATGGCCCTCTAGTAAATGGAGGTCTCATCGGCCTAGGCTGGGATCTCGAGTTGGGGTTGGCATACATGACGTTTGCGTATTCTGGCTCCCCACTAGATTCATTCCGTTCTTCGTAATAATATGACTCACTATGCTCCGGCGATTGCATGTAGTAGGCCTAGGGGCTCTCAACATGGGTGGAGTCAAAACTATGATCACTTGGATCACCTTCTGAAAGCGAGGATGTCACTGGCACTAAAGCTCTATTTAGATTTTCTTCTGCCGCTGCATACTTTACTGGAATCACATTGGTGGGGGCAGGAGGTTGCTGCGCTAGGACTGGTTGCGGTCTTTGTTGCCCTTGATAGGGTGGTTGATAGATTTGTTGGGGCCTAGCATACTGTTGTTGTGGGTACTGATTAGGGTACTTTCCTTGTTGTGGATATGGCTGAGAAATAATTTTATCTAACAGCTTGTTTTTTATATGGACAGTCTTGTGCTGTGTGATTGGTGTACCTCCTTTCTATGGTGCAGTACTGGTTGTTAGGGTTCACTTGGGGTTGAGCCATGATGGGGCACACATTAGCCATATGGTCTCCTCCACAGGTATAGCATCGTTTTCCGGGGGCAAATCTAGGAATCTGCTTGCTAGAGACACCTAATTTCAAAGCTACATTTTCTGCTAGATCCTCAATTGATGTGGATTGTGAGGAAATGAGGCTACTAGAACTATCTGAATCTTTATAGATTTTTGAGAGCTCTAATTCCTCCCCTAGATTATCCTCGATGTCTATGCACATGCGTACACATTCTTCTATGGATCTAGGGTCCTTCAAGTACACATATGATCTTAGTTTGGTGCTTAACAATCCATCTAAAAATAAGGCCACTTGCTTGGCTGGAGTGGGTAACTCTGGGGCCGGGCATCTCTCTAGATATTGCCTAAATCTTCTGCCTGCGAGCCTCACTGTCTCTTGAGATGTTTGTTTGAAGCTGTATATCAGGGAGGATGTGTTATGTCTTATGCCACTTTTGGAGAATTCGATAATGAATGCCTCTAGAAGTTGATATATGCTCCTAATTGCCTCTCGTTTAGTGGCTGAAACCATGTCACGGCAGTGTTCCTAAGGGTTAGACCAAAGGCATTGTACTGCGTGAATAGATCTTCAACTTGTTCAGCTCTCAAGACTTGCCTAAACTCAGCTACATGATCGTAGGGGTCTCTAGTGCCATCGAAGTAGTTTTTTATGGACTTAACTAGCTGGGTTGGTCTCAAGGTCCTCGTGTGCTCTCTCGGTCTTGGCAAAGGGAAATCATCGGCATTTCTTCGGTTCCCTGGGGCTCTATGTCCCTCAGGTTCCACTCTATTTGTTTCTGTTCTCGTTCTTTCCCTTCCCCAAGAGTTGGCAAAGCTTACCTCAGGTCTCTCTCTACTCCTTTCTCTTTGAGTCCTGTGAGCTTGAGATGTTCCAACTCCTTGGTGACCATAAGACACATTGGATCGAGGTTGGGGAAAAACAAATTCTCCCTTCCAAGTGTATGCGTGTCTTCTATGCTCAGAGACCACAAAGATTCTCTCAGAAGCATCATCTAAGTAGGTCACCTTGCCTGGGCTATCAGGATCTTTGAATTCATAGATGGCAAGAGCTCTCACTTCATTAGACTTTTCAAGCTTGTACCTCCAAAAAGCCTCATCCGTTTCTTTGTTCCAGAGCAAGTCTATGCTCCTATTATCTTGGGGAACTATCTCTGGAGTGATTATCCTTGTTAGGACCGATTTGCCTCGAGGGGTTTTCGGCTCCTTTCCTAAGTTCCCTTGCTCTATGTCACCTAATTCAGGTTCCGAGATTATGTTGCCAAACTCATCTGTCCTTTCAGGTTGGCTGGTGACCACATACATTGTTCCTTCTTTATCTATGTATGAACCATTTTCAAACTTGACTACATGGTGTTCTAGTCCAATGGGCTGATTCGGATTTTTAATTAGGACAACAGATCTTTGCAAACCATCCTCATAGATGCGTGCACCTAGGCGGTTGGTCTAGATGTATTCCAATTGAGTCTTGTAGGGACCTTCATGTCTTTCTAGGTATGCCATTCCTGAGCTACCTACAGGTCTTTCCATGCTATACGACATGTCAGAGTCACTGGTTTCTGAGTCTAGAGCGTAGGGGTAATCACTCAATTGTTGGGCCCAAGATCTGGCTGTATGGTTGACGCTAGCCTCGGATGATCTAACACTTTGACGGTCTCTCCCTAGGTGTCTTCCCGATCTCAGGTTCATATGCCCTTTGTACGATGTTGATTCTTTGGTACCAGTCACTTGTTCCTTTTAAATTCCTTTGGATGTGTTTTCTTGTTTTTAATTAAGCGTCGCCAGGAGCACTTTAGTGTGTCATACTTGATGTTCTGCGTCCACTTAGTTTAAGTTCTTTTCCTTTAAGTTATCCCTTGACTGCAATTTAGCCTATTCTTGCACTTGAGAAATTAAAGGCTCTTCAAACTTGAGTGTTCCTATCGTACCCCTAGTCAATCAGGACAACTACTCGCACTAAGCCTATGCTAAGAATGGACTGAGGAGGTTAAGAGATGTTCCAACCTCAAGTCGCTCCTCCTGGCGATGCTTGTCTACCCAGGAAGCACGTTCCCAAGCTTGTTCGCCTTGGCACTTACTTTGCTTTCTCCAAAAGTTATCGATGATCCTGTAAGAATCTCAAGTTTAGCTTCCATTTGATCCTTCAATTGACAGACAATTTATTTCATACACTTTTTAATGACCCTTGTTCCCCCTTTTGTGTTGTTAAAAAACTTCCTCTAGAGCTCCCTTGGTGCACCTACCCCTCAGTGTGTCGACAAGCCCTAGAGCTCAAAAAATGGATTTCGTATGAAAAAGTTATGACTGTTCAGGGCTTAGGGGGTTAAACAAACAAACAGAACCTTTCAGGAGTTTTAATGCATTTTCTAAGGCCTCTGTAAGTATATGAGTACTTGAGTATGCAAATATGCCCAAGATTTAGCCTAAATTTCCAAGAAAATTACCCCTTATTTTTTTGCCGAAAATGTCTGTCTATCGCGATAGACGGTGTCTGTCGCGATAGACACAAGCTATCATGGGGGGCTGTCTGTCGCGATAGAGTGGTCTGTCACGATAGACGGTGTCTGTCGCGATAGACGGTGTCTGTCGCGATAGACGGTGTCTGTCGCGATAGACGGTGTCTGTCGCGATAGAGTGGTCTGTCGCGATAGACGGTGTCTGTCGCGATAGAGTGGTCTGTCGCGATAGACGGTGTCTGTCGCGATAGAGTGGTCTGTCGCGATAGACGGTGTCTGTCGCAATAGAGTGGTCTGTCACGATAGACGGTGTCTGTCACGATAGACGGTGTCTATCGTCTGTTGTGGTTTTGGTCTGTCGCGATAGACGGTGTCTATCGTCTGTCGTGGTTTTGGTCTATCGCGATAGACGGTGTCTGTCGCGATAGAGTGGTCTATCGCGATAGACGGTGTCTGTCGCGATAGACGGTGTCTATCGTCTGTAGTGGTTTTGGTATGTCGCGATAGACGGTGTCTATCGTGATAGACTGTGTCTGTCGCGATAGATGGTGTCTGTCGTGATAGACTGAAAAAATGCAAATTTTTGAGAAACTTCTAGTGATTTGGAGTGCTCTAATGGTGTAGGTTACCGTGCCAAACACGCAATCACAAAATATCAAGTTTTTTTGTCTGTCGCGACAGACAGAAGTCGTCGTCTCGGGACCTGTGCAGAGTCTGTCGTACCTGCACAAGCTGTTGGAGAAGGTGGTACAGCTAGTTCCTGCAGCAAAAGCTCAAAAAAACACACAAAAACAGATAGCACGCAAGCTCTTTCTCGCTCTCTCTCACAAATGAAATGAGGAAAATGAGGTGGGGAGTGGGATATGACCAAAAACTGAAATTTTTGTGGAGATGGAGATGGAGGTGGGAGATGGTGGGGATGATGATGGTGATGCAAAAATAAGAAAAAATGAAGAAAAATAAGGAAAAGAAAGGATATTACCTATAACTCCAATGTCTCAACTCGACGTCTTACCATCACACGCTCGTCCTCGAAGCTCTCTCCCCGGCAACGGCGCCAAATTTGGTGTCACTCTAGCACAATGGTGAGTACCAACGTGAGAAGATTCACCTCATAATTGTCAATCCGTGGAGACGTGAGGACTAGTATGAAACCTATGAGCAAGTGAAGGCACAAGTGTGTGAGTGAGAAGCACACAAGCATGCACACACATACACACACACGCGCACACAAGGCAAGAACAAGGAGAGGAACAATGGAGTTCTTTGCATTAGTCAAAAAGTCTCTTACATAAGCTCAATTCACAAACAATCTAACCCCAAAAATGAGCTCTCTAGCTCTTTTTATAGTTTTCTAACTAGCTTTGGTCTTGTCCACACCTAGTGTCCGGCCTAGTTAAAAATTAGGGTCTAGAGCCTATTTGAGGGCTCAAAAGGAGTCTAAAAATTATGAAAATTGATATGTAGCTAATTCTAATACTCCTCAAGCTCGAGGACTCCTTGGCTTGAACAAAATGGAGTCTATTCTACCAAAAACGGAATTTACAATGTTTGTGTAGTGATTAAAATCACTTGAGTTGTAAATGGTCCATGGAAAAAATGATTAGGCCTTGTTGCCGTATTGTGCATGACTGCTCCGTTGTGCTAGTATGCTCTTCGTCTGACTTGTATGCTAACAGACACATATACGAGAACTCAGGCAAATCTTTGACAAATGTAGAGAGTATCAAGTCTGCTTGAACCCAGAAAAGTGTGTTTTCATGGTCAGGCAAGGCAAGATTCTAGGACACATAGTGTCAAAGAATGGCATATCCACCGATGAAGAGAAAGTAAGAGCCATAGCCGAGTTACCTAGGCCAAAGAATGTCAAGGAAGTACAAGCTTTCATGGGGCATTGTGGTTATTACCGATGGTTTATACACATGTATGCCATCATAGCAAAGCCTCTGTACGGACTTGTGACCAACTTTGAGTGGACTGATGAATGTGAAAATTCCTTCAATGAGCTCAAAAGAAGATTGTGTTCAACACCAATCTTGACCACACCGGATTGGAATAAGCCCTTCCATGTTCATGTGGATGCATCCAATTATTCTATTGGATGTGTACTTGCACAACCTACGAGCGAAGGCAATATGGATCTTCCAATTGCCTATGCTAGTAGAGAGTTGAATGCGGCTGAACGAAACTATACAACCACTGAACGAGAGGGATTAGGCATGGTATATGCAGTTAAAAAGTTTAGACACTATTTGCTTGCAAATAAGTTTAAATTTTTTACTGATCATCAAGCATTGTTGTACTTGGTAAACAATCCATGCAATACCGGTAGATTAGTAAGATGGTTTCTCTTGCTAATGGAATACGACTTTGAGGTTGTGGTGAGGAAAGGGAAGATTCACTTGAGAGCAGACCACCTCTCTAGGCTCACATCCGGAGAGGCCCCACAAGGAGTATCAGATGACCTTCCTGATGCTTACTTGTTTAATTTGGAAGTTGTACCTCAGTGGGCTAAGCCTTTAGTGCCAGTATTGACATACGGGCCTAACCACCCAGTCATAAACACTCAAGGTAGAGAGGTAGTAAAAGCCCAGAAGTACCACATCATGGCAGGAAGCATGTACAAACAAACAGATCAAGGGATCCTAGCTTGTTGTGTGGAAGAGGATGAGTACGCTAAATGGTTGCAATTGGCACATGTAGGTGCATTAGAGCAACACTACTCAAAACAACGAACCCTACAAACACTAAGGAGACTCGGAGTGCACTGGCCTACTATGGAAGCTGATGTACATAAGATGTGTAAAGAATGCCCAATCTGTTGCACCAAACCACCTCTGGAGCATGCTACTCTTTATCAAGTGTCCATAGTGCCAGATTGGAGTGAACCATTAGTAGATTTCCTGAGGACGAGAACATTCCCTCAAGATATGACACTGGCCAGACAAAGAAGTCTAGAACAAGAAGCCCTAGATTACTCACTCATTGGTGATAATCTATACAAGCATGGTGTTAAACGTTATACATGTTAAACGTAGAATAGTATCGCTTTCTATCCAATCAACACGGCGTAATATGTATACCCAAGTCTTTCTGTAGTTAATCTTAAAGTAAACGGACTCTAGCCACGTGGGTTCTTGGGAGTGGTAGGGGTCTGTTAGACAGAGGCCCTATACTATTTTCCCAACTTCTCACTCACTCGTTAGCGCGTCTTAGCTCAGTAGTTGTTTCTGATCAACCAAGGCTATCAACGTCTTAGCATCCCTTACTTCAAGATCTACCTGCTATCACAGTTGAGCAGTAATCCGGACTGAGGATCAATACACAGAGCGTACTGCTGGTAACTTAACACGAACACATCACAAAATCCTTCTGCACAATCTACGACCTTACCGAGTACCACATTCAAATTGCAAGACTTACTGACTATAACTTGTCGCGCATTTTATCATCATTCTACTCGTATTCAGAACACTACTGGTACTAATCTGAACATAGATATACTACCTACTCAGTCATTCACAGAGATTCATAACTCACAACCGAACCATGTTAGTTCTCTATGCGTTCGTGCTCCACAGAAGAACGATCAGACAAACGCATTCCTACCGACTAACGCTTAGGAAATACTTAATCATTACCGGGTGAAATCTCTGCAGCACCGTATCAAGTCGTAACACTGCGTATAACGCACATACGCACACAAGCACATACACAGGAGGGGGAAGGAAGCAGACGACACAGAACAGAGTTACTCTTGTTCTACACATACAACACTTATACGTGCAACTCCCAAAACACAGGAGACTCTTTAACTCGTTACCGAACAGATTCTCACAATCGCAGTACCGACTCGTAATACACAGTGTATCACACATACACAGTCGAATGATTACGCAGCGAAGGTGCCCAGACAGGACAGAACCAAGATACTCTACGCGTTGCACACAGTAGACGAAGTAAAATAACCCCAGAACGGGAACTCTCACAATACACTCGCAACTTCCCAAAAAACGGGGGCTCGCTCCTCGACCGCCCTCTCGTCGCTTTTCATTGCCTTAAATAGAGTTTTGTTACAAGGCTTTACGCGAATCTTTCTTTACCGCGTACTGTCAGAAGGGTTCTTTCTACATTAAAAACCTCTGTCTAAGTACAATTCTTTCTACATTAAAAACCTCTGTCTAAGTACAATTGTCCTTTGTTCGGCGGCCGTCTAACACTGGCACGCACGGTGGACTCGAACCCGCAAGTGCAACACTGTAGGTGATATCCTTTTGCCTGGAGTTATGCAGCAGATAGATAGATATGTTCTGCAATTATCTTCCAATCCTGAATATGTCGCTGTACGTGGTAGGTCGTCTCTTTCTCCATAATTCCGTCAAACTCGTATGGCTGGTCTAGTTGCCTCAAGGACTCAAAACTCGCAGCTCTTCCTTTAAATAGTTTTCTGAACATCTAAGCCATCCTGAAAAGCATGTCGAATTGTACATATAATAAGAATCTACTCTTGATTTCGTTGTTACCTGAGCCCTCTTTCTTGATCTTGTGCTTTAATCGCTTCGTCTATGGAATCAAAGTACCCTCTGTGCTGTTGAATCCGTGTCTTCTGCAGAAGTCATGTAACCATACAGTATCCTATCACCACCTGGCTGAGATATTGTCTATCGGTCCATGCCAGGAATTAACTCCCCAATCCTTTCTGATCGCTCTTGTTCTAGTGGCGGAACAGGTCCACTGTCCCCAGGGTGACTTAGCAAACTGTAGGAGTCCCATCCTCTGGTGATGTTGTCGAAGTTCTTTGATATTCTCCATCAAAGCCTCGTCATTATCCTGTTCGTTTCGCCTGTCGTCTTCCGAATCGCTAGCCATGATCACTTCTCCCGAGTCGTTGGACATGATCAATTCTTCCCCACAGTCGTATGCGCACTTCATCACTTCCCGTCTTGCTTTCGTCTGCATCGGCATCATCCTTGACGCTACCTTGCTTCATCACCCTTTCCGGCCACCATGAAGAGCGTTGTCTTTCAGTCTTGTTCCTCACTAAGTGTCTTAGTGTCTTGCCAGCTCGATCGAAGCCACTGTGATGTAGTGTCGGTTGTAGTCTGAACACCGGTTTGGTGTAAGTGTGCGTTCCCGGGTATTCGTATTTATAAGTGCGAGACCTTAAGCTGCCAGTCGCTAGAATGATGGTATTCCATTCTGATATGACATTTTAGGTTGCTTACCGAGATTCTCGAATCAAGAATCATCATTCTGGAGAGTGGTGCTGGACTTGGAACGTCTTTTACATGTGTGAAAGTATTATGCACAAAAAATCGTGACTTCTAATACTAACTTTCGGACTTAGTATTATCGGGTCCTCGGGACTCGTATCCGCAAGTATCTATGGTTCGGATACTATACCTTCTAGATACATACTTCTGGCAAGTCTAAATGTTCGGGTAATTTTCTTTTTAAGGGTTTCTAACATCTGGACTAAGGTGGTGGGTTCTAATACTTGTGCATCGGTTCTAACTGCACTGAGGGCTATGGCTTGATTTAACAAAATGTCGGCTTGGGTTTGAAGGAAAGCCTCCTGTAGATAGAAGTCGTTGGCGAGCGCTGCATCTCGGGCGGTCGTAATTTCGGTTAATTTGTTCTGCAGCTTGTGGATACACTCCTTCTGGTTGCGTATTTGGTTGTCGTGACGTTCGAATTGTTGGGTTTGGAAATCCAGCGTTCTTTTTAATGCGTCTCGTTCTCGGCGGGTAGCGGCGATGTCTTTCTGGTATTGGCCCTCCTTTATTAATTGTCGTTTAAGGATACTATTGACCGCTTCGGCGCATTCTTCGGCTCGCCGTAATCGTTCTTGAACTTCGGCAGCTTCTTTCTGTTGCTCCTGCAGCTTCTGGGTGGTTTCTTGTAATTGGGTCTTCGAGTCTGCGACCAAATCTTCGAGAGAGGCGTTGATGTCTTCTTGTTCCTGAAGGGCGGTCTTCAGGTTTTGAATTTCTTCATTGGCATCTTGGATGATCAGGTCTTTGGCAGCGAGCTGTTCTAGGGCTGCATCTCGTTGTTGTAGTAAGGTCTGCTCTGTTGAAAACCGTGCTTGGAGTTCGGCTAGCAGTGTCTGCAGGTGATGATTCTCTGCCTTTACGGCGACGATCTCTTCCTGGAGGGGGGTGATGTCGGCTTCTATGGTGTCTACTTTGTGCTGGTATTCAGCTTTCAGGCTGTTTGTAGCGGCTGTAAATTGTGCGGGCAGCTGGTGTGATAGCTGAATGAGGAACTGCCCCATGGCGGCAAGTTCCGAGAAGGCATTGGGTGGCGGTGGTAGTTGAGAGGGTGTATCGGAGCGTAGTTGCTGGGAGTTGGGTGGAGAGTAGTTAGGGGAGGAAGAGGAGGATGGTGTGGGTTCATCGGTGGGGGGAAGGGGTGGTTCAGGTGGGGGTAGGGGTTTAGCAGGAGGTGATGTAGGGAGGACGGTGTCTGAGGGGTTTACCTTGGCGAGTGTTTCTGTCTGGTTGATGGCGTCGATGAGTCGATCTAATGCTTTGGTGGCGGACTCCTGTTCATCTTGGCGGTGCTCAGATTCTTTTTCGGTGGACAGTATTTCTGTTTCGGCTTGCTCCTGCTGGTCTGGTTGCTCCGTCGAGGTTTCGTTATGTATGGAAGTGGCGGTGTCGTGATATGTTTCTTCGTGGTCGTCCGGCTTGGTGTCCTGATCTTTTTCGGCGGACCTCTGGGCTTCACTTTCGGAGGAGCTGATTCGAATGCGCTTGGTGCGGAAGAGTTGATTAATTTCTTCGTCTTCGTCTTCGGTGTCTTCGATCGGCTGTGCTGATTCCTCGTGCCTAATTGCGGGGCCTGTGGGTGGGGGTTGTGCGGCGAGAATGGTGGGAAAGAGGAAGGAGATGATGTGGGGAAGGCGAGAGCGTGGGGTGGATCCTTTTTGAAGCTGTTTAACGATAGCTACGCACTCTTTATGGATTCTCGTGAAGAAGTAGGAGGCAAAGTTTACAGGTTCGCGGGCTGCTGATTCTAAGGCGGAGTAGAAAGGGCGAGAGATACCATATGTTCTCTTCTGCAGGTTGAGAATTGCTACAAGGAATTGGAGGGCGGATCGCTCGGGGTCTGGGCGGCATAGGATGGCGTATTCGTTGGAGGAGGAGCGAGGAAAAAGTTCGGTCATACGAGCAACAGGGATGCTCGGGCCATTTTCGCGGCCTTGCAGGGTGAGGCGGTAGGCGTCAGCGAAAACTTGGATGGTGATGACGGATCGATGTGGGAGGGAAAGGAAGACCCATTGTCGGTCTGCGTGGGGGCTTTGGGCAATGGCTTGGATGATCTGTGCAGCGAAGGGATGGGCTTTCACTGAGTGCCAAGGCAACTCAGCGAAGTTGGCCAACCCTCTGCATCGCAGGTATTCGCCTACGTCGGCAGGGATACCTTCACTGAAAGCGGTATAGTTGGCGAGCGCCTCCATGGTGGTCACAAGCACACTTACAGAAAACACAGAGTACTCAGGTAACACATACAATCACAAAAACACAATAGCGGTTCTGGCGCAACTGAGGGGTTTAAATATGTAGACACGGTGTGGAGGTGAGGATCATTGTGTGGTGCGGGACCGATATGGTTTGCATGCTGGCGTGCGTACTGAGTGATTGTTAGGGAGAGGCGGCTGGTATCATAAAGCTCTGTACAAAAGACGGCTAAAAGCAAAACGTATAAATTTGTACAAAAACGTGGCTCGTCGCCGAATAATTAAGGCGTACTGGTAGTGGGATAATACGGTCGCAACTTCGATCCATTAATTACCTTTGGCAGTGGAATTTCGGTCAACGTAGTCAACCGGAAAGTTGTCGGACCTACTTGTGCTGAGATCTTATAAGGGCCGAACCATCGGAGTTTGAATTTTCCGGCTGCTCTATCCGATTTTGCATTATAGAAGAGTACAAGCTGTCCTACCGAAAAGACTGGCGTCTTCAAATATCGATCGTGCGTCTTAGCCTGCCTTAGTTGAACTTCACGCATGGTTAAAAAACTGAGCCATCGGTGCTCATCGAGTTCTCTGAGTGCATCCATTCGTGTTGTCAGTGAAGATTCCGGTAGCATCTTCTGAGCGATTGCTACCCGCAAACTTGGGATGACGACTTCCATGGGAGCGATGGCTTCTAAGCCATAAGCTAGCTTGAAAGGTGTTAAGCCTGTTGTTACCTTATATGTAGTTCGGTATGCCCATAGAACCGCAGGTAGTAATTGATCCCATCTTTCCGGTGCTTCCATGATTAATTTCCGGAGGATATTTAACAGTGATTTGTTTGTACTCTCGGCCAATCCATTGGCACGTGGGTAGTAAGGAGAGCTAAATTTATGTATGACCTGGAATGACTGTGTGAGAGCCTTCATTAAAGTGTTTGCAAAATGAGTGCCTTGATCTGAAACAATTTCCAGTGGTAAACCAAATCGTGGGAAGATATCCGTGAGTAGGCATTTTGCTACCGTAACTGCTGTAGCAGATCGCAAAGCCCAAGCTTCTGCCCATCGAGTTGCGTAATCTGTGCAAGTCAATATGTATCGATTGTTACTGGATACTGCTGGAGGTGTAATGGGCCCGATAAAATCTAAACCCCATTTCTGAAAAGGTTCTAATGGTAAGATGGGTTGCAGGGGAAAAAGATGCCGTTGTAAGGGCTGACCAGTTCTTTGGCAAGCATCGCATTGTCTAACAAACTGTGAGATATCTCTGTACATAGTTGGCCACCAGAGTCCTCCTTGTAGAATTTTCCGGTGAGTTGAGTCTGCTGCAAAATGGCCACCGGAAGGAATTGAGTGAGCCAAAGTGATGACTGAGTCAACTTCATGTGGAGGAATACAGCGAAGTAGTATTCCGGTATGATCTGCATAATATAGTTGACCAGCGATTAACCGAAATCGGCGGCTAAAGACCGCAATTTTCCTTCGAACTGCCTTGGCAGTCTCAGCTGGAAAGCATCCTTCGGTGAGAAAAGTTAGAATCTGATCATAGTATGTATGTGGTGTTTGTAAGTTGGCAATCTCATCGGGCAGTGGTTCAGCATTATAAATCGCAGGAGTCGTATCATCTATGCCTACCGGAACTTCACCGGAATCTAGACGTGATAAGAAATCTGCTAAGGCATGTGCATTTCCGGGTCGGTGAATGACATCATAGTCGAATTCTTGTAAAAGTAGTACCCATCGTGCTAATCATCCACCTAAATGCTGCTGTCTAACTAGATAAACAAGGGCAGCGTGATCCACATGAAAGGTAAATTTCCGGCCTAGTAGATAATGTCTGAACTTTTTGATGGAATAGATCAATCCTAGACATTCTCTTTCCGTGGTGGAATAGTTCTTTTCTGCAGGTGCAAGCCTTCTACTGGCGTAATAAACAGGGCGAAACCACTTCTCTGTTTGTTGCATCAGAATACTGCCAATTGCAGTGTCTGAAGCATCGACAAAAACATGGAACGGATTGTCCCAGTCCGGTGGTTGTAAAATCGGGGCTTGCGTTAGGAGATACTTGAGTCGATCAAATGTAATCTGACATTCTTCAGTCCATTCAAACTGTCGGGGCGTTTTGGTGGTTAGCCTGTTCAGTGGTACTGCTAAGTGAGCAAGCCACCGAAGGTGTCTGCCATGCCACCGTATTTGTCCCATAAAACGCATTACTTCTTTCGGAGTCGTGGGTATCGGGGCTTCTAAAATCGCTGAAATCTTATCTGGATCCACTCGAATACCTTGAGCGGATACAATATGCCCAAGTAGCTTGCCACAAGAAACTGCAAACACTGATTTGTTGGGGTTAAGGCAGAGTCTATATTCTCTACACTTCTGAAAACAGCATCGTAGATGAAACAAATGTGCTACCATCTTCCCAAAGATCGAGAAGTCGTCGAGATATACTTGCATGAATGAAGTGAGATAAGGAGAAAATATCTCCTGCATACATCTTTGAAATGTGCTTGGTGCATTTCGCAATCCGAACCACATTACTGTGCAGGCAAAGACACCCCAATTGGTAATGAAGGCGGTTTTTGGTATATCCTCTTCAGCCATTCTAACCTGATTGTACCCGCTGTATCCATCTAAAAATGAATACATTTCATGACCTGCGACTCTGTCCAGCATGGTATCCAAAAAGGGGATTGGAAAAGGATCTGGAACTGTTGCTGCATTCAATTTCCGGTAATCCACACAGATTCGTAATTGCTTGTTTTTCTTCGGCACGATCACAATGGGTGAGATCCATTCAGCGTGTTCTACTGGTACAATGAATCCGACTTTTAACAGTCTATCGATTTCGGCTTTTACCTGTGCTGCATAATGGGGGTTCATTCTGTAGCTGGGTTGTCTGGTTGGTTTCGCTTCTGGTTTCAACGTGACTCTGTGTTGATAGATGCGCGGATCTAAGCCTTTCATGTCCTTGTAATCCCATGCGAAGACGTCTGTGAATTCGCGAAGAAGTTCGATCAAATCCTCCTTAAATGGTTCCGGTAAGTTCTGCCTTATTTTCACTGGTCGTGGATGATCTCTATCTCCGAGATCGTGCGTGATCAGCTGGTCTTCTGGGACATAAAATTGTTGAGGTTTCTCTGTATCGTCTGTTGGCTTGAGCAGTGGTTGTAATTCATCGTCATGGGTTGAGGAAGTATCTTCCCGGACCGACTTTCCGGTGATAGCTACTACTGTACATATTGATGTGTTCCAATTATCTATGACGGATTGTAGATCAACAGTTCCTAGAGACATTAAATCGACATTATTCTTCAGGAATTGCTCTTCTTCGTCATCTGATAGTCCATCTAACATATGCACTGGTTCAGCAAAATATGGTCTGGCGTGAGGGTCACAAGATTGTATAGCGTCTAATTTTACGACATATTTGCGATGGGCATCCTTGAATGTAAGCTCTTGTGCGGACCAATCCTGTATTACCTTCGCATGCTTTAGCCAAGGTCGGCCGAAAAGAAGATTGTAATCCAAAGTGGATTCGGGTAGATCTAGTATGACAAAAGTCATCTTGAAAGTCGTACCTTGTAGAGTGATGGGTACATTCCGCACAAGTCCTACAGGGTGTACTCTTGATTGATCTGCCATTCGAACAAAGAATTGAACTGGTTCAATTTCGGTCCAGCCTAGCTTTTTACATAAAGCTGCGGTCGCAATGTTTACTCCTGAACCTCCATCAATCAGTACTTGCGTGATTTTCTGATTTTTATACCATACTGTAATCAAGGGCACTGCATGATCAATTGCTGCCTCAGGTTCCGGTTGAACTGTGGCTGTTGTCGGAATGCAGGAAGGTACTGGGCTGAACTGTCGCTGAAACTGCTGTCGGATTCCAGGTACTAAGGCCAGAAGTTGGCCTAGAGGTAGAGTGATGGATGCCTTGGACAGGATTTCCCAGGTCTGTTGAGCTTGACTGTCTGGTTCTTTTAGATTTGGAGTTTCTACCGACGCAGAAGTGTCTGCTGTTGTTCCTACTGATGATGGTTCTGCTGATGCTTCCTTCTGTGGTGTTTCATCCCTTGATGAAGAAGCCTGAGTCACCGGAATGGGTTCTGGGAACACTGGTGGTTCTGTTGCGGTCCAGTGACTAGCTTTGTTGTACATCCTTCGTTGTTCTTGTATCCCTGGTTCGAAGTTTTCTGCTGCCGGCTGAAGTTGTTTACCGGAACGGGTCTGGACGGTAGCAGTCTGCGTCTCGATCGGTGTAATTTTTACCATGTTGGCCATTGGATTTTGACGTTCCTTTTTCCGTTGATCATATTCCGCTGCATCTCTACAGAATCTTCTAATATGGCCCAACTGCCCACAGAAATGACATCGAGGTGGTGGTAAATTTTGATTTTCCGGTGGTGGTCCGTTGTGCCATCGGTTGGCATTATAATTGTTGTTTCTCTGTCCTCGGTAGTTCCGATATCCTTGTTGTTGATTGTTTCTCAGTTGCGGAGGCACATAGTGATTTACTGGTTGGCCATGTTCTTGGATGACCGCATTGACGGTTGCTGTTCCTTGTATTCTAGCGTTGTAGATACAGTTTCCGGTGGTGTGTCCGGCAGTGTTACAGATAGCGCAAAACACTTGATTCAGGGCACAGTTGGCACTTGTGTGCCCCGAATTTTTGCATGTGGTGCAGTATACTTGCCTGGTGATATCCTCAGCCATATTTTTGTTTGTTTTTAACCATTCCAAGTCTTCTGAAAATCCACCAACCTTGGACTCTAGCTGTAGAGCCATTGCAATGACGTCATCCAGGGTCATGGCTCCGACACATCTTATGATCATGATCTGCTTCAGTTGTGGTGTTAATCCATTGATAAACCATTGAGAGATGACATCATCAGGCAGATTAGCGTGAGCCTGTGGTATCTGCCGTAAATGTGTTCTGAAGAGAGTAGCGTACTCCTGGACGGTCTGATTTGCCTTTTGTCTGTTGTTCTGTAAATACTCAAAGATTTCGGCAGGATTCTTCTTTAGTCTGAAACGCTGTAAGAAGGCGTCTCGTACTGCCTCGTAAGTACCGAAATGATTGATATCGTATTCCGTGAGCCATCTCGCTGCTTCATTGATCAGTGTGGATTGAAAAACAATGGCCTTATACGCCTGATCGGGTGGATGGTTAAGAACTGCATAACTTATCTCGAAAGTTCGTACGTGGGCGTCTGGGTCATCTCCTGGGAATCCACCGAATTTCGTGTAGGTTACTCCTGTTGGCGGCGGCCTTGGCTGTCCTAGCTGTTGGTGTTGATGTTGTTGTTGTTGGTGTTGCCCGCTCATTGTGAAGGGTTCAGGGTTTCCTTCTGTATCGGATAAACTATCTGGACTTGTATCACCGGATGGTGCGTTTTCCGGTGTACTGTGTCGACTTAGGATACTTCGGATCTTGGTTTCGAACAGCTTTCCTTCCTTCTGGATGTCTAATATTCGAAATCTTTCTTCCAAACACGAAGGTTGAGCTGATGATTCCGCAAAAAAGGCTAAACCTTTGCCAGCGATCGGCGATTCTATCACCGGAATCTCACCGGAATGAACCGAAATTGGGCCAGAACGCCCTGTTTTACTACTTTTGCCGAATGTTCCTAACGTATTTCTGACCGTGGATATCTCTAAATCTTGATCTGATATTGTTAAACTAGGTTCCAACGGCGTTTTGATAGAGTCTGGACTTGCTATATCTTCGATAGGTGGGGTCGAAGTAGCGCCAGAATGTATCGAAGGTGTTGATCGTTCTACCGGAATATGACCGGAATTGGTTGTATCGTTTCCACTTTTCTTGATCACTGGGTCAGATCTAGTTATGCCTACTTCTCCTGAGGCTATCTTTTGTGATTTCCGTGCTTCATCCTGACGATTCTTAGGATATGTTTCGCCCGATCGAGTGACCGGCATGTATCATTGCCCAGTGATATTATCTGAGCAGTTTGCAACAATCTGGGTCTGTTGCTACTGTCAGTGAATCACTGTCACCGGATGTTTACTTCTTACAGATCGCTGGTGTTCTAATGCCACGGTCTCGCAAGTGACTCGCAATCAATTACTTTTTTACCGCAGGTACTGATAAATAGTTGCCACTTTCCCACAGAGAACTGGCCCGAGAACTGGCAATCGGATGCCACTTTCCCACAGACGGCGCCAAATGTTAAACGTTATACATGTTAAACGTAGAATAGTATCGCTTTCTATCCAATCAACACGGCGTAATATGTATACCCAAGTCTTTCTGTAGTTAATCTTAAAGTAAACGGACTCTAGCCACGTGGGTTCTTGGGAGTGGTAGGGGTCTGTTAGACAGAGGCCCTATACTATTTTCCCAACTTCTCACTCACTCGTTAGCGCGTCTTAGCTCAGTAGTTGTTTCTGATCAACCAAGGCTATCAATGTCTTAGCATCCCTTACTTCAAGATCTACCTGCTATCACAGTTGAGCAGTAATCCGGACTGAGGATCAATACACAGAGCGTACTGCTGGTAACTTAACACGAACACATCACAAAATCCTTCTGCACAATCTACGACCTTACCGAGTACCACATTCAAATTGCAAGACTTACTGACTATAACTTGTCGCGCATTTTATCATCATTCTACTCGTATTCAGAACACTACTGGTACTAATCTGAACATAGATATACTACCTACTCAGTCATTCACAGAGATTCATAACTCACAACCGAACCATGTTAGTTCTCTATGCGTTCGTGCTCCACAGAAGAACGATCAGACAAACGCATTCCTACCGACTAACGCTTAGGAAATACTTAATCATTACCGGGTGAAATCTCTGCAGCACCGTATCAAGTCGTAACACTGCGTATAACGCACATACGCACACAAGCACATACACAGGAGGGGGAAGGAAGCAGACGACACAGAACAGAGTTACTCTTGTTCTACACATACAACACTTATACGTGCAACTCCCAAAACACAGGAGACTCTTTAACTCGTTACCGAACAGATTCTCACAATCGCAGTACCGACTCGTAATACACAGTGTATCACACATACACAGTCGAATGATTACGCAGCGAAGGTGCCCAGACAGGACAGAACCAAGATACTCTACGCGTTGCACACAGTAGACGAAGTAAAATAACCCCAGAACGGGAACTCTCACAATACACTCGCAACTTCCCAAAAAACGGGGGCTCGCTCCTCGACCGCCCTCTCGTCGCTTTTCATTGCCTTAAATAGAGTTTTGTTACAAGGCTTTACGCGAATCTTTCTTTACCGCGTACTGTCAGAAGGGTTCTTTCTACATTAAAAACCTCTGTCTAAGTACAATTCTTTCTACATTAAAAACCTCTGTCTAAGTACAATTGTCCTTTGTTCGGCGGCCGTCTAACAATGGTAAAGATGGTTACCTGAGACTATGTGTCCACGAGAGTGAATATCTCAAGATCTTGGAAGCAGCTCACCAAGGTGTAGCAGGAGGACACTTTGGACCAGATCGGGTGATCAAGGCAATACTATTTGCGGGCTTCTGGTGGCCGACCCTTCACATGGATGCACATACCTATGTGAAACAGTGTGATGTCTGTCAGAGAACTCAGTACCCTATACGCAAGGATGAGATGCCATTGAAACCCATGATGGGTGGACGTGCATTCTCTAAGTGGGGAATAGACTTTGTAGGTCCTATTAATCCCCCAGCCAAGGGTTCACATGCTGAATATATCATTGTGGCCACAGACTATCTAACCAAGTGGGTAGAAGTGAAAGCTACCACAAAGAACGATGCTCAAACGACAGCTAAGTTCTTATTCGAGAATGTATTCACGAGATACGAGCTACCTATAGAGCTAGTTAGTGATAGAGGGACTCACTTCTTGAATGAAGTTATTGAAAATCTTCTCCAAGAATTCTTAGTAGTACATAAGAAGTCTGCCCCCTATCACCCACAAGCTAATGGCCAGGCTGAGAGCACAAATAAGATCCTATCCAATGTGTTGACTAAATTGGTGAATAATAAACGCTCTGATTGGGACAAACATCTACACCATGTTGTTTGGGCATACCGAGTGGCCTATAAAATAGTACTCCAAGCCACACCCTTTCAGATGGTATTTGGTCAAAATGCGGTGCTACCTCTTGACTTCTTGATTCCCACATTGAGAATAGCACAGGAGCATGAGTGGACGGTCCATGAACTCTCTTCAAGAGTTTTTGACCTCGAACGATTAGGTGAAACAAGACTAAGAGCTGCAGCAGGAATATATGCAGCTAAGAAAAGGCAGAAGGCGTATTTTGATGCTCATGTGAAGGATAAATGATTGAAAGCAGGGGACCTAGTTTTAGTCTACACTTTGAAGCAACATGCAAGAAAATTAGAGAAACGTGGCTATGGACCTATGATCATAAATAGGATCTCAACGAGTGGAGCAGTACAACTAGCCACCTTAGAAAGTGATATTCTTCCGAGCTACATCAGCGGGTGCAGAGTCAAGTTGTATCAGGAACCTCTCACAGAAGAAATGCTAAGTCGACTCAACACTGCTAAGAAACGCAAAGAAGAAGAAAAATGAGTTCAAGAAGAAGCTCAAGCAGAAGCTTTAGAACACATCAGAAGGATGAAGTTGAGACGGCAGGGTAGGGATCAACCTAGGACAGGTGCCTATGAGGATCCAGGATATCATGTGGCAATGTGTGAAGTCTCAGGAATAAGTTCCCAAAGAATAATAGATCGACGTCCTTTTGTGACCTTAGAGATAGGACAAGGAGTTAGTGCAAAAATTGTGCGAGCATTAATTGACTCAGGTGTGCGGTAAGACTTTCTTACTGTCGAGAATTGAAATTAAAAGTCAATCCTATAGAAGCATATCTCATAGGATTGGGAGGTGTGGAAACCCCTTGCATGGGCGAGGTGGAACTTCCCCTCTCCATTCAAGATGTTCCAATGATAGTTAAGGTACTAGTGTGTCAAGATGAGGATCTCACTGAGCCTCTCGTCTTGGGTCAAGACTGGATTTATGACCATGCAGTCAACTTAAACCTAAGAAGTGGACTTCTTCAGGTATGGGTAAATCAGAGTTGAATTACAGTTGAGTTAGATAATGGAGCACTCAAGGAACTAGAAAAGGCACAGACTCCTGGTCCTTCCAGGGGTACACATGAAGTTGACCATGTTGTTCTTGTCCAAAGCTATGTGATGCAGAGGAATGGTGATCTCAATAAAGAAGTCAAGGCCTTAACGGAACTCCCTTCTTTTCCAAAGGCCAGAGGGAGGCAGCAACCAAAGGCAGATCAATTACTGAAGACTGCCTATGCTGGAGGCCAAAAGAAAGTGCAAAGCAAAATGACGCAGCCATTGAAACAATTGTGGGTGCGGAAAGGCGAGGGGCCTATTGTAGTCAAGTCACAACAACTATCTCAACTTCCTATTAGTAATCAACGACATGATACTAATAAGAGGACTTCCAAACCTTCTTTTGAGAAAGTGAAATCTATCTGGGTACCTAAGAAGTCAATGAAGGCTGGCCCACAATCAAGACAAATTTGGGTGCCTAAGGCTTGCTTGCGGGCTCAACTAGTCACGCACAAATCACATCATACACGACAGGGTTCACTCACTCAAGGAGCCGTTACCCACTCTTGTTTAATACGTACGAACACACAGTCGCCCAGAAGCGCGCACAGACTCACTTGTAAATGGGTCCCAAAAACACCTCATTCCCAAGCAGACATACTCATAAAGCCCTGGGTCTCCACTAAACCAAAACTGAAAGCCATCCATTGTGTTTGGCAGCCTAAAACTTGTAATAAAACCCCCGAACCCCATGTGTAAATTCATCCTCACTTGCTAACTACATCACTCATACATTGCATCTTTCCATCTAGCTCGTAGAACTATCCATTCGTTAACTACACACACAATCACCGAGCACTCACTGACCCATTAACCCATTACTCACCTCATGATAATGTTGTAACGGGGACAAAAAGTATTCTATCTTGTCCATTACAATATTAACGCATGATTCTATATTCTCACAGAACCAGCAAGCAAGCAATAACAATGGCAGAAGCAGGAGGCACCAGTTCCTAGGCAGGGTCTAGCGCATAGATTGTGGACATTGAAACCCTCCTCCTTGAACCACCACTCATCGAGAGGCCTCAAGAACTTCAAGCGGTGCATGTTCTCCCTATTCAGGACCCTCCTCAGGGACACACTTCTCAAGTGGGGAAACACGCTCATTGGTTTAGTGATGTCGCAGGGCCATTGGGTGATGGTACCTACTTCTGGGAAGCAGAAATTGAGTTCAATGGCAAATGGGGATGCTACCATTTCTTCACTCGCGAATTTGAGAACTATCAGAATGCAGAAGTAATGCGATCGGTTTGGACCAAAGCGGGATTGGAGAGCTATTTCAGAGCACATTTGCCTAAGCCAGATTTCCTACGCTGCTCCTATTTTATCAGTACCATCACTCCTAGCAGGGCCAAGGGAGGCGATAGTACTTTTGTGCTACCCTCACTATTGCCAGGCCACGAACTCAAGAGATTCAAACCGACCCTCAATTTGGTACGGGCAGCATTGAACATGCAAGGCATGCATATTCCCACTGAGAAAGAAACAATGGTTCCAGGCAGGATGAAGCATAAGGATCTCAACAAATTGAAGGACATGGTAGCAATGACACCTACCATTGCTCTCCACCTATGAACGATTTTATGCAGCATTTTGCTTTTCCCGCCCAAGAACGATTCACTATGCCACCAAAAAAGATATGGTTCAGCTTGTACTTGGCGGAGACAGAGAATCTCACCATCAACATACCACACTGGATCATTGATCAAATACACCTAGCCCATCAACGGTGGAATAAGAAACAGAAAAATGTACTTCATGGATACTGTGCTCTCACAAGAATAATTTACAGGTGCTTAGCATATGACGTGCCCATTCAAAGAGCACTAGTATGGTCCAGGGCCCAAGAGTTCCAAAGACGACTGTCAACGGCGGGTCCTCCATCGAAGAAGATGAGAGGGGGAGTTCAATTACCATGCGCTCAACCAAGGGGAGCCACCACCACACCAGAGGTGACCCCCCACAAACACAACGTGTCCGACCATTCACCATTCGCCTACCCAAACCAAGCGCCGAAGGACCCAATCTGGTGTTCCCTCTGATTCCATCGGACTTGGAGTTCCCTCAAGGTTACACCCTTGCTGATTTGACAGATGAAGAAATTGCCGGTTTGATCAATGAGTCTAACCTGGAGGTAGAAGCAAAGCAGACCCAAGGACAACAACCCACGACTACAACTTCAGCCCCGACCCAACCGGGAGTACTAGAAGTAGAAGAGGATGAAGAAGAGACAGAAGAACAAGAAGCAAACGAGGAGTATGATCAAGAATATGAAGAACTTTCAGAACTAGCAAGTGCCTCGGCATACTCGGCCCAAATAAAAAGATTATACGAAACCATGAAGCGGGTCCAAGAGCAACACAAACTGTCACCCGAGACAGGAAAGATGATCATGAGCCAAATGTTAGCCGAGGAAGGTGTGGATGACATGTTTATCGAATCAATGAACCTGCACGCTGACGCGGTAGGTTTAGATGAGGATGTTCATGCAGCCATGGCTTATATTCATCGATTTGAGAAACGAGTGCCTACCCGTCCCATGCGATCTGGCAAACAAATCCACATCAATGTATCAGAACCAGGAGGTAACACACAAACAGAAGAACATCAGGCGGAACCACTCTCACCACCCACCTCACCTCTCACTACACAAGTCACCTCACCACCTGGCACTACCTCGCCTATTTCTGCCATTACCACAGTAGTCATGGGAATTCCCCTCTCTCCCGACATCCAATTCGGAGGAGTTACCATGCCCACTTTCACAACACTCTTCACAAATATCACATCTACCCCACCCACTGTTCCCATCTACACGGTCACACACACGTTCGACACAATGGAAACATCACCAGCCACAACACCACTCCCACCCCCCACGCAGCCTCAATCTCCCATACCCCCTCCACCTACCTCACCACTTGACTCCACATCATTCACAACTCCCTTCCCCTTCCCCATTCCCCCTGCATCTTCATCTTTCCCTGCATCATTTAATGTAAATAGTATATCCATGGCATTACATCAATGTGTGTATCAACTTCAGAGTGAGTATCAGGCTCTCGAAGACCGTCATCATCAACTGACTACGAATCATCAACAACTACAGAGACGGCTTATAATTATAGAAGAAGAAAATGCAGACCTCAATCAACGTTACACCACACTCGAGCAAGCTCATCAAACCCTCCTGGAGACACCCCAACCATCACAAGAGCCAGGTGTCAAACAACTCAAAGCCTTACTGGAGGTCTACCAAACAGATAATCTGAGAGTCCGGAAAAATTTGACTCTACTCAGAAAACACATGGCTACAACCCTTGAAGAAAACAAGCGTCTACAGAAGCAAAACGAAGAAAACCTGGAAACTGCCATGGAAGGCTCTCCCCATGAAATCGACCTAGAACAATTCAAAGCAGTTCCCTCAGAAACAATGAAGACAATCTTGGAAAGCTATGCTGATTTATTAGAAGCACATGACGATTTGGAAAGGGAACGGGATGAGCTACGTCACCAGCTCAGGGAACAGGAGGCACAACCTAAATTCATAGAAACGACCTCGACTTCAGCGGAAGTAAAGACATTAACAGAGCAGGTGGCGGAACTGCAGAAGAAGTTACTGGAATATGAAAGACAGCCCTCTCCACTTGTAGAACCAGAGCCAGATGAATTGGTACCCATTGAGGTGGACGAAACGTATGAGGAACCATATGTTCCTATGCCGATGCCAGGTGGTCAGCAGACCTCAGAAGGAATGGACATCTTGGAAGTCGAAGTACCCGAATGGCTCCAGACACTAGAAAAGACGACGATCAGTATGTGCCAACGACGATCGTATGTGCCATACTTTGTACTCCTGGCAGATTACAACACAGAGATCCAACGACGATGTGGCAAGGCTCCAACTTTTGTCACACAATTTGGGCCCGATGATATCCCAGAGAGTGCTAAAAAAGGATCCATTCATCAACCCACCTAGAGGATCGGTCTTCTCGAGACCTACCCAGAGATGGTTTGTACTTGGACTAACATGCCACTCTTTATTAAATACAATCCATGTTATGTTCCAGTCTTCCGCAGACGCACCTGGCCCGAGTTTACCATTGCTGTCAAGAACATCAAAGGCTGTGCAAAGTGGTTAAATTATGTTTATCTAGCACCTCCACAAGGACCTCCCACTGTGAATTATATGATTTCTACCATCCGTCACTGGAGCATTCGACTACGGAATACCCCCGATGTGATGGCCCAAATGTGCATGAAAATCTTTGAATTAATGCTGATCACATTCAGGACATTCAAGAATATTAAAGACCCCCACTTCTCAGGAGTTGGCTTTCTTACAGGCAACCAAGATCTGGTATACGACATGAGCACCACCCCATCAATAGAGGTAATATATGCTTGGCACGCCAGAATCAAGTACCTCTCAGCTTGCTTTAAACAGACATTCGAGGAGATGTTCGTAACAGGATTCTGGGAATATCACTCAGAAAAATTTGTACCTAGGCCCTCACATCTCCTCCACTTATTCGCTGTGGAAAGAACCATCCATTCAGAACAATTGCGGGTGCCATATCCGGACGTCCCAGGACCAGTGAATTGGGATGCATTGTTAACAGACCTAGCACGGGGGCTACGATTAGAAGAACACCACCTCGCTGCTGATGTTGTTCAATATTATGTCCAACGCACAGCTAGACAAGGGTCTGTCAGAGATGACAGACGCGAGAGAGGGGGGGGGGGTGTTGGCAGTAGTCAAGGAACTGAAGGAGTCACAAGACAAGGAAGCCTACGAAGGGAGTCGGAGCGAAGAGAAAGCACAAGCAGACACAGTAGTCAAAGAAGATCTGGTAAGTAGGCCATTTAAATTTTTCAGGAATCAAAGAGTTGGGCACACAAGAAGAAGGAACAAGTAGGGAGCTCCAGGAAATGTATGTCAAAATGTTAGAAGAAATCCCTACAAAAATAGTGATTTTCATCACTAAAAACCATTGTAAATACCATTTCATATTTTTGTAACTCCATTTTGTGCAAGCCAAGGAGTCCTTGAGCTTGAGGAGCTTTAGAAGTACCTACCTATCAGTTTTCACATTTTTTAGACTCCATTTGAACCTCCAAATAGGGTAGAGAACCTAATTTTTAACTAGGCCGGACACTAGGTCTGGACAAGGCCAAAACCTAGTAAAAAACTATAAATAGAGCTAGAGAGCTCATTTTTGAGGTTAGCTTGTAATTGATTTGAACTTGTATGAGCTTTTTGAAAGTAATCTAAAGAACTCCATTGCTTCTCACTCTTTGTCTTGCTTTGTGTGCGCATGTGTGTGTATGTGTGTGCATGTCAGTGTGCTTCGCACTCACGCACTTGTGCCTTCACTTGCTCGAGGTCATCATACCATCCTCACGTCTTCCCGGATTGACATTAAAGGAGGTACTACTCATCACTGAGCTACATACACACAAGCACACAAGCTCTCTCTCTCTCATGCACAAATGAGGGGAAATGAGGAGAATGGGTGGATATGGTGAATTTTTTGATTTTTTTGGTGTTGAAGAAGATGATTCGGTGATGAAGAAGGGGTGTAGGGAGATAAAAACGCTAAAAACTAATGAAAAACAACAACAAAAACTGAAATTTCTACCTTCCAACACCACTTCTTGTCGTACTCTTACCATCACACATTCGTCCTAGACTCGATCCCCGGCAACGGCGCCAAATTTGGTGTTGCTCTAACACAATGGTGAGTACCACGTTAAGAAGCTCCACCTCCTTAATGTCAGTCCACGGAAGAGATAGGAGTGATATGAAGATCGTGAATGTGAGATGTAGTGAGAGTGAAGGTGAGAAGCATAGAGATGCACATACGCATACACACACTTAATGAAGAGACAAGCAAGATACAATGGAAGGTAGTAAAATAGACTCTATTCTCAAGACCAATTACAAGCTCAAGCTCACTCTAGCTCATACAAGTCTACACTAGCTAACCTCAAAAATGAGCTCTCTAGCTCTTTTTATAGATTCTAGACTAGTTTTGACCGGTTTCACATCTAGTGACCGACATAGTTAAAAAATAGGTTCTAGATGCTATTTGAAAGGGTAAACGGTGTCTAAAAATAGCCAAAATTGGTAGGCTCATTCTACCTAAGCTCCTCAAGCTCGAGGACTCCTCGCTTGCACAAAATGGAGCATATGATTACAAAAAGGATTTTTCTAGGTTACATATGGTACATGAGTGATGAAAATCACAATTGGGAGTTTTAGAAAAGTAATATAAAACATATTTGTTTGAAAAATGATTCGACTCACTCCTTGCTACTTTGTTGTGCTCTGTCTTAACATGCTTCCCTGTCGTCTATGCCTCTGGCTACTGCCAACACATACTAAAAATATTTTAAAGCAAGAGGTTACCTCATTCTTTACTTTCATAAGATACACCCAATTATGGCATGTTGTATCATCAATGAAGGTAACAAAGTATACATGCTTGCCACAAAGATGGAGTCTTGATGGGACCACATACATTACTATGAACAAGTTGCAATTTTTGTGTAGCATGTGTAGCACCATCTTTGGGAAAAGGAGCATGATGCATTTTTCCAAGTATACAAACTTCACCTTTATGCTTTTCAATGGATTCAAGTGTTGGAAAACCAATAACCATATCCTTCTTTTGCAAGCAAAGCAAATTATTGATCTTCAAATGACCAAAACAAGCATGCCATAACTCCATTTCACCCATAGAAGAAGTATGTGTATGAAAGACATGTGAGGCAACTCTCTTTTATGCATTTAAGCGATACAAGCCATTACATAAAGTCCCTGGGATCACAATAACATCACCATTATTGAAATCATGAACCATACATTTTTTATCAACAAAGTGTACACAAAGTCCAACACTAGCAATCACATGAACCAAAATCAAATTATTCTTGATATCTAGTACATACAATGCATTTTTGAGAGTAACAATACCTTTATCCAAACCCAATTTTAGGATAAGAAGCATTGTTTGCGCATAAAAATGTCCTCCCTCGGGTGAATCTTTCAAAGATGCAAAAAAATATTTCCCATGAAGTGATATGCTTTGAAGCACCACTATAAAGAAACCAAACTGAATTAGCTGCCTTCAGAATGATACATGTAGAATGTGATGATGAATCATAATGGCATGAAACAATACATGCCCAAACATCTTGAGTAACATTAGCTTCATCATTCTTTGGATTAGATGGATTCTCAATAATAGACAAGCCGGATTCTTTCTTCTTTTCATTGCACATGGAAAGCTTTCTACATTCATCAATGATATGTACAACCTTTGGAAAATATTTGGATCTCTTCTTCATTTGAATATCACCATCAAGAGAGTAACATATGGAAGATGAAGAATGAGTCTTTGGTTTTGATGAAACCAAAATTTATCCATACTTGATTTTTTCCTTTTGTGTAATAGCAAGTACTTGTTTTTCCTTAAGAAGGCCACTTCTATTCACTCTTGATTGATTTTCTTGCAAAAGAAAAGACACAACCTCATCAAAGGTATGTTGAGATATCAAGATCAACATGTGATGATCAATGATGACACGTATCACTTTTTCAATTCTCTGACATGCATAATGGTCATGTCAGTATATGTCAGGGATACTTCATTGAGGTTTACTAGATTTATCTACCAAGAGTGATGGCACATTTGTTTCTTGCCAGCTCACTCATTTGCGAACATTAGGATTTTCCTTATATACGATTCTTTATATATTGCACTTGTTGTATTGTTGTTTTAGGTCATTCTTGTACATTTATTTTATTTAATAGAAGAAGAAGAAGATCATTCTTCCTTGCTTCAATCTATGTGTGTGCTCCTCTTTGATTATGAGAGTGCATATGTGAGCTATCTTCCTTATCTCCTTCCTCGTGACATGGTATCAAGGCTGTTGACCTAAGCTTCAACTTAGGGACTTGCGGAGAAAGAGACTGTACCTCAATCCCCTCACAAGTGCATATAGTGGGGATACACGCTTTTAATTTATCAATCCGAAGAGTATACTAACCTAGCCGAGTGTATGAAGACATGCAATTGCGTAATGGTCAATGCAAAAGTATTACTCAAAAGTGAAAATGAGGAAAACACTTATCCTAACAAGTTTCAACTGTAGGTCAAGACGAAACGATACTTGGTGCAGCAGCCGTCAGTATTTTGGACTTTTCTCCTAGCTCCGAGCTCCAAACATAGCAAATAGCATATGCGTTTCGAAGCTCTCGAGAAGACGCATCCAATGGCAGTGGTTTCACGCAATTCCGACACTCCTACTTCAAGTTATGACAGAAATACTGAGTCGCGGGAATACTTTCCTACACTTCAGCACCTCCTACACCTCGCACACACCTTTCCTACAGCCAAGAAACACTCTCAAGGATCGATCACACTCACAAGCACTCTTTCCAAGCAATACACATGCATACAAGCTCACGAAGAAGAAGATGAAGAGGGAAGAAGACACAAATTCGAAATTTGGTGCTCTCTATTTTCACAATGGCAAAAAGTCCTTACAATGAGTCAGATTTTGACTTATATACTAGTGCCCTAAAATTGGTCCTTTCACACAAGTGACCGGCACTTTATTCCCTAAGAGCTAATTTCCTACTATTTTACATGGATAAGCTTCTATTCTTCTATGGGAATGCATCTAGAGGACTCCTCTAGTGCCTTTACAAGGGAAATATGTTACAAAAATGAATATGTTACAAAAATATGTGGTCCAAATCGGAAAAATTTTGGGGCCCGTCTTTTTCTCTGCTTTGTGCGCTCTTTGGCTCTGCAACACTCTCCCCCTCTTCGCCTCTGTCGTCCCTTGACAGACTTTGCTTCACGCACGCGCCCTTGACAGACTTTGCTTCACGCACGCGTCCAGTGTTCAGTGTTGTCTGAATCTTGATCTTGCATTACGTTTTAGAGGCGCTCTGGTTTGTCCTGGTTGCACACATTGGACCTGGTTGATTTGGTTTGCCACGCACGCCATTAGTGCACATATGCGGATGTAGCTCGTAAGCCTTGATCTGAAACCTCTGCTACTCAAGAGGTTGACGCATCCACATAAGTGATACATGTTGGCCCTGCTTCCTTCTTCCGGCTGCGTGCTTCTCCTTGGTGTGTGCGCCCCTGCGGGGCTTCCTGCAGAGATGCATCTTCAGATTTGTCTTTTAGTGAAGCTGTTTCTTTCGTTGCTTTCTTTTTTTCCTCTTCTTACTCGTCTCGCCCTCGACACTGCCCCCCTCCTGAACTCTGTCGTCCCCGACAGGCTTTTTGTGGCGACGAGTATAGGTTTGAATTACCTGTTGCTCTCTTTGATTTAGCAAATTAGCATTACATAACATGAACTCCTTCCATTGGCGAGATTTTACTCCATCCTCTGGTGCCTGTCTATGGTCAGCAAAGAAGCTCATCTCGTAGGCCACCAGTCGTGCATTCAAGTTGGAGGTCATTTTGATGAAGATCTCTGAATCCATTTCGAAGAAGCCCGTGAAGAATGCTTCTTCAAATGTCTGCATGTATGTTGATGGTAGAAACATGAGCCGAGAGAAATATGCCATGATTGTTAACCGGCTTGGAATAGTAGATAAATCAAAAATTAAGGCCTCCGAGCCCTGCGTAATGCCGATGAAATTCAAAAAAGTATACTGTGCATGTTGGAATACTTTAATTACTGTCAGGAGCATGCTAAATATTTTATTCGTCATTTTTACTGCTAGATCTGGAACGGTAGCATATCTTGCAAGCCAAAATTCCATGGTTTTGACCATGTATTCCTCTGTCGGTAGGTAGTTGTGTGGTGGACTAGGTAATAGCGGGTAATTAAGCCATTGGTTATTAATACTACCTTGCCGTTGGCCTTCCCAAAATTGCGTCCATGCTCTTCGACGGGGTAGTGGGCAAAAGGATGGATTTACTTGAAGCTCATACGGTGATGCTTCCCACTGTACCCGTAGCGTAGGGTGCTTTTCCAAGAGCTTTCTTCTCCAAATGGGATTTGCTGCCTCGAACTCCACCTGAGTATATTTAAAAGTATCATGTCGAAATTGGAGATTTTGGTCAGGTTCCTTATTTGTAGCATGTTGTATATACTGCCTGGTTTGCTCCTTCAACAGCCCGTATGGTACATTGAATGGCCTGAGTATTTGTTCCAGTTGTTTGCTGTCGATTTTAGCCTCTTTCATTAGATTGATGACTTGATCTTCAAATTCAGCCATGAGCTGGGACACCAGTAGTGCCCTTTCTGTCCTGCTCAGCTCTGCAAGTTTGTGTGTGTTAGGTTCTACTGGAACCTCCTTTTCCTCCCTTAGTGGTGAATTATACAAGGGGGTAGAGAGAGGGCATACCTCTTCCTCCACAGTAGCCGAGGTCCCTGGCGGAACTACTGGTGTCCCCTGTTGTGCTTGCTTCTTTAATTTCTCCTGAAGCTCTTTGATTAGATCATCTTTTTGCTTGTTTTCCTCTTCGGCCTGAGCAATCGTTGTTTGATGTTTCATTAATTCCTGGGCCACAATGTTCATTTGTTCTGTATCTTCCTTGCACTGTCGCATGTAGTTACTTTCTGCTTTTTTCCATTTCATTCTGAGGGCTGCGGTGTCCTCCATATATCTCTTTTCCCAATCCGAGATGACTTCTTGCTCCTCTCTGAGCTGATCTTGTAATTTTGAGATCTGATCTTCCAAGTCTTTGACATTCCTTTGTGGCTCATCAGTTATTGCCAGTGGCTGATCACTAATGAGAGCTGTCATCAGCTCTTTATTTCTGTGTCGCATGTTGTCAGCTTCTTCCATACTGGCCTTGAGCTGAGACTCTAAGATTTTGCTGCGTGTTTGAAGTCGTGTCTTCTCAGTCTCACTCATCTCTAATTTCTTTGTTAGTTCCACGACTTGGTCCTTCAATTTTGTCTGCTCTGTTTCTAGCATACTGTTTTGTGTTTTAACTTCTTGAAGTTCCATTTCTTTGCTCAGAGCTTGTTCTCGCACTTTGGCTAGTTCTTCAGAAAGCTCTTTGCCTGTTTTTTCAAATTCCTTCTTTTCTTGCATGGCTTGTTCATAATCTTCATCAGCATCAAGCATTAATTGTTGTGTATCTAAAGCCGTTCGAATCATATCTTGTACAACAGGCTTGAGCTGAGCGATGTCTACATTAAGCCATGTCTTTGGTATTTCTGGGGTCTCTCCTGTTTGCACATCTTTGCCTTTTGCCACCTGGAGTGTCTCGTTGTGTGGCTGTCTAACTTGTAGTTGTATCTTTTGTTCCTCATCATCCACTTTTGCTTTCTTCGTCTTAGTAGCACTCCCCTGAAAAGTGATATCCAGTGGGGAAGGTTCTGCTACAACCCTGATAGGCGTGAAAGGCTCTTCCATTTCTACATTTTGATCTTCATTTTCCTTATCCGCAATCTCCTCATCTATTTTTGTGCTGGTGGTTTTCTGCTTCATTTTCCGATCTTGATCTATCGGGTTGGGGCCTTCTGGTTCTTCATCATAATTCACTTCATTGAGTTCGTGCCATTGCCCATCATCCTTTGATTCGCTTTGAATTTCCACATCTAACAATGATGTGTCCTTTTCCTCTTTGTCTTGAGTAGATGAGCTGGAGTTGTCTAACCCGATTTCGCGATATCGGTGGACTTTAGTGAGTCTTCTTTTTGTTTTCGGCTCTTGTTGTGATTGCTGGTAGTGATGACCTTGCACTGGTAAGTTGACTTGTCCTTCAGTATATTTGTGCGTTTCATCAAGTGCTTTAGTCAACTCTTCTTCCGTAATTTGCTTCTGTCCTGCAAGTGTCACCTTTGGAAGTACATGTACTCTTTTTTTCATAGGTATGCCTTCTTCCTCTGTCTTGACTTCTCTTAGTCTTTTGGTGCCTCTCATTCTTGGCTGAGAGCTAGTTTCTGCCTCTTCCACACCTGTAGTACTTTTCTTCTTCCTGGGAACTGAGGCGGACTTCACATATGTAGCTAGCCCTTCTGAGGTTGGCATTTCCCTTAAGCAATTCTTCATGTCCAAGGCTTCATAGATCAATAGTGTCAAGGCTGAACTGCCATTCAAGAATTTCTTCTGACCCCATTTCTTCTGGGCTTCAAACAATCGTTCTTGGACATAGCCTGTTAGATTCACTTTATTGCCTATCTGCCTCATGGCATGTGACAGTAGTTGGACGACTATCTTTTGGGGTGCGGTGTACCTGTGCATGCTTGGAAAACAGAAGTGTTGATGCACCAGCCGTACGGCATCCTCTATGTCAATTCGATTGATCTCCAAGAATGATCTCTTCTTCGGATCATGGCATTCTTCCTTCACATTAGTTATCCCTGTTTGATTCCATCCAAACGCTTTATTAATTAATTCATGTGTGAACTGTATAGTCTTCCATGTCCCAACTTTGTCCAATACTTGCGCTTCTGGGACTGAGATTTTGGTTCCAGCAGGCTGCATGGTGTTCATCACCTGTGTACATCTCTGGAAATCTGGTACATATATAGGGATCTTCAAGAATGCTTCAATTCCAGCTTGAGTCCACACATCCTCAATATGAGGTAGTCCTTGTATTATGGTCTTGAAATCTTGGGACATGATAGGGAAGTAATGGTCCGTATCCATGATTTTGATTGTAGCCATGAAAATTAGTTCTGCTACTGGTTGATCGTCTCTGAACCAATGACCTCTTGCTTTTGTCACCGATTCCATTGGAAGGAGTTGCACCTCTTCTTCGTGTGTTGCTTCGGAATCAGTGGAAGCCATCTGCACTCAATATGGAGTATGAATTAGTATCCCTATATTTTTTCAGAAATCCTCCTCCATATGTTGATTAATAATTCGATGTTGCTCCGAGTGCATGGTGTCGTCCCTTTCCCGTGGGTGTGAGAAAGGTAATACCTGAATTTTTCATTCATTTTTTTTTTTTTTATGTTTTTTTTTTTTTTTTTTGCTGAAAAGACAACATAAAAGTTAGTACATAGCCGAAGCGGTTAGTGAAATGTTTTTGGAGTAATATTTTAAGTATGTACAAGTGCTCTCCTATTTCCCAAGGGAAAATGTGCGTGACTATCCGACAATAGAAAAAGGACGTGCCGAATGCTTGGCCTTGTAATGTGGCCCTATCATGCATACTTTGGATCTCAGCAACTCCTCATGTGTGCAATTGGAAGTAGTTGCATGCTGTATGCAGCTTGTCTTGTCTTTCGGCCTCCAGATTTGCTTCACTTGGGTGCGACGTACTGTGTTCTCCACTTTCTGGATGAATGCTGTTCGTTTTCGGCTGTCTGTCTTCTGATTCTGTTTTGGGAATCTCAAGTTTGTTTGTAGTGCATTTGGAGATTCCTTCTTCCTCCAATATGTCCTCTTTCTCGTTTGATGTGCCTGTTGACCCTGTTGAGTACGATAGCTCTTCGGAGGATGTTCCTTGCTTGTAATGGTCGGCCTTTGGGTACATGACTTTGGGATCCAAATTTTTGTTCGATCAGGTTGTGCAGTCATCAGTTTCTTTGGGATCCATATGCTCTTGAGTCGTGGTTGCTGAAAGTGTCCAAAATTCTTGGCCTTCTTATACAAGTGCTCATGCTGCTGTCGAAGACGTTTCTGTTGCTGGAGATAGGCCGTCTTTTGGTCCTTTCTTATCCAAGCTCGTGTAGAATGTGGAATGGGGTACACTTTCACAGGTGTAGACTCCAATTCTTGCAGAGGAATATTCTCTCTCGTGCCTTGTGGTTCAGTGGGCTTGATCTCCCGTTCTTGTGTATTCTCGTGACTCTCTAAACTCAAGGGTGGAGTGCACACAGGGCTCACAGTATTTTCACATGAAGTACTTGACGATGGGGTTCCGATATTGCTAGGGAACATACAATCATGACTTTGTTCATTGGGATGAACTTCTGGCTCTATAATGGCGGCTTTGGGTGGTCGTTCGTCTAGCAAACTATATACTTCACGAGGTCCTATTCTGGCAGAGATGTATCCTAAGGCCAATTGAATTGTTACCTCATATTCGTAGATCCAATCTTGTCCTAACACGACATCTTCAAGCAAGTCCTGGTCCTGACATACTAAAAGTCTCTGCTCCATTGTGTTGTTCCCCATATGTAAAGGTACAGTGATCTCACCTATGCATTGAGTAACTTTCCCTCCTATTCCAATTAGCTGTGCCTTCGATGGGCGTAACTCCTCTTTAAGTTTCTGAGACAAAGAAATTCGGATGCAGCTTATGGCTGCTCCTGTGTCTATGAGAGCCTCCACTAAGTGGTACTCCTGTCGCCCTGCTCCAAGATTCAAGTATGGTTGTCTTCTTTGTTGTCCTGAGTTCTCAATGGCTCTAAAGTTAGCCATGGGGATGAGTTCTTCTCCTAGGCGATATCTCTCGTCTCTTTCTCTCATCCACTCTTTCCGTTTTCTGATACGTTCTAGGGCTTCTTGCCTTGCTTCTTCGCGTATGCGTTCTTCTTCCTTTTTTCTACTCTGAGCTCCTAAGAGTCGTGCTAACATTTGATCCGTTAGAGGCTCCATAAATCTTTTCACTCTGCAACCACTGATGTAGTTGGGAAGAATATCTCCGTCTAATGTGGCGAGATTGACTGCTCCACTAGTGGAGATTCGATTTATGATCATAGGTCCATATCCGCGTTTTTGAAGCTTCTTTGCATGTTGTTTGAGGGTGTATACTAGGACTAAATCGCCTTCTTTCAGTCCCTTGTCTTTTATATGTGCATCATAATAAGCCTTTTGTCTCCGTTTGGCGGCATAGATGCCTGCTACCGCTTGTAATCTAGTCTCATGCAACTTTTCAATTTGATCTAATTGTTGAGATAATTCATGACCGTTCCACTCATACTGCTGGGCTACTTTCAATGTAGGCACTAAGAAGTCAATTGGCAAAATTGCATTTTGCCCGTACACTAGGTTGAAAGGTGTAGTTCCAATGGCCGTTTTATATGCCACTCGGAAGGCCCAAATTGCGTGATGCAATTGCTTGTCCCAATCTGACCTTCCATTATTGACAATCTTTGTCAATATAGTACAAAGTACTTTGTTGGAACTTTCAGCTTGCCCATTAGCTTGAGGGTGGTAAGGGGCTGATTTTTTATGAATCACTAAGAACTCATTCATTAGCGATTCAATGACTTCGTTTAAGAAATGCGTTCCTCGATCACTTACTATCTCAATCGGTAGTCCAAAGCGTGTGAATATGTGCTCAAAGAGAAATTTTGCTGTAGTTTGAGCATCATTCTTTCTCGTGGCTTTTGCTTCTACCCATTTAGTTAAGTAGTCGGTGGCTACTATGATGTATTCCGCATGTGACCCTTTCGCAGGTGGGTTGATAGGTCCTATGAAGTCAATTCCCCATTTGGTAAAAGCTCTCGTGCAAACCATGGGTCTTAAAGGCATGTCATCTCTTCTAATAGGATATTTTGCTCTCTGACATGTTTCACAACTTCTCACGTATGTCTCTGCGTCCATATGTAGAGTTGGCCACCACAGGCCTGCAAAGAGAATCATCTTGGCCGTTCTATCTGCTGAGAAATGTCCTCCCGCAGCTCCTGCATGTGCCATTTCTAATACTGAGAGATATTCATTCTCATGAATGCACACCCTTAGTTGGTTATCCTTTCCGCGTTTAAAGAGTTGTTTCCCTAGGATGACATAATCCTTGCTCTGTTCTTCAAGAGCACGTTTTCTTGCTATGGTAGCTCCGTCAGGGTACTCTCGAGTTTTCAAGAACTTTACTAAAGGCATGCTCCACCTTGGTGCTATTGTAGAATAGCATAACGTAGAGTTCTCTCCTGGGATTTGTTCTTGACAGGTCTGACAGTTTGACACATAATGATGAGCATCTCGTTGCATGGTTGGCCAATATATGCCGAATCTTTTGAGTGTTTGCCATGTTCCCGTTGCGTCCAAGTGAGTATTCCATTGATTTATGTGAGCTTTCTGAAGCCACATGTTTTGTTCATCTTCCTCCACGCATCTCATCAACAGTCCGCTTGAATCCTGGTGGTACAAACTTCCAGCAATAATGTGAAGGTTTTTAGTCCTCCAAAGATCTTGCTTTCGGTTTGGAGTGATCCCATCGTTAGGTCCATGTGTGAGTATAGGGATCAACTTTTCTGCCCACTGAGGACATACTTCCAGGTTAAATAGATAAGTGTCTGGCAGATCATCAGGAACTCCGCTCGGTGGCTCTCCGTGTTTTAACCTAGAAAGATGGTCTGCCCTCACATGTGTGTTTCCTTTTTTGACTATTACCTCAAAATCAAACTCCATTAGTAACAAGAACCATCGCACCAACCTTCCTGTGCTACAAGGTTTATTGACTAAATACAACAAAGCTTGATGGTCTATGAAGAATTTGAATTTGTTGGCTAAGAGGTAATGTCTAAACTTCTTGACTGCATAAACCATTCCTAAGCCTTCTCTTTCTGTAGTTGTGTAATTTCGTTCGGCTTGGTTTAATTGTCTACTCGCATAAGCGATTGGATGGTCAAGCTTTCCCTCATCAGCCGGTTGTGCTAGGATACATCCAATTGCAAAATTCGAAGCGTCAACATGAATATGAAAAGGCTTATTCCAGTTGGGTGACTTTAGTATTGGGGCTGTGCTCAGCCTCTTTTTAAGCTCGTTGAAGGCCTTCTCACACTCGTCTGTCCATGTGAACTGAGTCAATAGACCGTATAAGGGCTTGGCTATTATGGCATACATGTGAATAAACCTACGGTAATATCCACAATGTCCCATAAAGGCTTGCACTTCTTTTGCATTCTTGGGTCTTGGTAAGTCCAATATGACTTTAATCTTATCCTCATCAGTCGATATCCCATTTCTAGAAACTATGTGTCCTAGTATTTTGCCTTGTCGTACCATGAAGACACATTTTTCTGGGTTTAAGCAGACTCTATACTGTCTACATTTGTTGAATATCTTCCTTAATTCCGGTATGTGATCGGGTCTTTGATTGGAATATGTGCAAAGATCATCCACATACACTTCCATGCTTTTTTTCAAGAATTCCTTAAAAACGTGACACATTAATCGTTGGAAGGTAGCTGGTGCATTAGTGAGTCCAAAGGGCATCACTCTGAATGCATACACACCCCATTCAGTGGCAAAAGCTGTCTTGTGTTGGTCCTCAGTCGCAATAGCCACCTGATTGTATCCAGAGAAACCATCTAGGAAGCTATAGACCGCTTTACCTGCTACCCTCTCCAATAGATGGTCCGTAATCGGTAATGGGTAGCTATCACGTATAGTGGCTGCATTCACCTTCTTCAGGTTTATGCACACTCTCAATTTTCCGTTTTTCTTGGGCACTACCACTAATGGCGATACCCATTCTGTGTGTTCTATCTCATATATGAATCCAGCATCCAACAGTTTATCTATTTCTTCTTTTATCTTGGCTGAATACACCTCATTATAAGTGTAAGGTCTCTGTTTGGACGGTTTGGCTTCGGATGTCATGGGGATTCTATGCGCACATATAGATGGATCTACTCCTTTTAAATCTTTATAAGTCCAAGCGAAGACATCCCGATATTCTCTTATAAGTTGAATTAACTCTCGTTCTTCTTCCTCTGAGACATCCTGTCCTATGAAAGTACATCGTTCCTCTCCTCCTTCCATGGTTACAACTATTTTCTTGGTCTGCTCTTTATTATCATATGCTATTCCCGGTTGTGCCTCTCTTTTAGGCATTTGAATAGCAATTTTCCTCTCTTCTATTTCATATTTCTTAAAGTGAGCTGGTACTTCAAACTGATCTTCTGGCTTGTTTTCATCATTCTCTGGCTCTTTCTCTATCTCCAGCTCCTCTTCCTGTTTAGGTTCCTGGTCGCTTTCATTAACTGTGATGCTTATTTTTTGATGTTCATACTCGTGTTCCATTGATTCTGGTTCCATTTCAATGCTCTCGTAGTCCTCTTTCCATTCTCTCTCTATCACTTCTCCTTCTTCAGCTTCTTGAAGAACTACTACAAAGAGACTAACATCGTATCCTTCCTCGTCAATGCATTCATTCATTGTTATCACTTCTTCATTCACGCATACGTCGAGGGTCGCTAAAATCTCCATCCAACCATGAGGTTCGAATTCTTCATCTAAAAAGATTTGAGGCATGTACGCTGGATCTTGTACAGACCTTGCTACACCTTGCCCTTGCTGCCATCCTTTGCTCCTATCCTCTTCCTTTTGGGCAGTTCGGCAAATCCATAGATGAGTGTCCTCATTCATCCAAGATTGGTCACTCGAACCTATACTATGAACAGATTGATTGTCCTCCTCTTTATGAATTTGATTCCATTGCAGAGGTGGAACATCTAGATAAGCGTATGTGTGGAGGTTTATTCTAGTTGTGGTTCCTTCGTGCTGTAGGTATACAGCATCTTTTCCCCAATCTTGTACGACCTTTAGCTGTCTCATGAAAGGTCTTCCCAATATCATTTCATAATTGCTTGGCCTTTCGAAGTGACATATTGCTAAAGTGTGTTCAAATTCCACTCCACACGTAGTGAATACTACTCGTTCCAATAATCCTAAGGGTCTTTCTGTGTGTCCATCAGCCATTTGAATTTTCATACGTGTTGGTCTCAACGCTGGTTTTCCCCATTTCTCCCAAATTTCTTTGGTAGCAATGCCTACACCAGCTCCTGAATCTAATATGGCTTTGGTTGTGTAACCCTTGTAAGTGATTGGTAGACATGTATTTCCTTCGTCTCCTTCACTAAAGTCTCCTACTTTATCCACTGGAACTCTCACCGTTTTCACTTCGTCATCTACCTCCTTCTTTGCCTCCTTGACTTCCCACTGATTGATCAATTTTTCCTTTAGATGTGGTTTTACCTTCAGCAATTCTTCGAAGGTTAAGGTACATGGGATTTTCACTTCCCTAAGGCGTCGTATGATCTCCGATGTTTGAACTGATGGATTCGTTTCCCCTCTTTGTATGGATGGAATGCGATACAATTCTGAGTTGTGCTCGTATTCCCCGGTGTAATTGGGTAGTTCCTTTACATCGTCTTCGGCTTCTTTGTCGCTTGCATCCATTGGAAAAATTTCTCCGGAATTAAGTTCAGGTATTGAATCTTCCATTTCGTTTTCTGCTTTCAGTTCTTCAAAGGGCGGTTCCATTCCCTCTACTTTTTTCCACTTGTCCTCTTGAACTCTCGCCCATAAATCCTTAGTCCAGTCTCCTTCTGTTTCAGGGACTATGGATCCTTCCTTTCTTTCAACTCCAATTTCACTATCCAGAGGTCTATTTACGTTAGGCTTTTCCGGATTGTTTAGACACTCTTGGAATTTTTCCTCGCAAATTCGGTTGTTTGGTAAGGGTGATGCGGGTTTTTCTAATGTTTGTTGGGCAACTTCTATCAATTTCTTGCAGATTTCCAATCTTTCTTTCTCTAAGTCGCCTCTCGGATACTCTCTCTCATGTTGTTCTATGGTAGGTCCTGCTTTAATTCTCTCTTTGTATGCCTGAATCCACATCGCTAAATCTTCAGGCATTGGGTCCGCTAATACCGATTCTACCTCCTTCTTTCCTTCCTCCATTTTATTTCCTTCTTCCACTCGTGCTTCTTCTGTTGAATTGTGTTTACTCTTTTCATTTTCCTTCTTTTGCAACAATTTCTTCTCTTTTATCCTGTCTCTCCTTTGCTTCCATCTTTGGGACCGTTTACTGGTGATACTTTTTTCTGGTTCTTCTGAGTCTTCCACTCTGTGAGGGATGGGTGTATTTCCCTCTTTGTCACTTTGGTTATTTTCTTCGGTTTTATCAGGGTTTTCTCTCGTCTTTGCTCTCGTTATGGCTTTTAAAGGTATAGTGTACTCCTTATCACTCCCCGACGATTCAATTACCTCTATCACATTAATCTGTACATTGGATGTGACTTTGTTTGGGTTCTTAGGACAATCTCTGAAAAGGTGTTCCTTTCCGCAATCGCTACAGTATCCTTCCCAAATTCGTTGTGGTGGTGGTGGGTTCGGTAATGTACATTCTCTGATATAGTGGTCACCTCCACATCTGTAGCATGGTCCTCTAGGTACAGGTGGTCTAGTCATTGGTCGAGGTGGCATGGTTGCTCTAGGAGCTGTGTACATTAACGGGACATAATCCTGCTCGTATCCGTATGAACTATCCGATACTTCTACGCCATAGGTATAAGGTTCATACCATTGTCCATATTCTGTCATAGGGCTGTCATAGTTTGAATGTGCTCCTTGACTAGGGTCGTAAGATGAGTCATATGGCTCATTACTAGTCAAAGGTGTGACTGGGACTATTGCTCTCTCTAGATTTTCTTCCGGTTGAGCCATTTTAACCGGGACAACGTTCTGAGGATGGGGCGGTTGTTGTCCTAGCACCGGCTGAGGTTGAGTGTATCCTTGATGCGCGTATGGTCGTGGCACTGGTGCCTGCTGTTGGTAAGCTGGATACCTAAAGACTTCACCTCCCTGATCTCTCTGGGGGTGTCCGTAAGGTCTCATATATGGTTGTGCTGGTCTAGCCTGCCTATTGTAAGGGCAGTTTTCTGTGCTATGGTTTGTATACCTTTGCTCTATGCTGCAGTATTGTAAAGGTCCTGGGACAGAGGGTCTATGAGGAGCATAGGCAGGTGGTGGGACTACTCCCCTAGTACACCAGTGAGAAGGATGATCACCTCCACACTGCATGCATTTTCTAAGCATGGGCACTCTCATAGGGTTATTGGGGTAGTTCCTTTGTCCTTGCACGTTCAACTTCTTAGCTAGCAAATCAGCTATCTCCTCTACGTTGTTTTTAGGGATTGATGTGTTACTAGTCGAATCTTCACTCTTCAAACTACTTGGTGGTATTTTTAGGTCTTCTGCTAGGTTGTCCTCTAGGTCTATACATTCCTTCATACACTCTTGCAGAGTTTGAACTCTCTTCACGTACACTAATGACCTCAAGGTTCCATTCAATAGTCCTTCTAAGAACAATGATACCATCTTGTTTTGTGTTGGTCTCTCCTCTACGGGGCATCTATCCACATACTACTTGAATCTCCTGGCAGCCAATCTGACTGACTCAGTTGGAGCTTGCTTGAAGCTGTGGATTAATGACGAAGAATTGTTCTTGATTCCAGACTTGGTAAATTCTTCAATCATTTCTTGATACACTTGATCCATGTTCTAGAAGGTATTTGGATCCAATGGCTGGAACCAGGCCAGGGCTGTGTCTGACAAGGTAAGGCCAAAGGATTCATATTGAATCATGAAGTCATCTACCTGCTCGGCTCTAACTACTTGTTTAAATTCTGCTATATGGTTATAGGGTTCACTCGAGCCATCATAATGATTTCTCATGCATTTGGCCACTTGAATTGGTCTTAGTCTCCTTCCTATTTCAGGTTGTCTCGGCATTACAGGGTAGTTTGGTCTTCCTATAGGTATACCTGGTCCTCGTACTACCTGTGGTCTGACTGGAGCATGAACTCCATGTCTAGGGTCCATAGCTGGTTGTGGTCGGTAATTAGGGTTATTTGCAGGCATTGCAAACTGCACATGTGGTCTGACCGGAATTTGAGTTTGATGTGTTTGTTGTGTTTGTTGCGTTTGGCCCGACGGTTGAAATGAATCATTCTGGGACGTTCCATGTGGGTTTCTTGAAGTAGTGGCTTGGTCCCTAGGGGGAAACACTGGAATATTTTGATATTTCAACTCAGCTCTCTCTAATTCAGTGACTGGCCAATACCGTCTGTGGTCTTTGTCCAAATATGTAATGATGGTGGGGAATTCAGGGTCTTGTAACTCATAGATGGTAACTGGATTAGGAGCAGTTTCCCAAATAGAAGAGTGGGCTCTGAGCAGGTGCTCCATCCCATTGATCAAATACACATCTATTAGAGTGTCATCCTGGGGAACTAAGTCTCCTCTCCAAAGCTTAGTAATTGTCGATCTACCTCTAGGAGTTGTCACTTGTTCCTCAGTTCCATGTCCATTTAAACTTGAAGTGTTATTTTCCTCACCACGTTCATTAATGATTTCAGGGTGTTCAGTGACCATGTAATGAATATCTTGTTTATCCATGTACAGTCCTCCTATGTACTTAACTGCTGGTCTTGGCACTATGTAGGCCTCTGAAGCCTTCCTCAGTCTGGCCACTGATCTGTTTAGACCATCCAAATAGATAGGGATCTCATGGTGGTTAGTGCTCACATACTCTAAGGAAGTTCTGTATTCACCCTCAATGATGGACATCTGGCCAATCATGGGTACAGTGTTTTGCATATCCTCGGAAGCCATGGGGATTTCTCCTTCTGACTCACTGGAGGTCTCAGAATAGTGTGATCGGTTACTTGGTTCGGCAACACTCCCTACGGAAGAAATTACACTTCTTCGGCTTCCTAGGGTTCTTCCTGATCTCAAGTTCATTCACTTAAGAGCTCTGAACAATTCTTGTCCACCTCTAACCTCTAGAGTTCCAAGTTATGGCTCAGAAGTCTTGGGAAAACTTAGGCTGGAAGGTGACTGAAAGAAAATTTCAAGTCACGATACTTGACTCTTACGATCTCTGAGAAAACGATCGCTGACTGGCACGATACTTGGACGAAACGATCGCTAGAAAACGATCTCCGCCCAGGCGATACTTGATGGACACGATACACGATACCTGAGTTCAGACGATACACGATACACGATATTTGCCCAAACGATCTTTGGCAAAACGATCTCTGGACTCCACGATCTTTGGTCAACACGATACTCGATCGACGATACTTGGCTCAAAACGATACGCGATCGCTGGTAAGTATCGCGATCTCTACGACGCGATACACGATACTTGACCAAAACGATACACAATCTCTGTCTCTACGATACTTGGATAAACGATACACGATACTTCACAAGTATCGCGATCTTCGGGCCACGATACACGATATTTGGCGCAGACGATACTTGATACACGATACACGATAGACGATACACGACACTTGTTAAGTATCGCGATCGCTGAAGACTAGGCGATACCGATACTTGAAACGAAACGATACCGATCTCTCCTAGGTATCGCGATCTTTGGAAAACGATCTCTGGCCGGCGATCGCTGACTACAACGATACACGATACTTGTTAGGTATCGCGATCGCTGAAGACCAGACGATACCGATACTTGGCCAAACGATATCTCACCGAAACGATACCGACCTTTGACCTCAACGATCGACGATCTTTGGCAAGTATCGCGATCTCTGGAACACGATACTTGAGCCAACGATACACGATCTTTGAGCTCAAACGATCTCTGATCGAGACGATACCGATATTAGGGAAATATCGCGATACTCAACCACAGGAGTCCACGATACTTGACAAGTATCGCGATCTTCAACCGTGGGAGCAAAGACGATACTTGACCCTATTTCAATTTTTGTAGAGGTTTTTAAGATTTTGATTTTTCCCCCTTGCTCAACTACCTCTTCTCTCTCACCCTTACCCACTGTATCAATCAACAAACAAGTTTTAACCCCCTGAGAGCCCAAACGATACACAGCGCAGATCGTTTTTCCTTTCCTAGGTTGAAATGCTAAGAATTTTTGATCAATTGGGTAGTTTAGTTTACCTTGGTGTCACCTATGATCTCTTGGTCAAACTCCCTTGCTTTGAACTCTTCCCTATTGCTTGTTTGGCTCACCACGATCTCTGCTATCTGCGCGATACTCGACACAGGAACACTCGATACTTGTTCACACAAGTGAATTGCAAAATGAAGTTTTTTGACTTTTATACTTGGTTTTTTCCTATCTACTGAAAATGAAACAAAAAGACAAGAGGTGAAAGCTACTCTAATCTACTCCCTTACTCTTCCTACTCTCCTCTTACCACTCACTTCCCTAAACTAACAACTCACTACACACACTCCAAGAATGAGAAGTAGCAAGTGCGGCTGAAAATGACTTACCAAAGAAGAGAAGATTTCCGCTCCTCCAAGTTCTTCAAAGGAAAAAGCTACTTACCATCACACGAATGCCTCGGTTTGATTCGTCACTCCCCGGCAACGGCGCCAAAAAGTGTGTTGACCTAAGCTTCAACTTAGGGACTTGCGGAGAAAGAGACTGTACCTCAATCCCCTCACAAGTGCATATAGTGGGGATACACGCTTTTAATTTATCAATCCGAAGAGTATACTAACCTAGCCGAGTGTATGAAGACATGCAATTGCGTAATGGTCAATGCAAAAGTATTACTCAAAAGTGAAAATGAGGAAAACACTTATCCTAACAAGTTTCAACTGTAGGTCAAGACGAAACGATACTTGGTGCAGCAGCCGTCAGTATTTTGGACTTTTCTCCTAGCTCCGAGCTCCAAACATAGCGAATAGCATATGCGTTTCGAAGCTCTCGAGAAGACGCATCCAATGGCAGTGGTTTCACGCAATTCCGACACTCGTACTTCAAGTTATGACAGAAATACTGAGTCGCGGGAATACTTTCCTACACTTCAGCACCTCCTACACCTCGCACACACCTTTCCTACAGCCAAGAAACACTCTCAAGGATCGATCACACTCACAAGCACTCTTTCCAAGCAATACACATGCATACAAGCTCACGAAGAAGAAGATGAAGAGGGAAGAAGACACAAATTCGAAATTTGGTGCTCTCTATTCTCACAATGGCAAAAAGTCCTTACAATGAGTCAGATTTTGACTTATATACTAGTGCCCTAAAATTGGTCCTTTCACACAAGTGACCGGCACTTTATTCCCTAAGAGCTAATTTCCTACTATTTTACATGGATAAGCTTCTATTCTTCTATGGGAATGCATCTAGAGGACTCCTCTAGTGCCTTTACAAGGGAAATATGTTACAAAAATGAATATGTTACAAAAATATGTGGTCCAAATCGGAAAAATTTTGGGGCCCGTCTTTTTCTCTGCTTTGTGCGCTCTTTGGCTCTGCAACACTCTCCCCCTCTTCGCCTCTGTCGTCCCTTGACAGACTTTGCTTCACGCACGCGCCCTTGACAGACTTTGCTTCACGCACGCGTCCAGTGTTCAGTGTTGTCTGAATCTTGATCTTGCATTACGTTTTAGAGGCGCTCTGGTTTGTCCTGGTTGCACACATTGGACCTGGTTGATTTGGTTTGCCACGCACGCCATTAGTGCACATATGCGGATGTAGCTCGTAAGCCTTGATCTGAAACCTCTGCTACTCAAGAGGTTGACGCATCCACATAAGTGATACATGTTGGCCCTGCTTCCTTCTTCCGGCTGCGTGCTTCTCCTTGGTGTGTGCGCCCCTGCGGGGCTTCCTGCAGAGATGCATCTTCAGATTTGTCTTTTAGTGAAGCTGTTTCTTTCGTTGCTTTCTTTTTTTCCTCTTCTTACTCGTCTCGCCCTCGACACTGCCCCCCTCCTGAACTCTGTCGTCCCCGACAGGCTTTTTGTGGCGACGAGTATAGGTTTGAATTACCTGTTGCTCTCTTTGATTTAGCAAATTAGCATTACATAACATGAACTCCTTCCATTGGCGAGAGGATGAGGAATAAAATCAAGAAGCATAAAAGGTAATGTATTGGCTATTTGTTAGCATATAGGATAACATGATTGGGCACATAGAGGAAGCCAAGACTTCAAAAGATGCTTGGAGCAGTTTGGTCACATTGTATGAGACCAACACAAAGGCACGAAAATTGCAACTCAAGAACGAGCTGCATACATTGGAGAAAAAGGCCATGTCGGTAAGTGACTACACCCTAAAAATCAAAAGCATTTGTGAGTCACTTGCATCTATTGGCGTGAATGTAGATGATGATGATAAGGTGGAAGTGTCCCTTCATGGTTTACGAGCTGCATATGTATGGGGGATAATTCTAACACCCCAATGCAACAATGGAAGATGGCTGCAATTTTGCAGACTTATAGTAGACTATAAGATCTACCCAAAAAGCTTCAAATTATCCAAAATAGATATTCCAGCTGGGAGAACTACCCTCTGCAAAATAGGCTACTTGTTTGTAACACTCTTTGCCTATGTGCAGAGATATACCTTCACAAAGTTGGCAATTTCTCACAACTCACTCAATCAAATAACTTGAAACTTTGGAAAACTTTAGGGAACTATATGAAAGACCAAATGAAGCTTGACATCAATGAAAATGAGTACAATATGAGAGCAAACAATGCTCTGCAATCTGGTACAATAAGATTTGGAAAAGCCTAACTACACCTGTAAGGTCGCCGGGTTGGCATTATGTAATTTATATTTTCCTATACTGCATGTACTAAAAGGTTTTAGCGAAGTGTTGTACCCTTTTTATCAATTAATGAAAAGACATTACGGTGGCTCTCCGATAGCGAGGAGACGGGATCGCCAAACTGTCTATTTGGGCGATTTGCGACCTGTGGAGACGTCGTAGTGCAGTGTTCTTAAATTCTGAGTATTGTGACTCTTACTTTGTTAAGTTACATTAATTTATGATTAACACAGTAATGTTTGTGGCGATATTAAATCTATGCGACAGTAATTATTAATTCCGGCGTTACCTACTGTGAAAAAGTTTAACCAAAGTATGAAGAGTAAACCTGTACAGAGAATTCGATACCAGATCGTAACGTATTGCTTACTTGATAAGTTAATGGGAAAATAAGATACAGGGCCTCTGATTTATCAGACCCCTACCATCCCCAAGAACCTGAAAAGAACTTAAAAGTGTCTGCCGCACATACCAAAAGGTCGTAGTGAAGTGTTGTACCCTTTTTATCAATTAATGAAAAGACATTATGGTGGCTCTCCGGTAGCGAGGAGACGGGATCGCCAGATTGTCTGTCTAGGCGATTTGCGACCTGTGGAGACATCGTAGTGCAGTGTTCTTAAATTTTGAGTACTGTGACTCTTACTTTGTTAAGTTACATTAATTTATGATTAACACAGTAATGTTTGTGGCGATATTAAGTTTGTGCGACGGTAATTATTAATTCCGGCGTTACCTACTGTGAAAAAGTTTAACCAAAGTATGAACAGTAAACGTGTATAGAGAATTCGATACTAGATCGTAACGTACTGCTTACTTGATAAGTTAATAGGAAAATAAGATACAGGGCCTCTGATTTATCAGACCCCTACCATCCCCAAGAACCCAAAAAGAACTTAAAAGTGTCTGTGATGGAAAGCACACTTTAACACTGGCGCCATCTATGGGAAGATGGCAATTGAGTAAGAAATCAGTAAGGTGGAGCAATACGTAAGGTAAGCGGTGTAGAGGTGATATATACCGGTTACTCGGTCCGGCGAGTCTTATCCAAAGTATCAGAGAGACCAACATCCCTAGACAATACCAAATTTGTTAGGGACACCCTTAGGTGGTAGAAGTGCAGGCCATCTAAACCCAGTTGCCGAAGAATCGGAGCCAGTTAGTCGAGATTCTGGTACCAGTTCGGTGATAAATGATGAGATTCCGATAGATTCGGGTGTAATTTCGGTACGTTCTGAAGAAGGTGCAGTAACTTATGAGTGTACAGGGAAGCAGTGCGCCATTGATGCGATACCATTTGGTCAGAATTTGAACCTTTTCGAGGATAAAGTTGTGTTACCTAGAGAGATCGTTGCCGGTGGAAGTATACCCTGTTTCGGTGAAAGTTCGACAAGTTCTAGTGAAAGTTCGCCTACCCCTTGCGGGGAATTTACAGTTTTTCGATGACAGTGTGATACTCCCTGGTGGCTCTTTATTACGTACACCGCTGTTTAGGGTAAGCTTGTCTACGTTTGATACCAAAGCGGAGGATAGGCTATTTGATTTGGAGATACATAAGAGATTGAACGCTATTTTTGAGCCGGAAGGAGAGCAATCTGATAATACAGATTCCGAAGGACAAGGCACACCCCCTCAGAACTCAAGACATAGCAGCGGTACCAATATTAGCACAATGAGTGGTCAACAGCAGCAACAACACCAACAACAATAGCAGCAACAGCAACAACCACTTCCACTTCGATCGGTTCCAACAGGGGTGACTTACACAAAGTTCGTGGATTTCCAGGTGACGACCCTGATGCACATGTGCGCACCTTTGAGATAAGCTATGCAGTGCTGAACCATCCACCCGACCCGGCTTACAAGGCCATCATATTTCAGGCTACATTGGTCAATGAAGCAGTGAGGTGGTTAATAGAGTATGATATCAACCATTTCGTTAACTATGATGCAATAAGGGATGCATTTTTACAAAGGTTCCGGTTGAAGAAGAATCCCGCTGAAATCTTCGATTATTTGCAGAACAATAGACAGAAGCCGCACCAGACTGTTCAAGAATTTGCAGCATTGTTTAGAATCCATTTAAGACAACTGCCTCTGATACATGCTAATTTACCGGATGATGTTATAACCTAGTGGTTCATTAACGGGCTGACCCCACAGTTAAGACAAATTATGATCATCCGCTGTGTGGAGGCTATGACACTAGATGTTGTTATTGCGATGGCTCTGCAACTAGAGCATAAAGTTGGAGTATTCACCGAAGATTTGGAGTGGCTGAAGGCCAGTAAGAATGTAATAGATGATCCGGCTAAACAGATGTATTGCACCTGGTGCAAAAATCCAGGGCACACTAGTGCTACATATGCCCTTAATCAGATGTATTGTGCCATCTGCAACACAACCGGACACTTAACGGAAAAATATGCGTATAATGCTAAAGTGGAGGGATGAGCAGCTATCAACGCTATTATACAAGAACGAGGACAGCCAGCCACCCATTATGTGCCACCACAGATGGGACACAATCAGTCGCAAGGATACAGAAATTACCGAGGACAGCGGAATACCAATTTTAATTCAAATCGATGGCAGGCGGGTACATCAGCGGACGGTACTTCCCTGCCACCACCTCGATGTCACTTTTGCGGTGAGATTGGCCACATCCGGAGATTTTGTAAGGATGCAGTAGAATACGACAAAAGGAAGAAGGAGCGTCAAAACCCGATGACCAACATGGTCTATATCTTACTAGTGGAATCACAAGCTGTAGTGGTTCAGACTAGATCGGGTAAGCAGTTGCAATCAGCAGCTGAGGTGTTCGAACCTGGCATCCGTGAACAGCAGCGAATGTATACAAAGGCTAGCCAATGGGAAGGTAAAGAGCAAACTGTGTTTCCTAATCCAATTCCGGTAACACAGGTTCCCCTGCCTAAGACAAGATCGAATGCACAAAATCCTAACCCAATAACAGCAGAATCATCATCAGAAGCGATGAGGAGTACGATTCAAACAGATCAGGTATGGGAGATTCTCTCTAAGGCTTCAATTACACTCCCCTTGGGACAGTTGCTCGCATTGGTGCCAGGAGTTAGGTAGCAATTTCAACAACAAGTCAGTCTTGGATCTCCCGGTACTCTGACGACTGCAACAATACAACCGGAAACTGATTCTACGGTGGATCATTCAGTCCCATTAATCACTGTCTGGTATAAAAATCAAAAGATTACTCAAGTGCTAATTGATGGCGGTTCGGGTGTGAATATAGCAACTACAACTCTCTGCAAGAAATTGGGGTGGACCCAAATCGAGCCCGTCCAATTTTTTGTAAGAATGGCAGATCAATCCCGAGTCCATCCGATGGGATTAGTACGGAATATCCCGATTACTCTATCCAGTCATGCTCTTGTGCTACTTTCAAGGTAGGTATCAAAAAATCCAATGGTAGCACTGCATTCTGTCCAAATACCATCTGAAAGGGTGTGGCTTGGAGTATCGTTTTATAGGCAACTCGATATGCCCAAACAGCGTGGTGTAGCTGTTTGTCCCAATCAGAGCGTTTGTTATTCACCAATTTAGTCAGCACATTGCATAAGATCTTAGTTGTGCTCTCGGCCTGGCCATTAGCTTGTGGGTGATAAGGGGCAGACTTCTTATGTACTACCAAGAATTCTTGGAGAAGGTTTTCTATGACTTCATTCAAGAAGTGTGTGCCTCTATCACTTACTAATTCTATTGGCAATCCGTATCTAGTGAACACATTTTCAAATAAGAACTTTGTTGTTGTTTGAGCATCATTCTTCGTAGTGGCTTTCACTTCTACCCACTTGGTCAGATAGTCTGTGGCCACAATGATGTACTCAGCATGTGAACCCTTAGCTGGGGGATTAATAAGACCAAAAAAGTCTATTCCCCACTTAGAGAATGCACGTCCACCCATCATAGGTTTCAATGGGATCTCATCCTTGCGTATGGGATACTAAGTTCGTTGACAAACCTCACACCTCTTCACATAGGTATGTGCATCCATGTAAAGAGTTGGCCACCAAAGACCTGCAAACAAAATTGCTTTGAACACCCGATCTGGACCAAAGTGTCCTCTTGCTACACCTTGGTGAGCAGTCTCTAATATCTTCAGATATTCGCTCTCATGGACACACAGTCTTAGGTAACCATCTTTACCACGTTTGTATAGATTATCACCAACGAGTGCGTACTCTAGGGCTTCTTGTTCCAAACTTCTTTGTCTGGCCAATGTCATATCTTGAGGGAATGTTTTCGTCCTCAAGAAGGCTACCAATGATTGGAGGCATCCACATGAACATGGAATGGCTTGTTCCAATCTGGTGTGGTCAAGATTGGTGCTGAACATAATCTTTGTTTAAGCTCATTGAAGGAATTCTCACATTCAGCAGTCCACTCAAAGTTAGTCAAAAGTCCGTACATGGGCTTTGCAATGACAGCATACATGTGAATGAACCGGCGGTAGTAACCACAATGCCCCATGAAGGCCTGTACCTCCTTGACATTCCTTGGCCTAGGTAGTTCTGCAATGGCTCTCACTTTCTCTTTGTCGGTGGAGATGCCGGATGCCGTTCTTTGACACTATGTGTCCTAGGATCTTGCCTTGCCTGACCATGAAAACACAATTTTCTGGGTTCAAGCAGACTTGATATTCTCTACATTTGTCAAAGATTTGCCTGAGTTTGGGTATATGTGTCTGTCTAATGTTGGAATGAGCGCATAGATCATCCACATAGACTTCCAAATTCTTCCTCAAGAACTCTTTAAACACGTGACACATCAATCTTTGAAAGGTAGCAGGTGCATTGGTAAGCCCGAATGGCATTACCCGAAAGGCAAAATATGCCCCACTCTGTGGCAAAAGCCGTCTTATGCTGATCCTCTAGAGCAATGGCTACTTGATTGTAGCCCGAAAACCCATCTAGGAAGCTGTACACTTCCTTGCCTGCTACCCTTTCTAATAGATGCTCAGTGATAGGAAGCGGATAACTATCTCTGATAGTGGCTGCGTTAACCTTCTTCAAGTTAATGCATACTCGTAATTTGCCGTTCTTCTTGGGCACAACTACAATGGGGGATACCCATTCAGTGTGCTCAATTTCATAGATAAATCCGGCTTCCACCAAGCGGTCTATCTCTTCTTTAATCTTGGCGGCATAGTTGTCATTGTATGTGTAGGGCTTCTGCTTAGAGGGTCTGGCATCTGAGGTCATGGGGATTGTATGTGAGCATATATCAGGGTCTACCCCTTTCAGGTCCTTATAGCTCCAAGCGAATACATCTCTGTACTCCCTCAGTAAGACTGTCAACTCTTGTTCTTCTTCTTCTGTTAGGTCATGCCCTATGTATGTGCATCTTTCTTCTCCCTCTTCTATGGCTACAACTATTTTCTTGGTAGTCTCCTTGCTATCATAGGCCTCTCCTACTTGTGCCTCGCGTTTAGGCATTCTTATCATGACTCTCCTATCATCTATCTCATATTTTTTGAAGTTTTCAGGGACCTCAAACAAGGATTCTTCTTCCTCTGGAGTAACTTCCTTCTTCTTTCTTTCACTCTTAGTAGTTACTTCTGTGGTTAATCTCATATCATTTGTGATTTCTACGTGTTTCTGGGGGTAAGCTTCAACTTCATAGAAGTATTCTTCTTCTGATGCAAATGGTGGGTCCATAATGATTGACTCTAGATCAGAGTCACTTGCATCCTTGAATGCATCAGTGCTAGGTTCACCTTCTTTCAGTACCGAATCTCCCATGATTGGCTCTATGGAAAAGACTGAAATGTCATAGCCATCCTCGTCATAGTGGGGTGTCCATTGTTCTTCATTGATGGCTACATCCATAGTCGCTAAAATTTTTGCCCAGCCGTGAGGCTCAAATTCTTTGTCAGGAAAAACTACAGGTGCATAGGCCGGGTCTTGGATTGATCTATGGCTTTCCTTTGCACCTATCTCTCTGGCTTTCTCTCTTTTCTCTTCTTCTACTGCTACCTTACACATCCATAAGTGAGTGTCTTCATGTATCCATGAGGATCCTGATCCTATGGAATGGACTGACTCCGTGTCATCCTTGGCTCTATGGATGGGATTCCATTGAATGGGGGGACCATCTCTATGAGAGTAATCCTTGAGATTGACTTTGGTTGTAACACCTAGATGTTGCACATACAAGGAATTGGTTCCCCAATCCTGTACCACTTGCAATTGTCGCATAAATGGTCTTCCCAAAATCATCTCGTAGGCTTGATTTTTGCTAAAATCACATATAGCAAAAGTATGCTCGAACTCAACACCACATGTAGTGAGAGTTATGCCTTCTAGCAATCCCAAGGGCCTCTCAGTATGGCCATCAGCCATCTGCAATTTCATTCTCGTCGGTCAAAGTGTTGGCTTGCCCCAACGCTTCCATAGGGAAGTTGTAGCAATTGCAACTCCTGCACCTGAGTCCAAAATTGCCTTGGTTGTGTATCCCTGATGGGTAACTGGGAGATAGGTATTTCCTTCTTTTCCTTCACTCATGTCTCCTATATTATCCAATGGTATTTCAGGCACTGTTCTATGAGATCCTACCTGGGAACGCGATTTCGCTATGTCTGGCACTTGTTTGGCTACGTGTTTCCACACTTCTGGCTTAACTTTGAGTAGCTCTTCTAAAGTGAGATTGCACTGCACTTTAGTGTTCTTTACTACCTCTGTATTCCTAGGTATGATTGAATCTTCATTTCTTATCATGACTGTGGGTGCTCTCAGGCAAGTAGACTTGGTTTCCCATGGGCCTGTGAAATGTGGTAACTCTTGCAAGGAATTAGACTCAAAGTCTAACCTCTCATGAGAGTGGGCACTTTCATGTTCTTCATAAATAGAAGGGATGTCCTATGGGAACTGATCATGTGCGTCATCCACAAGTTCAATGGGAGGAGGGACTTCACTCTCCTTTGCCCACTTCTCTTCTTGAATCTCTCTCAGGAACTCTGGTGAATACCTATTCATAGAAGAAGAGGTGTCTGGTTCAGTGGAGTTAGGCACATAAGCTCCCTGGGGAGGAATGCTTATTCTATCACTTGCCCTCTCCTTAGCCTGGGAGGTGGCTCCTTTTCCAGACTTTGCAAGTAACCTCTCCAATCTATTCAATAGACCATCAAAGTGCAATGGTGTTCTGATGGGGTTAGAGCCATTGAACAAGCGACTGGCTTCAAACATGGCTTGTGCCAATTCAACCATTTTAGCACAAAGCTTTGTTCGCTCTATCTCTAGATCGGCTCTAGGGTAACATTTCTCATGATCTGTTACATTGGGCCCTTCTTGGATTCTGGCCTGATATGCTTTAAGCATCATGTCTAGATCTTCAGGAGTGGGATCAGCTAGGACTGATCCTACTCTGGGTGGTGGGTGGGTTAAGGGTGGTGTATTGAAAGGTTGGGGAATGGAAGAAGATGGATTGGCGGGTAAAGGGAAAGGTGGTGGAAGGGTGGTGTGAGGGTGGTTTTGAGATGCGAGTTCACTTATCTTTGCTTTGGTTTCTCTCAAGATTTCTTCAAGTTCGCTCATTTTCTGTGACCATTGTCTTTTCATTCTCTCCCGGCTATCTCTCCATGCTCTTGTCCTTTTCTTGGTTATACTCTCTGTCTCACTAACCTCAGAACTCTTTTCCTGCCCTACTCCTTGAGTTTGCTGCAAGGCTTGGGCTCTAGTGACCACATGCACTAGGGCTGTGGAAGTTATACTTCCCGTAGAGTCTACCACTAACCCAATGACGTTGATAGGAGTGATTTTAGGCATGTTATTAGGGTTCTTTGGGCAATCTCGTAGGAGATGCTCTTTTTCGCAGTCTTGACAGAAACCTTGAATTGTCACTGGTTGGGGTTGTGTAGGGGCAGGCAGTGGACAATCACGTATAAGGTGATCTCCCTGACATCTGAAGCATGGTCCTCTAGGAAATGGGGGTCGTACCTGCCTAGTTTGAGGTCTAGAGTTGGGGTTTGTGTACATGACATTAGCATACTCAGGCTCCCCACTATTTTCACTTGGGTCCTCATAATAGTATGACTCGTTATGCTTGGGTGACTGCATGTAGTAAGCCTGTGGGCATCAATATGTGTGGAGTCAAAACTATGGTCACTTGGATCACTGTCTGATAGCAATGGGGTGACTGGGACTATGGCTCTGTTCGGATTTTCTTCAGCAGATGCATATTTCACTGGGATCACATTGGCTGGAGCAGGGGGTTGTTGCACTAAGACTGGTTGAGGTCTCTGCTACCCTTGATAAGGTGGTTGATAAGGTTGATGTGGTCTGTTGTATTGTTGTGTTGGGTACTGATTCTAGTATCTACCCTGTTGTGGATATGGCTGAGGGTAATTTTGCCTAATAGTTTGTTTGTTATATGGGCAGTCCTGTGCAGTGTGGTTGGTGTACCTTCGCTCTATGGTGCAGTACTGGCTACTAGTATTCACCTGGGGTTGGGCCATAATAGGACGAACACTTGCCATATGGTCACCTCCACACGTATAGCACCTCTTGACTGGGGCAATACTTGGAATTTTTTTGCTAGAGATACCTAATTTTGAGCTACCTTCTCTGCACGTTCCTCAATGGATGTGGACTGACCAGATGTGAGACTACTAGAGCTATCCGAATCCTTATAGATTTTTGATAGCTCTAACTCCTCGCCTAGATTATCCTCAATGTCTATGCACATGCGCACACATTCTTCTATAGTTCTGGGGTCCTTCAAATACACATATGACCTAAGCTTGGTGCTCAACAAGCCATCTAAGAACAAAGCCACTTGCTTGGCTGGTGTGGGTAACTCAGGCATCGGGCACCTCTCTAGGTATTGCCTAAACCGTCTTCCTGCTAGTCTGACTATCTCTTGAGGTGTTTGCTTGAAGCTATGAATTAGTGAGGAAGTGTTGTGCCTTATGCCACTCTTAGAAAACTCAATGATAAATGCCTCTAGGAGCTAGTCTATGTTTCTAAAATGCCTCTCGTTTAGTGGTTGAAACCACGTAAGGGTAGTGTTCCTAAGGGTTAGACCAAAAGCATTATATTGTGTGAATAGGTCCTCTACCTGTTCAGCTTTCAAGACTTGCCTAAATTCTGCCACATGGTCATAAGGGTCTCCAGTGCCATCGAAGTAATTCTTCATCGACTTCACCAGTTGAGTTGGCCTCAGTGCCCTAGTGTGTTCTCTCGGCCTTGGCAAAGGAAAATCATCAGCATTTCTTTGGTTCCTTGGGTCTCTAAATCTCTCGGTTTCTTCTCTATCCATCCCTGTTCTCCTTCTTTCTCTTCCCTAGGGGTTGGCAAAGCTTACTTCAGGTCTATCTCTACTTCTATCTCCTTGAGCTCCATGAGCCTGGGAGGTGCCAGCTCCTTGGTGACTGTAGGACATATTGGACCGTGGTTGGGGGAAAACAAATTCACCCTTCCATGTGTAGGCATGCCTGCCATGCTCGGTGACCACGAAGATCCTCTCTGATGTATTGTCTAGGTAGGTTACTTTGCCTGGGCTATCAGGGTCTTTAAACTCATAGATTATGAGAGCACTTACTTCATGAGGCTAGGCAGGTTTATACCTCCAAAAAGCCTCATCATTTTCTCGGTTTAAAAGCAAATCTATGCTTTTGTTATCCTGTGGAATCCACTCTAGAGTCATGATTCTGGTCAAGATGGATTTACCATGGGGAGTTCTTGGCTCTCTCTCTCTAAATTCCCTTGCTCTATATCACCCATGTCGGTCTCCCCAATCACATTTCCAAACTCATCTGTTCTATCAGGAAGAGTGGTGACTACATATATAGTCCCCTCTACGTATGCTCCATTCTCAAACTTGACTACTAGGTGTTCTAGTCCATGGGGTTGATCGGGGTTCTTAATCTGGACCATAGATCTTCTCAGGCCGTCTTCGTAGATGCAAGCACCTAGGCGATTAGTCCTGATGTATTCCAACTGAGTCTTGTAAGGTCCTTCTGGCTTTTCTAGATAAGCCACCCCTGAACTACCTACAGGTCTCTCCATGCTATAGGACATCTCAGAATCACTTGTTTCTGATCGGGGAGTGTATGGGTAATCACTCAATTGCTGGGCCCAAGACCTAGCAGTGTGATTGACACTAGCTTCAGAAGATCTGAGGCTTTTTCTATCTCGGCCTAAGTGTCCGCCTGACCTGAGGTTCATATGCCTGGTTTATCTACCCCCTTGGTCCCAAGTACACCCTCGTTGCAGGTGAATTTGTACCAATCACTTTGTTCTTTTTAGTTGATTAATATGTTAAGCACTTGTTCAAGATCACGTCGTCAGGAATATTTAAGTGACGTTCGCACTTGATAAGTGATCGATTCGAGTTTACTTTTGTCCCTTAGGTTTTCGCACTTAAGACTTACTTAATGCTTGCACTTAGTTGATTAGTTCTCTTGGACTTGATTCGTGCCTAACGTTGCCCTAATTAATTACCACACCTAAGTCGTACTTAGCCTAGGCTAGGAATTGACAAAGGAGGGTTGAGAGAACTTCCAACCTCAATCCTCTAGTTGCTCAGACTGCTGCACAAGCCCAGGAAGCCTTCTCCCAAGCTTGGTACACACCCTTGCTAGCTTGCCTTGGAATGCCTTGCTTGCACACAATGTTCCTGCAAAAGTTCTCAAGTTAATATAGCTCCTTTACCACAATGGATTGACTGACACACATCAGCAATTACAGGCCCCTCTTGGAGTAACTCACTGTACCCCCAAAATCTTATGACCACCTAATTCTACCGAATGGCCAACTTAAAAATACATGTTCTAAAACTCCACTTATGATTCTTACAAAAACCAGTCAAGGTCCAAGTAGGATTCTCAACAAGCTTTCCAATGAGACCAAAATCTCATCAATCGGAGTTCGTATGGTGAAGTTATGACCATTCAGGCACTTAGGGGTCAAAACAGGCTCTCAGGGTTCAGGAAATTCCTCCCTGGTTTCTAGGTCTTTTGCCCACTCCTAAGGCTCTAATGTTATCCCAATGTGTCCAAAATTAAGCCCAAATATACCTCAATTCACTCAATTAATTCACTCTAAAATTTTATGCGTTAAGCCCATGTATCGCGATAGGTCGGGTCGAGGTGTCGCGATAGGTCGAGGTGTCCTGATACTTGGGAGTGTCGCGATACCTGGGAGTGTCGCAATACCTGGGAGTGTTGCGATAGGTCGAGGTGTCACGATACCTGGGAGTGTCGCGATAGGTCGAGGTGTCGTGATACTTGGGAGTGTCGTGATACTTGGGAGTGTCGCGATACCTGGGAGTGTCGCGATAGGTCGAGGTGTCGCGATACTTGGGAGTGTCGCGATACCTGGGAGTGTCGCGATAGGTCGAGGTGTTGCGATACCTGGGAGTGTCGCGATAGGTCGAGGTGTCGCGATAAGTCAGGATATGGTGAATTTTCCTGTTCTGTCTAGTGATCCTAAGAGCTCTAGGGTTGCGCAGTGTCATGGTGCACTCAGAATCGTGATTGGGGCAACTTTTCGGTGTGTCGCGATAGCTCGAGCTCGACGCCTCGAAGTTTGCGCATACAGAATCCGTACCTGCTGAGCTTGCTGGAGATGATGATGAAGCTGAAACCTGCAAGAAACATGCAAAAACACACACAAACAAGAACACACACTCGCTCTCTCTCAAACTCGCACAAAGCAAATGAGGGAAATGATTTGGAAGTGGGAATATAAGGTGGAGAAGGAGATGAGGATGGAGATGAAGATGGAGATGGAGATGGATATGGAGAAAAATCAGAAATTTACCTACTACTTACCATTCCAACGCGTCCTCTCTACGTCTTACCATCACACGCTCGTCCTCAAAGCTCGAATCCCAGGCAACGGCGCCAAAATTTGGTGTAGCTCAGTGATGAGTAGCACCTCCTTTAATGTCAATCCGGGAAGACATGAGGATGGTATGAAGACCTCGAGCAAGTGAAGGCACAAATGTGTGAGTGAGAAGCACACCAACATGCACACACATACACACACACGCACACACGGCATGAACAAAGAGAGTAAGACAATGGAAGCTCTTCTATTACAACCAAGTTCTCATACAAGCTCAAAACTACAAGAAGCTAGCCCAAAAATGAGCTCTCTAGCTCTATTTATAGTTTTTGACTAGCTTTGGCCCTGTCCAGACCTAGTGTCCGGCCTAGTTAAAACTTATGTTCCAGGGCTTATTTGAGGGTTCAAACGAGATCTAAAAAATATGAAAATTGGTAGGCAACTACTTCTAAGGCTCCTCAAGCTCGAGGACTCCTCGGCTTGTAAAAAATGGAGCTACAAAAAAGGGAAATGGTATTTACAATGGTTTTTAGTGATGAGAATCACTTTTAAAATGTGTAAGGATTGGAAAAAATTGATGGGTTGCCTCAGTGCTGGATCTGCATACATGCTCGTACTTGGCGTCTTCCCATATGATGCCAACAAAGACAAAGGGAACCTAGAATACCAGGTGATAGAGATGATTTTCCTCTACCAAGACCACGCGAACACCCAAGGGTACTAAGACCCACTCAATTAGTAAAGTCCATGAAAAACTATTTTCATGGGACAAGAGATCGCTATGACCATGTTGCGGAATTTAAGCAAGTGCTACGAGCAGAGCAAGTAGAAGACATGCTTACGCAGTATAACGCATTTGGACTAACTGTTGCAGAGCAAAGAAACACAAAAGAAGAGCCCCAAAATTTTCAAATTAATGGGCATGATTTTTCTTCTTCAAAGTCTTAGAGAATTCCCTCAAGCCTTGTAAATGCACTAGAGGAGTCCTGTAGATGCATAATCCCAACTCATTGTAATATATTCCTTGTAAATTAGTAGGAAATTCACCTTTTAGTTAATAAGGTGCCGGTCTCTTGTGTGAAAGGGCCGTTTTTAGGGCACATGTATATAAGTCACTTTGTGACTCTTTGTAGGGACCTTTTGCCATTGTGAAGAAGGAGAGCTCTTGAATCTCGAATTTACCTTTTTCTTGCAGATTTCCATCTTCTCCTTGATCTTTTATGTGTGTGTAATGCTTGGAATGTGTGTGTAAGACTGTTGTCTACCCCTCCCCACTGTTTTTGAGCTGTTGTAGTGTGTGTGTGAGCTTGTTGAAGTTGTGGTGTGAGTGTGGGTACTTCCCGCCATTCACTATTTTGGTCATAACTTGAAGCAGAGTTGTAAGAATCGAGTGAAACCACTTGAATAGATGCGTCTCGTCAAGAGCTTCGAAACGAGTACCCTATTGACTATATTCGGAGCTCGGAGCTGGGAGAAATTCTCGATTTACTGAAAACTGATGTAAGTGGCATCACGGCAGACACTTTCAGTCTTTCAGTGAGTTAGAGAGGTGAATTAGTCTTTTCTTACACATATCAGCTGAACCACTTCATTCTCCATCATGTGTGCACGTGTCCTCATACACTTGGCTAGGTCGTTTGATCGGATTGACATATAAGCGTGTGTCAATTTCCCACTATATGCACTTGTGTTGCAAATCAGGTTTAGTCTCTTTGGCACAAGTCCTTGAGTCTTCTTGACTTAGGTACACACGTTTTTGGCGCCGTTGCTGGGGAACACTCAACCAAGGTGCCTTCGTGATGGTTATAGATCGAGTGTGATGAAATTGTACTTGTAGAAGTGAACTCTTTCGTGGCAAGTAGTCAATCACTTCAGCACTTGTTACTTCACATGCCGGAGGTGTGTGTAATGAGTTTCTAGGTTTAGGGTTAGTAGGAAGGGAGAGAAGGAGGAGTTAGGGTTAGGGTAGAAGGAGAAGAGAAGAGAAGGGAAGTAGGAGTAGGCCAAGATCACCAAAAAAACCAAAAAAGTTTTTTGCCAAAATTAGTGTAGTTCAGTTTTTGTCACCAAAAAGATATAAAAACCAAAAATTTGAACTCATTTGATACTTTCCTGCATTCTAGTATCGTCGGAGAGCAGCGATCGGTATCGTGGGTGCAGTATCGCGCATTGCAGGCCTTTAAGACTAGTTGTTGAGCTCAAAGTGCAACCAAGACATCACTGAGGTAAGATTCCATAAGAGTTCACTGACCAAAACTTATTAAAAAAACTCAAAAACGTGAATACTTGCGCATTTGGTATCGCGGGGAGGGATAGTGCATTTCTTGAATTTCTTTGCAAGAGATAGGGGACTAGGGGTGAAGAGGGGTGAGAGAAGAGTAAGGGGCAACAAAAACTTTTGATTTTTGAGGTATTTTGGCTTGAGTATCGCAGTCCATTGAGTTTTTGGTATCGCAATACCAAAAATTCCCTTGTATCGCAATACTCGCCGAAGTATCGTATCGTCGGTTACCAATCTTGGTATCATGATACCACTTGTGGTATCGTATCGCCGAGTTGGTATCGCGATCTCACTTTACCCTAGTGGTATCGTATCTCGGTCCACATTGTGGTATCGTATCGCCCTCTTCCTAGTTTAGTATCGCGATACCATTTCAGTATCGCATCGTGCGGTTTTGCAGTATCGTATCACACAACTGGTGGTATCGTATAGCCAATCCCTGAAGTATCGTATCATGCCATGTCCTAGTTTAGAATCGCGATACCATACCAAGTATCGTATCGTCCCTTCATTCTAATATCGTATTGTGCAAGCTGGTAATATCGTATCGCCACTTGCATTGGTATCATATCGTGTGAACGGATCAGTATCATATCACCTCGGTTCTCAGGTATCGTATCGCGAGGACCGTTGGTATCGTATCGTCTCATTTTCAGGCGTCGCATCGCGATACCAATTTGGCATCGTATCATCCCCCAGTTGTGGTATCGTATCGGCTATTATTCAGGTATCGTATCGCATCTTTCTTGGTATCGTATCGTCCAAAAAGTGGTATCGTATCGTCTAGTAGTTTGGTATCGTATCGTGAGAATCCCAGGTATCGTATCGTCTACTCTGGTGGTATCGTGTCGTCAGGGAAGCCGGTATCTTATCGCGGCCAAGCGCTGTATCATATCGTCTACTACTCCAAGTATCATATCGCCTAGATTTCTGGTATCGTATCGTGGCCAAAGTAGTATCACCTAGTGCAGTATCGCCTGGAAGTGGTATCATCCAGAGCTATTGTAGCATTTTGTAGGGCATACTTAAGGCATTTGAAGAGCGACTCAAGGAGAGTTTTAGAGACCTAGAGAGCCTCAGGAGGGTGAATGAACTTGAGGTCAGGGAGAGTGCTAAGTAGCCGAAGAAGTGTCATATCCTCTGTAGGAAGTGCTACCCAGGTCAATTGCCACTCTATCTATTCAGATACCTCTAGTGACTCAGAAGAGGAGATACCCATGGCTTCAGAAGACATGCATGGCCCAACTCCAAGTAGAAACTTCATGATCGCTGTAGAGGGAGAGTACCGTACCTCCTTACAGTATGTTTCTACTAATGCCCAGGAGATCCCCATCTACTTGGATGGCTTAAATAGATCTGTGGCTAGAATGGTAACTTCCAGGGATGCCACGATTGTGCCCAGACTGGCTGTTAAGTACAAAGGAGGGGCATACATGGACAAGATAGGTCACATATACATAGTGACTGAATTTCTCGAGATGATCAATGAAAGGGGAGAGTTAGTGGAACAAGAAAACTCAGGGAGAACAAACTCGGAGGAACTAGTGACGACCCCTAGAGGTAGATCCCAAGTAACTCAATTCTTGAGAGGAGACTTGATACCTCAAGATGACTACTTGTTGGAAGTTTATATGATCCATGGATCAGATGTATTACTTCAAACAGACTTACCGGCTCCAGGAAGAGAAGAAAGCCCTATGACATTTTATGAGCTGAAGGATCCAGAAGACGAAACTAGAATCACATACCTAGACAAAAATCAGAGAAGATATTGGTTGGTTAGTGCCTTGGACAGAGCTCGACTGAAATACATGGGTTTGCATGTATTCCCTCAGAGAGATCAGGCAACTACTTCGCAGAACCCCTTTGGAAATCAACAAGAGATAGAACACACCACGTCAGGACAAACTAGCCAACGGAGTGTCCCAAACCGTACTCATGTACAATTTGCGACTCCAGGAGTGCAAGCACACGATTAGACCCACCCAAGAGTAGGGAATCAGTACCGACCACCAGTAAGACCACGACCACCAGTAGGAGGGCAGCCTTGAATAACCCCAGTTAGACGAGCAGTTCCTGCCTTTCCTGTAATGCCTGGACCGCCAGAACCAATGAGAAGATTGAGACCTATCCAAGTGGCCAAATGCATAAGAAATCATTATGACGGATTAGGAGAACCCTACGATCACATTGCTGAATTTAAACAAGTCCTAAGGGTAGAACAAGTAGACGACTTCTTTGTGTAGTACGAGTCCTTTGGACTCACCCTCACTGGAACGACTCTGACTTGGTTCCAGCCTCTAGACCCTAATCAGTTTGGAAACATGGAGCAATTTTTTCAAGAATTCATTGGAGAATTCACTAAAAGAGGGATTAAACACAATTCTGCATCTTTAATCCATAGTTTTAAACAAAACCCTAATGAAACAATGAAAACAACTGCCCGAAGATTCAATCAGTATGTAGATAGATGTCCAGCTATCGAGAGACCCACTCAACAAAAAATGATTTCATTGTTTTTGGATGGACTCACGAATGGAACCTTAGGAACTTTAGTTTACGTGAAGAGATTACAAACCCTTAGTGAATGTCTTCAAGAATGCATTGACCTAGAAGACAACCTAGCAGAGGATCTCAAGAGCACTCCCAATCCCACTAAATCAGAAGACTCTCGGAGTACCATTACATCCAACTCCAGTAATGTGGAAGAACTAGCAGAGCTATAGCAAAGAAGCTAGGAGTTCAAGGACAGAGAACTTACCAGCACCCGGCCTTAAGAATGCCCATGTTACGGAGATGTAGTTTATGTGGAGGAGATCACCCCACACACATGTGTGCGCGAGGAGGGGCTGGTGCACAACATACATATCCCTACAATAGACAGCACCAACAAGGAACTACCCTGTACTGCCACATAGAACAAAAATACACCAACCACACTACAGAAAACTGTCCATTCTATAGGCAGTCGTGCCCCTTACAACCACCACAGTATCGACCATACGGGTATCCACCTAGAGAACCAGGCAGAGAGATGCCCAGATACAATCTCTATCCAACACCAGCAGGAGCACCGAGACCTTATGAACAAGCACCATATCCACCACCCCAACCAGTGTTAGGGCCACAACTGTCACAACCTCAACAAGTAGTACCTGTGAAGTATGCTCAGCCAGAAGAAAACTTGGAAAGAGCCATACTGCCAGCATCGATGACGATCAATGTAGAATCAACAAACCCTGGATATGAGCTAACCTCAGGAGATTATTATCCCTATGAAGCCAACATGTTAGAGTATGAATCAACATATGATTCCGCTTACTCTGGATATGATGGTTATGATTAGGTTTATGGAACGGAGGTAGTGACTTTGATGTATACTGCACCTTAAGCACAACCACCCATGAGACCACCCATTAGACCACTTGTGCCGAGAGGACCCTGTTATAGATGTGGAGGAGACCATTTTATTAGAGAATGTCCTCGGCCAAACCACCCCCTAGGACTTGGGAGGGATACTGCAATGATTGTGGAAAGGAACATCTTTTTAGAGATTGTCTGAAAAATCCGAATGAAACCCAGGATACAACACCTATTAATGTAATCGAAGTGATGGAAGCACCGAGAAGTGATAAGGAGTACACCGTGCCTTTAAAGGCTGTTACGCGAGCTCAAATGAAAGAACAAAAAGAAAACCAACCAGATCGGGAACAAGAAGACACTAGGAAGGAAAATCTCAAAAGCCGAATGGTTGAAGATTCTGAGGACCCACGTGAGAGTACCCAGAACATTAAAGCACAGAAATGGAAGGAAAGAAGAGAAAAACTCAGATAAATGGATGAAAAACAAAAGTCAAGATAATAAGAAACAAACCAGAAGTACGAAAGAACAAAAAAAACAGGAAATTCAAAAAGAAGTACCCATTTGACCGCTTATCCAAGAAGCAGAGAAACCAAGATCCATTTTAGCTGACCAAAAACCCAACGACCTAGACATGTGGCTAAAAGCGTACCAAGCTAGAATTAAGATGGGACCAAATGTAGAGAAACACGAAAAGCTTTACCCACAAGGGGAATTAGAAAAAGAAAGGCTAGCAATATGTCGAAAGCTGATAGAGCTGGCACAAGCAACCCTAGAAAAGACTATTCCAGCCCTCCTAGAGACGAGAATAATGGATAATCAATATAAAGAGCATGTCAGAGCCACAGATAAAGAACCTAAAGAGAAGGATGACAAGCAAGAGCGAATAAGAACTCCGAATGAACCGATGTCAACCATACTTGACCTAGAGGCTGAATGGCCGAAGGAGTTATGGAATAGAATCCGAGAAGAACAATGGAAGAGGAATGGAGTGACTAAGCCTCCCTTTGAGGAAATAGAGGTAGAAGTTTATCAACCAAACCCCAACCTGGAAGAAGTATATGAGGAAGTGTCAAGACTCGACAGAAATAGAGAAGAAACCCAGAGCATTTCAACATTGCCAAATTACATGGGAGAATATGAAAATGAGTCTATGATAATACGAGCACCCACAACACATGGAAAAGGAATAGGAAACTTGGAGAAGAGCTCACACAATTTTACAGAACTCAAGAAGACAAAAGTACAATGCAAATTAACCATGGAAGAATTACTTCAGGTGAAACCACAATTATGGAGGCAATTAGCGAGTCAATTGGGATTAGGGCAGGAGAAGGAAGGAAAGGAAGAAAAGGGAAAAGAAGACACTCCTAAAATACAAATCCCAGTTGATAAAGTGGGAGAATTTAGTGAAGGAGACGAAGGTAATACTTGTCTACCTATCACTTACAATGGCTACATGACCAAGGCTATACTAGACACGGGAGCGGGGGTAGGAATCGCCACCAAGGAAATTTGGGAGAAATGGGGAAAGCCTGCATTACGACCCACCCGCATGAAACTCCAATTAGCAGACGGTCATGTGGAAAACCCCTTAGGAATATTGGAAAGAATCAAATTGACTACCTGTGGAGTTGAATTTGAACACACACTAGCAATTTGTAAGTTCGAAAAGGCTAATAATTACGAGATGATATTAGAACGACCCTTCATGAGACAAATGCGAGTAGTACAAGACTGGGGAAGAGATTAATTGTACCTACAACCTCAAGGAAATACAACCAAGATAAACTTGCATACATTTGCATATCGGGATGTCCCTCCACTACAATGGAATCCCATACACAAGGTGGAAGACGACCTATCTTTTCATAGTGCTGGAACAAGTGACCAATCATGGATGCACGAGGACGCCCAGTTATGGATGTGCAAAGAAGCCAAGAAAGAGGACAATAAAAGACAGGCGTGGCCAATAGGACATCCTAACTACCGACCTGTAGAGGACCCTAGGTACATGCCTCAAATCTTTCCTAATGAAACCTTTGAACCACATGGATGGATGGAAATCCTAGCAACATTAGATGTGTGTGTAAATGAAGAAGTTCTAACAATGAACGAGTGCATAGACGAGGAAGGTTATGATGTGAATCTTTATATGGTTGTCCTTCAAGAAGTAGAAGGGGGAGAAATCTTGGAAAAAGAGTGGAAGGAGGAATATGAGATTATCGAAATGGAACCTGAATTTGATTCAGAAGAGAGCTATCTAGACACCATTCGAACCAAAGAGAGACAGGAACCGACAAAGATCTTAGCAATAGAAGCCGCTCCCATAGTACAAAAACAAGAAGCCGAAATGAGTAAAATTGGACCAGACCCTGACCTGTTCGAAGTTCCTGAACATTTTAAAAGATACGAAGTAGAAGAGCAAAAGGTAGCCATTCAAATGCCTAAACGAGAGGCCCGAGACGGAGAAGCATACAACAACAAAGAACAAACAAAAAAAATTATAGTAACAGTGGAAGACGGAGAAGAACGATGCACATACATAGGCAAAGATGTATCAGTCAAAGAGGAAGAAGAACTCATACAACTGATCCGAGAATATCGAGACGTGTTCGCATGGACATATAAGGATCTCAAAGGCGTGGAACCCTCAATTTGTTCTCATAGGATCCCAATGACAACAGATGCAAAACCATCAAAACAACGCCCTTATACATACAATGAGATCTATGCTGCTAAAATTAAGGAAGAAATAGACAAGTTACTAGCGGCAGGATTCATATATGAGATAGAACACACCAAGTGGGTATCACCATTAGAAGTTGTGCCTAAGAAAAATGGAAAATTGAGAGTGTGCATTAGCCTGAAGAAAGTGAACGCAGCCACCATACATGACAGTTACCCACTACCCATCACTGACCATCTATTGGAAAGGGTCGCAGGAAAAGAAGTCTATAGCTTCCTAGACGGATTCTCAGGATACAATCAAGTAGCAATTTCTACTGAGGATCAACATAAGATCGCATTCGCGACCGAATGGGGAGTCTATGCTTTCCGAGTGATGCCTTTTGGACTCACGAATGCACCAGCTACTTTCCAATGATTGATGTGTCATGTTTTCAAGGAATTCTTGAAAAAGAGCATGGAAGTATATGTAGATGACCTATGTACATACTCCAATCAAAGACACGATCATATTCCTGAGTTGAGGAAGATATTTAATAAATGTAGACAGTACAGAGTCTGTTTAAACCCAGAGAAGTGTGTCTACATGGTAAGACAAGGAAAGATCCTAGGACACATAGTCTCTAGGAATGGAATATCCACTCATGAGGACAAGATTAAGGTCATATTAGAGCTTCCTAGACCAAAGAATGAAAAAGAGGTGCAAGCATTTATGGGACATTGTGGATATTACCGTCGCTTTATCCACATGTATGCCATAATAGCCAAACCTTTGTATGGGCTATTAACCCAATTCACTTGGACAGAGGAATGTGAGAGGGCATTCAATGAGTTAAAGAAGAAGCTTAGCATGGCTCCAATTCTGAAAACGCCAAATTGGAACAAGCCTTTTCATATTCATGTTGATGCTTCTAATTATGCAATAGGATGTATCTTAGCCCAGCCGATGAACGAAAATTAGATCATCCGATTGCCTATGCAAGCAGACAACTGAATCAAGCTGAACGTAATTATACCACTACCGAGCGAGAAGGATTAGGAATGGTCTATGCAGTGAAGAAATTTAGACACTATCTCTTAGCCAACAAATTCAAGTTCTTCATAGACCATCAGGCCTTATTATACCTAGTCAATAAGCCCTGTAACACGGGAAGACTGGTAAGATGGTTTCTACTATTTATGGAGTTCGACTTTGCGGTGATAGTAAAAAAGGGAAATACCCATGTAAGAGCAGATCACCTTTCAAGATTAACACACGAAGAACCACCAAGTGGAGTACCCGATGATCTCCCAGACACTTATTTGTTTAATCTGGAAGTTTGTCCAAAGTGGGCAGAGAAATTAATTCCTATACTCACCCATGGCCCACAACATTCAATCAATAAGGATAGTAGAAAGGAAATTCTCCAATCAAGAAACTTGCATATTGTTGCAGGAAGTGTGTACTATAAGGAACCCAATGGAGTTTTGCTAAGATGTGTCGAGGAGGACGAACAAACGAAGCTAATTGAACAAGCACATGTAAGCAAATGGAGAACACACCAAGGGACTCATGGAACCATCAGGGATTTAAAGAGATTAGGAGTATACTGGCCGGACATGCCCAAGGATGTCCATGACTATGTAAGTAATTGTGCAGAATGCCAGGAGACAATCCGAGAGGATCATACGTCCATACCTTTTTCAATGATAGCACCCAACTAGAGTAAAACATTAGTGAAATTCCTCAAGACAGGAGAACATGAGGAAGGAGTTAGCTTGACTAGAAAACGATCCCTTGAGGAGATGAGCAAGGATTATGTTCTCATAGGAAGAAATTTGTTTAGAAGAGGAAAAGACAACCAATTACGATTATGTGTTCATGAAGGAGAGTATTTACCCATATTAGAAATGGCACATGCTGGTGTAGCAGGAGGTCATTTTTCAGCCGACAGAACTGCAAAAATGATTCTCTTCGCAGGCTTGTGGTGGCCAACTTTGCATATGGACGCTGAAACATATGTACAAAGTTGTGAAACATGCCAAAGGGCTAAATACCCAATTCGGAGAGATGACATGCCATTGAGACCTATGGTGTGTGCAAGAGCATTCTCTAAATGGGGTATTGACTTCATAGGACCCATTAATCCACCGGCCAAAGGATCGCATGCTGAGTACATCATAGTAGCCACTGATTACTTGACAAAATGGGTAGAAGCGAAGGCTACTAGAAAGAACGATGCTCAAACCACTGCTAAGTTCCTTTTTGAACATATATTCAGTCGTTTCGGATTGCCAATTGAGATGGTGAGTGACATAAAACGCACTTCCTTAACGAAGTAATAGAACCCCTAATGAATGAATTTTTAGTGATCCACAAAAAATCAGCCCCATACCATCCCCAAGCCAATGGTCAAGCGAAAAGTTCCAATAAGGTATTATGCACAGTATTGACAAAGATTGTTGTTGGTGCAGCGCTTATTGCGGAATTCGCTTACACCACAGAAACTAAGCTAGAGTGATGTTAGAATACCTCTATAATCAACAGTAGCTTAGCAAACTTTCTAAAACTGAAAACTTATAATTGTATTCAGTGAACACCGAAAAATCACTCTACAAAAATCTTCTCGTTTCCTTCAAGCTTCAGTTCTGAACTTATTTACTTCAGACTTTACACTATTGTGTTTGTTACAGTTAAACAATCTTTGCGTCACTTAACTTTGCCAAAACTGTGTTTTGAACTCACCAAAATTCCACCGGAACTTCACCGGACTACTACCGTAATTGTATTGGAATCTTACCGGAATCAATTGCAACTTTGTTTGTAGTTACTTCAAAAGTGTATACATGAAGTAAGGAAGTGATACCTTAACTTCCTTCACTAAATGAACTCTATCTGAAGTTTAAGAAAAAACTTCACCAATTCTGGATATCTCTTTCCGGTCAGATTTTGTACTCTGTGTACATATCCATTTGACCGAAATCTTTGATCAACTTATAGTTGAGACTTATAGCTACAAGATAAGCTATATCTCATACAAAACTTTACACTATACTTTGAGATCTAACTCATACAAGTACCGAAAAAACATTTATTGAGAAAACTGTAATTGTTAACTAACTTTCACAGTAACATGAAATCTCTCAGATTTCTTCACATACAAAGAATGCACTCAAACTTCCACATGAACATGTGTTTTCTATTAGAGAAGATGTGTACAAAAATGACTCGGCCTCACTTCGCTCATAGTCATGAGAACTCTCCTATACTGAGTAGTTTCTCCTTACCATCTCTCTTAGATGAATACCCGATATTTCAGGTTCTGTTATTCATCTCTATATACGCAATCTCTGGCGTCTTCTATATCTCTATATCTGCTATATGTGTGTGCTCATATGCGCACCTTCTCTCACTTTTCTATCTATCTCAGCTCTCTTATATACAATTTGATCCGGTTTCAACAAACTCTAATTCTGGAAGTTTCTACGCTGTATATTTACAGTCGTGAATTTGTCCCTTCACTAAGGCTTTGATTTTCTGAATACTTTGTTTATGCTTTTTTTTTAATGTCGTTATGCATAATTAGTGAGTGAATCTCCAACAATTGTCAATAATGGGAGGTCTGATTGGGACAAACAATTGCATCATGCAATTTGGTCCTTCCGAGTCGCATACAAGACTCCCATTGGAACTACCCCATTCAATTTAGTGTACGGGCAGAATGCAATTTTGCCAATTGATTTTTTAATCCCAACATTGAGAGTAGCCCAACAGTATGAGTGGAATGGACATGAATTGTCCCAACTGTTGGAGTTTATTGACCTCCAAAATATAGCTGGAAGTAGGTGGAACCCCCTAGGAACAAGTTGACCTTCTCACAAACTTCATCACAGAAAACCAGTCATGCTTGCAGAGCTTACAATTCTCTACTAGCTTAGAATTTTTTAAATTTGTTTTAACCACATATACTAGAGACCAAGAGCTTTCCAATGAGCCAAAGAACACTCAATTTGGATAAATACACAATGAGATATGATCTTTGCAAGTTTGAGGTTTAATGGAGACCTTCAGCAGGGGTGAAACCCGAGAACACACACTACTTGCAGAGAGTACTGCTCTCAGCTCATAAATCCAATGATTATGAAAATTGACAGTATGAAAGTAGATAGTAAGATCTTTCAAATGAGATATTAAACATGTAATGTGGATATATAATGAAGGAGATACAAGCTCTGCAATCTCTGCATACAAAACTACAACAGCGTAGAGATACACATATGACTCTCTTGGACTTCCCACAAGATCACGACTTCTCCCCTCTTTTTATAGCATGGTGAACTAATCTAAAACCTTCCTAATACATCTAAATTCATGGTAGACACTTGGGTGGAGATTTTACATGACTCAAGTGCTCAAATAAGCAAAGTGTTCATGGACTTTGAGAACTAGCCACATCGACCTTCCACTAGGACACCATCAGCTCCCTTGTGACTCACTAATTTGACTCACCATGTTCTAGAATGCACGTGGTATTTTAGCTATATTTTATGAATAATATAAGCCTTCTTGAAGTATTTGAAGACTTCCCAAAAGTATTTACATAATTTGAAACTTGTACCCTACATAAAACAAATGTTCGCAACACCAACAACTAGACCAAATCGAGAAGTTACATGAAACTAGGTTACAAGCGGTAGCAAGAATCTATGCAGCCAAGAGAAGACAAAAGGTATATTATGATGCACATATAAAAGACAAGGGACTTAAAGAAGGAGACTTAGTCCTGGTTTACACCTTAAAGCAACATGCCAAGAAGTTACAAAAACGTGGATATGGACCTCTGATCATCAATAGGATCTCTACTAGTGGAGTAGTTAATCTGGCCACTTTAGATGGAGACGTTCTTCCTAACTATATAAGTGGATGCAGAGTGAAACGGTTCATGGAGCCATTGACGGATCAAATGTGAACACATTAGTAGGTGCTCAAAATAGGAAGAAAGAAGAGGAACGGATTAGAGAGGAGGCTCGACAATAAGCGGTAGAACGCATCAAGAAAAGGAAAGAATGGATTAGGCAAAGGGATGAACGGTATCTCCAAGGAGAAGAGCCTATCCCTATGGCTAATTACCAAGTCCATAAATCTGACACGACAAATTCCTACATGTCATAACCTTATCTAAACCTAGGAATTCGCAAGATAGAGTACAAATTGATAAATGCCTTAATAGACTCAGGAGCAGGACTTAGTTGCATACGTAATACGATCACAAAAGATCTTCAAATGATTATGAGTCCCACCAAAGCCCAAATGATAGGAATTGGAGGTCAAGTCATAGAATGCATGGGAGTAACTCACGTATCCCTACACCTAGGAAATTCTTCCATGGAACAACGTCTTAGTGTGCAGAGATGAAGATTTAATAGAAGAGTTGATCCTAGGACAAGATTGGATAATTGAAAATGAAGTCAGCATCAACCTAGCTCAAGGCTACATTTTAGCCAAGATAGGACACAAGGAAATTTTTAGTCTATTAGGAGAGAAGCCTTTACCACAACCAAAAACCATCGAGAGTGCAGAAGAATGCAGGGAAGAGCTAGTGGAACATGACGCCTACCCCAATACTTCTGAAACCAGAATAGAAGAAGCAGGAAGCTTATACCCTAATGTGTCCAAGAAAGAGGTGACATCATTCCATTCAGTGGATGAACGACCAGATAATAAGGAAACCAATTTTCATGAAGTCTTTCATATGATAGAAGGATTATCAATGGGGAAGAAAACATTCAGATACTCGCATCAAGGGAAGAACAAATTCAAATGGGTACGTAAGGATCAAATGCAGAAATCAGTGATGCCAACACCAACTCATGAGGAAAAAAAGGAGAACAAGAAAGCAGCATCACTGAAAACCGCAACAAAATGAATCTTGCAAATATGGCTTCCTAAGCCGTTGATTGCAGCTCAAAGGGTACGACAACAGATATGGATTCCCAAGAAGGTCAGACAAATAGCCAAGCAAGAGATAAGCAAACAGACGGATACATTACATCGCGACATTCAAATATTGCAGCCAAAACAAACTCATCATAGAAACATGAAGAGCAAAACCTCAATCACTAGGACATCAGCAGGAAAACATGAAGTTCGACGGACCAGAGAGAAGACACGGAAGGTCATGAGAACGAAGTGGATTTGGAAGCAAAAGATACCACACGGCATGGACCATTAGAACATCAAAGATTCCAATTGCACTCATGAAGTATCAAATGCACCTAAAGTATGCATAATAGGGCCACATTACAAGGCCAAGCATTCGGCACATGATTTACATGATAAAAGTTGTGGTGCACATTCTCCAATGAGAATTAGGGCATAGCTTCCACTCTCTTAGGAATGGACCTACTATGTACATAAATAAATGCTTCGGCTACACTAATGCTTGTTTTCTTTCAGGAAAAGAAATAAAAAGATGTGGTAAGAGATCTCACTTATAGAACCATGGGAAACGGAGTGAAAGAACGACAACAAATCACTGCAATGCACTACACAGTTGTTATACTTTGCATTGGAGCTAATGCACTTTTCCTTAAAAGTGCAGATGGCTTCTGAAGATTCTGAAGCAACAGTACAAGAGGAAGTATTGGAATTTCCTCTCCAGAGCATCACCAAGGCAAAAGAACACTGGTTTCGAGAAGATCAACCCGCTGGGGAGTATCTCTTCCTGGCAACTATAAAAATCATGGATACAGATCATCAATTCCCGATCATGTCCCAAGACTTCAGAGTTTTGCATGAACTCCCATCTACAATTGCCATCATGAAGAAAGCAGGCATTCATAAATATTTTGAATTGCCAATCTATAAGCCCGACTTTCAAAGGTGCACACAAGTCATGAACACATTACAGCCCGCACTGCATGATCCATAGGTGCCTGAGGCTAGAGTGATGGATAAAGTAGGTGAATGGGTAGTCATCCAGTTTACACATGACTTGATTAAGGAAGCTTTTGGATGGAAAAAAGATGGAAACACAGTAGTGAAAGAAGAGAGTTGAGGAGCAAAAACCAAAACGTTCACAGACATTAACAGAGTCAACATAGAAGAAGAAGTTCGACTTATCCACCAGCACTTCTACTTCCCAAATATGCATCGCTACACGGCCCCGCAAAAGATCATTGTTCAACTGCTCTCACATGCGATCAAACAGATTGGAAATAAAATTAATCTGACTCCTTACATACAAGAAAGACTATTCGAAGCAAAAAAGCAATGGAATAATAAAAAGTTCCTCAATGGAAGTGTCACACTGATACTATTGATTTACCATGCTTTAGGCATTAGAGAGCACCTGCAGGAAATGCCACCTTCGACTGCCATAGCTAAGTATGCCAAAGTCGCCATGGTTCCTAAAAAGAAAAGGGGAGTCAAGATTGTGGATGAGGTAGAAAATAGCTCTCAACTCAGAATGAGAGGCACAAAGAGATTAAGGGAAGTGAAGCAACTGGAAGAGGAAGTTCCAGCCATGAAAAGAATGCACGTACTTCCAAAGACAAGAATTGAAGAGCAAAGGCCTATCATAGAGGAAGAATTAACTCAAGCCTTTGAGGCTACACATCAATATGTAGAAGGGCAATTTAATTTACCAGTGCAAGGGCACCATTATCAGTAGGCCCAGCAAGAGATGCAAGTGAAAAAGAAACTCACAAAAGTACATCGTTACAGAGAAATCGGGTTGGATAATTCAAGCTCATCTTCGAATGCACAAGAAGAACCTGACACTTCATTATTGAATGTGGACATTCAAAGTGAATCAAAGGATGATGGACAATGGGAGCAGTTGAATGTAGTTGACTACACGGAAGCAGAAGAAGGAACAAAGGTAAAAGACAACTCTGTCCACCCCACTACAGACACCGAAAGCAAGGAGGCAAACCAAGAAGGGACACATGTCATCAACATCAATGAGACTTCCACCATCCATATCAAAGAGGCAACACCCATAAGCGAGGTGTCAATAAAGATACCAAAGAAAGAGACTCAAGAAACGACAGTAGAAGAAGAGGAACCCTTCACACCAATAAGGGTCGTGGCAGAACCCTCCCCCATGGATGTCACATTTCAAGGGAGTGCCACAAAAGCCATTGATTTGGATGAGGAAGAAAAAGAACAAAAAATACAATTACAAATTAGACAACCCCACAATGAAACCATCCATGTAGAGCAAGGAAAAAATGTGCAAACTAGAGAAGCTCCAAGCATACCTAGGACATGGTTGAATGTCGACATCACTCAGCTCAAGCCAGTGGTGCAAGACATTATCCGAACTACAATGGACACACAACAATTAATGCTTGAGGCTGATGAAGACTACGATCAAGCAATGCAGGACAAGCATGAGCTTCAACAAATTGGTAAGAATCTTTCTAATGAGTTAAAGATGGTAAAGGAGCAGCTCCTACAAAAAGAAAAGGAAGTCCAAGAAATCAAAATGCAAAACAAAACTCTAGAGACGGAAAATGACGAATTGAAAGAACAACTACAAGAATTAACAAAGAAATATGAAGTTAGCAAAGCTGAGAAGGCACGAATGAATGCAAAGAGTAAATTACTAGAATCACAAATAAAGGTATACATGGAAGAGGCCGAAAATCTAAGGAACCGAAATACAGAGCTCATGATAGCCTTTCTAAGTGACCAACCAGTAGAAGTTCAAGGAGGACCAGAAAAGGATATCAAAGAATTGGAAGCCAAGATAGCTAAGTATGCAGATCAACTCAAGCAGGAGCAGACCACCATTGCCGAGTGGGAACAGAGGTACATGGAAGACACCGCGGCTCTTCGAGCCAAATGGAAGAAAGCTGAGAATAGATACCTCCTGCAATGTAAAGAAGACACAGATCAACTCGCAATAGTGGTAGAGGAAATCCAGAAGAATAAGGAAACAATTTTGTAGGCACAGGAAGACATTAAGCAAAAGAAGGAAATGATAAAACAACTACAGGATCAACCAACACACAAGGAAATTGAGGGGACACCAGTAGTTCCAAAATCCGTCGAGGCTACTGAGGAGATTGAGGTACGTCCTCTCTCTCCCCCCTTGTATCATTTGCCACTAAGGGAGGAACAGGAGGTCCTAATTGAACATAATACTCGGGACATTGCAGAGCTGAGCCAACCAGAAAGGGCATTATTGGTGTCCCAATTTACTGCTGAATTCAAAGATCAAATAGTCCAGGTAATGAAGGAGGCCCAAATCGAAAGCAAAAATCTGGATCAAATTTTGAAACGTTTCACTGTACCATATGGGCTACTTAAAGAACAAACACGACAATATATAAAGACTATGACGAATAAGGATCCGGACCACAACCTCCAGTTCAGCCAAGGTACATTCAAGTATACTTAGGAAGAATTCGAAAAAGCGGATCCCATATGGAGACGCAAAGTTTTGGAAAAGAATCCTACATTACGAGTACAATGGGAAGCATCACCATACGCGCTTCAAGTCAATCCCGCATTTTGTCTAGTACCCCGCAGACGCTCCTGGTCGCAATTTTGGGAAGGACAGCGACTGGGAAGCATCAATAATAATTGGCTGAATTACCCATTGTTACCTAGTCCGCCACATAATTACCTACCAACGGAACAATATTTGGTCAAAACAATGGAATTTTGGATTGCACGATATGCGACTGTCCCGGACTTAGCAGTTAAAATGACCAATAAGATTTTCAGCATGCTATTAACTGTACTTAAAGTCTTTCAGCACGCAAAATACACTTTTTTGAATTTCATTGGCATTACACAAGGATCCAAAGCGCTCATTTTTTATCTCTCTACTATTCTGAGCCATTTAATCCTGATGGCGTATTATTCAAGACTTATATTTTTGCCGTCAACATACATGCAGACTTTTGAAGAAGCATTTTTCACCGACTTCTTCAAAATAGATTCGGAAATTTTTGTCAAGATGACTTCAAACCTAAATGCACGATTGGTCGTGTATGAAACAAGTTTTTTTGCAAATCACCGACAAGCACCAGAGGATGGTATCAAGTCATAATAGTGGAAAGAATTTATGTTATGTCGCGCTAATTTGCTGAATCAACGAGAGCAGGCAACCATACAGACCTATTCACGTCGCCACAAAAAGCGTGTCGGGGGCGACAGAGTTCAGGAGGAGGGACGTGTGGAAGGGGAATCAAGCAAGAAGAGAAGAAGAAGAAGATCAAAGTCAAAAACTGCTCAATAAAGAACAAAGCTCATAAAGTGAAAGAACTACCCTCTGCCCAAAGCCCCGCAGGGGCACGCCTCAGGCAACAACGTGTAACAGCTAGGTCCTGAGGAATGGAATTAAAGAACAATCAGAACCAGGACATTTCATAGGAAGGACGGACCAGGGCCAAGAACTATACATGAAGAAGTGCGAGACAATAATTGGTAGGTAGTAATCCTTCCGCTGATAGCGTGCGTTGTCAACAAAGTAAACAGGCTCAAAGCAATACAACAGGTCAGATGTGTGAAGACAAAGACAAATCACAAGACCAAAAGTTAGAAAGAGGCAGAGGCTGAAAAGTTGAAGAGGGTGACTAAGAACAGCACATTCTTAGTCACTCATGGCGTGCGTGGCAGCCCGACTGAATACAGCAACCCAGATTTGTGATATAAGGAATACCAAGGGGCAAACTGAAGCAAAGGACATACCTCAGATAAGATAACCAATCATCTGACAATCCTTGTTTTCGCTTCGACTGTTGGGTGCATGTATTCAGAACTCTTAAACAAGCTGAGGACAAGAAGTAAAGCCTGTCAAGGGACGACAGAGACAAAGAGGGGGAGAGTATTGCAGAGCAAAGAAGCACAAAAGAAGAGCCCCAAAATTTTCAAATTAATGGGCATGATTTTTCTTCTTCAAAGTCTTAGAGAATTCCCTCAAGCCTTGTAAATGCACTAGAGGAGTCCTCTAGATGCATAATCCCAGCTCATTGTAATATATTCCTTGTAAATTAGTAGGAAATTCACCTTTTAGTTAATAAAGTGCCGATCTCTTGTGTGAAAGGACCATTTTTAGGGCACATGTATATAAGTCACTTTGTGACTCTTTGTAGGGACTTTTTGCCATTGTGAAGAAGGAGAGCTCTTGAATCTCGAATTTACCTCTTTCCTGCAGATTTCCATCTTCTCCTTGATCTTTTATGTGTGTGTAATTCTTGGAATGTGTGTGTAAGACTGTTGTCTACCCCTCCCCACTGTTTTTGAGCTATTGTAGTGTGTGTGTGAGCTTGTAGGAGTTGTGGCGTGAGTGTGGGTACTTCTCGCCATTCACTATTTTGGTCATAACTTGAAGCAGAGTTGTCAAAATCGAGTGAAACCACTTCCAATAGATGCGATTCGTCAAGAGCTTTGAAACGAGTACCCTATTGACTATATTCGGAGTTTGCAGCTAGGTGAAATCCTCGATTTACTAAAAACTGTTGTAAGTGGCATCACGGCAGACACTTTCAGTCTTTCAGTGAGATAGAGAGGTGAATTAGTCTTTTCTTACACATATCAGCTGAACCACTTCATTCTCCATCATATGTGCACGTGTCCTCATACACTTGGCTAAGTCGTTTGATCGGATTGACATATAAGCGTGTGTCAATTTCCCACTATACGCACTTGTGTTGCAAATGAGGTTTAGTCTCTTTGGCACAAGTCCTTGAGTCTTCTTGACTTAGGTACACACTAACATTAAAAAAAACCACTTTAGCTTGGTTCCAACCATTGCAACAAAGGCAATTTAGAAACATCCATCACTTTCTAGAGTCATTCATCACGGAATTCTCCAAAAGTGCAATCAGACATGATACATCTTTGTTGATTCATAGTTTCAAACAGACCCCTCAGGAAACGGTTAGACTGGCAGGACGTAGATTTAGACAATATGTTGAAAGATGTCCAATGCAAGAGTTACCCTCACAGGCCAAGCAAGTATCATTGTTTTTAGATGGCCTCTTGAGCTCTAAACTACGCTCCTATGTATACTTGAAGGAACCCAAAATGCTAGAGCAATGTGTAAGAATTTGTATAGAAATTGAGGACAACCTTGGAGATGAGTTGGAACTCTCAAAGGTCTATAAGGACTCAGACTGTTCATCTCTAGCATCCACAAAATTGTCTAGTTCAATAGAAGACCTAGCAGAAAAAGTGGCCCAGAAACCATGAGTTTCTAGCAAATAGATGCCTAGGTTAACAACAAATAAGTGTTGTTACACCTGTGGTGGTGATCATATGGCAAATATGTGTCCCAATGCAACACAACCGCAAGCCAACCCTAGTGGCCAATATTGTACAATTGAGAGACGATACACACATCACACAGCTCATGATTGCCCTTATAACAAACAAGCAATAAGACAGAACTACCTGCAAGCATACCCGCAACCAGGTAGGTATCAAAGCCAATACAATACTCAGCCTCATTACTATAGGCCTCCTCAAAACTATCCTTATCAGGCTCAACAGAGCCCTCAACCTATTTTAGCTCAGCAGCCATCCCCACCAACTTTAAATGTCATATCAGTCAAATACGCTGCTACAAAAGAGAACCTAAATAGGGCTTTAGTGCCTTCTTCACCCCTGATCACGGAAAGTGACCCAAATTCCAATAGTTTTGACTCTATGCATGTAGATAGTCCACCCGCATATTACACGGAGTCACCAAAACATGTGGAAACATATCAGTATGATAGTCCACCATTGGAACCCAGCTAGGAGCCCGATTATGCTAATGTGATGTATACAAACCCTAATCCATGGCCCCAATTGAGATAGCAAAGACCCCAGGGCCCTAGAGGACCTTGCTTTAGGTACCAAGGAGATCATTTCATAAAGGATTATCTACATCCTCTAATAGCAGGACAATCTCAATACTATAACATACAAGGCTTTTGTGCCGATTATGGCAAAGAGCATGTCATAAAAGATCGTCCTAAGAAGCCTGCTAATGCTTCGAATGTGACACCGATCAATGTGATAGGTATTTTGCACAACGCAGATGGATCCAATCCTACATATGTGCCTATCCAAGCGATAACAAGAGCCCAGGTGCTCTTAGAAAAACAACAGCTTCATCAAGAGAAAATAGCTAAAACTAGCGAAGTTAGAGAATCTAGTAGTAAAAAAACAAAATCATGGAAAGATTCTAGGGAAAGAATTAAGAGAAAATGGAGCAAAAAGATAACTGAGTTGGAAGGAAGTTTAAAGGAATCGAGAGCCAAAATTCTAGAATTGACTTCGCAAGAATCTAATCAAGAGAACCTAGCTCAGAAATTAGGATCAATTTTAGCACAACCCATACCAAAAAACCTAGACATGATGTTTCGCGCGTATCAAGCCAAAATAAACGAAGGACCTCAAATAGCTTAAATGAGTAAGAACTAGCCACGAGCAGATCTAGAAATTGAGCGGACTAAACTTTGCATGAAGATGGTGGAAGTAGCACAAGCTATGTTTGAAGCCTCTAGCTATCTTAATTGGAATAACATGGCAAAACCTGAATTGCACTTTCAAGGACTAATGGAGAGGCTAGAATACTTGATTGATAGCAAAGAGAAAAAGAATCAGCTTAGGAACCCTATTGCCTCAGAGACACAGGAAAGGAATACACCATCCCTGTCTCAAGTACCCAATACAAAAAGTCAAGAAAACTTGTCTTCTATGCATAAATATTCTCATGAATTCCTAAGGGAAATACAAGAAGAGAAGTGGAGAAAAGAATAAGGAACCCATCCTCCTATTCAAGAAATAGATGACTTGCAAGAACAATTTCCCCAAGACATTCCCTCTATTTACGATGATGTAGAGGAAGAGCAACTGAGTGAACACACAGGTTTCGAATCTAATTCTTTGCAAGAATTACCTTAGTTCACATGACCTTGGGAAGACAAGTCTATTAGCATGAGAGCACCCACTATACTAGTGAGGAATGAAGAATCAGTAATTCCTAGGAACATGGAAGTGATCAACAACACTAAAGTACAATGTCACCTCACTCTAGAGGAGTTGTTGAAGGTTAGACCAGAATTGTGGAAACATGTAGCAAATCAATTCCTAGAGCTTGCTACTACTCCCTCACAGATAGGATCACACAAGAAGGTACGAGAGATACCCATAGAAAGAATCGGAGTGTAAGCGAAGGAGAGGAAGGTAACACTTATCTTCCAATAACCCATCAAGGCTAAACCACCAAAGCCATCATAGATTCAGGAGCCAGAGTAGCCATCGCTACTACTGCTTTATGGAAACGTTGGGGTAAGCCAGCATTAAGACCTACCAGAATGAAGCTACAAATGGCTGATGGACACATAGAAAAACCATTGGGCTTACTAGAAGGCATATCTCTCACCACTTGTGGTGTGGAGTTTGAGCATACCTTTTCCATTTGTGATTTTGCAAAAAATCATGCTTATGAGATGATTTTAGGACGACCATTCATGCGTCAGTTGCAAATTGTACAGGATTGGGGAACTAATTCTTTGTACTTGCAACATTTAGGAGTGACTACTAAAGTCAATCTTAAAGATTATTCACATCGAGATGTACCCCCGATACAATGGAATACCATCCATAAGACACAACAAGAAACGGAATCGGTGCACTCATTGGAGTCAGACCCCTCATGGTTGTACGAAGATACTCATTTATGGATGTGTAAAGTAGCCAAACAAGAGGAAGAACGGTTAGAGGCCAGAACCTTAGGTTCAGAACAACATCCACGAACTCTTCAAGACCCAGCTTACGCACCTGTAGTATTTCCAGACGAGGAATTTGAGCCTCATGGTTGGGTAGAAATATTAGCAACTATGGACGTAGCCATCAATGAAGAACGATGGACACCCCACTACGACGAGGATGGCTATGACATTTCAGTCTTCACAATAGAACCAATCATGTGTGATTTTCTTATTGAAGAATGCGAACCTAGCACTGATGCATTTGAGGATGTCAACGACTTTGATCTAGAGTCAGTTATTATGGATCCACCCTTTGCATCAGATGAAGAATATTTCTATGAAGTAGAAGCTCACCCTCAGGGACACGAAGAAATTATGAATGAGGTGAGATTAACCACACAAGTAACCACTAAGAGTGAAGGTAAGAAAAGAAAGAAGAAAGAAACCATGTCCGAAGAAGATGAATCTTTGTTTGAGGTTCCGGAAAATTTTAAGAAATATGAAATAGAAGATAGATGAATCATGGTACGAATGCCTAAAAGAAAAGCTGACATTGCAGAAGTATATGATAACCGAGAGAAAACCAAAAAAATCATAGTCGCCATAGAAGGAGAAGAAGAAAAATGTACATACATTGGGCATGATTTGTTGAATGAAGAAGAAGAAGAGTTAGTTGCCCTATTGCGAGAATATAGAGATGTGTTCGCTTGGAGTTACAAAGACTTGAAAGGAGTAGACCTAGATATATGCTCCCATAGAATCCCTATGACTCGATATGCAAAGCCTACAAAGCAGAAACCTTACACTTACAATGATAACTACGCTGCAAAGATTAAAGAAGAAATAGATCGTTTGATAGAAGCAGGATTCATTTACAAAATTGAGCATACCAAATGGGTATCCCCCATTGTGCTAGTGCCCAAGAAGAACAGAAAATTACGTCTGTGTATTAACCTTAAAAAAGTTAATGCCACCACAATTAGAGACAGTTATCCTCTTCCTATCATGAAACATTTATTGGAAAGAGTTGTGGGCAAGGAAGTTTATAGCTTTCTTGATGGTTTCTCAGGCTATAATCAAGTAGCCATTGCTTGAGAAGACCAACACAAGATGGCTTTTGCCACTGAATGGGGCATATTTGCATTTTGTGTGATGCCATTTGGCTTAACAAATGCACCCACCACTTTCCAGTGACTCATGTGTCATGTTTTTAAGGAATTCTTATGCAAGAATTTGGAAGTTTATGTTGATGACATATGTGCTCATTCAAATATGAGACAAACTCATATCCCAGAACTAGGCAAGTATTTGACAAATGTCGAGAATATCACGTTTGTTTGAACCCAGAAAAGTGCATTTTCATGGTCAGACAAGGCAAAATTCTAGGACACATTGTGTCAAAGAATGGAATCTCTACGGAAGAAGAAAAAGTGAAAGTATTGCAAACTTATCTAGACCAAATAACGTAAAAGAAGTACAGGCATTTATGGGTCATTGCGGTTATTACAGACGATTCGTACACATGTATGCAATCATAGCCAAACCTCTGTACTCTCTTTTGACCAAGTATGAATGGACGGATGAGTGTGAAAATTCATTCAATGAACTTAAAAGACGTTTGTGCTCAGTACCTAAATTGACAACCCCAGATTGGAGCAAGCCATTCCATGTACATGTGGATGGCTCCAACTATGCCATAGGATGTGTTAGCACAACCCACGAATGAAGGAAATATAGATCTCCCCATAGCTTATGTGAGCAGACAGTTGAATGCAGCAGAGAGAAATTACACCACTACGGAACGAGAAGGATTAGGAATGATCTACACAGTAAAGAAATTCAGGCATTATTTGTTGGCAAATAAATTCAAATTCTTTACAGATCATCAAGTGTTATTGTACCTAGTCAATAAGCCTTGTAGCACAGGACGACTAATACGTTGGTTTTTGTTACTCATGGAGTACGGTTTCAAAGTAGTAGTCAGGAAAGGGAAGACACATCTTAGAGCTGACCACCTTTCACGTTTAACCATAGGAGAAGCTCCTCAAGGAATAGCAGATGAATAATGAATTACCGGACGCATACTTGTTTAACCTTGAAATGGTACCAGAATGGGCTAAGCCTATTGTTCCTATTCTCACATATGGACCCAAGAACCCTAGGATAAGGATCAAGGAAGGAGAGATCACCAAGTCTCAAAGATATAAAATCATAGCAGGAAGTATATATAAACAGGATAATCAAAAGATTCTTGCTTGCTGTGTAGATGAGTCAGAACATGCAAATTGGTTGCAATTAGCACACGTAGGTGCACTAAAGCAACATCATTCAAAACATCGTACATTGTAGACTCTGCATAGACTAGGAGTAAATTGGCCTTCTATGGAAGCAGACTTCTACAAGATGTGTAAAGAATGCCCTGTTTGTTTTGAAAGACCACCGGTAGAACATGCTATGTTATATCACATGTATCTCACACCAGAATGGAGCGAACCTTTAGTGTGTACGTGAGGACGAACATAGAGGCCAAAGCCACAAAAAAGAATGATGCACACACGACTGCAAAATTCTTATTTGAAAATATCTTTACAAGATATGGATTGCCTATTGAGTTAGTGAGTGATAGAGGAACTCACTTTCTAAACCAAGTCATTGAATATTTGTTACAGGATTTTATGGTGATTCACAAGAAATCTGCACCATATCATCCTCAGGCCAAGTTGATATCTCTCCTTTGAGGGTCAGCATAGGCTCTAGCTCTATCCTGAGCTCTCCTAATGCTTTCCTTAGCAAGTCTAAGCATATCTTTCATCTCTTCCAAGAAGTCCTTTGCAACTTGAACCTTCTCATTCTGCAAGCCTACTGCATAAGGAGCTCTTGGCTGAAACCCATACATAAGCATAAATGGACTATGCCCAATGGAAGAGTGCTTGGCACTATTATATGCAAACTCTACTATAGGTAAGTACTCTTCCCAATTAGTTTGCCTTTCATTCACATATGCTCGAAGCATATCCTCTAGGATTTGGTTAACCCTCTCTGTTTGCCCATCCGACTGTGGATGCTCAGCTCTACTCATGCTAAGTTTCGTGTCCAAACTTTTGAAGACTGCTCTCCAAAAGTGGCTAGTAAACTTCCTATCCCGATCGAAAACTATGTCTAAGGGAAGACCATATAACCGATATAGGTTCTCCATAAAAAGTCTAGCCAACTCTGGTGTCTTTGCTATAGTATGTGTCGGAATAAACCTAGCCATTTTGGTTAACCTATCCGCAATTACCCAGACTGAGTCGTGCCCTCTCTGTGTCTTAGGTAATCCGACTATAAAGTCCATGGAGATACTCTCCCACTTCCCATTAGGAATATCCCATGGGTGGAGTAGTCCTCTAATCCTCAACCTCTCAGCTTTGTTGATCTGGCATTTGTTGCACTTAAGCACATACTCTAGGAAGTCCAGGCCAATAAAACTGCCTCTTAACAAGATCATAAGTCTTGTTAACTCCTAGGTGTCCCGCACCAGGTGTGTCATGACACTCATACAAAATATGCCGTCTCATCTCAATATCTCTAGGGACACACACCTTACCTTTATATAACAAATATCCATCATGGGCACTGTAGTTCTTCCACTTGGTTCCTTCTTGAGTACCCGTTGATACTCCATCTTCACTGGAAACCCGTATATCATGATCCCCATTCTCTATGGCTTCCCAAATGTTGGAATATGCATGATCAAGCCTACATTTCCCTTTAATGGACTCAAGTAGCTCACTAGTGATCTGAGTAAAACTCAGTCCATTGAGCATTGGCATGCGGCTAAGTGAACCAACCACTACATTAAACTTTCCCTTCCTATACCTAAGCTCAGAATCAAACTCCTGAAGGGTCTCTGCCCATCGGGCCTTACGACCTTTAAGGTCTTTTTTATTAGAGAGCCACTTAATGCTCTCTTGATCAAACACTATCATAACTTTGGCACCATATAAATAATGATGCCACTTCTTCAAAGCATGGACTATTGCATACAAATCCTTCTCATAGACGGAGTAATTCTTCTGAGCCGGTTCTAGTTTCTTGCTCTCAAAAGCTGCTGGTCGACGATCCTGTACTAAAACCGCTCTTATAGCAAAATCACTCGCGTCAGTCTCAACCACAAATGGTTTGTTGGGATCTGCTATATGTAAAAGTGGAGTTGTAGCAATTGCTACTTTCAACTTCTCCATACTTTGCTTCTGTTCATCTCCCCAATGAAAGGCTTTCCCTTTCCCTTTGATCTATTTCGTCATCCGGACAGCAATCTTGGCATAGTTCTTAATGAATCTTTGATAGAAATCTGATAAACCTAGGAAGATCTGCAACTCTTCCAGGTTCCTTGGATGTGGCCATTCCATAATAGCCCTTACTTTTTCAGGATCCATCTGGATTCCATCCTAGGAGACTATATGCCCAAAGTATTTAACCTCTGTTTTGAAAAATTCACACTTTGACTCCTTAGCAAAGAGTTAATTTTCTCTTAGCACTTGAAATACTTTCCTCAAGAGTTCCATGTGCTCCTCTTCTGATGCACTATAGATCAGAATGTCATCCAAAAATTCTACCACAAAGTGTCCTAGATAAGGCAGTAAAACACTATTCATGAGTTTCATGAAAGTGGCAGGAGCATTGGTGAGACCAAAAGGCATCACCAAAAACTCATAGTGCCCATATCTAGTTCTAAATGCAGTCTTAGGGACATCCTCTGCCCTAATCCTGATTTGATGATATCCTGATCTAAGGTCAAGCTTGGTAAAGTACCTAGCTTGATGTAACTGATCAAATAGATCTTCCAATCTAGGCATTGGAAACCTATTTTTAATAGTTACCTTCTTAAGTGCTCTAGAGTCTATACATAATCTCATAGAGCCATCTTTCTTTTTAACTAGGAGCATTGGTGATGCCCAAGGTGAGTTACTAGGTTTAATGAAGCCCTTATCTAAATAATCTTGCAACTACTTCTCAACCTCCTCATGCTGAGAAACACTAAGCCTATAAGGTGATCTGCAAATAGGATTAGTGTTAGTAAAAACCTCTATGCCATGGTCAATGTCCCCTCTCTCAGGTGGTAGCCCTCTAGGTAAGTCAGTGGGAAAAACATCTCTGTACTCAAACATAAGATCCTTAAAACTTTTAACCACACACTCTTGCAAAAAAGAATAGTAGAAAGTCCCGTTCATATTTACATTCCTAGCATGAAAATATACATCAGATGAGCTGTCTGTACAATGCTCCATATCATGACTATACAATAAAAACATGTCCTGTACATGCTAAGAATAACAAAGACTATACAACTCTAGTGATGAAATGAGAGGTGCACTAGGTACATCCCTCTCTCCCTGAATACAAACTTTACTTCCATTCTTTTCAAATTCCAGTGTGTTGTTTTGATAGCTATGTTTAAGTGTGTCTCCCAACCCCCATAGCCACTCTCTTCCTAAGACTAGATCTATCCTCTCCATATTCATAATTTGGAAGTCCATATAATCTGTATAATCCTGCATCTTGACTTCCAAATTGGATACCATAGTATCCCATATTCTTTTATCTTGCCCTTGCATCATAGATACAATGTATTTATGTGCACTAGGCTGCTAGGGAATCTTTAATTTCTTGACCAAAGCATAGTTTATAAAATTATGAGTAGTAGAGTCATCTATCATGATCCGCACCTTGGTCCCGTATACACTACCATGCAGTTTAACTAAGTCATGTGGTCCAAACTGCGGTGACCACAATGACTGAGTCAAACAACAGGTGTGCTCTATATCCTCGTGCATCACCTCCACTCCCTTGCAGCTAGAGCTGCCATGAATAGGAAGGTTCTGCACTAGGTGGACCGCCTTTTTGCACTTCTCAAGGGCCGTAGTAGACTCTGGTCCTTTCTTCTTTTCTTCCCCCTTCTTGAGTGGACAGTTCCACTGTGAATGGCTAGGAGATAGGCACCTAAAACACAGGTTCTCTCTTTTGGCCCTCTCAAACTGCTCTGTAGATAACCTAGGCCCTTGTGATCTTTGTTTTTTAATAAAAACTTTGTTTAGTCGTACTAAGAGGCTTGAATTTAGTCGTACTAAGAGGCTTGAGGGGCTGATCCGTCTCCATAGGAGTATACTGAGGCTGGTTATGGTCCTCATAGATTTGTGCGTATTTGATCGCCTCCTCAAACATCTTAGGTGCATTCCTTCTAACTTCCCTCTTTATGGCTTTATCCAAGCCCCTAACAAACCCTCTAGTCTTTTGAAAATCATGTAAGCCACTAAGTTTCAAAATGATCTCTCTATAGTGGGATAGGTAGACCGAAAGAGGCCTACCTCTCTATGTAATCATATCCCACTCATCCCAATTACTCTCCTCCTCATTCTCAGGAAGAAACTCTTTTAGAAAAAGAGTCTCAAATTGAGTCCAGTCAGTAGGGATAGAGTTCGCCTCCTTAAGACTCATCCACCACTTATAAGCACGCGGGCCGAGGGAGAGACTCGCCTCTAGCACACGGTACTCTGGTGGGGTGCCCTTCAATTGATGCAAATCATGCCACTTTTGTAAAAAAGTGTAGATTGCATCCTTATTCCTATCTCGGTCATCCCCCGTAAAGGTAGGTGGCTTCAAGTCTTTCAGGAGGGGAGCTTCCGTAGAGCTCTCTCCTTTGTGCTTACTAGGAAGAGAAGTATCTTTCCTAGTGAGCTCTAGAGGAATAGGAGGGGTCTCTCTTTCCTTCCTAGCTAGGAAATAGGTGACACTAGTCTCAAGTGAGATCATTTGAGACTTAAGCTGCTGTATAAGAGATGTGATGCTACCAAGATCTTTCTCTAGTTTAAGGGTTTGCTCTTTCAAATCTATGAATTGGTCACGAGTGACAAATTCATCTAAAAGTTCCTCATATATATACTCTTCACTGTGAAGGCTCTTTCTCTTCTAAGTTCTCTTCTATTTCTTGCCCTAATTCTACTTCTTCCATTCTCGAATCAAGATCCTCTAGTTGCTCTTTAGATGGAGGAGTGTTTTCAACTACTTGTTTGCCTTTACATTCCATGTTTTACTACCCTTCCCCCGTTTGCTAACTAGAGTGTATGAAAATGAATGGAAGTAAAATTCAAATATGTAAGAAGAAGAGAAATATATCACAAGAGCACTTCCCTAATACAAAGTAAAGCGGCTGAAGCGAAATCCAAGTGGTCCTTGAAGCTTTAAGTCGTTGATTTTGAATCCTCGCCAGGACCAAATAAAAATTGGAAATGTCCGATTTGTCCGGGGAGGTTCTAAACACCATAAACCATCCAAAACAACTCCAAAAGCACGTGGGAATAGCCCTGACCGGGCAAACTAAGTGAAACTGAGCAATCTTAGAGATTCAGCAATCCTCACCAGTCCAAGAATTGTAGCCCAACACCTGTACTTTAAGAATTTGAGACTATCCCAAGTGAAAAAAGTGGATTTGGACTCCGGATGACAAAAAACTAGGCCCGAGAGTGGCCGCCTAGTTCCTACTGAAGCACTATAGAGAGATTTTGGTGGGGCAAATCTTGTCCAAATCCAGCATCAATGGTTTTCAAGCAAAGCTTGGGAGTGCAGCTTCGAAACATGACCAAAATTTTTGAAATAGGATATCGTATGAGGAAGTTATGGTGCGGACAAGCCGGGTAGGTCAAGAGTAGGAAGTGAAAATGCTAATATTCTTGGAGGAGTGACTTTGAGAAGCTCAAAACTGAGGGACTGAAGCTTTTTTGAAGCAACCCAAAGCCCATAGCCCTTGTGCACAACCCATTATACATGTATACCTCATTATTTTTAGGAGAACTTGATCCAAGGTATGGTTTGTGTCTCCCCAACTTAAGGAAAAAATTTTGAAAATCATTGTAAACAATACCTTCAGCCCACGATCTTTTCCCTTTCAAAAACTTTGCAGCAACCACTGATGACGCTGCTTATCCCACAAAGGCGCCTGTCTGAACTTGATAGGAGTATAAAGAAAGGGTAGAGATGGTCATTCCTTCACCCAAGAGGAAGGGGAAGAGAGAGCAAGGCTGGGGGATCCCCTCATCAGCTGTTCTCTGTCAACCTGGCTGTCCACGCAAATTTGTCCTCTGTCTGCCTAGTCGCCCGCGCCGTTGCTTGGCTCTGAAACCAATGTGGAGATCTCAATGATTCCCCTTCTTTTTGGGGAATCACACTATACCTCTATGCCTGTTCGAAGTCCCGTCTGGAGTTCTACGCACGCATGGAGACCGAGATTCCTAGACCGCCCAGTTGCGTGATTACTTCAATATTTACTCTCTCTCTCTCTACATACCCAAAATGGGTCATAGTCAAAGCTCCTCAAATGAGTGCCACTTGGCACTCATTTGAGTATCACACTTAATATGAACAAGAAGAGGGTCTCACCTCTAAGTCCTATTCATATTAGATACTCCATGTGACACATGCAGTGGTGATGGTGGAAAAAAGTGATGTGCCCATATATGGTGGTGGAGTGGATGAAGTGAGTGATGGTGCAGTGGGTGGTGATATATCCATGTCACTTGATGTGGTGTCAAGTGCGGTGACCATGAATAGTGGAGTGATAGTGGGTGCATGCATGGGTGTAAATACAGGGTTTACAAAGGTGGCAGAATAATTTACAGAGGGAAAGACTGTGGATCGGGGAGGTGAGACGGGGGAAAATGTTAATGGAGGGAGGAACGTGAATAGGGGTCATGGTGGGGTATGAAGGGAAGGATGGATGGAGGAAGGGACTGGATAGAAGGGTGGATGTCGTAGGCAGAAGACTAGGTTGGGTGGGTGCGCGAAGTGTGGGAGGAATGGAAGTAAGGAAGGGTTCTGCTATAGCGTTGTCGAAAGATGTGGATGGTCTGGAAGAGGTAGGATGTATGGGAGAGACTGGAGGGATTGGAGGTGAAAGAGGAGCAGTTGGGGTGGTGGGTACTTTGACCATTGTGGTGGTTTATACAGTAGAGGTGCGAGGCGGGGAGTCAACGATGATTGTTTCCTTTGTCAAAGATTCATTAGGTATTAGACGTGCTTCCCTGGCCCATTCTGAAGAGGGACACGAATGTATTGACCTGGTTTGGATAATAGTCGAATGCATCGTGGGTCAAACTGTGATCATGGCTTTCTCTGCAAATACCTTAACGCTTCATTAGTGCCTACTGACTTAACTAGCTCTCTGAAAACTTTGATGTACGCTTCTTCAAAGCTGCCTGTGACGAGTTCCTGTTCTATAAGCGCCTAGCTTTCTTCCTCAGATAGCTTCTTATGCACCCAAACTTTTTCCATGGTGCGATATAACTTCTTGATTGCCAAGGTGTATGCCGCTGCTTCAAATGTTTCATCTTCGTGCGTGCTTGTGTCACCTTGGGTGTCGGTTTGCTGTCCTTGTTCATCTGTCTGCACATTCTCTTGGGAGTCATTAGTGCCCTCGCTGGCTTCATCATCGCCCTCGTCGTCATTTGTTTTTGTTCGTTCTTCTTCTGAGCTGGATACTACTTGTCCTTGTTGTTGATCTGAGGGAGTGGTAGGGTAGCTTGGTCGTTCATATTCTTGAGAGAAAATTTGGCCTTCAAAAAACTAAAATTCATTTGAAAAAGCATCTAGCATTTCAAAATCGAAAGTTGTATCCAATGGTTTTGCTTCCAGGTTGGGTATCGGAAAAGAAAATGCTTCCGCACCAATAGTGGTGGGAACTTCTGCTGTAGTGGTGGTAGGTTCCTGAACTGATGTTGGTTGTGAGGTAATCATACTAGTAGTGCCTTCTGTAATGATAGGTCGTGATAATCGTATGCGAATAGGTTGTACAGTTACAAGGGCTTCCGTCAGTGACTGTTCTCAAGATGGTTGAGGGGATGGGGACTCTGGAACTTGTAGGCACGGGATAGAGCCTCGCATGCGCTTGCCTGCACGTCCCTTGCTAGACTTTTTGGCTTTCTTGGCAGTCCCTTTAAATGCCTTCAACTCCTCGCTTGTCGTTGCACGCTCTATTGGCAAGTCGTAGGCCAAACACATGTATATAATCCTCGTGAGGGCGCAACAACCATGGATAACTTTCCTTCTTTCCCATCGGTGCTGTGCTAAGTATCCAGCTTGCCAGATCAACTGTCTGGGGGCTAATGCATGATAAATACAATCCAAACCAAATACATTTGTGGGGCATGGTGGATCGGTCCTGAGCTAGGAATGCAAAGTGTTGCATGCATATCCGTAAGGGTTTTGATAGCTCAGGTGTGATCGCTGAAATGTCTTCCCATTTGGTAACATCCCCACGTTTCATAGGCTCTGGAATTAGCCTTTCGTGCTCTGTAGGCATGTGGGTTCCATGTATCTTGATTGCAGCTCTAATCAAATCTTTCGAAGGATAAAAATTCTTAAAGGGCATGTCATTTACCAAGGACAGCAAAATGAATGTGCCTGGTAGATCCTTGTTCTAAGAAGCTGTCAAAGTGGTTACTAGATAGTAGCATCAGTAGAAATCTGGTTTAGGCAATGGATCACTAAAATATTCTGTGAAGCCAGCTCTCACCCAAACATGCTTCAAGTCTTCTCTGTTCTGTAGTGCTTCAAACTCTCTTGAGAAAAACTGGTACTTGCCCCACGTACGGGTATCAAAAGTCAAATTGGCCTAAAAAATGAAATCTGCATCCGCCAATGGGCCTGCTAAACCTTGGAACCAGTGAGAGTTGTGATGAACCTTTTCAGTATATCCCCTAGGAGGGTCGTCGATCGGCATGGGTCCTGGGAAGCCTTGAAATTCTGAGGGTTGAGCCGTTGGATGGGGCTCAGCTAGTAATTCACCAATATTTGCCATGGGTACACTGGGGGCAGCTTCAAATGGTCCTTCTGTCTGCATGGTGATGAATGCGAGTGTGGAGAAGATCTGCTACAAAAGATTAACACATTAGTATGGAAATTAATCATGATCCCATTAAAGTGAGACTGCAATCCCTTTCCATAATCGATGCGTAACCTGTGTAGCCGAGTGTTGTGATGTGGTTTATGGAATGGTGTTTGCAAAACTAGTGCATGTCTCTAGACTCCTACATGTGTCAGATAATGCACACATTTGTTGATGAGATGTTATTACAAGTGATGTTGGGTGTAATGTGTGAATTTGTACAAGGTTCAGTTGTGGATGAGTTACTACAAGGGTAGTGTTTAGTCGGGGTGGGAGGAGTGATAGACAACGGGTTCTGAAAAGATGTCGGGATACGTTTCGGTATCCATTTCCTAAGAGTTGCTGAGCGGGTGGTATGTTTCTACAAGGGGGCAAAAGATGATATTAGATATGGTGGTGCTGAGGGATGAATAGGTTTCTGAGGGGTATATAATACATCGATTGAGTGTTGAGCTATGATGCACTGTTTTGGTACCCAAATCTGCATGGGAGTGGGTCAATTCGCAAGGTACTTCTTGGCGATCCAAATCTGTCGACTGATCGTACTTGTTGAAGAAGGTCGAGGAGAGATTGTATGCTGCCGCTGCTTTTGCTGAAACTTCTTCTTATCCTAGTCTCCATTGTTGAAATCTGTCTATGCTTTCTGTCCTTTTGGCACCCATATTTGTCTCGTGCCTTTTGCTTTGTGATACTGATACTGCTTTCCTTCTTGTGTCATCTGATATGGTTGTCAATTTGGGTTCCTCCGTTGTGGTTGACTCCTTCGTGGTTGAGGTTAAGAGGTTGGATAGACACTCTATTTTGGAAAAGAAGGGAGGTCCAACACTTGCGAAACCTGCCCATTACGAAGTGCATCATTTTTTATACTTAATCTAGGCCAGCCGCAGTAAGTGTGGAAGGATGGGCACCGCAGGGTGTTTTTCCCATGGGGCTGCTGATGCAGTCCACCTGATCGCTGATGTAACCCACCTGACCTGCAATGGTCCCCATTTGTCCGCTGCTGGAAGACCGTGGGAAAATCTCCTGACAATCTTTGGTCTGACAAAGATCCATCGCCAAGCTCTCATGGGTTGACTTTGGAGGGAGCGTGCTTAACCGAGGGATTTGGCCAAATATCTTCCAGTCCTCCGTTGCATGCGTTTCATAGGGTCTAGGATTACATACCTCAGGCGGAGTGTTGTTAGGGAAATCAAGCGGTATCACTCACTGCTGATCTAAGGTTCCAATTTGTAAGGAGCCTTGTCTAAGCTTTAGGTCCACTGAGTGATCGTATAGCCAATCTTGGCCAAGGATTAGGGGGTTCTATCAGGTCCTTGTCATGGCACACTAGTAGCTTCGCTGTCATGGTCACATCGTGTATGAGGATAGGAAGGTCCACCTCACCCATGCAAGGGGTTTCCATGCCTCCAAGCTCTATGTGGTATGCCTCAATTGGCCGCATTTATAATCCTGAGTCCTTATAGTGGGACCATCTAATCGCACTAGTCGCAACACCTGAGTCAATTAAAGCCCTAAGCTCTTGGTAAGGGTTGTCGTGCTCTAGCCTGACTGTAATGAATGGTCTCCTATCCACTATGCTAGGATGAGTACTTGACTTTGCTTGACACATGGCCATGGGGTATCTGGGTGTTGTTTCCAGATGGTTATAATGTTCTCTCCCTAGTCCTTGTCTTCTTAACTTCATGCGCTTAATGTGTTCTATAGCTTCTGCCTGAGCCTCAGCACGTATTCTATTTTCTTCCTCCTTACGCTTCTTTGCCAACGTGAGTTGTCTAAGCATATCCTCAGTAAGAGGTTCGGGATATAACTTGACTCTACAACCACTAATGTAATTAAGCATTATGTCTCCTTCGAAGGTGGCTAATTGTACTGCTCTGCTTGTCGAGAGTCTCTTAATTATCATAGGTCCATAACCTCGCTTTTCTAACTTTCGTGCATGTTGCTTCAAAGTATATACTAGGACTAAATCTCCTTCTTTTAAGCCTTTGTCTTTCACATGCGCATCAAAATATGCTTTCTATCGCTTCTTTGCTGAGTATACACCTGCTGCTGCTTTCAGCTTGGTTTCTGCTAATCGTTCCAAGTCCATTATTCTTGCTGATAATTCATGGCCGGTCCACTAATGTTCTTGCGCAACCTTAAGGGTCGGTATCAAGAAGTCTAAAGGAAGCACAACATTCTGATCTGAAAGGGATTTGCATTGAGTACGGTCTTGTAGGCCACTCGATATGCCCACACAACATGGTGTAACTGTTTGTCCCAATCTGAATGTTTGTTGTTTACGAGTTTCGTCAGTACGTTACAAAGGATCTTGTTAGTGCTTTCAGCTTAAGAGAATAGGAAAGATGGCTTACCAGCTCCAATTTCCAGAGAATAGTCAAATCCATCCAGTTTTTCATGTTAGCCATCTTAAGAAAAGGCTGGGTGAATGTGACAACCTCATTCCAGATAGTGAGGTAGTAGAGCCTATTTCTGTTCAATCTATTCCACATGAGCATTAGAGCATACTATGCACTCGAGAGAAACGGACGAGAAGTCACTTGTATAAAGAGTGCCTAGTAAAGCGGAAAGATAGTTCAGAAGATAGTGCCACATGGGAGCGGGTTAGCACCCTTCAGAGACGGTTTCCCAGTTTTAGATTACCTTCCCAAGAGTTTTCTTAAGGGGAAGGATATGGGGAAACAACAGGGAGAGAGGACCATGTATTTCTATACATGGGGATATACTGGGAGTGGTAGTTCTAATATTTCTCTCTCTATTAAACCTTCCAGTACCATTTTTGAGCACAAAAATGGAATTAAGGGGAAGGAAATGTCACATGGAGTATCTAATATGAATAGGACTTAGAGGTGAGACCCTCCTCTTGTTCATATTAAGTGTGATACTCAAATGAGTGTCAAGTGGCACTCATTTGAGGAGCTTTGACTATGACCCATTTTGGGTATGTAGAGAGAGAGAGAGAGTAAATATTGAACTAATCACGCAGCTAGGCGGTCTAGGAATCTCGGTCTCCGTGCGCACGTAGAACTCTAGACGGGACTTTGAACAGGCACAGAGGTACAATGTGATTCCCCAAAATGAAGGGGAATCATTGAGAGCTCCACAGCATCCATGTTCCCACCCCCATTCCCCCTTCCCCTTGCATCAACACCCACACCCACTGCATCTTCACTTAGCACACCATTAATATTATCACCCACTATAGACATTGCATTTCACCAGATGTTCACCTACATGACACAAGTAAGAGATGAGTTTGCATCTCTTGGCAATAATGACCAGACGCTGCAACAGACAACGAATGATTTACAGTCGCAGCTCAATTCACTGTCTATTGAGAATGCATCACTTAACACCCACTACCAAGAGCTATGCCAGGCCTATCACAAACTAGAACTCAAAAGTGAACAAAAGACAAAAGAGGCCGTTACAAATATAGATAATTTGTTAAGAGCTCTGACTATTCGCAATGCGACACTTACTAGGAACATGGGATTGCTCAGACACCACTTGGCAGCAGCTAAAGAAGAAAACCAACATCTACAGGAATAGAACTGAGAGAATTTGGAAGCTGCTCTAGATCAACCAGACCAATCGTTGAGTCCCAATTGCTTTAAAGCTATTCCTTCAGAATCTATGAAAATGTTACTAGATGATCATGTTAGATTGCTAGATGAATACGACAACATGAACGAGGAATTCCAAAAGCTCAAAGAAGACCACAAATTGCTCCAATTAAGAGAACCTATACATCAAGGACCATGTTGGAAGCAGTCAGAGGCACAGACGCCACGGAAGCATGTGAAGACGAAGCAGGGAGCCAGTCGGACCATTTTTTCAAAACAATTATAATTTTATTACTTCTTCAAACATCCAACAGTGATTTTCATCACTCTTGTAACATATGTAATATAGACAAAACCCCATTTTTGTAATCCATAGCTCCATTTTGTGCAAGCCGAGGAGTCCTCGAGCTTGAGGAGCTTAGGTAGAATACTCGTACCAAATTTCGTTATTTTTAGACATCGTTTACCCTCCCAAATAGCCTCTAGGACCTAATTTTTAACTAGGCCGGTCACTAGATGTGAAACCGGTCAAAACTAGTCTAGAAACTATAAAAAGAGCTAGAGAGCTCATTTTTGAGGTGGGTTCATTGTAGCTTGTTTGAGAGTAGAGCTAGTTTGAGCTTGTAAGAGTATTCTTGAGTAATAGAGCTAATTTCTCACCTTCCATTGTGTCTTGCTTGTCTCTTCATTGTGTGTGTGTATGTGTGTGTGCATCTTTGTGCTTCTCACCTTCACTCTCACATCATCTCACATTCACGATCTTCATATCACTCCTACCTCTCCCTCGGATTGACATTAAGGAGGTGAAGCTTCTTAACGTGGTTCTCACCATTGTGCTAGAGCAACACCAAATTTGGCGCCGTTGCCGGGGATCGAGTCTAGGACGAATGTGTGATGGTAAGAGTATAGCAAGAAGTGGCGTTGGAAGGTAAAAATTTCAGTTTTTGTTGTTGTTTTTACTTAGTTTTTAGTGTTTTTCACCTCCCCCACACTCCATCTTCATCATCGCATCATCATCTCCATTCCCAAAAAAATCAGAAAATTCACCATATCCACCCATTCACCTCATTTCCCCTCATTTGTGCGTGCGAGAGAGCGAGAGAGAGTTTTTGCGCTTGTATGCACTTGTGTTTTCTTGAGTTTTCTTGCAGGAACAGAGCTTCAGAGCATCGGGAAAGCATCCAAAAGGTAAAAAATGTGTTTTCTGTCAGAGATTTCCGAGTATGGCGGACCATCGCGATGGTCCGCACTTTTCGGTTTTTGAGGTAGGCGACCACACCATTAGATAGGCGATCCTTGCGCATACACGGAACCAAATTCGCATTTCAAAAATTCGTCATTTGGTGGACCATCGCGATTGGCTCGGACCATCGCGATTGTGTCGCACCATCGCGATAGGCTCACGCCATCGCGACGGCTCGGCCGGACCATCGCGACGGTTCGCTTTTTCGGACCATCGCGACGGTTCACTTGAGCCATCGCGACGGTCCACTTGGACCATCGCGACGGTTCACTGAGCTCGGACCATCGCGATTGGCTCGGGCCATCGCCACGACAGTGCCACGTGTCACGTTAGACCATCGCGACGGTTCAACTTTCGGACCATCGCGACAGCCCAAAATCGGACCATCGCGATTGGCTCAAGCCATCGCATCGCGGACCATCGCGACGGTTCACTTCGGACCATCGCGATTGTCCACCGTTGACCGTTGACCGCGCCATCGCGATTGTCCGCCCGATCACGCCATCGCGACGGTTCATTTTTTGGACCATCGCGACGGTTCGACCTCACGCCATCGCGATTGTTCACTTCGAGCCATCGCGACGGTTCACTTCGGACCATCGCGATTGTCCACCGTTGACCGTTGACCGCGCCATCGCGATTGTCCGCCCGATCACGCCATCGCGACGGTTCATTTTTTGGACCATCGCGACGGTTCGACCTCACGCCATCGCGATTGTTCACTTCGAGCCATCGCGACGGTTCACTTTTTCGCGCCATCGCGATTGTCCAACTTTGACCGTTGACCCGCGCCATCGCGATTGTTCGTTTTTTCGGACCATCGCGACGGTCCCAGACCATCGCGATTGCCCACCCCCATCGCAAATTTTGGACTTCAATTTTTGACCAATTTTGAGGGTATTTTTGGAAAATTTTTGGACCATTAGACTCATAGGAGACCCCTTAGCTCATATTTGAGGGAAAATTGGATTGTCAGTTTTTACCCCCCAGGGCCTGAACGCTCATAACTTTTTCATCCGAAGTCCGTTTTTTGAGCTTAATAGCTCGTTAGAAAGCTCGTGACGAGTACTACGTGACCTCAACTGTTTTTTTCATAAAGTATACGTCTATTTGTGGATAGGCTAATTTGAGGTTCACCTAGTTTGGGACTAGGAAATCAGGGGGCAAGTATTAAAAAGTGGGCAAAAAGAGAAGGGACTTAAACGGTGAATATACTCAAGTGTGTGATCAACTTGTGAATTGGTCTAACATTGGAATTTTCCAGGTCTAGCAAGGGCAATCCAAGGCAAGCAAGCAAGGCAGTGGAGACAACAGAGCTTGGGAAGCACGGCTTCTTGGGCAACAGGGCATCAGAGCAACCAGAAAAGCCGACTCGAGGTTGGAAGATTACTCAACCCCCTCAGTCAATTCTTAGCTTAGGCTAAAACGTTAGCATTGTGGATTTAAGTCGATAGGAACGCCTCAAGTTCAAGATACCTAATTCTATCAAGTTTAAGACTTAAAGTAAAGGTGTGTGTGACGCGAAAACCTAAAGAAAAGAACATAAGTCTGACGGAACGAAAACTTAAAATCATCACGAAAGTCGAATTCCTGACGCATATATTAAGACAAGAATCCAAAGAAACATTAAAAAGAACCAAGAATTAATCACAAAGAACCATTGACGATCTAAGTGCGTAATTGAGTGAGCAAGGAAGAAAATTAATGAACCTTAGATCAGGCAAACATATAGGTAAGTCGGATAGAAGAAGCCTTAGATCATCAGAGGCGAGTGTAAGAACCACCGCACGATCTTGGGCTCAGCAATTGAACAGTAGTTATCCCTACGAGTTGAGCTCAGAATCAAGTGAATCAGAAATGGCATTTAGCACAGACAGACCAGCAGGAGGGTCTAATGTAGCATACTTAGAAAAACCTGAAGGACCCTATAGAACGCAGTTAGAGTTTCTCCGAACCAACCGATTAGGTGCTCGCATCTATGAGGATGGTTTGCAGAGGCAAGTGGTGCAACTGCACAATCCTGATCAACCCATTGGATTGGAAAGACCAGTGGTGAAATTTGAGAGAGACGCTTACATAGACAAAGAAGGAACCATGTATATCTTGAGTACGCAGCCAAACGATACTAATGAGTTCGGCACAATCCAATTAGAGACAGAAGGGAAATTTCAAGGAAAGGAACCGTTAGAAGAACCTAGAACACCGAGAGGGAAATCCGTATTAACAAGAGTACTCATCCCAGAGTGGATCCCTCAAGATAACAGGAGCACAGAGTTGTTCATAAATAAAGAGACAGACGAAGCCTTTTGGAGGTACAGAAAGGAAAACCCCAGTGAGGTAGGCATCATTACAATCTATGAATTCAAGGACCCAGATACACCTGGAAAGGTTGTATACCTGGATGAGACTTCAGAAAGAGTCTTTGTGGTGCCTGAGCGCGCCAAAAACACCTACACATGGAGAGGTGAATTGATATTCCCTCCATCTAGAACGAACATGAATACAAATCAACAGGGGGCAGGAACATCCTCAGCCCATGGAAATCAGAGAGAAGGAAATCACGAGAGACCGGAAGTAAGCTTCAATCACCCCACAGGGAGAGATAGAACAACCACGAACACTAATAGGACGGATAGACAAAGAGATCATGGAATACTAGGTGGTAGAGATGATTTTCCTCTACCTAGACCACGTGAACATGCAAGAGTATTGAGACCCACACAGTTGGTAAAATCAATGAAAAATTACTTTGATGGGACAGGAGATCCCTATGACCATGTCGCAGAATTCAAGCAAGTACTAAGAGCAGAACAAGTAGAGGACATGTTCACGCAGTACAATGCATTTGGACTAACATTAAAGAATACCGCTTTAACTTGGTTCCAACCACTGCAACAAAGGCAATTTAGAGACATCCATCACTTTTTAGAGTCATTCATTACTGAATTCTCTAAAAGTGGGGTTAGACATGACACGTCTTCGCTTATTCATAGCTTTAAACAAACCCCTCAGGAAACAGTAAGACTGGCAGGTCGTAGATTCAGACAATATGTTGAACGATGTCCAATGCAAGAGCTACCCTCACAAGCCAAACAAGTATCACTGTTCTTAGATGGCTTGTTGAGCGCCAAACTACGCTCTTATGTGTATCTAAAAGAACCCAGAACGCTAGAGGAGTGTGTAAGAATATGTATAGACATTGAGGACAACCTAGGAGAGGAATTAGAGCTCTCAAAGGTCTATAAGGACTCAGATTGTTCTTCTCTAGCATCCACAAAATTGTCTAATTCGATAGAGGACCTAGCAGAAAAAGTGGCCCAAAAACTAGGAGTTTCTAGTAAACAGGTGCCCAAGCTACCTACAAATGTACGTTGTTACACTTGTGGTGGAAATCATTTGGCAAACATGTGCCCCAATGCACCTCAACCTCACGCCAACCCTAGTGGCCAATATTGCACAATTGAGAGAAGATACACGAATCATACGGCTCAGGACTGCCCATACAATAAACAAACTGTGAGACAGAACTACCCACAAACATACCAGCAGCCAGGTAGGTATCAAGGCCAATACAATGCTCAGCCTTATTACTATAGGCCTCCTCAGAACTACCCATACCAGGCTCAACAGAGACCTCAACCCGTCTTAGCTCAGCAGCCACCCCCACCAGCGAATGTCATCTCAGTCAAATACGCTGCTGCAGAAGAGAACCTAAGTAGGGCCTTAGTGCCTTCTTCACCCCTGATCACCGAAAGTGACCCAAACTCAAACAGTTTTGACTCTACTCATGTAACTAGTCCACCCGCCTATTACACGGAGTCACCAGAGCATGTGGAGACATATCATTACGATAGTCCACCAATGGAACCTAGTTGGGAGCCAGACTACACTAATGTGATGTACGCAAACCCAAACCCACGGCCCCAATTGAGACAACAGAGACCACAGGGCCCTAGAGGACCATGCTTTAGGTGCCAAGGAGATCATTTCATTAAGGATTGCCCACATCCCCCAATAGCAAGGCAATCACAGTACTACAGCATCCAAGGCTTTTGCGCCGACTGCGGCAAAGAACACATAATCAAAGATTGTCCTAAGAACCCAGTCAACACTTCAAATGTGACATCGATCAACGTGATAGGTATTGTAAACAACGCAGATGGATCTAACCCTACATACGTGCCTATCCAAGCTATAACCAGAGCCCAGACGCTCTTACAAAACCAACAGCTTAATCATGAAAAAGTAGCCGAAATTAGTGAAGTTGCAGAATCGAGTAGTAAAAAGACAAAATCTTGGAAAGACTCTAGAGAAAGATTAAAGAGAAAATGGAGTAAAAAGATAAGTGAGTTGGAAGGAAGTCTAAGAGAATCTAGAGCCAAAATACAAGAATTGGCTTCACAAGAATCAAACCAAGAAATCCCAGCTCAGAAATCAGGATCAGTCTTAGCGGAACCCACACCGGAAGATCTAGACATGATGTTTCGTGCATATCAGGCTAGAATAAAAGAAGGACCTCAAGTAACGGAAATGAGTAAAAACTACCCTCGAGCTGACCTAGAGATTGAGAGAACTAAGCTTTGCATGAAGATGGTAGAGTTAGCACAAGCCCTGTTCGAAGCCTCTCGATATCTTAATTGGAACAACATGGCAAAACCAGAACTACACTTTCAAGGACTAATGGAGAGGCTAGAACACTTGATTGAAAGTAAAGAGAGACAGGATCAGTCTAGGAACCCTATTGTCCCAGAGACTCAGGAAAGGAATGCACCATCCCTGTCTCAAGTACCCAATACAGAAAGCCAAGACAATTTGTCTTCCATACATAGGTACTCACATGAATTTTTGAGAGAAATCCAAGAAGAGAAATGGAGAAAAGAACAAGGAACTCATCCTCCTATTCAAGAAATAGACGACTTGCAGGAACAATTTCCCCAAGACATCCCCTCTATATATGATGATGTAGAGGTGGAACAACTGAGTGAACCCACAGGATTCGAGTCTAATTCTCTACAAGAATTACCTCAGTTCACAGGACCTTGGGAAGCAAAGTCTATTAGTATGAGAGCACCCACAATAATAGTGAGGAATGAAGAATCAGTGATCCCTAGAAATACGGAAGTGATCAAGAATACCAAAGTACAATGTAATCTCACTCTGGAGGAGTTGTTAAAGGTAAAACCAGAATTGTGGAAACACGTAGCAAATCAATTCCCTGAGCTAGCTACCACACCCTCTCAGATAGGATCACAGAAGAAGGTACCAGAGATACCCGTGGAAAAGATTGGAGACGTAAGCGAAGGAGAGGAAGGTAACACATATCTTCCAATAACCCATCAGGGCTACACCACGAAAGCCATCTTAGATTCAGGAGCCGGAGTAGCTATCGCTACTACCGCCTTATGGAAACGATGGGGTAAGCCAGCACTCAGACCCACCAGGATGAAGCTACAAATGGCTGATGGACACATAGAAAAACCATTAGGCTTATTAGAAGGCATATCTCTCACCACTTGTGGTGTAGAATTTGAGCATACTTTCGCCATTTGTGACTTTGCTAAAAATCACGCGTATGAGATGATATTGGGACGACCATTCATGCGTCAGTTGCAAATCGTACAAGATTGGGGAACTAATTCTTTGTACTTGCAACATTTAGGAGTGACTACTAAAGTCAACCTTAAAGACTATTCACACAGAGATGTAACCCCAATACAATGGAATACCATCCATAAAACACCAGTAGAGACGGAATCCGTGCACTCATTAGAATCAGATCCTTCTTGGTTGCATGAGGATACCCATTTATGGATGTGTAAAGTAGCCAAACAAGAGGAAGAACGTTTAGAAGCAAGGACCTTAGGTGCGGAACAACATTCACGAACCCTTCAAGATCCAGCCTATGCACCTGTAGTATTCCCTGACGAGGAGTTTGAACCCCATGGTTGGGCAGAAATCCTAGCAACCATGGATGTAGCCATCAATGAAGAACAATGGACACCCCACTGTGACGAGGATGGCTATGACATTTCAGTTTTCACGGTAGAGCCAATCCTGTGCGATGCAATTTTAGAAGAGTGCGAACCTAACACTGATGCATTTGAGGACGCAAGCGATTTCGATTTAGAATCAATTCTCATGGACCCACCCTTTGCATCAGAGGAAGAATATTTCTACGAAGTAGAGACTCACACTCAGAGACACGAGGACATCACGAACGAGGTAAGGTTAGCCACGGAAGTGACTACTAAGAGTGAAGGCAAGAAAAGGAAGAAGGAAGAAACCATGTCAGAAAAAGAAGAATCTTTGTTTGAAGTGCCCGAGAATTTCAAGAAATATGAAATCGACGATAGAAGAATCATGGTACGGATGCCTAATAGAAAAGAGAAGGATGGACAAGTATATGATAACCGGGAGAAAACCAAGAAAGTAATAGTTGCCATAGAAGGAGAAGAAGAAAAATGTACATACATAGGGCATGATTTGACGACTGAAGAAGAAGAAGAGTTAGTTGCCCTATTGCGCGAATATAGAGATGTTTTTGCTTGGAGTTACAAAGATTTGAAAGGAGTAGACCCAGATATATGTTCTCATAGAATCCCTATGACTCCAGACGCAAAACCGACAAAACAAAAACCTTACACGTATAATGATAACTACGCTGCGAAGATTAAAGAGGAGATAGATCGGTTGATAGAAGCAGGATTCATTTACGAGATTGAGCATACCGAATGGGTATCCCCCATTGTGGTTGTGCCCAAGAAGAATGGAAAATTGCGTGTGTGTATTAACCTTAAAAAAGTTAATGCCGCAACGATTAGAGACAGTTATCCTCTTCCTATCACAGAACACCTATTGGAGAGAGTTGCGGGCAAGGAAGTGTACAGCTTTCTTGATGGATTCTCAGGCTATAACCAAGTAGCCATTGCTCCAGAAGACCAACACAAGACGGCTTTTGCCACAGAATGGGGCATATTTGCATTTCGTGTAATGCCATTTGGCTTGACAAATGCACCCGCTACTTTCCAGCGACTTATGTGTCATGTTTTTAAGGAATTCTTACGCAAGAGCTTGGAAGTTTACGTCGATGACTTATGTGCTCATTCAATTGTAAGGCAGACACATATCCCAGAGTTAAGACAAATATTTGACAAATGTCGAGAATATCAGGTTTGTTTGAACCCAGAAAAGTGTGTTTTCATGGTCAGACAAGGCAAAATTCTAGGACACATTGTGTCAAAAAATGGAATCTCTACGGACGAGGAAAAGGTGAAAGTAATTGCAGAATTACCTAGACCAACTGATGTGAAGGAGGTACAGGCATTTATGGGCCATTGCGGTTATTATAGGAGATTCATACACATGTATGCAATCATAGCCAAGCCTCTGTACTCTCTTTTGACCAATTTTGAGTGGACAGATGAATGCGAAAATTCATTCAATGAACTTAAACGACGTTTGTGCTCAGCACCCATATTGACTACCCCAGATTGGAGTAAGCCATTCCATGTACATGTGGATGCATCCAATTATGCCATAGGATGTGTATTAGCACAACCCACGAATGAAGGTAACATAGATCTCCCCATAGCTTACGCTAGCAGACAACTGAACGCAGCTGAGAGAAATTATACCACGACGGAACGAGAAGGATTAGGGATGATCTACGCAGTAAAGAAATTCAGGCACTACTTGTTGGCCAACAAGTTCAAGTTCTTTACGGATCATCAAGCCCTATTATATTTAGTCAACAAACCTTGTAACACAGGACGACTGATACGTTGGTTTCTATTACTCATGGAGTATGATTTTGAAGTGGTAGTTAGGAAAGGAAAGACGCATCTTAGAGCTGACCACCTCTCAAGATTAACCTCGGGAGAAGCTCCTCAAGGAGTAGCTGATGATCTACCAGATGCATACTTATTCAACCTTGAGATAGCTCCAGAATGGGCTAAGCCGTTAGTCCCTATTCTGACATACGGACCCAAGAGTCCTAGGATAAAGATCAAAGAAGGAGAGATTACCAAATCCCAGAGATATCAAATAATAGCAGGAAGCATATATAAACAAGATAATCAAAAGATTCTTGCTTGTTGTGTAGATGAATCAGAACATGCGAATTGGTTGCAATTAGCACACGTCGGTGCACTAAAGCAACATCATTCAAAACATAGAACACTACAGACTCTGCATAGATTAGGAGTATTTTGGCCTACGATGGAAGCAGATGTCTACAAATTGTGTAAGGAATGCCATGATTGTGGTGAAAGACCACCAGTAGAGCATGCGACATTATATCACGTGTCTCTCACACCAGACTGGAGTGAGCCTTTAGTGACGTACTTGAGGACGAACACATTCCCTCAAGGAATGACCTTAGCTCGACAACGCAGTCTAGAGCAGGAAGCTCAAGACTATTCACTTATTGGCGATAATCTATACAAAAGAGGACGAGATGGATATCTAAGACAATGTGTTCATGAGAGCGATTATCTGAGAATACTAGAGACTGCACACCAAGGTGTTGCAGGAGGTCATTTTGGACCAGATAGGATAATCAAAGCCATCCTCTTTGCAGGATTATGGTGGCCCACTCTTCACATGGATGCTCATACCTATGTAAAGAGATGTGACGTGTGCCAAAGAACTCAGTTTCCTACTCGCAGAGATGAAATGCCATTGAAACCCATGATGGGCGGACGTGCATTTTCTAAGTGGGGTATAGACTTTGTAGGACCCATTAACCCCCCTGCAAAAGGTACACATGCGGAATACATTATTGTTGCCACAGATTATTTAACCAAATGGGTAGAGGCAAAGGCTACAAAAAAGAATGATGCTCACACGACTGCAAAATTCTTATTTGAAAATGTCTTTACAAGATATGGATTGCCTATAGAGTTAGTGAGCGATCGAGGCACTCACTTTCTAAATCAGGTCATTGAATATTTGTTACAGGATTTTATGGTGATTCACAAGAAATCTGCACCATATCATCCTCAGGCCAATGGTCAGGCTGAAAGCACTAACAAGATACTATGTACCGTACTGACGAAACTTGTGAACAATAAACGTTCAGATTGGGACAAACAGCTACACCACGCTGTTTGGGCATATCGAGTGGCCTACAAGACCGTACTCAATGCAACTCCCTTTCAGATGGTTTTTGGTCAGAACGCAGTGCTTCCCTTGGACTTCTTGATACCGACCCTTAAGGTTGCACAAGAACATGAGTGGACCGGCCATGAATTATCAGCGAGAATAATGGACTTGGAACGTTTAGGAGAAACAAGGCTGAGGGCAGCAGCAGGAATATACGCATCGAAGAAGCGACAGAAAGCATATTTTGATGCACATGTGAAAGATAAAGGCCTAAAAGAAGGAGATTTAGTTCTAGTATATACGCTGAAACAGCACGCACGGAAGTTAGAAAAGCGAGGTTATGGACCTATGATCATTAACAGACTTTCGACTAGTGGAGCAGTACAGTTAGCCACCTTAGAAGGAGATATAATGCCTAATTACATTAGTGGCTGTAGAGTCAGGTTATATCAAGAGCCTCTTACTGAGGATATGCTTAGACGACTCACGTTGGCAAAGAAGCGTAAGGAGGAAGAAAATAGAATACGAGCAGAAGCTCAAGCAGAAGCCATAGAACGCATTAAGCGCATGACGCTAAGAAGACAAGGACTAGGAAGAGAACATTATAACCATCTGGAAACATCACCCAGATATCCCATGGCCATGTGTCAAGTAAAGTCAACCACTCACCCGAGCATAGTGGATAGGAGACCATTCATTACAGTGAGGCTAGAGCACGGTCACCACAGCCAAGAACTCAGGGCTTTAATTGACTCAGGTGCTGCGACTAGTGCGATTAGATGGTCCCACTATAAAGATTCAGGAATAGAAATGCGGCCAATTGAGGCATACCTCATAGGCCTAGGAGGCATGGAAACCCCTTGCATGGGTGAGGTGGACCTTCCTATCCTCATTAAAGATTTGACGATGACAGCGAAGCTACTAGTGTGCCATGATGACGACCTGATAGAACCCCTAATCCTTGGCCAAGATTGGCTATACGATCACTCAGTGGACCTAAATCTTAGACAAGGCTCCTTACAGATTGGAACCTCAGAGCAGAAGCGAGTGATACCGCTTGACTTCCCTAACCGCACTCCGCTTGACGGTTGTGACCCTAGACCCCATGAAACGCATGCGACGGAAGACGGGAAGATCTTTGATCAGCTCAATCACGCTACGTCTACACCAACCCACTCGGGCTTGGCGATGGATGAATGTCAGTCAGAAGGACGACAGGAGATCTTCCCTGGGACTTCCTGCAAACTAGAAGCGACAGTTACCCAAACGCAAGGACAGAAGGGCACAATCAGAGGTCAGGTGGGTTGCATCAACGGCCAAATGAGCACGACACCCTACGGTGCTCATCCTTCCAAGCTTGTTGCGGACTGGCCTAGATTAAAGTTACAAAAGACATCACTTCCTGATGGGCAGGTCACGCAAGTGTTGGAACTCCCTTCTTTTCCAAAGCAGAGTGTCCATCCGACCTCTCAAATCCAGCAACAACAGAGTCGACCACGACAAAGGAACCCAGACCGATTGCAGTATCAGAGGAAACAACATGGAAAGCAGTTTAGGCCTCCCAAAGGAAGCGGCACCAGACAAATATGGGTGCCAAAAGGACAAAAAGCACCAAAGAACTCCAACCAAGCAGAGATCAACAAACAAAAGGCAGAACAGAAACAGAATCGACATCCACCATCCCCTCGACCTTCTTCTATAGGTCAGACCATTCGACAAATGTGGATCGCCAAGAAGTACCTTACCCATAGACCCACGCCCACGCAGATTTGGGTACCCAAACCATGTATCATAGCTCAAACCATATGCCATGTAATATATAATCCTTACAAACCTTTTCGTCCCTCGACACCACCACACCCGATACCACCTTTTTCCCCTCAGCAGAAACCCACCACCCACTCCAAGATCCTTAGGAAATGGATACCGAAACGTGTCCAACCGTCTTCCCCTAACCCCATGTCTGATAAAACCACCCCCCCAACTAACATACAACCTTGTACTAAATCACTAACCTTTAAACCTTGTATAAATTCACCCACCATCATCACACATCACTCGTAATCTCATCAAGAAATGTATGCATGATCTGAAACGTATAGGTGTCTAGAGACCTGCACTAGTGCTGCAAGAAACATTGCATCCATCACATCACAACACTTGGCTACACGGGTTACGCATCAGTTATGGAAAGGGATTGCGGTCTCACTTTAATGGGATCATGATTAATTTCCATGCTAATGTGTTAATCTTTTGTAGCAGATCTTTCTCACTAGCGCACCAGCCACCATGCAAACTGACGAAGGAACATCAGGAGTAGGCCCCAGTGTAGCAGCAGTACCACTCAACGTGCTACGAGCAGAGTCCCACCCTACCGCTCCACCGCCGGAATTTCAGGGATTTCCAGGGCCCATGCCTATCGATAACCCCCCTATGGGCTACACAGAAAAGATACACAGGAATTCTCATTGGTTTCAGGGCCTGGCAGGACCCCTCGCGGAAGCAGACTTTATATTTGAATCCTCTCTGACTTTTGATGACCGCACGTGGGGAAAGTACCAGTTTTTCTCCAGAGAATTCGAAGCCCTACAAAACACCCAAGATTTAACTCATGTTTGGGCCAGAGCCGGTTTCACAGAATATTTCAGTGATCCTCTACCCAAACCAGATTTTTATAGGTGCTATTACTTGATCACTACCTTACTGGCATCAGAGAATAAGGACATCCCAGGAACCTTCATCTTGCCTACCCTAGTGGATGATCCACCTTACAAGAGATTTTATCTCTCTAAGGACCTAATCAGAGCAGCCATCAAGATTCATGGAACCCACACTCCCACAGACCGAGAGAGATTGATTCCAGAACCAATGAAACGTGGGGATGTCACGAAGTGGGAAGAGATTTCAGCCATTACACCTGAGTTGTCCAAGCCACTAAGAATATGCATGCAACATTTTGCCTTTCCAGCGCAGGACAGATTTACCATGCCACACAAAAGAATATGGTTCGGATTGTATTTGGCATGTACGGGACCTCAAACAGTTGATCTAGCAAGCTGGATCATAGATCAGATGTACCTGGCACAGCACCGATGGGAGCGTAAAAAAGTGCTTAACGGATGTTGTGCACTCACAAGAATTGTGTATATGTGTTTGGCTTATGACTTGCCCATCGAACGTGCATTGACAGGAGAGGAATTGAAGGCATTCAAGAGCACAGCAAAGAAAGCCAAGAAGCCCAGTAGGACACGGGCTGGTAAGCGCATGCGAGGCACCATCCCTTGTCTCCAAGTGCCAGAGTCGCCGTCACCACAACCCTCTCCCGAGCGACCACAGACAGAAGCTGAGCCCACTGTACAACCTATTCGCATACGGTTGTCCAGACCAGTAATTACGGAGGCCACCACGAGTACCGCTGCACCTCAGGCAGCTACCACCACAGAACCCCCAACCACAACCGCAGAAGCTCCCACCACCATTGGTGCGGAAGCGTTTTCTTTCCCGATACCACATATGGAGACTGACCCCATAAACACGACATTCGATTTTGAGATGCCTGATGCATTCTCAAACGAGTTTCAGTATTCAGAAGCACCCCTGTTCTCCCAGGAATATGAACGTCCCAGCTACCCGACTACGCCGCGAGACTTGCCACAGGGACAAGCTGTGTCGGGCTCTGAAGAAGAAAGAACCGAAACGGACGACGATCAAGGCGACGATGAAGCCAGCCAGGACTCACAAGAGGAACAAACAGAGGGCCAAGGCCAACAGACTGACACACACGGCGACACCAGCACATATGAAGACGAAACTTTCGAAGCCGCAGCGTACACATTGGCCATCAAGAAATTATATCGTACCATGGAGAAAGTCTGGGCACGCAAGAAGTTAACTGAAGAGGAGAGCCAGGCATTAATCGAACAGGAACTCATCTCAGGAGGATTCGAAGACGCCTATATCAGAGGTTTCCGAGAGTTAGTCCAATCAGTAGGCTCCCATGAAGCACTCAGATTTTTACAAAGAAAGCAACTACCACAATTTGATCCCCGCCGAGTGCGACTACTCTCAAAACCCGGGGAGTATATTCGTGTACCAACAGGAGCCCAATCTTCAGCACAAGCCAGGGAGGCACGCCTCGCCCCCGAACGTTCAGTAACCGCAGAAACCATTCTTGTAGATTCGCCACCCCGCACCACCGCTGTACAGACCACTACCATCCTCGAAATAACCTCCACCCCTTCGACTCCTCTTTCACCTCATCTTTCACCAACCCATCCTGTACAAAGCAATATAGCCCCAACCTCTTCCTTACCCATTCATACCACCCGGCCCACACCCAGCCCTCTGCATCCCTATGTTAATCCCTTCGCCCCTTCATCCTTCCCAGCGTTTCCCCCACCTCTAAGAACCCCATTTCCCTTCCTAACCCCGCTAACCTTCTCACCCGTCTCACCTCCCCAACCTGCCATAACCCCTATTTCCCCGTTTCACCAAACTATTCCCCCTGTAAACTACTCTACGTTTGTAAATCCCGTATTCACACCGACGCAACCACCCCCAATCACACCACTGTTCACAGTCACAACATTAAACACGTCCAATGGCATGGACATATCACCACCCACCTCACCACCACCCACTACACTCACAACACCCTCATATTTAGGCACTTCACAATTTTCCACAATCACCACTGCATCCACAGTCCCAACCCCGATTCCCATCCCCACTGCATCTACTATCACTGCATCCTCATTTAGCACTTCACTACTGCTATCGCCCACCGTAGACACAGCATTTCAACACATGTTCGCATGTATGACGCAAGTCCGAGATGAGTTTGCATCACTCGGCACCAACTATCAACAGCTGCAGAAAACGACGAACGACTTACAAACGCAGCTTAATTTGTTGTCCATTGAGAACGCCTCACTGAACAGCCGGTACCACGAGTTACGAGAGGCTTATCACAAGTTAGAAATAGAAAGTGAGGAAAAAAGCAAAGAGGCCACCGCGGATTTAGATAACCTACTTAGAGCCCAGACTGTCCGCAACGCGACGCTTACTAGAAATATGGGCTTATTAAGAAGACATTTAGCCGCAGCTAAAGAGGAGAACCAGCGACTCCAAGAGCAGAACAGAGAAAACCTGGAGGCGGCTTTAGATCATCCAGACAAACCACTAAGTCCGAGCAGATTCAAGGCCATCCCATCTGAGTCGATGCGGATGTTGCTAGACGACCATGTTAGATTGCTCGAGGACTATGACCGTATGAACGAAGAGTATCAAAAGTTAAAGGAAGATCACAAACAGCTACAACTCAGAGAACCTGCAACACAACAGGTACCAGTAGCAGCGGAAGTACCAGCACCTGTGGACCCTGCCCCTGAAGTTTTAGAGGAACTCAACGCACTCCGGGCCCAGGTAACAACCCTTGAATCTAGGATTGCCATCTATGAAGCACCACCACGGCCAGACTCCCCACCTGAGCTACCAGCTGAGGAAGAGACTGTCACTATCCCGGTGGAGGAGACCTTCGAAGAGGCTTATGAACCGATACCCATCCCAGGCGGACGTGTCACGGCTGAAGGCCAGATGACCTACGAACTACCTACCCCCGCGTGGATGAAGACAGTAGAAGAACTCGGAACAACACACTCGGCCAGAGTAGAGGCACAGCTACATGCCATGGCCATAATTGAAGAAAAAATTTTACAATCACCATTCTTTGCTCACATGGCCCCGCGAAGATACATATCCGGGCATGAGCTTCAGTATAAACCCTACTTTATGTTAATGGCAGAGTATCAATTAACCATAGAAAAAGAAACCGGCAAGAAACCTACGCATGCAACTCAATTCGAGCCAGAGGACTTGCCACCAAGGGCGCAGAGAGGTGAAATCCACCAACCAGACTGGCGCAAAGATTTACTGCAAAATTATCCAGAGATGATGAGCACGTGGGCAAAAGCGCCTCTTCACTTAAAATTTAATCCGTGCTGGGGACCAGTACCACGACGCCGCTCTTGGACTGCCTTCGCTATAAAGCTACAGAACAATAAGCAGTGCCAAGACTGGCTGAACTACCCCTATCTCAAGCCACCAGTCGCGTTACCCACAGTTGGCTATATGATGGCGACGATCCGCCACTGGCTCCCTCGATTAAAACCTATGGATGATATAGCCGCGCAAATGACTGTCAAAATCTTTGACATGATGCAGATGGTCTTTAAAGTCTTCCGGCGCATCAAGGCTCCCCATGTCAACACCCCGGGCTTTGAGCATGGCAATTTGGATTTAGTCTATGATATGAGCACAACGCCATCGCTCCGGGTGTGTTACGCCTGGCACTGCAGGATCAAATATCTACCGGCCTGTTACAAGCAAACATTCGAAGAAATGTTCACCACCGGTTTTTGGGAGTACCATTCAGAAGTATTCATAAGCAGGCCGACACATTTATTGCAATTATTCGCCTGTGAACGAATGGTGTACTCCACACACTATCAGCTCCCACCACCAGACGAGCCGCAACCTATCGACTGGGAGAAACTCGAGGCTGATCTAGCCCGAGGTATTCGTGTATCAGAGCACACCCTCGCTCAAGACCTCCTACAGAATTACATCCGGCAGACCTCACAACAAGGTTCTGTCAGGGACGACAGAAGCGAGAGGGAGGGGGGTGTTGGAAGCAGTCAGAGGCACAGACGCCACGGAAGCATGTGAAGACGAAGCAGGGAGCCAGTCGGACCATTTTTTCAAAACAATTATAATTTTATTACTTCTTCAAACATCCAACAGTGATTTTCATCACTCTTGTAACATATGTAATATAGACAAAACCCCATTTTTGTAATCCATAGCTCCATTTTGTGCAAGCCGAGGAGTCCTCGAGCTTGAGGAGCTTAGGTAGAATACTCGTACCAAATTTCGTTATTTTTAGACATCGTTTACCCTCCCAAATAGCCTCTAGGACCTAATTTTTAACTAGGCCGGTCACTAGATGTGAAACCGGTCAAAACTAGTCTAGAAACTATAAAAAGAGCTAGAGAGCTCATTTTTGAGGTGGGTTCATTGTAGCTTGTTTGAGAGTAGAGCTAGTTTGAGCTTGTAAGAGTATTCTTGAGTAATAGAGCTAATTTCTCACCTTCCATTGTGTCTTGCTTGTCTCTTCATTGTGTGTGTGTATGTGTGTGTGCATCTTTGTGCTTCTCACCTTCACTCTCACATCATCTCACATTCACGATCTTCATATCACTCCTACCTCTCCCTCGGATTGACATTAAGGAGGTGAAGCTTCTTAACGTGGTTCTCACCATTGTGCTAGAGCAACAGACCACTAGCTCCTCTGGACCCTTCTCCTAAGATCCTAGAGGAACTCAACGTTCTACGGCCCAGGTATTAACTCTTCAATCACAGATAGCAGTATATGAAGCACCCCCAGGCCAAACTCCCCACCGGAACTACCAGCAGAGGAAGAAACAGTGACTATCCTGGTGGAGGATACGTTTGAAGAAGCATATGAACCCCAACCCATCCCAGGTGGACGAGTCACGGCCAAAGGCCAGACGACTTTTGAACTTCCTACTCCCGCATGGATGAAGACGATTGAAGAAATTGGAAGAACCCACTCAGCACGGGTAGAAGCACAGTTACATGCAATGCCAATGATTGAAGAATGAACTTTACAATCCCCGTACTTTGCTCACTTGACCCCTCGTAGATACATATATGGGCATGAGCTATAATACAAACCATATTTTATGTTAATGGCAGAATATCAGCTGGCCATAAAAAAAGAAACAGGCAAGAAACCCTCCCACGCAACTCAATTTGAGCCTGAAGATTTGCCAACCGATGCACAGAAAGGAGAAATATATCAACCAACTTGGCGCCAAGATTTATTACAGGAATATCCCGAGATGATGAGCACATGGGCCAAGGCACCACTCCACTTGAAGTACAACCCATGTTGGGGACCCATGCCACGTCGCCGCTCCAAGAAGGCATTTTCCATTAAAGTACAGAACAACAAGAAATGCCAGGATTGGCTCAATTACCCATATTTCAAGCCAACCACAGGACCACCAATAGTTGGATACATGATGGCAAGGATTCGTCACTGGCTCCCTCGCTTATAATGAATGGATGATGTAGCAGCGCATATGACTGTCAAAATATTTGACATGATGCAGATGGTATTCAAAGTCTTCCATTGCGCCAAGGCACCACATGTGAACACCCTGGGTTTTGAGCATGGAAACCAGGATTTAGCATATGATATGAGTACGACACCATTGCTCTGGGTGTGTTATGCATGGCACTGTCGAATCACATACTTACCGGCGTGCTATAAGTAGACATTCGAAGAAATGTTCACTACAGGTTTTTGGGAGCATCACTCAGAGGTGTTCATAAGCAGGCCTACACATCTATTACAATTATTTGTCTGTGAACAACTGGTTTACTCCACACATTACAGACTCCCGCCACGAGAGGAACCTCAACCCATTGACTGGGAGAAGCTTGAAGCCGATCTTGCTAGAGGTATCCGTCTGTCAGAGCACACCCTCACTCAGAAACTACTACAAAATTATATCTGAGAGACCCCACAACAAGGTTATGTCTAGGACGATAGAAGCGAGAGGGAGGGGGTGTTGGCAGTAGACAGAGGCATAGACAACATGGAAGCATGTAAAGACAAAGCACAATGAAGTAGCAAGGAGTCAGTCGAATCATTTTTCAAACAAATATGTTTTATATTACTTTTCAAAAACTCCCAACAGTGATTTTCATCACTCATGTACCATATGTAACATAGAAAAACCCTTTTTGTAATCATATGCTTCATTTTTGCAAGCCGAGGAGTCCTCGAGCTTGAGGAGCTTAGGTAGAACGAGCCTACCAATTTTGGCTATTTTTAGACATCGTTTACCCTTTCAAATAACATCTAGAACCTATTTTTTAACTATGCCGGTCACTAGATGTGAAACCGGTCAAAACTAGTCTAGAATCTATAAAAAGAGCTAGAGAGCTCATTTTTGAGGTTAGCTAGTGTAGACTTGTATGAGCTAGAGTGAGCTTGAGCTTGTAATTGGTCTTGAGAATAGAGTCTATTTTCCTACCTTCCATTCTATCTTGCTTGTCTCTTCATTGTGTGTGTGCATGTGTGCATCTCTATGCTTCTCACCTTCACTCTCACTACATCTCACATTCACGATCTTCATATCACTCCTATCTCTTCCGCGGATTGACATTAAGGAGGTGGAGCTTCTTAACGTGGTACTTACCATTGTGCTAGAGCAACACTATGGTTGAAAATTTTTATGGAAATAAGCTTTTGACTCTTCATAGAATCGTGGTGGTGAATACATGTCACATGAGTTTGATGCTTCTCTTTGTGAAATAGGTTGTACAGTGCCATATACATGTCAAAAAAGTGGTCTTGCAAGACACAAGAATATTACAGTTGTTGAAATGGCATGATGTATGATTAAAGGAAAGCATCTTCCAAATAAGTTTGGATGGAAGTGATCATGTGTGCAAACTATGTATTGAATCTTTTTCCTACAAAAGCATTTGAGACTCATTTAAACCTGGTGAGGCTTGGAATGGGTGGAAGCCAATGGTTACTCATATGCACATAGTTGGTTGTTTGGCATATGCTCTTGTGCCACCACAACAAAGTCACACACTTGAAGATAAGGCAAAGAAATATATAGTTGTTGAATATATTATTGAGAGTAAAGATTAGGGCTTATACCTTCCATTGACGAACAAAATTATTTTTGATCAAGATGTGGTATTTGTTGAAAATTCATCTTATCCTTTACTTGAATGCAAATGTCAACCAAACTTAGTTCACAAGATGTATTTGATAACTCATGTCTTTGTTTCAAACTGGTGCGCTTGACTATGCCCATGTAGGCCATCCAAATGAGGTTCAAGGATCTGAATATTTTCAATCAAATATGGTTGGAAAATGTTTGCCAAACATGGCTAAAGAATCCCAAAATTTGCAGAGAAATATGGCTAAAGAATTCTATCCAAAGAGGGCTTAAAATATCGAGAGAAATATGGCTAGAAATTTGCAAAATTTACATCCACACATGGCTTAAGTTCAACATGATATTGGTCCCACTTTTGATGTACATTATGACAATGGATTACATGAGGCAATGCATGTCTATCAAGGATGCAGAATTTATGCCAAAACCGTTTTAAAAGACATTGCAAAATAGCAAGTTGAGTGCTTCTTTACTTGGTAGAACAAGATCAAGCTGGCACCATGCATCAAGTGACTTTGTGGATGTATCTCTTATTCCAAACACATGTAACAAAGAGACACTCACTTTTGAAGATGCATGTGATTATTCAAATTGGATGAATGCAATGTAACTAGAAATGGATTCTATAAGAAATTATACTTGGGAGTTAGGTGAATTTCCAAGAGGTAAGAATTCCATTGGTACTAAGTGGGTTTTCAAAATTAAAAGGAATTCATATGCTAGCACTGATCGCTACAAAAGTAGACTAGTTGCAAAAGATTACGCACAAAAATATGGCATAGATTATGAGGATACTTTTTGTACCTACTTTGCACATGACTATCATTCAATTTGTGATTGTATTGGCTGCCCATCGTGGTTGGAAAGTGCATCAATTGGATATAAAAACAACATGCTTGAATGGCGATTTTCAAGAACCTCAAAACCAAAAGAAGTAGTTTCTCAATATACTTTTCATGATGCACAACAATTCTCCCCTCAAAGGGTACAAACTGGATGCCAAGATAATAATCCAAAAGGTGAAGGTATGTGACATCAAAAGTATTTTTCAAATCAGCCATAAGCATGCCAATTTTCTCATCATATGACCGATTCAAGAGAATGTCATCGACATAAATAACAAGCATTATAAGATAAGCACCACCTTTGCATACATAAAGTGTGCTTTCAATTGGACTACATATAAATAACAAGCATTATAAGATCAGCACCACCTTTGCATACATAAAGTGTGCTTTCAATCAAGTGCTTATGTATTTTGTCATACCATGCATGTGGAGCTTGTTTATGTCCATACGAAGCCTTATGCAAGCAGAAAACCATATGCTCTTGACCTTTGATGGAAAATTCACGAGGTTGCTTCACACCTATCAATGGATCTATGGATGGAGATTGATGCACCTACAAATATTCTCATTGATAGTCAAAGTGCATTGGAGGTTGCAAGAAACCTAGTGTTTCATGTGTGCACAAAACCTACAAAAGATATTGTGGTAGACATATTCACTAAAGCTCTTCGACAAGAAAAGTTTAAAGCTTTTTGCATAGCTTTAGGCTTATTATGTTATGGGAGCTGATATGTTACTCTTTCTATCTATTCACATCATTCACTCTAGGGGGGTTTGCTACACTTATGTGTCCCTCAAGTAGCTTTGATGTGTCCCTAGAAATGGGCACTCTTTACTTGTATTTGGTAGAGATGTTTTCCCCATGTAACCATAAATATATGATATACTCATATTTTGTGGTACTTTGTACTTAGGGATCCATTTATAGCTCTCACTTCACTCATTCTCATATTATTGATCATCTATCGATAGAGAGCTCTCTAGCCATCGAGTGTTTATGTGGTTTGATCTCCTTTGTGTCCCACAAAGTAGGGTTAGTACCAAAGGCATCTGGTTTTAGTAGCCCAAAAGTTTTACAACTAAGTTATAAGTTGATCTATGGTCCATACATGTCTAGCAACCCGAAAATAGGGTCAAACCCAAGACCTCTGCCTCAAGAGTTGGAAACCCAACCAATCGACCTATGACCCATCGACATTTATGCAAGTTTTGTGCAATAGGAAGACTATACATTTAATGTGTAATAGTAAGAATATACATTTAATTTTTATATTTTCTTCACCATTGTGTATATTTGCGTGAGCGCATATTATGTGTTTGTATATTTGCATCATTATAGATTTATGAACGTACAAATAATCATATGAATATATATAATTTACATCCTTCTTCGCTCGCTACCTTTGGGCTTTTCTAAGAATTATCTATACTTTTCATATGAAAATTTTAAGAGTTTTAAAGCACTTTCTCTACTTTTGAATTTTCTTCCAAACGATTCTCATTTTCATTATTTTGTTAGGAATATGTATCTAAAACAAGTGATTCAAGTCTAATAATAAAGTGAAGAGGTGTGCAGCTCTAGCTAAAATATTTTTGAAGCTTGAGGTGATTTTTCACAAGTGCATCATTTAACTATGGCCAATAAAAATAGTCAAATAAAAAAGTTAAGCAAGAAAAAAGTTAAGCAATAAAAAAATTAAGCATGGCGTTTTTGCATGTCTACATACTTTATGGGTAGCAATTCACATGGTCTAATGAATGGGACCAAACCCCTCAACCCGACTTGCCATATCAAAATCCGATGCCACAAAAAAAGCTTGAATATAAAACATGGAACGAGCATGATAAAAAAAGTAATATTTCTATTATTGTAAAATATTGAATCGAGTATTATATGGCACATACATGATTTGAAAACAAACAAGGAGATTTGGGAAATGTTAGAACGTTTATTCTCAATGACAACAATGGTAGGATGTATTCAACTAAAAATTGAGTTAAATAATTTGTGAAAGGATGTATGATAGCCTATAAGTGATTATGTTTTAAAAATCAAGAAAATTGGGGATGCACTTGCTTCAATATCATGTAAAGGATGACAATATTGTTGCATTTTTTTTCAATGGTTTAAAGGAGAATGAGAAAATTGAAAAGCTTTTACAACTTTTGTATATGTGAGAGACGCATTGCCTCATTTTAAAGAATTGGTTTCACTTATGATAATTGAGGACATTAATGTAAATGGTGGATGATCTATGCAAACGGGTAGTGCGGGTCATGTGCTTTATGCAGGAAATTAGCATGGTCATAGAGGTGGTCAAAGAGGAACCTTCAAAGGTCAAAGAGGAAGAAACCAATCAAATAACAATACGGAGGAGGATGCAGGTAGCTCATACATGAATATGCATCCCAAGGGGAGATATTCCTACCATGGTAGAGGATGTGGTGCATATCAAGGCAACAAAGGCATGACATGTATCAATTGCTGTAAATTCGATCATATGTCTCATGATTATTGGTATAATCGAAGGCAAGATGGATATCCAAAAATCATGCACAAGGTAATTTTGTTACTGAACAAAATCATGAACATGTACTAATCATGAATGTGAACACAGATGCAAATCAAAGTGATGTTGTATGGTATATTGAAAATGGATGTGGCAATCACATGAGCAATAATCTTGATTGGTTTGTTAATTTGTCTCCATCTTTGTTTGATCGAAAGATTGAAACAATTGACAATTCAATGCATACGATAACTCAAGTTGAAGATGTATGTTTTGAAGATAAAAACGGAAATAAGACTCAAAAAATCTCAATATTTTGTTGTAAATTCAAAGCAAAATTTTAAAGTTTTGGAAAGAGGACAATGACAAGGAAGACTTTTAATATTGGATTTAATTCCTAAATGTTTTCTTATCATTCAATTGGTAATAATAAGATTGCTCAAATTCAGTTATGACATACATCAATAGGACATGTGAACATACACAAGTTGAAGGGCATGGCTCAAAGAAAGATTTTGGTTAGTTTATTCTAATATTTCAAAGAAAAATATGGTACATTTATGTGATGCTTGTCACTAAGCAAGCAACTCATCCATTTTCTAGTATAAAATTGCAAATCAAGGATTTATTGTAGTTGGTGCATACTGATGTATTGGAGCTGGTGCATGCTCATGTTTGGGATCCTACAAAGCAATCATCACTTGGAGATAGTAAGTAATATGTTACTTTTGTGGATGAATTTATCTTGGTGGCTTTTTTGTGTTTTCTTAAGCATCAAACTGATATTTTTTATTGCTTTGTCAAATTTAAAGTAATGGTAGAGAAGCAAATAGGAAAGACAATTAAAAGATTGAGATATGATAGTGATATTGGATACTTTTCTAGGATGTTTAATGTTTTCATTTGGGATGGTCTAAAAAGATAAGTCACTTTCACATATCATCCTAAACAAAAGCGAGTGGTTGAAAGCATAAACATTGAAGTTTTGGCATGAGGCAATAATTGTTGGAGTTTGAGGTCTATGGTAGCACATGAACAATACAAGGAAGAAGAAGAAGCTTGAAACAGAACACAACATCGAAATAAATTACCAAGTGAACGTACAAAGATAAGTAACCCATTAAGGTTATAGGTGTATATACAATCTAGGGGAGGCTCCTAAAGAGGGAGAAAAGTGTCCCAACGGTCCTAAACGTGTTCACACACATCACTACCAAAATATATCAACAAATCCCCCCTAGGAGTGATGTAGACAACAAGGATCTAGCAATCATGTATTAGGAAGTGCCAAGCTATGTGGAAAGGCATCAATACACAAAAGTAACTAAGCCCAAAGCTTTGTAGCAAGCTTCAAACTCCTACCTAGGTAGAGCCTTTGTGAAAATATCTACAACATTCTCCTCTATGGGCACATATGCCAAACTAATGTCTCTAGCAGAAAACCTCTCCATGACATAATGATAGTGCACCTCAGTGTGCTTTGTGAAAGCATGGAACACAGGGTTTCTTGCAATCGCCAATGCATTTTAACTGTCAGTGAAGATGGTGGTGGTAAAAGACTGACAAACACCCAAATCAGTGAAAAGGCATCTGAGCCACACACACTCAATGGTCACTATGAAAGTTGCCCAGTACTCAACCTCACAACTATAATTGGCCACAATAGGCTACTTCTTGATCAACCAAGATATGCATGAGCTACCAAGCATGAAGCAAAAACCACTGGTGGACTGTGTACCTAAGTCAAGAAGACTTAAGGACTTGTGCCAAAGAGACTAAACCTCATTTGCCACACAAGTGCATATAGTGGGAAATTGACACACGCTTATTTGTCAATCCAATCAAACGACCTAACCAAGTGTATGAGGACATGTGCACACATGATGGAAAATGAAGTGGTTCATCTTATATGCATGAGAAAGGACTAATCCACCTCTCTAACTCACTAAAATATTGAAAGTGTCTGTCGTGATACCACTTACAGCAGTTTTCACTAAATCGGGGATTTCTCTTAGCTCTGAAGTCCGAATATGGCCAATAGCAGGTTCGTTTTGAAGCTCTCAATGAGATGCTTCTAGTGGATGTGAAAACCACTCGATTTTGACAACTGTGCTTCAAGTTATGACCAAAATAATGAATGGCAGGAAACACCCACACTCATTCCACAACTCTCACAAGCTCACACACACACTACAGTAGCTCAAAAACAGTGGGGAGGGGTAGACAACAGTCCTACACACACATTCCAAGCATCACACACACATAGAAGATCAAAGAGAAGATGAAAATCTGCAAGAAAGAAGCAAATTCGAAAATCAGGAGCTCTCCTTCACAATGGCAAAATTCCTTACAAAGAGTCACAAAGTGACTTATATACATGTGCCCTAAATTTGGTCCTTATTGACCCTTCTCCTGTAAGCGTTGTCTCCTTGATTTGAATTTTGGAAGTCTCATTGATTCTGATGACATGTGTCCCTTCTTGGGTTACCTCCTTGCTTGTGGTGTCTTTAGTGGGGTGGGTGGGGTTGTTATTTGTCTTTATGCCCTCTTCTGTTTCATTGTAGTTTACAGCATTAAGTTCCTCCCATTGCCCATCATCCTTTGATTCACTTTGAATGTCCACATTTAATAAAGATGTGTCGGGTTCTTCTTGTGCATCCGAAGATGAGCTTGAATTATCCAACCTGAATTCTCTGTAATGATGTACTTTGGTCAGCTTCCTTTTTGCTTCTGTATCGTTGTGGGCTTGCTGATAATGGTGCCCTTGCACTGGTAGGTTAACTTGCCCTTCTGTATATTGGTGTGTATCTTCCATGGCTTTAGTGAAATCTTCTTCTATAATTGGTCTTGGCTCTTCAATTCTAGTCTTTGGGAGTACGTGTGCCCTTTTCGTGGCTGGAACTTCTTCTTCTACTTGCTTTACCTCCCGTAATCTCTTTGTTCCTCTCATTTTCGGTTGAGAGCTAGTTTCTGCCTCCTCAACAATCTTGACTCCTCTTTTCTTTTTGGGGACTGTGGCGACTTTGGCATACTTAGCCATAACAGTTGATGAGGGCATTTCTTGGACGTGCTCTCTGATGCCTAAAGCAGATCAATATTGCCATAGTTATACTGCCGTTCAGGAACTTCTTGCTATTACATTGCTTCTTTGCCTCGAATAGCCTTTCCTGTATGTATGGAGTCAGATTAATTTGATTTCCAATCTATTTGATAGCATGTGAGAGTAGCTGGACAATAATCTTCTGAGGGGCCGTGTATCGATGCATATTTGGGAAGCAGAAATGCTGATGAATGAGTCTGACTTCTTCTTCAATATCCACTCGATTGATGTCAGCGAATGTTCTGGTCTTTGCCCTCGACGTTCTTCTTTCAAGACCGTAATCCCGTCCTTCTCCCATCCAAAAGCTTCTTTAATCAAATCATGTGTAAATTGAATGACTACCCATTCACCTACTCCGTCCATGACTCTAGCCTCTGGCACCAATGGGTCATGTAGTGCTAGCTGTAATGTATTCATGACTTGTGTGCACCTTTGAAAGTCGGGCTTGTAGATTGGCAGTTCAAAGTATTTGTGGATACCTGATTTCTTCATGATGTCGATTGTAGACGGGAGCTCATGCACTACTTTAAAATCTTGGGACATTATAGGGAACTGATGATCCGTGTCCATTATTTTAATAGTCACCAGGAAGAGATACTCCCCGGCCAGTTGATCTTCTCTAAACCAATGTCCCTTTGCTTTGTTTACACTCTGGAGAGGAAATTCCAATACTTCCTCCTGAATCGTTGCTTTGGAATCTTCAGAAGCCATCTGCACTTGTAATGAAAAGTGCATTAGCTTCAGTAGTAAATATAGCAATTGTGCGGTGCATTGCAGTGGCATCTTGTCATTTCATCACTCTGTTTCCCTTGATTCTATAAGTGAGATCTTTTACCACCTCTTTTTATTTCTTTTCTGAAAGAAAACAAGCATTAGTATAGCCGAAGCATTTATTTATTTACATAGTATGTCCATTCCTAAGGAAGTTGAAGCTATGACCTAATCCCCATTGGAGAATGTGCACCACTAATTTTGTTATGTACATCAAGTGCCGAATGCTTGGCCTTGTAATGTGGCCCTATTATGCATACTTTAGGTGCATTCGATACTTCATGAGTGCAATCGGAATCTTTGTTGTTCTGGTGCTCCATTCCTCGCTTTTGCTTTGGTTTCCAACTCCATTTCGTGGTCACATTGATAGGCCGTGTCTTTACTTTGGTTCCTCGAGCTTCATGGGTTTTCTTTGTTTCTTCTAATGTTCTAGTGATAGAGGTTTTTCCCTTCATGTTTCTATGATGAGTCTGTTTTGGTTTCGTTGTCTGAATATCTCGATGTAATGCATACTCCGGTTTGCTTATCTCTTGATTGACTGCTTGTCTGAACTTCTTGGGAATCCATATCTGTTGTTGTGCCTTCTGAGCTTCAATCAAAGGCTTAGGGAGCCATACTTGCAGAGTCTTTTCGTTTCGGATTTTGGTGAAGCTGACTTCTTGTTCTCCTTTTTTTCCTCATGAGTTGGTGTTGCGATCTCTGATTTCTTCACTTGATCCTTGTGTACCCATTTGAATCGGACCTTTCCTGGATGAGATTATTTGATTGTGGTTTTCCTGATTGGTGATGCTTTTGTCATGTGAGAGACTCTCAGAGTGTCCATCTCCTTGGTGTCTTGCCGTTCATCAATTGAAAAGGATGTATTCACTTCTTCCTTGGACATGTTAGGGTTTGAACCTTCTGCTTCTTCTAGACTTGCTTCTGAGGGATTGGGGCTGTACTCATGTTCTAATAGCTCTTCCTTGAGGTCTTCTACACTCTTGATGTCTTTTGGTTTCTGTGAGGGCTTCTCCCCTAATAGACTAAAAATTTCCTTGTGCCCTATCTTGGCTAAAATATAGCCTTGCACTAGGTGGATGCTTACTTCATTCTCAATGATCCAATCCTATCCTAGGATCAAGTCTTCTATTAAGTCTTCATCCTTGCACACTAAGACTTGTTGTTCCATGGAAGAATTTCCTAGGTGGAGGGATACTATCATTTCTCCAATGCATTCTATGACTTGACCTCCAATTCCTATCATATGAGCTTTTGTGGGAGTCATAATCGTTTGAAGATCTCGTATGACAGTATTTCGTATGCAACTGAGTCCTGCTCCTGAGTCTATCAAGGCATCTATCAATTTGTACTCTGTCCTGCCAATCCCTAGGTTTAGATAATGCTGTGACATGTAGGCATTCGTCGTGTCAGACTTATGGACTTGCTAATTAGCCATAGGGATAGGCTCTTCTCCTCGGAGATACCGTTTGTCTCTTTGCCTAATCCACTCTTTCCATTTCTTAATGCATTCCAAGGCTTCTTGTCGTGCCTCCTCTCTAATCTGTTATTCCTCTTTCTTCCTATTTTGCGCACCTACGAGTCGTGCTAACATGTGATCATCAATGGTTCCATGAACCGTTTCACTCTACATCCACTTATGTGGTTAGGAAGAATATCGCCATTCACTGTGGTTAGATTCACTGCTCCACTCGTCGAGATCCTATTAATGATTAGAGGTCCATATCCGCGCTTTTATAACTTCTTGGCATGTTGTTTCAAGGTGTAGACCAGGACTAGGTCTCCTTCTTTTAGTCCTTTGTCTTTTATGTGAGCATCATAATATGCCTTTTGCCTTCTCTTGGCCACATAAATTCCAGCGACAGCCTGCAACCTAGTTTCATGCAGCTTTTCGATTTGGTCTAGTTGTTGGGATAATTCATGTCCGGTCCATTCGTGCTGTTGGGCTACTCTCAAAGTGGGTATCAAAAAATCAATTGGTAGGATTGCGTTCTGTCCGTATACTAAATTGAATGGAGTAGTTCCAATGGCAGTCTTGTACACGACTCGGAATGCCCAAATTGCATGATGCAATTGTTTGTCCCAGTCAGACCTCCCATTATTGACAATCTTTGTCAATATTGTGCATAATACCTTATTGGAACTTTCCGCTTGACCATTGGCTTGGGGATGGTATGGGGCTGATTTTTTATGGATCACTAAAAACTCATTCATTAGAGATTTTATCACTTCATTAATGAAGTGCATTCCTTGGTCACTCACAATCTCAATTGGTAATCTGAAACGAGTGAATATATGCTCAAAAAGAAACTTAGCCGTGGTTTGAGCATCGTTCTTTCTAGTAGCATTTGCCTCTACTCATTTTGTTAGATAATCGGTGGCTACTATGATATATTCGGCATGTGACCCTTTGACCCGGTGGGTTTAATGGGTCCTATGAAATCTATACCCCATTTAGAGAATGCTCTAGCACAAACCATAGGTCTCAATGGCATGTCATCTCTCCAAATTGGGTATTTAGCCCTTTGGCATGTCTCGCGGCTTCGTACATATGTCTCAACATCCATATGTAAAGTTGGTCACCACAAGCCCGCGAAGAGGATCATTTTTCCGGTTCTCTCGACTGAAAAATGACCTCTTGCCGCACCTTCGTGCGCCATCTCTAATATAGGTAAATATTATCCTTCATGCACACATAGTCATAATTAGTTGTCTTTTCCTCTCCTAAACAAGTTTCTTCCCATGAGTACATACTCCTTGCTCATTTCCTCTAGGGATCGTTTTCTCATTAAGCTAACTCCTTCCTCGTGTTCTCGTGTTTTTAGGAATTTGACCAATGTTTTGCTCCAATTGGGTGCTATCGTTGAGAAAGGTATGGATATATGATTCTCAAGGATCTTCTCCTGGCATTCTATGCAGTTACTCACATAGTCATGGACATCCTTAGGCATGTCAGGCCAGTATACTCCTAATCGCTTTAACTCCCTAATAGTTCCCTGAGTTCCTTTGTGTGTCCTCCATTTGTTCACATGAGCTTGCTCAATCAGCTTCAATTGCTCGTCTTCCTCAACACATCTTAGCAATACACCATTGGGTTCCTTATAGTACACACTTCCCACAATAATGTGCAAATTCCTTGACTGTAAGATTTCCTTTTTACTCTCTTTATTGATTGAGTGTCGTGGGCCATGAGTGAGTATAGGAATTAGTTTCTCTGCCCACTTTGGACACACTTCCAAATTAAACAAATAAGTGTCTGGCAGATCATCAGGTACTCCACTTGGCGGTTCTCTATGCATTAACCTAGAAAGGTGATATTCTCTTACATGGGTATTTCCTTTTTTCACTATTACTTCAAAGTCGAATTCCATCAATAGTAGAAACCATCTTACCAGTCTTCCCATGTTACAAGGCTTATTGACTAGGTACAATAAAGCCTGATGATCTATGAAGAACTTGAACTTGTTGGCTAAGAGATAGTGTCTAAATTTTTTCACTGCATAGACCATTCCTAATCCCTCTCGTTCCGTAGTTGTATAGTTCCTCTCAGCTTGGTTCAGTTGTCTACTCGCATAGGCAATTGGGTGATCCAACTTTCCTTCATTGGCTGGCTGGGCTAAGATACAACCTATTGCATAGTTAGAAGTGTCAACATGGATATGAAATGGCTTGTTCCAATTTGGTGTTTTCAGAATTGGAGTTGTGTTAAGCCGTTTCTTTAACTCATTGAATGCCTTCTCGCATTCCTCTTTCCAAGTGAATTGAGTTGAGACTCCATACAAGGGTTTGGTGATTATGGCATACATGTGGATAAATCGACGGTATTATCCACAATGTCCCATAAATGCTTGTACCTCTTTTGCATTCTTAGGTTTAGGAAGCTCTAAGATGACCTTAATCTTGTCTTCATCCGTGGAAATTCCATTTCTAGAGACTATGTGTCCTAAGATCTTCCCTTGTCTTACCATGAAGACACACTTCTCTGGGTTCAGGCAGACTCTATATTGTCGGCATTTATTAAATATGTTGCGCAATTCAGGAATGTGGTCTTGTCTTTGATTTGAATAAGTACATAGGTCATCTACATACACTTCCATGCTCTTTTTCAGGAATTCTTTGAAAACATGACACATCAATCGTTGGAAAGTAGCAGGCACATTAGTGAGTCCAAAAGGCATCACTCGAAAAGCATAGATTCCCCATTCAATCGCGAACGCGGTCTTATGTTGATCCTCAGTAGCAATAGCTACTTGGTTGTATCCAGAGAATCCATCTAAGAAGCTATAAACTTCTTTTCCTACAACTCTTTCCAATAGATGGTCAGTGATGGGTAATGGGTAGCTGTCATGTATGGTGGCTGCATTGACTTTTTTCAAGTTGATGCACACTCTCAGTTTTTCATTCTTCTTAGGCACAACTACTAGTGGTGATACCCACTCGATGTGTTCTATTTCATATATGAATCCTGTCGCTAGTAGCTTGTCTATTTCTTCCTTAATTTTGGTAGCATAGACCTCATTGTATGTATAAGGGCGTTGTTTCGATGGTCTTGCATCAGCCATCATTGGTATTCTATGAGAACAAATCGAGGGTTCCACACCCTTGAGATCCTTATATGTCCATGCGAATACATGTCGATATTCTCGGATTAATTGTATTAATTCCTCTTCCTCCTCAATTGACACATCTTTACCTATGTATGTACATCTTTCTTCTCCATCTTCCACTGTTACTAAGATTTTTTTTTGTTTGTTCTTGGTTGTCGTACGCTTCTCCTTCTCGAGCCCCTCTTTTAGGCATTTGAATGGCTACCTTTCTCTCTTCTACTTCATATCTTTTAAAATGCTCCAAAACCTTGAAAAGATCTAGATTTGGTCCAATTTTGCTCATTCCTTCCTCTTGCTCTTGTACTATGGGGGCAGCTTCTATTGCCAAGATCTTGGTCGGTTCCTGCTTCTCTTTGGTTCGAATGGTGTCTAGGTATCTCTCTTCTGAATTGAATTCTGGTTCCATTTCTATACTCTCGTATTCCTCCTTCCACTCTTTTTCTACGATTTCCCCTGCTTCCACTTCTTGAAGGACAACCATGTATAAGTTCACATCATAGCCTTCTTCATCTATGCACTCGTTCATAGTTAGTACTTCCTCATTCACACACACATCCAAAGTGGCTAAGATCTCCATCCATCCATGTGGTTCAAAGGTTTCATCAGGAAAGATTTGGGGCATATACCTTGGGTCCTCTACAGGTATGTAGTTAGGATGTCCTATTGGCCACAGTTGTCTTTTATTATCCTCTTTCTTGGCTTCTTTACACATCCATAACTAGGCGTCCTCGTGCATCCATGATTGATTGCTTGATCCAGTGCTATGAATTGATAGGTCATCTTCCTCCTTGTGTATGGGATTCCATTGTAGTGGAGGGACATCTCGATATGCAAAAATATGCAAGTTTATCTTGGTGGTATTTCCTTGATGTTGTAGGTATAATGAATCTCTTCCCCAGTCTTGCGCTATCCGCATTTGTCTCATGAAGGGTCGTCCTAATATCATTTCGTAATTGTTAGCCTTTTCGAACTTACAAATGGCTAATGTGTGTTCAAATTCAACTCCACAGGTGGTTAATTTGATCCTTTCTAATATTCCTAAGGGTTTCTCTACATGACCGTCTGCTAACTGGAGCTTCATGCGTGTGGGCTGTAAAGCAGGCTGTTGTAGAGCAAAGGAGTAAAAGAGAAGAGCCCCAAAATTTTCAAATTAATGGGCATATTTTTCTTCTTCAAAGTCCTAGAGAATTCCCTCAAGCCATGTAAATGCACTAGAGGAGTCCTCTAGTTGCATAATCCCAATTAGTTGTAAAATATCCCTTGTAAACTAGTAGGAAATTCACCTTTTTTGTAATAAAGTGCCGGTCTCTTGTGTGAAAGGACCAAACTTAGAGCACATGTATATAAGTCACTTTGTGACTCTTTGTAGAGACTTTTTGCCATTGTGAAGAAGGAGCTCTCCAAAATTTCGAATTTGCCTCTTTCTTGCAGATTTCCATCTTCTCTTTGATCTTGTATGTGTGTGTAATGCTTGGAATGTGTGTGTAGGATTGTTTTCTACCCCTCACCACTGTTTTTGAGCTACTATAGTGTGTGTGTGAGATTGTAGGAGTTGTGGCGTGAGTGTGGGTGCTTCCCGCCATTCACTATTTTGGTCATAACTTGAAGCAGACTTGTCAGAATTGAACTGAAACCACTTTCAATAGATGTGTCTTGTCGAGAGCTTTGAAAGGAGTACCCTATTGACTATATTCGGAGTTCGAAGCTGGGAGAAATCCTTGGTTTTCTGAAAACTACTGTAACAGGTATCGCGGCAGACACTTTCAGTTTCTCAGTGAGCTTGAGAGGTGGATTAGTCTTTTCTCATTCATAGCAGCTGAACCACTTCATGTTCCATCATGTGTGCACATGTCCTCATACACTTGGTTAGGTCGTTCGATCGGATTGACATTTAAATGTGTGTTAATTTACCACTATATGCACTTGTGTTGCAATAGAGGTACAGTCTCATTGACATGAGTCCTTGAGTCTTCTTGACTCAAGTACACACGTTTTTGGCACTGTTGCCGGGGAACACTCAGCCAAGGTGCCTTCGTGATGGTTATAGATCGAGTGTGATGGAATCGTACTTGTAGAAGTGAACTCGTTCCGTGGCAAGTAGTCAATCACTTCAGCACTTGTTACTTCACATCCCCAAGGTGTGTGTAATGAGTTTTTAGGTTTAGGGTTAGTAGGAAGGGAGAGAAGTAGGAGTTAGGGTTAGGTGAGAAGGAGAGAAGAAGTGAAGAGAGTTGAAGTAGGAGTAGGCCAAGACCACTAAAAAAGCCCAAAAATTTTCTAAAATTAGCAATGTTCAATTCCTGTCAAAAAAGGTATAAAAACCAAAAAAATTGACTCATTTGATACTTCACTGCACTCTGGTATCATCTGCAAGCAGCAACCGGTATTGCAGGAGGAGTATCGTGCATTCCAGGCCTTCAAAGTTAGATTTTGAGCTAAAGGTGCAAGCAAGGTAGTACAAAGGTAAGGTTCCACAAAGATTATCTGATAAAAACACACTAAAAGTGCACAAATGAGTGATTAAATGCATGCGCGGTATTGCGGGGGGGAAACTAGTTGTTAATTGAATTTCTTTGTGAGAGACAGGGGCCTAGGAGTGAAGAGGTGTGTGAGGAGAGCAAGGGGGTGCAAAACTTTTTGAATTTTTTAGGCTTTTTGGCTTGAGTATCGCGATCGGTTGAGTTTTGGTATCGCGATACCAAAATTCCCTTATATCGCGATACTCGCCGAGGTATCGTATCGCCGGGTACCAGTCTTGGTATCGCGATACCAATCTGGTATCGTGTCGCCAAGTTGGTATCGCGATCTCACTTTACCCAGTGGTATCGTATCGTTACCTATTGTGGTATCGTATCGTCCACTTGCTTGATTCGTATCGCGATACCATCTTCAGTATCGTATCGCCTTGGTTCTCAGGTATCGTATCATGAGGACCTTGATATCGTATCGTCCCTGATCCTGGTATCGTATCGTTAATCCAAAAGTATCATATCGTCCACTTCCTAGTGTAGTATCGCGATACCATTGCTGGTATCGTATCGTACAAGTTGGTGGTATCGTATCGCCACTTGTCTTGGTATCGTATCATCTCGTTGCCGGGAGTCGTATCGCAATACCAAGTTGGTATCGTATCGGCGTATGCTCTAGTATCATATCGCTTGAGCAATCTGGTATCGTATCGTAGGGCTTCCAGTATCGTATCGTGTAAAAGAGGTGGTATCATATCGTGGCCAAAATCAGTATCGTATCATCTTGGTGCTCAGGTATCGTATCGTGAGGATTGTTGGTATCGTATCGTGGCACTAGTTCAGTATCGTATCGCCGGCTATAGCAAGTATCGTATCGTGTAGATTCCAAGTATCGTGTCATGGCCAGCTCGGTATCGCCCAGTGCAATATCGCCTGGAAGTGGTATCGGCTAGGGTGGTTGAAGCATTTTGTCAGGAAACTTGAGGCTTTGGAAGAGCTACTCAGGGAGAGTCTCTGAGACTTAGAGAGTCTGAGGAGGGTGAATGAACTTGAGGTCAGGGAGAGTGCTAAGTAGCTGAAGAAGTGTCATATCCTCAGTGGGAAGTGCTGCCGAGGTTAGTCACCACTCTGCCTATTCAGAGACCTCTAGTGACTCAGAGGAGGAAATACCCATGGCTTCGGAAGACATGCAGGGTCCAACTCCAAGTAGAAATTTATAGTAGTCCTTGTAGTATGTGTCTACAAATGCCCAGGAGATCCCCATCTACCTGGATGGCTTAAATAGATCTGTGGCTAGGATGGTAACTTCCATGAGTGCCACAATCGTGCCCTGACCTGCTGTCAAGTACGAAGGAGGAGCATACATGGACAAAATTGGTCACATCTACATCATGATTGAATTTCCTGAAATGATCAATGAAAGGGGAGAATTAGTGGAACCAGAAAACTCCGGAAGGACAAACCCTGAAGAGCTAGTGACTACCCCTAGAGGCAGATCCCAAGTAACTCGAATCTTGAGAGGAGACTTGATACCTCAAGACGACTATTTATTGGAAGTCTATATGATCCATGGATCAGACTTGTTGCTTCAAACAGACTTACCTGCTCCAGGGAGAGAAGAAAGCCCCATGACATTTTATGAGCTAAAGGATCCAGAAGATGAAGCTAGACTAACATACTTGGACAAAAATCAGAGGGTATATTGGCCCGTGAGTGCCTTAGATAGGGCTCAGCTGAGATACTTGGGTGTGCCTATATTTCCTTAAAGAGATCAGGCAACTACGTCGCAAAACCCTTTTGGAAATCAACAAGAGACAGAACATACCACGTCAGGACAGACCAGCCAACAAAGTGTGTCAAACCGTACTCATGTGCAATTTGCAACTCCAGGAGTGCAAACACATAATCAGGCCCACACAGGGGTAGGTAATCAGTACCGACCACCTATAAGACCACGACCACTAGTGGGAGGACAGCCGGGAATGCCCCCAGTTAGACCAGCAGTCCCTCTCTTCCCTGTAATGTCGAGACCGCCTGAACCAATGAGAAGACTGAGACCTATATAAGTGGCCAAGTGTGTAAGAAATCATTATGATGGATTAGGAGAACCTTACGATCACATTGCCGAATTTAAACAAGTTCTAAGGGCAGAACAAGTAGACGACTTCTTTGTGCAGTATGAGTCTTTTGGACTCACCCTCACAGGAACGGATCTAACTTGGTTCCAACCATTGGACCCTAATCAATTTGGGAACATGGAGCAATTCTTTCAAGAATTCATTGGGGAATTCACAAAGAGAGGGATCAAACACAATTCCCCATCTTTAATCCATAGTTTTAAACAAAACCCTAATGAAACAGTGAAAACAGCAGCCCGAAGATTCAATCAGTATGTGGATAGATGCCCTGTTGCAGAGAGACCCACTCAACAAAAAATGATTTCATTATTTTTGGATGGACTCACGAATGGAACCCTAAGGACCTTAGTGTATGTGAAAAGACTACAAACTCTGAGTGAATGTCTTCAGGAATGCATTGACCTAGAAGATAACCTAGCTGAGGACCTCAAGTGTACACCCAGCCCCATTAAATGAGAAGACTCGTGAAGTACCATTACTTCCAACTCTAGTAATATGGAAGAATCGGCTGAATTATAAGCAAAAAAACTAGGAGTCCAGGGACAAAGAACTTATCAACACCCAACCCAAAGAGTGCCTATGCTACGAAGATGTAGCCTATGTGGAGGAGATCACCCCACACACATGTGCATGCGAGGAGGGACCGGTGCACATCAAAACTACCCATACAACAGATAGCACCAACCAGGAACCGCTTTGTATTGCCACATAGAACAAAAATACACTAATCACACCATTGAAAGTTGTCCATTCAATTGGCAAGCAAGACCATTTCAACCACCACAGTATCGACCATATGGATATCCACCTAGAGAGCAAGGCAGAGAGGTGCCCAAATACTATCCAACACCAGCAGGAGTATCAAGACCATATGAACAAGCACCATATCCACCACCACAGCCAGTGCTAGGACCACAACTGTCACAACCTCAACAAGTAGTACCTTTGAAGTATACTCAGCTCGAAGAGAATTTGGAGAGAGCCATAGTGCCAGCATCATCTATAATCAATGAGGAATCAGCGAACCCTGGATATGAGCTGCCACCAGGAGATTACTACCCATATGAAGCCAATTTGGTAGATTACGAAGCAACCTATGATTCGGCTTATTATGGATATGGAAACTATGACCCAAGCTATGGCACTGAGGTCACAACTCTAATGTATACCGCTCCCAAAGCACAACCACCCATGAGACCAACCATTAGACCACCTGTACCAAGGGGACCTTGTTATAGGTGCGGAGGAGACCATTTTATAAGAGAGTGCCCTCGACCTTACAATCCACCACCACCTAGGACTTGGGAAGGATATTGTAGTGATTGTGGAAAGGAACATCTTTTCAGAGATTGCCCTAAGAATCCAACCAAAGTCCAGGACACTTCACCTATCAACGTAATCGAAGTGATAGAAGGATCTAGAAGTGATAAGGAATATACTGTGCCACTGAAAGCGATTACAAGAGCTCAGATAAGGCAACAAAAAGGGAAACAACCAGAACGAGAATAGGAGAGCAATAAAACCGTGAGTCCTAAAGTTCAGGTAGTGGAAGATTCGGAAGATCTACAAGAGAGTGCACAGAACACCAAAGCTCAAAAATGGAAGGAAAGAAGAGAAAAACTCAAAAATAAATGGACAAAAGATGAGAGTCAAAAAAGTAAAAAACAAGCCCGAAACAAAAGGGAACATAAAGAACAAGGGATCTGAGAGGAGACCCCGGTGTCACCACTTATCCAAGAGAAAGAGAAACCAGGATCAATTCTAGCTGACCCAAAACCAGACGACTTAGACATGTGGCTGAAAGCTTACCAAGCTAGAATTAAGACTGGGCCGAATATAGAGCAACACGAAAGACTCTACCCACAGGGGGAGCTGGAAAAGGAAAGATTAGCGATATGTAGGAAACTGATAGAGGTAGCACAAGCAACCCTAGAAAAGACTATCCCAGCTCTACCAGAGACAAGGATAACAGATGATTAATACGAAGAACAATATGAAGAATGTGTCCAATCCCAAGGTAAAGAACTTAAAAGGAAGGAAAATGTGGATGAGCAAATGAAAACTCAAGATGAACATGTGTCAATAATACCGGACTTAGAGGCAGAATGGCCGAAGGAATTATGGAAGAGACTACGAGAAGAACAATGGAAGAAAAATGGAGTATCAAAACCTCCTTTCAAGGAAATAGATGTGGAGGTTTATCAACCAAATACCAACCTGGAGGAAGTATATGAGGAAGTATCAAGACTCGATAGGAGGAGGGAGGAAACCCTGAGTATTTCTACCTTACCGAATTACATGGGAGAATACGAAAAGGAATCTATAATAATACGAGCACCCACAGTACATGGAAAAGGAAAAGGGAACTTAGAAAAAAGTTCACACAACCTAACGGAACTCAAGAAAACGAAAGTACAATGCAAGTTGACCGTGGAAGAATTACTTCAACTTAAGCCACAATTATGGAGACAATTAGCGAGCCAATTAGAATTAGGGCAAGAAAGGGAAGGAAAGGAAAAAGAGAACACATCTAAAATACAAATCCCAGTGGATAAAGTGAGAGAGTTCAGTGAAGGTGACGAAGGCAATACCTGTCTGCCTGTCACTTACAATGGGTACATGACCAAGGCTATACTAGACACGGGATCCGGGGTAGGAATTGCCACCAAGGAGATATGGGAAAAATGGGGAAAACCTGCCTTACGACCCACACGCATGAAGCTACAACTAGCCGACGGTCACGTGGAGAAACCCTTAGGAATATTGGAAAAAATCAAATTAACCACCTGTGGAGTAGAATTTGAACACACATTAGCCATCTGTAAGTTGGAAAAAGCCAACAACTACAAAATGATATTAGGGGGACCCTTTATGAGACAAATGCGGGTAGTGCAAGACTGGGGAAGAGATTCATTGTACCTACAACATCAAGGAAACACAACCAAGATAAACTTGCATACATTTGCTTATCGAGATGTCCCTCCGTTACAGTGGAATCCCATACACAAGGAGGAAGATGACCTATCCATGCATAGTGCTGGATCGAACGATCAATCTTGGATGCACGAGGATGCTCAGTTATGGATGTGCAAAGAGGCCAAGAAGGAGGAGAATAAAAGACAACTGTGGCCGATAGGACATCCTAACTACCGACCAGTAGAGGACCCTGATTACATGCCTCAAATCTTTCCTGATGAGACCTTTGAACCGCATGGATGGATGGAAATCTTAGCCACCTTAGATGTGTGTGTGAATGAGGAAGTTTTGACAATGAATGAGTGCATAGATGAGGAAGGCTATGATGTAAATCTTTATATGGTTGTTCTTCAAGAAGTAGAAGAAGGGGAAGTTTTGGAAAAAGAATAGAAAGAGGAATATGAGAGTATAGAAATGGAACCAGAATTCGACTCCGAAGAGAGTTACCTAGACACCATTCAAAGTAAAGAGGGACAACAACCAACACAGATCTTAGCAATTGAAGCTGCTCCCATGGTACAAGAACAAGTGGAAGACATGAGTAAGACGGAACCGAACCCTGATCTTTTTGAAGATCCTGAACATTTTAAAAAATATGAAGTAGAAGAAAGAAAGGTAGCCATTCAAATGCCTAAATGAGAGGCTAGAGACGGAGAAGCATACGACAACAAGGAACAAACAAAAAAAATCGTGGTAACTGTGGAAGACGGAGAGGAGCGGTGCACATACATAGGCAAAGATGTGTCAATTGAAGAGGAAGAAGAACTCATACAACTGATCCAAGAATATCGAGATGTGTTTGCATGGACATATAAGGATCTGAAGGGAGTGGAACCCAACATTTGTTCTCATCGAATACCGATGACTGCGGATGCAAAACCCTCTAAACTAGGTGCTCGCATCTACGAAGACGGCCTGAGAAGATCTGTGGTCCAGATTAAGAACCCCGATCAACCCCATGGACTAGAACACCCGGTAGTCAAGTTTGAGAATGGAGTATACCTAGATAAGGAGGGGACTATATATGTAGTCACCACTCTTCCTGATAAAACAGACGAGTTTGGAAATGTGATTGCAGAGACTGATAGGGGGGATATAGATCAAGGGAACTTAGAGAGAGAGCCAAGAACTCCCCGGGGTAAATCTGTCTTGACCAGAATCATGACTCCAGAGTGGATTCCACAGGATAATAAAAGCATAGATTTGCTTGTAAACCGAGAAACCGATGAGGCCTTTTGGAGATATAAACCGGCCCATCCTCAGGGAGTAAGTGCTCTCACAATCTATGAGTTTAAAGACCCTTATAGCCATGGCAAAGTAACCTACCTAGACAATACATCAGAGAGGATCTTCGTGGTCACTGAGCATGGCAGACATGCCTACACATGGAAGGGTGAATTTGTTTTTCCCCAACCTCTGTCTAATGTGTCCTTTGGTCACCAAGGAGCCAGGACCTCCCAGGCTCATGGAGCTCAAGGAGATAGAAGTAGGGATAGACCTGAAGTAAGTTTTGCCAACTCCCTGGGAAGAGAAAGAATGGGAACGGAAAGGAATAGAGTGGAACCTGAGGGACATAGAGCCCCATGGAATCAAAGGAATGCTGACGATTTCCCTTTGCCAAGACCGAGAGAACACACTAGGACCCTAAGACCAACTCAACTGGTGAAGTCCATGAAGAATTACTTTGATGGCACTGGAGACCCTTATGACCATGTGGCAGAATTTAGGCAAGTCTTGAAAGCTGAACAGGTAGAGGACCTATTCACACAATATAATGCTTTTGGTCTAACCCTTAGGAACACTGCCCTTACGTGGTTTCAACCACTAAACGAGAGGCATTTCAGAAACATAGACCAGCTCCTAGAAGCATTTATCATTGAGTTTTCTAAGAGTGGCATAAGGCACAACACTTCCTCACTAATTCATAGCTTCAAGCAAACACCTCAAGAGACGATCAGACTAGCAGGAAGAAGGTTTAGGCAATACCTAGAGAGATGCCCGATGCCGGAGTTACCCACACGAGCCAAACAAGTGGCCTTATTCTTAGATGGATTGTTGAGCACCAAGCTCAGGTCATATGTGTATCTGAAGGACCCCAGAACGATAGAAGAGTGCGTGTGCATGTGCATAGACATTGAGGACAATCTTGGTGAGGAGTTAGAACTATCAAAAATCTATAAGGATTTTGATAGCTCTAGTAGCCTCACAACTGGTCAATCCACATCCATTGAGGAACTTGCAGAGAAGGTAGCTCAAAAACTAGGTGTCTCTAGCAAACAAATTCCGAGATTTGCCCCAGTTAAGCGGTGCTACACTTGTGGAGGTGACCATATGGCAAATGTATGCCCCATTATGGCGCAAGCCCAGGTGAACCCTAGTAGCCAGTACTGCACCATAGAGCGAAGGTACACCAACCACACTGCACAAGACTGCCCATATAACAAGCAAACTGTTAGGCAAAATTACCCTCAGGCATATCCACAACAGGGTAGATACCAAAATCAGTACCCACCACAACAATACAACAGACCACAGCAAACTTATCAGCCACCCCAAGGGCAGCAGAGACCTCAACCAGTCCTAGTACAGCAACCCCCTGCTCCAACCAATGTGATCCAAATGAAATATGCATCTGCTGAAGAAAATCCGAACAGAGCCATAGTCCCAGTCACCCCATTGCTATCAGACAGTGATCCAAGTGACCATAGTTTTGACTCCACACATATTGATAGCTGTGAAGAGATGGATAGGTATGTGCTAAAAGATGAAGAGGTGTTGCAAAATCCTTGATCTACACCAGCCAAATGAACTCCAAGAGTATATGGTGGGCCCTTTTAGCTTGCCAATGGATGTATTAGACACCCTATGTACTGTTGAGGGCGAAACGAGTAGGAAAAGGAAAAAAAGAAAGCAGCGAAAGAAACAGCTTCACTAAAAGGGCAAATTTGAAGATAGACAAATGTAAAGATACATCTCTGCAGGAAGCCCCGCAGGGGCGCAACACCCATCTCTGCACAGAGCCCCGCAGGGGCACGCACCAGGCTACAAAGCTAAACCCCGGGGTCCAGAGGAGTGGATTTTTCAAACATCAGAGTAGGGCCAAAAGTTAGAAAGGGGTAGAGGCTGAAAAGTTGAAGAGGGTGACTAAGAATAGCACATTCCTAGTCACTGGTGGCGTGCGTGGCAACCCAAGTCAACAGGCAAGACAATTACATCAGGCTCTCGAGTAGTAGAGCTTGAATCAAGAAGGCCATCGAATCTGCATGTCTGTTTAACTGCAGACAATACTGACCACAGGGCGCGTGCGCGAAGCAAAGTCTGTCGAAGGAAGCGAGACTGTCAAGGGACGACAGAGGCGAAGAGGGGGAGAGTGTTGCAGAGCCAAAGAGCGCACAAAGCAGAGAAAAAGACGGGCCCCAAAATTTTTCCGATTTGGACCAGATATTTTTGTAACATATTCATTTTTGTAATATATTTCCCTTGTAAAGGCACTAGAGGAGTCCTCTAGATGCATTCCCACAGAAGAATAGAAGCTTACCCATGTAAAATAGTAGGAAATTAGCTCTTAGTGAATAAAGTGCCGGTCACTTGTGTGAAAGGACCATTTTTAGGGCACTAGTATATAAGTCAAATGTGACTCTTTGTAAGGGACTTTTTGCCATTGTGAGAAGAGAGAGCACAGAAATTCGAAATTGTGTCTTCTTCCCTCTTCATCTTCTTCTTCGTGAGCTTGTATGCATGTGTATTGCTTGGAAAGAGTGCCTGTGAGTGTGATTTATCCTTGAGAGTGTTTCTTTGCTGTAGGAGAGGTGTGTGCGAGGTGTAGGAAGTGATGAAGTGTAGGAAAGTATTCCCGCGACTCAGTATTTCTGTCATAACTTGAAGTAGGAGTGTCGGAATTGCGTGAAACCACTGCCATTGGATGCGTCTTCTCGAAAGCTTCGAAACGCATATGCTATTCGCTATGTTTAGAGCTCGGAGCTAGGAGAAAAGTCCAAAATACTGACGGCTGCTGCACCAAGTATCGTTTCATCTTGACCTACTGTTGAAGCTTGTTAGGATAAGTATTTTCCTCATTTTCACTCTTGAGTAATTCATTTGCATTGACCATTACACGTTTGCATGTCTTCATACACTCGGCTAGGTTAGCATACTCTTCGGATTGATAAATTAAAAGCGTGTATCCCCACTATATGCACTTGTGAGGGGATTGAGGTACAGTCTCTTTCTCCGCAAGTCCCTAAGTTGAAGCTTAGGTCAACACACCTTTTTGGCGCCGTTGCCGGGGAGTGACGAATCAAACCGAGGCATTCGCGTGATGGTAAGTAGCTTTTTGCTTTGAAGAACTTGGAGGAGCGGAAATTTTCTCTTCTTTGGTAAGTCAATTTCAACTGCACTTGCTACTTCTCATTCTTGGAGTGTGTGTAGCAAGTTGATAGATTAGGGGAGTGAGTAGAAGAAGTAGAATAGGAGTGAGTGGAGAGTAGAGTAGACTTTAGAATTGTTCAAGAATTTTCATTTTTCAGTAAGCTAGGAATTCCCAAGTATAAAAGCCAAAAAATTTTTCATTTTCAAGTTACTTGTTGAACAAGTATCGTGGAGAGCTGCATCGAGTGTCGTGTGAGCCCAGCGGTCGTTTTGAGGCAAGCAAGTAATAGAGGAGAGTTCTGTGCAAAGGAGTTGGACCAAGAGATCATGGGAGCTTCCAAGGTAAACTAAACCACCTCCTTGCTCAAAAATTTCAGCATTTCAACCTAGGAGAAGGAAAAAACGACCTGCGCTGAGTGTCGTTTGGGCTTTCAGGGGGTTAAAAGTAGTTTGTTGATTGATACAGTGGGTAGGGGTAAGAGAGAGAACCTAGGAGAGAAAGGGGGAAACATCCAAACCTCAAAAAACAACACAAAAATTTGAAAAAGGGTCAAGTATCGCTTTGCTCCTGCGGTCGAGTATCGTTTTACTCCTGCGGTTGAGTATCGCGATATTTCCCAGCGGTCGTCGATCGTTTTGAGAGATATCGTAGATCGTTTCAGATAGAGATCGTAGATCGTTTTCAGATAGAGGTCGTCGATCGTTTCGCTAGAGATCGTCTCGTTAGAGATCGTTTCAGGCAGCGGTCGTAGATCGTTTCAGATAGAGATCGTTTTGATCAAAGGTCGTCGGTCGTGTATCGCTTCCTGCCAGAGATCGTCGGTCGTCTCGTTAGAGATCGTTTCAGGCAGCGGTCGTAGATCGTTTCAGATAGAGATCGCTTTGCTAGAGATCGTTTGGTCAAAGATCGTTTTCCAGCGATCGTTTTGATCAAGTATCGTTAGACCCAAGTGTCGATTTCGGGCGATCGTTTTGTGGAAGTATCGTTTGTGAGCGGACGTTTTCGGTCAGAGGTCGTAGATCGTTCCATCGAAGGATCGTGTATCGTTTTCTGTCAGAGATCGCCTGGGAAAGATCGTTTTTTCAGCGATCGTTTCTCTCAAAGGTCGTTTTTTAGCGATCGTTTCATTCAAGGGTCGTCTGTCAGCGATCGTTTTCTCAGAGGTCGTGAGAGTCAAGTATCGTGACTTGAAATTTTCTTTCAGTCACTTTCCAGCCTAAGTTCTCCCTGGACTTCTGAGCCATAACTTAGAACTCTAGAGGTTAAAGGTGGACAAGATTTGTCTAGAGCTCTTAAGTGAATGAACTTGAGATCAGGAAGAACCCTAGGAAGCCGAAGAAGTGTAATTTCTTCCGTAGGGAGTGTTGCCGAACCAAGTAACCGTTCACACTATTCTGAGACCTCCAGTGAGTCAGAAGGAGAAATCCCCATGGCTTCCGAGGATATGCAAAACACTGTGCCCATGATTGGCCAGATGTCCATCATTGAGGGAGAATACAGAACTTCCTTAGAATATGTGAGCACTAACCACCATGAGATCCCTATCTATCTGGATGGTCTAAACAGATCAGTGGCCAGACTAAGGAAGGCTTCAGAGGCCTACATAGTGCCAAGACCGGCAGTTAAGTACATAGGAGGACTGTACATGGATAAACAAGACATTCAATACATGGTCACAGAACATCCTGAAATCATTAATGAGCGTGGTGAGGAGAATAATACTTCAAGCTTAAATGGACATGAAACTGAAGTACAAGTGACTACTCCTAGAGGAAGATCAACAATCACTAAACTTTGGAGAGGAGACTTAGTTCCCCAGGATGACACTCTAATAGATGTGTATTTGATCAACGGGATGGAGCAACTGCTCAGAGCCCATTCTTCTATTTGGGAAGCTGCTCCTAATCCAGTTACCATCTATGAGTTACAAGATCCTGAATTCCCCACCATCATCACATATTTGGACAAGGACCACAGAAGGTATTGGACAGTCACTGAATTAGAGAGAGCTGAGCTGAAATATCAGAACATTCCAGTGTTCCCCCCAAGGGACCAAGCCACTACTTCACGGAACCCACATGGAACTTCCCGAAATGATTCAAGTCAACATTCGGGACAAACACAACAAACTCAACAAACCCAGATTCCCATCAGACCACATGTACAATTCACAATGCCTGCCACTAATCCTAACTACCGGCCACAACCAGCTATGGACCCAAGACAAGGAGTTCATGCTCCAGTCAGACCACGGGTAGTACAAGGACCAGGCATACCAATAGGAAGACCAAATTACCCTGTAATGCCGAGACAGCCTGAAACAGGAAGAAGACTAAGGCCGATTCAAGTGGCCAAGTGCATGAGAAATCATTATGATGGCTCGAGTGAACCCTATAATCATATAGCAGAATTTAAACAAGTAGTTAGAGCCGAGCAGGTAGATGACTTCATGATTCAATATGAGTCTTTTGGCCTTACCTTGTCAGACACGGCGTTGGCCTGGTTCCAGCCATTGGATCCAAATACCTTCCAGAACATGGATCAAGTGTATCAAGAAATGATTGAAGAATTTACCAAGTCTGGAATTAAGAACAATTCTTCGTCATTAATCCACAGCTTCAAACAAGCTCCAACTGAGTCAGTCAGATTGGCAGCCAGGAGATTCAAGCAGTATGTGGATAGATGTCCCATAGAGGAGAGACCCACACAAAACAAAATGGTATCATTGTTCTTAGAAGGACTATTAAACGGAACCTTGAGGTCATTAGTGTACGTGAAGAGAGTTCAAACTCTGCAAGAGTGTATGAAGGAATGTATAGACCTAGAGGATAACCTTGCAGGAGACTTGAAAATACCCCAAGGAAGTGTGAAAAGTGAAGAGTCATCAAATAGCACATCGAACCCTAAAAACAACATTGAGGAAATTGCCGACTTGCTAGCAAAAAAATTGAATATGCAAGGACAGAGGAATTATCCCACCAATCCTATGAGAATGCCTATGCTTAGAAGATGTATGCAGTGCGGAGGAGATCATCCTTCTCACTTGTGTACTAGGGGAGTAGTCCCACCACCTGCCTATGCTCCTCAGAGACCCTCTGTCCCAGGACCACTGCAGTATTGCAGCATAGAGCAGAGATACACAAATCATAGCACGGAGAACTGCCCTTACAATAGGCAGACCAGACCCACCCAGCCTTATGTGAGACCACATGGATATCCGCAGAACCAGCAGGGAGGAGAAGCCTTCAGATATCCCTCACATCAGCCACAGGCACCAATAGCACGACCATACACATACCAAGGATATACACAGCCTCAGCCAGTGCTAGGACAACAACCGCCCCACCCTCAGAACGTTGTCCCAGTTAAGATAGCGCAGCCAGAGGAAAACTTAGAAAGGGCCATAGTGCCGGCAACGCCTTTGACTAGCAGTGAACCATATGACTCATTTTACGAACCTAGTCAAGGAGCATACCCAGGTTATGAAAGCTCAACAATGGAATATGGGCAACAATACGACCCATATGCTTATGGCATGGAGACGCCGGAGAGTTCATATAACTACGAGCAAGATTATGTACCATTAATGTACACAGCTCCTAGAGCAACCATGCCACCTCGACCAATGAATAGACCACCTGTATCTAGAGGACCATGCTACAGATGTGGAGGTGACCACTATATCAGAGAATGTACAGTGCCAAACCCACCACCACCACAACGAATTTGGGAAGGTTATTGTAGCGATTGTGGAAAGGAACATCTTTTTAGAGATTGTCCTAAGAACCCAAACAAAGTCACATCTAACGTACAGATTAACGTGATCGAGGTAATTGAATCGTCTGGGAGTGATAAAGAGTACACTATACCTTTAAAAGCCATAACAAGAGCAAGGGCTAGAGAAGACCCTGATAAAACCGCAGAAAATAATCAAAGTGACAAAGAGGGAAATACACCCATCCCTCACAGAGTAGAAGACTCAGAAGAACCAGAAAAAAGTATCACCAGCAAACGATCCCAAAGATGGAAGCAAAGGAGAGACAGGATAAAAGAAAAGAAATTGTTGCAAAAGAAGGAAAATGAAAAGAGTAAACACAATCCAACAGAAGAAGCACGAGTGGAAGAAGAAAATAAAATGGAGGAAGAAAAGAAGGAGGTAGGATCGGTATTAGCAGATCCAATGCCTGAGGATTTAGCTATGTGGATTCAGGCATACAAAGCGAGAATAAAAGCAGGACCTACCATAGAACAACATGAGAGAGAATATCCGAGAGGCGACTTAGAGAAAGAAAGATTGGAAATCTGCAAAAAATTGATAGAAGTTGCCCAACAAACGTTAGAAAAACCCGCATCACCTTTACCAAACAATCGAATTGGCGAAGAAAAATTCCAAGAGTGTCTAAACAATCAGGAAAAGCCTAATGTAAATAGACCTCGGGATGATGAAATTGGTATTGAGAGAAAGGAAGGATCCATAGTCCCTGAAACAGAAGGAGACTGGACTAAGGATTTATGGGCGCGAGTTCAAGAGGACAAGTGGAAAAAGGTAGAGGGAATGGAACCGCCCTTTGAAGAATTGAAAGCAGAAAACGAAATGGAAGATTCAATACCTGAACTTAATTCAGAAGAAATTTTCCCAATGGATGCAAGTGACAAAGAAGCCGAAGACGATGTAAAGGAGCTACCTAATTACACCGGGGAATACGAGCACAACTCAGAATTGTATCGCATTCCATCAATAACAAGAAGAGAAACGAATCCATCAGTTCAAACATCGGAGATCATACAGCGCCTTAGAGAAGTGAAAATCCCATGCACCTTAACATTCGAAGAACTGTTAAAGGTAAAACCACATTTAAAAGAAAAATTGATCAGTCAGTGGGAAGTCAAGAAAGAAAAGGAGGAGATAGATGACGAAGTGAAAACGGTGAGAATTCCAGTGGATAAAGTAGGAGATTTTAGTGAAGGAGATGAAGGAAATACATGTCTACCAATCACTTACAAGGGTTACACAACCAAAGCCATATTAGATTCAGGAGCTGGTGTAGGCATTGCTACCAAAGAAATTTGGGAGAAATGGGGAAAACCAGCATTGAGACCAACACGTATGAAAATTCAGATGGCTGATGGACATACAGAAAGACCCTTAGGATTGTTGGAACGAATAGTCTTCACTACGTGCGGAGTGGAATTCGAGCATACCTTAGCAATTTGTCACTTTGAAAGGCCGAGCAATTATGAGATGATCTTGGGAAGGCCATTCATGAGACAGCTAAAGGTTGTACAAGACTGGGGAAAAGATGCAGTGTACCTACAACACGCAGGAGTCACCACTAGGATCAACCTACATACGTACACATATCAAGATGTCCCACCTCTGCAATGGAATCAAATCCATAAAGAGGAAGACGATCAATCAATTCATAGTGCAGGTTCTAGTGACCAATCCTGGATGAACGAGGACACTCATCTATGGATATGCCAAGCTGCTAAAAAGGAAGAAGAGAGAAGAAAAAGTTGGCAGCAGAAACAAGGTGTAGTGAGATCGGTACAAGATTCAGCTTATATGCCACAAGTATTTCCAGACGAAGAATTCGAACCTCATGGTTGGATGGAAATCTTAGCTACCCTCGATGTTTGTGTAAACGAAGAAGTGGTAACTATGAACGAATGTATTGACGAGGAGGGTTATGACATTAGCCTGTATATGGTAGTCCTTCAGGAGGCAGAAGAAGGAGAAGTATTTGAGCAAAACTGGAAGGAGGACTACGAGAGCATTGAAATGGAACAAGAACCCATGGATTTAGGAATTAGTACCACCAACATGGACTTCACTGCCAATGAACAACACGAGGATCTCGCACAAAAGGAAAAATTAGAAGTTGAAAGGGAGTTAGAAGATGGAGATAATAAGCTTCAAGACCAATTTGAGGTACCAGCTCATTTCAAAAAATATGAAATAGAAGAGAGGAAGATTGCTATTCAAATGCCTAAAAGAGAGGCACAACCGGGAATAGCATATGATAATAAAGAGCAGACCAAGAAAATAGTGGTAACCATGGAAGGAGGAGAGGAACGATGTACTTTCATAGGACAGGATGTCTCAGAGGAAGAGGAGCAAGAGCTAATTCGACTCATAAGAGAATACCGGGATGTCTTTGCTTGGACCTATAAGGATTTAAAAGGAGTAGATCCATCTATATGTGCGCATAGAATCCCCATGACTTCCGAGGCCAAACCTTCCAAACAGAGACCTTATACTTATAATGATGTATATTCAGCCAAGATAAAAGAAGAAATAGATAAGTTGTTAGACGCTGGATTCATCTACGAAATTGAGCACACGGAATGGGTATCACCCTTGGTAGTTGTACCAAAGAAAAATGGGAAGTTAAGAGTGTGCATCAATTTGAAAAAAGTGAACTCCGCCACCATAAGGGATAGCTATCCCTTACCGATCACTGACCATCTCTTGGAAAGGGTAGCAGGGAAGGAAGTTTATAGTTTTTTGGATGGCTTTTCAGGGTATAATCAGGTAGCCATTGCTCCTGAGGACCAACATAAGACTGCATTTGCAACTGAATGGGGAGTATACGCCTTTAGAGTCATGCCTTTTGGTTTAACGAATGCCCCAGCTACGTTCCAAAGGCTGATGTGTCATGTGTTCAAGGAATTTTTGAGAAAGAGCATGGAGGTATACGTGGATGATCTGTGTACATATTCAGCTATACGATCAGAGCACATCCCTGAACTAGAAAAGATTTTTGCCAAATGTCGACAATATCGAGTATGCCTCAATCCAGAAAAATGTGTCTTCATGGTGCGACAAGGGAAAATCTTAGGACATATTGTTTCTAAGAATGGAATTTCCACGGATGAAGACAAAATCAAAGTTATTTTGGATCTACCAAGACCGAAAACTGCTAAAGAAGTTCAAGCATTTATGGGACATTGTGGTTACTATCGAAGATTCATACATATGTATGCCATAATTGCTAGACCTCTGTATGCATTATTAACTCAATTCAATTGGACCGAAGAATGCGAAAAATCTTTTAAGGAGTTGAAGAATCGATTGAGTTCAGCACCCATTCTTCGAGTCCCTAACTGGAATAAACCGTTTCATATTCATGTTGATGCTTCCAAGTTTGCCATTGGTTGCATCTTAGCTCAACCAGCGGATACAGGTAAATTAGACCACCCGATAGCCTATGCCAGTAGACAGTTAAATCAAGCTAAACGCAATTATACTACTACGGAGAGAGAAGGCCTAGGAATGGTTTATGCCATCAAGAAGTTTAGACATTACTTATTGGCAAACAAATTCAAATTTTTCATTGATCATCAAGCTCTATTGTACTTAGTCAACAAGCCTTGCAATACAGGACGTCTAGTACGATGGTTTTTATTGCTAATGGAATTTGATTTTGAAGTAATAGTCAAGAAAGGAAACACACACATAAGGGCAGATCATTTATCTCGCATGACCCATGGTGAACCACCTATAGGAGTTCCTGATGATCTGCCAGACACTTATCTCTTTAACCTGGAAGTATGTCCTCAGTGGGCAGAAAAGTTGATCCCGATACTCACACATGGACCTAAAGATGGGATCACGCCAAACCGAAAGCAAGATCTCTGGAAGACTAAGAACCTTCACATTATTGCTGGAAGTTTGTACCACCAGGAGTCAAGCGGACTACTGATGAGATGTGTGGAAGAAGATGAACAAGAAATGTGGCTTCAGAAAGCACACATAAACCAATGGAACACTCATTTGAATGCAAATGGAACATGGCAAACACTCAAGAGATTCGGCATATATTGGCCAACCATGCAACGAGATGCACATCATTATGTGTCAACCTGTCAAACCTGTCAAGAACAAATTCCAGATGAGAACTCTACGTTATGCTATTCTACAATAGCACCAAGGTGGAGCATGCCTTTAGTAAAGTTCTTGAAAACTCGAGAGTACCCTGACGGAGCTACCCTAGCAAGAAAACGTGCTCTTGAAGAACAAAGCAAAGATTACGTCATCCTAGGAAAACAACTCTTTAAACGCGGAAAGGATAACCAACTAAGATTGTGCATTCATGAGAATGAATATCTCTCAGTATTAGAAATGGCACACGCAGGAGCTGCGGGAGGACATTTCTCAGCAGATAGAACGGTCAAGATGATTCTCTTTGCAGGCCTGTGGTGGCCAACTCTACATATGGATGCTGAAACATATGTGAGAAGTTGCGAAATATGTCAGAGAGCGAAATATCCCGTTCGAAGAGACGACATGCCTTTAAGACCCATGGTTTGTGCAAGAGCGTTTACCAAGTGGGGAATTGACTTCATAGGACCCATCAATCCACCAGCCAGAGGATCACATGCAGAGTACATCATAGTAGCCACCGACTACTTGACTAAGTGGGTAGAAGCAAAAGCCACTAAAAAGAATGATGCTCAAACCACAGCAAAATTTCTCTTTGAGCACATATTCACACGCTTTGGACTACCGATCGAGATAGTGAGTGATCGAGGAACTCATTTCTTAAACGAAGTCATTGAAACGCTAATGAATGAATTCTTAGTGATTCATAAAAAGTCAGCCCCATACCACCCTCAAGCTAATGGGCAAGCTGAGAGTTCCAACAAAGTACTTTGTACGGTATTGACAAAGATTGTCAATAATGGAAGGTCAGACTGGGACAAACAATTGCATCACGCAATTTGGGCCTTCCGAGTGGCATATAAAACGGCCATTAGAACTACACCATTCAACCTAGTGTATGGGCAGAATGCGATTTTGCCTATTGACTTCTTAATACCTACATTAAAAGTAGCCCAGCAATATGAGTGGAGCGGTCATGAATTGTCTCAGCAATTAGATCAAATCGAAAAGCTGCATGAGACTAGATTGCAAGCGGTAGCAGGCATCTATGCCGCCAAACGGAGACAAAAGGCATATTATGATGCACATATAAAAGACAAGGGACTGAAAGAAGGCGATTTAGTTTTAGTATACACCCTCAAACAACATGCAAAGAAACTACAAAAACGTGGATATGGACCTATGATCATAAATCGAATCTCCACTAGTGGTGCAGTCAATCTCGCCACACTAGACGGAGATATTCTTCCCAACTACATCAGTGGTTGCAGAGTGAAACGATTTATGGAGCCTCTAACGGATCAAATGTTAGCACGACTCTTAGGAGCTCAGAGTAGAAAAAAGGAAGAAGAACGCATACGCGAAGAAGCGAGGCAAGAAGCCCTAGAACGTATCAGAAAACGGAAAGAGTGGATGAGAGAAAGAGACGAGAGATATCGAGTAGGAGAAGAACTCATCCCCATGGCTAATTTTAGAGCCACTGAGAACTCAGGACAACAAAGAAGACAACCTTATTTGAATCTGGGGGCAGGACGAAAAGAGTACCACTTAGTGGATGCTCTTATAGACACAGGAGCAGCAATAAGCTGTATTAGATTTTCCTTGTCTCAGAGACTTAAAGAGGAGTTACGGCCATCGAAGGCGCTGCTAATTGGAATAGGAGGAAAAGTTACTCAATGCATAGGTGAGATCACTTTACCTTTACATATGGGGAACAACACAATGGAGCAGAGACTTTTAGTATGTCAGGACCAAGATCTGCTTGAAGATGTGGTGCTAGGCCAAGATTGGATATATGAATATGAGGTAACTATTCAATTGGCTTTAGGATACATCTCGGCCAGAATAGGACCTCGTGAAGTATATAGTTTGCTAGACGAACGACCACCCAAAGCTGCTATTATAGAGCCAGAAGTTCATCCTAATGAACAAAGTCATGATTGTAAGTTCACTAGCAATATAGGAACCCCATCGTCAAGTACTTCATGTGAAAATACTGTGAGTCCTGTGTGCACTCCATCCTTGAGTTTAGAGAGTCACAAGAGTGCACAAGAACATGAAATCAAGCACAGAGAACCACAAAGTCCAAGAAAAAATATTCCTCTGCAAGAAGTGAAATCTACACCCGTGAAAGTGTACCCCATTCCACACTCTACATTAGCTTGGATAAGAAAGGATCAAAAGAAGGCATATCTCCAGCAACAGAAACATCTTCGACAGCAGCATGAGCACTTGTATAAGAAGACAAAGAATTTCGGACACTTTCAGCAACCACGACTCAAGAGCATATGGATCCCAAAGAAGCTGATAACTGCACAACCTGATCGAACCAAAATTTGGATCCCAAAGTCACATAACCAAAGGACGACCATCCCAAACAACGAACATCCTCAGAAGAGCTATCATAATCACATTGGTCAACAGACACATCAGACGAGGGAAAGGACATATTGGAGGAAGAAGGAATCTACAGATGCAATGCAAACCAACCGGAGATTCCCAAAACAGAATCAGCAGACATACTACCGAAGACGAACCGTTTTTATCAAAAAGGTGGAGATTATAGCACGTTCCGCCCGAGTGAAGCAAATCTGGATGCCGAAAGACAAGACAAGCTGTATACATCGGGCAACTACTTCCAATTGCACACATGAGGAGTTGCCAAGATCCAAAGTATGCATGATAGGGCCACATTACAAGGCCAAGCATTCGGCACGTCCTTCTTCTATTTTCGGATAGTCACGCACATTTTCCCTTTGGAAATAGGAGAGCACTTGTACATACTTAAAATATTACTCCAATAACATTTCACTAACCGCTTCGGCTATGTACTAACTTTTATGTTTTCTTTCAGCAAAAAAATATATAAAAAAATACATGAAAAATTCAGGTATTACCTTTCTCACACCCACGGGAAAGGGACGGCACCATGCACTCGGAGCAACATCGAATTAATAATCAACATATGGAGGAGGATTTATGAAAAAAAGATGGATACTAATTCTCCCTCTATAATTGAGTGCAGATGACATCTTCTGACTCAGAAGCTACACAGCAGGAAGAGGAACTACTTCTTCCATTGGGGTCAATAACCAAGGTCAGAGGACATTGGTTTCGAGATGACCAACCTATCTCGGAACTTCTATTCATGGCCACCATCAAGATTATGGACAGGGATCACTATTTCCCTATTATGTCACAGGATTTCAAGACCATAATACAAGGGTTACCACATATCGAAGAAGTATGGACTCAAGCTGGCATTGAAGCATTTTTGAAGATACCTATATGTGTACCCGACTTCCAAAGATGTACACAAGTAATGAATACTATGCAGCCGACTGCTACAAAGATTTTGGTTCCAGAAGCAAAGGTTTTGGACAAGGTGGGCAAGTGGAAGACCATTCAATTCACTCATGAATTGATCAATAAGACCTTTGGATGGAATCAAGAAGGCATTACCAATGTCAAAGAGGAATGCCACGACCCCAAGAAAAGATCATTCCTGGAGATTAACAGAGTGGATATTGAAGATGCAGTACGTTTGGTACACCAACACTTCTGTTTTCCTGGCATGAACAGATACACTGCACCTCAGAAGATAGTAGTCCAACTCCTATCCCATGCCATGAGACAGATAGGAAACAAAGTGAATCTCACAGGCTACATACAAGAGCGATTGTTTGAAGCTCAGAAGAAATGGGGGCAAAAGAAGTTCCTGAACGGTGGTTCAGCTTTGACCTTATTGATATATGAAGCCCTAGACATGAGACACTGCTTACGAGAGATGCCGACGGCAGAAGGGCTAGCAAGGTATGCAAAATCCGCTTCTGTCCCTAAGAAAAAGAAAGCAGCAGTTGTAGTGGAAGAGGCCGGAACCAGCACACAGAAGCCCATGAGGGGTACAAAACGCTTGCGAGAAGAAGAAGCCCAAGCAACACCTCAGTCCAAGAGAACGCATCTCTTGCCTAAGGTCACGACGACTCAAATGCCGATTTCAAAAAGAGACTTGTCTGCTGCCCTCGAGCAAACACACCAGTACATGCAAGGGCAGGTGAATCTAAATGTCCAAGGACATCAATATAGACAAGCGAGTCAAAGTCAGCAAAAACAGAGTACAGAAACACCTCCAAAACAACCTGGAAGATACCAAGAATTGGGCATTGATGACTCAAGTACAAATACGGAATCCAGTCCTGAGAAAGACACGCTAGATACTGATATCAGGACAGAAACCTACGAAGAGGAAGGACCGGAACTCAATCAAATGGAAGTGACACCGGACAGCCAGAAGGAAAAAGAAAAGAAGAAGGATGATGCTCAGGAACAGGAGCATGTCATTCAATTGAATGACACTACCAAAGTAAGTATCAAGGAAGACACAACTACTGGGGTTACACATGTCAAGATACCTATTAAAGAGGAAGAACAAACCCCAAAGAATATGGATGCGGGAGAGATCCCACAAAAAGAACAAACAATAATCGAGGTGCCTGATGACACACCTCAAGCACAGGATGAAAACATGGGGGCTGAGCCAAGGATCCAGCTTCAAATCAGGCAGCCCCATGATACCACTTTACACATTGCTCAAGGCAAAGACGTGACTACCGGAGAAGAACCTTCCATACCGAAAACTTGGCTCAATGTGGATGTAACTCAACTAAAACCGGTGGTAAAACAAATGATCCAGACAGCTATGGATACGCAACAGCAAATGATGGACATAGATGCAGATTATGACAAAGCCATGAAAGAAAAGAACCAGTTTCAAGTTATGAGTGAACAATTGTCTGCACAACTGATTCAGGTACGAAAAGAAATAGCCACCAAAAGCACGGAGTTGCTAGAATCACAAACGCAGTATGAATCATTAAGCACTCAGCATCACCAACTGCAAAAACAGCTCGAAGACATGCAGAAATTATATGATGCTACGGTAGCAGAGAAAGACAGAATGAAAACCAGAAGCACTCTACTAGAAACACAACTAAAATTATATCTGGACGAGAATGACACTTTACGGAACAGAAACAAAGAATTGATGAAATCATTGTTATATGACCAACCAATAAAGCAACTGGAATTAACTGGAAGTAAAGAAGATGACTTAAGAGATCAACTCGCACAGTATGAAGCTTTACTAAAACAAGAGCGCGCAGCAAGAGAAGAGGCAGAACTTAAGCACAATCAGGAAATAAATGAACTCAAAAGGCAGCTGAATTCAGCACAGGCCAAACTGGTACAGAGCTACAGTGAAAACATGGATCATGTAGCCGACATAGGTAAGGAACTCCTAGCCACTAAAGAGAAACTCGGTGAAGCCATACAGCAGATAAAGGAAAAAGACGAATGCATTGAGGAGCTAAAGTATAAGAAGAAAGACACAGAACCGATCGGGACATCAGTAGTGCCAGAAAGAGAACATCCTACTGACGAGGTAGAGGTAAGCCCTCTATCTCAACCGATCTATCATTCTCCAATGCATGAGCAGATGGCGGATATGCATGATGATCATCCAATGCCATACACTGCAGAAATAAGTCAGAAGGAACGGGCACTAGTGGTGTCCCGATTGACGGAAAGTTTTGAGAATGAAGTCATCAAGGTCATGAAGGAAGCCAAAATCAAAGGTAAAGACTTGGAGAAGATCATAAAGCCTTTCAACATCCCATATGGACTGTTGAAAGAGAAAACAAGGCAATATATAAAGAAGGTTACACACAAAAGTCCGGATCAGCAGCTTAATTTCAAGAATGACACATTCACGTACACTCAAGCAGAGTTTGAAGCTGCACAGCCAGTGTGGAGGAGAAAGTTTTTGGAGAAACATCCCACACTACGAGTGCACTGGGAGGCCGCACCTTATTTATTACAGGTAAACCCTTCGTTTTGTCCCATACCACGAAGAAGGGTTACCACAGAATTTTTGGCTTTACAACGCAGCGGCACTATTAATAAACAGTGGCTAAACTATCCGATGTTACCTAGCCCGCCACATAATTATTTGCCAACCGAGGATTATATGATCAAGACCATAGAATTTTGGCTACAAAACTATGCGACTGTACCAGATTTAGCAGTTAAGATGACAAATAAAATACTTGGTATGCTACTTACAGTCCTGAAGGTTTTCAAACATGCGGCATATACATTTCTGAACTTCATCGGCATAAATCAAGGCACCGATATCCTTATCTTCGATCTATCAGTAATGCCGAGCCGCCCCACAATAATGGCATATTATTCTAGACTCATGTTTTTGCCAAGTCCATACATGCAAATATTTGAAGAAGCATTTTTTACAGGATTTTTTGAAATAGATTCAGAGGTATTTTTGAAGATGTCATCAAATCTGAATGCCAGACTTGTGGCATATGAATTAAGCTTCTTCGCAGATCATAGACAACCGCCGAACGATGGAGTCAAAGCTGAACAATGGAAACAGATCATGATACGTGAAGCCAATCTGCTAAATGATACAGAGCAACAAGTATACAGAACATACGCCCGGCGCTTATCAAAGCCTGTCGGGGACGACAGAGTTCAGGAGGGGGGCAGGTGTTGAGGGCGAAACGAGTAGGAAAAGGAAAAAAAGAAAGCAGCGAAAGAAACAGCTTCACTAAAAGGGCAAATTTGAAGATAGACAAATGTAAAGATACATCTCTGCAGGAAGCCCCGCAGGGGCGCAACACCCATCTCTGCACAGAGCCCCGCAGGGGCACGCACCAGGCTACAAAGCTAAACCCCGGGGTCCAGAGGAGTGGATTTTTCAAACATCAGAGTAGGGCCAAAAGTTAGAAAGGGGTAGAGGCTGAAAAGTTGAAGAGGGTGACTAAGAATAGCACATTCCTAGTCACTGGTGGCGTGCGTGGCAACCCAAGTCAACAGGCAAGACAATTACATCAGGCTCTCGAGTAGTAGAGCTTGAATCAAGAAGGCCATCGAATCTGCATGTCTGTTTAACTGCAGACAATACTGACCACAGGGCGCGTGCGCGAAGCAAAGTCTGTCGAAGGAAGCGAGACTGTCAAGGGACGACAGAGGCGAAGAGGGGGAGAGTGTTGCAGAGCCAAAGAGCGCACAAAGCAGAGAAAAAGACGGGCCCCAAAATTTTTCCGATTTGGACCAGATATTTTTGTAGCATATTCATTTTTGTAATATATTTCCCTTGTAAAGGCACTAGAGGAGTCCTCTAGATGCATTCCCACAGAAGAATAGAAGCTTACCCATGTAAAATAGTAGGAAATTAGCTCTTAGTGAATAAAGTGCCGGTCACTTGTGTGAAAGGACCATTTTTAGGGCACTAGTATATAAGTCAAATGTGACTCTTTGTAAGGGACTTTTTGCCATTGTGAGAAGAGAGAGCACAGAAATTCGAAATTGTGTCTTCTTCCCTCTTCATCTTCTTCTTCGTGAGCTTGTATGCATGTGTATTGCTTGGAAAGAGTGCCTGTGAGTGTGATTTATCCTTGAGAGTGTTTCTTTGCTGTAGGAGAGGTGTGTGCGAGGTGTAGGAAGTGCTGAAGTGTAGGAAAGTATTCCCGCGACTCAGTATTTCTGTCATAACTTGAAGTAGGAGTGTCGGAATTGCGTGAAACCACTGCCATTGGATGCGTCTTCTCGAGAGCTTCGAAACGCATATGCTATTCGCTATGTTTGGAGCTCGGAGCTAGGAGAAAAGTCCAAAATACTGACGGCTGCTGCACCAAGTATCGTTTCATCTTGACCTACTGTTGAAGCTTGTTAGGATAAGTATTTTCCTCATTTTCACTCTTGAGTAATTCATTTGCATTGACCATTACACGTTTGCCTGTCTTCATACACTCGGCTAGGTTAGCATACTCTTCGGATTGATAAATTAAAAGCGTGTATCCCCACTATATGCACTTGTGAGGGGATTGAGGTACAGTCTCTTTCTCCGCAAGTCCCTAAGTTGAAGCTTAGGTCAACATGTACCTTGGAAGATCACTCTCAAAAAGATAGATCAAAACAGATAAGTTGGAGTTAGCTCAGAGGTGAAAACTTGCTATTCTTGGTTCATACACCTGTCCAGTGTTTTACATAATTCTCTGAGCACAGCAGCAATTAGCTCAATTCCTCTTGGGGAAGTCTAGGCAACTTAAAGAGCTAACTTTCAAGAGTAATCTCATAAAAAATAATCAACCAAACATTGAGAATGAGTTTTAACAAGTGATGACATCATCCCGATTTTCACGGGCTGCTATAGAAATAGACCAGTGATCAGAAAAATCAACATAACTCAAAATGTAGGAATCCAATGATTATGAAAATTTGTATGGTTATACTAGACAGTAAGCTAAATCCAACAAGCTTTAAATCACTGAATTTGGATAAGTAACCACTGAGATATGGCTCTGACAAGATGAGTGAAAAAGTCGGGTACCTGACAGAGAAGTGAAGATGAACAGACCCTGTTGACTTCAAATGAACATAACTGAAGATTACAACATCCAAATGACATGCAAATTTGTGAGCATATAGTAGACTTATAGAGCTAACTCTACCAAGTTGAATCACTGAAAATGATGCACCAAGCTCAGAGAAAACATCTCTGCAAGCTGATTGAGAAAACTGAGAGTAATGGCAGTGAGTAGTAAATTTCACAAGAACATGGAAAGATGAACTCAAATAATCATGAAAATGAAAGTATATTGCTTGTACAATACAATAACTTACTGATACATATGTGTGCCTTGTAATCACACCTTGATATGGCATAAAGCTCAGCTCTTGGAGGTCTTCACATAGGTCTCTCTGACCACGACTAAAACTGCCATCTATTTATAGTTGAGTTTGGGAGGCTAACTTCCCTCAATCACTCTCCAATCAATCAATGATTGATTTGATTCTCTACCTACCACAAATCACGAATTCGTGGCTCCTCTTTCCATTCTTGATCAAGTGGACTCAACCACTTAAGATTCTTTCACTTTTACATTAAGTAAACTCTTCAAAAGTTACAAGAGGTAGTTCACAAGTGAACTTTACATAGTCTTCTTTTTAAGGCTTCTTCTAAGACTTTGTGAGACTCAAGCCAATACTTAGGCTTGTCATAGACTTGCTCCAACAATAGCCCAAAGGCTTACTACATGCAGTCACCTGAGCATAACGAGTCATACTATTATGAGGACCCAAGTGAAAATAGTGGGGAGCCTGAGTATGCCAATGTCATGTACACAAACCCCAACTCTAGACCTCAACCTAGGCAGGTACGACCCCCATTTCCTAGAGGACCATGCTTTAGATGTCAGGGAGATCACCTTATACGTGATTGTCCACTACCTGCCCCTACACAACCCCAACGAGTGACAATTCAGGGTTTCTGTCAAGACTACGAAAAGGAGCATCTCCTACGAGATTGCCCAAAGAACCCTAACATGCCTAAAATCACTCCTATCAATGTTGTTGGGTTAGTTGTAGACTCCATAGGGAGTGTGACTTCCATTGCACCTGTGCAGGTGATCACAAGAGCCCAAGCACTACAGCAAAACCAAGGTGTTGGTCAGGAAAAGAGCCCCAAGGTGAGTGAAACAGAGAGCGTAACCAAAAAGAGGACTAGAGCCTGGAAGGATAGTCGTGAAAGAATGAAAAGGCAATGGGCAAAAAAGATGAGCAAACTTGAAGAAAGCTTGAGAGAAACCAAAGCAAAGATAAGTGAACTCGCATCTCAAAACCACTCTCAGACCACCCCTCCACCACCTCTCCCTTTACCCGCCAATCCATCTTCTTCAATTCCCCAACCTTTCAGTACACCACCCTTAACCCACCCACACCCAGAGTAGGATCCGTCCTAGCCGATCCCACTCCCGAGGACCTAAACATGATGCTTAGAGCATACCAGGCTAGAATCCAAGAAGGGCCAAATGTAACTGATCATGAAAAGTGTTACCCTAGAGCAGAACTAGAGCTAGAACGAACCAAAATTTGTGCTAAGATGGTGGAATTGGCTCAGACTATGTTTGAAGCCAGTCGCCTCTTTAACATCTCTAGTTCAACTAAGACGCAGTTACACTTTGATGGACTCTTAGAACGAATAGAGAGGCTAATTGCACAATCAGAAAAGGAACCCGCCTCTCAAAATAAAGGCAAGGTAAGTGAGAACGTGAGCCTACCTCCCCAGGAAGCCTACGTGCCTAACTCTACGGAGCCAGACACATCATCTTCTATGAATCGGTTCACACCAGAATTCCTACGAGAGATTCAAGAAGACAAATGGGCCAAAGAAAGTGAAGTCCCTCCTCCCATTGAACTTGTGGATGATGCACACGATCAATTCCCACAGGACATCCCATCCATTTATGAGGAGCAGGAGAGCACCCACTCTCAAGAGAGATTTGACTTTGAGTCTAATTCTCTACAAGAATTACCACAATTCACAGGCCCATGGGAAACCAAGTCTACTTGCCTGAGAGCACCCACAGTCATGATAAGAAATGAAGATTCTATCATACCTAGGAATATAGAGGTAGTAAAGAACACTAAAGTGCAGTGCAATCTCACTTTAGAAGAGCTACTCAAAATTAAGCCAGAAGTGTGGAAACATGTAGCCAAACAAGTGCCAGACATAGCGAAATCGCGTTCCTAGGAAGGATCTCATAGGACAGTGCCTGAAATACCATTGGATAAGATAGGAGACATGAGTGAAGGAGAAGAAGGAAATACCTATCTCCTAGTTACCCATCAGGGATACACAACCAAGGCAATTTTGGACTCAGGTGCAGGAGTTGCAATTGCTACAACTTCCCTTTGGAAGTGTTGGGGCAAGCCAGCACTCCGACCAACGAGAATGAAATTGCAGATGGTCGACGGTCATATTGAGAGGCCCTTGGGATTGCTAGAAGGCATAACTCTCACTACATGTGGTGTTGAGTTCGAGCATACGTTTGCTATATGTGATTTTAGCAAAAACCAAGCCTATGAAATGATCTTGGGAAGACCATTTATGCGACAGCTACAAGTGGTACAGGACTGGGGAACCAACTCCTTGTATCTACAACACTTAGGTGTGACAACCAAAGTGAATCTCAAAGATTACTCTCATAGAGATGTCCCTCCTATCCAATGGAATCCCATCCATAGAGCCAAAGATGATACGGAATCTGTGCATTCCATAGGATCAGGATCCTCATGGATGCATGAAGACACCCACTTATGGATGTGCAAAGTGGCAGTAGAAGAAGAGAAAAGAGAAAAAGCCAAAGAGGTAGGTGCAAAAGAAACACATAGATCAATTCAAGACCCAACCTATGCACCTGTAGTCTTTCCTGACGAGGAATTTGAACCCCACGGATGGGCAGAAATCCTAGCAACAATGGATGTAGCCATCAATGAAGAACAATGGACACCTCACTGTGATGAAGATGGCTATGACATTTCAGTCTTCTCCATAGAGCCAATCATGGGAGAGGCAGTGTTAGAAGAGTGTGAACCTAGCCCTGATGCATTTGAGGATGCAAGTGACTCAGATCTAGAATCAATCATTATGGACCCACCCTTTGCATCAGATGAAGAATATTTCTATGAAGTAGAATTTCAACCCCAGAGGCATGGAGAGCTTACAAATGATGTAAGGCTAGCCACACATGTGACCCCGAAGGAGGAAGGAAAGAAAAGAAAGAAGAGAGAAGTCACACCAGAAGCGGAAGAATCTTTGTTTGAGGTTCTGGAAAATTTTAAGAAGTATGAGATAGATGACAGAAGAGTCATGATCAGAATGCCTAAAAGAGAGGCGCAATCAGGGGAGGCTTATGATAACAAAGAAACCACCAAGAAAATTGTGGTAGCTGTGGAAGAAGGAGAAGAGAGATGCACATACATAAGCCATGACGTAACGGAAGACGAAGAGCATGAATTGATAGTCTTACTGAGGGAGTACAGAGATGTATTCGATTGGAGCTACAAGGACTTGAAGGGCGTGGACCCCGACATATGCTCACATACTATTCCCATGACCGCAGATGCCAAACCTTCTAAGCAAAAGCCCTACACATACAATGACAACTATGCTGCCAAGATCAAAGAAGAGATAGATCGTCTGGTGGAAGCCGGGTTTATCTATGAAATTGAGCACACTGAATGGGTATCCCCCATTGTAGTGGTGCCCAAGAAGAACGGCAAATTACGTGTATGCATTAACTTGAAGAAGGTCAATGCAGTCACAATTAGAGATAACTATCCGCTTCCTATCACAGAGCATCTGTTAGAAAGAGTAGCAGGCAAGGAAGTGTACAGCTTCCTAGATGGATTTTCGGGCTACAATCAAGTAGCCATTGCTCCAGAGGATCAGCATAAGATGGCTTTTGCCACGGAGTGGGGTATATTTGCCTTTCGGGTAATGCCATTTGGGCTTACCAATGCTCCTGCAACTTTCCAAAGAATGATGTGCCACATATTCAAAGAGTCCCTGAGGAAGAACTTAGAAGTCTATGTTGATGATCTTTGTGCCCATTCCAACATCAGACAAACCCATATTCCTGAACTCAGACAAATCTTTGACAAATGTAGAGAATATCAAGTCTGCCTAAACCCAGAAAAGTGCATTTTTATGGTCAGGCAAGGTAAGATTCTAGGACACATAGTGTCAAAGAATGGCATATCCACTGATGAAGAGAAAGTGAGAGCAATAGCCGAGTTACCTAGGCCAAAGAACGTCAAGGAAGTACAAGCTTTCATGGGGCATTGTGGTTACTACCGCCGGTTCATTCACATGTATGCTCTCATTGCAAAGCCCATGTACGGACTTCTGACTAACTTTGAGTGGACTGATGAATGTGAGAATTCCTTCCAGGAGCTTAAACGAAGATTATGTTCAGCACCAATCTTGACCACACCAGATTGGAACAAGCCATTCCATGTTCATGTGGATGCCTCCAATTATGCTATTGGATGTGTACTTGCACAACCTACGGGTGAAGGTAATATGGATCTCCCTATTGCCTATGCCAATAGACAATTGAATGCTACTGAACGGAACTATACCACCACCGAACGAGAAGGATTAGGCATGGTGTATGCGGTTAAAAAGTTTAGACATTATTTGCTTGCAAATAAGTTCAAATTTTTTACTCATCACCAAGCTCTACTGTACCTGGTAAACAAGCCATGTAATACAGGCAGATTAGTAAGATGGTTTCTCTTACTAATGGAGTATGACTTTGAGGTAGTAGTGAGAAAAGGCAGAACTCACCTGAGAGCAGATCATCTCTCAAGGCTCACATCAGGGGAAGCCCCACAAGGAGTGTCAAATGACTTACCTGATGCTTACTTGTTTAACTTGGAAGTTGTACCGCAGTGGGCTAAGCCATTAGTGCCAGTATTAACCTACGGGCCTAACCACTCAGTAATAGCCACACAGGATAGAGAGGTAGTAAAAGCCCAAAAGTACCACATCATGTCTGGAAGTATGTACAAGCACACAGATCAAGGGATTTTGGCTTGTTGTGTAGAAGAGGACGAGTACACTAAGTGGTTGCAATTAGCACATGTAGGTGCATTAGAGCAACACTACTCAAAACAACGAACCCTACAGACCCTGAGGAGACTAGGAGTGCATTGGCCGACCATGGAAGCTGATGTCCAGAAGTTGTGCAAGGAATGCCCAATCTGTTGCACTAAACCACCTGTGGAACATGCCACTCTTTATCAAGTGTCCATAGTGCCCGATTGGAGCGAACCACTAGTATCCTTCCTGAGCACGAAAACATTCCCCCTAGATATGACTCTGGCTAGGAAAAGGAGTTTAGAACAAGAAGCCCAGGATTACTCACTCATTGGTGATAATCTATACAAGCGTGGTAAGGATGGTTACCTGAGACTATGTGTCCATGAGAGTGAATATCTCAAGATCTTGGAAATTGCTCACCAAGGTGTGGCAGGAGGACACTTTGGTCCAGATAGGGTAATCAAAGCAATTCTATTTGCAGGATTTTGGTGGCCCACCCTTCACATGGATGCACATACCTATGTGAAGAGGTGTGAGATTTGTTAGCGAACTTAGTATCCTATACGCAAAGATGAGATGTCACTGAAACCTATGATGGGTGGACGTGCATTCTCTAAGTGGGGAATAGACTTTGTAGGTCCTATTAATCCCCTAGCTAAGGGTTCCCATGCTGAGTATATCATCGTTGCCACGGACTATCTAACCAAATGGGTAGAAGTAAAAGCCACAACGAAGAACGATGCTCAAACAACAGCTAAGTTTTTATTTGAGAATGTGTTCACTAGATATGGGCTACCTATAGAGCTAGTTAGTGATAGAGGCACTCACTTCTTGAATGAAGTTATTGAAAATCTGCTCCAAGAATTCTTGGTAGTGCACAAGAAGTCTGTCCCCTATCACCCGCAAGCTAATGGCCAGGCTGAGAGCACCAATAAGATCCTATGCAATGTACTGATGAAATTAGTGAACAATAAATGCTCTGATTGGGACAAACAGCTACACCATGCTGTTTGGGCATACCGAGTTGCCTATAAAACGGTACTCCAAGCCACACCCTTTCAGATGGTATTCGGTCAAAATGCAGTGCTACCATTGGACTTCTTGATACCTACATTGAAGGTAGCACAGGAGCACGAGTGGGCGGGCCATGAACTCTCCTCTCGAATCTTTGATCTTGAACGTCTAGGCGAGACACGATTGAGAGCTCCGACAGGAATCTATGCAGCAAAGAAGAGGCAAAAGGCATATTTTGATACACATGTGAAGGATAAAGGTTTGAAAGCTGGAGATCTAGTTTTAGTCTACACATTGAAACAACACGCAAAAAAACTAGAAAAGAGAGGCTACGGACCTATGATAATAAATAGGATCTCCACAAGTGGAGCAGTGCAACTAGCCACATTAGAGGGTGATGTTCTCCCAAACTATATTAGCGGATGCAGAGTCAGGTTGTATCAGGAACCCCTCACAGAGGAAATGCTCAGTCGACTCAATACTGCTAAGCAACGTAAAGAGGAGGAAAAACGAATTCGAGAAGAAGCACAGGCAGAGGCCTTAGAGCGCATCAGACGAATGAAGATGAGGAGACAAGGGAGGGATCAGCCTATGTCGATACCTCAAGAGTCCCCAGGTTATCACATGGCCATGTGTGAGGCTTCCGGTGAACGTTCCCATAGAATAATTGATCGGAGACCTTTTGTGACCCTAGAAATAGGACAAGGAGACAGTCCAACGAGCGTGAGAGCTTTAATTGATTCAGGGGCCGCCACTAGCGTAGTCCGGCTTTCTTACTGCCAACAACTGCAATTGGAGATAAAACCCATGGAGGCATATCTAATAGGATTAGGAGGTGTCGAAACCCCTTGCATGGGAGAGGTGGAGCTTCCCCTCTACATTCAGGAGGTACTAATGCCAGTAAAAGTGCTAGTATGTGAAGAGGAGGATCTTACCGAGCCTCTAGTCCTAGGCCAAGATTGGATCTATGATCAAGCAGTCAACCTCAACCTAAGAAGTGGACTTCTTCAGGCTTGGGCAGGCCAAAGCTATCTTACAATTGAACTAGAAAATCAAGCACTTAAACCATTAGGAAAGGCATCAACTCCTGGTCCCTCCAGGAATCCACATAAAGATAATGCTGCTATTCTTGACCAGAGTTCTATGGGGCGGAGGATTGTCAATCTTACCAAAGGTGCAGGAGTCAATGAGGAGTTCCCTACTGCTCCACCGAAGATTCTAAGAATGCAGACCAAACATCACTCGACACAAAGGAGACCGCTGATCAAGAAGCAGGAGTGCCAACCAATGCAACACGGAGTACCTCGTGAAGCGAAGCAGATCTGGATACGCAAGGATGGAAAACCCACAGCTCTAGTAGCAGGCTCTCGTGGAGGCAACAAACAAACCACCTCACCACGGACACAAGTAAAGGAATACCCCAGGCAACCCCCTAGGCACACCACGTCTATTTGGGTCCCTAAGTGGTCAATGAAGGCTAGCCCCAATGTTAGACACATATGGGTGCCCAAGGCCTGTTTACGTGCCCAAATAGCTCCAACTCTAGTCACTAACATGATTCATCACCCACAAGTCCTCTCGAAACACAACGCAGGAACTCTACCTAAAGACCACCCTAACCCACACTCAACCGAATCAAGGAATGTCTGGAAATGGGTGCCCAAAAGGTCCCAACTCCCTCACACTCTAGTTCATAAATCTCTACCTGTCTTTAGCTCTAAGAGCTACGAACCCTCTATCAAAGTTTGGAGACTTAAACCATGTATCAAACCCCCTGACCCAATTTTTGTAAATCCATCCACTCTGACATAGGTGCATTCTGAGTCCATTGCATAACCAAAGTAGGCATCTAGGATGATACTGACCTCTAATCACCACTCACATTTATCACAAGCACTTCACCTCTAACCACTAACCTTCGGGATTGTCATGTTAGTATTGTGAAGGGAACACCATTACATCCTGTTTCCTATGCAACACTAATGTGCCTTTCTTCTTCTAGCAGATAAGCACCCGATTCCCATGGCAGCAGCAGTAGGCATGAGCTCTCAAACAGGCACCAGCACTCAAATCAATTGGGATGCCATGCCCGTGGAAGTTCCACTGACAGCTAGGCCGGAGGAGCTTTTGAACATAAGAAGAATTCCCATTCTGGATCCACCAAGTGGCCTAACAGAAAGAGTAAAGGGGCATTCTCATTGGTTCAATGAGATGCCAGGAGATTTGGGAGACGCAGATCATATCTGGGAATCCAAGATGGAATGTGGAGGAGTGTGGTGGACCTTTCAGTTCTTCTCACGAGAATTTGAAGCATTGCAAAATGCAGCTCCTCTTCAGGATATTTGGCAGAAGCGGGATTTCAAGATTACTTTAGTGCAGCCTTGCCTAGACCGGATTTTCTTAGGTGCTACTACTTGATTGCCACACTGAAGCCGACAAGAGATAAAGATCATTCAGGCACATTCTGGGCTCCCTATCAAACTAGGAGGAAATGAAGAAGTTTGAGTTGAATGTTACTTTAATCAGGGAAGCTCTTCAGATGTACGGCACCCACGTTCCCTCTGATAGAGATCCCTTGATACCAGAGTCAATGAAGAGCAACAGAATCAAGAAGTTGAAGGAAATGTGTGCCCTCACCCCTAACATCGCCATACCCCTGCGAATGTGCCTTCAACACTTCGCATTTCCAGCTCAAGACCGTTTTACTCAACCTCACAAGAAAACATTGTATGGACTATATCTAGCAGAGACAGGAAGCTTGCCAATTAAGATGCCTGTATGGATTCTGGACCAATTGTATGAAGCAGGCAAGCGGGGTGTGAGGAAGCATACATTACATGGCTACTGTGCGATCACCAGAATTATTTATAGATGTCTTGCATATGACGTGCCAATAGCCAGGGCCCTTAAATACTCACAACTGGAGTTTTTCAAGGGGCGGAAGTCAGGGAATCAACCTGCGAAACGAATGTGTGGATCACTCTTCAGGTCATGATCCCTCATGAGGCCACAGCCGAAGCTCCCCCTAGAGAAGAAGCCTCAAGTTGCACCTTTCACGGTACATCTCCAAGGAACTCAATCAGAGGGCGTGGTACAGCCCACTCCATCCGCCCCTCCACTATTGTTGGAAGCAGCCACAGGCACAGACGACGCGGAAGCATGTAACGACGGAACAGGAAGCTAGTGGAATCTTTTTTCAAAGATTCATGTTTTAGAAATACTTTTCAAAAACCTCCAAGAGTGATTTTTATCACTATTGTAACATATGTAACATAGAAAACCCCATTTTGTAATCCATAGCTCCATTTTGTGCAAGCCGAGGAGTCCTCGAGCTTGAGGAGCTTAGGTAGAACAAGCGTATCGATTTTCGTTATTTTTAGACATCGTTTACCCTTCCAAATAGCATCTAGGACCTAATTTTTAACTATGCCGATCACTAGATGTGAAACCGGTCAAAACTAGTCTAGAAACTATAAAAAGAGCTAGAGAGCTCATTTTTGAGGTTAGCTTGTTTGAGGTTAGAGTTCTTTTGAGCTTGTAATAGTGTTCTTGAGTAATAGAGCTAAGTTCTCACCTTCCATTGTGTCTTGCTTGTCTCTTCGTAGTGTGTGTGTATGTGTGTGTGCATTTCTATGCTTCTCACCTTCACTCTCACTTCATCTCACATTCACGATCTTCATATCACTCCTATCTCTTCCGCGGATTGACATTAAGGAGGTGGAGCTTCTTAACGTGGTTCTCACCATCGTGCTAGAGCAACACCAAATTTGGCGCCGTTGCCGGGGATCGAGTCTAGGACGAATGTGTGATGGTAAGAGTATAGCAAGAAGTGGCGTTGGAAGGTAAAAATTTTAGTTTTTGTTGTTGTTTTTACTTAGTTTTTAGTGTTTTTCACCTCCCCCACACTCCATCTTCATCGCCGCATCATCATCTTCATCTCCAAAAAAATCAGAAAATTCACCATATCCACCCATTCTCCTCATTTCCCCTCATTTGTGCATGCGAGAGAGTGAGAGAGAGCTTTTGTGCTTGTGTGTACTTTGGTTTTCTTGAGTTTTCTTGCAGGTACAGAGCTCCACAGCATCAGGAAAGCTTGGAAAAGGTAAAAAACTTCACTTTCTGTCAGAGATTTCCGTCTGTGTCAGACCATCGCGATGGTCTGCGAAGTGCGGAATTTTCGGTAAGCGACCACACCACGGGAGAGGCGACACAAGCGCACACACGAATCCACAGCTGCATCTCAAAAAATCATACTTTGGTGGACCATCGCGACGGTCTCAGACCATCGCGATTGTGTCACACCATCGCGATAGGCTCACGCCATCGCGACGGCTCGGCCGGACCATCGCGACGGTCTCACGCCATCGCGACGGTTCATTTGGACCATCGCGACGGTTCGCAGACCATCGCGATTGTTCGGTTGACCCCACACCATCGCGATTGGCTCATGCCATCGCGCCGACGGTGCCACGTGGCAAGCTAGACCATCGCGACGGTTCATTTTTTGGACCATCGCGACGACACCCTCACACCATCGCGACAACCCGAAAATTTTGGACCATCGCGATTGGCTCACGCCATCGCGCCCACGCCATCGCGATTGGCTCAAGCCATCGCATCTGTGACCATCGCAACGGTTCACTTTGGACCATCGCGATTGTGCACGTTGACCGTTGACTGACGCCATCGCGATTGTCCGCCCGATCGAGCCATCGCGACGGTTCACACTCACGCCATCGCGATTGTCCACTTTCACGCCATGGCGATGGTCCACTTTCACGCCATCGCGACGGTCCACTTTCACGCCATCGCGACGGTCCACTTTCACGCCATCGCGATTGTCCACTTTCACGCCATCGCGATTGTTCACCCTCACGCCATCGCGACGGTCCCAGACCATCGCGATTGTCTCAGACCATCGCGATTGTGCACCCCCATCGCAAATTTTAGGGTTTCATTTTTTGGCCAATTTTGGGGCTATTTTTGGGAAATTTTTGGGTGATTAGACTCATAGGAGACCCCTTAGCTCATATTTGGAGAAAAACCTGTTTGTCAGTTTTTACCCCCCAGGGCCTGAACGGTCATAACTTTTTCATCCGAAGTCCGTTTTTTGAGCTTAATAGCTCGTTAGAAAGCTCTTTACGTCTATTTTTAGATAAGCTATTTTGAGGTTGACCTAGTTTGGGACTAGAAAGCCAGGGGGCAAACATTGAAAAGTTGGGCAAAAGGGAAGGGACTTAAAAGGTGTATATACTCAAGTGCTTGATCATCCAACTGTGAATTGGTCTAATATTGGATTTTTCCAGGTCTAGCAAGGGCAATCAAAGACAACCAAGGCAAGGCAATGAAGGGCATAAAGTTGGGGAAGCGCGGCTTCTTGGGCATCAGAGCAACCAGAAAAGCTGACTCGAGGTTGGAAGATTACTCAACCCCCTCAGTCAATTCTTAGCTTAGGATAAACGTTAGCATTGTGGATTTAAGACGATAGGAACGCCTCAAGTTCAAGAGAGTTAAATTTATCAAGTTCAAGACTAAAATAAAGGTGTGTGACACGAAAACCTAAAGGAAAGAACACAAGTCTGACGGAACGAGAACTCAAAGTACCACGGAAAGTGGAATTCCTGACGCATACATTAGGACAAGAATCTAAAGAAATCTAAAAAGAATCAAGAAAGTAAGAACAAAGAATCATTGACGATCTGAGCGTGTACTGAGCGTGCAAGGTAGGAAATTAATGAACCTTAGATCGGGCAAATATATAGGTAAGGCAGACCGGCGAAGCCTTAGATCATCAGAGGCAAGTGTAAGAACTACTGCACGATCGTGGGCTCAACAATTGAACACTAGTTATCCCTACGAGAGCTCAGATACTAGTGAATCAGAAATGGCATTTAGCACAGAAAAACCAGAAGGAGGGCCGAATGTAGCCTATTTAGAAAAACCAGAAGGACCCTATAGAACACAACTAGAGTTTCTCCGAACCAACCGATTAGGTGCTCGCATCTATGAGGATGGTTTGCGAAGGCAAGTGGTGCAAATGCACAACCCCGATCAACCCATTGGATTGGAACTTCCAGTGGTGAAATTTGAGAGAGACGCGTACATAGACAAAGAAGGAACAATGTACATATTAAGTATGCAGCCAAACAATACCAATGAGTTTGGCGTGATTCAATCAGAGACGGAAGCAAAATCTCAAGGAAAAGAACCATTAGAAGAGCCTAGAACACCTAGAGGGAAATCTGTACTGACACGAGTACTAATCCCGGAATGGATCCTCAGGACAACAGAAGCATAGAGTTGTTTGTAAATAAAGAAACTGATGAAGCCTTTTGGAGATACAAGACAGAACTACTTAGTGAGGTAGGTATCATCACTATATACGAGTTCAAGGACCCGGATACACCTGGAAAGGTTGTATACTTGGATGAGACTTCAGAAAGAGTCTTTGTGGTGCCTGACCGCGCTAAAAACACATACACATGGAGAGGCGAATTGGTATTCCCTCCATCTAGGACGAACATGAATACAAGTCAACAAGGGGCAGGAACATCCTCAGCCCATGGAAATCAAAGAGAGGGAAATAAAGAGAGACCGGAAGTAAGCTTTAATCATCCCATGGGGAGAGATAGAACAACCACGGACACTAATAGAGCAGATAGACAAAGAGATCAGGGAATACCAGGTTGTAGAGATGATTTTCCTCTACCTAGACCACGCGAACACGCAAGAATATTGAGACCCACTCAATTAGTGAAATCCATGAAAAATTACTTTGATGGGACAAGAGATCCCTATGACCATGTCGCAGAATTCAAGCAAGTACTAAGAGCCGAACAAGTTGAAGACATGTTCACGCAATACAACGCATTTGGACTAACGTTAAAGAATACAGCTTTAACTTGGTTCCAACCTCTGCAACAAAGGCAATTTAGAGACATCCATCACTTTTTAGAGTCATTCATCACTGAATTCTCTAAAAGTGGGATTAGACATGACACGTCTTCGTTGATTCATAGCTTCAAACAGACCCCTCAGGAAACAGTTAGACTGGCAGGACGTAGGTTTAGACAATACGTTGAACGATGTCCAACGCAAGAGCTACCCTCACAAGCCAAGCAAGTGTCATTGTTTTTAGATGGCTTGTTGAGCTCTAAACTACGCTCCTACGTGTACCTAAAAGAACCCAGAACGCTAGAGCAATGTGTAAGAATTTGTATAGACATTGAGGACAACTTAGGAGACGAGTTGGAACTCTCAAAGGTCTATAAGGACTCAGACTGTTCATCTCTAGCATCCACAAAATTGTCTAACTCAATAGAAGACCTAGCAGAAAAAGTGGCCCAGAAACTAGGAGTTTCTAGCAAACCTAGGGTACTAATGAACAAGCGTTGTTACAACTGTGGTGGTGACCATATGGCAAATGTGTGTCCCAATGCACCACAACCTCAAGCCAACCCTAGTGGCCAATACTGTACAATTGAGAGAAGATACACGATCATACGGCTCAGGACTGCCCATACAACAAACAGACCGTGAGACAGAACTACCCGCAGCCAGGTAGGTATCAAGGCCAATACAATGCTCAGCCTTATTACTATAGGCCTCCTCAGAACTACCCATACCAGGCTCAACAAAGACCTCAACCTGTCTTAGCTCAGCAGCCACCCCCACCAGCGAATGTCATCTCAGTCAAATATGCTGCTGCAGAAGAGAATCTAAGTAGGGCCTTAGTGCCTTCTTCACCTTTGATCACAGAGGGTGACCCGAATTCGAACAGCTTTGACTCTACGCATGTAGATAGTCCACCCGCATATTACACAGAGTCACCAAAACACATAGAAACATATCATTACGATAGTCCACCAGTGGAACCTAGTTGGGAGCCCGACTATGCTAATGTGATGTACACAAACCCAAATCCACGACCCCAATTGAGACAACAAAGACCACATGGCCCTAGAGGACCATGCTTTAGGTGCCAAGGAGACCATTTCATAAAGGATTGTCCACATCCCCCGATAGCAGGACAATCACAGTACTATAATATCCAAGGCTTTTGTGTTGATTGTGGCAAAGAGCATATAATCAAAGATTGTCCTAAGAACCCTGTTAATGCTTCGAATGTGACACTGATCAACGTGATAGGTATTGTCAATAATGCAGATGGATCCAACCCTACATACGTGCCTATCCAAGCTATAACAAAAGCCCAGGCGCTCTTACAGAACCAACAGCTTAATCAGGAGAAAGTAGCCGGAACCAGTGAAGTTGCAGAATCTAGCAGTAAAAAGACAAAATCTTGGAAAGATTCTAGAGAAAGAATTAAGAGAAAATGGAGTAAAAAGATAAGTGAGTTGGAAGGTAGTTTGAAGGAATCTAGAGCCAAAATCCAAGAATTGACTTCACAGGAATTGAATCAAGAGAATCCAGCTCAAAAAGCAGGATCAGTTTTAGCGGAACCCATACCAGAAAATCTAGACATGATGTTTCGTGCATATCAGGCTAGATTAAAAGAGGGACCTCAGGTAGCTGAAATGAGCAAAAACTACCCTCGAGCTGATCTAGAAATCGAGAGAACTAAACTTTGCATGAAGATGGTAGAACTAGCACAAGCTTTGTTCGAAGCCTCTAGATATCTTAATTGGAATAACATGGCAAAACCGGAATTACACTTTCAAGGACTCATGGAGAGGCTAGAATATTTGATTGAAAGCAAAGAGAAAAAGGATCAGCCTAGGAACCCTATTGTCCCAGAGACACAGGAAAGGAATGCGCCATCCCTGTCTCAAGTACCCAACTCAGAAAGTCAAGACAATTTGTCTTCCATACATAAATATTCACATGAATTTTTGAGAGAAATCCAAGAAGAGAAATGGAGAAAGGAACAAGGAACACACCCTCCTATTCAAGAAATAGACGACTTGCAAGAACAATTTCCCCAAGACATTCCCTCTATTTACGATGGTGTAGAGGAGGAATAACTGAGTGAACACACAGGATTTGGATCTAATTCGTTACAAGAATTACCTCAGTTCACAGGACCTTGGGAAGCAAAGTCTATTAGTATGAGAGCACCCACGATAATAGTGAGGAATGACGAATCAGTAATCCCTAGAAACACGGAAGTGATCAAGAACACTAAAGTACAGTGTAACCTTACTCTGGAGGAGTTATTGAAGGTAAAACCAGAATTGTGGAAACATGTAGCAAATCAATTCCCCGAGCTTGCTACTACTCCCTCACAAATAGGATCACATAAGAAGGTACCAGAGATACCCGTAGAAAAGATTGGAGATGTAAGCGAAGGAGAGGAAGGTAACACTTATCTTCCGATAACCCATCAGGGCTAGACCACGAAAGCCATCTTAGATTCAGGAGCCGGAGTAGCCATAGCTACCACCGCTTTATGGAAACGTTGGGGTAAGCCAGCATTAAGACCCACCAGGATGAAGCTACAAATGGCTGACGGACACATAGAAAAACCATTAGGCTTACTAGAAGGCATATCTCTCACCACTTGTGGTGTAGAATTTGAGCATACTTTCGCCATTTGTGACTTTGCAAAAAATCATGCTTATGAGATGATATTGGGACGACCATTCATGCGTCAGTTGCAAATTGTACAAGATTGGTGAACTAATTCTTTGTACTTGCAACATTTAGGAGTGACTACCAAAGTCAATCTTAAAGACTTTTCACATCGAGATGTACCCCCAATACAATGGAATACCATCCATAAGACACCAGTAAAGACGGAATCCGTGCACTCATTAGAATCAGATCCTTCTTGGTTGCATGAGGATACTCATTTATGGATGTGTAAAGTAGCCAAACAAGAGGAAGAAAGATTAGAAGCAAGGACCTTAGGTGCAGAACAACATCCACGAACCCTTCAAGATCCAGTCTACGCACCTGTAGTATTCCCAGACGAAGAGTTTGAACCCCATGGTTGGGCAGAAATCCTAGCAACCATGGATGTAGCCATCAATGAAGAACAATGGACACCCCACTGTGACGAGGATGGCTATGATATCTCAGTTTTCACGATAGAGCCAATCATGTGCGATGCAATTTTAGAAGAGTGTGAACCTAACACTGATGCATTTGAGGATGCAAGCGATTTTGATTTAGAATCAATTATCATGGACCCACCCTTTGCATCAGAGGAAGAATATTTTTTCGAGGTAGAGACTCACCCTCAGAGACACGCCCTGATGTATTGCATCCGCCTGAGTGCTTATTGCTTGCTTAGTTGCCTGTGTGACCTTCTTGGGAATCCATATCTGTTGGCGTGATCTCTGAGCTTCAATCAAAGGCTTGGGGATCCATACCTGCAAGAGTCCTGTTGGTGTGGACTTTGGTGTAGCTGACTTTTTGATTTCTGCTTTCTTCTTAAGTGTGGGTGCTGAATTCTTCTCATTTTGCACCTGATCCTTGCGTACCCACTTGTATTTGTCCTTCCCTTGATACGAGTATCTGCTTGTTGTTTTCCAATATGGTGATCTTTTGGCTGGGTGAGGAGCTCCAGGAGAGTTGGTTTCCTTAGTGGCTTGCTGTTCCTCACCTGAATGTGGTGATTTCGATTCTTCTGTAGACATTGTATAGTTTGAACTTTCTTTGTCTTCTAGATTGGTTTTTGAGATATGAGGATTGGGATCACTTTCCAGTGTCTTTTCTTGGCAGCTCTCAGAACTCTCGACTACCTTTGGTTGAAGTAAGGGCTTCTCTCCTAATAAGCTGAAAATTTCTTTGTGCCCGATCTTGGCAGAAACATAGCCTTGAGCTAGGTTGATGCTTACTTCGTTCTCAATGATCCAGTCTTGTCCTAGGATTAAATCTTCTATTAAATCCTCACCTTTGCACACTATAGCTCAGTGATGAGTAGCACCTCCTTTAATGTCAATCCGGGAAGACATGAGGATGGTATGAAGACCTCGAGCAAGTGAAGGCACAAATGTGTGATTGAGAAGCACACTAACATGCACACACCTACACACACACGCGCACACATGGCAAGAACAAAGAGAGTAAGACAATGGAATCACTTCTATTGCAACAAAGTTCTCATACAAGCTCAAAACTACAAGAAGCTACCAAAAATGAGCTCTCTAGCTCTATTTATAGTTTTTGACTAGCTTTGGCCCTATCCAGACCTAGTGTCCGACCTAGTTAAAAATTAGGTTCCAGGGCTTATTTGAGGGCTCAAACGAGATCTAAAAAATACGAAAATTGGTAGGCAACTACTTCTAAGGCTCCTCAAGCTCAAGGACTCCTCGGCTTGTACAAAATGGAGCTACAAAAAGGTGAAAATGGTATTTACAGGGGTTTTTAGTGATGAGAATCACTTTTAAATGGTGTAAGGGTTTTGAAAAAAATAAAGGGTTGCCTTAGTGCTAGATCTGCATGTATGCCCGTACTTGCTTCATCTGCCAACACTCTCCCCCCCTAGGGTCTATCGCCTCTGACAGACCTCTGCTCCACTGTTTGATCAATGTACTTCTGTAGGAGGTCGGTTGCCACTTCTTGTTCCTTGATGCGTAGTCCCCGGACCAAATCTCTCTGGAGGGCATCACAATTGATTGCACCCGATATGTCTGGCTGTGGCATTGTGTAGAGTTCTGAGTGCATCGTTTGTTCGCATGCAACGAGGTGTAACAAATGGGTGGGCCTTGGTGCGAACACCTCTGAGTGTGCTTCCCAGAACCCTGTGGTGAACATATCATCGAAAGTTTGCTTGTAGCAGGCAGGGAGATATTTGATGCGTGCGTGCCATGCATAAGCAACTCGTATGCTCGGGGTGGTGCTCATATCATATAGCAGGTCATAATTACCATTAACAAACCCGAGAATCGGAGGTTGAATATGACATACATTGTGGAAAGTTTTGAGCACGACCTGCATCATATCGAATATCTTGAGCATCATCTAGGCAGCTACATCTGGCATGGTGTGGAGGCGTGGAAGCCAATGTCTGATGGTAGCCATCATGTAGGCTACAGTAGGCGTGCCGTTTGGGGGTGCAATGGCAGGGTAATTGAGCCATTCTTTGCAATTGGCGTTGTTCTTGACTTTGATGGCAAATGACTTCCATGTTCTTCTTCGTTGCACTCGTCCATAGCAATTGTTATACTTCAAGTGCATGGGCGCGTGGTCCCATGTTCGTAGCATCTCCGGGTAGGTTTCCAATAGCTTTTGCCTCCAAATGGGTTGGTGTATTTTCCCTTTGCGCGCCTCCTCTGGAATGTCCTCAGGTTCAAATTGTGTTGCAAAAGTAGGGTACTTGTTGGTCTTACCTTTGATCTCAGCATTGTAGTCTGCCAACAGTACAAAGTATGGTTTATATTGTAATTCTGAGCTAGTTATTAGTCTTCTAGGGGCCAGATGTCTGAAGTATTCTGATTGGAGTATGGTTTCTTCAATGGTCTTCATGGCCAACATCTGGTAGGAGATACGTTCTTCATGAGTCTGCCCCATTTCTTCTACCTGTTTCATCCATGCCGATGGGGGTTCCTCATAAGTGTCCTGTCCCTCCTCAGTGATTGTGCCTCTTGGAAAAGGTTGAGGCTCATAGTTCTCTTCAAATGCCTCCTCCACTGGAATAAGAACTGCTTCTTCTTCTATGGGTTGCTCAGGTGGGGAAGGAGGTCGTTCATATTGTAACAACTTGATTTTCAACTCTGCAATCTGTTGCCGTAGCTCAAATACCTCACTGTTGGTTGAAGGTTCAGGTTCTGGCGAAGTAGCGGCATCAATCGTCTCTTTAGGTGTGGGTGGGTGTGTTGTCGGTACTTTGGATCCTTGTAGTTCCTTTATCTGGTCTGCCAACTGATCATGGGCTTCCAAGAGTGTCGCATAACCTTCTAAAACCTATTGAATATGCTCTGAGGGGACAACCCGGAATTTTGCAGGGTCTATAGGTGCTCCCGGGGTGTTTTCCATGGCCGCTTCTAGGTTCTCTTGGTTTTGTTGTTGTAGCCTTCGGTTCTCCTCCTGAGCCGCTGCTAGATGGCGGCGTAGTAGAGTCATGTTTCTTTGTAATCTAGCATTGCGGCCAAATTGATCTGTGAGTTGTTCCTCCAAAGCTTTACCTGTGTCTGTATACTTGGCTTCCAGTTCTGCATTCGATTGTTGGAGGGCAGTCACTTGGTGTTGTAGTGCGGTATTACCTAGTTCCAAGGCATTGACACGGGCCTGGAAATGAGCTGAGAGATTGCGCAGCTCTACATTATTTTCTTCCAATAACTTATACTCTTGCTTAAGCTGAGTGGCCGCTTCAACCATGGTCTCTAGTGCATTACTAAATGATGTGGATGCATGGGTGGAGGTGGAACATGCCAAGGGTCGAGAAATGGGAAAGGGAACAGTGGATGATGTGCCTATGAGTGAAGTGAGATGTGATGATGGTGGAACCGACGTGGTGATGGGTGCTCCTGTGGATGGTGAAATATCCATGGGATCGGATGTGATAGTGTGTGAAGTGTGAATTGTGAATACGGGAACGGTAGGTGGTGTGTTAGTGGTGGCAGTGAATGTGGGGGAGTGGGGTTGGGAAAGGGACTTTTTATTATAGTTCTCAACCTGTTGGAGTATATTTACAAGGTTTGTCCAGAATGACGGTTGTGTGACTTGGGTTGAGCCTGAGGCAGTTACAAGGGAAGTGGTGGATAGGGTTTGGGAGAGGGGAAATGTGTGGGTGAATGGAAAAGGATGGGATAAGGTCTGGCTAGTGGCAAGTGGTTGTCCAAGGGTGGGGAGATAGGAAGGGTGACCTATTATGGTTTGATCGGTGGCAGGATGTCCTGTGTGAGATTCAAAAATTTGGGCGGAAGTGAAGGATGTAAAAACAGAGGTGTGTACAATGGTTTCATGATGGGTGGATATCGGTTGTTCAGAAAGAGTAGTGGAGAAGGGTTCTGAGGGCTGGATGGACGGTGACGGTGGAGATGGTACCTGTGTATTTACATCTTGTTCCTCAGTGGGACTTGGGCTAGTCATGTGAACATCCTCTGAAATTGTGGTAGGCAATGCGGTTGAGACTTCCATTTGAATCATTTTCCCCCGCCGTGGTTGTGTATCAATCCTTCGTTGATCATAGGCAGGGTTCTCCCGATAGACCATTGTCCTCATTGCTTCCCCGATCCCACATGTGTCCGCCAATAGATTCAATGATTCAACAAAATGTGAGTCTACATTCTCGGCTTGAAGCATTTGGTTCACTAGAGCTCTATTCACCTCTTCTGTCATCTTATGTCTTCTCTGTATCTGCTTGATTGTCTTGTTTGAGTTGTGCCGTGTAGGCCGGGGCCTCCTCTTCACTCTCCTCTGGGTCATTTCCCCGTTCTTCTTCCTGAGTTTGTGTGTTTGGATCATGAGGATGTTGTGCCTCATCTCCCCAATGTACCCTGCTGGTGTCGCCCTATGGCTGTTCTCTTTGGAATGATGATCCCGGATCGGCATTGTCCGAAAAACCTTCACTATCAGATAAGTGGGCCGTCTGCAGGAATCTTTCAAAATCAAAATTGGGATCCTCAGTTAAAGTGGCCATAGATGCAAACTCGACATCGATAGGTAGTTGTTGCTCTAGCACGATGGTGAGAACCACGTTAAGAAGCTCCACCTCCTTAATGTCAATCCGCGGAAGAGATAGGAGTGATATGAAGATCGTGAATGTGAGATGAAGTGAGAGTGAAGGTGAGAAGCATAGAAATGCACACACACATACACACACACTACGAAGAGACAAGCAAGACACAATGGAAGGTGAGAACTTAGCTCTATTACTCAAGAACACTATTACAAGCTCAAAAGAACTCTAACCTCAAACAAGCTAACCTCAAAAATGAGCTCTCTAGCTCTTTTTATAGTTTCTAGACTAGTTTTGACCGGTTTCACATCTAGTGACCGGCATAGTTAAAAATTAGGTCCTAGATGCTATTTGGAAGGGTAAACGATGTCTAAAAATAACGAAAATTGATACGCTTGTTCTACCTAAGCTCCTCAAGCTTGAGGACTCCTCGGCTTGCACAAAATGGAGCTATGGATTACAAAATGGGGTTTTCTATGTTACATATGTTACATATGTTACAATAGTGATAAAAATCACTGTTGGAGGTTTTTGAAAAGTATTTCTAAAACATGATTCTTTGAAAAAAGATTCCACTAGCTTCCTGTTCCGTCGTTACATGCTTCCGCGTCGTCTGTGCCTCTGGCTGCTTCCAACACCCCCCTCCCTCTCGCTTCTGTCGTCCCTGACAGAACCTTGTTGTGAGGTCTGCCGGATATAGTTCTGTAGGAGGTCTTGAGCGAGGGTGTGCTCGGAGATACGAATGCCTCGGGCCAGATCTGCCTCGAGTTTCTCCCAGTCGATAGGTTGCGGTTCTTCCGGTGGCGGGAGCTGATAGTGTGTGGAATAGACCATTCGTTCACAGGCAAATAATTGTAATAAATGTGTAGGCCTGCTTATGAATACCTCTGAATGGTATTCTCAGAAGCCGGTTGTGAACATCTCTTCGAATGTCTGCTTGTAGCACGCCGGTAGATATTTTATTCTGCAATGCCAGGCATAACACATCCGTAGCGATGGCGTTGTACTCATATCATATACCAGGTCAAAATTGCCATGCTCAAAGCCCGGGGTGTTGACATGGGGTGCCTTGACGCGTCGGAAGACTTTAAAAATCATTTGCATCATGTCAAAGATTTTGACAGTCATATGCGCCGCTATATCGCCCATATGCTTTAATCTAGGGAGCCAGTGGCGAATTGTAGCCATCATGTAGCCAACAGTTGGTAACTCAATGGGTGGCTTAAAATAGGGGTAATTCAACCAGTCTTGGCACTGCTTATTGTTTTGTACCTTAATAGCAAAGGCAGTCCAGGAGCGGCGTCGTGGCACTGGTCCCCAACAGGGGTTATACTTCAAATGCAAAGGTGCCTTTACCCATGTACTCATCATCTCTGGATACTGTTGTAGTAAATCTTTTCGCCACTCTGGTTGATAGATCCTTCCTTGTTGTGCATCTAGTGGCAAATCATCCGCCTCGAATTGAGTTGCATGCGATGGTTTCTTACCTGTCTCTTTCTCAATGGCTAACTGGTATTCGGCCATTAACATGAAATACGGTTTATACTGTAGCTCATGCCCAGATATGTATCGTCGCGGGGCCAAATGAGCAAAGAATGGAGACTGTAATATTCTTTCTTCTATCATCGCCATGGCATGTAATTGTGCCTCTACTCTAGCTGAGTGCGTTGTTCCAAGTTCCTCAATTGTCTTCATCCACGCGGGGGTCGGGAGTTCGTAAGTCATCTGACCTTCGGCCGTGACGCGTCCGCCTGGGATGGGTTGTGGCTCGTATGCCTCTTCAAACGTTTCCTCCACCAGAATGGTGACAGTTTCTTCCTCAGCTGGTAGCTCAGGTGGGAAATCTGGCCTTGGTGGTGCTTCATATACTGCAATCCTTGATTCAAGGTTCGATACCTCGGCCCGTAATGCGTTGAGTTCCTCTAAGATGTCAGGAGAGGGTTCCACAGGTGTTGTACCATGTCTGGGTGTGTCGGTGCTCGTAACTGGAGTAATTTATGATCTTCTTTGAGTTTCTGTAACTCCTCATTCATGCGGTCATATTCATCTAGCAATCTTACATGATCTTCTAGCAGCATCCTCATCGAGTCTGAAGGAATGGCTTTGAACCTGCTAGGACTGAGTGGTTGGTCTGGGTGGTCGAGCGCTGCTTCTAAGTTTTCTCGGTTCTGATCCTGTAAGCGCTGGTTTTCTTCCTTGGCGGCTGCTAGGTGTCTTCGTAGTAAGCCCATATTTCGTGTTAGCGTTGCATTGCGGACTGTCTGGGCTCTTAATAAGTTATCCAGGTCAGCAGTGGCTTCCTTGGTCTTTTCTTCGCTTTCTAGTTCCAATTTGTGATATGCCTCGCGTAATTCCTGGTATCGGGTATTCAGAGAGGCATTTTCAATAGATAATAAATTAAGTTGCGACTGTAAGTCATTGGTTGTCCTCTGCAGCTGCTGGTAATTATCACCAAGAGATGTGAACTCATCTCTGACTTGCGTCATACACATGAACATTTGTCGAAATGCATTATCTACAATGGGTGATAGTATTAATGGGGTGCTAAATGAAGATGCAGTGGGTGTAGATGCAACGGGAATGGGGAATGGGGGTGGGAAGGTGGATGCTGTGGTGATTGTTGAAAATTGTGATGTTCCTAAATATGTTTGTGCTGTGAGTGAAGTGAGTGATGGTGCAGTGGGTGGTGAGATGTCCATGTCATTGGACGTGTCCAGTGCGGTGACCGTGAATATGGGTGTGATCGTGGGTACTCGTGCTGGTGTAAATACAGGATTTACAAAGGTTGAGGGGTAATTTACAGGGGGGCTGGCTGGAGCAGCTTGGTAGAAAGGGGAAAGAGGGGTTACAGTGGGTCGGGGAGGTGAGACGGGGGAGAAGGTTAATGGCGGTGGGAATGGGAAAAGGGGTCGTGGAGTTGTGGGGAAAGATGGAAGAGATTGATGAAGGAATGGGTTGGATAGAAAGGTGGGTGTGGGAGGGGGTAGACTAGGGCTAATGGGTGCGGGAATTGTGGGGTGAGTGGTCGTAAAGACAATTTTTGCAACACCACCGGCGAATGAAGATGTTGGTTTGGGGGAAGGAGGGTGAAGAGGGGAGGCTGGATGGACGGGCGGTGAGAGAGGAGCGGTTGGGATGGTCGGTACTTCCGTGACTACTGAGGTTTGTATAGCTGTAGCGCGGGGTGGGGAATCTACAAAGATGGTTTCTACAGCCAACGAACTTTCGGGGACGAGGCGTGCCTCCCTGGCTTGTTCAGAAGACTGTGCTCCTGTTGGTACACGAATGTATTCGCCGGGCTTTGAAAGTAGTCATACTCTGCGGGGGTCAAACTGTGGTAGGGGCTTTCTTTGAAGTACATAAGTGCTTCGTTGGAGCCTACTGATTTGACTAACTCTCTGAATCCTTTGATGTATGCGTCTTCGAATCCGCCTGTGACAAGTTCTTGTTCTATTATTGTTTGACTCTCTTCCTTTGTCAGCTTTTTGCGTGCCCAAACCTTTTCCATAGTTCTATACAGCTTCTTAATAGCCAGTGTGTAAGCGGCTGCTTCGTAAGTTTCATCTTCATGGGTACTTGTATCACCATGTGTGTCTGTTTGTTGTCCTTGGCCATCTGTCTGTTCATGCTCTTGGGATTCCTGAGTTCCCTGGCTAGCTTCGTCGTCTCCTTCGTCGTCATCGGTTGCTGTTCTTTCGTCATCAGAGCTGGACACGATCTGTCCTTGTGGCTGATCCCTAGGTGTGGTAGGGTAGCGAGGCCTTTCAAATTCTTGAGAAAACAATTGTCCTTCTGAAAACTGGAACTCATGGGAGAATGCATTAGGCATCTCAAAATCAAAAGTTTGGTCCAGTGGCTCTGCTTGTCCTACTTCTAAATGGGGTATTGGAAAAGAGAAAGCTTCCGCACCAATAGTGGTGGGAAGTTCAGCTGCTAAGGTGATAGGTTATGTGGTTGTGGCTGCTTGGGGTGCAACAGTACTGGTGGTGCCCTCCGGGAACTGGTCTTGATAACCGTATACGAATTGGTGGTACCGTGGGAGTGGCTGCTGTTGGTGACTGCTCTGGAGATGGTTGTGGCGAGGGTGATTCTGGGACTTGTAGGCATGGGATAGTGCCTCTCATCCGCTTTCCGGCTCTGCCTTTGCTAGACTTTCTAGCCTTCCTAGTGGTCCCTTTGAATGCCTTCAATTCCTCACTAGTCATGGCGCGCTCTATGGGTAAATCATATGCCAAGCACATGTATATAATCCTTGTAAGTGCACAACATCCATTGATGAATTTCTTTCGTTCCCATCTATGTTGTGCCAAATAGAGCTGATCAATTATCCAGCTAGCTAGATCAACCGTTTGAGGTCCAGTACATGCTAAGTATAAACCAAACCAGATTCTCTTGTGGGGCATGGTAAAACGATCCTGAGCTGGGAAAGCAAAGTGCTGCATGCATATCCGTAATGGCTTGGAAAGCTCAGGGGTTATGGCTGAAATATCCTCCCACTTAGTTACGTCACCACGTTTCATCTGCTCTGGGACTAGCCGTTCTCTCTCTGTCGGAGTGTGTGTTCCATGTATTTTCAGAGCTGCACGAATTAAATCTTTAGACAGATAAAACCTTCTGAATGGAGGATCATTTACCAAGGATGGTAACATGAATGTGCCAGGTAGATCCTTGTTCTCTGAAGCCGTTAAGGTGGTTACCAAGTAAAAACATCTGTAAAAATCGGGTTTAGGCAGAGGGTCGCTAAAATATTCTGTAAATCCCGCTCGTGCCCAAACGTGCGTTAGATCTTGTGTATTCTATAGTCCTTCAAATTCTCTTGAAAAGAACTGGTACTTGGCCCATGTGCGAAGATCAAATGCCAAATTGGCCTCAAATATGAAATCAGCGTCTGCTAAGGGTCCTGCTAGGCCTTGAAACCAATGAGAATTACGATGAATCTTCTCAGTATATCCTCTAGGAGGATCATCGATTGGCATGGGTCCTGGAAAACCTTGAAACTCTGGTGGTTGCATCGTCGGATAAGATTCCGCTAGTAATTCTCCAATAGTGGCCATCGGTGCACTGGGGCCAACTTCTGATGGTCCTGCTTCGGTTTGCATGATGACTGATGAGCTAATGGAAAAGATCTGCTACAAAAGATTAACACATTAGCATGGAAATTAATTATGATCCCATTAAGGTGAGACCGCAATCCTTTTCCATAACCGATGTGTAACCCGTGTAGCCAAGTGTCGTGAAGTGATTGATGCAATGATCTTTTTGCAGAGCTAATGCAGGTCTCTAGACACCTACATGGTCAGATTATGCATACATTTCTTGATGAGCTTTTATTATGCATGATGTGGGGTTTGGGTGTATGAATTTATACAAGGTTTGGTTGAGGGTGAATTATTACAAGGGTGGAGTTTAAACGGGGTGGGAGAATTGTTAGATAAGGGGGTACAAGAAGACGTCTGGATACGTTTCGGTATCCATTTCCTAAGAGTCTTGGAGTGGGTGGTATGTTTCTGCTGAGGGACAAAAAGTGGTATCGGGTTTGGTGGTATTGAAGGATGAAAAGATTTCGGAGGGGTATATATTACATGGCTAGAGGGTTGGGCTATAATACATTGTTTGGGTACCCAAATCTGCATGGGTGTGGGTCTATGGATAAGGTATTTCTTGGCGATCCAAATCTGTCGAGTATTGGTACTTGTAAAAGAAGATCGAGGGGACTTTGGATGCTGACTCTGCTTCTGTTGAAACTTTGTCCTGTTCTCGTCTGCAGTGTTGCCAATAGCCTGTGGTTGCTGTCCTTTTGGCACCCATATTTGTCTCGTGCCACTTGTTCCGTGATGTTGATACTTATGCTTTCTTTGCCTTGCCTGGTGGTGTTGTCGGTCTGGGTTCCTCTGTTGTGGTTGACTCGTTCGTGGTTGGGTTTGAGAGGTCCATTGGACGCTCTGCTTTGGAAAAGAAGGGAGATCCAACACTTGCGTGACCTGCCCATTAGGAAGTGATTCGTTATTTATCTTTAATCTAGGCCAGTCCGCAGCAAGTTTGGAAGGATGAGCACCGCAGGGTGTTGTGCTCATTTGGCCGCTGATGCAACCCACCTGACCGCTGATTGTGTCTATCTGCCCTAGCGGTTGGGTAGCTGCCCCTTCTAGTTTGCAGGAAGCCCCAGGGAAGATCTCCTGTCGTCCTTCTGATTGACAACTGTCCATAGCCAAGCCCGAGTGGGTTGGTGTAGACGTAACGTGACTGGTCTGACCCAAGATCTTCCGGTCTTCCGTCGCATGCGTTTCATAGGGTCTAGGGTTACAAACCTCAATCGGAATGCAATTAGGGAAGTCAAGCGGTATCACTCGCTTCTGCTCTGAGGTTCCAATTTATATGGAGCCTTGTCTAAGATTTAGGTCCACTGAGTGATCGTATAGCCAATCTTGGCCAAGGATTAGGGGTTCTATCAGGTCGTCATCATGGCACACTAGTAGCTTTGCTGTCATGGTCACATCCTTGATGAGGATAGGAAGGTCCACCTCACCCATGCAAGGGGTTTCCATGCCTCCTAGGCCTATGAGGTATGCCTCAATTGGCCGCATTTCTATTCCTGAATCCTTATAGTGGGACCATCTAATCGCACTAGTCGCAGCACCTGAGTCAATTAAAGCCCTGAGCTCTTGGCAAGGGTTGTCGTGCTCTAGCCTGATTGTAATGAATGGTCTCCTGTCCACTATACTAGGATGAGTGGTTGACTTTACTTGACACATGGCCATGGGATATCTGGGTGTAGTTTCCAGATGGTTATAATGTTCTCTCCCTAGTCCTTGTCTTCTTAACTTCATGCGTTTAATGCGTTCTATTGCTTCTGCCTGAGCTTCGGCTCGTATTCTATTTTCTTCCTCCTTACGCTTCTTTGCCAACGTGAGTCGTCTAAGCATATCCTCAGTAAGAGGTTCCTGATATAGCTTGACTCTACAGCCACTAATATAATTAGGCATTATATCTCCTTCTAAAGTGGCTAATTGTACTGCTCCACTTGTTGAGAGTCTGTTAATGATCATAGGTCCATAACCTCGCTTTTCTAACTTACGTGCGTGTTGCTTTAGCGTATATACTAGAACTAAATCTCCTTCTTTTAGGCCTTTATCTTTCACATGTGCATCAAAATATGCTTTCTGTCGCTTCTTCGCTGCATATATTCCTGCTGCCGCCTTTAGCCTGGTTTCTCCTAATCGTTCCAAGTCCATTATTCTCGCTGATAATTCATGGCCGGTCCACTGATGTTCTTGTGCAACCTTAAGGGTTGGTATCAAGAAGTCCAAAGGAAGCACTGCATTCTGACCAAAAACCATGTGAAAGGGAGTTGCATTGAGTACGGTCTTGTAGGCCACTCGATATGCCCAAACAGCGTGGTGTAACTGTTTGTCCCAATCTGAACGTTTGTTGTTCACGAGTTTCGTCAGTACGTTACAAAGGATCTTATTAGTGCTTTCAGCCTGACCATTGGCCTGAGGATGATATGGTGCGGATTTCTTGTGAATCACCATAAAATCCTGTAACAAATATTCAATGACTTGGTTTAGAAAGTGAGTTCCTCGATCGCTCACTAACTCTATAGGCAGTCCATATCTTGTAAAGACATTCTCAAATAAGAATTTTGCAGTTGTGTGTGCATCATTCTTTTTCGTGTCTTTTGCCTCTACCCATTTCGTAAGATAATTTGTGGCAACAATTATGTATTCAGCATGTGTACCTTTTGCAGGGGGGTTAATGGGTCCTACAAAGTCTATAACCCACTTAGAAAATGCACGTCCTCCCATCATGGGTTTCAATGGCATTTCATCTCTGCGAGTAGGAAACTGGGTTCTTTGGCACACATCACATCTCTTAACATAGGTATGAGCATCCATGTGAAGAGTGGTCCACCATAATCCTGCAAAGAGGATGGCTTTGATTATCCTATCGGGTCCAAAATGACCTCCTGCAACACCTTGGTGTGCAGTCTCTAGTATGCTCAGATAATCGCTTTCATGAACACATTGTCTTAGATATCCATCTCGTCCTCTTTTGTATAGATTGTCGCCAATAAGTGAATAGTCGTGAGCTTCCTGCTCTAGACTGCGTTGTCGAGCTAAGGTCATTCCTTGAGGGAATGTGTTCGTCCTCAAGTATGTCACTAATTGTTCACTCCAGTCTGGTGTGAGAGACACGTGATATAGTGTAGCATGCTCGACTGGTGGTCTTTCACAACAAACATTGCATTCTTTACACAACTTGTAGACATCTGCTTCCATCGTAGGCCAATATACTCCTAATCTATGCAGAGTCTGTAATGTTCGATGTTTTGAATGATGTTGCTGTAGTGCACCTATGTGTGCTAATTGCAACCAATTCGCATGTTCTGATTCATCTACACAACAAGCAAGAATCTTTTGATTATCCTGTTTATATATGCTTCCTGCCATTATTTGGTATCTCTGAGACTTGGTAATCTCTCCTTCTTTGATCTTTATCCTAGGATTCTTGGGTCCATATGTGAGAATAGGGACTATAGGCTTAGCCCATTTTGGTGCTATCTCAAGGTTAAACAAATATGCATCTGGTAACTCATCCACTACTCCTTGAGGGGCTTCGCCTGAGGTTAATCTTGAAAGGTGGTCAGCTCTAAGATGTGTCTTTCCTTTCCTGACTACGACTTCAAAATCATACTCCATGAGTAATAGAAACCAATGTATCAGTCGTCCTGTGTTACATGGTTTGTTGACTAAGTACAATAGGGCTTGATGATCCGTAAAGAACTTGAATTTGTTGGCCAACAAGTAGTGCCTAAACTTCTTTACTGCGTAGATCATCCCTAATCCTTCTCGTTCCGTCGTGGTGTAATTTCTTTCTGCTGCGTTCAATTGTCTGCTCGCGTAAGCTATGGGGAGATCTATGTTACCTTCATTCGTGGGTTGTGCTAACACGCATCCTATGGCGTAATTGGATGCATCCACATGTACATGGAATGGCTTACTCCAATCTGGTGTAGTCAATATAGGTGCTGAGCACAAACGTCGTTTGAGTTCATTGAATGAATTTTCACATTCATCTGTCCATTCAAAGTTGGTTAAAAGAGAGTACAAAGGCTTGGCTATGATTGCATACATGTGTATGAATCTCCTATAATATCCGCAATGGCCAATAAATGCCTGTACCTCTTTCACATTAGTTGGTCTAGGTAATTCTGCAATTACCTTCACCTTTTCTTCATCCGTAGAGATTCCATTTTTTGACACAATGTGTCCTAGAATTTTGCCTTGTCTGACCATGAAAACGCATTTTTCTGGGTTCAAACAAACCTGATATTCTCGACATTTGTCAAATATTTGCCTTAACTCTGGGATATGTGTCTGTCTTACATTTGAATGAGCACATAAGTCATCGACATAAACTTCCAAACTCTTGCGTAAGAATTCCTTAAAAACATGACACATGAGTCGCTGGAAAGTGGTGGGTGCATTTGTTAAGCCAAATGGCATCACCCGAAATGCAAATATGCCCCATTCAGTGGCAAAAGCCGTCTTGTGTTGGTCCTCTGGAGCAATGGCTACTTGATTATAACCTGAGAATCCATCAAGAAAGCTGTAAACTTCCTTGCCCGCAACTCTTTCCAATAGATGTTCTGTGATAGGAAGAGGATAACTGTCTCTAATCGTGGCGGCATTAACTTTTTTAAGGTTAATACACACACGCAATTTTCCATTCTTCTTGGGCACAACCACAATGGGGGATACCTATTCGGTATGCTCAATTTCGTAAATGAATCCTGCTTCTATCAAGCGATCTATCTCCTCTTTAATCTTCGCAGCGTAGTTATCATTGTACGTGTACGGTTTCTGTTTTGTCGGTTTTGCATCTGGAGTCATAGGGATTCTATGAGAGCATATATCTGGATCTACTCCTTTCAAATCTTTGTAACTCCAAGAGAACACATCTCTATATTCGCGCAATAGGGCAACTAGCTCTTCTTCTTCTTCCTTCGTCAAATCATGCCCTATGTATGTACATTTTTCTTCTTCTCCTTCGATAGCAACTATTATTTTCTTGGTTTTCTCTCGGTTATCATATACTTGTCCGTCATTCGCTTTTCTATTAGGCATTCGTACCATGATCCTTCTATCTTCGATTTCATATTTCTTGAAATTCTCGGGTACTTCAAATAAAGATTCTTCTTTTTCTGTCATGGTGTCTTTCTTCTTTCTTTTCTTGCCTTCACTCTTGCTAGTCACTTGAGTAGCTATTCTCACATCATTCGTAATTTCCACAGAGATTCCCACTGCACTCATGAAGCCTATAATGCACCTCAAGTATGCATAATAGGGCCACAATACGAGGCCAAGCATTCGGCACATGATGTACATTATAAAACTAGTGGTTCACATTCTCCAAGAGAGATTAAAACTTAGCCTCAACTCTCTTAAGAATGAACATACTATGTACATAAATGAATGCTTCGGCTATATTAACGCTTGTTTTCTTTCAGGCTAAGAAATAAAAAGATGTGGTAAGAGATCTTACTCATAGAACCATGGGAGACGGAGTGACGGAACGACAATAAACACTACATTGCACTACACAGCTACATGCTTTCCTTTGAAGCTAATGCACTCTTCCTTACAAGTGCAGATGTCTTCTGAAGACTCGGAGGCTACAATTCAGGAGGAGGTACAGGAATTTCCTCCCCAAAGTCTCACAAAAGCCAAAGGACATTGGTTTAGAGAAGAGCAACCAGTAGGAGAGTATCTCTTCTTGGCAAACATACAAATCATGGACACAGATCATCACTTTTCGATTATGTCCCAGGACTTCAGAGTATTGCATGAACTACCCTCTACAATCGACATAATGAAGAAAGTAGGCATTCATAAGTATTTTGAATTTCCCATATATAAGCCTGACTTCCAAAGATGCACGCAAGTCATGAACACCTTATAGCTGGCACTGCATGATCCATGGGTGCCCGAAGCCAGAGTAATGGATAAAGGAGGCGAATGGGTTGTCATACAATTTACACACGACTTAATTAAGGAAGCATTCGGATGGGAGAAGGACTGTGTCACTATGGTAAAGGAAGAGAGTCATGGAGCAAAGACACGAACTTTTGTCGACATTAACAGAGTCGATATAGAAGAGGAAGTCAGACTCATTCACCAACACTTCTGCTTTCCAAACATGAATCGATACACGGCTCCCCAAAAGATCGTTGTTCAATTACTGTCCCATGCAATCAAGCAAATTGGCAATCAAATTAATCTGACTCCATATGTCCAAGAAAGACTATTCGAGGAAAAAAAGCAATGGAATAATAAGAAGTTCCTCAACGACAGCGTTGCACTAACGATCTTGATCTACCATGCTTTGGGCATAAGAGAATACTTGGAGGAAATGCCATCTTCGACTGCTCTTGCTCAGTACATCAAAGCCGCCACAGTTCCTAAAAAGAAAAAAGGAGTAAAGATTGTGGAAGTGGCAGAAACTAGTTCTCAACCCAAAATGAGAGGAACAAAGAGACTAGAGAAGTCAAGCAAGTAGAAGAGGAAGGACCGAAATCAAAAAGATGTACTTCCTAAGACAACCCTGAAAGAGAATAGACCAATTACGGAGGAAGAGCTAGCTAAAGCAATGGACGAGACGCACCAATATACGAAAGGAAAAGTCAACCTCCGAGTGCAAGGACATCACTATCAAGAGACCCAACAAGAATTGGAAGCGAAAAGGAAACTCACCAAAGTCCATCGGTACCGAGAAATAGGATTGGACAATTCAAGCTCATCCTCAGATGCCCAACAAGAACCCGACACTTCACTGTTGAATGTCGATATTCAAAGTGAATCGAAGGATGATGGACAATGGGTGGAATTGAATGAAGTTAAGTACAATGAAGAAGCAGAAGGTCTCAAGACGGATGACCACACGCCGCTTACCGATACGAATATCACAAGTAAGGAAGCAGATCAGGAAAGTACGCATATGATAAAACTTAATGAGACTTCCACCATTTATATAAAGGAAGCCACACCACCTCGCGAGAAATCCATAAAGATACCAAAGAACGAGCATCAGGAAGAGAAAATAGAGGACGAGGAACCCTTCACACCAATACGAGTGGTGGCAGAACCCTCCCCCATGGATGTCACATTTCAAGGGAGTGACACAAAAGCTATTAAGATGGATAAAGAAGAAACTGAACCACATGTACATCTACAAATCAGACAACCACACAATGAAACCATCCATGTGGAGCAGGGAAGAGATGTGCTCACAGGCGAAGCTCCAAGCATACCAAGAACTTGGTTGAATGTAGACATTGCTCAACTCAAGCCTGTGGTACAAGATATGATTCGAACCGCTCTAGATACGCAACAACTAATGCTTGAAGCTGATGAAGACTACGACCAAGCAATGAATGACAAACATGAGCTTCAAGAAAAGAGTAAGAATCTTTCGGCCGAATTGAACTTAGAAAGGGAGCACATCAGAAATAAAGAGAAAGAAGTCCAAGCAGCTAAAAAGCAGTGTAGTGAGTTAATGACCGAAAACGAACGTTTAAAAGCACAACTGCAAGAAATACAGCGAAAATACGAAGCTAGTGAGAACGAGAAGGCAAGGATGACAAAATATTGGAATCTCAGCTCAAAGTATATATGGAGGAAGCAGAAAACCTAAGGAACCGAAACAAGGAGCTCATGACAGCTCTTCTTAGTGATCAGCCAATAGAAGCTAACGAAAGCTCAGTAAAGGATATCAAAGAATTGGAAGAAAAGATAACTAAAATGGAAGATCAGCTCAAACAAGAGCAACTCACCATTGCCGAATGGGAAAAAAAGTACATGGATGATACAGCAGCCCTAAGAACTAAATGGAAGAAAGCTGAGAATCGGTACCTATTGCAATGTAAAGAAGATACTGATCATTTGGATATTGTGGCACAAGAACTGCTCAAACACAAGGACACCATTGCATAGGCTACTGAGGAAATAAAGAAGAAAGACGCATTGATTGCACAGCTTCAAGAGCAATTAAAGCAGAAAACAATGGAGGGGACACCAGTAGTACCAAAATCCGTAGAGGCTACTGTGGAAACTGAGGTACGTCCTCTCTCTCCCCCCTCATATCATTCATCGATAAGGGAGGAACAGGAGGTTCACATTGATCATAATAATCGGGACATTGCAGAATTGAGCCGACCAGAAAGGGCACTACTGGTGTCCAAGCTCACTGCTGATTTTGAAGACCAAATAATACAAATCATGAAGGAAGCTCACATAGAAAACAAACAATTAGAGCAAATTTTGAAGCCCTTCAATGTACCATATGGTCTTCTAAAGGAACAAACGCGGCATTATATAAGGACAACCACTAATCAAGAACCTGATAGCAACCTCCAGTTCGACAAGAATACTTTCAATTACACTCAAGAGGAGTTCGAAAAGGCAGATCCTATCTGGAGGCGGAAAATTTTGGAAAAGAATCCTACATTGCGGGTACAGTGGGAAGCATCACCATATGTGCTTCAAGTCAATCCATCCTTTTGTCCTGTACCCCGCAGACGCGCCTGGATGAAATTTTGGGAAGGACAGCGCCAAGGCAATATCAATAATCAGTGGCTCAACTACCCGTTGATACCTAGCCCTCAAAACAATTACTTACCGACGGAGGAATATATGGTAAAAACTATGGAATTTTGGATTGCCAGATATGCTACAGTCCCTGATTTAGCTGTTAAAATGACCAATAAGATATTCAGCATGCTACTTACGGTAATCAAAGTATTCCAACATGCATAATACACTTTTTTGAATTTCATTGCCATTACGCAAGGATCGGAAGCACTCATTTTTTAACTATCCACTATTCCAAGCCGCCTGACACCTATGGCATATTATTCTCGAGTCATGTTTTTGCTGTCAACGTATATGCAAACTTTCGAAGAAGCATTTTTCACTGGCTTCTTCGAAATAGATTCAGACATTTTTGTAAAAATGACTTTAAACTTGAATGCGCATCTGGTTGCTTATGAAACAAGTTTTTTTGTCGGATCACCGACAAGCACCAGAGGACGGAGTTAAGTCCCAGTAGTGGAAAGAATTTATGATTTGTCACGCTAATCTGCTGAATCAACGAGAGCAAGCAGCCATACAGACATACACACGTCACCACAAAAAGCCTGTCGAGGACGACAGAGTTCAGGAGGAGGGACGTGTGGAAGGGGAATCAAACAAGAAAAGAAGAAGAAGAAGATCAAAGTCAAAAACAACTCAATAAAGAATGAAGATCATGATACAAAAGAACCACCCTCTACCCAAAGCCCCACAGGGGCACGCATCAGGCAACAACACGAATCATCCAGGTCCTGAGAAGTGGAATTAAAGATAAATCAGAACCAGGACATTTCATGGGAAGGACGGACCAGGGCTAGGAACTATACATGAAGAAGTGCAAGACAATAATTGGCAGGTAGTAATCCTTCCGATGATAGCGTGTAGTGAAAAGAAGGTAAACAGGCTCAAAGCAATACAACAGGTTCACATGTGTGCAACCAAGACAAATCAGAGTACCACAAGCAAGACATAGGTCACTGGTGGCGTGCGTGGCAACCCCACTGAATACAGCAACCCAGATATGTGATATACAGAATACCAAGGGGCAAAACAGAAGCAAAGGACAGAGATCGGATAAAATAACAAATTCTCTAACGGTCCTTATTGCTTCTCCGACCACTGGGTGCATGTATTCAGAACTCTTAAAGAAAGCCGAAGACAAAAGCAAAGGACAAACCTCGGATAAGATAACCAATTGTCTGATGGTCCTTATTGCTTCTTCGACCACTGGATGTGTGCACTCAAAAGACTTAAACAAGCAGCCAACAAGAAGCTAAAGCCTGTCAAGGGATGACAAAGACAAAGAGGGGGAGAGTGTTGCAGAGCAAAGGAGTAAAATAGAAGAGCCCCAAAATTTTCAAATTAATGGGCATATTTTTCTTCTTCAAAGTCCTAGAGAATTCCCTCAAGCCATGTAAATGCACTAGAGGAGTCCTCTAGTTGCATAATCCCAATTAGTTGTAAAATATCCCTTGTAAACTAGTAGGAAATTCACCTTTTTTGTAATAAAGTACCGGTCTCTTGTGTGAAAGGACCAAACTTAGGGCACATGTATATAAGTCACTTTGTGACTCTTTGTAGAGACTTTTTGCCATTGTGAAGAAGGAGCTCTCCAAAATTTCGAATTTGCCTCTTTCTTGCAGATTTCCATCTTCTCTTTGATCTTGTATGTGTGTGTAATGCTTGGAATGTGTGTGTAGGACTGTTGTCTACCCCTCCCCACTGTTTTTGAGCTACTCTAGTGTGTGTGTGAGCTTGTAGGAGTTGTGGCGTGAGTATGGGTGCTTCCCGCCATTCACTATTTTGGTCATAACTTGAAGTAGAGTTGTCAGAATCAAGTGAAACCACTTCCAATAGATGCGTCTTTTTGAGAGCTTCAAAACGAGTACCTATTGACTATATTCGGACTTTGGAGCTAGGAGAAATCCTTGATTTTCTGAAAACCACTGTAAGAGGTATCGCGGCAGACACTTTCAGTTTCTCTGTGAGCTTGAGAGGTGGATTAGTCTTTTCTCATTCATAGCAGCTGAACCACTTCATGTTCCATCATGTGTGCACATGTCCTCATACACTTGGTTAGGTCGTTCGATCGGATTGATATTTAAATGTGTGTTGATTTCCCACTATATGCACTTGTGTTACAATAGAGGTACAGTCTCATTGACACGAGTCCTTGAGTCTTCTTGACTCAAGTACACACAGGCTTTCCCCATTTCTCCCAAATTTCCTTGGTGGCAATTCCTACTCCAGCTCCTGTGTCTAGTATAGCCTTGGTCATGTACCCATTGTAAGTGACAGGTAGGCATGTATTACCTTCGTCTCCTTCACTAAATTCTCCCACCTTATCTACTGGGATTTGTATCTTAGATGAGTTTTCTTTTCCCTTGTTTTCCTTTTCGTCTTTCTTTTGCCCTAATTCCAGTTGACTTGCTAATTGTTTCCATAATTGAGGTTTAACTCGAAGTAATTCGTCCATAGTCAGTTTGCATTGCACTTTTGTCTGCTTAAGTTCTGTTAGATTGTGTGAATTCTTGTCTGAGTCCCCTTTTCCCTTCCCGTGTACTGTGGGTGCTCGGATTATCATAGATTCCTTTTCGTAGTCTCCCATGTAATTTGGTAAGGTTGAAATACTCGGAGCTTCTTCTCTATGTCGGTTTAGTCTTGATACTTCCTCATATACTTCTTCCACATTGGGATTTGGTTGATAAACTTCTACATCTAATTCCTCAACGGGAGGTTTAGTCACTCCATTCTTCTTCCATTGTTCTTCTCGGATTCTATTCCATAATTCCTTTGGCCAATCAGCCTCTAAGTCAGGTGTTGTTGACATAGGTTCGTCCTGGGTTCTCACTCGCTCACACTTATCATCCTTCTTTTGAAGCTCTTTATCCTTGGCTTTGACACATTCCTTGTATTGATCATCTACTATCCTCGTCTCTGTAAGTGTCTGGATAGTTTTTTCTAGGGTTGCTAGTGCTACCTCTATAAGTTTTCTACATATCGCAAGCCTCTCTTTTTCTAATTCTCCTTGTGGGTAAATCTTGTCGTGTTGTTCCACATTTGGTCCCTTCCTAATTCTAGCTTGGTAATCTTTCAACCACATGTCTAAGTCGTCTAGTTTTGGGTCAGCTAGAGTTGATCCTGGTTTCTCTGCTTCTTGGATAAGCGGTGGAATGGGAACCTCGTCCCGAATCTCTTGTTCTTTATGCTCTTTCTTACTTCTGGTTTGTTTCTTATTGTCTTGACTCTTGTTTTTTATCCATTTATCTTTGAGCTTCTCTCTTCTTTCCTTCCATTTTTGTGCTTTTATGTTCTGGGCATTCTCACATGAATCCTCTGAATCTTCTACTATTTGAATTTTGGGACTTACTGTTCTATTGTTTTCTTGTTCCCGTTCCGATTGCTTTCCTTTTTGTTCGTTTGTCTGAGCTCGGGTAATGGCCTTTAAAGGCATGGTGTATTCTTTATCACCTCCAGGTGCTTCTATCACTTAAATTACATTAATACGTGCAGTGTCTTGGACTTTGGTGGGATTCTTAGGGCAATCTCTGAAAAGATGTTCCTTTCCGCGATCATTGCAATACCTTTCCCAAGTCCTGGGAGGTGGTGGGTTGTAAGGCCAAGGACACTCTCTAATAAAATGGTCTCCTCCGCATCTATAACAGGGTCCTCTTGGCATAGGTGGTCTAATGGGTGGTCTCACGGGTGGTTGTGCTTTAGGTGTAGTGTACATTAAAGTTGCTACCTCCGTTCCATAAGCCTGATCATAGCCTTCATATCCACGGTACGCCAAATCGTATGCTGGTTCGTACTCTAACATGTTGGCTTCATAGGGATAGTAATCCTCTGGGAGCAGCTCATATCCAGGGTTTGCTGATTCTACACTGGTCATTGTTGAGGCTGGCACTATGGCTCTTTTGAAATTTTTTTCTGGCTGGTCATACTTTATAGGTACTACATGTTGAGGGTGTGGGGGTTGTGGTCCTAACACTGGTTGGGGGTTTCCAAATTATGCTGGTTCATATGGCTTGGGAGCTCCTGCTGGTGTGGGGTGGGAATTGTATCTGGGCATATCTCTACCTGGCTCTCTATGTGGATATCCATATGGTCAATACTAAGGCGGTTGGAGAGGTCGTGCCTGCCTATTAAATGGACAGTTCTCTGTGGTGTGGTTGGTGTATTTTTGTTCTATGTGGCAGTACAAGGCAGTTCCTTGATGGGGTTGTCTATTGTAAGGATATGTCTGAGGTACACCAGTTCCTCCTGGTACACACATGTGCGTGGGGTGATCTCCTCCACATAGACTACATCTTCGTAACATAGGCACTCTTAAGGCTGGGTGTTGGTAATTTCTCTTTCCTTGGACTCCCAATTTCTTTGCCACTAGCTCCACTAATTCCTCCACATTACTGGAGTTGGATATAATAGTACTCCGAGAGTCTTCTGATTTAGTGGGGTTGGGCGTGCTCTTGAGATCTTCAGCTAGATTATCTTCGAGGTCAATGCACTCTTGAAGACATTCACTCAGGGTTTGTAATCTCTTCACATAAACTAGCGTTCTTAAGGTTCCATTCGTGAGTCCATCCAAAAATAATGAATTCATTTTTTGCTGAGTGGGCCTCTCTACAACTGGGCACCTATCCACATACTGGTTGAATCTTCAGGCGGCCATTTTCACAGTTTCATTAGGGTTCTGTTTAAAGCTATGGATTAAAGACGCAGAATTGTGTTTAATCCCTCTCTTAGTGAATTCCCCAATGAATTATTGAAAGAATTGCTCCATATTTCCAAATTGGTTGGGGTCTAATGGCTGGAACCAAGTCAAAGCCGTTCCTGTGAGGGTGAGTCCGAAAGACTCATACTGCACGAAGAAGTCGTCTACTTGTTCTGCTCTTAGAACTTGTTTAAATTCGGCAATGTGGTCATAGGGTTCTCCCAATCCGTCATAATGATTCCTTACGCATTTGGCCACCTGAATAGACCTCAATCTTCTCATTGGTTCTGGCGGTCTAGGCATTACAGGGAAGGCAGGAACTGCTGGTCTAACTAGGGGTATTCCAGGTTGTACTCCTATTTGTGGTCGTGGTCTTACCGATGGTCGGTATTGATTACCTACTCTAGGGTGGGCCTGATTGTGAGTTTGCACTCCTGGAGTCGCAAATTGCACATGGGTACGGTTTGGAACACTCCGTTGGCTAGTTTGTCCTGACATGGTGTGCTCTGCCTCTTGTTGGGTTCCGAAGGGGTTCTGAGATGTGGTTGCCTGCTCTCTCTGAGGGAACACAGGCAAACCCATGTATTTCAGTCGAGCCCTATCTATGGCATCTACCAACCAATATCTTCTCTGGTTCTTATCTAGGTATGTTATTCTAGTCTCGTCTTTCGGATCCTTTAGCTCATAAAATGTCATCGGGCTTTCTTCTCTTCCTTGGGCCGATGAGTTTGTTTGAAGCAACAAGTCCATTCCATGGATCAAATAGACTTCCAATAGGTAGTCGTCTTGAGGTATCAAGTCCCCTCTCAAGACTCGCGTCACGTGGGACTTGCCTCTAGGAGTCATCACTAACTCCTCAGGGTTTGGTCTCCCTGAGTTTTCTGGTCCCACTAACTCTCCCCTTTCATTGATCAAATCAGGAAACTCAGTCACTATGTATATGTTACCTATCTTGTCCATGTATGCTCCTCCCTCATACTTAACAGCTGGTCTGGGCACAATTGTTGCATCCATGGAAGTCACCATCCTAGCCACAGATCTGTTTAGGCCATCCAGGTAGATGGGAATCTCCTGGGCATTAGTAGAAATATACTGTAAGGAAGTGTGGTACTCTCCCTCCACAGTGGTCATGAAGTTTCTACTTGGAGCAGGACCCTGCATGTCTTTTGAAGCCATGGGTATCTCCTCCTCTGAGTCACTAGAGGTGTCTGAATAGACAGAGCGGTGACTGACATGAGCGGCACTTCCAACAGAAGATATGACACTTCTACGGCTACTTAGCACCCTTCCTGATCTCAAGTTCATTCACCCTCCTGGGACTCTCTAGGTCTCTGAAACTCTCCCCAAGTGGCTCTCCAAAAGCCTCAAGTTTTTCCTTTAAAATGCTTCAAATGCTTTGGGCGATACCACTTTTGGCGATACTGCACCAAGCGATACTGCTCTGGGTGATACCAAACTATCCACGATACGATACCTGAAACCTAGGCGATACGATACTGTAGCAACAAGCGATATGATACCACTATTGGGCATGATACGATACTGGCTATCCTGGCGATACGATACCTCCAGAGTAGACGATACGATACCAAGCCTAGTCACGATACGATACCTATGGGTTCCACGATACGATATCTATGGGTTCCATGATACGATACCAAAAAATTGGGTGATACGATAATTATGCTTTGGCCGATATGATACCAGGTACTCTAACGATATGATACTAAAAATTCAGATGATACGATATCCCATTTTGGACAATATGATACCAAAAAGGGCACGATACGATACTGGAATTTGGCCCGATATGATACTGACCTTCTCGCATGATACGATATCACAGCAGGTGATGATACGATACCAAAATGGTATCGTGATACGACACCGGAATGAGAGACAATACGATACTTGAGGGCTGCATGATACGATACTTCTACACGTGGCGATACGATACCACCAACCTACGCGATACGATACTAGTATGGTATCGCAATACAATGTTGGACACAACACGATACGATACCAAAAGTGGACCGCGATACGATACCACTTTGGTAAAGTGCGATCGCAATACCAACCCGACGATACGATACCACAAGTGGTATCGCGATACCAAGGCTAGTGACCGACGATACGATACTTCGGCGAGTATCGCGATACAAGGGAATTTTTTGTATCGCGATACCAAAAACTCAACCGATCGCAATATTCAAGCCAAAATACCTCAAAAATCAAACATTTTTGTTTTCGCTTGCTCTTCTCTCCCCCCTCTTCACTCCTAGCGTACTGTCTCACTCCAAGAAGCTCACAAAACACTCTGTTCCGCCCCGCGATAATGGTTGCGCAAGTAATCACGTTATTGTGCACTTCTAAACTATTTTTGTCAATGAAATCTCATGGAAACTTACCTTTGTGATGTCTTGCTTGCACCTTGAGCTCAATTAATAGCTTTGACAGCCTGTAAAGCACGATACCACACCCACGATACTGATCGCTCCTCTCACATGATACTGCTTTCTGAACAGTTCAGAAATGAACTAAAATTTTTTGTTTTTATACTTTTTGGTGACTGAAAGTGAACTACACTAATTTGGAAAATTTTTTGGGATTTTTCTTGGTGGTCTTGGCTTACTCCTACTCCACTCCTCTTCTCCTCTCCTCCTAACCTAACCCTAACTCTTCCTTCTCTCCCTTCCTACTAACCCTAAACCTAAAAACTCATTACACACACCTCCGAGATGTGAAGTAACAAGTGTTGAAGTGATGGACTACTTGCCACTGAACGAGTTCACTTCTACAAGTACGATTTCATCACTCTCGAGCTATAACCATCACGAAGGCACCTTGGTTGAGTGTTCCCCGGCAACGGTGCCAAAAACGTGTGTACCTAAGTCAAGAAGACTTAAGGACTTGTGCCAAAGAGACTAAACCTCATTTGCCACACAAGTGCGTGTATTGGGAAATTGACACACTTATTTGCCAATCCGATCAAACGACCTAACCAAGTGTATGAGGACATGTGCACACGTGATGGAAAATGAAGTGGTTCAGCTTATATGCATGAGAAAGGACTAATCCACCTCTCTAACTCACTGAAATACTGAAAGTGTCTGTCATACCACTTACAGTAGTTTTCACTAAATCGAGGATTTCTCTCAGCTCCGAATTCTGAATATGGCCAATAGTAGATTCATTCGACAAGCTCACACACACACTACAGTAGCTCAAAAACAGTGGGGAGGGGTAGACAACAGTCCTACACACACATTCTAAGCATCACACACACAGAGAAGATCAAAGAGAAGATGAAAATCTGCAAGAAAGAAGCAAATTCGAAAATCAAGAGCTCTCCTTCTTCACAATGGCAAAAAGTCATTACAAAGAGTCACAAAGTGACTTATATACATGTGCCCTAAATTTGGTCCTTTCACACAAGAGATCGGAACTTTATTGCTAAAAAGTGAATTTGCTACTAATTTACAAGGAATATATTACACTAAGTTGGGATTATGCATCTAGAGGACTCCTCTAGTGCATTTACATGGCTTGAGGGAATTTCCTAATACTTTGCCCATTAATTTGAAAATTTTGGGGCTCCTCTTTTGTGCCTCTTTACTCTGCAACATGGACACACAAGTGTCATAGCAAACAGCCTAGTCTGAGTCACAAAAAGCATGTAAGTTTGGCGGTAGTGATCCCCCTTTGGGATGAAACAATCCAAATAGTCGGGTGCCACTCAAGTAGAGAAAAATGTGCTTGACCACATACCAATGCTTGAAACCTAGCCAATGCATAAACTTGCTCATCTGAGATAAAACAAATTGAATATTAGGCCAAGTTATGCATATGTAAATCAAGCATCCAATAGCCTATTGATAGAGAACAACATCAAATGCATCTCCAACAGCATGAAGAGTCAACCATAAACTCATTTCCATAGGAGTGGAAATAGGTTTGCAATCTTCAAGGCCAAAATGTTGCCACAATGTGTCAATATAATTTGTTTGATACAAAGCTATTCCCCCATCAAGTTGCATAAACTAATGCCCAAATAATGATGCGAATGCCCCAAATCTAACATCTCAAAAGAGGCATGCAAATCAGCATTAAATTAAACAATGTGCTTCTCATTAGGACTAGTGAGCAACATGTGAAGTACATCATCTGCATGCTTAACATATAAGGTGCTTTCAGCTGGATTGTTCTCAAAACCATGTGCAATCAAGTGGGCATGTATCTTTTCATACCAAACACTTGGTGCTTGCTTCAAACCTTATAATGCCTTTTTCAACTTGTACACTTTGTCATGCCCTTTGTGCACAAAATCATGGGGCTAAAATACATACACTTCTTCATGTAAGTCACCATTTAGAAATGCAATTTTAATGTCCACCTAATATATGTTCCAACCATGATGATCTACAAGTGCACAAATGCTATGAAGGGTGGTCATTCGGCATGTGGGTGCAAAGGTCTCATGAAAATCAATGCCTCTCTCTTGAGGATAACCTTTTGCAACAAGCCTAGCTTTATACCTATCAATTATTCCATCTGGTTTATGCTTCAACTTGTATACCCATTTAGTGCCAATGGCATTTTTCCTAGAGGCAAATCACATAAATACCAGGTACCATTCTTCATAATAGCATCATATTTTAATTGCATAGCAGCCACCTGATTTGGTGTATTTTTTGCTTGATCAAAAGAAACAGGCTCATTCTCATCACAAAGATTAGATGCAACCATTACATAGCAACCTGATACAAAAGAAGCATTTTGAGATCCTGAATGAGTATGATATGAGAGAGGTGCACCTAATTTGCTATCTCAAAAAGTCTCCACCGACCATTTGGGCAATTTTTTTTCCTCATCGATATCAACCCTCTCAGTGCATCATGTAAATCTACATCAAAAATTGAATGATCTGCATCATCACATGGAACTTGTAAAGATTGAGGAATTGCCTCATTTGGACAAGCACTTGACTATCCGCCTATAAAAAGAGGAAGAAAAGTGTCATAAACATCTTTGGAGCTAAATTATGTATGCTTTGTACATGAAAGTAATGGGTAAATTGCGTCTTTTACAAAAACAACATCATGCCTAACCAAAATGTATCTTTCACAAAAACAACATCACACCTAACCAAAATTCATTTAGTATGTGGATGATACAGACAATATCCTTTTCTTTCAAAATTTCCATAACAAAAATACATTTCATTGATTTATGATCCAATTTCTTGCATTGTTGTTTAGACACTAATTTATATGCCAGACAACCAAACACACAAAGATGAGCAAGAGATGGCTTGTGACCATGCCAAGCCTCATATGGAGTGATCAATCGTAGCGCTTTAAGGGGATGCCTATTAAGTACATATGCCTCATATGGAGTGATCAATTATAGTGCTTTGGTGTATATGGTAGTGTACATTGATGTTTATCCTACACTAAGCCAAAAATGCATTAAAATAAAAAGGCATGTGTAGCTCAAGCGTAAGCACCACCTCCTTTACTTGTCAATCCGCGGAGACGTGAGGACCGGTATGAAGACCACAAGCAAGTGAAAGCACAAGTGCGTGAGTGAAAGCACACAAACATGCACACACATACACACACACGCGCACAAAGTAAGATCAAAGAGAGGAACAATGGAAAGCTTAGATTGCAAAAGAGTTCTCTTACCAAAGTTCTATTCTCTAACAAGCTAACCCCAAAAATGAGCTCTCTAGCTCTTTTTATAGTTTTTTGACTAGTTTTGGCCCTGTCCAGACCTAGTGTCCGGCCTAGTTAAAAATTAGGTTCCAGGGCTTATTTGAGGGCTCAAACGAAGTCTAAAAATTATGAAAATTGGTACGATGGTACTTCTAATACTCCTCAATCTCGAGGACTCCTCGGCTTGAACAAAATGGAGTTACTAAAAATAGATAATGGTATTTACAATGGTTTCTAGTGATGAAAATCACTATTTTTGTAGGGGATTCTTCTGAAAATTTGACATACACTTCTTGGAGCTCCCTACTTGCTCTCTCTTCTTCTAGGTCCACTTCTTTGATGTGCTTCCATGCTTTGTCCTTGACCTTGAGCTTCAACACTCCCCCCCCTCTCGAGTCTGTCGTCCCTGACAGACCCTTGTTGTAGTGGTTGTTCCAAGTAGTGCCTTGAGAGGGAGTGTCCCTTCTGTATGAACACAAGTCGTCCGACGTTCTTCATCTATCACTGTGAGTCTTTGCAGGTTGTAATCTCTTGGTATGTGCTTCTGCCTTGTATGCCAGCATGACTGTGTCGTTGTGAGTCTCCGTTGATGTTTTCTAGATCTTCCAAAGTTGATCTTCATAGTAGTCATGCCAAGTACTCATAACCCATATTGAGTGATGGGTAAGTGTGTTCGTGCATGGGTTGAGGAAAATATGTGCCTTGTGCACGGCCTTGTAATGTAGCCCTATGAATGTTTACTTGGGAAATGCATTGGAAGAAGAATGGTGCAAAAATTGGGGCTCTTGAGCTAAGTGCTCAAGGGTATGCCGACGAAGAGGTTTCCTACGCTATTATGGCTATGATGTTTTCAAAGTAAAGATGCTTACCATGGGGAAGGTCGATGGATGTTCATCTCTTCATGTTGTACACTTGGCGTTTGGGATGGACCATTGTTGATGGTCCACTGATGAGATCTTTTGAATGGCAGATCCCCTCTCCTCCAGAACTATCCCTTGCAGATATCTCCTTGGATGCTCTTGTACATACAGTAGTTAAGCATCACTCAAGTTGTGGACCTTCAAGCTCTTCACTCCTACTATAGTAAGAGGAAACCATAGTTGTGGATGCCCTGCTCATGCTAAGTTCTTGACATCTATGAGATAAGGCAGCAATTAAATCATCTGCTAGCCAAGACACACTTCTATCCAAACTGATAAATGCCCAGTAATCGATGGTTCAATCTTCAACTAAGCATGACTCATTCATGTTCCATGAGCAAAACCTGGGAACAAGTGCTTCCTCGTTTTTTTTTTTTTTTTTTTTTTTTTTTTTTTTTTTTTTGGGAACAATACAAAACAAGAAGACAAAAGTTAGTATCAATAGAAATGTTCGACATATGTTACTGTGCTCTTGTGCATGGGATTCTCAAGTGTGTCTATGCACGGCCGTGTAATGTGGCCCTATATTACTGCATACTTTGGAAATGCATGACCTAAATGGTGCAAAAGACAGGGTTGTGCAAGGAGCACATGGTTGTTGCTCGTTCGAGGCTTTCGATGTTATTTGTGGAGGTTGATGCCGACCTTGGTGGAGGTATCCATTGAGTCTCGAACTGATGTGATCCTCCTTATTGGAGTCCATTTTAGAACATCATTTGGCACTGTAGAGGTCACTTCAGGCGTCTTCCTCTTTGGATGCTTTCTGAACTGTGGTATCCAGTGTGGCTGATGCTTTGGTTCGGTGGAGGCTACTTGCACTTTTGGCTTCCAAACCCATATCCTTTTTGCATGTCTTCCTACTAATGTTGAAGAGCTGATTTGATCTTCCTTTGGTCTCTGTACGTGGTTCTTACCCTTTTCTCTTTTTGGCTTCTTTGTTGAAACCTTTTGCATGTGGGAGAACAAAGGTTGTTGTGGGTGTAGGATCTTCTTAGGTACCCACATCTGTAATTGCCCTTGTTGAGCTGCGGCTAACTTCTTAGGCACCCAAACTTGTTGGATATCTTGTGATGGAGCTTGTCTGAGCTGCTTCCTTCGTCTTCTGGCCTGGTTAGTGTGCATGGATGGGATTTGTGGGGGTAAGGCTGGTGGTTGCTCTCCTTTGCGTACCCAGATCTGCTTCATGCCCGGAACCGCTTTTTTATCGAATGGTGTCTTTCTATTTGATGTAGCAGTTGGCGTGAACGGTTGTGTTTGCTTGTGTGGTGGGCTCACTACTGTGGCTACTTGAGTCTTTGGAGAAGAAGAAAGATCCACCCGCCTTCGAACCTGGTCTTCCACGATTGACTCCTTCTGCATCATAGAGCTTTTGACACATACAACATCTTCTTTCCTATGATTAGTCTTGGAAGAACTAAGAGAGTGTGTGGTGCCATGATCTAGGAGCATGCAGTTCTCTAATTCTAATGTAATGCATTGTTCATGTACCCAAAGTTGAAGAATTTGACTTCTTAGGTTTAAGTTAACTGCATGGTCATAGATCCAATCTTGACCCAAGACAAGTGGTTCTGTAAGGTTCTCATCTTGACATACTAGCGCTTTGACTTTCATTGGAACATCTTGAAGGTAGATGGGAAGTTCCACCTCGCCCAAACAAGGGGTTTCCACACCTCCCACTCCTATGAGATAAGCTTCTATGGGATTGATGTTCAACCCCAAGTCTTGGCAGTAGGAAAGTTTAACTGCACTACTTGCTGCACCTGAGTCAATCAATGCTTTCACCGTCCTTGCACCCTTCCCTTGTCCTATCTCTATGGTCACAAAGGGTCTTCGGTCAATGACCTGAGAAGTCGCAATGCCTGACTTTTGACACATATCCATGTGATATTTTGGGGCTTTTGAGTTGACATCTAGGCCTAATCGCCTTAACTTATTTCGCCTAATACGCTCTCTGGCCTCTACCTGTGCTTCTTCTCTCACTCTTAACTCTTCTTCTTTTCGCTTCTTCGCAGTGTTGAGTCTCATTAGCATATCCTCAGTAAGAGGTTCTTGATATAGCTTGACTCTACAACCACTAATATAGTTTGGCAAGATATCTCCTTCTAGAGTGGCCAACTGAACTGCACCACTAGTGGAAATTCTATTAATGATCATGGGTCCATATCCTCTTTTTTCCAACTTACGGGCATGTTGTTTTAGTGTGTATACCAACACTAGATCTCCCTCTTTCAATCCCTTATCCTTGATGTGTGCATCAAAGTATGCCTTTTGCCTCTTCTTTGCAGCGTAGATGCCTGCTGCCGCTCGTAGCCTCGTTTCACCCAAGCGTTCGAGATCAAAGATCCTAGAGGACAATTCATGCCCATTCCACTCATACTCTTGTGCTACTTTTAAGGCAGGGATTAAGAAATCTAATGGTAGCACAGCGTTCTGTCCGAAGACCATCTGAAATGGGGTGGCGTTGAGTACCGTTTTGTAGGCAACTCGATAAGCCCAAACAGCATGATGAAGTTGTTTGTCCCAATCAGAGCGTGTATTATTCACCAGTTTTGTCAATACGTTACAGAGGATCTTATTGGTACTCTCGGCTTGTCCGTTGGCTTGTGGATGATAGGGGGCGGATTTCTTATGTATCACCAAGAATTCTTGGAGAAGATTTTCAATGACTTCATTCAAGAAGTGTGTGCCTCTATCGCTCACCAACTCTATTGGTAGTCCATATCTCGTGAACACATTCTCGAATAAGAACTTAGCCGTAGTCTGAGCATCATTCTTTGTTGTGGCTTTGACTTCTACCCACTTTGTAAGGTAATCTGTGGCTACAATGATGTACTCTGCATGGGAGTTTCTAGCTGGGGGGTTAATAGGACCTATGAAGTCTATGCCCCACTTCGAAAATGCACGTCCTCCCATCATTGGCCTCAAGGGCATCTCGTCTTTTCTCACTGGATATTGTGCACGTTGGCATGTGTCACATTTCTTCACATAGGTATGTGCATCCATATGAAGAGTGGGCCACCAAAGTCCTGAGAACAGAATGGTCTTAATCACTCGGTCAGGACCAAAATGTCCACCTGCAACACCACTGTGTGCAGTCTCTAAGACCCTTAAATAGTCTGATTCATGAACGCACAGTCTTAAGTAACCATCTTTACCTCTTCGGTATAGGTTCTCTCCTACTAAGGCATAGCCTTGAGCCTCTTGCTCCATATTTCGTCTTCTTGCTAGACTGGCCTCTTTGGGTAATCTTCCCGATCTCATAAACTCTACCAATGGAGCACTCCAATCTGGAATTAATGATACTTGATAAAGGGTCGCATGCTCCACTGGTGGTCTCTCTCTGCACATTGGACAATTCTTGATCCACTCATGTATTTCTTTGTCCATGCTAGGCCAATACACTCCTAAACGTTTCAAATTTTGCAATGTTCGTTGTTTAGAATAGTGATTTCCTAGCAATCCCTCATGAGCTTGCTGCAACCAACTACTATGTTCATCATCCTCGACACAGCAAGCTAAAACACCCTCAGTATCTTGTTTGTACATGCTTCCTGCCAATATGTGATATTTTTGTGATTTTACAATTTCTTCTTGTGATGTTTTCACATTCTTATTTGCAGGGCCGAAGGTTAGGACTGGTACCAACTTATTTGCCCATTTAGGAACAACTTCCAAATTGAACAGATAAGCATCAGGTAGTTCATCAGACACTCCTTGTGGTGACTCTCCTGAAGTAATGCGAGAAAGGTGATCTGCCCGAAGGTGGGTTCTACCTTTCCTGACAACAACTTCAAAGTCATACTCCATTAGTAAGAGGAACCATCTTACTAAGCGTCCAGTATTGCAAGGTTTATTGACCAAATATAACAAAGCTTGATGATCAGTGAAAAACTTGAACTTGTTGGCCAATAAATAGTGTCTAAACTTCTTTACAGCATATACCATGCCTAACCCTTCTCGCTCGGTTGTGGTATAATTTCTTTCGGCTGGGTTTAGTTGTCTACTAGCATATGCTATGGGCAAATCTAAATTCCCTTCACTTGTGGGTTGTGCTAGCACACATCCTATGGCATGATTGGATGCATCCACATGGACATGGAATGGCTTATTCCAATCAGGAGTGGTCAATATTGGTGCTGTGCACAAACGTTTCTTTAGTTCATTGAAAGAATTCTCGCATTCGTCGTTCCACTCAAAATTAGACAACAAGGCATAAAGGGGTCTAGCTATGATCGCATACATGTGGATAAACCTACGGTAATATCCACAATGGCCCATAAAGGCTTGTACCTCTTTAACATTCCTTGGCCTTGGCAACTCCGCTATGGCTCGTACCTTATCTTCATCCGTTGAGATTCCATTCTTAGAAACAATATGACCGAGGATTTTACCTTGACGCACCATAAACACACACTTTTCTGGGTTTAGACACACTCGATATTCTCTACACTTGTTGAAGATTTGTCTGAGCTCAGGGATGTGAACCCTTCTTTCTTGGGAATGAGCACATAAATCATCCACATACACTTCTAAGCTCTTTCGCAAGAACTCTTTGAAGACATGACACATGAGCCTTTGGAATGTTGCAGGTGCATTGGTGAGCCCAAATGGCATCACCCGAAATGCAAAGATTCCCCACTCTGTAGCAAAAGCTGTTTTGTGTTGATCTTCTGGGGCAATGGCTACTTGATTGTAACCTGAAAATCCATCAAGGAAGCTATAAACTTCCTTGCCTGCAACACGAATTTTGCGGTCGTCAACTTCATATTTCTTGAAGTTTTCTGGTACTTCAAACAATGATTCCTCCTTTTCTTGTTTCACTGCTTTTCTTTCCTTTTTCTTTTGACCTCCTTCACTTCCTTCCTTTGAATTTACCGTTTTGATACTCGTGAGGGGTTCTTCTTCTTTTTGGGTTAACACTCCTGTGTCCTCTAAATAGTGTTCCTCTGAGTCAAAGTAAGTGTCCATCACAATGGATTCTAGATCATCGTCATTCTCTTCTTCTTCTATGAACTCACTAGGATCACACTCTTCCAGCAAGGGTTGACACATGAACACTGAGATATCATAACCTTCCTCATCACAATGAGGTGTCCACTGTTCCTCATTGACAGCAATGTCCATGGTGGCTAAGATTTCTGGCCAGCCATGAGGCTCAAACTCCTCATCTGGAAAGATCATCGGTGTGTAGGCTGGGTCCCTAACTGGTCTATCTCCTAGCGAAGTTCCTTCTTCTCTTGCCTTTAAACGTTTTTCCTCTTCCTTTGCGACCTTGCACATCCACAAATGAGTATCTTCATGCAGCCATGATGGATCAGGTGAACTTCCAGAATGCACAGAGATGGAATCTTCTTTCGCTTTGTGGATAGAATTCCACTGTAGGGGTGGTACATCTCTGAAGGTGTAATCCTTCAAATTGACCTTAGTGGTGACCCCTAAGTGCTGTAAGTACAAGGAGTTAGTTCCCCAATCCTGTACTATTTGCAATTGTCGTAGGAAGGGTCTTCCTAGGATCATCTCAAAGACATTATTTTTCTCAAAGTCACATATAGCAAATGTGTGCTCAAACTCTACACCACAAGTGGTTAGAGTGATCCCTTCTAGCAATCCTAGAGGTCTTTCAAAATGACCATCAGCCATTTGAAGCTTCATTCTAGTTGGTCTTAATGTGGGTTTGCCCCATTGCTTCCACAAAGAGGTGGTCGCAATAGCAACACCAGCACCTGAATCTATGATTGCTTTGGTTGTGTAACCTTGGTAGGTGATGGGAAGATAAGTATTACCTTCTTCACCCTCACACATGTCCCCTATTTTGTCTAGAGGTATCTCTGGTACCCTTTGCTTGGAGCCTGCTTTTGGCATGTTGGAATCAAGTTCTGGAACCTGATCCTTCACATGATTCCAGAGCTCAGGTTTTGCTTTGAGCAGCTCTTCTACAGTGAGATGACATTGAACCTTAGTGTTCTTCACGACATCCGTGTTCCTTGGAACCACTGAGTCTTCATTTCTTACTAGTATTGTGGGAGCTCTAATCTGGAGAGATTCAGATTCCCATGGGCCTGGAAATTGAGGCAGTTCTTCTAAGGTATTAGATTCAAAATCTAACCTTTCGTCTTCTTGTTGTTCAGCTTCATCTTCGTAAATAGATGGAATGTCTTGGGGAAATTGATCATGAAGATCATCAATCTCAGGAATAGGAGGGGAATTACCCTTCTCCTTGGCCCATTTCTCTTCTTGTATTTCCCGCAAGAATTCTTGAGAGTACTGTTGAATAGAAGGAGGTATTCCAGCATCCGTGGAATTAGGAACATAAGCTCCCCTGGGTGGTGAGCTTCCTCTTTCAATAACTGGTTGAGCCTGTGGAGGTAAAGAAACTTGTGGTTTGTTTACCAACTGCTCTAATCGTTCTAGTAAGCCCTGGAAATGCAAATCCGATTTGATAGAGTTTGTCTGATTGAACTTTTGACTAGTCTCAAGTATGGCTTGAGCTTGTTCTACCATTTTCATGCACATTTTCATCCGTTCAATCTCTAAATCTGCTCTAGGGTAACTCTTGTCTAGGTTTGCCGCTGTAGGCCCTTCTTGAAGTCGAGCCTGGTAGGCCTTGAACATCATGTCCAAGCCTTCTGGGGTTGGATCTGCAAGAACAGACCCTGGTTGCGGTCTATTTACAATGGGTGGTGGGGTGGGATGAGGTGGAGTGGATGGAGTTTCGGCATGCGAGGGGCTTTGAGATGCAATGTCTTCTATTTTTGTTTTCGCTTCTTTTAAGCTTTCTTCTAGTTCCGATAACTTTTTATTCCACTTGCGATTGGCCTTCTCTCTGGTATCCTTCCATGTTCTTGTTTTCCTCTTACTAGGCTCTCCCGATTCACTCGACTCTGATTGTTCTACTGGTTTATCCTGTTTTAAGGCTTGTGCTCTAGTGACAGCTTGTATAGGAGCCACATTGCTACTACTTGAACTTGGATCTGCCACTAAGCCTACCACATTAATGGGTGTAATCTTGGGTGCACTAGAGGGGTTTCTTGGACAATCTCTGGGGAGGTGGTCTTTGCCACAATCAGGACAAAAAGCCTGTATTGTGATAGCCTGTCCTTGACTCGGAGATGGTGGGTGGGGACAGTCACGAATGAAATGGTCACCATGACATCTGAAACAAGATCCTCTAGGGGCTTGTGGTCTCATTTGTCTCAACTGGGGCCTAGGGTTAGGATTTGTGTACATGACATTGGAGTATTCTGGCTCCCAATTTTGCTCCATAGGCGGTGCCTCATATTGATACGAGTAAATCTCACTATGTTCAGGTGACTCTGTGTAATAAGCATGTGGACTACCTTCATGGGAGTAGTCTGAACTATGAGCATGAGAGTCATTATCTGGTATCAATGGGGTTAGTGGCACCAAAGCTCTATTTGGATTTTCCTCTCCCACAGCATACTTGACTGGAATCACGTTGGCTGGAGCTGGTGGTTGGTTTACCAAGACAGGTTGTGGCCTATATGGTACCTGATATTGCTGTTGTGGTCTGTAATATGGCTGTTGGTATTGATTCTGATACCTACCTTGTGGGTAAGGTTGCTGATAATTTTGTCTAACAGCCTGCCTATTGTAGGGACAATCTTGAGCCGTGTGGTTTGTGTATTTTCTCTCAATAGTGCAATATGGAGCATTCCTTTCTCTAATGTTTTGGTTTTGCATTGGGCATACGTTAGCCATGTGGTCACCTCCGCAAGTATAGCACCGATTCAATGAAGTGACTCTCTGTGTTTGTTTATTTTGGACTCCCAGCTTCTTGGCAACTTGCTCAGCTATCTCTTCTATTTCTGTGGAGGTCTTTGAAGTATGACTAGTAGAACTATCCGAATCTTTGTAGAGTTTGGACAATCCTAACTCCTCACCCAAGTTATCTTCTATGTCTATGCACGTCCGCACACACTCTTCTATGGATCTAGGATCTTTCAAGTATACATAGGATCTTAACTTTGTGCTCAATAAGCCATCTAAAAACAAAGCCACTTGTTTGGCTGGTGTGGGTAGCTCTGGAGCAGGGCATCTTTCTAGGTACTGTCTGAACCTTCTACCTGCTAGTCGCACTGTTTCTTGGGGTGTCTGCTTGAAACTATGGATCAGGGACGATGTGTTATGCCTGATACCACTCTTGGAAAATTCTACAATGAATTCGTCTAGCAGTTGACCTATATCGCGATAGCTGCTTCTACTCAATGGTTGAAACCAAGCTAAGGCAGTGCCTTTAAGGGTCAAACCAAATGCCTCGTACTGGGTGAACCAGTCCTCGATTTGTTCGGCTCTCAGCACTTGTTTGTACTCGGCCACATGATCATAAGGATCCCCTGTCCCATCGAAATAGTTCTTCATTGCCTTGATCACGTGACTGGGTTTAAGGGTTCTTGGGTACTCCCGGGGTCTAGGCAATGGAAAATCCTGTTCATCTCTTTGTTGCCTATGTGCTTGATGTCTCTCTCTTTCAGGTCTTTCATTTTCAAATCCTGACCTATTCCTGCCCACGGTGTGTGCAAAACTTACCTCAGGTCTCTCTCTAGTTCTTTCTCTCTGGGCTTCATGAGCCTGGGATGATCCTACACCTTGGAGGCCATGGGAAACATTGGATCTTGGTGGGGGGAAAATCATGTCATTCTTCCATGTATATGCATGTCTATCATGTTCCGTTACCAAGAAAATTTTCTCTGATGTGTTATCCAGGTAGACAACTTTGCCTGGTATCTCAGGATCTTTGAATTCATAGATGATAACTATGCCCAATTGGCTAGGTTGATCTGGCTTGAACCTCCAAAAGGCTTCCTCTGTTTCTCTATTCAAAAATAGTTCTATGCTTTTGTTGTCTTGAGGGATCCAGTCCGGAGTGATCACTCGGGTCAAAACTGACTTACCTCTAGGAGTCTGGGGTCCTTGTCCTACGTTTCCTTGTTCTAGGTCTCCTATCTCATTCTCATGAATGATATTTCCAAACTCATCGGTCCTATCTGGTTGGTTGGTAACCACATACATGGTTCCTTCCTTATCAATGTATGAACCCTCTTCGAACTTGACCACCGGGTGTTCAAGTCCAAAGGATTGATCTGGATTTTTGAGTTGGACCACTGATCGCCTCAGACCATCCTCATAGATGCGAGCACCTAATTGGTTGGTCCGAATATATTCCAACTGTGTCTTATAGGGACCTTCCGGTGTTTGTAGATGGGCAGTCCCTGAGCCACCTGCAGGTTTTCCCATACTAAAAGACATTTCTGAATCACTTGTGTCCGATCTGAGTAAAAGATGACCACTTAGTTGTTGTGCCCAAGACTTGGATGTATGGTTGACACTAGCCTCAGAAGATCTAATGCTTTGTTTATCCTTGCCTAAGTGTCTACCAGATCTCAGGTTCATAAGCTTTAGTCAAGAGTCCAAATTTTCCCTTTGGTATGGTTCACAATTCTTTAGAGCCCCCTTGGTTCCCTAGTCCCACCTGAGGGTCAACTTCAAATTATCCTATCTCAAAATCAACGCATTATTCTTGAAAAAAACAGTTGAGATCGTGTAGGATTTGAAACGAGCTTTCCAACAAGCTATAGAGCTCAAAAAATGGACTTTGGATGAGAAAGTTATGTCAAATCAGGCTCCTGGGGGTCAAAACAGGCAAACAGGACCTTTGGAGAAAATCGCGATTTTGTGAACTTTCTGAAAATCGCGATGCTGTGAAGTAAAAAAAATCGCGATGTTGAGCACAGAATCGTGTTTTTGAAAATCGCGATTTTGAGCAGAAAATCGTGATTTGAAGAGCGCGATGTTGAGCAGAAAATCGTGATTTGAAAATCGCGATGTTGATCACAAAATCGTGTTTCAGAGAATCGCGATGTTGATCACAAAATCGTGTTTCAGAGAATCGCGATGTTGATCACAAAATCGTGTTTCAGAGAATCGCGATGTTGATCACAAAATCGTGTTTCAGAGAATCGCGATGTTGATCACAAAATCGTGTTTCAGAGAATCGCGATGTTGATCACAAAATCGTGTTTCTGAAAATCGCGATTTTGATCACAAAATCGTGTTTCAGAGAATCGCGATGTTGATCACAAAATCGTGTTTCCGAAAATCGCGATTTTGACTCAGAGAATCGTGATTCACAAAGTCGTGTTTTTCACAAAATCGTGTTTTTGACTGAAAATCGTGTTTTCTCAGAATCGTGTTTTTGACATGAAAATCGCGATTTTGAGCAAAAATTCGTGTTTTCTCAAAATCGTGTTTTTGACTTGAAAATCGCGATTTTGTCCCACAGAATCGTGTTTTTCTCAAAATCGTATTTTTGGCTGAAAATCGTGATTTGTGAGAATCGCGATTTTGAGCAGAAAGTCGTGTTTTTTCACAAAATCGTGTTTTTTTTTTTTTGCTGAAAATCGTGATTGGTGAGAATCGCGATTTTGAGCAGAGAATCGTGTTTTTTGAAAATCGTATTTTTCACCTGAAAATCGCGATGTTGAGCACAAAATCGTGTTTTTGAAAATCGCGATTTTGAGCAAAAAATCATGTTTTCACAGAATCGCCTTTTTCACAAAATCGTGTTTTTGCTGAAAATCGTGATTGGTGAGAATCGCGATTTTGAGCAGAGAATCGTGTTTTTCAGAGAATCGCGATTTTGAGCAGAGAATCGTGTTTTTCAGAGAATCGCGATTTTGAGCAGAGAATCGTGTTTTTCAGAGAATCGCGATTTTGAGCACAGAATCGTGTTTTTTTGAGAAAAACACAGAATCGCGATTTTTTTTCAACCAACTTTTAGGCGGGAAAACTGAAAATCGTGATTTTTCAAAAAATTTTGAATTTTCACAGAATCGCGATTTTCATCACAGAATCGCGTTTTTTGGCGGGAAATTCAAATTTCTGAGCGCCGGCTATGGCGAGCTCCGTATGAGCAGAAAATCATGAAAAAAATACAGCGCTTGCTCTCCCTTGCACCTCCTAACTCCTTCCCACACAATAATGCATGAAAAATGGTATGAAGATGGTGAAAATGCACTAAAAAACAAGAATTTTCTATGAAGAAGAAGATGGAAGAAGGTGGAGATGATGATGATGATGAAGATGAAGAGGAAAAAACAGAAAATGAACTGAAATGACAGTTTTTTTACCTTCCAACGTCGCAAATCTACGATCTTACCATCACAACGCTCGTCCTCGAAGCTCTCTCCCCGGCAACGGCGCCAAAATTTGGTGTAGCTCAAGCGTAAGCACCACCTCCTTTACTTGTCAATCCGCGGAGACGTGAGGACCGGTATGAAGACCACAAGCAAGTGAAAGCACAAGTGCGTGAGTGAAAGCACACAAACATGCACACACATACACACACACGCGCACAAAGTAAGATCAAAGAGAGGAACAATGGAAAGCTTAGATTGCAAAAGAGTTCTCTTACCAAAGTTCTATTCTCTAACAAGCTAACCCCAAAAATGAGCTCTCTAGCTCTTTTTATAGTTTTTTGACTAGTTTTGGCCCTGTCCAGACCTAGTGTCCGGCCTAGTTAAAAATTAGGTTCCAGGGCTTATTTGAGGGCTCAAACGAAGTCTAAAAATTATGAAAATTGGTACGATGGTACTTCTAATACTCCTCAAGCTCGAGGACTCCTCGGCTTGAACAAAATGGAGTTACTAAAAATAGATAATGGTATTTACAATGGTTTCTAGTGATGAAAATCACTATTTTTGTAGGGGATTCTTCTGAAAATTTGACATACACTTCTTGGAGCTCCCTACTTGCTCTCTCTTCTTCTAGGTCCACTTCTTTGATGTGCTTCCATGCTTTGTCCTTGACCTTGAGCTTCAACAGCATGTATTCCCCCCCTTGATCAAAATGGAGGGTGCCCAATTTACATGTTAATAAATTTTCAACCATAATTGGAAACTATTTGAGACACATAAACACTTTGGACTTTTTTTTCAATGGATACATGCTTGGGAAAATCATTAATAAAAGTCACAAAGTAAAGGTAGTTCCCAAAATAATGTGTTTTCATAGGACCATAGACATGACATCACTATGAAAAAGCTTCAATTTATGAGGAGATCAAACTAAACCATATTTAGGGAAGGAAGAACACTGCATTTTTCCCAAAGTACAACCTTCAGAGATCCCTCTCCTATACATCCAACTTCCCCCATACACCCCAGCTCACCTCCATTATCCCAATTCATAGTAAGTGCTGCAACAAAAGCCATGGCACCTCCAGTACCCCCAAATTCTACTAGAAATCTTCACATCTAGTACATCCACCCTTATTCCCCCCATTCCAATTAATCCGTTCCTCACCCCTTCCCATTCTTCCTTTCTTGTTCTCGCATGACCAATTTTTCTAGTTCCTCAACTTATGACCTTCTCACTCGTATCCCCTCCCAGTCCGACTACATCCCCTCTGTCTTCCCCTCTACACCAACTAATCTGCAAATCCCAACATGTAATATGTTCCTCAACATTTGTAAATCTTGTGTTCAAACCCACTCATGCACCCACAATCACACCACTTTTCACCATTATTTCACTCGATAATACATCCAGCAACATGGATATTTCACCACCCATCGCACCACTGATCACATCCACCACTTCACCACACCATATCGTCATGTCACATTTCTCTACCGTCATGATAGCATTCACTTTCCTGACCCCATTTTCCCTTCCCTCTCTATCTACCACCACAATAGCATCATCTACACACACCACATCATTGTTATTATCACCTATTGTAGACACAGCATTTAGTCAAATGTTTGCATGTGTGAATCAAGTCAGGGATGAATTTGCCTCCCTTGAAATCAACTACCACGCCTTGCAATAGACAACCACACAATTGTAGGCCCAATTGAACTCATTGACCATTGAGAATGCTTCTCTTAATGCATGACATCAAGAACTCTGTGATGCTTATCATGGAGTTGGAATTTGAGCAGAAGACTAAGGAAGTTGTGACCAAAATAGAGGAAAAACTATGAGCCCAGATTGTATGTAATGCAATGCTGACCAAAAACATGGGGCTCTTAAGAAGACACCTCACCATAGCGAAAGAGGAGAGCCAAAGGCTACAAGAATAGAATCGTGAAAACTTTGAAGCAGCCATGGACAAACCCACGAACCAATCAGTCCAAGTAGATTTAAAGCGGTTCCCTCGAAGACCATGAAGTTACTTTTTTGCATGCATCAAATGTATCTTCACCAACCTTCATTCCAATTCAAGCAATGATGAGAGCCCATTCACAACAAACCCAACAAGTAGACCAAGAGAAACCCTCAAAACAGAGTGAAATCAAAGATTTGAGTAGAAACAAGTCCAAATCTTGGAAAGACTCACGAGAGAGAGTTGAGAGAAAGTGGAATAGGAAATTAACATAACTTGAAGGGAGTTTAAAAGAGACCAAGGCAAAAATCCTAGAAATAACTTCACAAGGACCACAAGAAATTCCCTCATTGTCAAAGCTAGGATCATTTTTAGCCAAACCTATCCTAGAGGACTTAGATATGATGTTTAGATCCCATCAAGCTAGATTGAGGGAAGAACCCAATGTTGTAGAATTTGACAAGAGTTATCCAAGAGCAGACCTAGAAATAGAAAGAACCAAGATTTGCATGAAAATGGTTGAATTAGCCCAGGCTATGTTCAAAGGCACCCAATATGTTAACTATGTTGGTGCATTTTACCCAAGCCTACATGCTTGATATGCTTGATATCCTCATTTGTAAGTCACATGTGTAGTCATGTGAACACCTCTTGTAAAAGAATTCATTTTTATCTATTGTATTTGAAAAAAGAAAAAAGGAAAAGGGTGGCTTACCTCATGCATGATGTAAAAGCAAATTCGTGGCTATAACTACCAAAATCACGAATTTTTGAGCTGAAGGAATATCTCCTAACTTTGGGGATCACTTTTAGGTGGAGCCATTCGAATTCGAATTCAAAACTCCCTCCAAGAATAGCTATAAAAGGAGCAAGAAGGAAGAGGTGATTAGCAAGCCTTGTACGTGACCACTTCATGTCATTTTGTAGAGATTGAAGAGCTTAATCCATAGCTCTATCATTCTAATCCCATTGTGCAAAGATTCATTGCCAATGTGGTTGTAATCATATGTGAATCTATACATTTATCATCATCTACTTCTCTGTTTTGTTCTTGGTGACTTATTTGCAGGACCAAGGATTCAAAGCTAGCAAGGCGGACACCTCTTTGTTCATAAAGAGGAATGGATCTGAAGTGATCTATTTATGTGTGTATGTTGATGATATTATTATCACAGGAAATGATCTTGAAGGAATCAAACAGTTAAAGTCAAATGAAGGAGGAGTTCAAAATAAGTGACCTCGGACCACTCACTTATTTTCTTGGATTGGAGTTGATCTACACAGATTCAGGTATATACATCACACAAAGGAAGTATGTCCATGACATGCTCGTCAAGTTCAAGATGGAAAATACCAAGTGTGCAGGTACACCTATGGAGCAAAATCATAAGCTTAGTGCTTATGAAGGAGAGCCAATTGAAGACATCACAAGCTATCAAAGCTTGGTTGGAAGTCTGAATTATGCAACTCTCACAAGGGTGGACATGCTATAGTGTTAGCATATTGAGTCAGTTTATGCATAAGCCGAGAAGACCACACATGGAAGCGGCCAAGAGAGTCCTCAAGCACCTAAAGGGGACTATGAATGAAGGTTTGTTTTATTCATTTACTTCAGATATTGAGCTAAAGGTCTACTCAGATGCAGATTGGGCTGGATCTAGAGATGATAGAAGAAGCACATCCGGATATATATCATTTGCAGGTTCAAAAATCATTTCTTGGTCATCGAAGAAGCAACCAACCGTGGCATTATCTTCTACCGAAGCCGAATATAGAGGTTTGGCTAATGCAACTCAAGAAATCATGTGGTTAAAATCTTTGTACACAGATCTTGGACTTCATTCTTCAACACCTCACATTTTTTGTGACAACACAAGCTCACTACATCTTGCAGCTAATCCGCTATACCATGCTACAACCAAGCATATTGAAGTCCACTACCATTATGTAAGGGAGAAGCTAATGAGCAAGGATATTCAACTATCCTATGTCTCTATAGATATGCAATGTGCAGACATGTTGAATAAATCTCTTGATGGTACAAAGTTAAGTAGATTCAAGTTGATGATTGGCTTGCAGGAAATGAAGGACAATTGAAGACTTATTTTGGAGGCCAAGCATGTTACGCTTGAGGGGGAGCTGTTGGTGCATTTTACCCAAGCCTACATGCTTGATATGCTTGATATTATCCTCATTTGTAAGTCACATGTGTAGTCATGTGAACACCTCTTGTAAAAGAGTTCATTTTTATCTCTTGTATTTGAAAAAAGAAAAAAGGAAAAGGATGGCTTACCTCATGCATGATGTAAAAGCAAATTCGTGGCTATAACTACCAAAATCACGAATTTTTGAGCTGAGGGAATATCTCCTAACTTTGGGGATCACTTTTAGGTGGAGCCATTCAAATTCGAATTCAAAACTCCCTCCAAGAATAGCTATAAAAGGAGCAAGAAGGAAGAGGCAATTAGCAAGCCTTGTACGTGACCACTTCATGTCATTTTGTAGAGATTGAAGAGCTTACTCCATAGCTCTATCATTCTACTCCCATTGTGCAAAGATTCATTGCCGATGTGGTTGTAATCATATGTGAATCTATACATTTATCATCATCTACTTCTCTGTTTTGTTCTCTGCTATACTCACTCAGAGCAGTACCTTCAGAAGGTCATATCTCGAGTTCTACTCGTCCTTTTTTCGTGCTTTAATGTGTGTTGGATAGCTCATACTGTCTAATTTTGACCTATAAATGTTCATGGTCATTGGAGGAAAAGTTTGGACGATATCTGCAATTTACTGCTCACTGGTCTATCTCTGCAGAGCCTCGAGAATTGTGGGCATGTTCCAGAAATTGATGAATCTTCTTCTCAGTGCTCAGTCCATCATTTGAAGTGTTTTAACTTGGATTGGGAAGCTTGTTAAGTCTATTTGCTATACCCAAAAGGAATTTTTCAAATTCCCACCAGGTTGAGAGCACTGTTCATTTTTTCTAGCAGGTGTATGTCCAAAAATAGCAAGTTTTTGGGAGCTAGTCATTTCGCAACTAGTCTGTCTTGACTTAAACTTTTGGGATACATGTTCCAAAGTACTTGGCTGATATTTTGGTGGATTTAGAAAGCTCAAAGGGTCTACTAATCAACTCTGAAGTCTCAGTTGGCTGGTGTGAAGCTGGTTGTAGCGGCACCTACTCATCTTTGGATTGCATCCACCATCTCTCTTCAGAGTGGTATCAGAGCATAGTCAAGCAACATGGGAGATGGATTTCCATCAACAATTGACAAATTGGATCGAAACAACTACCCGGCATGGTCTCTAAGGATGGAGGCTTACCTTCAAGGGAGGAATCTATATGGATTCATATCCGGAGATGAAGCAATGCCAACCATGAGGAACAAAGAGCAACCATCACATGAAGAAGTGGAAGGACTTTCAAATTGGTGTTCGAAGGATGCACTTGCAAGGTCCTATATTCTAAACTCAATCTCTGATTTTCTTTTACCTCATGTCAAGGGATGCAAGACATCAAGAGAGACCTGGAATGCACTTGCTTCTTTCTTCTCTTCCAACACTCGAGTAAGGAAGAACCAATTGTGGATGGAGTTCACAACAATGAAGAAAAGCACGAAGCAAAATGTGACTGATTATGTCACAAAGATGAAGGAGATTTCCGACCAACTTGGAAGCATTGGAGAGGTAATTGAAGAGGAGCAAATCATAAGACAAATCATGAATGGAATCAAAGCAGACGACAAGTGGGAGTCATTCACAACAGCCATGGATTTATACATGGATATGCATGTACCCGACCTCAACACACTCATGGGCCAACTCTTCACTCATGAAGCAAAGATTAGCAAAGGTGGTGAGTCCTCAAGAGGTAATCAAACTTCTGCCTTATATTCTGATAAAGCTAAGGTCAAGGACAAGTCAAAGAATAGGAAGAATGAAGATGAAGGTAGCTCTTTCCAAGCAAACTTTGCAGGTAGAGGAAGAGCTAGAGGAAGAGGCAGAAGTGGAAAGCAAGGCAGGGGGAGATTCCAATCATCTCAACCTTGCAACATATGTGGCTTATCTAACCATACTGCTGAAGAATGTTACAAGAATCCAAGGAACTCAAGAGGAAGAGGATTCAATAGAGGTGGCTATGGATCAAATAGAGGCAGATACAATGGAGGCTACAACAACAACAACTACTACAACAACAATTACAACAACAAAAACTATCAAAGTGGTCATAGAGGAAGAAGAGACTACAATAACTATGTAGAGGACCAGAGTCAAGAAGATTCATTATTGATTATGAATCTATCAATGAAGAAGGGTAAGGATGATGATCACATATTTTACATTGATTCGGGATGCTCAAACCATGTAGCAGGAAATGTGTCTTTACTTTCTGATTTGGAAGATCCTCATAACAAGCATGAAGTGCAGACAGGAGATGACACAAAGCACTCAGTGGAGAAGATAGGTAATGTGAAGACATCAGATGGGAATATGAACCTCTTAAGCAAAGTCTTGTATGTCCCTACAATTACCAAAAATTTAATAAGTGTTGGACAGATTGTTGAAAAAGGATTGCAGGTTAGATTCAACTGATTTGGAGCATATGTTGAAGACCCAAGGCAAGGCTTTAGAAGGATTGCAAAAGGAGAAAAGACAGGAGGGTATTTCACTTTTGAAGTGGAAGATACAAAGAACATAGCTTTGTTTAGTTATGGATCTCAAGCTCTTACAGAGTTGGAGATATGGCACAAAAGGCTTGCTCACATTGGTGAGAGGACACTCAAACAAATTTGCAGGGACCAAAGTGTACTTGGTTTGCCTAATATCACAAGGCAACACATGATTTATAAGTGTGAAGCTTGTCAACTCGGCAAGGCTCATAGACAACCTTTCAATAAGAAAGGATATATGTATCAAAATCCTTTGGATCTAGTGCACACGGATGTGTGGGGTCCAAGTAAGGAGCCATCTATATCAGGCTCAAGATATTATGTGTCTTTCATAGATGATTGTAGCAGGTGGACCATTCTATTTTTCATGAAGCATAAGGATGAAGTGTTTAATTGCTTTAAGAAGTATATTGCTCTTGTTGAAAACCAAACAGGTAGGACTTTGAAAAGACTCAGATCAGATGGTGGAGGAGAATACTTCTCTTCTGAATTTGATGCCTTCTTGCATGAAAGAGGCATTAAAAGGGAAGTCACTACAAGGTATACACCGAAACTCAATGGTGTAGCAGAGAGGAGGAACAGAGCTATTGTCAAAGCTGCAAGGTCCATGCTCAACGAAAAGGGATTGCCAAACTACCTATGGGCAGAGGTTGTGTCGACAGCCACATATCTCATAAATAGACTTCCATCTAAGTCACTAGATGGAACCACTCCATATGAAGTGTGGAATGGAAGAAGACCTAGTCTAGAGCATTGTAAAATCTTTGGATGGTTAGCCTATGCTCACATTCCTTCTCAAGTAAGAGGGAAATTGGATCCCAAGGCAGAGAAGTGTGTATTCATTGGTTATGATCAAAATCAAAAAGGATATAGATCGTACAATCCAATCAATAAAGGATTTTCTGTGAGTAGAGATGTAATTTTTGATGAAAACAAATCATGGTTTGATGATGACAGGAAAGTGAAGTTGCCATATGACTTGGATGAAGATTTTCCATCACTTAAACCAAAGGAGCCAAAGCAGATTGAAGAAAGTGATTCGGAGATTGACCTAGAAGACTTGGAAAGACTAAAGCTATGGAAGAACAAAGGTAAAGCAAAGATGCAAGATGCTACATATGGACCCGAGAGCTCACATCAACCACTTAGAAGGTCTTCAAGGGAGAAGAAGAAACCAGAGAGGTTTGGTTATGATACTTCTTTGGTCACCAAGCACTCAATCTACATTGCAAAGGATTCAACCAATGAAGAACCTACCACATTCGAAGAAGCACAAAGCAAGAAAGCTTGGAGAGATGCAATGGATGAAGAAATGGAAGCCTTGAAGGAGAATGACACTTGGGATCTTGTACCTAACAAGCCATCTATGAAGGTAATTGGATCTCGATGGATATACAAAATCAAGAGGAATCCAGATGGAAGTATAAATAGACACAAAGCAAGGTTAGTTGCTAAAGGGTTTTCTCAAACCCATGGTATTGATTATGAGGAGACTTTCTCTCCTGTTACAAAAATGCCTACAATTAGGGTTCTCATTAGTCTTGCTGCATCTAGAAATTGGAATCTCTATCAACTTGATGTAAAGAATGCTTTCTTGAATGGATTGATTTCTGAGGAAGTGTATATGGCACAACCTCCTGGATATGAGGATGCACATCATCCTAACTATGTATGCAAACTAAAGAAAGCTTTGTATGGATTGAAGCAAGCTCCAAGAGCTTGGAATTTCAGATTGGTGACTTATTTGCAGGACCAAGGATTCAAAGCTAGCAAGGCGGACACCTCTTTGTTCATAAAGAGGAATGGATCTGAAGTGATCTATTTATGTGTGTATGTTGATGATATTATTATCACAGGCAATGATCTTGAAGGAATCAAACAGTTAAAGAGTCAAATGAAGGAGGAGTTCAAAATAAGTGACCTCGGACCACTCACTTATTTTCTTGGATTGGAGTTGATCTACACAGATTCAGGTATATACATCACACAAAGGAAGTATGTCCATGACATGCTCGTCAAGTTCAAGATGGAAAATACCAAGTGTGCAGGTACACCTATGGAGCAAAATCATAAGCTTAGTGCTTATGAAGGAGAGCCAATTGAAGACATCACAAGCTATCAAAGCCTGGTTGGAAGTTTGAATTATGCAACTCTCACAAGGGTGGACATATGCTATAGTGTTAGCATATTGAGTCAGTTTATGCATAAGCCGAGAAGACCACTGTAGCTCAATGATGAGTAGCACCTCCTTTAATGTCAATCCGGGAAGACGTGAGGATGGTATGAAGACCTCGAGCAAGTGGCGGCACAAGTGCGTGAGTGAGAAGCACACAAGCATGCACACACATACACACACACGCGCACACAAGGCAAGACAAAGAGTGAGAATCAATGGAGCTTTTTAGATTACTTTCAAAATGCTCTTACAAGTTCGTTTCAATTACAATCTAACCTCAAAAATGAGCTCTCTAGCTCTTTTTATAGTTTTTGACTAGCTTTTGGCCCTGTCCAGACCTAGTGTCCGGCCTAGTTAAAAATTAGGTTCCAGGGCTTATTTGAGGGCTCAAACGAGATCTAAAAAATACGAAATTTGGTACGCAACTACTTCTAAGGCTCCTCAAGCTCAAGGACTCCTTGGCTTGCACAAAATGGAGCTACAAAAATGTGAAATGATATTTACAAATGATTGTTAGTGATAAAAATCACTATTGTTGTAGGGATTTCTTCTAGTGATCTGCCATACATATCTTCAAGCTCCCTACTTGCTCTTCTTCCCTGCGTGTCCATCTCTCTGATTTGCATTAATGTCTTGAAAAAATATTGGCCTACTTGCCAGATCTTCTTTGACTACCCTGTTTGCTTGTGCTGTCCCTTCGCTCGCTTGTGCTGTCCCTTCGCTCTGACTCCCTTCTTTGACTTTCACGTCTTGTAGATCCTGATGTACCAAGGCTACTGCCAACACCCCCCCCACTCTCGCGTCTGTCGCCCCTGACAGACCCTTGTCTAGCTGCTTTCTGGACGTAGTATTGTACCACATCGGCGGCGAGGTGGTGTTCTTCTAACCTGAGTCCCCTTGCCAGATCTGTCAGCAATGCATCCCAATTGACTGGCCCTGGGACATCTGGATGTGGCACCCGTAACTGCTCTGAGTGAATGGTTCGCTCCACAGCAAATAAATGGAGGAGATGTGAGGGTCTGGGTACAAATATTTCTGAGTGGTATTCCCAGAACCCTGTTATGAACATCTCTTCGAATGTTTGTTTAAAGCAGGCTGGGAGGTATTTTATTCGGGCGTGCCAAGCGTATATCACCTCTATAGAAGGAGTGGTGCTCATGTCATAAACTAAATCTTGGTTTCCTGTAAGGAATCCGACGCCTGAGAAGTGTGGGTCCTTGATATTCTTGAATGTCCTGAATGTAATAAGCATTAACTCAAAAATTTTCATGCACATCTGGGCCATTACATCAGGGGTATTCTTTAATCGGAGGCTCCAGTGCCGTATAGTGGAGATCATGTAATTGACAGTGGGAGGCCCTTGAGGGGGTGCTAGATAGACGTAGTTTAACCATTTGGCGCATCCCTTGATATTCTTGACTGCAATGGTAAATTCTGGCCATGTACGTCTGCGGAGTACAGGAACGTAACAAGGGTTATATTTAATAAAAAGAGGCATATTCGTCCAGGTGCGAACCATCTCCGGATAGGTTTCGAGGAGTCGGATCCTCCAAGTGGGTTGATGAATGGACCCTTTTTTAGCACTCTCTGGGATGTCATCTGGCCCAAATTGTGTAGCAAACGTTGGAGGTTTGCCACATCTATGTTGGATTTCTGCATTGTAGTCCGCCAGAAGTATACAATATGGCACGTATTGATCATCATTGGTTCCGATCCATCTATGGTGGGACATGCTGCGGAAGTATTCTGATTTAATAATAGTGTCCTCTATCTTTGCCATAGATTGGATTTGAACTGCCACTCGATCTTCATGCGTTGATGCCGTTTTCTCTAGTGTTTGGAGCCACTCAGGTACTTCGATTTCTAACGTATCCATTCCTTCTGCGGTTTGCTCACCACCTGGCATTGGCATAGGAACGTAAGGTTCCTCATACGTCTCATCTACCTCGATGGGTACCAAATCCTCGGGTTCAGGTTCGACCACTGGAGAGGGTTGCCTTTCATGTGTGAGTAATCTTGCCTGTAATTCGGCCACCTGCTCTTTCAATGCCATGACTTCTTCTGAGGTCGTGGTCGTTTCTGTGACTTTGGGTGCTGTCTGTTGCTCTTGGAGTTGATTGCGCAGTGCATCACGTTCCCTTTCCAAGTCATCATGAGCTTCTAATAGATCTGCATAGCTGTCCAAGATTGTCTTCATTGTCTCTGAGGGCACAGCTTTAAACTGCTCTGGATCAATTTCGTGTGCTGAGCCTTCCATTGCTGCTTCTAGATTTGCTTCATTTTGCTGCTGCAGCCTCTTGTTTTCTTCTAGGGCGGCCGCCATGTGTTTTCTGAGAAGTGCCAGGTTACGCCGGACTTTGAGATTATCGGCTTGATATACCTCGAGCAGAGCTTCTAGTTGTTTGGCACCTGATTCTGTCGATGGTTGGGGGGCCGCCAATAAGGTTTGGTGAGCCTGCTCAAGCGTCGTGTAACGTTGATTCAGTTCTGCATTTTCTGTGTGTAGAATGTGCAACTGTCTTTGTAAGTTTTGATGGTGCGTTTCCAGTTGCTTATATCGGTTGTCCAAAGCTTTGTACTCATGCTGGAGCTGGTATACACATTGGTTTAATGCAAAAAATATGTTATTTACATTAAATAATGCTGGGAAAGGTGAAGATGCAGGGGGGATGGGGGCGGGAATGGGAGAGGTGGATGCTGTGGATGTAAGTGGAGATGTGGGTGGAGGGGGTATGGGTGATGAAGGTGGCATGGGGGGAGGGAGCGGTGCTGTGGCAGGTGATGTTTCCATCGTGTCAACTGTTTGAGTGACTGTGTAGATGGGAATCGTTGGTGGAGTGGATGTGGCATCGGTGAACAGGGTGGTGAAGGTGGGCATGGTGACTCCCCCGAATTGGATTCCCGGGGAGAGTGGGATGCCCATGACAACGGTAGTGGTAGTGGATGTGGTAGTGTCAGTGTCCTGTGGTGGAGTGAATTGTGTAGTGTGAGGTGGGGATGGGGGTGACAACGGTGCTTCCTGATATTCTTCTGCTTGCGCTGCCTCGCCTGGTGCTGATGTATTGATGTGAATTTGCTTCCCGGACCTCCTGGGACGAACGGGAACTCTTTTTTCAAACCTGTGGATGTAGGCCATTGCCTCATGAATGGCTTCGTCCAGTCCTACAGCGTCGGCATGAAGGTTCATGGACTCAATGAACAACTCGTCCACACCTTCCTCCGCTAGCAAGTCGTTCATGAGTCTTTTGCCCTGTTCTAGAGACATCTTATGCTGTTCCTGAACCAGTCGCATGGTTCGATATAGTCTCTTGATTTGTGCAGAATATGCTGGGGCACTTGCTAACTCGGAGAGTTCGTCATATTCTTGATGTTGTTCTTCGTCGGCTTCTTCTTCGTCTCCTCCTGCCTCTTGGTCATCTACATCGACTTCTACAGTTTGTGGTTGGGTGGGGGCCGATGTTGTTTGGGGTCGCGGTTCCTGAGCTCGCGCTGCTTCGGCTTCGAGGTTAGAGTCATAGATTAATCTGGCAATCTCTTCATCCGTGAGGTCCTCAAGAGTAAATCCCTGCGGAAATTCCAAATCGGATGGAATGGGTGGAAACACCAGATTAGGCCCCTCCGTGCTTGGTCGTGGTAACCGGATTGTGAATGGCCTAACTCGTCGTGTCTGGGGAGGGGTGACTTCTGGTGTAGCGGTAGCTCCCCTTGGTTGGGCACAGGGTAGTTGGACTCCCCCCCCTCATCTTCTTTGATGGGGGACCTGCTGCTGATAGTCTTCTTTGGAATTCTTGGACTCGGGACCATACGAGTGCCCGCTGAACAGGCACATCATAAGCCAAGCATCTGTAGATTATTCTGGTCAAAGCACAACACCCGTGGAGCACGTTCTTCTGTTTCTTGTTCCACCTTTGATGTGCTAGGTGGATCTGGTCTATGATCCAGTGTGGCACATTGATGGGCAGGCTTTCCGTTTCTGCTAGATATAAACTGAACCATATTTTTTTCGGGGGCATTGTGAATCGTTCTTGAGCGGGAAACGCAAAGTGTTGCATGATGGTTCGCAGGTGAAGCGCAATGGTAGGTGTCATGGCTACCATATCCTTCAACTTATTCAAATCCTTATGCTTCATTCGACCTGGGACCATGGTTTCCTTTTCTGTGGGGATGTGCATGCCATACATAGCCAACGCTTCTCTTACCAGATTGAGGGTCAACTTGAATCTTTTGAGCTCATTACCCGGCAGCAGTGATGGCAACACAAAGGTGCTGTCGCCGCCCTTGACTCTGCTTGACGTGATTGTACTGATCAGATATGAACATCGTAAAAAATCCGGCTTTGGTATGTGGGTCCTGAAATAACTTTCCACACCTGCTTTGACCCAAACTGATCTCATGACTTCAGCATTTTGGTAGCTTTCAAATTCGCGTGTGAAAAAGTGGTATCGACCCCATTTGCCATTGAACTCCAATTCTGCTTCCCAGAAGTAGGTTCCATCGCCCAGTGGTCCAGCAACATCACTGAACCAATGCGCATGCTTACCTACTTGAGAAGTGTGTCCTTGAGGAGGATCCTGGATGGGGAGCACATGCACTTCTTGAAGCTCTTGCGGTCTTGCAGTGAGACGTGGCTCAAGGAGAAGTGTTTCTATGTCCACGATTTGGGGACCAGATCCGGCTTGAGAGCTGGTACCTGCTTCTGCCATGGCCCTGTTTGCGGATTGGTTCTGTGAGAATATAGGACCAAGTGTTAACATTGTAATGGACAAAATAATTCCGTTGTTGTCCCCGTTACAACATTAACATAAGGTAGAGGGTGAGTTAGTGGTTAGTAAGTGTATGAAGACAGTGTGTGTAGTTAGTGATTGTGTTATCCTAGGAAACTATTGCAGTTAGTAAGTGGGTTATGAATTTACACATTGGGGTCGGGGGGTTTATTACAGGCCCTAGGCTGCCAAATGCAGTGAATGGGCTTTGCCTTCGGTTTCGGAGAGTCTCTACAGAGCCTTCTCGGTGTCGTGGTTTGCAGATGAGGCCTTTTTGGGACCCATTTACAATTGATTACATGTACGTTCTTGGGTTTTGGTGTGTTCATGAGTGTCGAGAACGAGTGAAATCTGGCAGCATGCGTCGCTGCGTTATGCTGTTTAAGTTGTGACCTCAGCGTAGCTACTTGTGCCATCAAGCAAGCCTTAGGCACCCAAATTTGTCTTGATTGTGGGCTTGCCTTCATCGACTTCTTGGGCACCCAAATAGATTTTACTTTAGCCGAAGAATTTCTGAAAGACTTCTTACTAGCATTGCGTTGTTGGTCACTACTAAGAGGCTTTGCCCCTGCAGTTGACGGTGGTGCAACTGGTCGTTCGCCTTTCCGCACCCATACCTGGTCTATTTTCTGGGCTGTTCTGCTGCGCAGGTACTTTTGATCTCTGACATAGGTAGTACCCTGCTGCTTCTGCCCTTGATCCACCTTGGGTTGCTGCCTCTTTCTAGCCTTTGGAAAAGAAGGGAGTTCCTTTGCATTCCTGACTCCTTTTTTGCGAATATCATTCCTCTGCAACACATAGTTTTGGACAAGAACAGCATTGTCATCTTCATGTGTACCCCTGGAAGGACCAGGGGTCTGTGCCTTTCCTAGTTCCTTGAGTGCTTGATTGTCTAATTCTACTGTAACTCGACTATGATTGACCCAAACCTGGAGAAGTCCACTTCTTAGGTTTAGATTGACTGCTTGGTCATAAATCCAATCTTGACCCAGGACAAGAGGCTCAGTGAGATCCTCATCCTGACACACTAGTACTTTAACTGTCATTGCTTCATCATGAATGTAGAGGGGAAGTTCCACCTCGCCCATGCAAGGGGTTTCCACGCCTCCCAATCCTATAAGATATGCCTCCACAGGATTGACAGTTAACTGTAACTCTTGACAGTAAGACATTCTAACAGCACTAGTGGCTGCCCCTGAGTCAATCAAGGCTCTTACAGTCCTTGCACTTTTTCCTTGTCCTATATCTAGGGTTACGAAAGGACGTCGATCAGTTATCCTAGGTGAGCTGGTTCCTGCGACTTCACACATTGCCACATGATATCCTTGATCTGCATAGTCATTTGTCCTAGGCTGCTCTCTACCTTGCCTACGTAATTTCAATCTTCTAATGCGTTCTAAAGCTTCTGCTTGAGCTTCTTCTCGCACTCGCTTTTCTTCCTCTTTGCGTTTCTTAGCAGTATTGAGTCGGCTAAGCATTTCTTCTGTGAGGGGTTCCTGGTACAACTTGACTCTGCAACCGCTAATATAATTTGGGAGAACATCACCCTCTAATGTGGCCAATTGTACCGCTCCGCTTGTGGAGATCCTATTGATGATCATAGGTCCGTAGCCTCTCTTTTCTAGCTTCCTCGCGTGTTGTTTGAGTGTATAGACCAAGACTAGATCTCCTGCTTTCAGGCCTTTATCCTTCACATGGGCATCGAAATATGCCTTCTGTCTCTTCTTGGCGGCATATATTCCTGCAGCGGCTCTTAGTCTTGTTTCCCCTAACCGTTCAAGGTCAAAGATCCTAGAGGAGAGTTCGTGACCTGTCCATTCGTGTTCTTGTGCTACTCTCAATGTAGGGATTAGGAAGTCCAAGGGTAGCACAGCGTTTTGGCCGAATACCATCTGAAAGGGGGTGGCTTGGAGGACCGTTTTGTAGGCAACTCGGTATGCCCAAACAGCATGGTGTAGCTGTTTGTCCCAATCAGAGCGTTTAGTGTTCACTAATTTCGTCAGTACATTGCATAGAATCTTATTAGTGCTCTCAGCTTGTCCATTAGCTTGAGGGTGATAAGGGGCAGACTTCTTGTGTATTACCAAGAATTCTTGGAGTAGATTTTCAATCACTTCGTTCAAGAAATGAGTGCCTCTATCACTTACAAGCTCTATGGGTAGTCCATATCTCGTGAATACATTCTCAAACAAGAATTTGGCAGTTGTTTGAGCATCGTTCTTGGTTGTAGCTTTTACCTCTACCCACTTGGTGAGATAATCTGTTGCCACAATAATGTATTCCGCATGAGAACCTTTCGCTGGGGGATTAATAGGACCTACGAAGTCTATTCCCCACTTAGAGAATGCACGTCCACCCATCATAGGTTTCAGTGGCATCTCATCTTTGCGTATAGGATACTGAGTCCTTTGACAGATATCACACCGTTTCACATAGGTATGTGCATCCATGTGAAGTGTAGGCCACCAAAAGCCCGCAAATAGTATTGCCTTGATTACCCGATCTGGTCCAAAGTGTCCTCCTGCTACACCTTGGTGAGCGGTTTCTAAGATCTTAAGATATTCACTTTCATGGACACACAGTCTCAGGTAACCATCTTTACCGCGCCTATATAGATTATCACCTATGAGTGAATATTCCAGGGCTTCTTGTTCTAAACTCCTTTTCCTAGCTAGAGTCATGTCTGGGGGGAATGTGTTTGTCCGCAAGAATGATACTAGAGGTTCACTCCAATCTGGCACAATGGATACTTGATAGAGAGTGGCATGTTCCACAGGTGGTTTAGTGCAACAGATTGGGCATTCTTTGCACAACTTTTGGACATCCGCTTCCATAGTAGGCCAGTGCACTCCGAATCTCTTTAGAGTTTGCAACGTTCGTTGCTTCGAATGGTGTTGCTCTAACGCACCTACATGTGCTAATTGCAACCATTTAGCGTACTCATCCTCTTCTACGCAACAAGCCAAGATCCCTTGATCTGTGTGCTTGTACATGCTGCCTGCCATGATATGGTACTTTTGGGCTTTTACGATCTCTCTATTCCGTGTGTTCACCACTGGATGATTAGGCCCGTATGTCAATACTGGTACTATTGGCTTGGCCCACTGCGGCACCACTTCCAAATTAAACAAGTAAGCGTCAGGAAGGTCATCTGGCACTCCTTGTGGGGCTTCTCCCGATGTGAGCCTAGAGAGATGATCTGCTCTCAAATGAGTCCTTCCTTTTCTTACCACAACCTCGAAGTCGTATTCCATTAGCAAGAGAAACCATCTCACTAATCTTCCTGTATTGCATGGCTTGTTTACTAAGTACAACAATGCCTGATGGTCCGTAAAAAATTTAAACTTATTTGCAAGCAAATAGTGCCTAAATTTCTTGACTGCATATACCATGCCTAATCCTTCGCGCTCTGTTGTGGTGTAATTCCGTTCAGCCGCATTCAATTGTCTGCTGGCGTAGGCAATTGGAAGATCCATATTACCTTCACCAGTAGGTTGTGCAAGTACACATCCAATAGCGTAATTGGATGCATCAACATGAACATGGAATGGCTTATTCCAATCTGGTGTGGTCAAGATTGGTGCTGAACATAATCTTCGTTTAAGTTCTTGGAAGGAATTCTCACATTCATCCGTCCACTCAAAGTTTGTCAAGAGTCCGTACATGGGCTTTGCTATGACAGCATACATGTGGATGAAACGTCGGTAATACCCACAATGCCCCATGAAAGCTTGTACTTCCTTGACATTCTTTGGCCTAGGTAGCTCCGCTATGGCTCTCACTTTTTCTTCGTCGGTAGATATGCCATTCTTTGACACTATGTGTCCTAGAATCTTGCCTTGCCTGACCATAAAAACGCACTTTTCTGGGTTCAGGCAGACTTGATATTCTCTACATTTGTCAAAGATTTGTCTGAGTTCAGGAATATGAGTTTGTCTAACATTGGAATGAGCACAAAGATCATCCACATAGACTTCTAAACTCTTCCTCAGGAACTCCTTAAACACATGGCACATCAGCCTCTGGAAGGTAGCTGGTGCATTGGTAAGCCCAAATGGCATTACTCTAAAAGCAAAAATGCCCCATTCTGTGGCAAAGGCTGTCTTATGCTGATCCTCTGGAGCTATGGCTACTTGATTGTAGCCCGAAAATCCATCAAGGAAGCTGTACACTTCCTTGCCTGCTACCCTTTCTAAGAGATGTTCTGTGATGGGAAGCGGATAGTTATCTCGAATCGTGGCGGCATTAACCTTTTTCAAGTTAATGCACACACGCAGCTTGCCATTCTTCTTGGGCACCACCACGATGGGGGATACCCATTCGGTGTGCTCAATCTCATAGATAAATCCGGCTTCGACCAGTCTATCTATCTCTTCCTTGATCTTAGCAGCGTAATTATCGTTATATGTATAAGGCTTTTGCTTAGAGGGTTTGGCGTCTGAGGTCATGGGAATAGTGTGTGAGCATATGTCCGGGTCAACCCCTTTCAAATCCTTGTAACTCCAAGCGAATACATCTCTGTATTCTCTTAGCAAGGCAATCAATTCGTACTCTTCTCCTTCTGTCAGGTCATGGCCTATATACGTGCATCTCTCCTCTCCTTCTTCTATGGCCACTATTATTTTCTTGGTGGTTTCTTTGTTATCATAGGCCTCTCCTGATTGTGCTTCTCGTTTAGGCATTCTTATCATGACTCTCCTGTCGTCTATCTCGTACTTCTTAAAATTTTCTGGGACCTCAAACAAAGATTCTTCCTCTTCTGGTAAGGCTTCTCTCTTCTTTCGTTTCTTCCCTTCTTCCTTAGGGGTCATATGCGTTGCTAATCTTACATCATTTGTAACCTCTCCATGCCTCTGGGGTTGAAATTCTACTGCATGGAAGTATTCTTCATCTGATGCAAATGGTGGGTCCATAATGATTGACTCTAGATCGGAGTCACTTGCATCCTCAAATGCAACAGGGCTAGGTTCGCATTCTTCTAAAACTGCCTCTCCCATGATCGGCTCTATGGAGAAGACTGAAATATCATAACCATCCTCATCACAGTGAGGTGTCCATTGTTCTTCATTGATGGCTACGTCCATTGTTGCTAAAATTTCTGCCCAGCCATGGGGTTCAAATTCCTCGTCTGGAAAAACTACAGGTGCATAGGCTGGGTCTTGAATGGGTCTATGGGTTTCATTTGCACCTATTTCTCTGGCCTTCTCTCTCTTCTCTTCCTCCACTGCTACTTTGCACATCCATAAGTGAGTGTCTTCGTGCATCCATGAGGATCCAGACCCTATGGAATGCACCGATTCCGTATCATCTTTGGCTCTATGGATGGGATTCCACTGGATAGGAGGGACATCTCTATGAGAATAATCCTTGAGATTGACTTTGGTTGTAACACCTAAGTGCTGCAGGTACAAGGAATTGGTCCCCCAATCCTGTACCACTTGCAACTGTCGCATGAATGGTCTCCCTAAAATCATTTCATAGGCATGATTTTTGCTGAAATCACATATGGCAAAGGTATGTTCAAACTCGACACCACAAGTGGTGAGAGTTATTCCTTCTAGCAATCCTAGGGGTCTCTCTATGTGACCATCTGCCATTTGCAATTTCATTCTCGTTGGCCTGAGTGCTGGCTTGCCCCAACGCTTCCATAAGGAGGTAGTGGCAATTGCAACTCCTGCACCTGAGTCCAAAATTGCCTTCGTGGTGTAGTCCTGGTAGGTGATGGGAAGATAGGTGTTCCCTTCTTCACCTTCACACATATCCCCGATCTTATCCAAGGGAATTTCTGGCACTGTCCTATGGGATCCTACCTGGGAACGAGGTTTTGCCATCTCTGGTACTTGTTTGGCTACATGTTTCCATAATTCAGGTCTAACCTTGAGTAGCTCTTCTAACTTGAGATTACACTGCACAGTAGTGTTCTTCACTACCTCTGTGTTCCTAGGAATGACTGAGTCGTCGTTCCTTACCATGACTGTGGGTGCTCTCATACATGTGGACTTTGCTTCCCATGGGCCTGTGAAGTGGGGTAGCTCTTGTATGGAATTAGACTCAAAGTCTAATCTCTCGTGAGACTGAACACTCTCATGCTCCCCGTAAATAGATGGAATGTCTTGTGGGAATTGGTCGTGTGCATCGTCCACAAGTTCAAAAGGAGGGGCGACCTCGCTTTCGTTATCCCATTTGTCTTCTTGAATCTCTCGTAGGAAGTCTGGTGCAAACCGATTCATAGAAGAAGAAGTGTCTGGCTCCGTAGAATTAGGCGCATAAGCAACCTGGGAAGGAGGACTTATTCTATCGTTGGCTCTCTCCTTGCTCTCATAAATGGTTGGAGCACAAGCTTCTTGGGGAGGCACATGGGCTTCCTGAGGAGGCTGGCTTATCAGTTCTCTTGCCCTTTCCTTTCTTTGAGGGGTAGGCTCCTTTTCTGGCTGTGCAACTAGCCTCTCTAATCTTTTTAAGGAGGGAAAGGAGTCCGGTTCAGTGGAATTGGCCACATATACCTCCGATGGGGAGTGATTCATGTTTTTGCTTGCTTTCTCTCTCTCTTGATTTTTTTCTTCCTTGTCCGATCTTGCAATTATCCTCTCTAACTTCTCTAGGAATCCATCCAAGTGTAATTGCGTTTTGGCTGAGCCCGAGTAATTGAAGAGGCGACTGGCTTCAAACATAGTTTGAGCCAATGCGACCATTTTCGCGCACAGTTTGGTTCTTTCTATCTCTAGGTCAGCTCTAGGATAGCACTTGGCATGATCCGTGACGTTCGGCCCTTCTTGGATTCTGGCCTGATATGCTTTGAGCATCATGTCTATGTCTTCAGGAGTGGGATCAGCTAATACTGATCCTACCCTAGGGGGTGGTGGTATCGTATGATGTGGTGGGGAAGGTGGTGGGTCAGATGGAGATGGGAGGGGTGGCGGCGGGGTATTGTGAGAGGGGATTTGAGAGGTGATTTCAGTTATCCTAGCTTTGGTTTCTCTTATGCTTTCCTCAAGTTCACTCATCTTTTTAGCCCATTGTCTTTTCATTCTTTCCCGACTATCTTTCCATGCTCTAGTCCTTTTCTTTGTTATGCTCTCGGTTTCACTAGCCTCTGAGTTCTTACCCTGGTTTGTCTCTTGGCTTTGCTGCAAAGCCTGAGCTCTAGTGACTACCTGCACTGGTGCAGTGGAAGTGACGCTTCCTGAGGAATCTACAACCAAACCAATCACATTGATCGGAGTGATTTTTGGCATATTATTGGGGTTCTTTGGGCAATCTCGTAAAAGATGCTCTTTTCCACAATCTTGGCAAAAACCTTGTATAGTCACTGACTGGGGTTGTGTAGGTGGGGGCAAGGGACAATCACGAATGAGATGATCTCCCTGGCATCTGTAGCACGGTCCTCTTGGGAATGGAGGTCTTACTTGCCTAGGTTGAGGCCTGGGGTTGGGGTTTGCATACATGACGTTCGTGTAATCTGACTCCCAACTAGGTTCGCTTGGTTCTTCACTATAGTAAGACTCACCATGTTCTGGAGACTGCATGTAGTAAGCCTGGGGACTATCGACATGTGTAGAATCAAAGCTATGGTCACTTGGGTCATTTTCCGAGATCAATGGGGTTACTGGTACTATGGCCCTATTCAGGTTTTCTTCTGCAACAGCATACTTTACTGGAATCACGTTAGTGGGGTTTGGGGGCTGTTGAGCTAATACCGGTTGGGGTCTCTGTTGGGCCTGATATTGTGGTTGGTAGGTTTGTTGGGGTCTAGCATATTGTGGATTTTGGTTTTGGTATCTGCCTTGTTGGTAGGGCTGCGGATAGGGTTGCCTAACTGCCTGCTTGTTGTATGGGCAATCTTGTGCGGTGTGATTGGTGTATCTCCGTTCTATGGTGCAGTACTGGCTACTAGGGTTTACTTGGGGTTGAGCCATAATAGGGCAGACATTTGCCATATGGTCACCACCGCAAGTATAGCACCTTTTCACAGGGGCAAACCTTGGGATCTGTTTGCTAGTTACACCTAATTTCTGAGCTACCTTCTCCGCGAGTTCCTCAATTGATGTAGATTGCGTGGAAGAGTGGCTAGATGCGCTATCTGAGTCTTTATAGATTTTGGAAAGCTCTAGTTCTTCCCCTAGGTTATCTTCAATGTCAATGCACATGCGTACACACTCTTCTATAGTCCTAGGGTCCTTCAGATACACATAGGATCTCAATTTCGTACTCAACAATCCGTCAAGGAATAAGGCTACTTGTTTAGCAGATGTGGGTAGCTCCGCAATAGGACATCTTTCAAGGTATTGCCTAAATCTTCGTCCTGCAAGGCTCACAGTCTCTTGAGGGGTTTGCTTGAAGCTGTGGATCAATGAGGAGGTATTGTGTCTTATGCCGCTCTTAGAGAACTCTACAATGAATGCCTCTAGGAGTTGGTCTATGCTCCTGAACTGACGCTCATCTAATGGCTGAAACCATGTAAGTGCCGTGTTCCTAAGGGTTAGACCGAAGGCATTGTATTGCGTGAACAGATCTTCCACTTGTTCAGCTCTCAAGACTTGCTTGAACTCTGCCACATGATCATAGGGATCTCCTGTGCCGTCAAAATAATTCTTCATAGACTTAACTAGCTGGGTGGGTCTCAAGGTTCTTGTGTGTTCTCTAGGCCTCGGCATAGGGAATCCATCTACATTTCTTTGGTTCCTGTGGGCTCTGTGCATCTCAGGTTCTATCCTATTCGTCTCTGTTCTCGTTCTTTCTCTGCCCCCTGGGTTGGCAAAACTTACTTCTGGTCTATCTCTACTTTTGTCTCTTTGCGTACCATGAGCTTGGGAAGTTCCAGCCCCAGGGTGACCATAGGATACATTTGATCTTGGTTGGGGGAAAATGAATTCACCCTTCCACGTGTAGGCATGCCTATCATTTTCTGTCACCACAAAGATCCGTTCTGAAGCATGATCTAAGTAGGTCACTCTGCCTGGGCTATCCGGATCCTTAAGCTCATAGATCATGATATTTCCTATATCAGTTGGCTGATTGGATTTATACCTCCAAAAGGCTTCATCAATTTCCCGATTGAGGAGCAATTCTATGCTCTTGTTGTCCTGGGGTACCCACTCAGGTGTGATAATCCTAGTGAGAACTGATTTACCTCGAGGGGTTCTAGGTTCTACTCCCATATTTCCTTGTTCCAAGTCGCCTAAGTCCGCTTCTGAGATTACATTTCCAAATTCATCTGTCCTATCAGGGTGACTAGTGACAACATATATAGTTCCTTCTTTGTCCAGGTATGCACCATTTTCAAACTTGACAGCTGGGTGTTCTAGTCCTATGGATTGGTCATGGTTTTTAATCTGGACCACGGATCTTCCTAGGCCGTCCTCATAGATACTAGCACCTAGTCGGTTGGTCCTAAGATATTCCAGCTGTGTTTTGTAAGGGCCTTCTACCCTGTACAAATAAGGCACTCCTGAACTTCCCGTAGGTCTGTCCATGCCTTGAGACATTTCTGACTCACTGGTCTCAGAGCTAGGGTAGTATGAGTGGTGGCTCAACTGCTGGGCCCAAGACCTTGCAGTGTGATTGACACTAGCCTCTGAAGACCTAAGGCTTTGTCTCTCTCGTGCTAGGTGTCGTCCTGATCTAAGGTTCATAGGCCTAACTGATTAGCCCAATTTTTTTTCCAGAGTACAACCTCGTTGCCGATTAATTGGTGCCAGTCACTTGATTCTTTTTAGTTAATTATTGTGTTTATGGTCTTGTCTGATATCACGTCGTCAGGAACACTTGAATGTTCTTCGTACTTTAAGTTGATCGTTCCACGTTAGGTCCTTTTTCTTTAGGTTATCGACAGTACAGAGATTATGTTTTTAACTTGAACTTGAGTTTTTAGGTAGTCTTCAACTTGATAACTGCCTATCGTCGCCCTGGCTTACTCCTATCTCTACTCGTTCTTAGCTTGAGCTAGGAAATGACAGAGGGAGTTGAGAATAATCCAACCTTACTTGTTGATCCCTTGCCTTCTGGTGCTCAAGAACCCGGTTCTCAAGCTTGCAAAGAAACCTTGCTTGGTACGCTCTCTGTTGCTCTCAATGGACCTATAAAAGTCCCACAGTTAACTCGATGCTTAGATTCAAGGACACAACCCACAACTTTCATTCATGTAACATATACACATATTTGCATTGTGACTTTTTAGGAAAATAATTCTAAAGACCCCTGACTTTGAGTCCCCTGGGTATGGTCAACTTCAAAATACCCTCTCTGAAAATCAATGCATTATCTTTATAAAAAACAGTTGAGGGCGCGTAGTATATGCCACGAGCTTTCCAACAAGCCCAAGAGCTCAAAAATTGGATTTCGTATGAAAAAGTTAGGACTGTTCAGGGTTTAGGGAGTTAAATCGGGATTCAATACAAGCTAACAGTCAACAGGAATACTCGAGTAGCTTGTGGCACGGCCTAACAATGCAATACTACACCCTAGAGTTTGTCCCATACTTAATCACAATTTAGACCAATCACTTTGCCTTGAAAATTTGACCTAATTTGCCCTTCTAACGCGTTCGCAAAGTCTGTCGGTCGCGATTGACAGGTCAGACGCGATCGACGTGTCGATCGCGATTGACAGGTCCGTCGTGGCTGTCAGTCGCGATTGACTGGTCAGTCGCGATTGACAGGGGTTACGAAAAGTCAATCAATCGTGGTCAAAGCGTCGTTGACTCTGTCGGTCGCGATTGATGAGTCGATCGCGATTGACAGGTCGGTCGCGAGGGTCTGTCGATCGTGGTCAAACAGTCGTTGACCGTGTCGGTCGCGATTGACAGAGCCGTCGTGGTCTGTCCGTCGTGGTCAAACCGTCGTTGACCGTATCGGTCGCGATTGATGAGTCGATCGCGATTGATGACTCGATCGCGATTGACACGTGTCACGCGTGTAGTCAGTCGGTCGTGGTCAATCGGTCGTTGACTCTGTCGGTCGCGATTGACAGAGCCGTCGTGGGCTGTCGGTCGCGATTGACGTGTCGATCGCGATTGACAGATCTGTCCGTCGTGGTTTGTCGATCGCGATTGACAGAGCGATCGCGATTGACAGAAATCTGTGGAATTTCAAAAAACTAAACACATTTTTGGGAAGCTCTAGGCCTGTAGGTCATGGATATGCACTTTGTTTAGCAATTAGAGCAAGTTTTCAGTCGGTCGCGATTGACAGAGCTCGGCGACACACAGACAGTTACTCAGATTTCCGTACCTGCGCAGGGTGCTGGGGATGATGATGCGGCCTGTACCTGCAGAAAGCTCACAAAACATGCAAAAAACAGCACATGCAAATTCGCTCTCTCGCTCTCTCTCACAAGTGAAATGAAGGAAATGAGGTGGAGATGGGGATATAGTCAAAAAACTGAAATTTTTTGCGATGATGGAGATGGACGTGGGAGATGGTGATGATGATGATGGTGATGGAGATGGTGAAGAAGGTAAAAGAAAATCTATGAGAGTGAAGAAAATACCTACAACTCCAACGCGTCAACTCTACGTCTTACCATCACACGCTCGTCCTCAAAGCTCGATCCCCGGCAACGGCGCCAAAATTTGGTGTAGCTCAATGATGAGTAGCACCTCCTTTAATGTCAATCCGGGAAGACGTGAGGATGGTATGAAGACCTCGAGCAAGTGGCGGCACAAGTGCGTGAGTGAGAAGCACACAAGCATGCACACACATACACACACACGCGCACACAAGGCAAGACAAAGAGTGAGAATCAATGGAGCTTTTTAGATTACTTTCAAAATGCTCTTACAAGTTCGTTTCAATTACAATCTAACCTCAAAAATGAGCTCTCTAGCTCTTTTTATAGTTTTTGACTAGCTTTTGGCCCTGTCCAGACCTAGTGTCCGGCCTAGTTAAAAATTAGGTTCCAGGGCTTATTTGAGGGCTCAAACGAGATCTAAAAAATACGAAATTTGGTACGCAACTACTTCTAAGGCTCCTCAAGCTCAAGGACTCCTTGGCTTGCACAAAATGGAGCTACAAAAATGTGAAATGATATTTACAAATGATTGTTAGTGATAAAAATCACTATTGTTGTAGGGATTTCTTCTAGTGATCTGCCATACATATCTTCAAGCTCCCTACTTGCTCTTCTTCCCTGCGTGTCCATCTCTCTGATTTGCATTAATGTCTTGAAAAAATATTGGCCTACTTGCCAGATCTTCTTTGACTACCCTGTTTGCTTGTGCTGTCCCTTCGCTCGCTTGTGCTGTCCCTTCGCTCTGACTCCCTTCTTTGACTTTCACGTCTTGTAGATCCTGATGTACCAAGGCTACTGCCAACAACCACACATGGAAGCGGCCAAGAGAGTCCTCAAGCACCTAAAGGGGACTATGAATGAAGGTTTGTTTTATTCATTTACTTCAGATATTGAGCTAAAGGTCTACTCAGATGCAGATTGGGCTGGATTTAGAGATGATAGAAGAAGCACATCCGGATATATATCATTTGCAGGTTCAAAAATCATTTCTTGGTCATCAAAGAAGCAACCAACCGTGGCATTATCTTCTACCGAAGCCGAATATAGAGGTTTGGCTAATGCAACTCAAGAAATCATGTGGTTAAAATCTTTGTACACAGATCTTGGACTTCATTCTTCAACACCTCACATTTTTTGTGACTACACAAGCTCACTACATCTTGCAGCTAATCCGCTACACCATGCTACAACCAAGCATATTGAAGTCCACTACCATTATGTAAGGGAGAAGCTAATGAGTAAGGATATTGAACTATCCTATGTCTCTACAGATATGCAATGTGCAGACATGTTGACTAAAGCTCTTGATGGTACAAAGTTAAGTAGATTCAAGTTGATGATTGGCTTGCAGGAAATGAAGGACAATTGAAGACTTATTTGGAGGCCAAGCATGTTAGGCTTGAGGGGGAGCTGTTGGTGCATTTTACCCAAGCCTACATGCTTGATATGCTTGATATTATCCTCATTTGTAAGTCACATGTGTAGTCATGTGAACACCTCTTGTAAAAGAGTTCATTTTTATCTCTTGTATTTGAAAAAAGAAAAAAGGAAAAGGATGGCTTACCTCATGCATGATGTAAAAGCAAATTCGTGGCTATAACTACCAAAATCACGAATTTTTGAGCTGAGGGAATATCTCCTAACTTTGGGGATCACTTTTAGGTGGAGCCATTCGAATTCGAATTCAAAACTCCCTCCAAGAATAGCTATAAAAGGAGCAAGAAGGAAGAGGTGATTAGCAAGCCTTGTACGTGACCACTTCATGTCATTTTGTAGAGATTGAAGAGCTTACTCCATAGCTCTATCATTCTACTCCCATTGTGCAAAGATTCATTGCCAATGTGGTTGTAATCATATGTGAATCTATACATTTATCATCATCTACTTCTCTGTTTTGTTCTCTGCTATACTCACTCAGAGCAGTACCTTCAGAAGGTTATATCTCGAGTTGTACTCATCCTTTCTCCGTGATTTAATGTGCGTTGGATAGCTCATACTGTCTACTTTCTACCTATAAATGTTCATGGTCATTGGATGAATAGTTTGGACGATATCTGCAATTTACTGCTCACTGGTCTATCTCTACAGAGCCCCGAGAATTGTGGGCATGTTCCAGAAATTGATGAATCTTCTTCGCAGTGCTCAGTCCATCATTTGAAGTGTTTTAACTTGGATTGGGAAGCTTGTTAAGTCTTTTTGCTATACCCAAAAGGAATTTTTCAAATTCCTACCAGGTTGAGAGCACTGTTCATTTTTTCTAGCAGGTGTATGTCCAAAAATAGCAAGTTTTTGGGAGCTAGTCATTTCGCAACTAGTCTGTCTTGACTTAAACTTTTGGGATACATGTTCCAAATTACTTGGCTGATATTTTGGTGGATTTAGGAAGCTCAAAGGGTCTACTAATCAACTCTGAATTCTCAGTTGGCTGGTGTGAAGCTGGTTGTAGCGGCACCTACTCATCTTTGGATTGCATCCACCATCTCTCTTCACAAACTAGAGTAACCTACTTAAACCAAAGTTACACTTTGAGGGATTGATTCAAATTTTAGAACAATTGGTGCCTAAATTAGAACATTTAGTGCCTAAGGAGGCTCAATGCATGAGAAGCACACTAGAAGAATTCTCATCGATAATATCACAAGTTCCCCATTTGATAGAAGGAGGAATTTCTCCATCAATCCACAATATTCACAAGGATTCTTGAGAGAGATTCAAGAAGAGAAATGGAGATTATAACAAGGAACTCCACCACCTATACAGGAGATAAGTGATCTTCGTGATCAATTTCCTCAAGTTATCCCTTCTATATATGGAGAGTAGGACGAGGTGCAATCATTGTAAGTGTAAGGCTCCTGTTTACTTGGCTTGGCTTCTAGTGACATGAGGATCCTATGAGAACAAATGTCTAGATCTACTCCTTTTAAATCCTTGTAGCTCCAAGCAAACACATCTCTATATTCCCTTAGCAACACTATCATCTCTTGTTCTTCTTCCTCACTAAATTCATGTCCTATATACATGCCTTCTTGAACTATGAATACAATCTTCTTAGTTTGTTCCCTGTTATCATAAGCTTCTCCCATGAGGACCTCTCTTTTAGGCATTTTTATCATTTTTCTATCCGCGAATTCATATTTCTTGAAATTTTTTGGCACCCCAAACAATGATTCTTGATCTTCCTCTTGTGTTGTAGGCTTTCTTCTTTCCTTCTTCTCAAACTTGTCTCTAATAGCTCAATCAACATCTCGTCTCTATTACACTCAACTTGATCCTAAGTTTTGACTTCTAGAAAGTATAAATATTCTTCTTGTGAAGAGTAAAAGGGATCCATGATGATAGATTCCAAGCCCTCATCACTTACTCCTAGTGGCTCCTCTGTCACATCATCATGTTGCTCTAAGATAGGCTCAAACATAAGAGGTCCTACCATGAAGATTGAGATATCATAACCCTCTTCATCACAATGGTTTTCTGTTGTTCCTCATTCACTGCTATGTCCATGATGGCTAATATCTCTACCCAACCATGAGGTTTGAACTCTTCATCTGAGAATATTAGAGGCACATAGGTTGGATCTTGCACGGGTCTAGGGTGTTGCATAGCACCTAAGTTTCTCGCTTCTAGCCTCTTCTCCTCATATGCTACGACCTTGACATCCATAAATGTGTGTCCTCATGCATCCATGAAGGTTCTCATCTTATGGAGTGCATTGACTTTGTCTCCTCGAGTATTCTATGGATGGTATCCCATTGTAATGGAGGTACATCTCCATGGGAATAATACTTGAGATTGAGTTTGGTGGTTACCCCTAAGTGTTGCAAGTACAAGGAATTGGTTCCCCAATTATGCATTGTTTGCAGCTATCTCATGAATGGTCTTCCAAAATCATCTCATAGGTGTGGTTCTTTCCAAACTCACAGATGGGAAAGATGAGAGTAATTCCTTCTAGAAATTCTAAAGTATTCTCTATATGTCCATCCGCCATTTGAAACTTCATTCTAGTGGGCCTGAGAGCTGGCTTGTCCCATCGTTTCCATAAGGAAGTGGTGGAAATGGCAACTCCAAATCTTGAATCTAAAATTTCCTCGGTGGTATAGCCTTAGTAGGAGATAGCCAGATAGGTATTCCCCCTCTTGTGCTTTGCTCACATCTCCTATCTTGTCTATGGGTATCTCTAGCACCTTTCTTTGTGATCCTTCTTGAGAGTGGGGATTAGCAACTTTTGGCAATTGGGTTGCTACATGCTTCCACAAGTCGGGTATGTTAACTATGCAACTAAAATAAAAGAAGAAATTATTTAGTTGATTGAAGTAGGAGTTATTTTGCAAAATAGAGCATGCAAAATGGGTTTACCCTATTTTTGTAGTTCCAAGAAGAATGGAAAGTTGTGTGTGTGCATTAACATGAATAAAGTTAATTTTGCTACTATACGAGATAGCGATCCACTTCCAATCACTGAGCACTTGTTGGAATGCATAGTAGGCAAGGATGTTTATAGCTTCCTTGATGGATTTTTGGGTTGAAATCAAGTAGCCACTACCCTTGAAGACCGACACAAGATGGCTTTTGCCATTGAGTGGGGTATCTTTGCATTCTATGTGATGCCATTTGGGCTCATCAATGCACATGTTACTTTTCAATGCTTAGTTTCATGTGTTTAAAAGCTTTTCGAGGAAGAATTTAAAGGTTTATGTGGACTATTTGTGCACCCATTCCCACATAAGATATCCCATAACTAAGGCAAATCTTTGATAAATAGCAAAGAGTATCAAGTGTGCTTAAACCTAACAAAATGTGTTTTCATGGTTAGATAAGGTAAAATTTTAGGCCACATTGTGCCAAAAAAAGGTATATCTACAAATGAGCCTAAGTACGAGAGATAGTTGAACTACCTAGACCTAGGATTGTCAAGGAAGTACAAGCTTTCATGGGACATTGTGGGTATTACCAATCTTTTATCCACATGTATGGTATTATCGATAAACCTCTGTACAACCTCTTGACTAACTTTGAATGGATTGGGGAATGTGAAAATTCTTTTAATGAGTTGAAATGAAGATTGTGCTCAAACCCTATTTTGACAACACTTGACTGGAATAAACCATTCCATGCTCACATCGAGGCTTTCAACTACGCCATTGGATGTGTACTAGCACAATCGATTGAGGAAGTTAACATAGATCTCCCAATAGCATATGTGAGTAGACAATAAAACACTACAAAAAGGAATTAGACTACTACCAAGAGATAAGGATCAGGTATGGTCTATGTGGTTAAAAAGTTCAGAAATTATTTTCTTGCAAATAAGTTTAAGTTCTTTACGGACCAGAAAACATTACTCTACTTAGTGAACAAGCCTTGTAACATGGGGAAACTACTAAGATGGTTTCTCTTACTGATGGAATACAATTTCAAAGTGGTACTGAGGAAAGGAAAGACTCACCTTAGGGTTAATCATCTACCATGAATAACTTCTAAAGAACCTCCCCAAGGATTATTAGATAAACTCCTTGATGCTTATCTATTCAATCTAGAAGTAGTGCTGCACTAGGCTAAAGGACTTGTGCCTATTCTCACGTATGGGCCTAAGAATCTGAGAGTTAAGACAATGGAGAGTCAAATAGTCCAATCACAGAAGTATCAGATACTTGTAGGAAGCAATTAAAAACAATGTGATCAAGGAATAATAGCTTGTTGTGTAAAAGAATAGAAGCATGAAAATGGTTGCAACTCGCACATGTAGGTGCACTAGGGAAACATAAATCAAAACATAGTGTTGGAAGTGGGGTGGGCCTCAATAACAATTAATCATAGGTTTATAGGATCTTCCAACTCATGAACCTTAGCATACACACCTTAATACTCAAAAAGATGATGAGTGAGAGATAGAGAGAGATAGACAAGATTTTCAAATCATATGATAAGCTCAAGTGCTCACCTACATTATCAATATTCAAATTTCAAATTACAATGTGTCAATATGATACAAACGAACAAGATCAGGGAGCTTACTACAAGGTATACCCCTGAGCAAAATGGGGTAGCAGAGAGGAGAAATAGGTTGATTGTGGAAACAGCTAGATCAATGCTTAATGAAAAAAGTTACCTAATTATTTGTGGGCAAAAAGTGTATCTACTGCCACTTATCTTATTAATAGGTTTCCATCCAAATCACTTGATGGGATGACCCCATATGAAGCATGGCATGGTAGGAGGCCATCACTTGATCATTGCAGAATCTTTGGATGTGTTGCTTATGTGCATATTCCATCTTAGATCAGAGGTAAACTAGACCCTAAGGTAGAGAAGTGCTTATTCATAGGGTATGATTTAAATTAGAAAGGATACAGGTTTTATAATCCATCCAACAAAGGATTTATGGTCAGTAGAGATGTTGTGTTTGATGAGAATGATTCTTGGTTTGAAAGTGAATGCACGAAAGTCAACTTGTCATATGACTTGGAAGAGGAATTTCCAAGCCTCACCAAGGAGGAGAAGAGGTTGGAAGACTTATCAGAATCATCCGACCAAGCTCTAAGGAGATCACAAAGGGAGAACAAGAAGCCAATCAGATATGGGTATGACACTTCATTAGTTACAAAGTATTCAATTTATCTTGCTAAGGATTTTATCACTTGAAGAACCTACTTCATATGAAGAGGCAAAGACCAAGGCAGAATGGAAGGAAGCTATGGATGAAGAAATAAAAGCACTCAAGGAGAATGATACTTGGGAGCTAGTACCAAAGAAGGCATCGATGAAGGTTATTGGTTCTAAAAGGATTTACAAAATCAAGAGAAATTCATATGGATCCATAAATAGGTATAAAGCTAGACTAGTGGCTAAGGGTTTTGCACAAACCCAAGGAGTTGATTATGAAGAGACATTTTCACATGTGGTTAAAATGCCAACCATCAAAGTATTGGTAAGTGTGGCTGCATCTAGGAATTGGAATATGAACCAATTGGATGTAAATGATTTTCTCAATGGCTGGATTTCAGAGGAGGTTTACATGGCTCAACCTCTTGGCTATGAAGACCCAAGCAAGGTAAAAGTCTCCAATAGAATCTCCTATTTTATTTGTAAAGAAGAATGATGGTACTCTTTGGATGTGTGTAGACTATGGTGGATTGAATAAAGTCACTATAAAGAATAGATACCCTCTACCACTCATATCAGAGCTCTTGGAAAGCCTTGGAAAAGCAAAGCTCTTTACGAAGATTGACCTTCGAGGAGCTTACAACCTTGTGAGGATCTAAGAAGGAGACGAATGGAAGACAACATTTCGAACAAGGTATGGGCACTTTGAATATGTAGTTATGCCATTTGGTCTCACAAATGCTCCATCTGTCTTTCAACATATGATGAATGATATCTTTTGAGAGTATTTATATGACTTTGTGGTAATATATCTCGGCCATATCCTGATATTCTCCAAAAATCTAGAGGATCATGAATATCATGTAAAGATAGTCTAGAGAAACTAAGAGAAAAAGGGTTATATGCGAAATTGGAGAAGTGCTCTTTCCATCAGGTAGAAGTGGAGTTTTTAGGATACATTGTATTAGAGAAAGGAATTATTATGGACCCTAAGAAGATAAAGACAATCCTTGATTGGCAACCACCTTCTTATGTTTGAGATGTACAATGTTTTCTAGGGTTTGCCTATTTTTACAAGATATTCATCAGAGATTACTCCAAGATAGTGACACCTCTTACCAAGCTTACAAGAAACTCAAAATCCTTATGGACCAAAGAAGTAGAAAAAGCCTTTTAGGCCTTGAAATTAGCATTCACCACTGCTCCAATTCTAGTCCATCCTGATTCTAGCAAGCCCTTCTTCCTAGATACAGATGCATCAGACTTCCTCCTAGGGGCCATTCTATCCCAATATGGAGATGATGGACACCTAGATCTAGTTGCATATCACTCAAGGAAAATTTCCCCTCCAAAGATTAATCATGGTATCCATGATAAAGAACTTCTTCTTCCATGAAGACTAGTCCTCCACTTCTTATTTTTCACATACCCGAATTCTCTACACCATAGCTTCCTCATATGCTATCCGATTTCTAAAATCTTGGTCACATTACAAAGCTACACTCTTAAGCTTTGCTCAAAGACCATTAGTGTTGGATTTGGATGAGATTTGCCCCACTAAAATCTCTCTACAGCACTTCAGTAGGAAGTAGGTGACCACTCCCGGACCAAGTTTTTCATCATCCGGTGTCCAAATTCACTTTTTTCACTTGGGATAGCTTCAAACTTTTGAAGTACAGGTTTTGAGCTAAATTTCTTCGATTGGCGAGGACTATCAAATCTCAGAAGTTGCTCAATTTTACTGAGTTTTCCCGGTTGGGGCTATTCCTACGTGGTTTTGGCATTGTTTTGGATGGTTTTTGGTGTTTAGAACCTCCCCGGACCAACCGAACATTTCCAAATTCTGTTTGGGCCTGGCGAGGATTCAAAATCAGTGACCTAAAGCTTCAAGGATCACTTGGATTTCACTTATGTAGCTTTATTTTGTAACAGGGAAGTGCTCTTGTGATATATTTCTCTTCTTCTTGCATATTTAAGCTTTACTTCCATTCATTTTCATATACTCTAGTTAACAAACGGGGGAAGGTTAGTAAAACATGGAATCTAAAGGGAAACAAGTAGTTGAACACACTTCTCCATCTAAAGAGCAACTAGAGGATCCTGATTCTAGAATTGAAGAAGTAGAATTAGGGCAAGAAGTAGAAGAAAACTTAGAAGAAAAAGAGCCTCAGCAAGAGGAATATACCTATGAGGAACTTTTAGATGAGTTTGTCACTTGCGACCAATTCATAGACTTGAAAGAGCAAACCCTTAAATTAGAGAGAGATCTTGGTAGCATCACATCTCTCATACAGCAGCTTAAGTCTCAAATGATCTCACCTGAGACTAGTGTCACCTCTTTCCTAGCTAGGAAGGAAAGAAAGACCCCTCCTATTCCTTTGGAGCTCACTAGGAAAGATACTTCTCTTCCTAGTAAGCACAAAGGAAAGAGCTCTACGGAAGCTCCCTTCCTGAAAGACTTGAAGACACCTACCTTTACGGGAGATGACCCAGAGAGGAAGTGCAATCTACACTTTTTTACAAAAGTGGCATGATTTGCATCAATTGAAGGCCACCCCACCACAGTACCATGTGCTAGAGGCGAGTCTCTCCCTCGGCCCACGTCCTTATAAGTGGTGGATGAGTCTTAAGGAGGCGAACTCTATCCCTACTGACTGGACTCAGTTTGAGACTCTTTTCTTAAAAGAGTTTCTTCCTGAGAACAAGGAGGAGAGGAATTGCGATGAGTGGGATAGGATTACACAGAGAGGTAGGCCTCTTACGGTCTACGTATCCCACTATAGAGAGATCATTTTGAAACTTAAGGGCTTAGATGATTTTCAAAAGACCAGAAGGTTTGTTAGGGGCTTAGATAAAGCCATAAAGAGGGAAGTCAGAAGGAATGCACCTAAGACATTTGAGGAGGCGATCAAGTATGCACAGATCTATGAGGACCATAACCGTCCTCAATACACTCCTATGGAGACGGATCAGCCCCTCAAGCCTCTTAGTACGACTAAATTCAAGAAAAACTTTCCATTTGGAAAAAACAAAGTTTTTATTAAAAAACAAAGATCAATTATCCACAGATCAGTTTGAGAGGGCCAAAAGAGAGAACCTGTGCTTTAGGTGTTTGTCTCCTAGCCATTCATAGTGGAATTGTCCACTCAAGAAGGGGGAAGAAAAGAAGAAGGGACCAGAGTCTAGTATGGCTCCCGAAAAGGGCAAAAAGGTGATCCACCTAATGCAGACCCTTCCCATTCATGGAAGCTCTAGCTACAAGGGACTGGAGGTGATGCACGAGGATATAGAGCACACATGTTGTTTGACTCAGTCATTGTGGTCACCACAATTTGGACCACATGACTTAGTTAAACTACATGGTAGTGTATACGAGACCAGGGTGCGGGTCATGATAGATGACTCTACCACTCATATGTTTATAAAGTATGCTATGGTCAAGAAATTAAAGATTCCCCAGCAGCCTAGTGCACATAAATACATTGTATTTATGATGCAATGGCAAGATAAAAGAATATGGGATACTATAGTATCCAATTTGGAAGTCAAGATGCAGGACTATACATATTATATGGACTTCCAAATTATGAATATGGAGAGGACAAATCTAGTCTTAGGAAGAGAGTGGCTATGGGGGTTGGGAGACACACTTAAACACAGCCATCAAAACAGCACACTTGAATTTGAAAAGAATGGAAGTAAAGTTTGTATTCAGGGAGAGAGAGATGTACCTAGTGCACCTCTCATTTCATCACTAGACTTGTATAGTCTTTGTTATTCTCAGCATGTACAGGACATGTTTTTATTGTATAGTCATGATATGGAGCATTGTACAGACAGCTCATCTGATGTATATTTTCATGCTAGGAATGTAAATATGGACAGGAATTTCTACTATTCTTTTTTGCAAGAGTGTGTGGTTAAAAGTTTTAAGGATCTTATGTTTGAGTATAGATATGTTTTTCCCACTGACTTACCTAGAGGGCTACCACCTGAGAGAGGGGACATTGACCATGCCATTGAGGTTGTTACTAACACTAACCCTATTTGCAAGCCACCTTATAGGCTTAGTGTTTCTCAGCATGAGGAGGTTGAGAGGCAGTTGCAGGATTATTTAGATAAGGGCTTCATTAAACCTAGTAACTCACCTTGGGCATCACCAATGCTCCTAGTTAAAAAGAAACATGGCTCTATGAGATTATGTATAGACTATACAGCACTTAATAAGGTAACTATCAAAAATAGGTTTCCAATGCCTAGATTGGAAGATCTATTTGATCAGTTACATCAAGCTAGGTATTTTACCAAGCTTGACCTTAGATCAGGATATCATCATATTAGGATTAGGACAGAGGATGTCCCTAAGACTGCATTTAGGACTAGATATGGGCATGATGGTTTTTTAGTGATGCCTTTTGGTCTCACCAATGCTCTTGCCACTTTCATGAAGCTCATGAATAGTGTTTAACGGCCTTATCTAGGACATTTGGTGGTAGACTTTCTAAATGACATTCTGATCTATAGTGCATCAGAAGAGGAGCACTTGGAACCCTTGAGGAAGGTATTTCAAGTGCTAAAGGAAAATTCACTCTTTGCTAAGGAATCAAAGTGTGAATTTTTCAAGAGAGAGGTTAAATACCCTGGGCATATAGTCTCCCAGGATGGAATCCGGATGGAATCCAGATGGATCCTGAAAAATTAAGGGCTATTATGGAATGGCCACATCCAAAGAACCTGGAAGAGCAGCAGATCTTCCTAGGTTTATCAGGTTTCTATCGAAGATTCATTAAGAATTATGCCAAGATTGTTGTCTCGATGAAGGAACAACTTAAAGGGAAAGGGAAAACCTTTCATTGGGGAGACGAACAAAAGCAAAGTATGGAGAAATTGAAAGTAGCAATTGCTACAGCTCCACTTATACATATAGTAGATCCCAACAAACCATTTGTGGTTGAGGCTGATGTGAGTGATTTTGCCATAGGAGTGGTTTTAGTACAGGATGGTCGACCAGTAGCTTTTGAGAGCAAGAAACTAGAACCAGCTCAGAAGAATTACTCCGTCTATGAGAAGGATTTGTATGCAATTGTCCATGCTTTGAAAAAGTGGCATCATTATTTATATGGTGCCAAAGTCACGATAGTGTTTGATCAAGAGAGCATTAAGTGGCTCTCTAATCAAACAGACCTTAAAGGTCGTAAGGCCCGATGGGCAGAGACCCTTCAAGAGTTTGACTATGAGCTTAGGTATAGGAAGGGAAAGTTTAATGTAGTGGTTGAATCACTTAGCCGCATGCCTATGCTCGATGGACTGAGTTTTACTCAGATCACTAGTGAGCTACTTGAGTCAATTAGAGGAAAATGTAGGCTTGATCCTGCATATTTCGAGATTTGGGAAGCCATAGAGAATGGGGATCGTGATATACGGGTTTCCAGTGAGGATGGAGTATCGACGGGTACTCAAGAAGGATTCAAGTGGAAGAATTATAGTGTCCATGATGGATATCTGTTATATAAAGGCAAGGTGTGTGTCCCTAGAGATATTGAGATGAGACGGCATATTTTATATGAGTGTCATGACACACCTAGTGTGGGACACCCAGGAGTTAACAAGACTTATGATCTTGTTAAGAGGCAGTTTTATTGGCTTGGACTTCATAGGGACGTCCTAGAGTATGTGCTTAAATGCACTAAATGCTAGGTCAACAAAGCTGAGAGGTTGAGGATTGGAGGGCTACTCCACCCATTGGATATTCCTAATGGGAAGTGGGAGAGTATCTCCATGGACTTTATAGTCGGATTACCCAAGAAACAGAGAGGGCACGACTGAGTCTGGGTAATTGTGGATAAGTTAACCAAAATGGCTAGGTTTATTCCAACACGTACTGCAATGAAGACACCAGAGTTGGCTAGACTCTTTGTTGAGAACCTATACCGGTTGTTGGGGATTCTTGGACGTGAAGGAGTTTGAGGGTTTGTAGGAGAAACAGAAGAAGAGCAAGAGAGGAAATAATTCAGACAAGCTTCTGCAGAAACACCTTTGAACCCTGAGTTTTTTATTACAGTAGAACGATTACACTGTTTGATTCAATCCGAGTTAATACTTCGGGCACAATTACAGAGAATGCTCAATCATAAAAGATCAATTATCTCATAGTCTTCCAGCAGCCGGCCTCTTCTGCACCAGTCCTTCACTTGCTTCCAGCTTCTCCTTGTGCACACCTTGCACCAAGCTTCCACAAGCTGAGGGACAAATACCTTTTCGGCCTGATCGCGGTAAGAGACCTTGTGATTGGTGTGTCTCGCTTCGCACTCCCTGCACACTTCCTTAGCCACACTTCTTGCACTCTTCACTTTCACTTCCTGGGGTCGTCGCACACCAGTGACTCTTCACTTCTCTTCTTGCTTCTCTTGAACTCCTCTCTGCATTTTTCTTTTAGAATAGCCTTTGCTTCTCTCTTGAAGTGTGTTGATCCCGTACGCGCCTAACTGCACTCGACTCTTGGCCTTCCCTTGTCCCAAGATTGTCCTCTCAAACGACAGCCAACGACTAACTGTTTTGTATTGTAGTAACTTTAGATAAAAAATCAAAATTTTAATGGGGCCCATACTTTCACCTGTGCGTACGATTGCCGCTTCACACAACTTCTCATTTCCTTTTAAGTTTTTACTTTTGCACAAGGGGGGATTCACCTGAACCTTCCCGATTACTTTGAACACCCTTTGACCTTAAGGGAATTATCAAAAATACTTTTGCAATACCTCTTGTCTTGACTTTGCTGGTTTCAACCTGCCAGGGCTCAACAGATGCCCACCACCTAATGTGCTCTCCGTCCCGGAGAGACAGCAACGAGGAGAACTCAAAAAAGATGGAACAGCAAAAGAAACACAGAGGAAAATGAGCATAAAGCACACTACAATTATTTATGATTCCTGATCATGACAAAATCAAAAGGATGATAGTTTTATTTGCAAATCTATAATTAAACGGAAGCCGATAGCAATTTATTGAGAAGTTGGTTTGAAAAATTATTGAGAAGGTGAATTGAGGCCTGCAGCGGGGGCTTGAGGAGAGGATGGCAGGGGAGCAGAAGCTTGCTCAATCATATGCTGGAGAGAACTAAGGCACTGCCTAAGGTGGTCCCGTTCGCGTTTGATCCGTCGACACGCAGCATTGTCACAGAGCCCTAAGGTAGAACGGTTTTGAAAATCTGATAAGGCCTTCATCGTAGAGTCGGCCATATTGCGATAATGATCCCGCTCTTCTTTGAGTAATCGAGCCGATTCAGTGAGCGATTCTATTGAGAAGTGGCCATGCGGTTGATGGTGTCGATGGTAGAGATATACTGCTGATGAACAGAAGCTGCGGCTGAGATAGAATCCAATGATACCTGGGAGGCGTGAGCACTACCAAGTGCAACTGCACTTGCGTCGTGGAGCAATTGCAAAAAGGAAGGGGCAGAAGGGAGGTCACGTGGCGGGGAGGATGCGACAGGTGGAACGGGATGATTGAGAGGAGGTGGAGGCGGTGTGGGTTGTGTGGAGGGGACCGCAGGCGTAGGAGGGGGAGCGGAAAGGGGAGGACGAGGGGTTGTAGAGGTTGGGTTTTGGGGGTTGAGCTGTGTTTGAACGAGTGGCCGGGGAGTTAGTGTAGAAGAAGGGCCCGTTGGGAGATCAGGATCAGTTGTAGGAATGGGTGCTTTCGCAGGAGAGGCGGAAGGGATAGGCCAAGAGGAGTGTGGAGAAAGGGGATGGAGATTAGGGGGAGCGAGGAGTGGTGTGGAAGCAGAAGCCGAGTCTATGGAGATTGGAGGGGATGTTAAAGGATTGGAAATGGAAGGTATGTAGGGCTGACCATGCCGTTGGCTAACAGGGCTGGGCTGTGACGGAAGTAGAGGGGAATGAGGGTCAGAGTTGGATGGAATTTGATAAAGCCACGCTATGAAGGGAGCAGAATATAAGGAGAATGTGCGAGAGCCCCTGGAGACAGCTTCACGAAGGCGACGAGAGCGCAAATTTAAGGAACCATAGATAAGTGCGGCATAAGGGTATGGGCGGCTATTTAGGAAGCAAAAAAGCGGGTCAGCAATTCGAATATCAGACCATGGTAGTGAAGATGTGGGACTACGAAGCAAAAAGAAGAAAATGAATGTATTAAGGATGGAGGTCATATGGAGGGAAAATCGGGCAGTGGTGGCGAAGCGTTCTCTACAAAAGGCAATTGTGGCAGAGGCGGACAATCCAGAATATAAGAATGGAGGATTACTGAAATCGACGGGGGAGGAGCCGAGACTGCCAGCAAGAGCGGAAATGGATAGAGTGCATGTGCGAAAATTAGGAAAGAGGCGGAGAGCTTCATAGACGTCACTATAATTGGAGGGATCATTGAGGAAAACGTTGGCCAGGCCCCAGAGACCCGCCTGTTGTAGATTTTCTACAGAAAAAAGGCGACGGAGTTCTATGGTTGGGAGAGATAAGTGAATACGAATCTGCATATCTAAATCGGGTGGACAAAAAGAACGGATATAATCTCCTGAAGGCGAATTGGGTTGCGAGGTAAGAGAAGCCGAAGGAGAAGGAGAAGGAAGGCGAGGAAGGGGAGGTGGGGAATAGATATCCGTGGAATCAGATTGAATCGAATAAGTGGGAATATGTAGAATGGCAGGAGGAAGTGATGAAGGCGAAGCATCATGTTGTGGTTGAGTGGAAACGGGCAACGTAGGGGACTGGGAGTGGAGGCCTATGGGCGGTGATGCAGACGCAGGAGTTGATGCAGACGCGGGAGGAGGGTAATGTGGATTGGTTGTATGCAGTGTTGAAGGAGTGAGTTCCGAAATGTCGTCCGGTGCTCTGGGATCGGCCATAGTGTACTCCGTAGAAAGGGGCCTTGTAGAGAGTTTCAAGGAGCTGCAGGCTGGTGAACTTTGCGTGAGTCGTATCACATTGTATCACATCTAGAACCAGAGCCGCCACGCGTGGGAACTGCAGGCAGGGATGCAGTGGAGACAGAGGAGGAGGGAGGGGGAAAGAGGGTGGTTGAGGGCGATTGGGGAATTCGGTGTGGGTGGAGGGTGGTCGTGGGTGGGGGCGGAGGTGCGGAGTGTGGAGTTTGAGGGGGTCGAGAGGTATAGGGGGAGCCGCGTGAAGATTGAGGGGATGGGAGGAAGGGGGTGGGCGGGTGACCGGGTGGGGGGAGGGTGGGTGGGCGGAGTGTGGGAGGATAAGAGGTGGCGGGTGGGCGGAGGGCGGGCGGGTGAGCGTCAGGGTGGGTGGGAGGGTGGGTGGACGGCTTTAGGGGATAAGGAGTGAAGGTGGGGCAGTGGGTGGTTGGGTGGAGGGGCGGAGGGGTGGAGGCGAGGAGAGGGAGGTGGTGTGAGGAAGGGGGTGGGCGGAGGGCGGGTGGGCGGGAGGGTGAGGGGGAAGGGAGGAGCTGGTGGGCGGGAGGGCGAGGGGATAGGGAGGACCTTGTTTGGGGAGGGCGGGTGGGCGATGGGGGGGGAAGGGGGGGAGGGCGGGTGGGCAATGGAGGGGGAATGGACTGATGGTGGGAGAGGGAGAGGGAGATGGAGAGGGGCGTGCGGGGGAGAGGGTGGGTGGGATGGCGGAAGGGCGGGAGGGTGTGGTGGGAGGGGGAGAGGGAGATGGGGGCGCGCGGGGGAGAGGGTGGGTGGGAGGGCGGGAGGGCAGAGGGCGGGTGGGCATTCGATGGAGGGGGGGGGAGGTACTGATGGTGGGAGAGGGAGAGGGAGAGATGGAGAGGGGCGTGCGGGTGATATGGTGGTTGGGAGGGCGGAAGGGTGGGCGGTACTGATGGTGGGAGGGGGAGAGGGAGATGGAGAGGGGCGGGGGAGATGGTGGGTGGAAGGGCGGGAGGGCAGAGGGCGGGTGGGCGTTCGATGGAGGGGAGGGAGGTACTGATGGTGGGAGAGGGATAGGGAGAGATGGAGAGGGGCGTGCGGGGGAGAGGGTGGGTGGGAGGGCGGAAGGGCGGGAGGTGTGGTGGAGGGTGTGGTGGGAGGGGGAGAGGGAGATGGGGGCGCGCGGGGGAGAGGGTGGGTGGGAGGGTGGGAGGGCAGGAGGTTGAGGGGGAAGGGAGGTTGATGGGTGGGGCAGAGGGCGGGTGGGCGTTCGATGGAAGGGGGGGGAAGGTACTGATGGTGGGAGAGGGATAGGGAGAGATGGAGAGGGGCGTGTGGGGGAGAGGGTGGGTGGGAGGGCGGAAGGGCCACGCGGGGGAGAGGGTGGGTGGGAGGGCGGAAGGGCGGGAGGGTGTGGTGGAGGCCGTGGTGGGAGGGGAAGAGGGAGATGGGGGCGCGCGGGGGAGATGATGGGTGGGAGGGCGGGAGGAAGGGTGGAGTCCAATTTTTTTCATTGTATGTTCAGGCATCAAGTTGATGCCAGAACCACCATCCACAATAACTCCCTGAAATTCATGACCTTTTATAGATACTGTCAGTCGAGGACTTTTATAATCCGTAAGGGGTGCTTCCCCTACAATTATCCCTTTATGTAGAACAGCAGTCTTGGCCACTAAACTTGTAGTAGAAGCCTCATCAATTATCTGCAATAACTCTGATCTGAATTTTCCATCCATCTTTATTAGATCAAAAATACTAACCTCTTTCTTCATAGACTTGAGTAGTTTTGAAGCTTCTGACTCTTTAATCGAATGGGCTCCACTTGACTTATTCAACTCTTCCTGAGCTCTGATGAATGCATGCCCAATGACATCGCTGGTGCCTATGAGGTTTTCCTTTTGTTTTGGGTCTGCACCTGTGGTTGCTTTGTCTTCAGCTACAACTTTGTCTTTGTTGAATCCCCCAATCATTGATTCTTGACTTACGTCCACTTGAGCCTTCCCCTTGCTTCTTGTCTGCACTGTAAAGGATTCAAGTTCTTCTAATTGTACCACCCTGGTAGACGGTGAGGGCTCATTGACCTGAGGTAATGTTTCCTCCTTGTATACAGAGATCATTTGGAGATGGGGTCCGGAAGTAGAAGCTTGATTCTTAGGACAACAGTTTGTATAATGGTCCCTGGCTTCTGGACAGTTCCTGCAAGGAGGTGCATTTTCTGGGAGAGTGCACCTAGATTGGTAGTGCCCGCATTCTCCACATCTGAAGCAAATGATTGGCCTTCTAGGCCCATTTGCAAAGTTATTTCTCGGTCTAGGATTATAGTTGTTACCTTGATTCGCTGCAGCTGCCATCACATTTGCTGGTGGCAAGAGTCCTCCTTGTGTCCAGTATGTTGTTGTAGGCATTCCCCTTACTTGGCATTCATGGGCCTCATGCCCAATTTTCCTGCATAATTGACAAGTCACATTTAGCAGAGGACATTCACTTACTATGTGCCCTTGCTTTCTGCACATAGAGCACCAGAGTCCATTCTTGATGCCGCCTCCTTTGAGTTCCTGCAATTCCTGTCTCAGCTTAGCTAATTCTTCTGCTTGGGCCTCCTCTTCCTTTTGGAGCTTGAGTGCTTCAATCTCTTTTCTCAGCTGAGCTACAGCAGTCTCCTCCTCTGTGTAGGGCTTATTCCTTTTCAAGCCCTCCAGCTCCCTTCTTAACTGGATCACTAGGTCCTCCAGTTCTGTACCATAGGTTGGTTGGGAAGAAGTTGCACCATATTGGTGCCTTATCTGCTCCAAGCGTGTGGCCGTATTGATGAACTCCTCAACAGGGGCCGTAGGTAACACTAACTCTTTTATTTTGCATTGGGTGACCACAGGTAGGGGTTTGGCTAACCACTTCTTGACAAAGAAATCGTGCGGTGGATCCGGTAGTTTAGCCATTAGTGCTTTGGCCCTGGTCACAAACTCTGGGAACTTTTCTCCTCGACCCAATCTCAAGTTTTCTAACTCTTCTATAATGATCTCCGCCATGTTGCCATGCTGAAATTGATTTTTGAAGGCCTCTTTCATCAAATCCCAAGAGGTAAAGTGGTTTTCAGCAAACTGGCTAAACCACTTGTCTGCCAGACCTTCCAATGTGGTAGGGAAGAGTATCAAGAAGGCATCTTCCCTACCCATTAGACCTCTAGTCTTGCATAATGCAAGAAATCTTCGAATGTGCTCATCTGGATCCTTGTTGGCCATATACGAGAAGAAGCAAGTACGAGCATACAAGCAGATCTAGCACTAAGGCAACCCTTTATTTTTTTCAAAACCACTACACCATTTAAAAGTGATTCTCATCACTAAAAACCCCTGTAAATACCATTTTCACCTTTTTGTAGCTCCATTTTGTACAAGCCGAGGAGTCCTCGAGCTTGAGGAGCCTTAGAAGTAGTTGCCTGCCAATTTTCATAATTTTTAGATCTCGTTTGAGCCCTCAAATAAGCCCTGGAACCTAATTTTTAACTAGGCCGGACACTAGGTCTGGACAGGGTCAAAGCTAGTCAAAAACTATAAATAGAGCTAGAGAGCTCATTTTTGAGAGAGCTTCTTGTAGTTTGAGCTTGTATGAGAGCTTGGTTGCAATAGAAGTGATTCCATTGTCTTACTCTCTTTGTTCTTGCCGTGTGTGCGCGTGTGCGTGTATGTGTGTGCATGCTTGTGTGCTTCTCACTCACGCACTTGTGCTTCCACTTGCTCGTGGTCTTCATACCATCCTCACGTCTTCCCGGATTAACATTAAAGGAGGTGCTACTCATCGCTGAGCTACACCAAATTTTGGCGCCGTTGCCGGGGATCGAGCCTTGAGGACGAGCGTGTGATGGTAAGACGTAGAGAGGACGCGTTGGAATGGTAAGTAGTTGGTAAATTTCTGATTTTTCTCCATCTCCATCTCCATCTTCACCTCCTTCTCCTTCCCCACTACATATTCCCTCTTCCTTGTCATTTCCCTCATTTGTTGTGTGCAAGTTTGAGAGAGAGCGAGTGTGTGTGCTTGTTTTGGTGTGTTTTTGCATGTTTCTTGCAGGTTGCAGCTCCATCATCATCTCCAGCAAGCTCAGCAGGTACAGAATCTGTCTGCACAGTCCCCGAGGCGTTGACCTCAAGCTATCGCGACACTCCAAAAATTTCACCCAATCACGATTCTGAGTGCACCACGGCACTGCGCAGGCCTAGAGCTCCCAGGATCACTAGACAGAACAGAAAAATTCTCCATATCCCGAGCTATCGCGACACCTCACGAGCTATCGCGACACTCACGACCTATCGCGACACTCACGAGCTATCACGACACTCACGAGCTATCGCGACACTTCATGAGCTATCGCGACACTCACGACCTATCGCGACACTCACGACCTATCGCGACACTTCACGGGCTATCGCGACACTCACGAGCTATCGCGACACTCACGAGCTATCGCGACACTCACGAGCTATCGCGACACTCACGAGCTATCGTGACACTCACGACCTATCGCGACACTTCACGAGCTATCGCAACACTTCACGAGCTATCGCGACACTTCACGAGCTATCGCGACACTCACGAGCTATCGCGACACCCCGACCTATCGCGACACTTCACGAGCTATCGCGACACCCCGACCTATCGCGACACTCCACGAGCTATCAAGACACTCACGAGCTATCGCAACACTCCACGAGCTATCGCGACACTTCACGAGCTATCGCGACACCCCGACCTATCGCGACACTTCACGAGCTATCGCAACACCCCGACCTATCGCGATACACGGCCTTTAACGCATGAAAATTTAGGGTTATTTTTTTGAGTGATTGGAAGGGTAGTTGAGCTTAATTTTAGGCACCTTGGTATACCTTTAGAACCTTGGAAGGGGCAAAAGGCCTAGAAACCAGAGAGGGATCTCCTGAACCCTGAGAGCCTGTTTTGACCCTTTAGTGCCTGAATGGTCATAACTTGACCATACGAACTCCGATTGATGAGATTTTGGTCTCGTTGGAAAGCTCGTTGAGAATGCTACGTGGACCTTGACTGGTTTTTGTAAGAATCATACGTGGAGTTTTAGAACATGCATTTTTAAGTTGACCTTTAGGTGGAACTAAGTGGTCCTCAGATTCAGGGGGTACAGTGAGTTACTCCAGGGGGACTAAAATTATTGATGTGTGTCTGTCAATTACTTGTGGTAAGAGAGCTATACTGACCGGTGAGCTTTTGCAGGAACATTGTGTGCACTCAAGGCAATCCAAAGCAAGCTAGCAAGGGTGAGTACCAAGCTTGGGAGAAGGCTTCCTGGGCTTGTGTAGCAGTTTGGTCAACCAGCTAATTGAGGTTGGAAGATCTCTCAACCCTCCTTTGTCAATTCCTAGCCTAGGCTAAGTACGACTTAGGTGTGGTAATTAATTAGGGCAACGTTAGGCACGAATCAAGTCCAAGAGTATTAATCCACCAAGTGCAAGAAGTAAATAGGTCTTAAGTGCGAAAACCTTAAGGGACAAAAGGTAAACTGGAGTTGATCACTTATCAAGTGCGGAAATTCACTTAAGCACTCCTGACGAAGCGATTTCAGACAAGACCATAAACATAATATTCAACTCAAAAGAACAAAGTGATTGGTGCAAAATTAACCGGCAACGAGAGTGTGCTTGGGTCCAAGGGGGTAAATAAATCAGGCATATGAACCTTAGATCAGGCAGACACTTAGGCCGAGACAGACAAAGCCTCAGATCTTCTGAAGCTAGTGTCAATCACACTGCCAGATCTTGGGCCCAACAGTTGAGTGATTACCCATACACTCCGAGATCAGAAACAAGTGATTCTGAGATGTCCTATCACATGGAGAGACCAGTAGGTAGTTCAGGGTTGGCTTATCTAGAAAAGCTAGAGGGACCTTACAAGACTCAATTGGAATATATCAGGACGAATCGTCTAGGTGCTCGCATCTACGAAGACGGACTGAGAAGATCGGTGGTCCAGATTAAGAACCCCAATCAACCCCATGGATTAGACCACCCGGTAGTCAAGTTTGAGAATGGAGCATACCTAGATAAAGAGGGGACTATATATGTAGTCACCACTCTTCCTGATAGAACTGATGAGTTTGGAAATGTGATTGCGGAGACCGACATGGGTGATATAGAGCAAGGGAACTTAGAGAGAGAGCCAAGAACTCCCCGTGGTAAATCTGTCTTGACCAGAATCATGACTCCCGAGTGGATTCCACAGGATAATAAATGCATAGATCTGCTTTTAAACCGAGAAACCGATGAGGCTTTTTGGAGATACAAATCTGCTCAACCTCAGGAAGTGAGTGCCCTCACAATCTATGAGTTTAAAGACCCTGATAGCCCAGGCCAAGTAACCTACCTAGACAATGCATCAGAAAGAATCTTCGTGGTCACTGAGCATGGCAGGCATGCCTACACATGGAAGGGTGAATTTGTTTTTCCCCAACCAAGGTCTAATGTGTCCTTTGGTCACCAAGGAGCTGGGACCTCCCAAGCTCATGGAGCGCAAAGAGATAGAAGTAGAGACAAACCTGAGGTAAGTTTTGCCAACTCCTTGGGAAGGGAAAGAACGGGAACAGAAAGGAATAGAGTGGAGCCTAAGAGACAGAGAACCCCATGGAATCAAAGGAATACTGATGATTTTCCTTTGCCAAGGCCGAGAGAACACACTAGGACCCTGCGACCAACTCAACTGGTGAAGTCCATGAAGAATTATTTCGATGGCACGGGAGACCCTTATGACCATGTGGCAGAATTTTGGCAAGTGTTGAAAGCTGAACAGGTAGAGGACCTATTCACACAATATAATGCTTTTGGTCTAACCCTTAGGAACACTGCCCTTACGTGGTTTCAACCACTAAACGAGAGGCATTTCAGAAACATAGACCAGCTCTTAGAGGCATTTATCATTGAGTTTTCTAAGAGTGGAATCAGGCATAACACCTCCTCACTAATTCATAGCTTCAAACAAACACCTCAAGAGACGGTCAGACTAGCTGGAAGAAGATTTAGACAGTACCTGGAGAGATGCCCGATGCCGGAGTTACCCACACCAGCCAAACAAGTGGCCTTGTTCTTAGACGGATTGTTGAGCACTAAGCTCAGGTCATATGTGTATCTGAAGGACCCCAGAACCATAGAAGAGTGTGTGCGCATGTGCATAGACATTGAGGACAATCTAGGTGAGGAATTAGAACTATCAAAAATCTATAAGGATTCTGATAGCTCTAGTAACCTCACATCTGGTCAATCCACATCCATTGAGGAACTTGCAGAGAAGGTAGCCCGAAAACTAGGTGTCTCTAGCAAACAAATTCCGAGATTTGCCTCAGTTAAGCGGTGTTACAATTGTGGCGGCGACCATATGGCAAGTGTATGTCCCATCATGGCCCAACCCCAGGCGAATCCTAGTAGCCAGTACTGCACCATAGAGCGCAGGTACACCAACCACACAGCACAAGACTGCCCATATAACAAACAAACTGTTAGGCAAAATTACCCTCAGCCATATCCACAACAGGGTAGATACCAGAATCAGTACCCACCACAACAATACAACAAACCACAGCAAACTTATCAGCCACCTTATCAAGGGCAGCAGAGACCTCAACCAGTCCTAGTACAGTAACCCCCTGCTCCAACCAATGTGATCCCAGTGAAATATGCATCTGCTGAAGAAAATCCGAATAGAGCCATAGTCCCAGTCACCCCATTGCTATCAGTCAGTGATCCAAGTGACCATAGTTTTGACTCCACACATATTGATAGCCCACAGGCTTACTACATGCAGTCACCCGAGCATAACGAGTCATACTATTATGAGGACCCAAGTGAAAATAGTGGGGAACCCGAGTATGCTAATGTCATGTTCACAAACCCCAACTCTAGACCTCAACCTAGGCTGGTAAGAACCCCATTTCCTAGAGGACCATGCTTCAGATGTCAGGGAGATCACCTTATACGTGATTGTCCACTGCCTGTCCCTACACAACCTCAACCAGTAACCATTCAAGGTTTCTGTCAAGACTGCGGGAAAGAACATCTCCTACGGGATTGCCCAAAGAACCCTAATAACATGCCTAAAATCACTCCTATCAATGTTGTTGGGTTAGTTGTAGACTCCACAGGGAGTGTGACTTCCACTGCACCTGTGCAGGTGATCACAAGAGCCCAGGCACTACAACAAAACCAAGGTGTTGGTCAGGAAAAGAGCCCCGAGGTGAGTGAAACAGAGAGCATAACCAAAAAGAGGACTAGAGCCTGGAAGGATAGTCGTGAAAGAATGAAAAGGCAATGGGCAAAAAAGATAAATGAACTTGAAGAAAGCTTGAGAGAAACCAAGGCAAAAATCATAGAGATCACATCCCAACCGCACTCTCACACATTCCCACCGCTACCATCCCCATCACCCTCCATTCATCCACCCTCTAATACACCCCACGTAACCCACCCACCACCCCGAGTAGGATCAGTATTAGCGGATCCCACTCCTGAAGGCTTGGACATGATGTTCAAGGCCTACCAGGCTCGACTTCAAGAAGGGCCAACAGCTGCAAACCTAGACAAGAGTTACCCTAGAGCAGATTTAGAGATTGAACGGATGAAAATGTGCATGAAAATGGTAGAACAAGCTCAAGCTATACTTGAAACTAGTCAAAAGTTCAATCAGACAAACTCTGTCAAGCCGGATTTGCATTTCCAAGGCTTACTAGAAAGATTAGAGCAGTTGGTAAACAAATCACAAGTTTCTTTACCTCCACAGGCTCAACCAGTTGTTGAAAGAGGAAGCTCACCACCAATGGGAGCTTATGTTCCTAATTCCACGGATGCTGGAATACCTCCTTCAATTCAACGGTACTCTCAAGAGTTCTTGGGGGAAATACAAGAAGAGAAATGGGCCAAGGAGAAGGGTAATTCCCCTCCTATTCCTGAGATTGATGATCTTCATGATCAATTTCCCCAAGACATTCCGTCTATCTATGGAGATCAAACAGAGCAACAAGAGGATGAGAGATTAGATTTTGAATCTAATTCTTTACAAGAGTTGCCTCATTTCACAGGCCCATGGGAATCTGAATCTCTCCAGATCAGAGCTCCCACAATATTGGTGAGAAATGAAGACTCAGTGATTCCAAGAAACACTGATGTTGTGAAGAACACTAAGGTTCAATGTCATCTCACTGTAGAGGAGCTGCTCAAGGCAAAACCGGAGCTCTGGAATCATGTGAAGGATCAGGTTCCAGAACTTGAATCCAATACACCAAAAGTAGGCTCTAAGCAAAAAGTTCCAGAGATACCTCTCGACAAGATAGGAGACATGAGCGAAGGTGAAGAAGGTAACACTTATCTTCCAATCACCTATCAAGGTTACACAACCAAAGCAATTGTGGATTCGGGTGCTGGTGTTGCTATTGCGACCACCTCCTTGTGGAAGCGATGGGGCAAACCCACCTTAAGACCAACGAGAATGAAACTTCAAATGGCAGATGGTCATTTTGAAAGACCTCTCGGATTGCTTGAAGGGATAACTCTAACAACTTGTGGTGTAGAGTTTGAACATACATTTGCTATATGTGACTTTGAGAAAAATAATGTCTACGAGATGATCCTAGGAAGACCCTTCCTACGACAATTGCAAATAGTACAGGATTGGGGAACCAACTCCTTGTACTTACAGCACTTAGGGGTCACCACCAAGGTCAATTTGAAGGATTACACCTTCAGAGATGTACCACCCCTACAGTGGAATCCTATCCACAAAGCGAAAGAAGATTCTATCTCCGTGCATTCTGGAAGTTCACCTGAACCATCATGGTTGCACGAAGATACTCACTTGTGGATGTGCAAGGTCGTGGAGGAAGAGGAAAAGCGCCTAAAAGCGAGAGAAGAAGGAACTTCCCCAGGAGATAGACCAATAAAAGACCCAGCCTATACACCGATGATATTTCCAGATGAGGAATTTGAGCCTCATGGTTGGGCAGAAATCTTAGCTACCATGGACATTGCAGTCAATGAAGAACAATGGACACCCCATTGTGATGAGGAGGGTTATGATATTTCAGTGTTCATGTGTCAGCCCTTGTTGGAAGAGTGTGATCCTAGTGAGTTCATAGAAGAAGAAGAGAATGACGATGATCTAGAATCCATTGTGATGGATACTTACTTTGACTCAGAGGAACACTATTTAGAAGATATAGGAGTGTTAACCCAAAAAGAAGAAGAACCCCTCACAAGTATTAAAGCGATAAATTCAAAGGAAGGAAGTGAAGGGGGTCAAAAGAAAAAGAAAAGAAAAGCAGTGAAACAAGAAGAGGAAGAATCATTGTTTGAAGTACCAGAAAATTTCAAGAAATATGAAGTGGAAGACCGAAAAATTTTGGTGCGGATGCCTAAGAGAGAGGCCATTGTGGGAGAAGCATATGAAAATAAAGAAAAGACCAAAAAAATTATAGTGACCATTGAAGGGAACGAAGAACGATGTACGTACATAGGAGATGACCTAAGTGCAAAAGAAGAAGTAGAGCTTGTAGCTCTATTAAGGGAATATAGGGATGTGTTCGCATGGCACTATAGAGACTTGAAAGGAGTAGATCCAGAGATTTGCTCTCATACGATTCCGATGACCGCTGATGCCAAGCCCACCAAACAAAAGCCCTACACATATAATGACAATTATGCAGCCAAAATAAAAGAGGAAATTGACAGGCTGATTGAAGTTGGATTCATCTATGAAATTGAGCACACTGAATGGGTGTCCCCCATTGTAGTGGTGCCCAAGAAGAATGGGAAATTGCGAGTGTGCATTAACCTTAAAAAAGTTAATGCCGCTACGATGAGAGATAGTTATCCACTTCCAATCATCGAACATCTATTGGAGCGTGTTGCAGGCAAGGAAGTTTACAGCTTCCTTGATGGATTTTCAGGTTACAACCAAGTAGCCATTGCCCCCGAAGACCAACACAAAACAGCCTTTGCCACAGAATGGGGAATCTTTGCATTTCGTGTGATGCCATTTGGGCTCACCAATGCACCTGCAACATTCCAAAGGCTCATGTGTCATGTCTTCAAAGAGTTCTTGCGAAAGAGCTTAGAAGTGTATGTGGATGACTTATGCGCTCATTCCCAAGAAAGAAGTTACCACATCCCTGAGCTCAGACAAATCTTCAACAAGTGTAGAGATTATCGAGTGTGTCTGAACCCAGAGAAGTGTGTGTTCATGGTACGACAAGGTAAGATCCTAGGTCACATTGTTTCTAAGAATGGAATTTCAACAGATGAAGACAAAGTAAGAGCAATAGCGGAGTTGCCAAGACCAAGGAATGTTAAAGAGGTACAAGCCTTCATGGGCCATTGTGGATATTACCGTAGGTTTATCCACATGTATGCCATCATAGCTAAACCTCTTTATGGGTTGTTAACAAATTTTGAGTGGAACGAGGAATGCGAGAATTCCTTCAACGAGCTGAAAAGATGTTTGTGCACAGCACCAATATTGACTACTCCGGATTGGAGCAAACCCTTTCATGTCCATGTAGATGCCTCCAATCATGCAATAGGATGTGTGCTAGCACAACCCACAGGTGAAGGAAATCTAGATTTGTCGATAGCATATGCTAGTAGGCAATTAAATGCAGCTGAGCGAAATTATACCACAACGGAGAGGGAAGGCCTAGGTATGGTATATGCTGTGAAGAAGTTTAGACACTATCTATTGGCCAATAAGTTCAAGTTTTTCACTGATCATCAAGCTTTACTATATTTGGTCAATAAACCTTGCAATACAGGCCGCTTAGTAAGATGGTTCCTCTTACTAATGGAATACGACTTTGAAGTTGTTGTCAGGAAAGGTAGAACCCATCTTAGGGCAGACCATCTTTCTCGCATCACTTCAGGAGAGCCACCGCAAGGAGTGTCTGATGAATTGCCCGATGCTTATTTGTTCAATTTAGAAGTTGTTCCTAAATGGGCAAATAAGTTGGTACCAGTCCTAACCTTCGGGCCTGCAAATAAAAATGTGAAGACAAGCCAAGAAGAAATTGTAAAATCAAAAAAGTATCAAATATTGGCCGGAAGTATGTACAAGCAAGATACCGAGGGCGTATTAGCTTGTTGTGTCGAGGATGATGAACATACTAGTTGGTTGCAACAAGCCCATGAGGGATTGCTAGGAAATCATTACTCTAAACAACGAACATTGCAGAATCTAAGACGCTTAGGAGTGTATTGGCCTAGCATGGACAAAGAAATACAAGAGTGGATCCACAATTGCCCAGTGTGCCAGAAGAGACCCCCAGTGGAACATGCCACTCTTTATCACGTGTCATTAATCCCATATTGGAGTGCTCCATTGGTCGAGTTCATGAGATTGGGAACATTACCCAATCAGGCTAGTCTTGCAAGAAAACGGAGCATGGAGCAAGAGGCTCAAGACTATGCCTTAGTAGGAGACAATCTATATCGAAGAGGCAAGGATGGTTACCTAAGACTGTGCATTCATGAATCAGACTATTTGAAAGTCTTAGAAACTGCACACAGCGGTGCCGCCGGTGGACACTTTGGGTCTGACAGAGTAATTAAGACCATTCTATTCTCAGGACTTTGGTGGCCCACTCTTCATATGGATGCACATACTTATGTGAAGAGTTGTGACACATGCCAACGTGCCCAATATCCGATAAGAAAAGATGAAATGCCTTTAAGGCCAATGATGGGAGGACGTGCATTTTCAAAGTGGGGTATAGACTTTGTAGGTCCCATCAACCCCCCAGCTAGAAACTCCCATGCAGAATATATTATTGTAGCCACAGATTACCTTACAAAGTGGGTGGAAGTAAAAGCCACGACGAAGAATGATGCTCAAACGACGGCTAAGTTCTTATTCGAAAACGTGTTCACTAGATATGGGTTACCAATAGAGTTGGTTAGTGATAGAGGTACGCACTTCTTGAATGAGGTCATTGAAAATCTCCTTCAAGAATTCATGGTGATACATAAGAAGTCTGCCCCTTATCACCCACAAGCTAACGGACAAGCCGAGAGCACGAATAAGATCCTATGTAACATATTGACGAAACTTGTAAATAATAAACGCTCTGATTGGGACAAACAACTTCATCATGCTGTTTGGGCATACCGAGTTGCCTACAAAACGGTACTCAATGCCAGCCCATTTCAGATGGTCTTCGGACAGAATGCGGTGCTACCATTAGATTTCCTAATTCCAGCTTTAAGGGTAGCACAAGAGCATGAGTGGAATGGACATGAGTTGTCCTCTAGGATCTTTGATCTAGAACGTTTAGGTGAGGCGAGGTTACGAGCAGCAGCAGGCATCTATGCTGCAAAGAAACGGCAAAAGGCATACTTTGATGCCCATGTGAAGGATAAGGGCTTGAAAGCAGGAGATCTAGTTTTAGTCTACACATTGAAACAACACGCAAGGAAGCTATAAAAGAGAGGCTACGGACCTATGATCATCAATAGGATCTCCACGAGTGGGGCAGTACAACTAGCCACTTTAGAGGGGGATGTTCTCCCAAACTATATTAGCGGATGCAGAGTCAAGCTGTATCAGGAACCCCTCACGGAGGAAATGCTAAGTCGACTCAATACTGCTAAGCAACGTAAAGAGGAGGAAAAACGAATTCGAGAAGAAGCACAGGCAGAGGCCTTAGAGCGTATCAGACGAATGAAGTTGAGGAGACAAGGGAGGGATCGGCCTATGACTGACACTCAAGAGTCTCCAGGCTATCACATGGCCATGTGTGAGACTGCAGGTGAACGTACCCATAAGATAGTGGACCGACGACCTTTTGTGACCCTAGAAATAGGACAAAGAGACAGCAGCACAAGCGTGAGAGCATTAATTGATTCAGGAGCAGCCACAAGTGCAGTTCGGCTTTCTTATTGCCAGCAGCTGCAATTGGAGGTAAAACCCCTAGAAGCATATCTGATAGGATTAGGAGGTGTTGAAACCCCTTGCATGGGAGAGGTGGATCTTCCCCTCTACATACAAGAGGTCCTCATGACAGCAAAAGTGCTAGTGTGTGAAGACGAGGATCTGACCGAACCTCTTGTCTTAGGCCAAGACTGGATCTATGATCATGCAGTCAACCTCAACCTAAGAAGTGGACTTCTTCAGGCTTGGGTAGGCCAAAGCCGTCTCACGATTGAATTAGAAAATCAAACACTCAAACCAATAGAACAGGTACCCACTCCTGGTCCCTCCAGGAATCCACATGAAGATAACAATGTTGTTCTTGTACAAACTTCTATGGTGCAGAGGAGTGTCAATCTTACTGAAGGTACAGGAGCCAATAAGGAGTTCCTAACTGATCCAAAGAAGATCCTAGACGAGCAGACCAAACATCACTTGACACGAAGGAGGCTGCTGATCAAGAGGCAGTAGCACCAACCTGTGCAACACGGAGCATCTCGTGGCACGAAGCAGATCTGGATACGCAAGGATGGGAAACCCACAACTCTAATAGCAGACTCTCAAGAAGACAAGAAACGAGCCTCACCGTCAAGGAACGAAGTGAAGAAGCCCCCTAGGATAACCCCTAGGTATACCATTTCTATTTGGGTTCCTAAGCGATCAATGAAGGCCATCCCTAATGCTAGACAGATATGGGTGCCCAAGGCCTGCTTACAAGCCCAAATTACTTCACCTTCAGGCACTAGGATGAAGCAACTTTCACAAACACTTGTGGCCAACTACTCAGAAAATGAAAAGATACCTACACCTCTCACTATCTCCACTCCCATCGACCGTAGGAATGTCTGGAAATGGGTACCCAAAAGGTCCCAAATACATCACACTCTCATCCAAAAACCTTCACCTGTCTTTAGCTCTAAGAGCTACGACTCCTCTATCAAAGTGTGGAGAATTAAACTGCGTACTAAACCCCCTGACCCAATTCTGTAAATCCGCCCACACTAACATAGGAGCATTCTGAGCCATTGCATAACCAAAGTATGCATCTAGGATGACACTGACCTCTAATCACCACTCACACCTATCACAAACACTTCACCACTAACCACTGACCTCCGGGATTGTCATGTTAGTATTGTGAAGGGAACACCATTACATCTTGTTTCCTATGCAACACTAATGTGCCTTTCTTCTTCCAGCAGATAAGCAACCTACTCTCATGGCAACCGCGGCAGGCACAAGCTCTTAGGCAGGCTCTGGTGCTCCAATCAATTGGGATGCCATGCCAGTGGAGGCCCCACCAACAGCTCGGCCTGAAGAGTTCGTGAATGTGTGGAGAATTCCTATTCCAGATCCACCCAATGGCCTAACCGAAAGAGTAAAGGGGCATTCTCACTGGTTCAATGAGATGCCAGGAGATTTGGGAGACGCGGATCACATCTGGGAATCCAAGATGGAATGTGGAGGAGTGTGGTGGACCTTCCAGTTCTTCTCACGAGAATTCGAAGCATTGCAAAATGCAGCTCCACTTCAAGATATCTGGCAAAAAGCAGGATTACAAACGTATTTTAGTGCAGCTCTGCCTAAACCCGATTTCCTCAGGTGCTACTACCTAATTGCCACGCTGAAGCCGATAGGGGATAAAGATCATTCAGGCACATTCTGGGTGCCCTCCTTGTCAAATCTAGAGGAAATGAGGAAGTTTGAATTGAATGTTACTTTAATCAGGGAAGCACTTCAGATGTATGGCACGCATGTACCTTCTGACCGCGACCCCTTGATACCTGAGTCGATGAAAAGCAATAGAATCAAGAAGCTAAAAGAAATGTGCGCCCTCACCCCCAACATCGCCATACCTTTGCGGATGTGCCTCCAACACTTCGCATTCCCTGCTCAGGACCGTTTCACTCAACCTCACAAGAAAATATGGTATGGGCTATATCTAGCAGAGACTGGAAGCTTGCCCATTAAGATGCCGGTATGGATCTTAGACCAAGTGTATGAGGCAGGCAAGCGGGGAGTGAGAAAGCTACTCTACATGGTTGTTGTGCGCTTACAAGAATTATCTATAGATGTCTTGCATATGATGTGCCAGTTGCCAGAGCCCTAAAGTATGCACAACTGGAGTTGTTCAAAGGGCGGAAGTCAGGGAGCCAGCCTGCAAAACGAATGCGTGGATCGCTCTCCCAGGTAACGATCCCTCAAGAAGCCACGACCGAAGCTTCTCCCCGACCAGAAGCTCAGGTCACACCTTTCACGATCCATCTTCAAGGAGTTCAAGCTGGGGAGGTGGTACAACCCGTTTCATCCGCCCCTCCACTACCTACCGATGCAGAGTTTGCATCTATGGCCACCTTCACAGAAGATCCAAACTTCGATTTTGAAAGATTCCTGCAGACGGTCCCCCTATCAGACAGTGAAGATTCCCCTGACAATGTTGATCCGGGTGCATCAGTCCAAAGAGAACAGCCACGGGGCGAGACGAGCAGAGTACATGGGGAAGAAGTGGCACAACATCCTCATGACACAAACACACAAGTTCAGGAAGGTGCACAAAGAAATGACCCGGAAGACAGTGAAGAGGAGGCCCCTGCCTACACAGCACAACTCAGACGGCTGTACAAGACAATCAAGCAGGTACAGAGAAGACATAAGATGACAGAAGAGGCGAATAGAGCTCTAGTGAACCAGATGCTTCAAACCGAGAATGTCGACTCACACTTTGTGGAATCATTGAATCTATTGGCAGAGACATGTGGGATCGGGGAAGCATTGAGGACAATGGTCTATCAGGAAAACCCGACCTATGATCAACGGAGGATTGATACACGGCCACGATGAGGGAAAATGATTCAAATGGAAGTCTCTACGGCCTTGCCTACTATCATTTCAGAGGATGTTCACATGACGAGCCCAAGTCCCACTGACGAACAAGATGCAATTACACAGGTACCATCTCCACCGCCACCTTCCATTCAACCCTCAGAACCCTTCTCCACTAGTCTTTCGGAACAACCGATATCCACCCATCATGAAACCATTGTACACACCTCTGTTGTTACATCCTTCCCTTTACCCACATACATCACTTCCACACAAATTTTTGAACCCCAAACCGGTCATCCTGCCACCGATCAAACCATAATAGGTCACCCTTCCTATCTCCCCGCCCTTGGACAATCACTTGCCACTAGCCAGACCTCACCCCATCCTTTTCCATTCACCCACACCCAAACACTATCCACCACTTCCCTGGTAACTGCCTCATCCTCAACCCAAGTCACCCAACCGTCATTCTGGACGAACCTTGTAAATATACTCCAGCAGGTGGATAATTATAATAAAAAGTCCCTTTCCCAACCCCACTCCCCCACATTCACTGCCACCACTATCACACCACCCACCATTCCTGTATTCACAGTTCACAAATCACACACTCTCACGTCCGATCCCATGGACATCTCACCATCCACAGGATCACCCACCACCACTGTTATTCCAACATCACCACGTGTCATTTCACTCACGTCGCCATTTCCAAACACTATAGGCACAACATCCACTTTTCCCTTTCCCATCTCCCGACCCCTTGCATCTTCCACCCTCACCCCTGCACTCACCTCATTTAGTCATGCACTCAACACCATGCTCGAAGCTGCTGCCCAACTTAAACAGGAATACAGGTGTAGCTCAGTGATGAGTAGCACCTCCTTTAATGTCAATCCGGGAAGACGTGAGGATGGTATGAAGACCTCGAGCAAGTGGCGGCACAAGTGCGTGAGTGAGAAGCACACAAGCATGCACACACATACACACACACGCGCACACACGGTAAGACAAAGAGAGAGAATCAATGGAGTGCTTTAGATTACTTTCACAAGCTCTTACAAGTTCGTTTCAATTACAGTCTAACCTCAAAAATGAGCTTTCTAGCTCCTTTTATAGTTTTTGACTAGCTTTGGCCCTGTTCAGACCTAGTGTCCGGCCTAGTTAAAAATTAGGTTCCAGGGCTTATTTGAGGGCCCAAACGATATCTAAAAAATACGAAATTTGGCAGGTAGATACTTCTAATGCTCCTCAAGCTCAAGGACTCCTTGGCTTGCACAAAATGGAGCTACAAAAAGATGAAATGATATTTACAATGGTGCTTAGTGATGATAATCACTTTTAATGGGTGTAGAGGCTTTGAAAGATTAAGGTTGCCTTAGTGCTAAATCTGCGTGAATGTTCATAAGTGCTTCTTTCTGAAGAAAATTGTTGGCCTACTTGCCCGATCTTCGTTGACTCCCTTGTCTGCTTGTGCCTTCTCTCCCTTGTTCACTGCTAACACCCCCCCCTCTCTCGCATCTGTCGTCCCTGACAGACCCTTGTTGAGAGGGTTTTTGTATGTAGTACTCGACGACGTCCTGTGCTAAATGATGTTCAGCAATTCGCAAACCTTTGGCAAAATCTGTTAGAAGAGCATTCCAGTCTACCGGCCCAGGAACCTCTGGATGTGGCATACGTAGCTTTTCGGAGTGGAGAGCTTGTTCCACTGCAAACAACTGCAAGAGATGGGATGGCCTGGGAATGAATATCTCGGAATGATATTCCCAGAATCCCGTGACAAACATCTCTTCAAACGTTTGTTTGAAGCAGGCCGGTAGATATTTGATACGAGCGTGCCATGCATATACAACACTGATCGATGGAGTCGTGCTCATGTCGTATACAAGGTCCTGGTTCCCTTCATTAAATCCTAGTGCTGAGAGATGCGGTTCCTTGACATTTTTGAAGGTCCTGAAGGTGACTAGCATAAGTTCGAAAATTTTCAGGCACATCTGAGTCATGATATCAGGAACATTCTTGAAACGGACCCCCCAATGTCGGATCGTTGAAATCATATAGCCAACTGTAGGTGCGCCTTTAGGGGGTGCGAAGTACACATAATTTAGCCACTTCTCGCATCCTTTAATTGTCAGCACTGTATGTGTGTACTCCGGCCAGGATCTCCTTCGAAACACAGGGCAATAACATGGATTATATTTGATGTACAATGGCATGTTGTTCCATGTTCTTACCATCTCCGGGTAGGTTTCGAGCAGTCGAATTCTCCATGTTGGTTGGCGGATATGTCCTTGCTTGGCACTCTCTGGGATGTCATCGGGTGCAAATTGGGTGGCAGAGGTGGGTTCCCTTGAGGTGTGGCGCTTGATCTCTGCATTATAATCCGCCATCAGTACGCAAAAAGGTACATACAGATCATCCGATGGCCCGATCCACCTATGGTGTGAAAGATTCTGGAAATAATCAGATTTTATTACCACCTCTTCCAATTTTGACATCAATGCGATTTGGACGGCCACCCTGTCGTCATGTGTCGTGGCTACTTTCTCTAACTTTTGCATCCATTCCGGTGCCTCGATCTCAATTGTGTCCATGCCCTGTTCTGTGCGCTTACCTCCGGGTGTTGGCATCGGGACATAGGGATCCTCAAATGTTTCTTCTACCTCAATTGGCACCAGGTCGTCAGGCTCGGGGTCTACCAGAGGGGAGGGCTGACGCTCATATTGCATAACCTTGCTACGTAATTCCTCAAGTTCGGCCCGGAGTTTACTGACCTCTTCAGCTGTTTCTTCTGCGGTTATGCTCGGGCTGGGTTTTGTTTGTCGAGTGGCCAATTGTCTTCGTAACTCATCTCTTTCTTTTTCTAAAGCGGCATGGGCCTCCATTAAGTCTGCATGAGTTTCTAACACCACCTTCATATTCTCAGAGGGTATCGCCTTGAATCGTTCCGGGTCAATCTCTTGTGGGGAACCCTCCATGGCCGCTTCCAGGTTTTCTTCGTTCTGTTTCTGTAATCTCTTATTCTCTTCTAACGCGGTCGACATGTGTTTTCGGAGGAGGCCCAAGTTTCGTCGAAGTTTCAGGTTTTCCGTGATCTGAGAATGGAGCAGCTCGTCCATATGTCGTCGTTCGTCATCATCTGTTTGAGGTGGGTTGGCTTCTAATTGTGTGTATTGCTCCTGTAATGTCACGTGCTGCTGTTCTAGTTGCTGCTTCTGCTCTTCAAGATCCCTACATCTTGCTTGGAGATCCTCGTGGCGTTGGAAGAGCCTTGTATGTTGGTCGTCCAAGTGTTGGTAATGTTGCTGGAGTTGGGCCATGCATTGATGCATATTATTAAATAGGTTACCGAGAGGAATAGTATTGAATGCAGAGGGGTAGGGAAAGGGAAAGGGGGTTGTGAATGCAGTGCTGGTGATGGGTGAGGGGGGCGGTGGGGGAATGGGAGATTGTGGGTAAATGGGGGATGGGAGAGGTGCAGAGGTGGGTGATGCCTCCATGAAAGTGGGGTTCGTGGTGGGAGTGACTGTGAATATGGGGATTGTGGTAGCGGTGAGGGTTGTGAATGTGTATAGAGGTGTGTGTAATTGTGAACTTCTAGGAAGTGTGCTCGGGGTGGTGAGGTGTATCGTGGCTGTAGTTAAACTCGTATTTTCAGTGGAAGTGGAGTGCGTGGGTGGGCTGATGGTTTGTGCGTTGGTGTGTGTAGTGGTTTCAGAGGTGGTGACAGTGGAGATTACAGTGGTAGAGGGAGGTGAGTGAGGTCGATGTGGGGGAGAAGGTGGTAAGGGAGGTGATGGGGGTGCACTCGATGTGTGGGCTTCCTCGGTGGCGTGAACTGTGTGTGCCGTGCCAGTGGTTGTGGGTGTGCCTTGTGGTCCTGATCCTAATACATTCATTTGTTTTCCCGTGCGTGGGGGGCGTCTTCCATATCTTCTCTCTGTTCTTCGTGAGTGCACTAGTGCGGTATGCACCGTTTCTGGTACTCCTAAAGCATCTGATATCATTTCCAAGGTGGCACGGTACTGTTCGTCCACACCTTCCTCCTCCAGAATTTGGTTCATGAGAGCTTTACCCGCAGCTAATGAGAGCCTGTGTTGCTCTTGAACTCGGTTCATTGTATCGTAAAGCTTCTTTAATGCGCTAGTGTAGGCGGGGGCACCTTCCAGTACTTGTAGGGCTTCTGGATCATACTCTTGTTCTTCTGCTTCTGAGTGTCTGCCCTGTGTCTCCCCATGAGCTTCTTCTTCAGTGTCCACGTTGACTACATCTGGTTGGCTGGGCTGTGCTTGATCTGGGGCCGTTTGTTGTCCACTGGCTTGTTCTTCTTCAACCTCTGCATTTACTGCTTCTATGATTCTTGCAACTTCTTCGTCAGTTAAGTCCTCTAGAGTGAACCCATGCGGGAACTCCAGATCAGTCGGTACGGGTGGAAATACAAGGTTGGGGCCATCTGTGCTGTGCCTGGGTAGCCTGATAGTAAACGGTTGCACTCGTCGGGGGAGTCTGGGGGTTGTCTCAGGCGTCAGGGTTGCCCCGCGAGCTTGTGCACAAGGCATCTGGACGGTGCCTCGCATCTTCTTTGAGGGAGGTGTTGGCATACAAAGCAATAAAGGAGTCATGCACAATACGGCAACAAGGCCAGATCATTTTTTCCCATAGATTATGTACAACCCAAGTGATTTTAATCACTACACAAACATTGTAAATCCCGTTTTTGGTAGATTAGACTCCATTTTGTGCAAGCCGAGGAGTCCTCGAGCTTGAGGAGTATTAGAAGTACCATCGTACCAAATTTCATAATTTTTAGACTTCGTTTGAGCCCTCAAATAAGCCCTGGAACCTAATTTTTAACTAGGCCGGACACTAGGTCTGGACAGGGCCAAAAGCTAGTCAAAAACTATAAAAAGAGCTAGAGAGCTCATTTTTGAGTTAGATTGTAATTGAAACGAACTTGTAAGAGCATTTTGAAAGTAATCTAAAAGCTCCATTGATTCTCACTCTTTGTCTTGCCGTGTGTGCGCGTGTGTGTGTATGTGTGTGCATGCTTGTGTGCTTCTCACTCATGCACTTGTGCCGCCACTTGCTCGAGGTCTTCATACCATCCTCACGTCTTCCCGGATTGACATTAAAGGAGGTGCTACTCATCATTGAGCTACACCAAATTTTGGCGCCGTTGCCGGGGATCGAGCTTTGAGGACGAGCGTGTGATGGTAAGACGTAGAGTTGACGCGTTGGAGTGGTAGGTATTTTCTTCACTCTCATCGAATTTCTTTTACTTTCTTCACCATCTTCATCACCATCATCATCATTCCCATCTCCCACCTCCATCTCCATCATCGCAAAAATTTCAGTTTTTGACTATATCCCCATCTCCACCTCATTTCCCTCATTTCACTTGTGAGAGAGAGCGAGAGAGCGAATTTGCATGCGCTGTTTTTGCATGTTTCTTGAGCTATTTTGCAGGTTTTTTGCTGTACCATCATCCCCAGCAGTGTGCGCAGGTACGACAGGCTCTGCACAGTTCCCGAGACGACGATCTCTGTCTATCGCGACAGACAGAAAATCTTAACATTTTGTGAATGCATGAGTAGCACTGTAACCTACACCTTGAGGGCATTCTAGATCACTAGAAGTTTTTCAAAAATTTGCGTTTTTTCTGTCTATCGCGACAGACACCGTCTATCGCGACAGACACCGTCTATCGCGACAGACAGAAATCCACGATAGATAGCGTCTATCGCGACAGACACCGTCTATCGCGACAGACAGAAACCCACGACAGACAGCGTCTATCGCGACAGACACCGTCTATCGCGACAGACAGAAATCCGCGACAGACACCGTCTATCGCGACAGACACCGTCTATCGCGACAGACAGAAATCCGCGACAGACACCGTCTATCGCGACAGACAGAAATCCGCGACAGACACCGTCTATCGCGACAGACACCGTCTATCGCGACAGACAGAAATCCGCGACAGATACCGTCTATCGCGACAGACACCGTCTATCGCGACAGACAGAAATCCACGATAGACACCATCTATCGCGACAGACACCGTCTATCGCGACAGACAGAAATCCACGATAGATACCGTCTATCGCGACAGACACCGTCTATCGCGACAGACAGAAATCCACGATAGACACCGTCTATCGCGACAGACACCGTCTATCGCGACAGACAGAAATCCACGATAGATACCGTCTATCGCGACAGACACCGTCTATCGCGACAGACAGAATTTCACGATAGACACCGTCTATCGCGACAGACACCGTCTATCGCGACAGACAGCCCCCACGATAGATTGTGTCTATCGCGACAGACACCGTCTATCGCGATAGACAGGCATTTTCGGCAAAAAATTAAGGAGTGAATTTTTGGAAATTTAGGCTAAATTTTGGGCATATTTGCACTTTCATGTACTCATCTACTTACGAAGGCCTTAGAAAATGCATTAAAACCCCCGAAAGGTTCTGTTTGTCTAGTTAACCCCCTAAACCCTGAACGGTCATAACTTTTTCATACGAAATCCATTTTCTGAGCTCTAGGGCTTGTCGGAAAGCTCGTGACATATACTACACGCCCTCAACTGTTTTTTATAAGAATAACGCGTTGATTTTCAGATAGGATATTTGGAAGTTGACACACTGAGGGGTAGGAACACCAAGGGAGCTCTAGAGTAAATTTCTAACAATGCAAAAGGGGGAACAAGGGTCATTAAAAAAGTGTCTGAAATAAATTGTCTGTCAATTGAAAGATCTACTTGGAGCTAATCTTGGGATTTATGCAGGCCTACTGAGAAGCAACTGAGAGTATCCAAGCAAGGGTGTGGCGCACGCTTGAGAATCAACTTCTCGAGCACTAAAGAGCAAGGTTCGGCGAGAAAGGTCGGAATATTCTCAACTCCTCTTCGTCAATTCCTAGCTTAGGCTAAGAACGATTAGAAGTAGGAGTAAGTCAGGGCGACGATAGGCCACTGTCAAGTTGAAGACTACCTAAAAACTCGAGTTCAAGCTAAAAACTTAATCACTGTACTGTCGACAACATAAAGGAAAAGAACCTAACGTGGAACGATCAACCTGAAAGTACGAAGAACATTCAAGTATTCCGGACGACGTAATAGCAGATAAGACTTTAAACACGAGGAATAACTAAAAAGAATCAAGTGACTGGTACCAATTGATCGGCAACGAGGTTGTACTCAAAAAAAAAAAAAAAAAAAAAAATTGGCTAATCAGTCAGGCATATGAACCTTAGATCAGGACGACACCTAGTAAGAGAGAGACAAAGCCTTAGGTCTTCAGAGGCTAGTGTCAATCACACTGCAAGGTCTTGGGCCCAGCAGTTGAGTCGCCACTCTCATTACCCTAGCTCTGATACCAGTGAGTCAGAGATGTCTCAAGGCATGGACAGACCTACGGGAAGTTCAGGTGTGCCTTATTTGTACAGGGTGGAAGGCCCTTACAAAACACAGTTGGAATACCTTAGGACCAACCGATTGGGTGCGAGTATCTATGAGGACGGCCTAGGAAGATCTGTGGTCCAGATTAAAAACCCTGATCAATCCATTGGACTAGAACACCCAGCTGTCAAGTTTGAAAATGGTGCATACCTGGACAAAGAAGGAACTATATATGTTGTCACTAGTCACCCTGATAGGACAGATGACTTCGGGAATGTAATCTCAGAAGCGGACTTAGGTGACCTAGAACAAGGGAACATGGATGCGGAACCTAGAACCCCTCGAGGTAAATCAGTTCTCACTAGGATTATCACGCCTGAATGGGTCCCCCAAGACAACAAGTGCATAGATTTGCTTCTCAATCGAGAAACGGACGAAGCCTTTTGGAGGTATAAACCGGATCACCCAATTGATGTAGGAACAATCATGATCTATGAGTTTAAGGATCCGGATAGCCCAGGCAGAGTGACCTACCTAGATCATGCTTCAGAACGGATCTTTGTGGTGACAGAAAATGATAGGCATGCCTACACTTGGAAGGGCGAATTTATTTTCCCCCAACCAAGATCAAATGTATCCTATGGTCACCCTGGGGCTGGAACTTCCCAAGCTCATGGTACGCAAAGAGATAGAAGTAGGGATAGACCAGAAGTAAGTTTCGCCAACTCCGTGGGCAGAGAAAGAACGAGAACAGAGACGAATAGGGTAGAACCTGAGGTGCATAGAGCCCACAGGAACCAAAGAAATGTAGAGGGATTCCCTCTGCCGAGGTCTAGAGAGCACACAAGAACTTTGAGACCCACCCAACTAGTTAAGTCCATGAAGAACTACTTTGACGGCACAGGAGATCACTATGATCATGTGGCAGAGTTCAAGCAAGTCTTGAGAGCTGAACAAGTAGAGGATCTGTTCACGCAGTACAATGCCTTCGGTCTAACCCTTAGGAACACAGCGCTTACGTGGTTTCAGCCATTGGATGAGCGCCAGTTCAGGAGCATAGACCAACTCCTAGAAGCATTTATTATTGAGTTCTCCAAGAGTGGCATAAGACACAACACTTCCTCATTGATTCACAGCTTCAAGCAAACCCCTCAAGAGACTGTGAGACTTGCAGGAAGAAGATTTAGACAATATCTTGAAAGGTGCCCTATTTCGGAGCTACCCACATCTGCTAAACAAGTAGCCTTATTCCTTGACGGATTGTTGAGTCCAAAATTGAGATCCTATGTGTATCTGAAAGACCCTAGGACTATAGAAGAGTGTGTACGTATGTGCATTGACATTGAAGATAACCTAGGAGAAGAGCTAGAGCTGTCCAAAATTTACAAAGATTCAGATAGTGCATCTAGTCAATCTTCCACACAAGCCACATCAATTGAGGAACTGGCCGAAAAAGTAGCTCAGAAATTAGGTGTGACTAGCAAACAAATTCCAAGGTTTGCTCCTGTGAAAAGGTGCTATACATGCGGTGGTGACCATATGGCGAACGTCTGTCCCATTATGGCTCAACCCCAAGTAAACCCTAGTAGCCAGTACTGCACCATAGAACGGAGATACACCAATCACACCGCACAAGACTGCCCATACAACAAGCAGGCAGTTAGGCAACCCTATCCGCAACCCTACCAACAAGGCAGATACCAGAACCAAAATCCACCACCACAATATGCTAGACCCCAACAAACCTACCAACCACAGTATCAGGCCCAACAAAGGCCTCAGCCTGTGCTAGCACAACAACCCCCTGCCCCAGCTAATGTGATTCCGGTAAAGTATACGGCTGCAGAAGAGAACCTGAATAGAGCTATAGTCCCTGTAACATCCTTGATCTCTGAAAATGACCCAAGTGACCATAGCTTTGATTCTACCCATGTGGATAGCCCCCAGGCTTACTACATGCAGTCCCCAGAACATGGAGAGTCCTACTATGGTGAAGAGTCGAACGAACCTAGTTGGGAGTCAGATTACACGAACATCATGTATACAAACCCCAACCCTAGACCTCAACCTAGGCAAGTACGACCACCATTTCCTAGAGGACCGTGCTACAGATGCCAAGGAGATCACCTCATTCGTGATTGTCCCTTGCCTCCACCTACGCAAACCCAGTCGGTGACGATCCAAGGCTTCTGCCAAGATTGCGGAAAAGAGCATCTCTTACGAGATTGCCCAAAGAACCCCAATAGCATGCCAAAAATCACCCCTATCAACGTTGTTGGGTTAGTGGTAGACTCCTCAGGAAGCGCCACTTCCACTGCACCAGTACAGGTAGTCACTAGGGCTCAGGCATTGCAGCAAAACCAAGGGGTAGGCCAGGAAAAGAGCCTAGATGCTAGCGATACTGAGAGCCAAAATAAAAAGAGAACAAGAGCTTGGAAAGATAGCCGCGAACGCATGAAAAGGCAACGGGCAAAGAAGATGAGTGAACTTGAGGAAAGTCTACGAGAAACCAAGGCTAAAATCATAGAGATCACGTCTCAACCGCACTCTCACACATTCCCGCCGCTACCACCCCCATCACCCTCCATCCCTTCACCCTCTAAGACAGCCCACGCAACCCACCCACCACCCCAAACAGGATCGGTATTAGTTGATCCCACTCCCGAAGACATAGACATGATGCTTAAAGCATATCAGGCCAGAATCCAAGAAGGGCCAAACGTCACGGATCATGACAAGTGCTATCCTAGAGCTGACCTAGAGATAGAAAGAACCAAACTATGCGCGAAAATGGTCGCATTGGCTCAGACTATGTTTGAAGCCAGTCGCCTTTTCAATTACTCAGGCTCAGCCAAAACGCAATTACACTTGGATGGATTCCTAGAGAAGTTAGAGAGGATAATTGCAAAATCTGACAAGGAAGAAAAAAATCAAGACCAAGAAAAAGCAAGCAAAAACAGGAATCAGTCCCAATCAGAAGTGTATGTGGCCAATGCCCCTAAACCGGACAACTTCCCCTCCGTAGAAAGAATAGAGAGGCCAATAGCACAGCCAGAAAAGGAATCTACCCCTCAAAGAAAGGGAAGGGCAAGAGAACGGGTAAGCCAGCCTCTTCAGGAAGCCCGTGGGCCTCCTCAAGAAGCTTATATTCCCCCCCAAAAGGCAGATGAGCCCCCCTCGAAAGCTCAAGTACCTCCACAGGTTGCCTACATTCCTTCTCAGGGAATGTGTGAGCCTGTTTGGAAAAGTAATAGAATAAGTAATCCTCCCCAAGAAGCTTGTGCTCCAGCCATTTGCGAGAACGAGGAGAGAGTCAACAATAGAATCAGCCCTCCTTCACAGGTTGCTTATGCGCCCAATTCTACGGAGCCAGACACTTCTTCTTCTATGAATCGGTTTGCACCAGACTTCCTACGAGAGATTCAAGAAGACAAATGGGATAACGAAAGCGAGGTCGCCCCTCCTTTTGAACTTGTGGACGATGCACACGACCAATTCCCACAAGACATCCCATCTATTTACGGGGAACATGAGAGTACTCAATCTCATGAGAGATTGGACTTTGAGTCTAATTCCATACAGGAGCTACCCCACTTCACAGGTCCATGGGAAGAAAAGTCCACATGTATGAGAGCACCCACAGTCATGGTAAGGAACGACGACTCAGTCATACCTAGGAATACAGAGGTAGTGAAGAACACTAACGTGCAGTGTAATCTCAAGTTAGAAGAGCTACTCAAGGTTAGACCTGAATTATGGAAACATGTAGCCAAACAAGTACCAGAGATAGCAAAACCTCGTTCCCAGGTAGGATCCCATAGGACAGTGCCAGAAATTCCCTTGGATAAGATCGGGGATATGTGTGAAGGTGAAGAAGGGAACACCTATCTTCCCATCACCTACCAGGACTACACCACGAAGGCAATTTTGGACTCAGGTGCAGGAGTTGCAATTGCCACTACCTCCTTATGGAAGCGTTGGGGCAAGCCAGCACTCAGGCCAACGAGAATGAAATTGCAAATGGCAGATGGTCACATAGAGAGACCCCTAGGATTGCTAGAAGGAATAACTCTCACCACTTGTGGTGTCGAGTTTGAACATACCTTTGCCATATGTGACTTCAGCAAAAATCATGCCTATGAGATGATTTTGGGAAGACCATTCATGCGACAGTTGCAAGTGGTACAGGATTGGGGGACCAATTCTTTGTACCTGCAGCACTTAGGTGTTACAACCAAAGTCAATCTCAAGGATTATTCTCATAGAGATGTCCCTCCTATCCAGTGGAATCCCATCCATAGAGCCAAAGATGATACAGAATCTGTGCATTCCCTAGAATCTGGATCCTCATGGATGCATGAAGACACTCACTTATGGATGTGCAAGGTAGCAGTAGAAGAAGAGAAGAGAGAGAAAGCCAGAGAGGTAGGTGCGAAAGAAACCCATAGATCAATCCAAGACCCAGCCTATGCACCTGTAGTTTTTCCAGACGAAGAATTTGAACCTCACGGTTGGGCAGAAATCTTAGCAACAATGGACGTAGCCATCAACGAAGAACAATGGACACCTCACTGTGATGATGGTTATGATATTTCAGTCTTCTCCATAGAGCCAATCATGGGAGAGGCAGTTCTAGAAGAATGCGAACCTAGCCCTGATGCATTTGAGGATGCAAGTGACTCCGATCTAGAGTCAATCATTATGGACCCACCATTTGCATCAGATGAAGAATACTTCCATGAAGTAGAATTTCAACCCCAGAGGCATGGAGAGGTTACAACTAATGTAAGATTAACAACACATGTGACCCCGAAGGAAGAAGGAAAGAAACGAAAAAAGAGAGAAGCCTCACCAGAAGAGGAAGAATCTTTGTTTGAGGTCCCCGAAAATTTTAAGAAGTATGAGATAGATGACATGAGAGTCATGATAAGAATGCCTAAACGAGAGGCACAATCAGGAGAGGCCTATGATAACAAAGAAACTACTAAGAAAATAGTAGTGGCCATAGAAGAAGGAGAGGAGAGATGCACGTATATAGGCCATGACTTGACAGAAGAAGAAGAGCAAGAGTTGATTGCCTTGCTAAGAGAATACAGAGATGTATTCGCTTGGAGTTACAAGGATTTGAAAGGTGTTGACCCTGACATATGCTCACACACCATTCCCATGACTTCAGATGCTAAACCCTCTAAGCAAAAGCCTTATACATATAATGATAATTACGCTGCTAAGATCAAGGAAGAGATAGATAGACTGGTTGAAGCTGGATTTATCTACGAAATTGAGCACACCGAATGGGTATCCCCCATCGTAGTGGTGCCCAAGAAGAATGGCAAGTTGCGTGTGTGCATTAACTTGAAAAAGGTTAATGCCGCCACGATTCGAGATAACTATCCGCTTCCCATCACAGAGCATCTCTTAGAAAGAGTGGCAGGCAAGGAAGTGTACAGCTTCCTTGATGGATTTTCGGGCTACAATCAAGTAGCCATAGCTCCAGAGGATCAGCATAAGACAGCCTTTGCCACAGAATGGGGCATTTTTGCTTTTAGAGTAATGCCATTTGGGCTTACCAACGCACCAGCTACCTTCCAGAGACTGATGTGCCATGTGTTTAAGGAGTTCCTAAGGAAGAGTTTAGAAGTCTATGTTGATGATCTTTGTGCTCATTCCAACGTTAGGCAAACCCATATTCCTGAACTCAGACAAATCTTTGACAAATGTAGAGAATATCAAGTCTGCCTAAACCCAGAAAAGTGCGTTTTTATGGTCAGGCAAGGCAAGATTCTAGGACACATAGTGTCGAAGAATGGCATATCTACCGATGAAGAAAAAGTGAGAGCCATAGCAGAGCTACCTAGGCCAAAGAATGTCAAGGAAGTACAAGCTTTCATGGGGCATTGTGGTTATTATCGACGATTTATACACATGTATGCTGTCATTGCAAAGCCCATGTACGGACTTCTGACAAACTTTGAGTGGACGGATGAATGTGAGAATTCCTTCCAAGAGCTTAAACGAAGATTGTGTTCAGCACCAATCTTGACCACACCAGATTGGAATAAGCCATTCCATGTTCACGTGGATGCATCCAATTATGCTATTGGATGTGTGCTCGCACAACCTACTGGTGAAGGTAATATGGATCTTCCAATTGCCTATGCCAGTAGACAATTGAATGCGGCTGAACGGAATTACACCACTACAGAGCGCGAAGGATTAGGCATGGTTTATGCAGTCAAAAAATTTAGACACTATTTGCTTGCAAATAAGTTTAAATTTTTTACTGATCATCAGGCATTGTTGTACCTAGTAAACAAGCCATGCAATACAGGTAGATTAGTAAGATGGTTTCTCTTGCTAATGGAATACGAATTTGAGGTTGTGGTAAGGAAAGGTAGGACTCATTTGAGAGCCGATCATCTCTCTAGGCTCACATCGGGAGAAGCCCCACAAGGAGTATCAGATGACCTTCCTGATGCTTACCTATTTAATTTGGAGGTGGTGCCGCAGTGGGCTAAGCCTTTGGTACCAGTCTTGACATACGGGCCTAACCATCCAGTGGTAAACACACGGAATAGAGAGGTTGTAAAAGCCCAAAAGTATCACATCATGGCCGGAAGCATGTACAAGCACACAGATCAAGGGATCTTGGCTTGTTGCGTAGAAGAGGATGAGTACGCTAAATGGTTGCAATTAGCACATGTAGGTGCATTAGAGCAACACCATTCAAAACAACGAACTTTACAGACTCTAAAAAGATTCGGAGTGCACTGGCCAACTATGGAAGCGGATGTCCAAAAGTTGTGCAAGGAATGCCCAATCTGTTGCACTAAACCACCTGTGGAACATGCCACTCTCTATCAAGTATCCATTGTGCCAGATTGGAGCGAACCACTAGCATCGTTCCTGAGGACAAACACATTCCCTCCAGACATGACTCTAGCTAGGAAAAGGAGTTTAGAACAAGAAGCCCAGGATTATTCACTCATTGGTGATAATCTATACAAGCGCGGTAAGGATGGTTACCTGAGACTGTGTGTCCATGAAAGTGAATATCTGAAGATCTTGGAAACTGCTCACCAAGGTGTAGCAGGAGGACACTTTGGACCAGATCGGGTAATCAAGGCGATACTATTTGCGGGCTTCTGGTGGCCTACCCTTCACATGGATGCACATACCTATGTGAAACGGTGTGATGTCTGTCAAAGGACTCAGTATCCTATACGCAAAGATGAGATGCCACTGAAACCTATGATGAGTGGACGTGCATTCTCTAAGTGGGGAATAGACTTCGTAGGTCCTATTAATCCCCCAGCTAAGGGTTCTCATGCGGAATACATCATTGTGGCAACAGATTATCTCACCAAGTGGGTAGAGGTAAAAGCTACAACCAAGAACGATGCTCAAACAACTGCCAAATTCTTGTTTGAGAATGTATTCACGAGATATGGACTACCTATAGAGCTTGTAAGTGATAGAGGCACTCACTTCTTGAATGAAGTTATTGAAAATCTACTCCAAGAATTTTTGGTAATACACAAGAAGTCTGCCCCATATCACCCTCAAGCTAATGGTCAAGCTGAGAGCACTAATAAGATTTTGTGCAATGTGCTGACAAAATTAGTGAACACTAAACGCTCTGACTGGGACAAACAGCTACACCATGCTGTTTGGGCATACCGAGTTGCCTACAAAACGGTACTCCAAGCCACCCCCTTTCAGATGGTATTTGGCCAAAACGCTGTGTTACCCTTGGACTTCCTGATCCCTACATTGAGAGTAGCACAAGAGCACGAATGGACAGGTCATGAGCTCTCCTCTAGGATCTTTGACCTTGAACGATTAGGGGAAACGAGACTGAGAGCCGCTGCAGGGATATACGCAGCCAAGAAGAGACAGAAGGCATACTTTGATGCCCACGTGAAGGATAAAGGCTTGAAAGCAGGAGATCTAGTTTTAGTCTATACACTAAAACAACACGCGAGGAAGCTAGAAAAGAGAGGCTACGGACCTAAGATCATCAATAGGATCTCCACGAGCGGAGCAGTACAATTGGCCACATTAGAGGGTGATGTTCTCCCAAATTATATTAGCGGTTGCAGAGTCAAGTTGTATCAGGAACCCCTCACGGAGGAAATGCTCAGTCGACTCAACACTGCTAAGAAACGCAAAGAGGAAGAAAAGCGAGTTCGAGAAGAGGCTCAAGCTGAAGCTTTAGAACGCATCAGAAGGATGAAATTACGAAGGCAAGGTAGAGATCAGCCTGGAGCGAATGACTATGCAGACCATGGATTTCCTATGGCCATGTGTGAAGTCGCAGGAACAAGCTCGCATAGGATAATTGATAGACGTCCTTTCGTAACCTTAGATATAGGACACGGAAAGAGTGCAAGGACCGTAAGAGCCTTGATTGACTCAGGTGCAGCCACTAGTGCTGTTAAATTGTCTTACTGCCAAGAATTACAATTGACTGTCAATCCTGTGGAAGCATATCTTATAGGATTGGGAGGAGTGGAAACCCCTTGCATGGGCGAGGTGGAACTTCCCCTCTACATTCACGATGAGGCAATGACCGTTAAAGTACTAGTGTGTCAAGATGAGGATCTCACTGAACCTCTCGTCTTGGGTCAGGATTGGATCTATGACCAAGCAGTCAATCTAAACCTAAGAAGTGGACTTCTCCAGGTTTGGCTCAATCATAGTCGAGTCACAGTAGAATTAGACAATGGAGCACTCAAGGAGCTAGGAAAGGCACAGACTCCTGGTCCTTCCAGGGGTACACATGAAGATGACCATGCTGTTCTTGTTCAAAACCCTGTGTTGCAGAGGAATGATATTTGCAAAAAAGGAGTCAGGGATGCAACGGAACTCCCTTCTTTTCCAAAGGCCAGAAGGAGGCAGCAACCAAAGGCAGATCACAAGCAGAAGAAGCAGAGTACTGCCTATGTCCGAGATCAAAAATACCTGCGCAGCAGAATGTCCCAGAAAATAAACCAGGTGTGGGTGCGGAAAGGCGAACGACCGGGCGCACCACCGTCAACTACACGGGCAAAGCCTCTTATTAGTAACCAACAACACGACGCTAATAAGAAGTCTGTCAGAAATTCTTCTGCTAAAGTAAAATCTATTTGGGTGCCCAAGAAGTCGATGAAGGCAAGCCCACAATCTAGACAAATTTGGGTGCCTAAGGCTTGCTTGAGGGCACAAGTAGTTACACCAAGGCCACAACCTATGCAGCATAACCCATCTACGAGTACAACCAGTATTCCCTCGTGCTCAACACTTAGGAACACACCAAGACCCATGAGCATGCATGTAATCACTTATAAGTGGGTCCCTAAAAGGCCCCACTCCCAAACAGCGACACCGACACAGCTCTCTGGAGTCTCTACGAAACCGAAAGCAAAGCCCATCCACTGCATTTGGCAGTCTAAGATCTGTAATAAACCCCCCGACCCCGATTTGTAAATTCACCCCACTTACTAACGGCATTAGTCTCCTAGGAATACACAAACGTTAACTACACTCACTGTCTTCGTGCACTTACTAACCACTAACTCACCATCTACCTCATGTTAATGTTGTAACGGGGACAACAACGGATTTATTTTGTCCATTACGATGTTAACACATGATTCTATATTCTCACAGAATCAGAAAGCAAGAAGAAAAATGGCAGAAGCGACAGGTTCGGGCTCACAAGTAGGGATACTCACTGCAGGGATTGATGTGGATAGCCTACCTGTGGATGTGCCCCCGACTGAACGACCAGTGGAGATGCAACACCTCCAGCAACTTCCGGTGCCAGATCCACCTACAGGAATCACGGAAAGAGTTCATGCGAATTCTCATTGGTTCAATGGCATGCCCGGTCCATTAGGTGAGGCGAAGTATATCTGGGAGTCTAAATGCGAGTATGACACATCATGGGTGCAATTCCAATTTTTCTCCAAGGAGTTCGAGACTTTACAGAACACAGAAGATCTACAGATCATATGGCAACGAGCAGGATTGGCGGAATATTTTGAAGCCCCACTACCTAAACCCGATCTCCTCCGATGCTACTATTTGGTCTCCACATTACAAGCTAATGAAGATAAGGACCAACCCGGATCCTTTGTTCTCCCCTCACTGCTGGGCAACAACGAGTTGAAGAGGTTTGAACTTACTGTGGAGCTGGTAAGTGATGCTTTAAAGATGCATGGCACGCATGTACCCTCAGAAAAGGATGCTCTCGTTCCCAACAACATGAAGGACAGGAAAGTAGTGAAGCTGAAAGACATGGCAGCCCTCACCCCAAATGTGTCCATCCCTCTCCGCATGTGCATGCAACATTTCGCCTTCCCCGGTCAAGACCGATTCACGCAACCACACAAGAAGATCTGGTTTGCTCTCTACTTGGCGGAAGCAGGTGCGTTACCTATTAAGCTACCAGTGTGGATTATAGATCAGTTGTATGAAGCAAACAAACGGGCATCTAGGAAATTAGTGGTGAACGGATGCTGTGCACTCACACGCATCATTTATCGATGCTTGGCATATGATGTCCCCATTGAGCGTGCCTTAACTTGGGCACAATTACAAATGTTTAAAAGGCTCAAGACATCCACACATCAGTCCAAGCGCATGAGGGGCGCGATCCCGTGTGTCCAGACAAGGGAAGTCCTGACTACTCCTGAGGCATCACCATTAAGAGAGGGCACTGTACCTCCTTTTACCATTAGGATACCCAGGTCGGAATCTGACACTACGACACAACCCACCCCATCGGCTCCTCCGGTTACACCTGAATTCGAGTTTGCTGCCACTGGAGAGGCTGAAGGACTGGACCCCCAGGATTTCGAAGCATTCCTACAAAGCACACAATTCTCTGATGTGGAGTTTTATTCAGAGGCAGAGGAGCAGGGCACATCCTCACGGAGAAGAAGAAAGTCTACAGACGGTAGACATGTCCATTGGAGTGACGCTCAGCAAAGCCAACAACACGGACACCCGGAAGAAGAAGAAGCATATGAAGAAGAGACCACTGAAGCCCCAGCATATACAGCAGAACTCCGAAGGCTGTATCAGATTATGGAAAGAGTGCGATCGCAGCAGTTACTCACTGAACAGAGCAGCAGAGTACTTATGACTCAGTTGTTGGAAGAAGCGGGAGTTGACTCAGAGTACAGGGAAGGTCTCTTATTGATGGCAGAAACATATGGAGTTGTAGAAGCTGTGCGCACTGCCATTCAGAGGCCTTCAGTTCAATATGACCCACGAAGGTTCCAGACACGACCTCGCTCAGGTAAAAATATCCAAATTCCCGTTACAGTTGCAGAAGAGCCCACTACTACACCAACCTCCCAAACAGCTAGTCAACAGCACCCCGCCACCCATGAGGAGTCCACCGAACCACTACCATCCACTCCCCCACCATCACCTCCTAGAAGAGAAACAGTGGAAACCACATCGACTGCTCAACCCACCGACCCCACCTTCACCTTCCGTACTCCGATCTCCAGTGCCACCCTATTCTCTACCACTGATAACCCGGTCTTTGACGCAAACCCCATCACTACACCACCCACCGAAACCATTCCCGAGCCTGCCCTAGGACAACCATCCCCAATGCCTTCAGCCACCGGTCATCCTGACCCCAGATCCACATTCATGGGCTTCCCTGCTACCACGCAACCCTTTCAGCCCTCCTCAAATTTACGACCCCAACCCCCGATATCCCTCTCTCCATTTCTACAATCCCTCCAGGACATCTTTGCTAGGGCTTTTCAACCAGGCCCTCAACCATTCCCTGTCTTTTCAGCTCCCCACCCCACGTCACATCTATTCACCACTTCCACACACACACCACCTACCATACCAATGTATATGGCAGGCCCCACACTAACACCCACTCCTGAAGGTATGGACATTTCACCACCCACGGCACCTCCACCCACGGTTTCACCTCCTCCCATTCCCCCTCCACCAATTTCACCCACACACACAACTTTCGTAGACACATCATTCACTGTCTCCCTTCCCCAATTCCCTTCCCATGCATCTTCCACAGTAAACACCCCCCACTCATCTATAGGTAATGCATTGGACACCATGTTGGCTTGTATATCAAATTTAAGAACAGATTACATTCAGCTCCAGCAACAAAACGCACGCCTGCAAGAGCACTCAGCGACACTACAGCTCCGCCTTGCGGTACTAGAAGAGGAGAACGCTCGCCTTCACACACAGTTCCAAACCCTCCAAGACGCCCATAATATATTGGAAGTACAGCTACAGAACGTAGATCAGGAAGCAGTGCAGGTGGTAGAAAGTCACCTACGGACACAACTGGAACGCAACTCAAAACTTCAGCGAAATATGGCGCTACTTAAACGCCATCTTGCGGCTGCTCAGGAAGAGAACAGACGTCTGCAAATACAAAATCAAGAGAACCTGGAGGCAGCTATTGAGAGCACACCGGGGGCACCCATCAGCCCATCCAAGTTTCAAGCAGTGACCCCCGATAACATCAAGATTATATTGGAAGATTATGCCATGCTGCTCGAAGCACATGATAAGCTATCAGAGGAGCTAGGACAACTGAAGCAGGAACACCAACAAGGCCTAACAGCTGCCCCTCCAACCACCCCCTCTGCAGCTTCGCTTCCCTCCGACGCAGAGGCCATAAAAGATCTCCAGCAACAGGTAACTGAATTGCAGACACGCCTACTACAATATGAGAGGCCATCTTCCCCTCCGGAGGCTCCCACGGACGAAGAAGTTGTGCAAATTCCTGTGGAACAAACGTTTGATGAAGAATATGATCCGCAACCATTCCCAGGAGGCCAACAAACAGAAGAAGCGCAGGACACGTTCGAGGCACCACGGCCGCCATGGTTACGACAAGTGGAGGAAATAGGGACCTCGCATGAAGAGCGCACCGTAGTGCAAAATCAGGCTATGAGGGTCATAGAGGAGACTGTTTTACAATCAGATTACTTCAAGAACTTGTCATCGAGACGCCTGATTCTCTCATCGGAACTCCAGTACAGGCCATATTATATTATCTTGGCTGATTATAATGCAGAAATACAAAGAGTCACGGGTCAGATTCCTACTTTTGCGACCCAATTTCAACCCGAAGACCTTCCTCCAGAGGTGCGAAAAGGCAAGATTCGTCAACCAACATGGCGGCAGAAACTTTTAGAGACTTATCCAGAAATGCTACGCACATGGAACAACGCACCGTTGCACCTCCTGTACAACCCATGCTACGGTCCAGTCCCCCGCCGCAGGTCGTGGAAGGCATTTAATATCAAGGTACAGAACAATGCGCAATGCAAGGAATGGCTGAACTACCCGTACATAGCGCCACCACAAGGACCACCATCGGTAGCATATATGATGGGGACCATTCGCCACTGGATGCCGCGCTTGAAGCCCATGCAAGATGTAGCAGCGCAAATGATGCTTAAAATCTTAGATATGATGCAAGTGGTGCTGAAGACCTTTAGAAATGCAGCCGCACCACAGGTACGCCTTCCGGGGTTTAGCAATGGAAATTACGACTTGGTGTATGACATGAGCACCACCCCCAGTATCCGTGTGGCTTACGCTTGGCATGCACGCATCAAATACCTCCCCGCCTGCTACAAACAGACCTTCGAAGAAATGTTCAGATCAGGGTTCTGGGAGTACCACTCGGAGATTTTCGCGCCAAAGCCGACACATCTGCTTCAACTGTTTGCTTGTGAACAAGCAATGTATTCAGAGTACTACACCACCCCGCAACCAGAGACCCCCGGTGCAATAAATTGGGAGGCATTGGAAGCCGATCTAGCAAGAGGCTTAAGGATAGGAGAACATGAACTGGCTACCAATGTCATCCAATATTACATCGACCACCCGAGGGAACAAAGGTCTGTCAGGGGCGACAGACGCTAGGAAGGGGGGAGTGTTGGCATACAAAGCAATAAAGGAGTCATGCACAATACGGCAACAAGGCCAGATCATTTTTTCCCATAGATTATGTACAACCCAAGTGATTTTAATCACTACACAAACATTGTAAATCCCGTTTTTGGTAGATTAGACTCCATTTTGTGCAAGCCGAGGAGTCCTCGAGCTTGAGGAGTATTAGAAGTACCATCGTACCAAATTTCATAATTTTTAGACTTCGTTTGAGCCCTCAAATAAGCCCTGGAACCTAATTTTTAACTAGGCCGGACACTAGGTCTGGACAGGGCCAAAAGCTAGTCAAAAACTATAAAAAGAGCTAGAGAGCTCATTTTTGAGTTAGATTGTAATTGAAACGAACTTGTAAGAGCATTTTGAAAGTAATCTAAAAGCTCCATTGATTCTCACTCTTTGTCTTGCCGTGTGTGCGCGTGTGTGTGTATGTGTGTGCATGCTTGTGTGCTTCTCACTCATGCACTTGTGCCGCCACTTGCTCGAGGTCTTCATACCATCCTCACGTCTTCCCGGATTGACATTAAAGGAGGTGCTACTCATCATTGAGCTACACAAGGAGGCCCTACAGCTGACAATCTGCGTTGAAATTCCTGAGCTCTGGACCACATCAGAGCCCTTTGCACCGGTACATCATAGGCGAGACATCTGTATACAATTCTTGTGAGTGCACAGCAACCATACAATACAGATCTTTGCTTCTTATACCATCTCTGATGAGCCATATGAATCTGGTCGATAATCCAGTGGGGCATATTGATGGTCAACTCAAAAGCATCCGCCAGGTAGAGGCTAAACCAAATCTTTTTGGGAGGCATTGTGAATCTATCCTGCGCGGGGAAGGCGAAATGTTGCATGACCATACGTAAGTGGATGGCGATCGTGGGTGTCATTGCAACCATGTCCTTCAGCTTTGTCAGATTCCTGTTCTTCATGTTGTCTGGAACCATTGTCTCTTTCTCTGTTGGAATGTGCATTCCCTGCATGTCGAGTGCTTCTCTTACCAGATTGATAGTTAAGCGGAAACGCTTCAGCTCGTTGCCCCTTGTGAGTGATGGGAGCACAAAGGAGCTGTATCCTTTCTTGTCTTTGCTGGGGGTGAGGGTACTAATTAGATATGAGCATCTGAGGAAATCTGGCTTTGGTAGTTGGGACTTGAAGTAGTCATAAAGCCCTGCCTTCTTCCAGATCGGCTTAAGTCCTTCGTTATTTTGTAGCCTTTCAAATTCCCTGGTAAAGAAATGGTATCGGCCCCATCGTCCATTGAATTCGACTTCGGATTCCCACATATACGTGCCTTCACCCAGGGGGCCAGCAACATCACTGAACCAATGTGAGGCTTTGCCCACCGGCATTGTGTGTCCCTGCGGGGGATTCTGAATTGGTATTGCGTGCAATGCCCGTAATGCCGCTGGTCTTTCCTTTAACTCCTCCTCGACTGGAAGACTTTCGATGTCCACCACTTGTGGGCTGGAGCCTGCCTGGGAGCTAGTTCCTACTGTATCTGCCATTTTACTTCTTGCTGTCTGTCTCTGTGAGAATATACAAACAGGTGTTAATATTGTACAGGACAAGTGAGGACCGTTGTTCCCATCACAATATTAACATGAGGGTTGGGAGCGAATAATGGGTTAGTAAGTGTTCGGTGCATGTGTGTGTAGTTAATGCTTGGGTAGTCCTAGGAGACTAATGGAGTTAGTAAGTGGGAATGAATTTACAAATTGGGGTCGGGGGGTTTATTACAGGTCTTAGGCTGCCAAATGCAGTGGATGGACTTTGCTTTCGGTTTCGTAGAGACTCTAGAGAGCTTTCTCGGTGTCGCGGTTTGAAAATGAGGCTTTTTAGGGACCCATTTACAATTGATTACATGCATGCTCTTGGGTCTTGGTGTGTTCTTGAGCGTTGAGAACGAGTGAATACGGGCAGTATGCGTAGCTGCGTTATGCTGTTTAAGTTGTGGCCTCGACGTAGCTACTTGTGCCCTCAAGCAAGCCTTAGGCACCCAAATTTGTCTTGATTGTGGGCTAGCCTTCATCGACTTCTTGGGCACCCAAATAGATTTCACATTAGCAGGAGAATTTCTGCAAGACTTCTTATTAATGTCATGTTGTGGGTTATTAATAAGAAACTTCGCCCGTGTCATTGACGGTGGTGCAACCGGTTGTTCGCCTTTCCGCACCCACACATGGTTTATTTTCTGGGACATTTTGTTGAGCAGGTACTTTTGATCTCGGACATAGGTAGTACTCTGCTTCTTCTGCCTTTGATCCACCTTGGGTTGCTGCCTCCTTCTGGCCTTTGGAAAAGAAGGGAGTTCCGTTGCATTCCTGACTCCTTTTTGGCGAATATCATTCCTCTGCAACACATAGTTTTGGACAAGAACAGCATGGTCATCTTCATGTGTACCCCTGGAAGGACCAGGAGTCTGTGCCTTTCCTAGTTCCTTGAGTGCTCCATTGTCTAATTCTACTGTAACTCGACTATGATTGATCCAAACCTGGAGAAGTCCACTTCTTAGGTTTAAATTGACTGCTTGGTCATAGATCCAATCTTGACCCAGGACAAGAGGTTCAGTGAGATCCTAATCCTGACACATCAGTACTTTAACTGTCATTGCCTCATCATGAATGTAGAGGGGAAGTTCCACCTCGCCCATGCAAGGGGTTTCCACGCCTCCCAATCCTATGAGATATGCTTCCACAGGATTGACAGTTAACTGTAATTCTTGGCAGTAAGACACTCTAACAGCACTAGTGGCTGCACCTGAGTCAATCAAGGCTCTTACGGTCCTTGCACTCTTTCCTTGTCCTATATCTATGGTTATGAAAGGACGTCTATCAATTATTCTATGCGAGCTTGTTCCTGCAACTTCACACATGGCCATGGGATATCCTTGGCCTGCATATTCATTCACTCTAGGCTGATCTCTACCTTGCCTTCGTAACTTCATCCTTCTGATGCGTTCTAAAGCTTCTGCTTGAGCTTCTTCTCGAACTCGCTTTTCTTCCTCTTTGCGTTTCTTAGCAGTGTTGAGTCGGCTGAGCATTTCCTCCGTGAGGGGTTCCTGATACAACTTGACTCTGCAACCACTAATATAGTTAGGGAGAACATCACCCTCTAATGTGGCCAGTTGTACTGCTCCACTTGTGGAGATCCTATTGATGATCATAGGTCCGTAGCCTCTCTTTTCTAGCTTCCTTGCGTGTTGTTTCAGTGTATAGACTAAAACTAGATCTCCTGCTTTCAACCCCTTATCCTTTACGTGGGCGTCAAAGTATGCCTTCTGTCTCTTCTTGGCTGCATATATTCCTGCAGCGGCTCTCAGTCGTGTTTCTCCTAATCGTTCAAGGTCAAAAATCCTAGAGGAGAGTTCATGGCCTGTCCATTCGTGCTCTTGTGCTACTTTCAACGTAGGGATTAGGAAGTCCAAGGGTAGCACAGCGTTTTGGCCGAATACCATCTGAAAGGGGGTGGCTTGGAGTACCGTTTTGTAGGCAACTCGGTATGCCCAAACAGCATGGTGTAGCTGTTTGTCCCAATCAGAGCGTTTAGTGTTCACTAATTTCGTCAGTACATTGCATAAAATCTTATTAGTGCTCTCAGCTTGTCCATTAGCTTGAGGGTGATAAGGGGCAGACTTCTTGTGTATTACCAAGAATTCTTGGAGTAGATTTTCAATCACTTCATTCAAGAAATGAGTGCCTCTATCACTTACAAGCTCTATAGGTAGCCCGTATCTTGTGAATACATTCTCAAACAAGAATTTGGCAGTTGTTTGAGCATCGTTCTTTGTCGTAGCCTTTACCTCTACCCACTTGGTGAGATAATCTGTCGCAACAATGATGTATTCCGCATGAGAACCCTTAGCTGGGGGATTAATAGGACCTACGAAGTCTATTCCCCACTTAGAGAATGCACGTCCACCCATCATAGGTTTCAGTGGCATCTCATCTTTGCGTATAGGATACTGAGTCCTCTGACATACATCGCACCGTTTCACATAGGTATGTGCATCCATGTGAAGGGTCGGCCACCAGAAGCCCGCAAATAGAATTGCCTTGATCACCCGATCCGGTCCAAAATGTCCTCCTGCTACACCTTGGTGAGCAGTTTCTAAGATCTTCAGATACTCACTTTCATGGACACACAATCTCAGGTAACCATCTTTACCGCGCTTGTATAGATTATCACCAACGAGTGAATAATCCTCGGCTTCTTGTTCCAAACTCCTTTTTCTAGCTAGAGTCATGTCTGGAGGGAATGTGTTTGTCCTCAAGAATGATACTAGAGGTTCACTCCAATCTAGCACAATGGATACTTGATAGAGAGTGGCATGTTCCACAGGTGGTTTAGTGCAACAGATTGGGCATTCCTTGCACAACTTTTGGACATCCGCTTCCATAGTTGGCCAATGCACTCCGAATCTCTTTAGAGTCTGCAACGTTCGTTGTTTTGAATGGTGTTGCTCTAACGCACCTACATGTGCTAATTGCAACCATTTAGCGTACTCATCCTCTTCTACGCAACAAGCCAGGATCCCTTGATCTGTGTGCTTGTACATGCTGCCTGCCATGATGTGGTACTTTTGGGCTTTTACAACTTCTCTATTCCAAGTGTTTATCACTGGATGATTAGGCCCGTATGTCAATACTGGTACCAATGGCTTGGCCCACTGCGGTACAACTTCCAAATTAAACAAGTAAGCATCAGGAAGGTCATCTGACACTCCTTGTGGGGCTTCTCCTGATGTGAGCCTAGAGACGTGATCTGCTCTCAAGTGAGTCCTACCCTTTCTTACCACAACCTCAAAATCATATTCCATTAGCAAGAGAAACCATCTTACTAATCTTCCTGTATTGCATGGCTTGTTTACAAGATATAACAATGCCTGATGATCAGTAAAAAATTTAAACTTATTTGCAAGCAAATAGTGTCTAAATTTCTTGACTGCATATACCATGCCTAATCCTTCGCGCTCTGTAGTGGTGTAATTCCGTTCAGCCGCATTCAATTGTCTACTGGCATAGGCAATTGGAAGATCCATATTACCTTCACCAGTAGGTTGTGCAAGCACACATCCAATAGCATAATTGGATGCATCAACATGAACGTGGAATGGCTTATTCCAATCTGGTGTGGTCAAGATTGGTGCTGAACACAATCTTCGTTTAAGCTCCTGGAAGGAATTCTCACATTCATCCGTCCACTCAAAGTTTGTCAGAAGTCCGTACATGGGCTTTGCAATGACAGCATACATGTGTATAAATCGTCGGTAATAACTACAGTGCCCCATGAAAGCTTGTACTTCTTTTACATTCTTTGGCCTAGGTAGCTCTGCTATGGCTCGCACCTTTTCTTCGTCAGTAGATATGCCATTCTTTGACACTATGTGTCCTAGAATCTTGCCTTGCCTGACCATAAAAACGCACTTTTCTGGGTTCAGGCAGACCTGATATTCTCTACATTTGTCAAAGATTTGTCTGAGTTCAGGAATATGGGTTTGTCTAACATTGGAATGAGCACAGAGATCATCAACATAGACTTCTAAACTCTTCCTTAGGAACTCCTTAAACACATGGCACATCAGCCTCTGGAAGGTAGCTGGTGCATTGGTAAGCCCAAATGGCATTACTCTAAAAGCAAAAATGCCCCATTCTGTGGCAAAGGCTGTCTTATGCTGATCCTCTGGAGCTATGGCTACTTGATTGTAGCCCGAAAATCCATCAAGGAAGCTGTATACTTCCTTGCCTGCCACTCTTTCTAAGAGATGTTCTGTTATGGGAAGCGGATAGTTATCTCGAATTGTGGCGGCATTAACCTTTTTCAAGTTAATGCACACACGCAGTTTGCCATTCTTCTTGGGCACCACTACGATGGGGGATACCCATTCAGTGTGCTCAATTTCATAGATAAATCCAGCTTCAACCAGTCTATCTATCTCTTCCTTGATCTTAGCAGCATAGTTATCGTTATATGTATAAGGTTTTTGCTTATCTGAGGTCATAGGGATGGTGTGTGAGCATATGTCCGGGTCAACCCCTTTCAAATCCTTGTAACTCCAAGCGAATACATCTCTGTATTCTCTTAGCAAGGCAATCAATTCGTGATCTTCTTCTTCTGTCAGGTCATGGCCTATATATGTGCATCTCTCCTCTCCTTCTTCTATGGCCACTACTATTTTCTTGGTGGTTTCCTTGTTATCATAGGCCTCTCCTGATTGTGCCTCTCGTTTAGGCATTCTTATCATGACTCTCCTGTCATCTATCTCATACTTCTTAAAATTTTCTGGGACCTCAAACAAAGATTCTTCCTCCTCTGGTGAAACTTCTTTCTTCTTTCGTTTCTTTCCTTCTTCCTTCGGGGTCATATGTGTTGCTAATCTTACATCATTTGTAACCTCTCCATGCCTCTGGGGTTGAAATTCTACTTCATGGAAATACTCTTCATCTGATGCAAATGGTGGGTCCATAATGATTGACTCTAGATCGGAGTCACTTGCATCCTCAAATGCATCAGGGCTAGGTTCACATTCTTCTAGAACTGCCTCTCCCATGATTGGCTCTATGGAGAAGACTGAAATGTCATAGCCATCCTCATCCCAGTGAGGTGTCCATTGTTCTTCATTGATGGCTACGTCCATTGTTGCTAAGATTTCTGCCCAACCGTGAGGTTCAAATTCTTCGTCTGGAAAAACTACAGGTGCATAGGCTGGGTCTTGGATTAATCTCTGGGTTTCTTTCGCACCTACCTCTCTGGCTTTCTCTCTCTTCTCTTCCTCTACTGCTACCTTGCACATCCATAAGTGAGTATCTTCATGCATCCATGAGGATCCGGACCCTATGGAATGCACCGATTCTGTATCATCTTTGGCTCGATGGATGGGATTCCACTGGATAGGAGGTACATCTCTATGAGAATAATCCTTGAGATTAACTTTGGTTGTAACACCTAAGTGCTGTAGGTACAAAGAATTGGTTCCCCAATCCTGTACCACTTGCAACTGTCGCATAAATGGTCTTCCCAAAATCATCTCATAGGCATGATTTTTGCTGAAGTCACATATAGCAAAACTATGCTCAAACTCGACACCACAAGTGGTGAGAGTTATTCCTTCGAGCAATCCTAGGGGTCTTTCAATATGACCATCGGCCATCTGCAATTTCATTCTCGTTGGCCTGAGTGCTGGCTTGCCCCAACGCTTCCAAAGGGAAGTAGTGGCAATTGCAACTCCTGCACCTGAGTCCAAAATTGCCTTAGTGGTGTAGTCCTGGTAGGTAATGGGAAGATAGGTGTTCCCTTCTTCACCTTCACACATATCTCCTATCTTATCCAAGGGAATTTCTGGCACTGTCCTATGGGATCCTCCCTTGGAACAAGGTTTTGCAACTTCAGTTACTTGACTGGCTACATATTTTCGCGCTTCTGGTCTATCCTTGGGCAGTTCTTCCAAAGTGGAATCGCGCTGCACCTTGGTGTTCTTTACTACCTCCGTATTCCTTGATATGACCGAGTCATCGTTCCTTACCATGACTGTGGGTGCTCTCATACATGTGGACTTTGCTTCCCATGGGCCTGTGAAGTGGGGTAGCTCTTGTATGGAATTAGACTCAAAGTCCAATCTCTCATGAGACTGAGTACTCTCATGTTCCCCGTAAATGGATGGGATGTCTTGTGGGAATTGGTCGTGTGCATCGTCCACAAGTTCAAATGGAGGGGCGACCTCACTTTCGTTATCCCATTTGTCTTCTTGAATCTCTCGTAGGAAATCTGGTGCAAACCGATTCATAGAAGAAGAAGTGTCTGGCTCCGTAGAATTGGGCACATAAGCAACCTGGGAAGGAGGGCTTATTCTATCGTTGGCTCTCTCCTCGTTCCCATAGATGGCTGGAGCACAAGCTTCTTGGGGAGGATTACTTATTCTATTACTTTTCCTAACAGGCTCATACGCTCTCTGAGAAGGAATGTAGGTCACCTGTGGAGGTACGTAAGCTTTCGAGGGAGGCTCATGTGACTTTTGGGGGGGAAGATAAGCTTCTTGAGGAGGCACATGGGCTTCCTGAAGAGGCTGGCTCATCCGTTCTCTTGCCCTTTCCTCTCTTTGAGGGGCAGGTTCCTTCTCTGATTGTGCAATTAGCTTCTCTATTCGTTCTAGCAGTCCATTAAAGTGTAACTGCGTCTTAGCTGAGCTAGAGATATTAAAGAGGCGGCTGGCTTCAAACATGGTCTGAGCCAATTCCACCATTTTGGCACAAATTTTGGTTCGTTCAAGCTCTAGCTCGGCTCTAGGGTAGCATTTTTCATGATCGGTTATGGTTGGCCCTTCGTGGATTCTAGCCTGATATGCTTTCAGCATCATGTTTAGGTCTTCGGGAGTGGGATCAGCTAGGACTGATCCTACTCTAGGGGGTGGTGGGATTTGATGAGGCGGTGGGGGAGGTGGTGGGTCGGACGGAGATGGGAGTGGTGGAGGCGGGATAATGTGAGAGGGAGTTTGAGTTGTGAGTTCAGTTATCCTCGCTTTGGTTTCTCTTATGCTTTCCTCAAGCTCACTCATCTTTCTAGCCCATTGTCTTTTCATTCTTTCTCGACTATCTTTCCACGCTCTAGTCCTTTTCTTTGTCACGCTCTCGGTTTCACTAGCCTCTGGGCCCTTTTCCTGGCTTGCCTCTTGGTTTTGCTGCAATGCCTGAGCTCTAGTAACCACCTGCACTGGTGTAGTGGAAGTGACACTTCCTGAGGCATCCACAACCAACCCAATCACATTGATAGGAGTGATTTTTGGCATATTATTGGGGTTCTTTGGGCAATCTCGTAAGAGATGCTCTTTTCCACAATCTTGGCAAAAGCCTTGGATCGTCACGGACTGATTTTGTGTAGGTGGAGGTAAGGGACAATCACGAATGAAGTGATCTCCCTGACATCGGTAGCATGGTCCTCTAGGGAATGGTGGTCGTACCTGCCTAGGTTGAGGCCTAGGGTTGGGGTTTGCATACATGACATTTATGTAGTCTGACTCCCAACTAGGTTCACTCGGTTCTTCACTATAGTAGGACTCACCATGTTCTGGAGACTGCATGTAGTAAGCCTGGGGACTATCGACATGGGTAGAATCAAAGCTATGGTCACTCGGGTCACTTTCTGAGATCAATGGGGTTACTGGTACTATGGCCCTATTCAGGTTTTCTTCTGCCACAGCATACTTTACTGGAATCACGTTAGCGGGGTTTGGAGGCTGTTGAGCTAGCACCGGTTGGGGTCTCTGTTGGGCCTGATATTGTGGTTGGTAGGTTTGTTGGGGTCTAGCATATTGTGGTGGTGGAGGGTACTGGTTCTGGTATCTGCCTTGTTGGTAGGGCTGAGGGTAGGGTTGCCTAACAGCCTGCTTGTTGTATGGGCAATCTTGTGCAGTGTGGTTTGTGTACTTCCGTTCTATGGTGCAATATTGGCTATTTGGATTGACCTGGGGTTGAGCCATAATGGGGCACACGTTTGCCATGTGGTCGCCACCGCATGTATAGCACCTCTTCGCTGGAGCAAACCTTGGGATTTGTTTGCTAGTTACACCTAATTTCTGAGCTACTTTTTCCGCAAGTTCCTCAATTGATGTGGACTGCGTGGAAGAGTGACTAGAAGCACTATCTGAATCTTTGTAGATTTTGGAAAGCTCTAGTTCTTCCCCTAGGTTATCTTCAATGTCAATGCACATGCGTACACACTCTTCTATAGTCCTAGGGTCCTTCAGATACACATAGGATCTCAATTTCGTACTCAGCAATCCATCAAGGAATAAGGCTACCTGTTTAGCAGATGTGGGTAGCTCCGAAATAGGGCACCTTTCAAGATATTGTCTAAATCTCCTTCCGGCCAATCTGACAGTCTCTTGGGGGGTCTGTTTGAAGCTGTGAATCAATGAGGATGTATTATGTCTTATGCCGCTCTTAGAGAACTCTACAATGAATGCCTCTAGGAGTTGGTCTATGCTCCTGAACTGACGCTCATCTAATGGTTGAAACCATGTAAGTGCTGTGTTCCTAAGGGTTAGACCGAAGGCATTGTACTGCGTGAACAGATCTTCCACTTGTTCAGCTCTCAAGACTTGCTTGAACTCCGCCACATGATCATAGGGATCTCCGGTGCCATCAAAGTAATTCTTCATGGACTTAACTAGCTGGGTCGGTCTCAAAGTTCTTGCGTGCTCTCTAGGTCTCGGCAGAGGAAATCCATCCACGTTTCTTTGGTTCCTGTGAGCTCTAAGCACCTCAGGTTCTACCCTATTCGTCTCCGTTCTCGTTCTTTCTCTGCCCACTGGATTGGCAAAACTTACTTCTGGTCTATCTTTACTTCTGTCTCTTTGCATACCATGAGCCTGGGATGTTCCAGCTCCAGGGTGACCATAGGATACATTTGATCTTGGTTGGGGGAAAATGAATTCGCCCTTCCAAGTGTAAGCATGCCTATCATTTTCTGTCACCACAAAGATCCTCTCCGAAGTGTGGTCTAAGTAGGTCACTCTACCTGGGCTATCTGGATCCTTAAACTCATAGATCATGATATTTCCTATATCAGTTGGCTGATTGGATTTATATCTCCAAAAGGTTTCATCAGTTTCCCGATTGAGGAGCAACTCTATGCTCTTGTTGTCTTGGGGAACCCACTCAGGTGTGATAATCCTAGTGAGAACTGATTTACCTCGAGGGGTTCTAGGTTCCGCGCCCATGTTCCCTTGTTCCAGGTCACCTAAGTCCGCTTCTGAGATTACATTTCCAAATTCATCTGTCCTATCTGGATGACTGGTGACTACGTATATAGTTCCTTCTTTGTCCAGGTATGCACCATTTTCAAACTTGACAGCTGGGTGCTCTAGTCCAATGGATTGGTCAGGATTTTTAATCTGGACCACAGATCTTCCAAGGCCGTCCTCATAGATGCTAGCACCTAATCGGTTGGTCCTAAGGTACTCTAGCTGCGTTTTGTAAGGGCCTTCTACCCTGTACAGGTAAGGCACACCTGAACTTCCCGTAGGTCTGTCCATGCCTTGAGACATCCCTGATTCACTGGTATCCGAGCTAGGGTAATGAGAGTGGTGACTCAACTGCTGGGCCCAAGACCTTGCAGTATGATTGACACTAGCCTCTGAAGACCTAAGGCTTTGTCTCTCTCTTGCTAGGTGTCGTCCTGATCTAAGGTTCATATGCCTAACTGATTAACCCAATTTTTTGCCCAGAGTACAACCTCGTTGCCGATCAATTGGTATCAGTCACTTGATTCTTTTTAGTTATTTCTCGTGTTTAAGGTCTTGTCTGATATTTCGTCGTCAGGAATACTTGAATGTTCTGTGCACTTTCAGGTTGATCGTTCCCGGTTAGGTTCTTTACCTTAAGGTTATCGACAGTACAGAGATTATGTTTTTATCTTGAACTTGAGTTTCTAGGTAGTCTTCAACTTGATAATTGCCTACCGTCGCCCTGGCTTACTCCTACCTCTAATCGTTCTTAGCTTAAGCTAGGGATTGACAAGGGGAGTTGAGAATTTCCAACCTTTTTGTTTCCTGCTTGGTTGCCTTTGAATGCCCAGGAAGTGTGTTCCCAAGCTTGCACTTACACTAGCTCAAAATGCCTTGCGATGCTCTCAATAGATCTGTAAGAGTTCCAAAGTTAGCTCAAGACTTAAACTCCAAAGACAGAACCAATGATTTTCATTCAGGTAGCACAAACACAAACTTGTATAGTGATTTTCAAGAAAACAATCCTAAGAACCCCTGACTTTGATCCCCCTTGATATGGTCAACTTCAAAATACACTATCTGAAAATCAACGCATTATCTTTATAAAAAACAGTTGAGGGCGTGTAGTATATGCCACGAGCTTTCCGACAAGCCCAAGAGCTCAAAAAATGGATTTCGTATGGAAAAGTTATGACTGTTCAGGGTTTAGGGGGTTAAAACAGGATTCAAACTGGCTGACAGATCCTAAGATTTTCTCCCAAGACACAAGTGTAGGAACCTCAAAAATGCTAATGGATTGACTATTGTGCCCCAAAAATTGCCCCAAATTTTGAAATAAAAAACCCTAATTTTTTGGCCGAAAAGCCTGTCAATCGCGATCGACAGGTCTGTCAATCGCGATTGACAGAGGTGTCCGTCGGGGCTGTCAATCGCGATCGACGGTGTCAATCGCGATCGACAGAGTCGATCGTGGCTGTCAATCGCGATCGATAGTATCAATCGCGATCGACACGTTTTCCGGGTTTTTCGTCGAGATTTCAGTCAATCGGGGGCCTATCAGTCGCGATGGACACGTGGCTACGCGTAAAAGTCAATCAATCGTGGAATTTCAGTCAATCGCGATCGACGGTGTCAATCGCGATTGACAAAGGTGTCGGCCGTGGCTGTCGATCGCGATCGACGGTATCAATCGCGATTGACAGGGTCCTACGTGGCAGTCAGTCGATCGTGGAGGTCTGTCGGTCGCGATTGACAGGGTCTGTCGGTCGCGATTGACAGGGTCTGTCGGTTGCGATTGACAGGGTCTGTCGGTCGCGATTGACAGAAAACCTCGGAATTTTTCTACTGTTTTTAGTGTTTTGGAATGTGCTCCTTGTGCTTGTTCTAGTGGTGTACACACTTTTGTGAAAAGTCAAAAATTTCTGTCAGTCGCGATCGACAGAAGCCTGCGACCGCGAGACAGTTGCGTCGAATTTCGTACCTGCGCGCAGCGTGCTGGGGATGATGATGATGGCAGTACCTGCAAGAATCACAACAACATGCAAAAACAGTGCAAGCAATATCGCTCTCTCGCTCTCTCTCACAAGTGGAATGGATGAAATGAGGTGGAGATGGTGATATGATCAAAACTGAAAATTGTCGCGATGATGGAGATGGAGGTGGGCGATGGTGATGATGATGATGGTGATGAAAATGGTGAAGAAAGTAAAAGAAAATCGATGAGAGTGAAGAAAATACCTACAACTCCAACGCGTCAACTCTACGTCTTACCATCACACGCTCGTCCTCAAAGCTCGATCCCCGGCAACGGCGCCAAAATTTGGTGTAGCTCAGTGATGAGTAGCACCTCCTTTAATGTCAATCCGGGAAGACGTGAGGATGGTATGAAGACCTCGAGCAAGTGGCGGCACAAGTGCGTGAGTGAGAAGCACACAAGCATGCACACACATACACACACACGCGCACACACGGTAAGACAAAGAGAGAGAATCAATGGAGTGCTTTAGATTACTTTCACAAGCTCTTACAAGTTCGTTTCAATTACAGTCTAACCTCAAAAATGAGCTTTCTAGCTCCTTTTATAGTTTTTGACTAGCTTTGGCCCTGCTCAGACCTAGTGTCCGGCCTAGTTAAAAATTAGGTTCCAGGGCTTATTTGAGGGCTCAAACGATATCTAAAAAATACGAAATTTGGCAGGTAGATACTTCTAATGCTCCTCAAGCTCAAGGACTCCTTGGCTTGCACAAAATGGAGCTACAAAAAGATGAAATGATATTTACAATGGTGCTTAGTGATGATAATCACTTTTAATGGGTGTAGAGGCTTTGAAAGATTAAGGTTGCCTTAGTGCTAAATCTGCGTGAATGTTCATAAGTGCTTCTTTCTGAAGAAAATTGTTGGCCTACTTGCCCGATCTTCGTTGACTCCCTTGTCTGCTTGTGCCTTCTCTCCCTTGTTCACTGCTAACAACAGGTTATTAGAAGAAAACAATAAAGAGCTCTGTACTTTGTCAGCCCACCTCCAGGCACGTGTCACTACCTTGGAGTTGTCTAATATGGAATTACAGCAGGAGGTGACCACCCTCCAACAATATCAGGTGGAGCTCGAGTCCACACATACAGAGAAGATTAGGGCAACGGAAGAACAACTTAGAGATCAGCTAGCCCGTAATGCTAGACTACAACGAAACATGGCTCTACTCCGACGCCATTTAGCGGCTGCTCAAGAAGAAAACAAAAGACTACAGCAACAAAATCAGGACAACCTCGAAGCAGCCATGGAAAATACTCCAGGGGCACCCATCGACCCGGCCAAATTTCAAGCCATCCCCTCAGAAACCATACAACAAGTATTGGAAACCTATGCCAATCTCCTAGAAGCACATGATCAGCTTGCTGACCAAGTCAAAGACCTACAGAAAGCCCAAGTGCCTACACCACACCAACGAGAACCTAAAGAGATGGCCAACGCTGCAACCTCACCAGAGCCAGAATTATCAGTAACCAATGAAGTACTTGAGCTACGGCAACAGGTTGTAGAACTAAGAATTAAGTTGTTACAGTATGAACGACCTCCCTCTCCACCTGATCAAACCATAGAAGAAGAGACAGTAGTCATTCCAATGGAGGAGGCATTTGAAGACAATTATGAGCCTCAACCCCTTCCAGGAGGCAGAATTACGGAGGAAGGCCAGGATACATATGAGGAACCCCCGTCAGCATGGATGAAGCAGGTAGAGGAGATGGGGCACACTCACGAAGAGCGTGTTGCAACTCAGATGCTAGCCATGAAAGCCATAGAGGAGACCATACTCAAGTCTGAATATTTCTCGAACTTGGCTCCTAGGCGGCTGATAACTAGCTCAGAGTTACAATACAAACCTTATTTTGTATTGTTAGCGGACTACAATGCTGAGATCAAACGCATAACCAACAAGTACCCCTCTTTCGCAACACAATTCGAACCCGAGGACATCCCAGAGGCAGCCAAAAAAGGGGCCATATTCCAGCCCATATGGAGGCAAAAGTTACTGGAAACCTATCCGGAAATGCTACGAACATGGGATCATGCTCCCATGCATCTGAAATATAACCCATGCTTCGGACCAGTACAAAGAAGACGCTCCTGGAAAGCATTCGCCATCAAGGTCCAGAACAACGTGAATTGCAAACAGTGGCTGAACTACCCCAAAATCGCACCACCGACAGGCCCACCTACAATAGCGTACATGATGGCTACCATTCGATATTGGCTGCCACGCCTCCACCCCATGCCAGATGTTGCTGCTCAGATGATGCTCAAGATATTCGATATGATGCAGGTGGTGCTCAAAACTTTCCGCAATGTATGCCATATTCAGCCTCCGATTCCCGGCTTCATCAATGGTAATTATGACCTCCTGTATGATATGAGCACAACCCCAAGCATACGAGTTGCTTATGCATGGCACGCACGCATCAGATATCTCCCTGCCTGCTATAAGCAAACTTTCGACGATATGTTTACCACGGGGTTCTGGGAGTCACACTCAGAAGTGTTCGCACCACGCCCAACCCACCTGCTACATCTATTCGCGTGTGAACAAACCATGCACTCAGAACTCTACACAACGCCACAACCGGACATACCGGGTGCAGTCAATTGGGAGACCCTCCAGAGAGACTTGGTTCGGGGACTACGCATCAAGGAACAAGAAGTGGCAACCGACCTCCTGCAAGAGTACATTGATCAAACAGTGGAGCAGAGGTCTGTCAGAGGCGACAGACGCTAGGGGGGGGAGAGTGTTGGCCGTATACGAGAAGAAGCAAGTACGAGCATACAAGCAGATCTAGCACTAAGGCAACCCTTTATTTTTTTCAAAACCACTACACCATTTAAAAGTGATTCTCATCACTAAAAACCCCTGTAAATACCATTTTCACCTTTTTGTAGCTCCATTTTGTACAAGCCGAGGAGTCCTCGAGCTTGAGGAGCCTTAGAAGTAGTTGCCTGCCAATTTTCATAATTTTTAGATCTCGTTTGAGCCCTCAAATAAGCCCTGGAACCTAATTTTTAACTAGGCCGGACACTAGGTCTGGACAGGGTCAAAGCTATTCAAAAACTATAAATAGAGCTAGAGAGCTCATTTTTGAGAGAGCTTCTTGTAGTTTGAGCTTGTATGAGAACTTGGTTGCAATAGAAGTGATTCCATTGTCTTACTCTCTTTGTTCTTGCCGTGTGTGCGCGTGTGCGTGTATGTGTGTGCATGCTTGTGTGCTTCTCACTCACGCACTTGTGCTTCCACTTGCTCGTGGTCTTCATACCATCCTCACGTCTTCCCGGATTGACATTAAAGGAGGTGCTACTCATCGCTGAGCTACAATCCTCATGGGCTAAACCTCTGAAAGAGGGAAATTTTATGTTTAATCTGGAGAGTAAGGTTTCTAGGTCTACCTGTCCTGCCATGCTTCTTACCGATGAAGTTGACGAAAGTGGACTCGACGATCTTCTGACCACCTTTCTTCTTGTCTGCTTGCACGTGACCCTCAAGGTTTGTGACCGGGTAGCGGTCATGAGCTGTTCATAGTTCACTTGATATGAGACACTTGATATAAGTACTTACCTCGTTTAGTCAACTGGAGTATTACTGTTGACACTGGAATAGATCTTCTCCTAAGCTCAAATCTCCTTGGAGGTCCCACCAGGCGTGCCAAATTTGTTGGGGATTCTTGGACGTGAAGGAGTTTGAGGGTTTGTAGGAGAAAAAGAAGAAGAGCAAGAGAGGAAATAATTCAGACAAGCTTCTGCAGAAACACCTTTGAACCTTGAGTTTTTTATTACAGTAGAACGATTACACTGTTTGATTCAATCCGAGTTAATACTTCGGGCACAATTACAGAGAATGCTCAATCATAAAAGATCAATTATCTCAGAGTCTTCCAGCAGCCGGCCTCTTCTGCACCAGTCCTTCACTTGCTTCCAGCTTCTCCTTGTGCACACCTTGCACCAAGCTTCCACAAGCTGAGGGACAAATACCTTTTTGGCCTGATCACGGTGAGAGACCTTGTGATTGGTGTGTCTCGCTTCGCACTCCCTGCACACTTCCTTAGCCACACTTCTTGCACTCTTCACTTTCACTTCCTGGGGTCGTCGCACACCAGTGACTCTTCACTTCTCTTCTTGCTTCTCTTGAACTCCTCTCTGCCTTTTTCTTTTAGAATAGCCTTTGCTTCTCTCTTGAAGTGTGTTGATCCCGTACGTGCCTAACTGCACTGGACTCTTGGCCTTCCCTTGTCCCAAGATTGTCCTCTCAAACGACAGCCAACGACTAACTGTTTTGTATTGTAGTAACTTTAGATAAAAAATCAAAATTTTAATGGGGCCCATACTTTCACCTGTGCATACGATTGCCGCTTCACACAACTTCTCATTTCCTTTTAAGTTTTTACTTTTGCACAAGGGGGGATTCACCTGAACCTTCCCGATTACTTTGAACACCCTTTGACCTTAAGGGAATTATCAAAAATACTTCTGCAATACCTCTTGTCTTGACTTTGCTGGTTTCAACCTGCCAGGGCTCAACACCGGTTATATGGTCTTCCTTTAGACATAGTTTCCGATCGGGATAGGAACTTTACTAGCCCCTTTTGGAGAGCGGTCTTCAAAAGGTTGGATACGAGACTTAGCATGAGTAGGGTCGAGCATCCACAGTCGGATGGGCAAACAGAGAGAGTTAACCAAATCCTAGAGGATATGCTTCGAGCATATGTGAATGAAAGGAAAACTAATTGGGAAGAGTTTTTACCTATAGTAGAGTTTGCATATAATAGTGTCAAGCACTCTTTCCCTGGGCATAGTCCATTTATGCTTATGTATGGGTTTCAGCCAAGAGCTCCTTATGTAGTAGGCTTGCAGAATGAGAGGGTTCAAGATGCAAAGGAATTCTTGGAAGAGATGAACGATATGCTTAGACTTGCTAAGGACAGCATTAGGAGAGCTCAAGATAGAGCTAGAGCCTATGCTGACCCTCAAAGAAGAGATATCAACTTTGAGGTAGGAGAGCAGGTCTATCTTAGAGTTCCATCTAGATCTGAAACCATGAAGATAGGACCTTGTCCGAAACTATCTCCTAGGTATTGTGGACCTTTCCAAATACTTAAGAGAATAGGAAAGATGGCTTACCAGCTCCAACTTCCAAAGCATAGTCAAATTCATCCAGTTTTTCATGTTAGTCGGCTTAAGAAAAGGCTCGGTGAATCTCACAACCTCATTCCAGATAGTGAGGTAGTAGAGCCTATTTCTGTTCAATCTATTCCACATGAGCCTGAGAGCATACTACGCACTTGAGAGAAACGGACGAGAAGTCACTTATATAAAGAGTGTCTAGTAAAGTGGAAAGATAGTTCAGAAGATAGTGCCACATGGGAGCAGGTTAGCACCCTTCAGAGACGGTTTCCCAGCTTTAGACTACCTTCCCAAGAGTCTTCTTAAGGGGAAGGATATGGGGAAACAACACGGAGATATGACCATGTATAGGAGATGCATGGGGATATAGTGGGAGTGGTGGTTCTATTATTTCTCTCTTTCTATCAGACCTTCCAATACCATTTTTGAGGACAAAAATGGAGTGAAAGGCCGACCATCCCCGCAAATGGTGCCAAAAAGTGTTGAGGTTGTAGCAAGGAAGGACCAAAAAGCCTCACCACCTTGCATGGAAGCAAGAAGGAAAGCTCACGAGTGACTCTCCTCTCATCCACCCCTACCTCCCACATGTTCAAGCCATTGGCATCAGCCCCATGCTATGCCACATGCTTGAAAACGAGGAGAATAGGGAGTCAAGGATCCTAGCCCATGAGGAATATACAAGCAAATGCAACTACTCTACTCACACAAAGGAGAGACATGCATAGGCACACACACACCACTCTCAAACACTCACAAAGACACAATACATGTAAATGTAACAAGTCTTGGAGTGAATGAGAGCATCTTCCATTGATAAGAGATATTACATGAGAGCACGTTGACGAAAAGCTCCCCTGTTTACAAAAATGAGCTTCTATTTATAAGTTAAGCTCTATTCCCCATGTGCTCTTTGGAAAAGTCAAAAAGGTGATTCTCTCTCTAACTAATATATCTCCTAGAGATCCTTTCCTAACAAACAAATCCCCATAAAAGCATGCGTGGGATTTCTACGTGGGGATTGTCTAGATGTGTGCAAAAAGTAGGCTATTTTACAAAGATTCTTTCCATAGTGTTAGAGAATTATTAAAAAGAGTCTTAAGAGATTGTTCACATGAGCACATCTCTTATATACAAAAAAAAGATATTTTGAGCACTAGAGGGTGCCTATACTCAAGGAAATTATGGGCAACCCCTATAACCCAATGGAGCCACTTAATGCTCTCTTGATCAAACACTATCGTAACTTTGGCACCATATAGATAATGACGCCACTTCTTCAAAGCATGGACAATTGCATACAACTCCTTCTCATAAACGGAGTAATTCATTTGAGCTGGTTCTAGTTTCTTACTCTCAAAAGCTACTGCTCGACCATCCTATAGTAAAACCGCTCCTATAGAAAAATCACTCGCATCAGTCTCAACCACAAATGGTTTGTTGGGATCTGCTATATGTAAAAGAGGAGTTGTAGCAATTGCTACTTTCAATTTCTCCATACTTTGCTTCTGTTCGTCTCCCCAATGAAAGGCTTTCCCTTTCCCTTTGAGTTGTTCCATCATCGGGATAGCACTTTTGGCATAATTCTTGATGAATCTTTGATAGAAACCTAATAAACCTAGGAACATCTGCAGCTCTTCCAGGTTCCTTGGATGTGGCTATTCCATAATAGCCCTTACTTTTTTAGGATCCATCTAGATTCCATCCTGGGAGACTATATGCCCAAGGTATCTAACCTCTCTCTTGAAAAATTCACACTTTGATTCCTTAGCAGAGAGTGAATTTTCTCTTAGCACTTGAAATACCCTACTCAAGTGTTTCAAGTGCTCCTCTTCTAATGCACTATAGATCAGAATGTCATCCAAAAAGTCTACTACAAAGTGTCCTAGATAAGGCTGTGAAACACTATTCATGAGTTTCATGAAAGTGGCAGGAGGATTGGTGAGACCAAAAGGCATCACCAAAAACTCATTGTGTCCATATCTGGTCCTAAATGAAGTATCTGATGATATCTTTATCTAAGATCAAGCTTGATAAAATACCTAGCTTGATGTAACTGATCAAATAGATCTTCCAATCTAGGCATTAGAAATATATTTTTGATAGTTACCTTATTAAGTGCTCTATAGTCTATACATAATCTCATAGAGCCATCTTTCTTTTTAACTAGGAGCATTGGCAATGCCCAAGGTGAGTTACTAGGTTTAATGAAGCCCTTATCTAAATAATCTTGCAATTGCTTCTCAACCTCCTCATGCTGAGAAACACTAAGCCTATAGGGTGGTCTACAAATAGGGTTAGTGTTAGTAACAACCTCAATGGCATGGTCAATGTCCCCTCTCTTAGGTGGTAGCCCTCTGGGTAAGTCAGTGGGAAAAACATCTCTATACTCAAACATAAGATCCTTAAAACTTTTAACTACACACTCTTGCAAAAAAGAATAGTAGAAAGTCCTGTCCATATTTACATTCCTAGCATGAAAATATACATCAGATGAGTTGTCTGTACAATGCTCCATATCATGACTCTACAGTAAAAACATCTCTTGTACATGCTGAGAATAACAAAGACTATACAACTCTAATGATGAAATGAGAGGTGCACTAGGTACATCTCTCTCTCTCCCTAAATACAAACTTTACTTCCATTCTTTTCAAATTCAAGTGTGTTGTTTTGATAGCTGCATTTAAGTGTGTCTCCCAACCCCCATAGCCACTCTCTTCCTAAGACTAGGTCTGTCCTCTCCATATTCATAATTTGGAAGTCCACATAATTTGTATAGTCCTGCAGATACCATCGTATCCCATATCCTCTTATCTTGCCCTTGCATCATAGATACAATGTATTTATGTGCACTAGGCTACTGGGGAATCTTTAATTTCTTGACCAAAGCATAGTTTATAAAGTTATGAGTGGCAGAGTCATCTATCATGACCCGCACCCTGCTCCCGTACCCACTACCATGCAATTTGACTAGGTGATGTGGTCCAAACTGCGGTGAGCACAATGATTGAGTCAAACAACAGGTGTTGTTTATATCCTCGTGCATCACCTCTACTCCCTTGCAACTAGAGCTGCCATGAATAGGAAGGGTCTGCACTAGGTGGAGCGCCTTTTTTCCCTTTTTGGGGGCCGTACTAGACTATGGGCCCTTCTTCTTTTCTTCCTCCTTCTTGAATGGATAGTTCCACTGTGAATGGCTAGGAGAAAGGCACCTAAAGCACAGGTTCTCTCTTTTGGCCCTCTCAAACTGATCTGTGGAAAACCTTGGCCCTTGTGATCTTTGCTTTTTAATAAAAACTTTGTTTTTCCCAAAAGGCAACTTCTTCTTGAATTTATTCATAGTAAGAGGCTTGAGGGGCTGATCCGTCTCCATAGGAGTATATTGAGGACGATTATGGTCCTCATAAATTTGTGCATACTTGATCACCTCCTCAAACGTCTTAAGCGCATTCCTTCTGACTTCCCTCTTTATGGCTTTATCTAAGCCCCTAACAAACCCTCTGGTTTTCTGGAAATCATCTAAGCCTTTAAGTTTCAAAATGATCTCTCTATAGTGGGATAGGTAGACCATAAGAGGCCTACCTCTCTGTGTAATCCTATCCCACTCATCCCAATTCCTCTCCTCCTCATTCTCAGGAAGAAACTCTTTTAGAAAAAGAGCTTCAAACTGAGTCCAGTCAATAGGGATAGAGTTCGCCTCCTTAAGACTCATCCACCACTTGTAAGCATGCGGGCCAAGGGAGAGACTTGCCTCTAGCACATGGTACTCTAGTGGGGTGCCCTTCAATTGATGCAAATCATGCCACTTTTATAAAAAAGTGTAGATTGCATCCTTGTTCCTGTCTCGTTCATCCCCCGTAAAAGTAGGTGGCTTCAAGTCTTTCAAGAGGGGAGCTTCCCTAGAGCTCTCTCCTTTGTGCTTACTAGGAAGAGAAGTATCTTTTCTAGTGAGCTCTAGAGGAATAGGAGGGGTTTCTCTTTCCTTCCTAGCTAGGAGAGAGGTGATGCTAGTATCAAGTGAGATCATTTGAGACTTTAGCTGCTGAATGAGAGATGTGATGCTACCAAGATCTCTCTCTAATTTAAGGGTTTGCTCTTTCAAGTCTATGAATTGATCATGAGGCACAAACTCGTTTAAAAGTTCCTCATATGTATACTCTTCTTGCTGAGGCTCTTTCTCTTCTAAGTTTTCTTCTACTTCTTGCCCTAATTCTACTTCTTCCATTCTAGAATCAAGATCCTCTAGTTGTTCTTTGGATGGAGAAGTGTGTTCAACTACTTGTTTGCATTTAGATTCCATTTTTTACTTCCCTTCCCCCATTTACTAACTAGAGTATATGAAAATGAATGGAAGTAAAGCTTAAATATGCAAGAAGAAGAGAAATATATCACAAGAGCACTTCCATGTTACAAAATGAAGCTGCATAAGTGAAATCCAAGTGATCCTTGAAGCTTTAGGTCGCTGATTTTGAATCCTCACCAGGCCCAAACAAAAATTGTAAATGTCTGGTTGGTCCGGGGAGGTTCTAAACACCAAAAACCATCAAAAACAATGCCAAAACCACGTAGCAATAGCCTCAACCGAGAAACTAAGTAAAAATGAGCAACTTTTGAGATTTGATAGTCCTTGCCAGTCCAACAAATGTAGCACAACGCCTCAAATATTTAAGACTATCCCAAGTGAAAAAAGTGAATTTGGACACCGGATGATGAAAAACTAGGCCCGAGAGTGGTCACCTAGTTCTTGCTAAAGTGCTGCAGAGAGATTTTGGTTGACCAAATCTCGTCCAAATCCATTGTGGATGGTCTTTGAGTGAAGCTTAGGAGTGTAGCTTCGTAACGTGACCAATATTTTTGAAATCAGATATCGTATGAGCAATCTATGGTGCGAAGAAGTCGGGTATGTCACAAGTGGGAAGTGGAAAAGCTAATCTTCATGGAAAGATGACTTTGAGAAGCTCAAAACTGAGGAACTGAAGCTTTTCAAGAGAAACCCATAGCCCTTGTCCACAGCCCATAATACATGTATGCATCCTTATTTTACCAACATCTTGATCCATAGCATCAATTTTGTCCTTCAAACTACAAGAAAATTCACAAAATCTTTCCCATTTTCAGCTTGGTCTTGGTGGTAGCTTTGAAATTGACTCAGTCAGGCCGCCGGTGGAGCTACTTATCCCACATAGGGGCTGCAGGAGGACAAAACTAAGTATATAAGGAAGGCTTCATACCTCTTACTACTATCCAAGAGGAGGGGAGGAGGGAAGAGCCCATCGGCTGCTGTGTGTGCGCTCCCATCACTTGTCCTTTCTTGGGCTTCATGGGCTTTCCCGTCAGCTGACTCTGTCGCATCGTCAAATAGCTCCAATACCAATGTTGTACACTCCTGATGATTCCCCTCACTTTTGGGGGGGGAAGCTTGGCACATAAATCGAGAAAACTCCCACTCTGAGAGGAACGCGTGCACCAAGATTGACACGGGAATTGAAGTCTAATCTGCCCCCAGCCGCGTAGCCTTCTTCAATTTCTCTCTTCATAGAAACTCTAAGTGGCATCTCACATGCGTGCCACTTGGCACTCATGTGTATGCCCTTCTTATTGAATCTAAGGGATGGTTCACACCATCTCTTCTCTAGTGATTCTCCACCTGACAGAGCAGCTCACAAAGTTATTGTGTATACAGATCACAAGAACTTAGAGTATTTTATGAACAACCCCCATCCTCAATAGAAGAACAGTCTCGATGGAGTAACTTTCTATCCAAGTTCGACTTTGTCATCACCTACCATCCATGATGTCAACAATGTATGTCAGATGCCTTGTCCAGAAGATCTTATCTTGTAGCAAAGAAGGGTGAAGAGGCCTTTGATCAACAAGAGAGTGTATTACTCAAGCCTGAGCATCTCTAGTTACTAACTATCTCTTCAAGCCATCATGGAGATTCTCAGCCTTGAGTCATTTGATCCGTGAGAATCTACCACAAGATGAATGTTTTTGTAATGTAAAGCAAAAAACTCAAGAAGGAAAAGTCCAAGAAGTAAACGAATTTTAGGAAAAGGATGGATTACTATTCTATAAGAACCTATTGTATGTTCCTGCAGGAAAGCCCATGATCCAAGTACTTCAACAACGTCATGACAACCTTGCAGCAGGACATTTTGGAGTAAATAAAACAATAGAACTCATATCAAGGGATTTTTGGTGGCCTCAAATGTGGAAGGAAGTCAAAGAATATATTTGAACCTCTGACACTTGCAATAGATCTAAGGTACCATGACATAAACCTCATGGCCTCTTGCAATCTTTACCTATTCCAAAAAGGCCATGAGCTTCATTGTTTATGGATTTCATCACAGATCTACCAAAGTCAGATAAGTATGATGCCATTCTTGTTATTGTGGATATATTTACAAAGATGGCACACTTCATTCCAACTATCAAGGCAATCACAAGTCCAGTCACTGCTAGAGTTTTTCTCAGATACATCTTTAGGCTTCATGGATTGCCTGATGATATTGTCAGTGATCAAGGTCCACATTTCATATCTAGATTTTGGAACAACCTTTGCAAGCTCCTTGGTGTTCAAGTTAAACTTCTACAACAAATCATCCATAGATTGATGGAAAAACAGAATGGGTGAATCAAATCCTAGAGCAATATCTATGTTGCACTAGCAACTATCACCAAAATGATTGGTTTGAGTTGTTACCATTTGAAGAGTTTGCCTATAACAATAGTGTTCATGCATCTACTAATCAAACTCCCTTCTTTGCAAATTATGGACAACATCCAAGGATGGCTATACAACTCGCAAATCATGTCAAGAACCCAGCTGCTAGAGATAAGGCCCAATACCTCATGGACATTCACAAAGAAATCAAGGAAGAGATCCATAACTTTCAAGAACAATATAAGTACAATGTAGATCAACATCGTGTTCAGAATCCATCGTATCAAATTGGGGATAATGTTGGAATAGATGGATGGATACCACAAGAGGATGAGTTGGTATTGCTAACCCCTCCTTTGTACCTGCCCTCTTTCACCTCATAGTTTGATAGTAGGCCCCTTTATCTTGTTAATGACACTAAATAAGTGCCTATGTACTTTGGAGATGATGCTTCAAACAATTAGATCAAAATGGATAATATTCCAATTAGCTAGTGATCAAAAACTTGCTATTTTGGTCTTGATACCTGCTAGATATTTTGCTCAGTGCTCACAGTACAGTAGCAATTAGAAAAATTCCTTTTGGGGGAATCAAGCTAGATTAGAGAGCTAATGATTCCAAGTGAAATCACTTAAAATGATGCACTATGTACTAAGCAATCAATTTAACAATCAATAGCTTACCCACGATTTTTTAGGAGCTACATAGAGAATGACTAGTGAGCACTTCAATGCGGGTTTCTCCCAATTTATTGCATCACATTGGTTCAAATTTTGAAAGCTTGAATTACACTTTGAGCTGATTTCAACAAGCTATAGATCATGGAAAATGATGGAGAGATCACTGAGATATGAGCATTCAAAGTACATTATTCTAAGTAGACATAGCAGAGATGAAGACATATATGATCAATGATGTAATGAATTATAGAACAATGTTGTACATGATCACTGGCATAGAGAATGATGCCCAATGATAGTAAGAAGAGTAGACTATGATGTAATCCACTCAAAATCTACAAATGATTAGCAACAAGCTCAAGAATGGGGGCACAAAGGCCGCGAGATTACAAATTCCTTTTATAGATGTTTTACCTCCAAGTTTGAATTTGAATTCAAACTTGGCTTTACCTAAAAGTTCTCCTCCAAGTTAGGAGACATTCCACTAAAGTGAATTTGTAGCTTTATCTCTCCTAACTCCACGAGATGTAGGGAGTCACAAGATTCTCTCAAGATAAAAGCACTTTTACAAGTGGTAAAAGATCCAACTATTACAAGCAAAGGTTCATTTGATCCTTCAAATGCTTGCACATAGCTTCTTCAATGCCTAGCCAAGTGTGAAGGTTTGGATTTGCACCAACAGCTCCCCCTCAAGCCAAACATCTTGGCTTGCTCTTCTTCATCAATCCTCGAATGTCCTGCAATCCAATCATAGCTTTAAACCTGCAAAGTTTAGTACCATCAAGTGCTTTGGTCAAAAAAACTGCACATTGCATATTTGTAGACACATATGCAAGTTGAATTTGCTTTCTCAATAACTTCTCTCTAACATAGTGATAGTGTACTTCTATATGCTTGGTTCTTGCATGATAGATAGGATTTGTTGCAAGATGCAAAGAGCTTGTATTGTCACCAAAGATCATAGGTGAGTTAGAGTGTAGTCACAAATCTGAATATAGTAATCTAATCCATATGGATTCTTGTGTAGCATTGGCTAATCCCCTGTATTCAGCCTCTGTTGAGGATAAAGAAATAGTAGGTTGCTTCTTGGAAGACCATGAAATGGGCTTATCACCTGCAAAAGAAAGATAACCAGAAGTACTCCTCATGTCATCCTTACAACCTGCCCAATCTGCATCTGAGTAGAGCTTGATGTCTAAATCTGAAGTGTATGGAAAGTATAAACCTTGATTTTGAGTACCCTTGAGATACTTCAAAATCCTTTTAGCATCTTCCAAGTGAGATGCTGTAGGTTTATGCATGAATTGGCTTAAAACACTTACTCCATAAGCTATGTCAATCCTTGTCAAGGTTGCATAATTTAGACTTCCAACTATGCTTTGATATCATGCAATGTCTTCAAGCAAATCACCTTCATGAGTACTCAATATATGATTTACCTCCATAGGGGTGCTAGCTATCTTAGCATTCTCCAAGTGAAATTTCTTCAACATGTCCTGCACATACTTCCTTTGAGTAATGGAAATTCCAGAATTTGTGTAGACCAATTCAAGTCCAAGAAAATACATTAGAAACCCTAGGTCATTGATTTTGAACTTCTGCATCATTTGGTTCTTGATCTGTTTGATGCCATTGGCATCACTACCTATCAAGATGATGTCATCAACATGCACACATAAATATATCAATTCTGAGTTGCTCCTCTTGACAAACAGAGAAGAATCTGTCTTGCTCATTATGAATCCTTGATATTGAAGATAGGTAGTTAACCTATGATTACATGCCCTAGGTGCCTGCTTCAAACCATAAAGAGCTTTGTTCAATTTTCACACATAATTTAACCTATGATTACATGCCCTAGGTGCCTCGCAACTGCCAATGCGCTCTGACTATCACTAAATATGGTGGTTGTAAAAACAACAAGTGATACAAAAAGAAACCTTGCAACATGTGTGTACTTTGGGTTAGCCAGGGAAGCAAAATTCATGAGCCTTAGTTCAGGAAGACATATAGGCAAATCAGATTGATAGAGCATTAGATCATCTGACGCTAGTGTTAATCACACTACAAGATCGTGGGCACAACACATAAGTGACTATCCCTATGTAGAAAGCACCGGCACTTGTGAGTAAGAGATGTCATTTAGCATGGAGAAACCCATAGGTGAGATGGGACTTTCCTATTTACAAACAGAAGAGGGTCCCTATAAGACTCAACTAGAGTACATCATGACCAACACCTAGGTGCCCGCACCTATGAGGATGGTCCATGAAGGTCCATAGTTCAACCTATGAATCCAGAGCATCCTTTTGGAATTGAGCACCCAATGGTCAAATTAGAAAATGGGTCTTACATATAGATAAGTAGGGAACCATGTATGTGGTGATCAACTTACTTGATAAGACATATGAACTCGGATCCATTGTAAGCAAATCAGACATAGGATACCTACATCATGAAAGAAAGGAATGAGAACCTAAAACTCCACAAGGTAAATCTATCCTATCAAGAATTATCACACCGATTGGGTACCTATGATGATGCAAGCAAAGAACTCTTTGTTGACAAAGAGACTGACAAAGAACTTTCAAGTTTTAGACTCGATAAACTTAGCGGCATAATCGAAGCCATTATCTATGAATTCAAAGAGCCACAGATCCCAGGTAAAGTCATCTATTTGGATAACACTTCAAAGTGGTTGTACATGGTCACCGAACACAACAGACAAGCCTGTACGTGGAAAGATGAACCCATATTTCCTTATAAGTGCATTCATACTCATAGCTAGATAGGAGCAATATCCTAACATGTCTTAGGAACTGAGAAGGATAAATCCAAAGGGAGACCAGAAGTGAGCTTCGTACACACCGTATGAAGGGAAAGGCAAGGACTAGATATTGATAGAGGAGAAATGGACAAAACTAGAGGACATAGACCACAAAGAGGCATAGATGATTTTTCTTGATTACACCAAGAGAGCACCCAAGAATATTGAGACCCATGCAACTAGTGAAATCCATGAAGAATTACTTTGGTACTGGAGACCCCTATGATCATGTAGTGGAATTCAAGTAAGTGTTGAGAGTTGAACACGTTGAGGATCTATTCACTCAATACAATGCCTTTGGATTAACCTGAAGATTACTACCCTAACTTGGGTGTTGGTTAGTTTTCTATCACCACCATATTTAGTGATAGTTAGAGTGCATTGGAAGTTGCAAGGAACCATGTGTTCCATTCTTGCACAAAGCACATTGAGGTGCATTATCATTATGTCATGGAGAGGTTCTCTACTAAAGAGATCAGTTTGGCATATGTGCCCACATAGGATAACATTGTAGATCTTTTCACAAAGGCTCTACCTCAAGAGAAGTTTGAGGCTTTCCAAATAGCTTTGGGCTTACTTCCTTTTGTGGATTGATCTGTTTCCACATAGCTTGGCACTTCCTTATACATGGGTGTCATCTCCTTGTTCATCCCATCACTCCCACAGGTGATTTGTTAATATATTTTGGTAGTGATGTGTGTGAAAACACTTAGGAATGTTAGGGAACCTTTTTTCCCTCTTTAGGAGGTTTTTTTTCCTTGGCTTGTACATATGCCTATAACCCTAACGGTTCACTTATCTTTGTACATTGACTTGGTAATACATTCAATATTGTGTGTTGTGCTCCAAGCTTCTTCTTCTTCCTTGCGTTGTTCACGTGCTTTTGTAGACCTCAAACTCCAACACTGATGGTCACTTGTTTCCTCTTCTTCTGACTCAAGTTTTACATCCCTAAGGATCTGTTCAAAGTCTAAATTGCCTAATTCTTCGAGAACAATTCCTCCAAGAAACTCTAAATCTAATGGTACCAATGGGACCATCAGTTGAGGGCCATCGATGCTTCTCCTTGGTAACCTGAGAGTGAATGAATGTACTACATATTCAGGTGTTGGAGAGATATTGGGCATCAAAGTAGCACCTCTTGGTTGGGCACATGGAATTGACCCTCTAATTCTTTTGGATGGAGGTGCGGAGGCCTTTTTGTCTTTGAACTATTGAACTATGTTACATGATAGGGCTCTCTAAATAGGGATATCATAAGCCAAGAATCTATAAATGATACACTTGAGGGTAGAACATCCATTCAAGATGGTCTTGCAAAGGCCATCTCTTGTTAGCTATGTGAATCTCATCAATGATCCAATGTGGGAGATTGATGGTCAAGTTTTGAGTGTCTTCCAAGTATAAGCTAAACCAAACTTTCTTATGTGGTTCTATGAACCTATCCTAACCAGGGAAAGTGAAATGTTGCATGCACATTCTGAGATGGATTGCTATATTGGGGGTCATAGCTACCATATCTTTAATTTTGGTAAGATTTCTATTCTTCATGCTATCCGGAACTAACATCTCCTTTTCTATGAGAATATGCATAGCCTCCATATCCAAGGCTTCTTGAACTAAGTTATTGGTGAGTCTAAGCTTCTTCAATTTTTTCACATGTGTTAGGGATGGAATGACAAAGAGATTGGCTATCCTCCCATCCTTGCTGGGTTGCAATGTGTTGATGAGTTAGTAGTTGTGCATGAAATTTTATTTAGGTAGCCTTGCACTAAAGTATTTGACTAAGCTTGCCTTGCACTATATAGTTTGAAGTTCCTCTGCATTTTGTAATCACTTGAATTCTCGCGTAAAAGTGATACTTTCCCCATACATTGTTAAACTGACATTCTGCCTCCCAGATGTAAGTTGCATCTCTCAAGAGGTTCAGCCATCTTGTTGAACCAATGATAGTGGGGTTTGACTCTTGTTTTGTCTCCCATGGATGCATTCTAAATGGATATTGTTTGTAAGTGTACCAATGCCTCTCATCTCTCCTTGGTTGTTTCCAGAATAGGCAAGGTATCAATGTCTATCATTTGGTGACTAGCACCAACCTGGGAACTAGTACTTGCAGCTTTAGCCATGATGATGAAGGTAGTAGATGTTTTGCGAATTTTCTAGTAGAAGAAGAATCACATTTTTATTGTATCAAAAACTAGATGAGACCTTGTTCCCTTTACAATACCAATGTGACATCCTTGATCGTTATTGAGTTAGCGACTATTATGTGTGAGGTTAGTGTGGGTGGAAGTTAGTATGATTAGCGAATAAACCTAGATGCATACTTGGGATATGCAATGAGCTCTGAATGCATTTACTATTGTACAAAGGTGTTACATGGTGGGGTCAAGGAGTTTGTTACAAGACTTTACTCTCCATACTTACCTTATGGGACTACAAGTTTTTCATGTGATTACATTTAAGGGTTTCAAAGATGACTCCACCTAGACCTCAAACTTTTTAGGTACCCATTTCTGTGTAGTGATAGGTTTGATTTCACTTGCTTATGTGTTTACAATAGCTTTTCTTATTGGTTTTCATGGGGTGGGGATAGATGAGAACTAATTCGACCTTAAGAGCTTATGTGTGGCTTTCTAAGCTTGGAAATAGGTTTTTGGCACCCAGATCTATCTAGATTGTGGTCAACCTTCATCAACTGCTTAGGTACCCACATGGAGAATACATGTTGAGAATGACATTTTTGATATGTTGCCCCTAGTTTCATTGATTTTTTCATCTGCTTCATAAGTGCTGGTGGTTCTAGTAGGTGGGTGCTCATCCTTGCTTCTCCAGATCTACTTCACACCATGAATCATCTTGCCTCGATATGTTTTTTGCTTGTGGAATTGCATAGTCTTCTTAATATCTTCCTCATGCCTCCTTACTTGAGGTGCAAAGACCATTGGCATTTTTGGAAAAGAAGGGAATTCCGTTCTCTCTCTCACTTTTTCTTCAATGACTGCATATTTTTGCATCATGGAGCTTTGGACAAGAACCACATCCTTTTCTTCATGATTAACCCTAGAAAGGCTAAGATTTGGTGTCATTCCTATATCGTTGATTGTGAAGCTTCCTAGTTCTACTGTGACTCATTGATTATTAACCCAAACCTGAAGGAGGCCACTCCTTAGGTATACTTGACTGCATGGTCATAGATCCAATCTTGCTCAAGGATGAGAGACTCCATTGTTGATATATTTAGGTAGTGATGTGTGTGAACACACTAGGACCGCCGGGACACTTTTTTCCCTCTTTAGGAGGTTTCTTTCCCCTGGCTTGTATATATGTCTATTGCCCTAATGGGCTACTTATCTTTGTACATTCTCTAGTAATACATTCAATATTGTGTGTTGTGCTCCAAGCTTCTTCTTCTCCCTTGTGCTGTTCACGTGCTTCCGCAGACGTCTAACTCTAACAATTGGTATCAGAGCAGGTCATCGCTTCATCTAGGGCACCGTCGACACTCCTCCGTTTGCAGTCTCAGAATCGCACGAATTTTGGTGAGCATACTCAGCGTGTTTCCGAGATCAAAACAGCTTTGTTGTGTGGTGTCAAAATTGTAATCTGAGCTCGTTTCGGCCTCTGAATGCACTATCGTAGTGCTTGTGCAGGCTATTTCATCTTTTTGTGCCAAAGGTATATACCAGTTTTTGTTCACCAGTGTAAGCATCTCGAAGTCTGCTACAGGTCTAGTCGAATTCGTCTTGGTAGTTCTATTCAACTTTTTGAGATACAATCAATTTTCTACATCAAGGTATTTTAGTCACCAGCCACGGTTGAAAGCAGTGATGTATTCCGTATGTTGGCTGTTGAGGATAAGTTGGATGGTACCAACTACCCGTTATGGGCATATATGATGCGACATGTATTGGTTGCAAAAGGACTATGGAACATTGTGCAGGGTGTTGAAAAACGTCCTATCACACCTGCAACTGTTATAACTGCAGGTACAGAAGCTGAGGCAGAAGGCGTCAAAGATGATGATATTCTGCATATTCCTATTCGTGTTGCGGTTTCTATTACACCTACTGCAGAGCAAATTTGTTGGAATGGCAGAGATGCCCAGGCACATGCATTGATAGCTTTATCTGTCAAACGTGCCATTATTCCTCACATTCACTCTTGTAGAATAGCTAACGATGCTTGGGATACACTTACCACATTGTACCAAGCTAGGAATGAGGCTCATGTTGCTTACCTCCGAAAATAGTTGGAGAGTGAGCACATGAATGAAGGTGATTCTATGGACAATTTTTTAACAAAGATCAAAGACTTGAAGGAACAGTTGATTTCTGTTGATGAGGTTATACCAGATAGCTCGCTTGTGCAGACTGTTCTTAATGGCCTTCCTGATTCATATCAGAGTTTTGCTTCCACTCTTCTGTTGATGATGAAAGACAATCCAAATGCCTTGTCATTTGAGGAGTTAGTCTCTGTTCTATTGCAGGAAGATCAGTCCAGGCAGAACAGGTCCATTATGCATGTTCCAGATCAAGCTTTCCTGGCTAGTCAAAAGGGCAAAGCAAAATGGAGCTCTTCTACTCGTAAGCAAAAATTTGCAAATGCTGCACATTCAAAGAACCAAGATAAAGATGAGAAAAAATCAGAAAAGTAGAAATTGTTTTGTAAGTACTGTAAAGGGAACGATCATATCATAAAGAACTATCCAAAATTGGCTGCTAAAGAGGCAAAGAAGAAAGAGGCTGGAATGGTTGTTGTAGAAGCCTCTACACCAAAAACGGAGTCTACTAATCTTGTGCAGGAAGAAGAATGGGCGTTTACTACTGTTTGCAGTTTTGACCTATCTTCTCATGAACAATGCATGTCTGCAGTAGACTCAGATGTTTGGTACTTTGACAGTGGGGCGACCAAACATATTACCTCACAGAGCAGTTTCTTCTCTTCACTCGAGCCTTCCCCTACAGGGAATACTGTTACATGCACCAACAACTCCTCTTATCCTATTATGGGAGTTGGTAAGATCATTTTGACTACTACTGATGGTATTTCTTTCACTTTGTCAGATGCTTTGTTTGTGCCAAGGATCAAGAAAAATCTATTATCAATTTCTGCATTAGCCAAGATTGGCTTGGTTGTGAAATTTGTTGATGATAGGTGTATAGTTCATGATCTGTCAAATGCCGATGTGATTACTGCTTCTGGAATTTTATGTCGTTGGCTATATAAGCTCATAGACTATGAAAGATCTGTAAATGATTTGGCATGTGCAGTAAATGATTCTCAGGCTATGTTAGATGCAAAGCTTTGGCATGCACGCTTTGGTCATCTGAATTTTGCTAGTTTGCTACGCCTACAAAAATATGAAATGGAGTCCTCTTTGCCTAAACTTGAGGCACCTGGAAAACATGTTTGTGAAGGCTGTATTTTGGGCAAAATGCAGTGTTCATCCTTTCCGAAAGATGGTTCAGTTCGGGCTACTCATAAATTGTAGCTTGTACATAGTGATGTCTGTGGTCCTATGCAGACACCTTCTTTTGGGAGTTATCTTTACTTTGTGGCTTTGATCGATGATTTTTCTAGGCATGCATGGGTATATCCATTGAAGGCAAAGTCCAAAGTGTTCATGTGCTTCAAACAGTTTTTGGTTTTGGCTGAAAATCTGTGAGCATGTAAAATGGGCACCCTTCGTTCTGATCGAGGAATATATGTCTACTGATTTTAATGCATTTCTGGCTGAACATGGGATAAAACACCAGTGCATTGTCGTATACACCTCAACAGAATGGAGTTGCTGAACGAAAGAACATGTCACTCATGGAGATGGCGAGGTGTATGGTCAAGAGTCAGGCTTTACCACATAGTTTCTAGCTTGAGGCTTTCATGTGTGCAGCATATGTACTTAACAGGTGTCCCACTAAAGCGCTGCAATCTATCACTCCATATGAGGCTTAGCATGATCGCAAGCCATCTGTTGCACATCTGCATGTTTTTGGTTTTTTGGCATATGCATTAGTGCCTGAACAACATTGTAAAAAACTGGATGATAAAGCAGTAAAATGTATTTTTGTTGGGTACAATTCTAAAAGTAAAGGCTATCGTCTATATCATCCATAGACTAAACGCATTGTGGTGATGTTGTTTTTATGGAAGATGCTATTCAGCCATTGCTTTCATGTACTAAGGAGACATTTGTTAGCTCCAAAGACATGTATGATACTTTGCTGCCTCTTTTTACAGATGGACAGTCTAGTGCTGGTCCTAATAAGGCAACTTCTCAACCTTTGCAAGTTTCATGTGATGATGAAGATCATTCCATTTCTGATGTAGATGTACATGATGCACTTATTGATGAGAGAGCTTATATTGAGCAGGCAAGAACTATGCCAAAATGGTTGGTGCAAACTTTGCATGAGAGCAAATTAGATGCACCTTTGTCATATCATACTCGTTCAGGCTCTCATAGTGCCTCTTTTGCGTCAGATTGTTATGCTATGGCTGCATCTAGTCTCTGTGATGAGACTGAGCCTGTTTCATTTGGTGAAGCACAAAATTCAAAAAATTGGATGGCTGCTATGCAATCTGAATATGATGCAATAATGAAGAATAGTACTTGGTCTTTATGTGACTTGCCTCCTAGCAAGAAGCCATTGGCACTAAGTGGGTATACAAGCTGAAGGGCAAACCTGATGGTACAATTGACATGTATAAGGCTAGGCTTGTTGCAAAGGGTATTGCAGAGGAAAGAGGCATTGATTTTGATGAGACCTTTGCACCTACATGCCGTATGACTACTGTTCGGAGCACATGTGCACTTGCAGCCCATCATGGTTGGAACGTACACCAATTGGACATTAAAAATGCATTTTTGAATGGTGACTTGCATGAAGAAGTGTATGTTTTTCAGTCCCATGGCTTTGTGCAAAAAGGGCACAAAAACCAGGTGTGCAGGTTAAAAAAGGCATTATATGGTTTAAAGCAAGCACCACGTGCTTGGTATGAGAAGATACATGCCTATCTGATTGCACATGGTTTTGAGAACAGTCCAAATGAAAGCACCTTATATGTTAAGCGTGCTAATGATGTACTTCTGATCATTGTGGTTTATGTTGATGACATGCTGCTCACTGGTCCTCATGAGAGGCATATTGCTGATTTTAAGGCTGATTTGCATGCCTCATTTGAGACGTCTGATTTGGGGCATTTGCATCACTATTTGGGCATTCAGTTTATGCAACTTGATGGTGGAATGGCTTTGTGTCAAATGAAATATATTGACACATTATTGCAGTGTTTTGTCCTTGAAGACTGTAAGCCTATTTCCACTCCTATGGAGACAGGCTTACAATTGAGTCTTCATGATGCTGGAGATGCACTTGATGCTATTCTCTATCAGCAGGTTGTTGGATGCTTGATTTACTTATGCATTACTCGGCCAAATATTCAATTTCTGTCTCACAGATGAGCAAGTTTATGCATTGCCCAGGTGTCAAGCATTGGCAGGCGGTTAAGCGCATCTTTCGCTACTTGAGTGGTACTCGGCTACTTGGGTTGTTTTACCCCAAGGGGGGATCACTACCGCCAGATTTGCATGCTTTTTCTGACTCAGATTCGGCTGGTTGCTATGATACTCGTGTGTCCACTAGTGGATTTTGCTTCATGCTTGGTAGCTCATGTATATGTTGGTTGAGCAAGAAGCAGCCCACTCTGGCCACTTCCAGTTGTGAGGCTGAGTATAGGGCAGATTTCACAGCGACTGTTGAGTGTGTGTGGCTCAGACGCCTTATGGCTGATTTGGGTGTTGGTCTGACTTCTGCCACCACCATCTTCACTGACAGTCATAGCGCATTGGCAGTTGCAAGGAACCCTGTGTTCCATGCTCGCACTAAGCACATTGAGGTGCATTATCACTATGTCAGGGAGAGGTTCTCTGCTGGGGAGATCAGCTTGGCATATGTGCCTATGCAAGAGAACATTGCAGACCTTTTCACAAAGGCTCTGCCTAGGGAGAAGTTTGAAGCTTTCCGCAAAGCTTTGGGCTTACTTCCTTTTGTGGAGTGATTTCCACATAGCTTGGCACTTCCTTATACATGAGTGCCAGCTCATTGTTCATTGCATCACTCCCAGGGCGGATTTGTTGAATTATTTAGGTAGTGATGTGTGTGAACACACTAGGACTGTCGGGGGCACTTTTTTCCCTCTTTAGGAGGTGTTTTCCCCCGGCTTGTATATATGCCTATTGCCCTAATGGGCTACTTATCTTTGTACATTCTCTAGTAATACATTCAGTATTGTGTGTTGTGCTCCAAGCTTCTTCTTCTTCCTTGTGTTGTTCGCATGCTTCCGCAGATGTCTAACTCCAACATCCATAAGATCTTCATCATGATACACTAGCACTTTGATGGTCATTTGGACATCTTAGATGGAAATGGGAAGCTCCCCCTCGCCCATGCAAGGGGTTTCCACTCCCCCTAATTCTATAAGATAAGCTTCAATAGGATGAATGCATAATTCCATGTCTTGATAGCAAGAAAATATGATAGTGCTATTGGCTGGCCCTAAGTCAATCAAAGCCTTGATTGTCTTTGGAGTCATGCCTTGTCCTAATTCTATGGCTGTAAAAGGATTTCTATTAATTGTACAATGAGAGGGAACACTCTTGGTCTAGCACATAGCCACATGATACCTTGGGGTTTCCTAATTCACGTGCCTAGGCTGATCTATACCTTGTCTTCTCAACTTCATACATCTGATATGTTCTAAGACCTCTGCCTGAGCTTCTTTGCGGATTCATTTCTCTTCTTTTGTGCGCTTCTTCACTATGGTGAGTCGACTTAACATCTCTTCTATCAAAGGTTCTTGATAAAGTTTCACTCTACAAACACTAATATAACTTGGTAATATTTCATTGTCTAAGGTAGCTAATTGAATAGCTCCACTTGTTGATATCCTGTTTGATAATCATTGGTTCATATCCGCGCTTCTCCAAATTTCAAGAATGTTTCTTCAATATATACATTAAGACTAGATCTCCACTTTCAGGCCCTTTTCTTTTACATGTGCATCGAAGTAAACCTTTTGCCTTTTCTTTGCAGCATATATCTCTATAGTTGCTCTCAATCTAGTTTCTCCTAGTCATCCTAAATCAAAGATCCTGGATGATAACTCATGGCCAGTCAACTGATGTTCTTGTGCCACCTTAAGTGTGGATATCAAAAAATCCAATGTTAGAACAAAGTTCTAGCCAAATGCCATCTGAAAAGCAGTGGCATTGAGTACCATTTTCTAGAAAACTATATTGCCCAAACAACATGATGTAGTTGCTTGTACCAATCAAAACTCTTATTATTAACAAGCTTAATCAACACAGTGCATTCGATCTTCTTTGTGTTCTCTGCTTGTATGTTTGCTTGTGGATGAAACCAATAGAATCTAATCTCCTTAGATTCTATTGGTTTCACTCTTTTAAATGGTGTTTCTCTAATGCACCTACATGTGCTAGTTGCAACCATTTTACATATTCTTCTTCTTCCACATAGCAAGCTAAGACTCCTTGATTAGTGTGCTTGTACACCCTTCCTGACATTATATGATACTTTTGAGACTTCACTACCTCTTTATCCTTTATTTTCATTATGGGATGTTTGGGTCCAAAAGTGAGAATAGGCACAATAGCTTTAGCCCAATCAAGAACTACTTCCAAGTTGAATAAGTAAGCATCAAGAATTTCAATTGATACTCCTTGTGGTGATTCTCCTAAAGTTAATGTAGAAAGGTGATCCGCCATGAGGTGAGCCTTGCTCTTCCTGAAAGCTACTTCAAAATCGTATTCCATTAGTAAAAGAAACCATCTTATGAATCTTCCAGTGTTACACGGCTTGTTCACATGGTAGAGTAAAGTCTAGTGATCTGTAAAAAACTTAAACTTATTTGCAAGCAAACAATACCTAAACTTCTTATATATCATGCCTACTCCTTCTCTTTCGATGGTGGTATAGTTTTTCTTTGTTGCGTTCAACTGTCTATTTGCATAAGCAATGGGAAGATCAATGTTTCCTTCACCCATGGATTGTGCCAGCACACATCCAATAGCATAATTGGAAGCATCCACATGAACATGGAACGGCTTGCTCCAATGTGGCTTTGTCAAAATTGGTGTTGATCAGAATTGTCATTTGAGCTCATTGAAAGAGTTTTCACACTCTTTGTTCCACTCAAAATTGGTTAAAAACTTGTATAGCGGCTTTGCAATTATCGCATACATGTGGATAAAATGTTGATAATATCCACAATGACCCATAAACGCTTGTACTTCTCTAACATTATTTGCTCTCGATAGTTTTGCAATGGCTCTAACTTTATCTTCCTCTATTGAAATCCCATTCTTTGATACCATATGTCCTAGAATCTTTCCCTTCTTGACTATGAAAATGCACTTCTCTTGATTCAAGCAGACGTAGTATCCATTAAATTTTTCAAAGATCTATTTCAATTCAAGAATGTGGATTTGTCTGATGTTGGAATGAGCATACAAGTCATCAACATAGATCTCTAAGTTCTTCTAAAAGAATTCCATAAACACAAAACACATCAGCCTTTGCATTGGTGAGCCCTAAGGGCATCACATGAAATGCAACGACACCCCACTTTGTGGCAAAGGCCATTTTGTGTTGGCCTTCAGGGGCAATGGATACTTGATTGTAACTAGAGAATCCATCAAGAAAGTTGTATACTTCCTTACGTGCTACTCATTCTAAAAGATGCTCCATGATAGGAAGTGGATAACTATCACTTATGGTGGCTTTATTAAATTTTTTTCAAGCTAATGCATAACCGTAACTTCCCGTTCCTTTTTGGCAAAACCACAATGGGGAACACCCATTCAATATGCTCAATTTCATAGATGAATCCTGCTTCTATCAAGCAATCGATTTCCTCTTTTATTTTAGCTACGTAATTATCATTATAGGTGTAAGGTTTTTGCTTGGTAGGCATGGTTTTGATTTAGTGAAAACAGATATCTGAATCTACTTCTTTCAAAACTTTGTAACTCCAAGAAAAGAATGTGAGTTGATATATCTATTCAAATTCCCTAAATAGATTTATCAACTCACATTCTTCTTCCTCACTTAAATCATGCCCTTTGTATGTACATCTATTTTTGCCATCTTCTATGGTTATGAAAATTTTTTTGGTCTTCTTTTTATTGTCATAGTCTTCACCTACAAGTGCTTCCCTTTTAAGAATTCTTATCATTATCTTCCTCTCTTCTATCTTGTACTTCTTGAAGTTCTCTGGCACTTCAAACAATGCTTCTTCTTTTGCTTGGATAGGGACAGGTTCCTTTCTTTTCTTTTTCTCACTTTGATTTTCCTTTATCATAGTCAAATTCATTTCTCGTTTACATTCCTCATGTTTTTTATCCCTATCATTGACTTAATAAAGGTACTCTTCTTCTAAAGCACAAAAAGGTTCCATGATGATAAAATCCTTGTCCTCATCACTAACATCATTGAGTGTGGTCCTTCTAGGCTCACATTACTAACATCATTGAGTGTGGTCCTGCTAGGCTCACATTACTTGATAATTGTGTTAAACACGAGTGGTTCTATGGTGAAGGCTGAAATGTCATAGCCATCTTCATCGCAATGGGGATTCCACTACTCTTCATTGATATTTATTTCCATTGTGGCTAGGATCTTTGCCCAACTATGGGGTTCAAACTCTTCATCAGGAAACACCATGGATGAATAGGCTTTGTCTTGAATTGATCTAGGGTTTTCATTAGTACATATGCTTCTAGCGGTTATCCTTTTCTCTTCCTCCACTATAACTTTACACATCCATCAATGGGTGTCTTCATGCATCCACAAATGTAGAATCAAGACTCTGAGCATTAGGATCACTTTTTGAAATCAGAGGGGGTGCAAGCAATAGAGCTCTATTCAGCTTATCCTCTATTGCAACATATTTGACTGAAATAACAATGGCATGGGATGGAGGTTGCTAACCTAACACCGGTTGTGGTCTCTGCTAAGCTTGATAATGGGGTTGATAAGGTTTTTGGGGTCTAAAATATGGTTGTTCTTGGTATTTTTTTGGGTATCTCCTTGGTTGCTAATATGGTTGTTGGTAGTTTTGCCTCACCAATTGTTAGTTGTTGGACAATCCTATGTAGTATGGCTAGTATACCTTCTCTCTATTATGCAATACTAGCTATTTGGGTTTCCTTGGTTCTGAGTCATAATGGGGCAAACATTGGCCATGTGATCTTTGCAATTATAACATCATTTCACAGAGACCATTTTAGGGGTGTGTTTGCTTGATACTCCTAATTTATGAGCTACTTTTTTTGCAAGTTCATCAATTGATGTCGAAGGTTTTGAAGTGAAACTAACAGAACTATTTGAATCCTTAGATTTTGGAAAGCTCTAACTCATCTTTCAAGTTATCCTCAATTTATCTAACATGTATAGTGGTAATGCTAATATATGTCATGGATAATTTCAATGAGCTTCATCGGATTTGTCTACTAACATTAGACAAACTCACTCATTCATAAACATTAGTGTTTTCTTCATGTATTGATCTTTATATAAGATACAATTGTATTGTTGTAATACATCATGCTTTTATATTCTCTTGTAATAGAAGAAGCAGAAGAAGATCATTCTTCTTTCTTGCCTCAATTTGCATGTGCTCCTCTCCTTATGTGTGAGAGCATGTCTAATATCTCTTCCTTATCTCCTTTGCCTTGGCATGGTATCAGAGACAATATGGCTCTAGAGAGATCATGAAGGACTCCAATAGTGAAGAGTCAATGAGAAGGGGTGGATAATGTGTACAAGAGGTAGAGGATGATTTCAAGGCAGGGAGATCCAAGACGTCGCAAAAATTTCCAAAAAAAAAATCAAGTACTAAAAGTAAGCGATGTTCAAATTCTGAAAAAATTGCTAACTCTAAATGTGGATACATGATGAAGAATCAAAACAACAAAAAGCAACATAAAAACTATGCATCCACTATGCGTATGATTTGGACAAATTGTTTATCATCTAGCATCATATGTGATCCAATGTTTCAAAATCAAATGGTGATTTCTAGTATGTTTATTACCATGCTTCAAACACATGGCCAACCATGCAAAAAAATTAGTAGTGAGAAAAAATTGCAAGTTGGTGGATTTGTTGAAAGAGGCGATGATATATCACATCCTATTGAGCATACAAGAAACATAGCATTATTCATGGAGGATGGGAAGGTAAAACATCTCACTAATGTATTGCATGCTCCTAACATAACAAAGAACCTAGTTTTTATTGGAAAATGGTTGACTAAGGATTATAAGTCACATTCAACTCTAATGATTCATATGTAGAAGGGTACAAGAAGAATGGATGGTTGATTGCCAAAGGGAACAAAATGGGTAAGATGTTTACCTTGAATGTGAAAATACATGAAATGAATGCAACCATGTTTGCAAAAGGTGCAAGAATTATTTCTAACATAGATATATGGCACAAACGAATTGGAGCTAAAAATTTGCAAAGGTTGAAGTTGATGTTGTCAAAGGAGTTTATCAATGGATTACCAAAATTCAAGGTTACAAAAATGTAGAAGTTATGCGAAGCATACCAATTTTGTAAATAGTCAAAAGCATCATTTCCACATGATAAGCATGTTAGTGAGAATGTGCTAGACATTGTGCATACAAATGTTTGGGGTCCTAGAAAGACCACATCCATGAGAGGTTGCAGGTTTTACATTACATTCATTGATGTCCATACACAAAAAAGTATGGATATATTTCATGAAGGAGAAGAACGAGGTGTTTACTCACTTTCAAAATTTCAAGGTTATGGTGGAAAAAAGGTAAACTTATCACACATGAAAATATTCTATTGAATTGCATATGTACATGTTCGAGTTGAGTTTAGAACGAAGCTTGACCCAAAAGCAAAAAAATGTATCTTCATTGGGTATGGCTTTGAGCAAAAGGGATATAAATCCTACAACCCAATCACACGCAAGGTGAAGGTAAGAAAATATCTGGTATTTGATGAAAATGGAAAGATTTTATGCTAATGTATAAGGAATTAACGTTGAATCAAATTAAAAGAAAATGTTGAAAACCCAAGTGCAAAATCTAAGTTCTTAGTGGATCAAATGTTTCACCCAACAATAGTTCCAACCCAAAACCTTTGAGTGGAAGATTGTGTGGAAATTAGTCAAGCAAATTCATTAGCTACATCCAAGAAAGGTAAAGAAAATATTTTTTTGGGTAATAAAACATATACAAGTTTTGAAGATATTGATGGAGAATCAAGCGATTCAAAAAAGATTCTTGATGAGAAACTTGGATTGACCTTTGTGAAGATTGCAAGAGTAAAAAGGGCACAAAGGCACATGTAGATGATACAACAAAAATAAGTGACTTATGACCAAGAAGATATGGGAGATGTGGAATTCAGTGCAGCAATTGATATATGCTAGCTACATGGATCGTCATTGTGCTTAAGTGACCAAAGTAATACAAAATGTTGAGCCTTCTTGTTTTGAAGATGCAATTGGAAATGCAGATTGGGAGAAAGCTATGGATGAGGAGATGGTTAGAGTTTATGGAAATGAAACATGGAAGTTGGGTCCATTTCCACAAGGAAAGAAACCATAGGCTTTTCTGGATTTATAAGGTAAAACATAATGTTGATTGTAGTGTAAGAAGGTATAAAGCACAATTGGTAGAAAAACGATATGCATAGACATAGGGCATCCATTATGAGAAAACCTTCAGTCTTGTAGCTAAAATGGCTATCGTTAGAGAACTTTTTGCATTGGCTACAACAAAAGGATCTAGTTTGCATCAGATGGAGGTGAAGAATGCTTTCTTACATGGCGAGTTGGAGGAAGAAGTATACATGAACCAGCCACAAGGAGATGAGGACTCAAAGCATCCTAAATGTGTTTTTAGTAAGGATTGTTGATTACTTAACTTCGATTGGATTTTCTGTGTGATGAAAATCAATCATTAAATGCAAGGAAGGTTGATGATGCCATCATAAATGTGGCCATTTATATTGATGACTTGATTGTAGGTAGTAATAATGAAGAAAGCATTAACGAGCATACAAATCAAGCAAGAATTTGGCATCAAAGGTCTTGATGTGTTGTGCTACTTTTCATACATTGAAACTATATATAGAAAAACGGGCATATGGTTGTCCCAAAGATAATATGCCTTGAATATGCTGCAAAGATATGGTATGGATGATTGTAAGAAAATTTCTATGCCATTAGATCATAATTTGAAGTTGGATGCTACCTCAGGTGAAGCGTTGGAAAATGTAGATAGTCGAAAAATGTTACTATGTATAGGAGAATTGTGGAAAGTTTGATCGATCTCACAATTACAATACTTGATCTAAGCTACACTGTAGGACTTTAGATTATGTTTATGTAATAAATTATTTCTTAGCGAGATTATAATGATAGAAAGTCCTTGTGCATCTATATCCCATCTTTTAGTTTTAGAAGGTTGACCAATGAGAGCTTGTGGGACATGCCTTTTTGGAGCGATAGGTTCTTCAATTGCATCACCGAAAGTAGAAGCTTCACCAAAGGTGAAGTCTCTTCTTCTATCTCTAATACAATTTGTTCTAATCCTTCGAGACATGGTCAATCATATGAAACATAACCCCAAAAATCTTTGGAAATCAAGAGATATTGTAGCATAAAACTCTAATGTGGATAATTGGATCTACCCTCAAGCTTATCATCACTTGAAAATATACCAATGATATGAGATTGGTCTTCTATGGTTAGTATTACAAGGCAAAATCATGACAATAAGAAGAAAACTAATATAGAGCTTATGTACTCAAAGAATGTCAACAAGAAACTCTAATTTTCTTGTAGACTTGCGATTTTGGAAGTAGTTTAATTATGGAGGGGTGAAGAGGGAAAAGCTAGGAATTCAAGATCAAAAACTGAAATTTTAAAAATGTAAATAAAATTCAAATGGACCACAAATCTATAGAGTTGGCTTTCTTAGGTAGATTTGACCAAAGTAAACTAGATTTGACCAAAGGTTAACTATGGTTGAACAATCTATTAAAAAATCAAAAAGGTGAGTAATTTTTTTTCCTTGCACTACTTCAAGTTATGCAAACATCAAGGATTTGTAATGGATGTGAGAGAGAAGCGAGTGATAGTGAGTTGAGAAAAATTTGGCTATCTTTCACTTGATAGATTGCTTACTAGATCAACTTTTGAAGATGAAAAGTGTTGTTCTTGAAGCTTAGAAGCTTATGTATGCAAGCAAGCCTTTTCTTAAACCTCTTGAACCGGCTCCAATACCTAAACTATAAGCTCAAGATGACACAAAACAGATTTCACAACAAGAGAGCAACAAAAATAGTAACAAAATTTTGATGATAGAATGTGTCTTTTACAATTCTCGTGTAGAAGAAAGCTTTTCCAATTATAATGGATAGCAAAATGAATATAGAAATCAACCCTTTAGCTCTAAGTCCAATCAACGATACTCTTACTTCTCCCAACATCTCATGAGCTAAGATAATGCAAGTGTTCTTTAGAACTTTTAATATAAATGTTGATTCACCAAAATCTCTACTTTAATGCTCCCAAAAAGCACTTTAATCTCCAAAAATCTAGAAATATTCTTTTTATGCTTTAAAAGAAAAAATATCTTGCTTTTATTAGAAAGAAAGTGCAAAACTTTTGTGTAGGCTTTTTTTTTGCTTCTTAGTTCTTTAATTTCAGCTTTTCAAAATTATACTTTGCTTTAAGTACTTTAAAATTTTTCTTTTCAACTAAAATTAGGGTTTGATAATTTTGGAGTTTTATGAGAGGTATAGAAGCATATGGGATATGGCTAGAAATCTCTCTCTATGTGAAATAAGGTTGTGTGATGTGCCACACATTGTTTATCCCTGTATGTAAAATAGTTACTTCCAAAGGTGCTTATTGTGCCACATAACAAGCCTTGAACTATATTTCTTCCCTCATTTACTCTCTTCTTATTGTGAGATGAAAAGATGAGTCCAACAATCTCATGCCCCCCACTTCTCTCCAACAAAGAGATTATCGAGTAAATTTCCTAACATATGAGATAAATCCCCACTATAAACAAGAAAGAAATGTGGATTGTAAATTTCTAGTGGCTTGCTCATTGTCCTCATGACTTCGAAGAATTTCAAGCCTTGGTTTGAGTTTCTTCTAGAAGCCATCAAATTAGAAGTTGTTTTGAAAAGGTGAACAACATGTGTTAGCATGGTAGTTGTGGAAATTTGGACTTTCTATCCATCCAAGAACTCTCTTGAATCATTGAGCGCAATAATAAGGATAGTATTTCCGATGTCACATCAAAAGTATCCCTCTAAGTACCTCATTTGTAGGGGAATGACTTCAAAGTGATTAATAAGAGCTAGTTGATAATAAGAGATTGATATGAAAATACTGATTGATATAGAAGTTGTGCCCAAAACACTTGCACAAGTGATTGTTTACTACTTGCTTCTAACTTCTTTCACACACGTACTACCAAAAGTAGATTCCAATACACTGTTTCCAACAAATAGATGTACACAAAACCCCCAAGTGAGAAGTATGAGCATAAAATAGACTTGGGCGGCTACAAGGGTCTTTTCTTCTCCACCTCAAAAGTGTCTATGTTTTTTCAAGTTAACATGTTCCTACACATTTTAGATGGATCCAAATAAAGAAACCAAAAAAAAAAAAAAAACAAACAAACAAACTATGAAGTTAATGAGCATCTAAAAAAAACTTTGAATTCTAATACAATCATGGGGATTTTCAAAATGGAGTATTCATAGAAGGTCCTTTTTAATTTGTCTCCTTAGTGTTTCGTTCTCCCATTTCAATATTTCATAGAAAGCTTCTTTCTACCATATTCTCACTAGGTCTTCATTATTTTCCCTTAATCCACAGATCCATATGCTCCTTATCCTTTTTGTCAAGCTTCACTAGAGTTAATGGTTATTTATGATCATGACATGTTAGAGAGAGTTCTAAATGAAACTTATGATTGTTGATGTTTACAACTATTTTGTAACGACCTTTGTTGTTAGATATGGGACTATTACATCACTTTTTCAACATCCCATATAAGATCGATGGTACAATTACTATCCACAATCTACATACATTTTCATTGTTGTAGATAAATTTGGTAGGATTTTAAACCTCTATCTACATATGTACCCAAATCAAGGACGCATGTCATTCAAAGATGTGACTTTATGTAGTCAAACAATTTGATGCTCTATAAAAACACATGATAAGTATATGCTTAGCTATATTATGCAACTTTGGAAAGCTGTAAAGCACCTTCAAGTACTCATAACATATGTACACTTACTTGCTTATCTTTTTGAATGGGGTCAATTTTGAGTTTAAAACATTTCTAAATTCGATTTTAACATATGATCATCAAACCAAAATGCCTGCAAGTCTCTAATTTCAGGATGAGCAAAAAGCAAACCTGAAGTAGCCATATCTCATAAAGCTAAGTGCAAAACATCCTCTACATCATAGATGTATGGACTTGGAGAACTTGCTTCCAACCTTCACTTGTAGATAGATAGACCTAGCAGGAAATCCAATCTTTCGTGGGAGAACAAGCACCTTGAGATGCACTACAGACGTTTTAATGGAAGAATTTATGTTGATAAAGTGGAACTCGTACATTTTCCAACCGAATCTAATGTTGCAAATATATTGACCAATGCTCTTCCTAGAAACAAGTTTATTAACTATAAATTAATTGCGTCCTTATTTCAGAACTGATTGTTCTTTGTTAAAGATCTAAAAAATGCAAAGTTGAAAGTTGCACGCTTGAACAATGGAATATTACTTCCACAATAAAGGCATTAAGAAGAGCTCATAATTCATAATTATTGAAAAGCTACTTAATCCTATGCTAGTTTATGGTCAGTTTCCTTACATCTAGAACATCCGATTTATTGCATACTCCACCTTTGAATAGTGAAATGTTATCATGTTTCAAATGTCACACTATGGCAGCCACATATTTGGATGCAAAGCATGTGTGCGCCAATTTGAAAGAACTCTGGAAAAATGTGGAACAGGGGAACAATTCTCAAGATTTGAGAAGTTCATCTGCTTGGGCTACAACAATTTAGGAGTCATATGTAGGGTTCAATATATAGAATTGTTACTTGTAGTGACAATACTACCTTACCTCAAAACACATGAAAGACTGAACCAAATTCAGTGTTGAAAGGCTACATATTCATCAATCCCCTTCAAGCACATGCTCCACAGGACACCTGTCCTTGTTGAACTAAAACCTCTTGCTATTTAAAACGGCCATCCCCTGTGTCACATTTGCCACATATCCTCTCGAAACTTGCATCCCTTGAAGGAATTCTCACTTGACACAGATTTGTATCCAGGGAGTGATGCCTTTAATCCTATCCCTTCAAATGGTGACAATGGTCTCAAGAATTGACTACAATCTTACCAAAAGAAAGCAAAGCACATGGCTGATGTTCCCATATTTACACTTTTAGTATTTATGATGTAGTATATACAGAGAAAATAAGAGCTTGCAGAACTATAATGACCTTGATTGTCCATATAATATGATTAATTTTGAAACCTGTTGCCCATATTCTTAGGGTGCACATTATCAACAATAGATCCAACTAGACTAAGACTTTCTCAAGTACATAAGCAAGGTTCTGGAATGGTTTGCCAGCAAACTCAAGAAAAGTGAGAATTTCTCCGGACCCCTTGACTGCTAATAGGCTAATGTACACTACTGGTTGCAACAAGGCCCAAACTAAATTGTTGTTGTGGTACTTGACAGACTTTTGGCAAATACGGGTAAAAAGATAGAGAGGCAACAAGGTATTATATGATGTCTTGAGAACTCTAACGATCTCAAGTTTTCTCCCTCATTCTAGAGATAAGCCTACCCATTGTATCAAAGATCCACCTTATGGCTGTTGGCAAGAGTTACTATAAAAACTTTAAAACAAAAAATAAAGGTGGGGACACACCTGCATGTCTGGTGCATGTATATACATGCAAGTATCTGTGGCTTTGTGGGGTGTATGTGCAAAGGTGGAAGTGTGTGCGTACATAGATGTGTTTGCATGCATGCATGTATTTACGTGTGTTTGTGCATTAATAAAATCAAGAACTTGATTATTATATATGCAGGCCATAGAAACTTGCACTAGGAAAAGCAATAAATGCTACAAGTCGACAACCTGCTTAACTGAATCAAAAGCTATGATGCCTCCATTTGTATCATCCGTAAGCTACTCCCTGCTTGGCTAATTAAATAGAGGATAATTAAAGCACCTGGTCGGGACATGCACAAGCAGAATATGGAAAGTAAAAGCCTTACAATGAGAAATATGTAAACAAAATACCCTGGCTAATAAAATAGGATAAATTCTCAGTGCTACACCTTCATCAGATGATAATAACCCAGTATATGAATAAGAAGAACAAAGGGGGTCTGTTGTTACAAAGAAAAGAAGAAATACAGGGTTTGATAGAAAAGGACATATTTGGGAACCATGGAAACTTACATGGTGAATGCCCCATTCCAAGGAAATGGGACTCTCAACAGGTTCCCCCATCTCCAAAATATTAGGATTCTTGACAGGTTTTAACTCAAAGCACCTAGCTCAGTATTTTCTGATCATTCCAAAGGGAGAACAACAGGATGATTATGGGGACTGTCAGCTGTGGATAAACTCTCTCACATAATGGAACTCTTGGGCAATACATGGAATACCTGAAATCCCAAGTTTAGGTAAGCTTTTTCCAAGGTACCTTACAAAGCATCATATTTGTGACAGCTAAAGCATTGCAAGCACAATGTTTTGGTTAGCATTATTGATTCAGATCACCTCCAAAATCCTAGACATTCCCAAAAACGTGATGCTCTACATAGTAAACAAAAATTGACACTCTTTGAGTGAAGCCTTCACAAATGTAGACACTCAGAAGCAGAATGATGCCTCTGGTCAGCAATTCCTCTTTCATATTTGTATGATCAATAGGTAATTGCTGCACAAATTAATGAGGTAACCCCACCATGACACATAAGAAAATCAAGCTGCCATAACAACTTTTCTCTTCACTTTCCTTTTAGAACGTGCTTTGGGTGACTGGTTGAAATTCAACATGCCCCCCAACTGATCCAAAGATGGCAGGGATGGCCGTCGGTAAGCTTGTTGGATACTTTCCTTATTCTGTTCTGGTATGACATCCAAACCGAGCCAGCTAACACGGCTGAAGTCTCCAACATAGATATTTAAGGCTCTGCAAGAAAATTATCCATATGTAAAATCATATCTTCCATATGGAGAACCTAAATCAAGTTTCAATATTTCATACCTCATAATCGCACTGCAGAACACAACCACACCAACATGGTTAAACTGTTGTTGCATAACTCTCTCTGCTCCATATACAAACTGGTAACGCAAATTCCCAGAAAGTCCTAAAACCGCTCCATAGCTAAGAGCAGAGGTTCTTACTGTCGGAGAAGGTACAGATAAGCTGCCAAGGGGGGGAGGGGGAGAGAAATATTGGGTTAAAAATCACGAACAATTTTGATGTGTGCACGCACAGATGAACGTTTAATGTTTACTTCTCTTTTCCAGATGCCAGAAGCTTCATGAAGGATCCGCTTACAGCCCCAGTCAGCAAACCAACAAGACAGAGTTCCCCAGCTTTATAGAAGAAACTTTGTACCCTCTTTGGCATGTCAAATTCCCGAAAAGCATAATTTCTTTCGAAAACATTGCTTGGCAACTTCTGTATAGTATTTTGCAAGTTGAATTTGAATGTGGAGCCATATGACCGACAAGGTGCAAGGGACCACACTATGGCAGCATTACAGATTGACATTGACAAAATATTTACCAGTGCCAATCCCCACTCTTCCTTGAGCCTGGAATGATGAAAAATGTCAATTTACGAGCAAAAGTATGAAGCTGTATCATGAGGACAATGATATGACAAAGGGAGAAGGAGCCAAAAAAAAGGAGGAAAGGGGTGCGAGCAAGGATCAAGGATAATTTCATCTTAAAACTATTTCTCCTCCCACACTGCTATTTTTTTGTATTTATTACTATCTATGTTACTGATACTTTGCATGAGTCCTTTTGCATGAAACAGAGGGAAGTGTGCCTCTGTAATAGGTGAGTGAGTGAGTGAGAGTGTGTGTGTGTGTGGATGCAGGGAGGGAGGGGTCAAAACTCAAAAGGGCTCCTCTCACCTCAACCCTGATGCACTTCATTTTAGGCCAATGGGATACCTGATTAAGTTGATATCCTAAGTTCCTAAATGATCCCCCATTGTTTGGGTGCCTTGCTATGCAATGCTGAATTATGCACAACTTTCCAAGGACATGTAGACCCTTGTCTCGTGATGGGTGAGATACAACACAAGAACAAAGTGTTGAGCCCCTTTATCGAAATTTCTTGTTGGCTCAATTTGGTATGCTAGCTGAGAAACAACAAGAGCTTCCGAGGTCTTTGTGTTCAGGGATCAGCAAAGGCCTCTTACAACATGCAAAGATAGGACTATGACTTGAATGGATTGCATTGGAAAAATGGAGACGTTTTTCACTAGGATATGCCCATGAGCTGCCCATGCAAGGGCCTTACACAAAGAAGATGAGACCCTGTGAATTGCACTCCCGCATATATGAAAGGGCCATGAAGTCAAATTCATGGCTCGATGCTATGCGATATGCTTCTTACCAAAGCATACCTCAAAATCTCCTCAAGCATGACAAAGAAAAAGAGGAAAGAGTAAAATGGGAGAAAGAAAAAGGTGGTGGTAGGGAAAAAAACATGGGACAAAAGATTGAATTAAAAGAACTCCCATATATGAGGACTCATGATTCTACCTCATGAACCCCATAATTTATAAACCAATTGACCCTCCTTTTCAAAGAGGTTTCACAATCAAACCAGTATAGCCAGCCTAAGACCAACATTTAATCCAGTATTCCACAATACAAGAAACGAAGACGTCTTAAGTTGTGTACCAGAAGGAATCCAGGCAAGCCCAAAATTCACCCTCAAATGAAAACACTACTATAAGCTCATAGTAGTCAACCACGAGACTGCATAGCCTTCAGCTCCATTATGCATAGTATTGACTAAATGCAAAGACATCCCCACTAACATCATCAGTGCCAAATAATGGTTATAGAACTAAAAATGAATATCTACTCACACATACACCCTAATGTGCACACACCATGGCATGAACTCACAGAAGCTCTACGAACTGCGTTTCTACCACTTCCGGTAGTGATGGGCAAACTCAGCCCATAATGAAGCCTAGCAAAAGATGCAAGCTGAATATAGGAAAAATTAAAGATAGTTCCACTTCAGCCAGTCTTAACAAAAAAGGTTTAAGATCACAAACACACAAGCATATAGCTTCCACAAAAGCATAAAACAAAGACACGGCACAAGAATACACAAGGGAAACCAAAAATTTTATTCTTTCGAATCAGGAATGACTGAGCTTGATAAAGATATACAAAAGGATGATATGCACCAAATACAACAAAAGAAACTCACACAAAGATGATATGCACCAAATACAACAAAAGACATACCCACAATTCATAAGCATCAAAGGAAGCAAGTAATGGGTAAGGGAAGTAAGAGTATGAAGAGGCTTAGGTTGAATATAGACTCCAAAAGCAACCGCTCACAAGAGAGTACAAGAGCCTCCAAGCATATGAGCATACACTACACCAAGACCTCTAAGATGTTCAAGAGTCTAACCACACTCTAACTCCTCCAAGCTTGATGTAGAGCTCCTCCAGGCTCCAAGTGTGTGCATGAGAGAGCTTCAACTCTCCCAAGAGTGTGTGAGAGAAGAAGTCTCCTAGAGTACTTGATTTTGAAGATGTAGACATGTAGTCTTATTTAGTATTATGGGTGATCTGATTTTCACCAAGAAAGAAAAGGTGAAAGTAGTAAAAGGTTGTGGCATAAGCTTTTACTAAGAATAGTGAAATTCTTCTCTAATTATGTGGTGGAGCTTTTGAATGATATGGCTATCAATGCCATGTGGCAAAATATAATCTATGAAGAGGCTATGGCTGAATATAGACTCCAAACGCAACCTCTCACAAGAGAGTATGAGAGCTTTCAAGTGTATGAGCATACACTACTCCAAGACCTCCAAGTTTCAAGAGTTTGAACACACTCTTAACTCCAACTCCTCCAAGCTTGATGTAGAGCTCCTACTCCAAGTGTGTGCATGAGAGAGCTTCACCTCTTCCAAGAGTGTGTGTGAGAAGAAGTCTCTCAAGTACTTGATGATTTGAAGAGCTATGCATGTAGTCTTTATATAGTATCACGGGTGATCTGATTTTTATCGAGAAAGCAAAAGTGAAATTAATAAAAAGTTGTAGCATAGGCTTCTATTAATGATAGAAAAATTCTTCTCTAACTATGACATCGAGCTTTTGGATGGTATGGCTACAATGCCATATGCCAAACATTGATGATGTGGAAGCTTTGGGGTGCTGGAAATTCCATAACTAACACGTGAGTTTAAAACTTTGATGACCTTATACTTTTGACTTTTTGAAGGGAGCCAAATTTCGATTTCAAGATTTAGACGGGCAGTTAAGGTTTGACTTTTGAGGGTGAAAAGGGAGGAATTTGGGCATGTGTTATATATGGTTGGGTTGCTCTCTTTGATACTCTTTTAAGAGTTTGGACGAAGCCTACTCTCCCTAATAGCTTCAATTAATTGAAAGTACAAGTGAAGGCAGGCATATCACCTGTGGGGAGTCGGGACCCCCCCTCCTCCCCCCAAAATCCCACAAAGCAAGGTTAGACAAGACAACATGCATGAAGGCACTACACAAAAAGAGTTGTCCGAAGGCGGCTGGTTTTGTAGCTAGTTTAGACATGGCCTCAAGCCCATATGACATTCGGCCACTTGGAGGATCTAAACCTAAAATTGGTCATAATACAAACTAATCATAATGTTCATGAATACATACAATGTTTGGAGAGATCTAATCTAAAAAATACAAGTAGAATTTATACATGTCCATCTACTATTATTTCCTTCAAGAATCATATACTAAATTGCTCCAATTATGAATCACCATCAAGGAGACCAATGGAACTCTCCATGTTCCCGATTTAAACAAAGTGATTATCCAATCTTTAAGTATGCATCTAAAATCAAGCCATTGCTATGCAACCTCACTATACATAATGAACATTACATAAGACAATTGGGACCAAGCTTAAGGGATAATGTCATCAACCTTTTCTAAAAGAAAGCAAGAAAAACAAGCCGATATCAAGTGTATACAATGGCTTTCAACATCTTCTATCTAAATCCAAACCAATCAAGAGCCATACTCAAACCCATAGAAATAAATAGGCACCATTACATTTCAAACCCTAGTCCCAAGAAAGAGGCAAAGGAGAAGGAACAAGTCTTCAAGACATGAGTATAGGCTAAGTTGGCGAAAGAATAGAGAGCCTCTATAACCATACACTTTTGTGAAGCTATGGTTGAATTTAGATACCCTACATATTTAGGTAATCTTCTTGAATTCAACAATTTATCCTATATTTTCTTTCTAGAAGTATCAACGAGTAAGGTTTCACATCAAATACCTCATATCAATAGTCAACAAAAGGTTAGAGCCAACCAATTACAACACCAATGGGTTCAAATTCTCAAGGCAACCCAAGCCCTACAATCTTATCAAAAACTGACAATTAGAATCGTAGGAACCAAATTTTTGGTATCTTAAGGTTTTCATGTTCTAAAAAGTAGAATTTTAGCTACGAGAAATAATCTTTCAATTATTTAAAAAAGAAATTGGACACTTTTTCTGCCCCATTTTTCTAGGCCCTAGACTTGATTGTACATACAGACCTTTAGTGGTTTATATGTGACACTTCAATTTTATGAAGAGCTTATTTTCTTCTTAATTATTCTTTGGTATGATCTTGAGCTAGAAGGGAGACCTTTGTAGGCTTCTTTGAGTGAATTTCAGCTTTTCAAGCTTCTTTGAGTGAACTTCAGCATATTCTCCCTGTATGTTCTTACATAAGAGAGTTGACTAAATGGAGCGAGGATTGGTGTATAACATAGTTATTTTCATACGCATCTGGCATTTACTCCATACAGCTAAAACTGTCCATGTATGGTGGACATGCGAAATATTCTGTACGGTTATATGTTGAGGACATAAAAGTTCAATTCTTTTGTTGCTCTTTTGACAGGCGACGAAGTATTTCAGCGCACTGTACAGAGATGTGCAAGAGCTTTGGCATGCGAGCAAAGGTGGCTCAACCCTCTCATATTCGGCATTCACTAGGTATTAGTTGTGTATCTGCTGCTCCACAGTCCAGACCATCCTGGTCATGCCATGATGCCATCCTGCTCCATGTACCATGATCCCATCGCGGGACTCATGACGTGTGTCATGTGCACTTACTGGTCATTGGAAACATTGTATATGTGCAGAACTTATACATATGATGTAGACGTTTGTAGCACTTAGAAAAATAATAATCTACAATTAGTATTTATTTATTTTACAGAATTCAGATTAGCTCATTTAACATCACATGATACATACATATTAAATTCAGATTTATATAGTTCAGAGTCTAGACTTCAAAGAAATAAGACTAGCACACTACAAGTTATATATGGTTTATAGTTTACAAGATTCAGAATCCAGATTGAATTCAGATTTATCATGTATATAGTTTAAACTTTTGACTTTAAAAGTTCAGACTTACACATTATAATTTACGTAGATCATGGCTTGCAGCATGCATACACAGTAGTATAATTCATATAAACTATTGTTGCAGTCTGCAGAGAATAATGGTCTGCAATGTGCATGATGCATCATGTAGGGCCTAGGCTGTAGGCTGTAGGCTGTAGCTATCTGATGGGTTGAAAGACTGAAGCACATGATGTATTATTCTTAATAAATTGTTCTTTGTGATTAAAATGGATGCATTCATAATTTCATATGAATCATAAAGTCAAAAGAAAAATATATTAAAAAAGGGATTACACTGGTCACTCTATGCTCATTTTTAATCGAGAAAAAGGGGCTGTCTAATAGAAGAAGGTGCAGATAATGTGGCTGATGAAGCTTATGCTTCAGCGCCAAGCTCATTTATGTTACATCATACATGTATCATTGTAGATTTTTAAGCCAAGATAGCTAGTGGCTACTAGTTACTAGCTACTAGCAAGTTGTATTTTACTTCATGCTTCTCTTAATATTTTAAATATAATATTTTTGGAAACTTGATGAATTATTAACCTTAAATTTTCTCTGTCTCTTAGCAGGAAATAACTCTCAGACAACAATGGGTCATAGCAAATGCCAAGAGTGAGAGCATGTTATCCAACTAAAGCCCTTAGGGAAAAGGGCAATTCAGTTATCCATGCAAATATTGCTTGCATAAATGGGATGGAAGCCCATCATGTATTTGTGCTCATATTTTGGGATTGCCAAGCTTTGATACATTATCTCGTGAAAAAGCCCCCAATAATGTGAAAGAAAGCGCAAAGAATATGATTGGACAAGATGTAGGCACTTCAAATGTGCCAAATGTAGAACATGTTGTGGATGATATTGGCATTTTGACCATGCACCAAATGAATTACCGAAAAAAAAGTGCATTTTGGATAGGTGGATCAAGGTGATTTGATATGTTTGGTATTGATACATATGCTATATAAACAGTTTTTGTATATGGTATTGGAAGGGGGGTTTGATACGGTACGGTATGTTACACACACACACACATATACACATACACGAGTGTATAACGTACCATATGGTACCATATATATACATACATACATACATTTTAGAGCATGAGAATATCTTTTACAAGATAAGCATGCCATTGTCTAGTTCTTTTTTTGACATTAGTAAATTGGAGTAAGTGTCTAAAATAATTCAAAATGCATGTAAAATTATGAAGTTTATGACAAGAAAAGAGAGAGTTTTAGCACTTTCTAGATCCCTTAGTTCAAGGGATTTGATAAAATCTGACCATAAATGCTTTGCACATTATTACACTAAGTTAGAGATTCTTTTGGATCATAGATGCTTACAAGGACTCGGGACATTGCTTTCAGAATCCAGATGATAAAGTTCTGAAATTAAAATGCTCAACATCATCCTCACACTCTAAACTGTATACAATTGTGTTCTCTAATGCATTTTGACATAATGCTAAGCTTATTGCCAAACTATATACAACAATTTCGAGCATTTGCACTTATGATAGCAGACGTGCAACTATGGGGCTTACATATGAGCTCAATAATCGTATGATAGAGAAATTGCAATGCATGAATGATGTTGATGAATCAAATTTGGAAGAAATCAAAACTTTATGTATTGATAAATGGGACATGATTCATACACAATGCATGAAGTGGGATATATGTTGCATTCCATATGTATAATGGAAAAATAAGAACCAAGATTGAAGAAAGTGATCTTGAGATCCATGAAGGAAGGATACTACTTTTGGAGAAGTATAGTAATGAAACGTGCAAATGATGTGACTTAATGGAAGAGAGTCATTATGGTTCATTTGTTTCACCAAGTGTTCGTGATCCTAGAAAAATGCAGTGTACGTATTACTAACGTTTTGTTGACATCACATCAGGTATGGATTCCTGACAGGTGTGTTGCAGTCCATCTTGAGAGGAGTAACATTAGTCGATTTTCCCAGCACTTCAGTCTTACGTCTTCAGCAGCAGATGAACCCACTCATTCCTTCAGCATCAGACGAACGCACCTGTGCTGATTGACCTACAGGCTACCCTCGAGTGAAGAGTTCAACTCCGAGCAGCTCAAGCCGGCAGCCTGCCCAGTGCCATCAACTGAATCCTGAAGGCTGAGCCAGTGAGGTATGTTCTATTGGACAGTGCATATGTAAATGATAATGTCCATACATATATCATATCATGTATACAGTATATACTATACTGTATAGTATATACAGTATAAGACTTAAGTAATGACTCATGATTTGAGTCTTGAGCACATGCTGGCAGCTGGTAGCCTGGTGCAAGCAGCAAATGTACAGTCACCAGTACATTCACCCGTGTATACCATCTGGCATCTGTCATATGTGCTTGTTAACGGTGCACTAAATTCTCTATGCACCATTGCACTGTAGTCTGTTTATACATCATACACCATACAACATACAATGTACATCATACTGCATACAGAGATATGATGCCATGGTGAAAATGCATCATGCAGCATGCTATAAACTTTGAAGAAGACTATGTGGAGTCTGGACTCTTGAGATTTTTACAAATTAGGGTATACATCATTTATCATTATGTATACATCATACATGATTTCAGACTTCAGTTTATAGATTTCAATTACAAATTACAGTTTATAGATTTCCACAGACTTCAGTTTATAGATTTCAATTACAAATTACAGTTTATAGATTTCCACAGACTATAATTATGAATCATGAATCATAATTATAAAATTGGCCTCATTTTTTATGCTTATGGTTTTGCAGATGCCTCGAAAAGCTGGAAGTGAATGGGAATTTGTGGAGAACGTAAAATCTTTGCCAAAAGGGAATTGGACAGTAAAATGTAGATTTTGCTCTCATACTTGGGATGGGGGAGCTAATCGTATTAGAGCCCATGTACTTGGTTTGAAAAGGTATGGTGCTGATAAATGTAATAATGCTCCAGAGCATGTCAGAAATGCATTTAGAAAAAATGCAAGCTAAAGGGAGTCAAGAAAGTGGTTCTTTTGTTGGGATGCATTCACATGAAGTCACATGCATACATTCCAATGGGAAGCAGTGGAGAGACGTGATGTATTGAAAATGAAGAATATGCATTCCCTCGTGGAGACTCTTCGAAAATGCATGGAATGAAAAAGATGAAAGATTCACAAGGACCTTTGAAGAAGGCTTCAGAGTCGCACAGACACGAGATTGGCTGGCCCACCATGGACTTGACATAGACAGAGTACCACGAGTACGGTATGACTCCCACTCCCCCACCTACTCGCTCTCCCACCAAGAGAGGAATAGGATCATCCGTCAAGAGATATGGCATACATACATACAGAGCACATGGGTCAGCCCAAGAGATCCATTGCCACCGCAAATGCTCTATTACCGTAAGCATTTCCTACATATCTCATATCAAGGCTTCATTGAGACCCCATGTTACATACAGACATACCTACCACACAACCTCCGAATCATCATTGGGCAGCTTCAAGTTTCATCACATCAGCTCGAAATCGAGAGAGGTCGGCCAGAGGAGCCCCTAAGAGGAGAGGTGGTGCCCAGTATGCCATACAGAGATAGAGAGTGAGGACTCAGGAGCACTTCATTACGAGATGCCCAGCATACTCAGACCTACGAGCACAATTCCATATCCAGGAGTCACTCCAATTGTGCATGACCACGGGAGACCAGCGGAGGATGGGTCCCTTCATCATGGCAGCATATGAGAGACGAGAGCAAATGCGGATGGGCACCCGGAAGACGCGGACGGGCACCCGGCAGACGAGGACGGGCACCCGGAAGAAGAGGACGGGCACCCCGGCAGACGAGGACGGGTACCCCGGCAGACGCGGACGGGCACCCCGGCAGACGCGGACGGGCACCCCGGAAGACGCGGACGGGAACCCCGGCAGACGCGGACCGGCACCCCGACAGACGCGGACCGGCACCCCGGCAGACACGGACTGGCACCCCGGCACCCCGGAAGACGCGGACCGGCACCCCGGCACCCCGGCAGACGTGGACCGGCACCCGGCAGACGCGGACCGGCACCCGGAAGACGCAGACTGGCACCCGGCAAATGCGGACGGGCATCAAGCCGAACGGACGGGCACCCGGAAGACGATTACTCAGTTCTTTCGGCGACTTGAGCCACATCAGAAAGACAAGCCTTCCAGAGGCATAGGGCTCACGCTCGAGCAAGCAACGGCATAGAGAGTGCGACACAGACCACGTACGGTTGGGCACGGATGACCACGATTGCATCAAGAGGAGGTCTCCTGCATCAGGATAGCCCACGACCACATGATGGAGCAGAGGCGCACCACCACCACTTGGATTGCCCTCTTGCAGGAGGTACTGAGTCCACCACCGATGTACCACATACTCCACCCTCCTCCACCCATCTGTACAGTTAGGGCATACACATTCACTCCCACATAGGCCACCATGTATTAGGTGGCCATTATCTGCGGAGTCAGAGCCAAGCTCCCCCCATGCAACCACTACCTTATCTCCACTACTCCACCATTGCTAGGTACACCATCATCTTGCTGTTTTCAGCCTACATAGTTCTTTTTGTAGTGAGTATTTTTCTTTCATTTGCTACACAGAGATTGACCACAGTTGTACATGGTTTTGTCTCATAGGCCAAGCTTGGCCTTTTGGTAGACATTAATTAATTAATCTCTCTCTCTCTCTCTCTCTCTCTCTCTCTCTCTCTCTCTCTCTCTCTCTCTCTCTCTCTCTCTCTCTCTCTCTCTCTCTCTCTCTCTCTCTCTCTCTCTCTCTCTCTCTCTCTCTCTCCCCCCCCCCCTCTCCTTCCCCCCATCCCTCTTCCTCCCCTCCTCTTTCTCCCTCCCCCCCCTCTTTCTCCCTCCCTCCCCCTCTCCCTCCCTCTGATTGCCTATCAATTCTATCAATCGATCCATCGGCCTATCTATCTAGCTATCTATCTATCTAACTATCTACCTATCTAGCCAACCAACCATCCAAGCTACCTATTTGTCTACCTACCTACCTATCCAGTCAGCCAACCATCCAAGCTACCTATCTAACTCACTACCTAGACTATCTAGCTACCTAGATAGATAGGAAGCTACCTAGCTACCTACCTACCCACCCACCCAACCGGTCATCCATCCATCCATCTATCTATCAATCAATCAATCTATCTATCCATCTATCTATATATCTATCCATCTATCCATCCATCCATCAATCCATCTATCTAAAGATTTAGAAAAGGGACTCGTGACTCCTATATAGATATAATATTCTATGCATATGAAAGCTAAACTAAAGATGAGATTTATAAATCTCATACCTAATGCTTTTAGGAAGCTCCATGCATATGTTTGTGTGAGGAAAGATAACATAATTAACTGAGAATGCAATGCATATCAATGTAAAACATGTGGGAGAATTCACAATTCTTAAATTGTATAAAGTGAAAAAGTTGGTTGATTTTGTGTCAAAAAGAGGACAAAAATGAACTAAAGATTCCATATAATCCCTCTTCTCGTATAATACTTTAAATACTTAATCGCGTGTTGTTATAGATAATGCTTATTGATTACCTTCTTTGTCCAAAACCAAATAGATTTGCGCATGGTAAACCTCCGGATGATGGATGCTACATGACTTTCTCTAATCTCAGGAGCCCACTTAAAACTCATTGGGTCTTTGATAAAACCCTTTAAGTAGCCTATCCTCCTTGAGTACATAGCTACAAGTGAACAAGGTTGACTGAAGGTCAATATCACTAATATTTGCATGTTCAAACCACAATAAGATGTAAAACCATCCTCAACACATTGAGGAAGCTCCGAATTATAAAAGAAGTGCACCGTAATTTTGAAGAGAACATGAATTATGCTCATTCAACAATCCAAGAACTATTTCTACATAGCTTGATAGGATTTGATGTACAAATAACCTTTTGCAAAAGAAAGAATAGTAAAGTCACAAAGAATGAGCTTATAAGCATCTCAAAACATGCAAAAAAAATAGTTTAATTGATGATAATTGAAGCCTCATTACTCAATCCTAATTAGTACCAAGCACATTAGTGTCAAATAGTAATCAAACTTGGAATGCTAGTCGAAAGAGATGGAAACCTAAAAATCATCGACACACCAATCCAAGAATTTTATTTTGCTTGATCATCATGGGTATTAGGCTTCTCCTTAATTCCTTAAAATTATCATTAGAATATTACTATTGCATAAGTAGAATTCTTTTTATGATGTCAGGACAATAGCAAGAATCCAATAGTGAAGAAAAAAATTGCCATACTGTATTTAGCGTAGCGGAAGATAAAAGTATAGAATCCAAATTCAACTATAGATGAAACCTACAACTATGAATAGTTTACCTTTCCTTTCTGTGCTTCATTTCCCACCAAGTTCCATATGCTATTGTATAAACCTGCTCCAAAAACATCTTGTACAGAAAACCAGGATCCGCAATCATGCTGCACTATTTAAAACTGTTAGAGATGAAGTATTTTATACTTGGAAATCAGAAACACAGAAATGGCATCACTTACCGACCAACAAATGCTCTGGAAGCTGAGGGAGGTATTGCTCTTGATATGTTCCTGGCTAGAGTAGGTCTTCCTAAGTTTGATAGAAATCTTACCATCTGAGCAGTGCTAATGAATCCCTGTTGAATTGAGAGAATATAAGTCCCTCGGACTCTGGGATACTTGATCAAACAACAAGTAAACATGAAAGATGTTCCAAGGTTATAATAATACATACTAGCTCCACAGCCTGCCGTAAACCAGCTGGTAAGTCTGCAATTGTCTTATACCACTCTTGCATGATTGCCTCCACGATTTTTCTATCAAATATCTGAGAGAGAAGGTGAAAATTGAGATCTGAGCCTCAAAAGTAAGACCATTAATTTTCTTTTTAGAAGGGGGAAGGGGGGAGCAAAGTCTTACTTCAGGAAGTGCAATCCTCCTTCCGAAAAAGCCTCCATCGTCCCCTTCATCATCATCATCAGCATCTCCAAAATAATCATCATCATCCCCTCCATCATCACCACCATCTCCACCACCATGGCTGATTCCTTTCCCAATGTCTCCGCCACCACCACCATCTTCTGTCTGGTGACAAAAAAGACAAGAGGCAATCGTGAACATAGCATGCACAGAATCAGCAACTATCAAGTTCTTTTTCTTTGCCTTTAAGCTATCATAAGATTTGAAGTAACAACTCACACACCCAACTCTCATGACTACTACTTCCTTGGATTATGATAAAATTTAAGTATCAGATCATGCTCCCAAGTATCATTAACGGGCACCCCTTCAGACAAGGTAGAGGATCACATCATTTTACATATGGAAGCACCTTGAAGAGCTTGGCACCACACATTGAACCACGTTATGGCAAGGTTATAAAAGTATAAATATATATAATTACAAAGAACAAGGGAATAAGAAACATAGGAAGACACACAAGATCAATAACAGTGCTAAGGAATCCTGGGCATAAGATTCAGAGAATCTTTTCACAATTGATTGTCTAGACAAACTAAATTCTGTGACATCATGTGTTAATTGTCATTTCTACAGTTCGGTTGAATAGATCAGTGAAATTTGTGGTAAAAACTTATTTGCAGATGGCATGACCTTAGCAGAGATAGCATAAAAACATGGAAGGTATGCTTACAATACTGCAAAATAGATGGCTTCATCTCACTCTGGCGACTATCCTAATGATCTTTTGAATCAGGTCCAACGCAAAATATTCCTCAATATATAGAAACTGGCACTCATATTCAAACAAAGTATAGGCTTCATCACATTTCATGCCTTTGAAAAAATCACATAATTTGAGATTTTTCATAAATCTATCAAAGAAGTAAATGAGTATATCCAAGATGAAATCTCTCTTACTAGGATCAGAGAAGTTTTTAGAACAGTCAACAGGTTTCATGGCTAGTATTCTAAGATAAAACGCTTCAAATGGATTTACCAACTGGAAACAACAGTAAGAGTACAACTCTCTTCCAAATAAAATTAGCCTGAAGCTTTCAATGAGATTGAAATAAGACGGCAGAGTATTGGTGCACAAACACCATCTATCAGAGCAATTCAAATCCTAACAATGGTCTCTCCAGAAAGTCAATCTCCATTTCATTTCTTTTTTCTTTTGTTTTAGTGAAAGATATCATGAACTTCTGTGTCATACGCACAGTAATGGAACTTTTAAAGAAAGCCTGAAGTTATTTAATGAGCTTCTGAAACGTTAGAATACCATTTCTTGTCGACTTAATCTATCGTACATTCAAAAAATGTATTCTTTATCTTTCAGATCCTCCAATATGTTTCATATCTTTTTAACCAGACCACTATTGGCACTGTAAGCTGCCTGGAATTTGAGGGAGACTTGTACAGGCGCCCAGTTGCGAACAAGAAACTGTAGAGCCAGAAAATGCCTCCCTTTTTTAGTTAGGCAACCGAAAGTTATCTGCATGGATGAAATCGGACTAGATATATTGCATCCGTTGAAGCGTATCGAAACCCAGTTATGAGTAACACACCCGCGTAATCCAACGTTACTCAAACCCCACAACAATATCTATAAGAAAAAGTTCGCAAAAGTGCACAGACTACATACCTTTGGTGCTACTTGTGAGGTCTTCTGAGACAAGTCGAGTTTTGATTTCTCCAGAGTGGCACCCCCACCGAATGCACCATAACCTTTCTTCATTATAGGAGCCATGCCCGAAAATGTAACGTAAAATTCTTCCCCAAGGTTATCGTTGGCACTTTCGTTCTCTGTGAGAACACATGAAATCGAGGCCTCCAGTTTTCCGTGGTTTCTTGGATGATACGTGAAACATGCATGATGTCCTCCATCAATTCCAGGAGTTTTGCAGCTCGCAAGATTCGCAAAGCTCAAGTTCCTCTGGCGGGAGGACGAGTGCGAGTGTTTGCTGAAAGGCTCAGGAGACGAGCAGGCAGCGACGAAGCATCGTGTGGGAAGAGATAGACTTCCGGTGGACGACATAGGTGTCTTAACGTTGGTATACTTATCCAGGGGCGACACGAGACCTGTTGGGGAAAATATGACAATAGACCTCCTGTATCGGGGGCAATTCCTGCGTGCGCGATCACGCTGGGCAGACAGCTCCAAGCACTACACCCAGAGGAAGGGAATGGAAGAGAAACAAAGCAAGAGTAGCCGGATGCTTTTGGAACCCCCGGAAAGCAGGGCGGTGCAATTCTGCCAGAGAGCCAATCATAATAAAAACTTATCGCTAGCGTCGAGAACCATTCAAATGAATACATGTTCCATGTTTCACGATCTATCGGATTTCAATGTGCCATCCATTTCCAAAATTATGTATACCCAATTGTAGCACCACTATATCCATGAAGCATATTTACCAATCAGTCAATCATACCACGCTTCAATTTTCAATTGTAGCACGTTTGAATCCATTGTTCGTAACAAAAGCCTATTGTTAAGTCCAAACTCGCGTAGTCAAGTGGTTTGACGCCTTGAATCCCTCGGAGGAAGTCCTAAGTTCAAGTTTTGACTAGACATGTATCTATGAGTTCCTCACACATGGATGCCTCTACCTTACGAGGTTGGATGTGTGAATATGTTTTCAATTCATTGCTCCAAAAAAAAAAAAACTATTGTTAACGTTTAAAGGTGATCAAATGGATACATGCTCCATGACGAGTGAGATTTTCTTCTTGAGATTGAGCAAAGGTGTATGGAAGCAAGTAGAGAAGTATGAAGAATATTATAGTGTATATGCTTTCATATTTCAAATTTATAGACATAAGAACTAAAGGTAAGAAATACAAAGAAGACGTACATTAAAATATACAACAACGACATAATTGGGTGAAACATACAACAATAGCATGTGATTAAAATAAAGCAATATCATTCCTTGTGGTAAACCGTCTCATCAATTATGACATACTTAGGTTGACAAGGATATGATAAAAATGGCCTATGTGTGGTAAAATAACATAGATGGTACACATAATTTTGCACATATACACATGTTAGAGTGACTTGTGACTTGATCTAGCCTAGAAGTTAACTCAAGAGAAAAGCTATCTAGGGAATTAGGAAAGTTAAGAGCTGAACTTAATGGTTAAGTCTAATGGATGAGAAAAAGGAGGACTTGATGAGCTGCATGAGAGTGCATTTTGTAAGAAAATAATAGCACAACAAAATAGATCAATAGAGAGAGTTGAGAGAAAAACGCAGACAAAGATAGAAGTAGACTAAGAGATACAGAACTCAGATTCTCATATTGCCAAGAGTAATGCAACTACAATGATGGTGTTGTCCACCTGTGCGCTCCCAATGTGGAGCTTAGATGGCGATCTAGACAAACTCTAGATGAAGTGCTTATTAGTGTGCAATGTTAATGTAAAGCTCAACTCGAGCCATGCTTATATAGATTTTACAAGGCGATTCGGTAAATATAAACATAGTGGAGAGATACAAAATAGTCCGTAAAATATATAATCCGATAATATCTCCACGACTAGAAGTCTTACCATCTCAGCCCTACGGGCCAAGGGCATAGGCCCCTCGGACCCTGCAGAAGGGGGCAAGCCCCCCCTCTACACTCCCCCCATTAAGGTTCTATGGGGAAATCACACAATGGCATAGGGCATTTATTTTCACCTTGAATGGAAACCTAGTGGCTTGGAAGTTTATGCACTACCTAACCCAATGGCTAGGCTCACAAAGATCATCTATAACCATCAATGGTCACACATAGACCTCATCTAACTTAGAAATTAGGGTTCCACAAATGTCCGGGCTCTCACAATGGCTTCTCCTCATAATGGGGGCCTTACAACTTAGAGCACCATGGATCATTTGTGGCAACTTGAGGGTGGAGTATTGAGTATATCTAACACCCCCCATCAATATCCACCTTGTAGTGAACTACCTTCTCGGTCCAATGCCAAGCTTTGGAAAGTGCCGATGAAGTTTCTCTCTCTCGAGAGCCTTGGTGAAGATGTCTGCTCCATTTTCTTCAGTTGGACAATAGCTTATCTCCACGAACCCATCCTCAATCAAACTCACACACATAATGATACTGAATTTCTATGTGCTTGGTACGTGCATGGAAAATAGGATTGTTGGTGATGGCCATGCAACTTTGGTTGTCACACTTCAACTATGTAGCCTCCTTCCCTTGTATTCATATGTGCCATAGGATCCTTCTCATACCCATTCTCAGTCACAATATTCTACTAGAGATGATCCTTCTTCATAAAGAACACCATAATTAGTGGTTCCTTTCACATAATTGAGTATCTGCATGCTTTCCTTCCAATGAGTTTGGCAAGGCTTATTAGAGAATCTGCTTACCACCCAACAACATAAGAGATATCCGGTATGCTATTGCACAAGTAGATGAGACTTCCAACTAATTTCCTGCATCTTCCAATATCCACTAGAGGTGAAGTATCTTCAATAGATAATTTTGTGTTGACCTCCATAGGTGTAGAGATTTCCTTGCAATCCTCCATGTCGAATGCCTTCAATATTTGTCTTGCATACTTTTGTTGAGAGATGAAAATCTTCCCTGGATCCTACCAAAGTTCAAGGCCTAAGCAATAATGCATTAAGCCTAAGTCTATCATTTCAAATTCTGAACTCAGGGCATCTTTTGTTTGTTAAAGAAGAACATCATCATTTCCTATAATCACAAGGTCATCTACATAGAATATAAGCACAATTGCCGTCCCTCCTCTCTTTAGAACATACAAGTTAGCATAAGAAGCACATCTTTTGAAAATTAGATCCAAGGGATACTTATGTATCCATTGGTACCATGCTCTAGGGGCTTGTTTCATCCCATATAATGCCTTCTTCAGCTTACATACCTTGTTTTCTGAATGGGGAGCCTCAAACCCTGGTGACTGAGACACATATACCTCCTCCTTGAGTTCTCCATTCAAGAATGCTGATTTGACATCCATGTGATAGACTAGCCAATGCTTATGTGCAACCATAGCTAGTACTACTCGGATAGTAGCCAACCTTGTTGTCGAGGCAAATGATTCACAACAGTTAGTGCCTTCAACTTGTTGGAGTTAGACGTCTGCGGAAGCACGCAAATAGCACGAGGAAGAAGAAGAAGCTTGGAGCACAATACACAATACTGAATGTATTACTAGATAATGTACAAAGATAAGTAGCCCATTAGGGCAATAGGCGTATATACAAGCCGGGGGCAAAAAAACCTCCTAAAGAGGGAAAAAAGTGCCCCGGCGGTCCTAGTGTGTTCACACACATCACTACCTAAATATATCAACAAATCCCCCCTGGGAGTGATGCGGTGAACAAGGAGCTGGCACTCATGTATAAGGAAGTGCCAAGCTATGTGGAAATCACTCCACAAAAGGAAGTAAGCCCAAAGCTTTGCGGAAAGCTTCAAACTTCTCCCTAGGCAGAGCCTTCGTGAAAAGGTCTGCAATGTTCTCCTGCGTGGGCACATATGCCAAGCTGATCTCCCCAACAGAGAACCTCTCCCTGACATAGTGATAATGCACCTCAATATGCTTAGTGCGAGCATGGAACACAGGGTTCCTCGCAACTGCCAATGCGCTCTGACTGTCAGTGAAGATGGTGGTGGCAGAAGACTGGCCAACACCCAAATCAGCCATAAGGCGTCTGAGCCACACACACTCAACAGTCACTGTGAAAGCTTCCCTATACTCAGCCTCACAACTGGAAGTGGCCACAGTAGGCTGCTTCTTGCTCAACCAAGATATACATGAGCTACCAAGCATGAAGCAAAAACCATTGGTGGACACACGAGTGTCATAGCAACCAGCCCAATCTGAGTCAGAAAAGCTTGCAAATCTGGTGGTAGTGATTCCCCCCTTGGGATAAAACAACCCAAGTAGCCGAGTACCACTCAAGTAGCAAAAGATGCGCTTAACCGCCTTCCAATGCGTGACTCCTCGGCAATGCATAAACCTACTCATCTGTGAGACAGCAAACTGAATATCTGGTCGAGTAATGCATAAGTAAATCAAGCAGCCAACAGCCTGCTGATAGAGAACAGCATCAAATGCATCTCCAGCATCATGAAGACTCAATCGTAAACCTGTCTCCATAGGAGTGGCAATAGGCTTACAGTCTTCAAGGCCAAAACGCTGCAATAATGTGTCAATATATTTCGTTTGACACAAAGCCATTCCACCATCAACTTGCATAAACTGAATGCCCAAATAGTGATGCAAATGCCCCAAATCAAACATCTCAAACGAGGCATGCAAATCAGCCTTGAAATCAGCAATATGCTTCTCAATAGGACCAGTGAGCAGCATGTCGTCAACATAGACAACAATGATCATAAGTACATCATTAGCACGCTTAACATATAAGGTGCTTTCAGTTGGACTGTTCTCAAAACCATGTGCAATCAGATAGGCATGTATCTTCTCATACCAAGCATGTGGTGCTTGCTTTAAACCATATAATGCCTTCTTTAACCTGCACACCTGGTTTTCATGCCCTTTCTGCACAAAGCCACAGGGCTGAAAAACATACACTTCTTCATGCAAGTCACCATTCAGAAATGTTGTTTTAATGTCCAATTGATGTACATTCCAACCATGATGGGCTGCAAGTGCACAAATGCTCCGAACAGTAGTCATACGGCATGTAGGTGCAAAGGTCTCATCAAAATCAATGCCTCTTTCCTGCGCATAACCCTTTGCAACAAGCCTAGCCTTATACCTATCAACTGTACCATCAGGTTTACGCTTCAGCTTGTATACCCACTTTGTGCCAATGGCCTTCTTTCCTGGAGGCAAGTCACATAAAGACCATGTACCATTCTTCATTATAGCATCATATTCAGATTGCATAGCAGCCATCCAATTTTCTAAATTTTGTGCTTCATCAAAAGAAACAGGCTCATTCTCATCACAGAGACTAGACGCAGCCATAGCATAGCAATTTGATGCGAAGGACGCACTATGAGAGCCTGAACGAGTACGATATGACAAAGGTGCATCTAATTTGTTGTCACGCAAAGTCTGCACCAGCCATTTTGGCATAGTTTTTGCCTGCTCCATATCAGCTTTCTCATCAACAAGTGCATCATGTAAATCTGCATTAGAAATGGAATGATCTGCATCATCATATGAAACCTGCAAAGGCTGAGAAGTTGCCTCATTAGGACTAGCACTAGACTACCCACCTGTAAAAAGAGGCATCAGAGTATCATACATGTCTTTGGAGCTAACAGATGTCTAGTACATGAAAGCAATGGCTGAACAGCATCTTGCACAAATACAACATCACGGCTAACCAGAATGCATTTAGTCTGTGGATGATACAGACGATAGCCTTTACTTTCAGAACTGTACCCAACAAAGATACATTTAACTGCCTTATCATCCAATTTTTTGCGATGTTGTTCAGGCACTAGTGCATATGCCAAACAACCAAAAACATGCAGATGAGCAACAGATGGCTTGCGGTCATGCCAAGCCTCATATGGAGTGATAGATTGCAGCGCTTTAGTGGGAGGGTGCCCATTTTACATGCTGACAGATTTTCAGCCAAAACCAAAAACTGTTTGAAGCACATGAACACTTCGGACTTTGCTTTGAGTGGATATACCCATGCATGCCTGGAAAAATCATCAATTAAAGTCACGAAGTAAAGGTAATTTCCAAAAGAGGGTGTCTCCATAGACCCACAGACATCACTATGTACAAGCTGCAATTTCTGTGTAGCCCGAACTGAACCATCCTTTGGAAAGGAGGAACGCTGCATTTTGCCCAAAATACAATCTTCACAAACATGTTTTCCAGGTGCCTCAAGTTTGGGCAAAGAGGACACCATTTCAGATTTCTGCAAGCGTAGCAAACTAGCAAAATTCAGATGACCAAAGCGTGCATGCCAAAGCTTTGCATCTGACTTAGCCTGAGAATCATTTACTGCACATGCCAAATCATTTACAGATCTTTCATAGTCTATGAGCTTATACAACCCACGACATAAAATGCCAGAAGCAATAATCACATCGCCATTTGATAGATCATGAACTGTACACCTGTCATCAACAAATTTCACAACCAAGCCAATCTTGGCTAATGTAGAAACTGATAACAGGTTCTTTTTTATCCCTGGCACAAATAAAGCATCTGACAAAGTGAAAGAACTACCATCAGTTGTAGTCAGAATGATCTTACCAACTCCCATAACAGGATAAGAGGAGTTGTTAGCACATGTAACGGTATTCCCTGTAGGGGCAGGCTCGAGTGAAGAGAAGAAACTGCGCTACGAGGTAATATGTTTGGTTGCCCCACTGTCAAAATACCAAACATCTGAGTCTACTGCAGACATGCACTGATCATGAGAAGATGGGTCAAAACTCGCAGACAGTAGTAAACGCCCATTCTTCTTCCTGCACAAGATTTGCAGACTCTGTTTTTGGTGTAGAGGCCTCTGCAAGAACCATTTCAGCCTCTTTTTTCTTTGCCTCTTTAGCAGCCAGTTTTGGACAGTTCTTTATGATATGATCATTTCCTTTACAGTACTTGCAAAACAATTTTTTCTTTTCTGATTTTTTCTCATCTTTATCCTGATGCTTCGATTGTGCAGCATTTGGAGATTTCTGCTTACTAGTAGAAGAGCTCCATTTTCCTTTGCCCTTCTGACTAGCCAGGAAAGCTTGATCTGCAACTCGCATAATGGACCTGTTCTGCTTGGACTGATCTTCCTACAACAGAACAGAGACTAACTCCTCAAATGATAAGGCATTTGGATTGCCTTTCATCATCAACCGAAGAGTAGAAGCAAAACTCTGATATGAGTCAGGAAGACCATTTAGAACGGTCTGCACAAGTGAGCTATCTGGTATAACCTCATCAGCAGAAATCAGTCGTTCCTTCAAATCTTTGATATTCGTTAGGAAACTGTCCATAGAATCACCTTCATTCATGTGCTCACTTTCCAACTGTTTTCGGAGGTAAGCAACACGAGCCTCATTCCTAGCTTGGTACAATGTGGTAAGTGTATCCCAAGCATCCTTTGCTGTTCTGCAAGAGCGAATGTGAGGAATAATGGCACGTTTGACAGATAAAGCTATCAATGCATGTGCCTGGGCATCTCTGCCATCCCAACAAATCTGCTCTGCAGTAGGTGCAACAGAAACAGCAGCACGAACAACAATCTGCACAATATCATCTTCGACACCATCTTCATCAGCTCCAGCACCTCCAGCACTTGTATTTGCAGTACCTGTAGTTGCAGGTGTAACAGGACGTCTTTCAACACCCTACACAATGTTCCACAGTCCTTTTGCAACCAATACATGTCGCATCATATAAGCCCATAATGGGTAGTTGGTACCATCCAACTTATCCTCAAGAGCCAACATACGGAATACATCACTACTTTCAGCCATGGCCGGTGACTAAAATACCTTGATGTAGAAAATTGACTGTACCTCAAAAAGTTGAACGGAACTGCCCAGACGAGTTCTGCTAGACCTGTAGCAGACTTCGAGACGCTTAAACTGGCGAACAAAAACTGGTATATACCTTTGGCACAAAAAGACGAAATAGCCTGCACAAGCGCTGCGATAGTGCGTTCGGAGGCCGAAACGAGCTCAGATCGCGATTTCGGCACCAAATTTCATGCGAATCTGAGACTGCAAACAGAGGAGTGTCGACGGTGCCCTAGATGAAGCGCCGACCTGCTCTGATACCAATTGTTGGAGTTAGACGTCTGCGGAAGCACGCGAACAGCACAAGGAAGAAGAAGAAGCTTGGAGCACAATACACAATACTGAATGTATTACTAGAGAATGTACAAAGATAAGTAGCCCATTAGGGCAATAGGCGTGTATACAAGCCGGGGGAAAAAAACCTCCTAAAGAGGGAAAAAAGTGCCCCGGCGGTCCTAGTGTGTTCACACCCATCACTACCTAAATATATCAACACAACTTGTGAGTAGCCCTGTGCAACAAGTCTTGCTTTGTACTTTTCTAGAGTACCATCAGCCTTGTACTTTAGCTTCCAGACCCACTTGGTGCCAATGACTTTACACTTAGGGGGTTGATCCACTAGCTCCCAAGTTCCATTCTTCATGATGTTGTTGTATTTTGTTTGCATGGCAGCCCTCCAATTTGGATCGTGGAGTGCCTCTTCCACATTGGTTGGTTCCTTTGCTTCTTGAATGAGATCAGCCATCAAGGGTATGTTTACAATATGGGTGCTTGCCCTTCTTTGTTCATCTATTCTCTATGATTGCCTCGGTCCATCTGCAATATATTCTAATGACTGTGGGATGGAGTTTGTAGAATCATAGAGCTGCCTCACCCAGTGTGATGGCTTTCCCACTTGGGTGATGACAGGTTGCTGACTTTTAGACTGATCATCATCTGAAGATGATGCTTCCTTCTCTTGTGCAAGAGAGATAGCTCTTGGGCTAGGTTCATAGTGGATTGCCCCTTTGCCTAATGATAAAGTGGAAGCTCTCTTTTCCTCCTCCATTGCATGTGGTTGCTCCTCCTTGAACACCACATCGCGACTCTCTATTATCTTCTTAGCATCAGGGTCATAAAGCTTATAAGCCTTCTTATCTTCATTGTACCCTAATAAGATACATTTGATGCTTTTTGGTTGAAGCTTGTTTCTCTCCCTATTTGGAACATGCACATAACATTCACTTCCAAATACTTTGAAATGGGAAACAAATGGCTTTTTACCAATGTAAGCCTCTAGTGGAGTCTTTCCATCAAGTGCCTTGGTGTAGCTTTGATTCTTACACAATAGTGTTGACAACCTCTACCCAAAATTGATTAGGCGAACTCTTTCCCTTCAACATGCACCTTGCCATCTCCATGATGGTTCAATTGATGTTCTGCAACAGGATTTTGTTGAGGGCTATGTGCCATTGTGAGTTGATGCTTGATTCCTTTACTCTTGCAGAAATCTTCAAACTCTATTGATGTGAACTCACTACCGTCGTCTGTCCTGAATTTCTTCATCTTCTTCCCTATTTCAGTTTCAACAAGTTGAATCCATTCTTTAAACTTACCAAAAGCTTGAGCCTTATCGCAAAGGAAGTACACCCACATCTTCCTACTATAGTCATCGACAAGCAACATGAAGTAGGGAGATCTACCCAAGGATTGTGTAGGCATTTTTTTGCACAAGTCAGCATGCACCAACTTTAGAGGATCATTTGCCCTGTTCTTGCTTTCTTGTGGAAATGCCTTCCTCTGTTGCTTGCCCATCATGCAAGCTTCACATGATTCCTTCATTTCTGCAATCAATGGAAGGTGTGCAACCATACCCCTACGATGCATCTCCTTCAGTATAGGGTATCCGATGTGGCCGAATCTCTCATGCCATAGCTTACTTGTGCCCACACTTGTAGTGGTTGTAAGAGTACACAACTCATACAGGTTGTTCCTCCTTATGCCAGTCCCAACAATGTTGTTATTATTGTCCATAATCTTAGCTCCTGTTTTACTAAAAGATACTTGATGACCTTGATCATTTATAGAAGCTATTGAAAGTAGATTTCATTTGATTTGTGCAACATACAACACATTTGAAAGGTTTCTAACATCCCCATTAGAGTTAATGAAAGAAATTGTACCTTCACCCTCTATAGGACATCTTCTTTTCTGCCCTCTTGATGCGATAATCTTGGATTTTGTGTCCTTTCTTCTTACAGTGGAAACACTCTCCCTTGAAATTCTTTTTGTCATTCTTCTTTTTGTCTCCATCTTTTGAAGAGTCCACTTTGCCTCCTTTGGCATTTGCTATGAATGCAGCATCTCCTCTGTCGCCACCACTCCTTGCCTTGATTTGGAGCTCCTCCTCCACGAGTAAGGCATTGAATTCTTCAAATGTTAGTGGCTAAGGTCTAGTTTGAGTATTGAGAGTAGTTACCAGACCATCAAACTCTGGTGGATAGATTTGAAGGCAACGTCGAGCTAGTTCCTCACTTGACTTCTATACACCTGGTCCTTCCATTTGATCCCGTAGATTGTGTATGTGAGTGATAAACACCTCAGCAGTCTCCCCATCTCCTTTTTGCTACCAGTGAATTCTCTAAGTTCTGAATTCGTTTCTGATTACAAGTTTCATATTGATTTCTCAATATGTTCCATGCTTCACAAGCCTTGGTAGTATGCTAAATGAGAGTCAAAACACTATCAATAGTACTAGTAACTAGAGCACAGAGTGCATCTGCTTTTCTATGTTTCCAAGCACATAGATGGTCAACATCAGGAGGAATCATTCGACCAAGATTATTTGGATCAGGTGTTTCTTAGGGATCATGATCAGTCCAAAGAACAATCTCTAGAAGCTCATATGAATCAAGGATAAAAGTAATTTTAAACTTCCACAGGGTGTAATTTGTACCATCAAGTTTACCTTCTGTGAAGACTCATGGTCGTATCCACAACATTGGGATGACTGGCATCATTGCTACTCCTGCTTGTGTGCCACCTACTCCTATTGACGAACCACATTGATTCCCAATCGTAGATGATGACACACCACTTGACATCTTCTCTCTTTTGTTGTTGAGACCTCTAGAACCTCTATGTTTTTGCTTCTGCACCACTCAGAGCCTCCTGAGCTTTGATACCATGTAAGAAAATAATAGCACAACATAATAGACCAATAGATAGAGTTGAGAGAAAAACACAGACAAAGATAGACACAAACTAAGAGATAGAGAACTCAGATTCTTAGATTGCCAAGAGTAATGTAGCTACAACGATGGTATCGTCCACCCGTGCGCTCCCAATGTGGAGCTTAGATGGCGATCTAGATAGACTCTAGATGAAGGGCTTACTAGTGCGCAATGCTATGTAAAGCTCAACTTGAGCCATGCTTATATAGCTTTTACAAGGTGATTCGATATAGAAAAACATAGTTGGGAGATACAAAATAGTTGCTAAAATATATAATCCGATAATATCTCCATGACCAAAAGTCCTATCATCTCGGCCCTACGGGTCGAGGGGATAGGCCCACCAGACCTCGTAGAAGGGGGCAAGCTCCCCTCTGCACTCCCCCCATATAAGGTTCTATGGCAAAACCACACTACGACACATGGCCTTTATTTTTGCCTTGAATGGAAACCTAGTGGCCTGGAAGTGTATGCCCTACCTAACCTAATGGCTAGGCTCACAAAGATCATCTATAACCATCAACAATCACACATAGACCTCATCTAACTTGGAAGTTAGGGTTCCACAAATGTTTGGGCTCTCACAATGGCTTCTCCTCATAATGGGGGCTTTACAACTTAGAGCATCATGGATCATTTGTGGTCACTTGAGGGTGGATTATTAAGCATATCTAACAGGTGCATGTGTGAGCATGTATTCATTCTGAGCTCTATACCCATTATTGGGCACTGATGATGTTAGTGGGGGTGTCATAGTATTGAGTCGATATTGTGCATTATGGAGCTAATATGCTATATAGTCTTATGTTAACTACCATGAGATTATAGTTACACTTTCATTTGAGGGTGAATTTCGGGTTGACCTGGATTCATTCTAGTATATATAATTGTCATATTAGTGGACATGCAGTTTTCACTTGTTGATTCCTCATCTGAGTTGCGGCCAACTATGAGGTGTGTATACCTTATCAACTATGGAACTTCTGTAATTTTTCCTATGTTTTGATTACATTTGGTGCTAGGCTTCATTATGGTTGAGTTTGCCCATCACTTGCAGAAGTGATAGAAACTCAGTTTGTAGAGCTTCTTGTGAGTTCATGCTCGTAGTGTGTGCGTGTTTTGGGGTGCATGTATGTGCATGTATTCATTTTGAGCTCTATACCCACTATTAGGCACTGATGACATTAGTGGGGATGTCATGGTATTGAGTCAATACTGTGCATAATGGATCTGATAAGCTATATAGTCTTATGTTGACTACCATAAGCTTATAGTTGCACTTTCATTTGAGGGTGAATTCCGGGTTTACCTGGATTCATTTTGGTATATATGATTGTCGCATTAGCGGACATGCAGTTTTCACTTGTGGATTCTTCGTCTAAGTTGCGACCAATTGTTAGGTGTGTATACCCTATCAACTATGCATTTTTTGTAATTTTTCCTATGTTTTGATTGCATTTAGTGTTAAGCATCATTATGGCTGAGTTTGCCCATCACTTTGGGAAGTGATAGAAACTCAATTTGGAGAGCTTCTTGTGAGTTCATGCTCATGGTGTGTGTACGTTGTGGGGTGCGTGTGTGAGCATGTATTCATTATGAGCTATATACCCATTGTTGGGCACTTATGACTTACTAGGGATGTCATAGTATTGATTCGATACTGTGCATAATGGAGCTGATCTACTATATAGCCTTGTGTTGATTACCATGAGCTTATAGTTGCACTCTAATTTGAGGGTGAATTTCGGGTTTACCTGGATTCATTCTAGTATATATTATTTTCGTATTAGCGGACATGCAATTTTTACTTGTGGATTCTTCATCCGAGTTGCGACGAGCTATTAGGTGTGTATACCCTATCAACTATGCACTATCAATTAGGTGTGTAGGCTTGGCTTCATTATGGTTGAGTTTGCCCATCCCTTCTAGAAGTGATAGAAACTCACTTTGTAGAGATTTTTGTGAGTGCATGCTTGTGGTGTGTGTGCGTTTTGGGGTGTGTGTGAGCATGTATTCATTCTAAGTTCTATACCCACTATTGGGCATTGATGATGTTAGTGGGGATGTCATAGTATTGAGTCGATATTGTGCATAATGGAGCTCATATGCTATATAGTCTTGTGTTGACTACCATGAGCTTATAGTTGCACTTTCATTTAAGGGTGAATTTCGGGTTTACTTGGATTCATTTTGGTATATATGATTGTCATATTAGCGGACATGCAGTTTTCACTTGTAGATTCTTCGTCTGAGCTACAACCATTTGTTAGGTGTCTATACCCTATCAACTATGCATTTTTGTATTTTTTTCCTATGTTTTGATTACATTTGGTGCTAGGCTTCATTATGGCTGAGTTTGCCCATCACTTGTGGAAGTAATTGAAAAAAAGTTCATAGAGCTTCTTGTGAGTTCATGCTCGGGGTGTGTGTGAGAGCATGTATTCATTTTGAGCTCTATACCCACTATTGGGCACTGATGACATTAGTCGGGAGTCATAATATTGAGTCGATATTGTGCATAATGGAGCTGACATGCTATGTAGTCTTGTGTTGACTACCATGAGTTATAGTTGCACTTTCATTTGAGGATGAATTTTGGGTTTACCTGGATTCATTCTGGTATATATGATTGTCGTATTAGCAGACATGCAATTTTCACTTGTGGATTCTTTGTTCGAGTTGGGACTAGTTGTTAGGTGTGTACACCCTATCAACTATGCATTTTCTATAATTTTTCCTATGTTTTGATTACATTTGGTGCTAGGCTTCATTATGGCTGAGTTGGCCCATCACTTCAGGAAGTGATAAAAACTCAGTTCGTAGAGCTTCTTGTGAGTTCATGCTCATGGTGTGTGTGCGTTTGTGGGGTGCATGTGTGAGCATCTATCATTCTGAGCTCCATACCCACTATTGGGCATTGATGACGTTGATGAGGATTTTATCAAGATCTTAACTCATGTGCATAGAGAGGTTATGAATGTTGAAAACTCACAAAGAAAATAAGTATGCAAGGAGATGAGACAAAACGCAGTATTGGGTGCAATCTCCCCCCATGCACTCGGTTTTGATAGTCCACAGAGTGCATGTATTTATAGGAATTTTTTATTATGTCAAAATAGTGGTTACATGAGAGCGCCTTCAAAAAGCAGGCGTGAAAGTAAAAGTTGGTAACTTTTGTAGAAAGCCTTTGCTTTTAACATTAGAAACTGCGGTCTACAATGACCCTTATTTTAACCACTACTTTACTAACTGTTTCTTAAGATCTAAGAAGTCTGTCTTTGTGCTCCTTGTGTACTGTGTTTTTTTGCGTATTATGCAGCCTCTGTGCGGAGTATTGTGTGCAGCCTTAGGAGCTCAGTTTTCTACTCCAAGGATATCGTCATGGAGCTCTCGAGAAGGAGAGCGCACCGTGGTGCATCACCATCAAAATACTTCACTGGTATCAGAGCAGTTCGATGCAGAGGCTTTGCCCCTTTTGTGCGAGCGAAGCGAGCCCCCCCTGCATACCTTGTCATCTGAGTCACCGAAGTCACCATTGGCTTCGCACGAGGGAGGGCCTCAATGATCAAGGCATCAAGAAGAGTGTTATTTGTACTTCTATGACAATAAATATCAACCTTTGGGGCTATGTTTTTCAGCCACACTCGCAAAACTAAAGGTTTTTGGAAAGGTTTTCAGTTTTGGTGGGAGGAGCCGCTGCAAATTTATGCAGGTTTTTGAGCCAAAACATCAGAGTTGACAGACACTTGCCGGAGTTATTGACTAGCTTTTGGGCTGTGCATTATGCAATACATATGAAAAGAGACTGCATCAAATAAAGTGTATCTAATGAGAAAATTATATGATCTTTGCACGAAGGACACAAATAGTGCTGTTGCTCATCTAAATGAGTTTGATGCTATATTCTCCTAGTTACAGGCTCAAAAAATGGATATGGATAATGAAATGAAAGCAGTATTGTTGTTATGCACCTATCATCATCATGGGATACGTTTTGCACTGCTATTAGCAATAGTGCACCTAGTGGTAAACTCGTCTATGATGACATATGTGGAGCACTCTTGAGTGAGGATATTCGTAGAAAATCTATGGTTGGCACTCAGAGTGGAGATGCATATAATGTTCGTGATTCTTACCAAGGAAAGAATCAGCAACGAGGCAGGAGCAAGAACAAGGAAAAGAATGGTCAACGGAATAAGAGTAGAAGTAAATCAAGGAAGAGGGATATCGAATGCCATTATTGCCATAAGAAAGGACATATGAAAAAAGATTGTTATGCATTAAAGAATGCTAAAGGTAAAGGACAATGTAGATGGGCATGTTAAACAATTACCTGTACCATCTACTTTGACTGTGAAGATTGAAGAAATTAATGATATTTTTGATGATGGTGATGTGTTGACACCTTATAGTACTATGCCAATTGAGGCTCTCATGGCTGATTCTCTTTCCCACACATGGTTGCTAGATTCTGGTGCTTCTTTCCATGTGAGACCATAGAGAATGGTTCTCTAATTATGCAGCAAAGTCTCTTGGTGCCGTGAGACCTGGTGACTTTTACCAGTGTGACATTGTGGGGATTGGAGATGTGGTTGTGTAGTTCATTGATGGTTCAAAATTTACTATGCATAATGTATGCCATCTACCTCAGTTATCATGCAATTTGATGTCAGTTGGTCAACTTGATGACCTTGGTTACAAGGTGGTCTTCTATGCTCAGTCCTTTTGTATATCAAAGGGCAATATGGTTATTGCAAAAGGAAGCAACGTTGGCTCACTCTATCCTTTATTTGTATCACAGAAAGAACACTTGTTAGCTATTACTGAACAACCTATGGCTTGTATTTGACAGGGCCATTTGGGCCATATATCTCATAGTGGAATGGAAAATATTTCTCGTTCTCGCTACTTACCTGTGTTATCTTTCTCTGTTTCTTCATTTTGTGAGCATTGTCAATATGGAAAGCAAATCAGAAATGTGCATAGAACGCACATTGACTGTTCAATTCGACCTTTAGATCTCGTTCATGCAGATGTGTGTGGTCCTATGCCCACTAGGTCCTTAGGTGGTTCTCTTTACTTTGTCACTTTCATAGATGATGCTACTAGAAAAGTCTGGGTATATCCTATCAAATCAAAGGATGAGATATTCCCTACTTTCAAAAAATGGCTTGCTTCAGTTGAGACTGAAAAAGGAACTAAGCCTAAGGCTTTATGTTCAGATAATAGGGGTGAGTATACCTCACATGAATTCAGTTTTTTCTGTCATTCTAAAGGGATTCGTAGAGAGTTTACAACTCCTTTAACCCTGATACAGAATGGTGTAGCTGAGAGGATGAATAGAACTATTGAACATAGAGTCTCTATGTTGCATCATGCAAACGTCTCACAAGGTTTTTGGGCAGAAGCAGTATTGACTGCAGTTCATGTGATTAACCTTTCACCTAGTACTGCCAAAGGTTTGAAAGTGACACAAGAGTTGTGGACAAGGAAGCAACCATATTATGATCATCTACAAGTTTTTGGGTGTGAAGCATATACCCAAGAATTCTATACAAAAGTTGGACCATAAGTCAAAGAAATGCATTTTTCTTGGATATGGTCAAGAAGGATAATTTGGAGATCGCTTATGGGATCCTGAAACACCAGCAATGATAAGAAGTAGTGATGTCATTTTCAATGAGTCTAAGATGGATAAACAGCCCATTAAGGAGGTTGAAGTGAGAAGAATGGTGTTTGAGGATACTAGTCCTCTGGTTAGGATGCATAAAAATGCTGCACATAGGGATGTTCAAGAGAATGTCCATTCAGATCAGTTTGCACATGTTCCTTTTCAACAACCATTGAGACGTTTTGTACATGTCTCACATCCACCTCATAGATATGTTCGAGGTTTAGATCTTATTATGCTAACAGATGCCGGTGAGCCTTCTTGCTACAAAGAGGCTATGCAGACAAAGGATCATGTCAAGTGTGAGCGTGCCATGAAGAGTGATTTGGATTCTATTCACAAGAATGGTACTTGGGATCTAGTACCTTTGCCAAAGGGCAAGAAAGCTTTACCATGTCAATGGGTATATAAGCGAAAATTCATGTCAGATAGTGCTTCTCCAAAGTATAAATCATGACTCATTGCAAAGGGTTTTAAGCAACAACATGGCATTGATTTCGAGGAAATCTTCTCTCTAGTGGTCAAGATGACCACCTTGCGCATGTTGCTTGCATTCGTTGCAATGGTGGTGTTAGTCCAAATGGATGTGAAAAGTGTTTTCTTGCATGGAGATCTTACAAATGAGATCTATATGGAACAACCAGAGGGTTATGTAGTTCCTAGCAAGGAAAGTCTAGTTTGTAAGCTTAAGAAGAGCTTGTATGGACTTAAACAGTCCCCTAGACAATGGTACCAAAAGTTTGATGCTTTTATGAATTCTCAAGGCTATTCTTGAAGAAATGAGGATCACTGTGTCTACACAAAGAGATGCTCATATGAATGCTTGATATGTTTGATACTTTATGTCAATGATATGTTGATTACTGGGAAGTCCTCTCATGATTTGTCAATTCTCAATAAGAAGTTGAGTCAAACATTTGATATGAAAGATTTGGGGGATGCCAAACATATTCTTGGCATGCACATTACTTGTGATAGGAGTAAAAGATGCATATACTTGTCTCAAAGTGAGTACATATCAAAAGTACATCGATTCAATATTCAGGGTGGAAAGGCATTGAGTACACCTTTACCCACATATGTGAAATTGAGCAAGGATGATTGTCCCAATTCAGATGAGGAAAAGGAATTCATGACCAAAATTCCCTATCAGTTTGTTGTTGGTAGTCTCATGTATGCTATGGTAGCTACGAGACCAGACATTGCATTTGCAGTGGGAGTTGTGAGCACATATATGTCTAATCATGGCAAGAAACATTGGGAAGCAGTCAAGATGATTTTAAGATATCTGAGTGGCACTAAGGACAAGTGTCTATGCTTAGGTAGAGGGAAAGCATCCATTATTGGTTACATAGATTCTGACTATGCTGGTTGTGTAGACAATCGTAAGTCTACATCAGGGTACATTTTTCATTTTGTTGGAGGTGCTATCTCTCGGAGATCTTGTCTTCAAGAATGTACAACTGTTTCCACCGCAAAAGCAAAGTATGTTGTAGCAAGTGAGGCATGTAAGAAATCATTGTGGCTTTCTCTTCTTGCTTGTGATATGGGTTTACCTCAACATGCACCTCATTTACTTAGTGATATTCAAAGTGCCATTACTTTGGCTAAGAATCCTGTCTATCATGCAAAGACCAAGCACATTGAAGTGAGGTATCACGTCATTAGAGATTGCTTAGCCACTGAATGCATTATTCTTGAGAAGGTTCACACTCGAGATAATGTTGCAAATGCTTTGACTAAAGCTCTACCACAAGATAGCTTTCGACAGTGTTGTCACTTGATGGGGGTTACTTGATTCATGATCTTACACACTCACTTGTATACTATGTAACATGGCCATCAGGTGGGAGGTATAGTTTGGATACTTACACTTAGGTATTCTTTATCATTCTTTATTTTTCTCTCATAGTTACGTTGGCCATATTGGCCTTTAGTGGGAGATTGTTACCGTTAGTGTCCATGTGAAAGGCCAAATGGTCATTGAAAACTTCTTTGTATATGTTTTTTAATAAAACATATAGTGGCCTAGTCAGTCATAGACTATAAGTTTGACTGCATTTGTAGGACCTAAGAAGTCTATCTTCGTGCTCCCTATGTACTATGTTTTTCTGCGTATTCTACAGCCTCTGTGTGGAGTACTATGTGCGACCTTAGGAGCTCAGTTTTCTACTCGAAGGATATCGTCATGGATCCCGCAAGAAGGAGAGCGCACCGTGGTGCATTGCCATCAAAATACTTCATGTCTCCAATCAAAAGCCATGGTATATAAAAAAGAGAGAAAGGAATAGCTATCATGGAATTCAAATACCAGATAGTTCAATTTGGTTCCAATTTCATCATTAGTTTGATTAAGTGTGATTATCACATGGAGAGGAGTGTGAACCCTCTCACACTTAGAGGGATCACACATGAGTGCAAAGTGGCACTCATGTGGTTGGCCACATGCAAGAAGAGAGAGGGGTTTGGTCAAAGTCTATGGTGGGGAGCACAGACCAAGATATGCATCTCTCCCTCGTGTTTGAAGTAGTTTCATCATCTTTGAGCTCGCTAATCTAACAATAACCTATGACAAAAGACGACTTCCTAGGAGTTATAACACATGTGAACATCCTTAAACTATGGTATGGGAGCAAGACGGTCATCTATGAGGACCCACTATCTGCCCATGCACCATATGCGTGTGAAAGGAAGCAAAGGTAGCCCATGATGCCCTCCTGCGTCCCCTCTCCATGATGCAAGTGCAGAAACCAAGTTCTTCTTCCTATTGTCCCGAGTTCAACACTAAGGCATGGTCTATGGTATTTCTTCACCCTCATCTGAGCTCCACTGTTTCTAAAAAGAAGGAGAACCAACCCCTCTCCCCACAAGGAGGTAAAATATAAGATAATTTCTTGCTTTCTATTCATTTTGGAAAGGAAATAAAGAGTCATTTTGGAAGAATTTTGGGGATATGATCATATATACATGTAAAACAGACCACAAAGATGAGGATGTGATAAAAAATCTACTTGAAAGGCAAGCTTTGATGGGAAAATAGAGTTTGCAAATATACGCTTAGTTCCATCTTCTTATTTCTCTTACCATCATCGCTCCAGACACGTTCCAAGAGGCATAGCTTCATGTTCGAAGCTCCATTTTTAATTATTTTGTTCTTGTTTCAAAGCTTCTATAGTAAGCTATGTTGATCAACCATAGCATTTGAATAAAAACTCATAGGTCAAAATAGGTCTATAGTGTTTTATTAGTAGCCAGTCAAGTGCCTCTGACCATGATTCGTGGGATTTTGGCAAGTAAATTGACTTTTGTAACTTGGGGAAGCATCATGGAGATGAAGAGCAAGTGCTAGACTTTTTTGTTAAACTCTATTGAGGACTAGAAACAATACAAAACTGTTAAATTTGCACTCAATTTTTGGAAGCTTTGGAATTGTTTTTGGAGTTAAAATCAATGTGTTATGCTTTTGAAAACATACTTGGGACAATCAGATATGCCATTTAGTATTGAAAAGCAGTTGAAATCAGTGCCTTACAACTTTACAAAACTCATCAATTTGATTTTTTAAAGCTTGAATTGAAGTATTTCTTTGGTGACAAGCAATGATATACTCTCCTTTTTGAGAGCTCTGTAATGATACCCTTGTTGTAGAAACCCAAACTCTGACGTTGCACATAGTACTCCGCACAAGGGTTATCAAAGACATAGAAAACACACAATACGTAGACCATGAACACAAATTTCTTAGGTTGTACAAATGCGGTCGAGCTTAGAGTCTGTGACTGACCATGCCACTATATGTTTTATTAAAGAACATATACAAAAGTGTCCAACAACCATTTGGCCTTTCACATGGACACTAACGGTAACAATCTCCCACTAAAGGACAATATGGCCAAAGTGACTATGAGAGAAAAATAAAGAATGATAAAGAATACATATGTGTAAGTATACAAACTATACCTACCACCTCATGGGCATGCTACATAGTATACAAGTAGCTCTGTAAATTCATGAAGCAAGTAACCCCCATCAAGTGACAACAGTGTAGAAAGCTATCCTGTGGTAGAGCTTTAGTCAAAGCATCTACACATTATCTCAACTATGAACCTTCTCAAGAATAATGTGCTCAATGGATAAGCGGTCTCTAATGAAGTGATACTACCCCTCAATGTGCTTGGTCTTTGCATGATAGACCAGATTCTTAGCCAATGTAATGGCACTCTGACTATCACTGAGCAAATGAGGTCCATGCTGAGGTAAACCCATATCACAAGCAAGAGGAGAAAGCCACAATGCTTCCTTACATGCAACATACTCTACTTCTATGGTGGAAACAATTGAACATTCTTAAAAACAAGATCTCCAAGAGTTAGCACCTCTAGCAAAATGAAAAATGTACCTTAATGTAGATTTATGCTTGTCTACACAACTTGCATAGTCAGAATCTGTGTAACCAACAATGGATATTTTCCCTCTACCTAAGCATAGACACTTGTCCTTAGTGCCACTCAGATATCTCAAAATCATCATGACCACTTCCCAATGCTTCTTTCCAAGATAAGATATATATCTGCTCACAACTCCCAATGCAAATGCAATGTCTGGTCTCGTAGCTACCATAGCATACATGAGACTACCAATAGTAGAATGATAAGGAATTTTGCTCATGAATTCATTTTCCTCATTTGATTTGGGGCAATCATCCTTGCTCAATTTCACATATGTGGGTAAAGGTGTACTCAATGCATTTCCACCCGACATATTGAATCTGTGAAGTACTTTGGATATGCACTCACTTTGAGACAAGTATATGAATCTTTTACTCCTATTATGATTAATGCACATGCCAAAAATATGTTTGGCATCCCCCAAATCCTTCATATCAAATGTTTGACTCAACATCTTTTTTCAGAATTGATAAGTCATAAGAGGACTTCCCAACGATCAACATATGAAGCTTCCATCTGAGCATCTCTTTGTGTAGAGACAATGACCCTCATTGCTTCAAGAATAGTGTTGAGACTTCATAAAAGCATCAAAAGTTTGGTACCCTTGTCTAAAGGACTATTGAAGTCCATATAATATCTTCTTGAGCTTACAAATTAGACTTTACTTGCCAAGAACATAACCTCTGGTTGTTCCATATAGATCTCATCTGTAAGATCTCCCTGCAAGAAAGGAGTTTTCATATCCATTTGGGCTAGCTCTAAGTCCTCCATTGCTTCCAATCCAAGCAACATTCGTAGGGTAGTCATCTTAACCACTGAAGAGGAGATTTCTTCCAAATCAACACCATATTGTTGTTTTAAACCTTTTGCAACAAGTTGTGCTTTATATTTTGGAGAAGCACTATCTAATGTGAATTTCAACTTATATACCCATTTACATGGTAAAGATTTCCTGCCCTTTGGCACATGTACTAAATCCCAAGTATCATTCTTGTGAATAGAATCCAACTCACTCTTCATGGCACACTCCCACTTGACATGATCCTTTGTATGCATAGCCCCTTTGTAGCAAGACGGCTCACCATCATCTGTTAGCATAATAGAATCCAAACTTGGGACATATCTATCAGGTGGATGTGAGACACGTGTAGAGCATCTCAATGGTTGCTGACCAGGAACATTAGTAGACTGATTTGATTGGACATTCTCTTGAATATCCATATGTGCAACATTTTTATGCATGTTAACTAGAGGACTAGTTAACATGCAAATTGTCCTTCTCGACCATATCCAAGAAAAATGCATTTCTTTGACATATGGTCCAGCTTTTGTCTAAGATTCTTGGTTATATGAACATATGCTCCACACCCAAAAACTCGAAGATGATCATAATATGGTGTCTTACCTTTCCATAACTCTTGTGCCACTTTGAGACATTTGGAAGTACTAGGTGAAAGGTTAATCACGTAAATTGTAGCCAATAATACTTCTACCCAAAAGCCTTGTGAAAGGTTTGTGGAGAATGAGTTCTCCTATACGCAACAAAAATGTGTAGTGAACCCTCGTATGTCCAGCACTTGGACAAATATTTGCACCTTAGATAGCTTGTTGCTCTCAAGAAAAAGATCATGAAATAGACTTGTGCCTTTAGTTAATCAAAGCAGACAAAGAGAGCTTTCTAATAAGCTATAAATAACTCAATTTGGACAAGTTTTGATTAGGAAACACAACTGAAGAAGATGAACTACCTGTCCACACAAGTATGTTGAAGAACTGATCTTCACTCTCAGACTGATAACTCCTTGAATATATATCATTTGAGGAAGATATTTGAGATAACGAAAGTGCACACAAATAGATTTCCAAGAAGCTAAAAATCAAGTAATTTGGATGAGTTTTGGTCAAGAAACTCAACTAACCAAAATAGACCACCTGTGCACACAAGTATACTAAAAAACTAGACTTCACTCTCTGATAGATATCTCATAGAGTATAAATCCTTTGAATTACATATTTAGGACAGAGAAAGAAAATGCAAAGATCTTTTCAACAAGCTAAAAACAAAGCAATTTGGATACATTTTGGTTGGGGAACTTAATCAACCAAAATAGACTACCTGTCTACATACATATGTTGAAAAATTGGACTTCACTCTTTGATTGATATCTCACAAAATATATTAGCTTTGAAAGAGATGTTTGAGATAGAGAAAGTAAGATAAGCTTTCCAATGAGTGTTTAAATGCAAGAAATGGTTACATATACACTGAGATATGAGCTTCACAACAGAGCTGTGTACAAAATGATGTGCAGCTGGAAGGAGTCTATGGGAAGACAAAAATGACAAAATGACTAGATCCGACTATTGGGAGCTCTTGCCTCTTTCTCTCTTTGTTTAGAACGTGCTCCCACTACACTTTTATAACCAATGAGCATGTGAAGAAGTTTGTGTCTCCTTCTTAACTCACCACTTTCATTTGATTGCCCACTACATGCCACTTACTACAAGGCAGCTATTGTATCTTTTACTCATCATGAATTTTGACTAGACTTTTTTTTCGTGTTTTCTTTTCTCTTCTTTTTTTTTATCTTTTATATTTGGTAAAATTTATCCAAGCATAGCTCATGTGAAAATGAGCTTGTACATTTATCTTCAACACTCCCCCTCAAGCTCATTTGGGAGTTATCTTCAATCATGTCGTGCAAATTTATCACATCCTTGAAACCTTTGAGTTTAGAAGCATCCAAGAACTTTGTAAACATATTTGCAACCTGCTCTTTGGTCCTGATGAGCTTTATCTCCACATCTTTTCTCAGTACCTTCTCCCTTACATAATGGTAGTGGACCTCTATGTGCTTGCTCCTTGCATGAAACATAGGATTTCTTGCCAAGTAAATACTTGACATGTTATCACTGTATATAAGGATGGTTCCAACTTGCACTTCAAGATCAGCCAAAAGCTTTTTAATCCACATTGCTTCACATGTGGCAAATGCTAATCCTCTATATTCAGCCTCCATGGATGAAAGTGCAATAGTAGGTTGTTCTTTGGGCTCCATGTGATAGGTTTGCTTCCTATCATGAACACATAACCTGAGGTTGATCTCTTATCTTCCTTTGAACTTGTCCAATCAGCATGGCTAAATCCTTTGACCTGCAATTCTTCATCAAACTTGTTAAACAAAGCATGATTAAATGTATGCTTTATGTATCTCAACACTCTCTTGGCTGAATTTAAATGTTCACTGGTATGGTCTTGCATAAACTAAGAAAGTACACCAACAACATTAGATAAATCAGGTCTTGTAATGTTTGCATAGATTAATGATCCTACAATGCTTTTGTATGTCATTACATCTTCCAATAGTTCTCCATCATTTGAAAAAATCTTTGTATTTGTGTCCATGGGTTAAGTGAGTGGTTTGCATTCACTCATTCCAAATATGAAAAGAGCATCCAACAAGTACTTCCTTTGCATCAAGTAGATGCCACTTTTTCCATAAACAACTTCAATTCCTAAAAAATATTTCAGCTCTCCAAGATCTGAAATTTTAAACCCCTTACCAAGCTTCCTTTTGATATCTTTAATCCCAGTAACATCATTTTCTGTTATGATGAGGTCATCGATGTATATGCAAATATATACCTCTCTATTTTCTTCCTTCTTCAGGTACAATGAAGGATTTGCACTACTTGGGTTGTGTCCACGCTTAGTTAGACATTCTACCAATCTTTGATTCCATGCTCTTGGTGCTTGCTTCAAGCCATAAAGTGCCTTTTTCAACCTGCAAACAAAGTGTGGATGGTTTTCATCTTCAAATCCAACCGGTTGAATCATGTATACCTCTTCTTGTAGTTCTCCATTGAGAAAAGCATTTTTGATGTCCAATTGATATAATGGCCATCTCCTTGAAGCACCAACTTCTATTAATGTTCTAATTGTTCAACTGCTTCTTTAACCTATTTAGCTTTACCTTCAAAGTGATTACCTCTTCATATTCTTCTTCACTTGTATCTATCTCACTGTTTGGAGTAGCACTTGCTTCTTTGGCTCTACTATGAGCTGAATTTGGAGACAAAGAATGACTCCCCCTCCATGTTGAACATTCTTCATTTGATGTAGATGCCTTTGGACCTGAAACCTTTGTGCTTGATTGTTGAACTTCTCTTTGATTTGTTCCTCCATAATCATCACAATCTTCTTCAAGAATCTTTTCCTTTCCTTTATCTTCATACCATGGTCTTAGTTCATCAAAGACCACATCTCGCGAGACTCTTACTTCCTTTCTTCTAGGGTTATAACACTTGTATCCTTTTTGCCCTGTCAAGTAGCCGATGAAAATGCATTTTATTGGCCTTGGTTTCATCTTTGTTCTAACTTCTTGTGGAATGTGAAAAAAGCAAACACATCCAAACACTTTGAGGTGTGTACGATTAGGTTTCTTATTCGAATATACCTCCTCCGGAGTCAAGTGATGTATTCTCGATGTTGTGCACCTATTCATCAAGTAAATGGCGATTGTGGTAGCTTCAGCCTAATAGTACAATGGTACCTTCATCTCGTTGAGCATGCATCTTGCAATTTCAGCGATTTGCTTATTTTTCCTCTTAGCTACTCCATTTTGTTGTGGTGTATACCTACAAGTAAACTGCCTTTTGATCCCATTCTCTTGTAGAAAATCCGAAAATTCTTTAGAGAAGTATTCTCCTCCACCATCGGACCTTAAGGTTTTGATAGACCTTCTTGTTTCTTTTTCAACTTCAACTTTGGATCTTTTGAATATAGAAAACACCTCTGATTTTTGCGTCATACAAAATAGCCATACCTTTCTTGAGTGATCATCAATGAAGGTGACAAAAAATCTATTACCAGCCATTGATGCCTCTTGGGTTGGTCCCCATACATCTATATGTATCAAGTCCAAGACATTTGAGGCCACATAATTGCTCCTCTTGAATGGCTACCTCGTTTGCTTTCCCAGTTGACAAGCTTCACATAACTCATGTAGTCCAATGCTATTAAATTTTGGAAGACCTCTTACCACTTCATGTTTGCTCATGTCCTTCAGCTTTGGAATGTTGATGTGTCCTATTCTTTTGTGCCATAAGTCCAACTCTGAAATCTTGTTGTTCCCACATTGAATGTACATGACCTTTCCATGTGGATGTTGGACGTCCAAAGTGAACATCCTTCCTTCTCTTCTACCTCAAGCAATGACCTTGAAGCCTTCCTTTGGATTCTTTATGAAGCACCCATTCTCATTGAATATGGCATGATAACCCTTCTCTACCATTTGTCCTACTAAAATCAAGTTCTTTGAAATTGTACGAAATGAACATTAGATAGTACCTTTGCTCTACTTGTATCTCCAAGCCTTATATCTCTAATATGTTCAATCATGTGCTGAGTATCCTCACCTATTTCAACACATCCTTTTCCACTTGGTACCTGTAGATTATTGAACAAACTTCCTTGGCATGACATATGGTTACTACAACCTGAATCAATGTACCATTTTTTGTTATCTTCACAAGAGCTTCTATACTCATGTCTCATTGCAAGTAGTGTGTCCTTGCTTCCTTCACTTGAGGTGCTTGCATAGTTGCGTTGGCTCCTTTGATTTCCTCCATTTGGTCTTCCATTTTTCAACCAACAATCACTAGCATAGTGTCCTAATTTACCACAATGATAGCATATTATACCTTTATGAGAGTTGTAGGAGCCTCAACCTCTTCCTCTACTTCTACCTCGACCTCTTCCTTGTGTGTTGGCATTTGATGCATCCTTGTTGTCTTCCGAATTGTTTTGATTGTAGTTGGAGTTGTTGTGACCTCTTCCTTTTCCTCTTGAGCCTCCTCTTGAGTTCCTTCCGTAAACTCGACCTGCATATAACATTTGGTTGTGGCTGCCCTTTCCTTTGGGGCCACCAAAGCTAAGCTCTTCTGTGACAAGATGAGGGATTAGTTGTTCAAAACCTGGATATGCATCTTTCAAGTTAATGGAAGTTATAAAAGGCTTCCATCTTTCATCTTCTCTCATTCCATTGAGAGCATAGCACACAAGATCTTCGTCTTTGACCGTTGTGCCAATAGAAGCTAAAAATCACAGGTTAAGGTATGTTCAACTATGGATTGGCTCAAACTTTTCTCGATTATGTTCAACTCATTCTTGAGTTGAAGTTTCCTAGCTTTGGTATTTGTTGAATACATCCTTTCAAGAGCTTCCCAAGCATCCTTAGCTTTCTCTAGATGTTGAATATGCCCTACCATGGCATTAGTAATGACTAGTGAAATGAGGAACATGACTCTCCTATTCCTCTCTTCCCATTCTTTTGCTTGCCTCCTTTTTACTCTGGTGGTCATAGCTTGATTGATTCGAGGTTGAACATCATCACCGCTCACAATACCCCACAAGCCTTTGCCCATTCGATAGTTGGTCATTCTAAGCTTCCACACGGAATAGTTATCCTTATCCAATTTCTCTCTTGTTGACCCGAGTCAACCATTGAAGACTACCAAAAACTTTGAGAGTTACCTCGAATAGTTATATTGTCCTTTGCTCTTGTGTTTGTGAAGCTTCCCCTTGTTTTGTAGCTCCTCTTCTGCTTTTTTTTAACTTCAACTCTATTGATGAAGCTTCAACACCAAATTTGCTCTGATACCAACTATGGAGAATGAGTTCTCCTATGCGCAACGAAAACATGTAGTGAACCCTCATATGTCCATCAATTGGATAAACAGCTACACATTAGATAGCTTGCTGCTCTTGATACAAAATTCAAATGGACCTGTGCCTTTAGTCAACCAAAGTAGCCAAAGAGAGATTTCTAACAAGATATAAATAACTTAATTTGGACAAGTTTTGATTAGGAAACACAACTAACGAAGATGAACTACCTGTCCACACAAGTATGCTAAAGAATTGAACTTCACCCTCAGACTGATAACTCCCTAAATATATATCCTTTGAGGAAGATATTTCTTGAAAAGAAGGTACACACAAATAGCTTTCCAACAAACTAAAAATAAAGTAATTTGGATGAGTTTTGGTCAGTAAATTCAACTAACAAAAATAGACCACCTGTGCACACAAGTATACTGAAAAACTGGACTTCACTATCTGACAGATATCTCATAGAGTATGAATCCTTTGAATGAAATATTTGGAACAGAAAATCTACATGCAAAGAGCTTTCCAACAAGCTAGAAAGAAAGAAATTGGATACATTTTGGTTTGGAAAGTTAATCGAACAAAATAGACTACCTGTGTACATAGGTATGCTTAAAAACTCATCTTCAATCTTTGATTGATATCTCACAAAATGTATAATCTTTGAAGGAGATCTTTGAGATAGCCAAAGTGCAGGAGATAAGCTTTCCAACGAGTGTTTAAACACAATAAATGGTTACATATACATTGAGATATGAGCTTCTACAGAGCTATGTACAAAATGATGTGCAGCTGGAAGGAGTCCATGGGAAGACAAAAATGACAAAATGACCAGATTTGACTATTGGGAGCTCTTGCCTCTTTCTCTCCTTGTTTACAACATGCTCCCACTCCACATTTATAACCAATGAGCATGTGAAGAAGTTTGTGCCTCCTTCTTAACTTACCACTTTCATTTGATTGCCCACTACATGCTACTTACTACAAGGCAGATATTGTATCTTTTACTCATCATGAATTTTGACTAGACTTTTTTTTTTCTTTTTTTCTTTTCTCTTCTTTTCCTTTATCTTTTATATTTGGTAAATTTATCCAAGCATAGCTCATGTGAAAATGATCTTGTACATTTATCTTCAACACCCTTGTGAAAATGATCTTGTACATTTATCTTCAAAAGTCTTGTGAAAGGTTTGCATGATGTAGCATAAAAACTACTCTATCCTGAATAGTTCTATTCATCCTTTCAACTACACAATTTTGTACTTGGGTATCAAGAGCTATAAAATCTCTATGAATTCCTCTAGATTGACAAAAAAGGTTGACTTCATGTGAGGTACACTCACCCCCATTATCTGAACGTAAAGCTTTGAGCTTAGTTCCTTTTAAAGTCTCAACTGAAGCAAGCCAATTTCTAAAAATAGGGAATGGCTCATCCTTCAATTTGACAGGATATACCCAAACTTTTCTAGTGGCATCATCTATGAAAGTGACAAAGTAAAGAGAACCAACTAATGAGCTTGTGGGCATAGGACTACACAAATCTGTATGAATGAGATCTAAAGGCTGAGTTGAAGAGTTGATGTGTGTTTTATGGACATTTCTAGCTTGCTTTCCATATTGACAATGCTTACAAAATGAAAAATTATAGAAAGATAATACAGGTAAGTAGTCAGAATGAGAAAGACTTTCCATTCCACTAGAATATATGTGGACCAAATGGCCATGCGAAATACAAGCCATAAATTATTCAGTAACAACTAATAAGCGTTCTTTTTATGATACAAATAAAGGATAAAGAGATCCAACTTTTCTTCCTTTTGCAATAACCGTATTTCCCTTTGATATGAGAAAGACTGAGCATAGAGACTACACAAATCTGTATGAATGAGATCTAAAGGCTGAATTGAAGAGTTGATGTGTGTTTTGTGGACATTTATAGCTTGCTTTCCATATTGAGAATGCTCACAAAATGAAAAATTATAGAAAGATAATATAGGTAAGTAGCTAGAATGAGAAAGATTTTCCATTCCACTAGAAGATATGTGGACCGAATGGCCATGCGAAATACAAGCCATAAATTATTCAGTTGCAACTAATAAGTGTTCTTTTTATGATACAAATAAAGGATAAAGAGATCCAACGTTTCTTCCTTTTGCAATAACTGTATTTCCCTTTGATATGAGAAAGACTGAGCATAGAAAACCATCTTATAACCAAGATCATCAAGTTGATCAACTGACATCAAACTACCTGATAACTGAGGTACATGGCATACATTATGCATAGTAAAATTTGAACCATCAATGAACTGCACAACCACATCTCCAATCCCCACAAAATCACACTAGTAAGAGTCACCAAGTATCATTGTACCAAGAGACATTTGCTTCATATTTAGAGAACCATTCTCTATGTGGTGTCACATGGAAAGAAGCACCATAATCTAGCAGCCACATGTGGGAAAGAGAATCAGCCATAACAGCCTTGGTGGGCACAATACTATCAAGTGTCAACACATCAGAATCATCAGAAATAACATTAATTTCTTCAATCTTCATAGTCAAAGAAGATGGTGTAGGTAGCTATTTAACATGCCCATCAACATTCTATCCTTTACCTTTAGCATTCTGCAATGCATAACAATCTTTCTTCATGTGTCCTTTCTTGTGACAATAATGGCATTTGATATCCCTCTTCCTTGATTTACTTCTACTCTTATTTCATTGACCATTCTTTTCCTTGTTCTTGCTCCTGCCACGTTACTGATTCTTTCCTTGGTAAGAATCAAGACATTATATGCATCTCCACTCTGAGTGCCAACCATAGATTTTCTATGAATCTCCTCATGCAAGAGTGCTCCACATATGTCATCATAGACTAGTTTACCACTAGGTGCACTATTGCTAATAGCTATGCAAAACATATCCCATGATGATGGCAAGGTGCATAACAACAAGACTACTTTCATTTCATTATCCATATCCATTTTTTGAGCTTGTAATTGGGCGAATATAGCATCAAACTCATTTAGATGATCAACAACACTATCTATGTCCTTCATGTGAAGGTCATATAACTTTCTCATTAGATACACTTTATTTGATGCTGTTTCTTTTTCATATGTATTGCATAACGTCTTCCAAAGCTCCTCTACACTTTCACAATCTAATACTATAAAGTAAACATTATCATCCAGGTGCAATCGAATGGTATACCTGGCTATTTCATCCAACTCATCATAGTCATCATCGTCTATATCAACAAGCTTCTTCGAGATTACATTTATTGGCTTCCATTGTCTCCTCTGAATCAACATATCTTTAATTTGATTCTTTCATATAGCAAAGTTTGTGCCATCAAATTTTTGGATCTCAAAATGGTCTTTGCCTTGCAAGTTATAGCTCCTCTTAGGAGCACTGGCATCAGACCCAGATCCACCAGATCTACCTGAGATTTCTGATGCCATGATGAAAGAGAACTAAATAGAATGAAAATGGAGCTAGAATATTATAGGCACCACTAGCGTTCAAGAAAGGAGGACCAAGTGTTAGATTTTGAGAAAAAAATCAACAATATCCCCCAAAAAATGGATTAATGAACAACAATGATGAACCAAAAGGATTATGTGAGAGTGAATGTGCTCACATCAATAAGTGTGTCAAGGAGTAAATGGACCACTATAGTTGTCAAAACCAATAAACCGAAAATTTTTTGCCAAAGCTGCCTTTGTAAAATGAGCATATGACCAGTGTCAAAATCTCATAAAGTTGCAAGTACTGACATGGAAACCTGCATAGTGAATCACTGACTCTACTGCATATAACCAACTACCTAGAAGAAGCCAACTATGCTTATTGAACACCTATGAATGACTAGCATACATCTCCTATGGCAAAGCTGGGTAAGTTTTCCACCTGGATCACCAAAGATACCATGATATCTAGGTGTCTCCCAATTAAGAAAACCTCACCATGACCCTCTTTATCAAATGTAAAAGGCTTTATGCAAAAAATGTACATGCTATATGAATGACCACATGTATGTACATGAGCGATATCTAGAGAAGCATACATAGTGTGTATGTGCTCAATATATGTAGTAAAATGGTGTTGAAAGGCTAAATTCACAACCAAAACACTAGCCAACAACACTTGCAAGTGTTTATCAACTCTATTCTTTAGGCTCAAAAGAACCTGCATAGACTTCCAATGGCTTCTCCCACCACAATTAGAACCTTTCAAGAAACATGTACATTTACTAGTGTGGCTGAAAACATAGCCCCAAAAAGTGAACATTCATTTTTGGAGAAGTACAAAAAGCACTCTTCTTGATGCTCTTGAACCTATGTAAAAAGAAATGTGCATGAAAGTACTCCAAAATGGCTCCAAAAATCATCCCAAAAATGTTTCAAAACAAGCTTTGAAAGCAAAGAATGAAGCTTTGAGGGCCCAAAACATGCTCAAGGTAATGTTAACCTTAGTCTTTCCCCATCTTCAAACACCACAAGAGTGTAGCTTAGTGGCAAGAGATTGCCGATCAAGCGAGCTCCGAGGGGAACAATACTGGGATGGGTGACCTCCCAAGAAGTCCTAGGAACCTCTATCTTCCTTGATCGTTGAGGTCCTGCCTTGGATGCAACCAACAACACCAATTGTGACTTCAGTGACTCAGATGACAAGGTATGCCAAGGTCTATGCCTTGGTTGCCACCTTAGTCGTAAGCCTTGGAGAAAGCCTTGGGTGGCCAGGCACAACGATACCCTTGCTATAGAAACCTGAACTCCAGCATCACACACAATACTCTACACAGGGATTGTAGAATACATAAAAAGCACACAGTACACATACCATGAACACATATTTCTTAGGTTGTACAAATGCGGTTGAATGTAGAGTCCGTGGCTGATCAAGCCACTATATGTTTTATTAAAGAACATATACAAAAGTGTCCAATGGCCATTTGGCCTTTCATATGGACACTAATGATAACATGAATCACTCTAGGGAAGTTTACTTGTGATATATTTCTCTTGTTTTGGTTATAAGATTTACTTGCATTTCCATTTCTAGCTCTTTAGTTTAAATTTTGGAAACATGGAACAAGAAGGGTAAGAAATGGTAGGCCAAACACTTCCACACAATGAACAATCAGTAGTAGAAAAAGACTTAAATGTGAAAGAGGTTGAGAAAAAGGTTGAGCAATATGCATACCTATATGATGAGTTCATCACTCACGACCAACATAATAAACTCAAAGATAAAACCCAAAGGTTAGAGGCAGCTGAAGGTAGAATGACCTCACTATTTGAACAAATGAAAGCCCAAATGATCTCTCTTGAGAGCAAGATACCTATTTCCTTGCTACGAAAAAAAAGAGAAACCTTGTCTCTTCACACACATTGGATGACTAGGAGAGAAATGATCTAGCCTAACAAAACAAACATAAAGGGAAAAGTTCTAGGAAAAATTCCTTCTTTAATTGCCTTAAGCCACCCACTTTTAGAATGGATGACCATGAACAAAACAAGGATGTGTTCTAAACTTTTCTAAAAAAGTGGATATACCTACATCAATTAAAGGAACTCCACCAAAGGATCATGTGTTAGAAGCAAGCCTCTTGCTTGGCCTACAAGCCATTAGGTGGTGGATGAGCCTCGAGGAGGTAAATTCTATTCCTAGATATTGGTTTGAATTCAAAGATCTTTTCTAAGAATAGTTTCTACCTCAGAATAAAGAGAAGAGAAATTGGGATGAGTGTGATAGGATCACACCAAAGAGATAGACCACTATCCCAATATATGTCCCACTATAGAGAGATAATACTTAAGGGGCTTGATTATTTCCAAAAGCCTAGAGGGTTTGTGAGGGGTTTGGATAAAGCCATTAAAAGAGAGGCAAGAAGGAATACCCATTAGACATTTGTGTTGAAAGTGGGGTGGGCCACAATAACAATAAATCACAAGTTTACAAGGCCTTTCAACACATGAACCTTAGCATACACACCTTAATACTAAGAAAGAAGATGAGTGCAAGATAGAGAGAGAATGGATGAGATTTTCAAAGTGTACAATAAGCTAGGAGGCTCACCTACACTATCTTATATTCCAATGTCAAATTACTATGTGTAAATATGATGCAAACTAACACAATTTGAATCTAGGTAGAAATAGGAACTAGATATAAGAAATTGTATGCAAAGTGCCTAAGAGGTATAAAGAGTGTGCACGTGTGAGAATATGGAGAATATGAATAGTTTAGAACTATTTTATAGCAAACCCTAATTCTGATTAACCTAAATCAGAAATGAGTGACTTAGCAAGTGAGAACAAAAATAGCCTTGCTACTCATAGTATATCAACAAGATTGTTGATGGTTAGCTGACACAAACTCCTCCAAGATCTCCTAATGTAGAGCACACCTCCTCCAAGTGTGTGAGAACAATTCCTCCAAGATCTCCTCCAAGTTGCATTGAGCACTTAGAAGCTAGAACTCCTTGAGAAGATGATCACCTTGAGTGATGATCAACAATGAGCTTTGGCCATCTTTTTATATCCTTGAAGCCTCCATGGAAAGCATAAAAAACTACAATCACTTTTCCATAAAAAAGCTATGTCATGCGATCAACAATTGTCAAAAATAATAAAACTATCATTTGCTAAATTGACGCCCAAAAAACACGCTTTTGCTTTCCTAGAAAAACATGCCACTAGTGTGCCGCTAGGGAGTTTGAACCTTGGTTGATTTGCATTATGTTTCTTGATTTGCTTTGCCTAGCCACGCCACCAACCTGCTGTTGGTGTTGAGAGTATTCTAAAGAATATGTATGCTGACTGTGACCAATTGAACTTTGGACCAAATTTGACTTGTCTCCAACAATCCCCCCTTTAATGTCAAAATGATACAAGGCAACCTACAAAACTTCCTATGACTCTACAAATATATCCTTAACTGATTTCCTCTGAATCTTGAGCTAACTATGCATGAACCTGGATACTTGAGAAACTACAAACTAAATGTTTGGATATGTATTACATAGATATATCAAGCAACCAACTACTTTACTATGTAATGTAGCAATGGTTTTGAATCTGCTTCTGACTGTAATGACACATTGACATCCATAGATGTCTGCATGGGCTTGGAATTTTTATCTCAAACCTTTCCAATAATTTCTCAATGTATTTCTATTGTTTCATGTAGATATACTCATGTCTGTACTTGAACTCAATCCCAAGATAATAATGTAAAATACCTAAGTCATTTACATCAAATGTATGCTTACATTGTGTTTTAAACAATCAAAGATCTTAATCTTTGGGACCTATGATAATCATATCATTTTGTAATGCATCTTGAACACTAGATGGTTCATTCCCATCTGAAGTAAGAGCTAAAATATTATGACTCTTAAAATTTTTTGCATAATTTACCTGGTCTAATTTTTGTCTCCTTGTTTGACTTGTGATTCTTCCAGTGTATTCCTTTATACCAATATCCTTCCAAGTTTGATATAACCACTATAGTGTATTCTTGAAAATTGGTGGAATCCATTCTAGTTCTTCAATATCTCTTTCTTCTGGAACTCTAGAATCTTCTCCAACTTCTTGAGTTGGAACTTCAAGAGGTACTGATGATGGACTAGGTATTGGTGTAGGTAGTGAAACTCTTTCTTCACCTACATCCCTTAGGGTTTGAGAAGGCTTATCATCCCCTTTGTATGATTGAATGTAAGAATCCAAATTCCTTTTGGAAAATGCATAGTCATATGCTTTTATGAATTTTGGAATCTCTTCCTTCTTATCATAAATCTGATTTTTTGCAACATATGCATTTCATGAGAGTAGGATATCACCTAGATATGGAACATAGAATCTGTATCCTTTGATTTCAATTGAATAACCAATAAAGACCACTTTAATGGCTTTTACATCAAGCTTACCACGATCCTTCTTCTCAATGTGAACATAAGATTGGGAACCAAAAACTTTGAAATAACTCACATTGGTTTTCTTCCCATAATAAGCTTCATAAGGTGTGATGACCCTTAAAGCTTTTGTAGAAGACCTATTCAAAATGTGATTAGCTGTATGTATTGCATCAAACCAAAACTTGGGAGAAAGATTTTTGGATGACATCATACTATGCATCATCTCAAGAAGTATCCTATTCTTTCTCTCTGCAACACCATTATGTGCTTATCTATAGTGAGTTGATAAGAGATACCTTTGTCCTCAATAAAAGACTTAAATTCTTTTGACATGTACTCTCCTCTATCACTTCTCAAAATCTAGATCTTTGAATGAATTTCATTTTCCACCATAGCTAAGAATTTCTTAAAAGTGGGAAAAACCTCTGACTTTACCTTAAGATCATAAATCCATGAATATCTTGAGGAATCATCAATGAACATAACAAAGTACCTAAAACCTTGAATGGAATTTGCTCTCATTGTTCCATTCACATATGAATGTATGATCTGTAAGACAATAGTTACACTATATAACACAGGAGCAATAGCAGAGAAGATAACAGATATAGGAGAATCTCAACAATTTTCTACTAGCAGCAAGTACAAAGATGATGGCGTTGTCCACCCGTGCGCTCTCAAGGTAGAGCTTAAATGGTGATCTAGACAACTCTAGATAGGGAGATACAAGGTAGAGGTATACTGGCTCAATTCTATGTCTCAGGTAGTGCAGAAGTCATGTATATATAGGATCATGGGTGGCCTTCCATGGACGGCTATACTTGGGTGGTAGAGTGTGGGCGGCCACCACCCGCATAATTGCCATACATGGCTTAGGCCGGTTGAACCGACCTAACAAATATAAATGATTTTTGACTCCGAAAGGGAATATTCCCTTTACCGTCATGCTGGGGGCGCTGCCCCCGAACCCCCCACTAGGGGGCCCGCTGGCCCCCTCGGACCCCCCCCAGCTAGGGGGTCTGCTGGCCCCCTTGGACCCCTAGCCGGTGCTGCTCCCCGCTGCCCTAGACCCCACAATTGGGGACCCTGGTAACTCCCTTTCCTTACAATACCTTACATGGTTCAATATGACCTTCATCCAACATGCAAGTTGGGATTCCCATCAATTGGGTAATGCACAGTTGGCTTCTCCTCATAATGGGGGCCTTGCAAAATGTGCATACAATCATGAGGGGTAGACATTGATCATATACTAACACCCGCCCTCAATGTTTACCGATGAAAAATCAAGTAGGTTTCGGTCCTATGCCCATCTGTTGAAGATGCCTGTTGAGCTGCTCTCTTCCAAGTGCTTTAGCGAATATGTCAGCACAATTTGCTTATGTTGGGCAATATTCTAGCTCCACAATTTCATCTTCAATTAGCTCACGAATGTAATGGTACTGTACTTCTATGTGCTTGGTGCGAGCATGAAATACTGGGTTCTTTGCAATAGCCATACAACTTTGATTATCACACTTGAGTATAGTCGCCATATTTGATGGAAAGCCTAGATCTGCAAGAATTCTCCTTAACCAGACTGCCTCACAAGAAGCAAAACAAGCTGCTTTGTACTCTGCTTCAGTGGAGGAGAGTGCGAGAGTTGGTTGCTTTCTACTTACCCAAGAAAATATTCCTGAACCAAGTGAGAAACAATATCCGAAAATTGATTTTCTAGAATCACAATCTCCAGCCCAATCTGAATCACAATATCCTTGGAGTGTATCACCCTTGGTATAAGAAATACCAAAATCCAAGGTTCTTGCAATGTACCTTAGAATTCACATTCCAGCATTCCAGCGACTCTCCTTAGGTTTGTTGGAAAACCTGCTTAATACTCCAACAACAGCAAATGTCTGGTCTAGTGTTGCACAGAAAAATAAGACTTCCAACGAGCTTCCTATACTTCTTAACATCTACATCATGCATGTTATCATCCATAGATAGCTTATGATTTACCTCCATAGGTGTGCTAGTTGGCTTGCATTCCATCATTCCAAATGCCTTGAGAATTTCTTTGACATATTTTTGTTGTGAGATGAAAATGCCATCCTTCCTTTACCATACTTCAATTCCCAGAAAAAAATGGAGTAGACCTAAGTCTTCGATTTCAAACTCAGTTCCCAAGCTGATCCGAGTTTGATTGATGAGTTCCTGATGATCTCCTGTAATGATCAAATCATCTACATATACAATGACAACAACTAGCTTGCTATCCATTTTCGTTACATACAAGTTAGCATCAGAAGTACTTCTTTCAAAACCCACATTTTTGAAAAAATTATCTATCCATTGGTACCAAGCCCGTGGAGCTTGCTTAACTCCATACAAAGCTTTCTTCAACCTGCAAACTTTATTTTCTGAATTGGGCACCTCAAAACCTGGTGGTTGAGATACATATACCTCCGCCTTGAGGTGACCATTCAAAAATGCAGATTTGACATCCATCTGGAAAATAGGCTAGGCCTTTTGTGCAGCTACTGCAAGTACCGTCCGAATAGTTGTCATGCGTGCTGTTGGTGCAAAAGTTTCTTGAACATCAAATCCTTCTGCTTTATACTTAGCTTTCCAAATCCATTTAGTACCTATTACCTTCTTCTTTAGCGGCAAGTCGACTAGATCCCATGTATAATTTCTGAGTATACTATCATACTCATACTGCATTGCCGCTCTCCAACCCGGATCATCAAGGGCTTCTTCAATGGTGCTAGGTTCCTTTATCGAGCCCATGATATCTGCCATTAGAGCCATGTTAACAATGTGTTCTGAGGCACTTCTTTGCTCCTCTATTCTCTTTGATCTTTGTTATCCATCCGAGGATGATTCTGGTACATCTACATGTGGATTGTGATCATCAAAGAGCTGTTGTGCGCACTTCGGTAGTGGCTTACACTGTGCAGCTACAACTGGTTGGCTTTTTATTGAGGAAATTTCTTCATCAGATGTTTCCTCCTCCTCAAATTTAACTTGTCTTTTGATAGGCACAAGGTGAGATATTTCTCCATTTGATGAGATAGTGGATTTAACTTTATCTTCTACTAAGTGTGGTCGTTCATCAAACACCACATCTCGGCTGACAAAAATCTTCCTTGCCTCAGGATCCCACAACCTGTATGCTTTAGACTCTTCACTATATCCTAGGAAGACACACTTTTTGCTTTTTGAATCCAACTTTGATCTTGTTGAATCAAGAATATGTGCATAACAGAAACAACCAAAAATTTTGAAATGCAAAACTGAAGGCTTTTTACCAGAATATGCTTCTTGAGGAGTCATCCCCTTCAGTGCTTTTGTGTAGCTTCGATTGAGGATGTAGACTGCTATATTGACTGCTTCTGCCCAGAATGAATCAGGCATGTCTTGAGCCCTTAACACACAACGAGCCATTTCAACTACTATCCTGTTCTTGCGCTCAACAATGCCATTTTGTTGAGGTGTATGAGCTGTGGTAAGTTGCCTTTTCACACCATGCTCCTTACAGTAATTATTGAATTTTGTTGACAAGAATTCACCTCCTCTATCTGTTCTGAATTTCTTTAGTTTCCTTCCTGATTCATTTTCCGCATACTTATGCCACGTTTTAAATTTTTCAAAAGCATCAGCCTTCTCTTGAATGAAATAAACCCACACCTTTCTCCTATAATCGTCGACTAACAACAAAAAGTAGAAAGATCCTCCTAAAGCAGGTGTAGACATTTTACCACAGTGATCAGCATGTACCAACTCTAGAGGAGCTTGAGATCGATTGTTGGTCTCTCTTGGAAATGCCTTTCGTTATTGCTTGCCCATCATACAAGCTTCACATTTTCCTGCAACTCTAAAAATGTAGGCAAATGAGCAACCATCCCTGTTCTTTGCATCTCCTTCAAAACTGCAAATCCAAGTTGCCCAAATCGTTGGTGCCATAACCTGCTTACATGTTTATCTTTTGTAGCAGTTAAAGCACTTAACTCATACAAGTTATCCCGTCATATGCCTTTACCTACAACATTACCTGATGAATCCATGATTTCTGCACCACTCTTATTGAAGTGAACTTCGAGTCCACGAACTGTTATCGCAGAAACTGACAACAAATTTCTTTTAAGTGTAGGTACATAGAGAACATTGGATAACTTTTTCTCAACACTTGGAGAAGTGATAAAAGAGATGGTTTTTTTGGAGATAGATGTCTGCAGAAGCACGTGAACAGCACAAGGAAGAAGAAGAAGCTTGGAGCACAACACACAAGACTGAATGTATTACTAGAGAATGTACAACGATAAGTAGCCCATTAGGGCAATAGGCATATATTCAAGCCGAGGGAAAAAAACCTCCTAAAGAGGGAAAAAAGTGCCCCGACGGTCCTAGTGTGTTCACACACATCACTACCTAAATATATCAACAAATCCCCCCTGGGAGTGATGCGGTGAACAAGGAGCTGGCACTCATGTATAAGGAAGTGCCAAGCTATGTGGAAATCACTCCACAAAAGGAAGTAAGCCCAAAGCTTTGCGGAAAGCTTCAAACTTCTCCCTAGGCAGAGCCTTCGTGAAAAGGTCTGCAATGTTCTCCTGCGTGGGCACATATGCCAAGCTGATCTCCCCAGCAGAGAACCTCTCCTTGACATAGTGATAATGCACCTCAATGTGCTTAGTGCGAGCATGGAACACAGGGTTCCTCGCAACTGCCAATGCGCTCTGACTGTCAGTGAAGATGGTGGTGGCAGAAGACTGGCCAACACCCAAATCAGCCATAAGGCTTCTGAGCCACACACACTCAATAGTCGCTGTGAAAGCTGCCCTATAATCAGCCTCATAACTGGAAGTGGCCTCAGTAGGCTGCTTCTTGCTCAACCAAGATATACATGAGCTACCAAGCATGAAGCAAAAACCACTGGTGGACACACGAGTGCCATAGCAACCAATGCAATCTGAGTCAGAAAAAGCATGCAAATCTGGCGGTAGTGATCCCCCCTTGGGATAAAATAACCCAAGTAGCCGAGTACCACTCAAGTAGCAAAAGATGCGCTTAACCACCTTCCAATGCGTGACTCCTGGGCAATGCATAAACTTGCTCATCTGTGAGACAACAAACTGAATATCTGGCCGAGTAATGCATAAGTAAATCAAGCATCCAACAGCCTGCTGATAGAGAACAGCATCAAATGCATCTCCAGCATCATGAAGACTCAATCGTAAACCTGTCTCCATAGGAGTGGCAATAGGCTTACAGTCTTCAAGGCCAAAACGCTGCAATAATGTGTCAATATATTTCGTTTGACACAAAGCCATTCCACCATCAACTTGCATAAACTGAATGCCCAAATAGTGATGCAAATGCCCCAAATTAGACATCTCAAATGAGGCATGCAAATCAGCCTTGAAATCAGCAATATGCTTCTCAATAGGACTAGTGAGCAGCATGTCGTCAACATAGACAACAATGATCAGAAGCACATCATTAGCACGCTTAACATATAAGGTGCTTTCAGTTGGACTGTTCTCAAAACCATGTGCAACCAGATAGGCATGTATCTTCTCATGCCAAGCACGTGGTGCTTGCTTTAAACCATATAATGCCTTCTTTAACCTGCACATTTGGTTTTCATGCCCTTTCTGCACAAAGCCATGGGGCTGAAAAACATACACTTCTTCATGCAAGTCACCATTCATAAATGCTGTTTTAATGTCCAACTGATGTACATTCCAACCATGATGGGTTGCAAGTGCACAAATGCTCCGAACAATAGTCATACGACATGTAGGTGCAAAGGTCTCATCAAAATCAATGCCTCTTTCCTGCGCATAACCCTTGCAATAAGCCTAGCCTTAAACCTGTCCACTGTACCATCAGGTTTACGCTTCAGCTTGTATACCCACTTAGTGCCAATGGCCTTCTTGCCAGGAGGCAAGTCACATAAAGACCAAGTACCATTCTTCATTATAGCATAATATTCAGATTGCATAGCAGCCATCCAATTTTCTGAATTTTATGCTTCATCAAACGAAACAGGCTCATTCTCGTCACAGAGACTAGATGCAACCATAGCATAGCAATCAGATGCAAAAGAGGCACTATGAGAGCCTGGACGAGTACGATATGACAGAGGTGCATCTAATTTGTTGTCATGCAAAGTCTGCACCAGCCATTTTGGCATAGTTCTTGCCTGCTCAATATCGACTCTCTCATCAATAAGTGCATCATGTACATCTGTATCAGAAATAGAATTATCTGCATCATCACATGAAACCTGCAAAGGCTGAGAAGTTGCCTCATTAGGACCAGCACTAGACTGTCCACTTGCAAAAAGAGGCATCAAAGTATCATACATGTCTTTGGAGCCGACAGATGTCTCCTTGGTACATGAAAGCAATGGCTGAATAGCATCTTCCACAAAAACAACATCACGGCTAACCAGAATGTGTTTAGTCTGTGGATGATAGAGACAATAGCCTTTACTTTCAGAACTGTACCCAACAAAAATACATTTTAATGCCTTATCATCCAATTTTTTGCAATGTTGTTCAGGCACTAATGCATATGCCAAACAACCAAAAACACGCAGATGAGCAACAGATGGCTTGCGGTCATGCCAAGCCTCATATGGAGTGATAGACTGCAGCGCTTTAGTGGGACACCTGTTAAGTACATATGCTGCACACATGATAGCCTCAAGCCAGAAAGTATGTGGTAAAGCCTGACTCTTGACCATACACCTCGCCATCTCCATGAGTGACCTGTTCTTGCGTTTAGCAACTCCATTTTGTTGAGGTGTATACGGCACTGTACACTGGTGTTTTATCCCATGTTCAGCCAAAAATGCATTAAAATCAGAAGACATATATTCCCCCCCTCGATGAGAACGAAGGGTGCCCATTTTACATGCTGACAGATTTTCAGCCAAAACCAAAAACTGTTTAAAGCACATGAACAGTTCGAACTTTGCTTTGAGTGGATATACCCATGCATGCCTGGAAAAATCATCAATGAAAGTCACGAAGTAAAGGTAATTTCCAAAAGAGGGTGTCTGCATAGGACCACAGACATCACTATGTACAAGTTGCAATTTTTGTGTAGCCCGAACTGAACCATCTTTTGGAAAGGAGGAATGCTTCATTTTCCCCAAAATACAGCCTTCACATACATGTTTTCTAGGTGCCTCAAGCTTGGGCAAAGAAGACACCATATCAGATTTCTGCAGGCGTAGCAAACTAGCAAAATTCAGATGACCAAAGCGTGCATGCCAAAGCTTTGCATCTGACATAGCCGGAGAATCATGAACTGCACATGCCGAATCATTCACAGATCTTTCATAGTCTATGAGGTTATACAGCCCACGATATAAAATGCCAGAAGCAATAATAACATCGCCATTAGACAGATCATGAACAATACATCTGTCATCAACAAATTTCACAACCAAGTCAATCTTGGCTAATGCAAAAACTGATAACAGATTCTTATTGATCCCTGGCACAAATAAAACATCTGACAAAGTGAAAGAACTACCATCAGCAGTAGTCAGAATGATCTTACCAACTCCCATAACAGGATAAGAGGACTTGTTGGCGCATGTGACAGTATTCCCTGTAGGGGCAGGCTCGAGTGAAGAGAAGAAACTGCACTGCGAGGTAATATGTTTGGTCGCCCCATTGTCAAAGTACCAAACATCTGAGTCCACTGCAGACATGTACTGCTCATGAGAAGATGGGTCAAAACTGCAAACAGTAGTAAATGCCCATTCTTCTTCCTGCACAAGATTAGCAGACTCTATTTTTGGTGTAGAGGCTTCTGCAACAACCATTCCAGCCTCCTTTTTCTTTGCCTCTTTTGCAGCCAGTTTTGGACAGTTCTTTATGATATGATCATTCCCTCCAGTACTTGCAAAACAATTTCTGCTTTTCTGATTTCTTCTCATCTTTATCCTGGTTCTTCGAATGTGCAACATTTGCAGATTTCTGCTTACTAGTAGAAGAGCTCCATTTTCCGCCCTTCTGACTAGCCAGGAAAGCTTGATCTGCAACATGCATAATGGACCTGTTCTACCTGGACTGATCTTCCTGCAATAGAACAGAGACTAACTCCTCAAATGACAAGGCATTTGGATTGTCTTTCATCATCAACAGAAGAGTGGAAGCAAAACTCTGATATGAATCAGGAAGACCATTAAGAACAGTCTACACAAGCGAGCTATCTGGTATAACCTCATCAGCAAAAATCAACTGTTCCTTCAAGTCTTTGATCTTTGTTAAAAAATTGTCCATAGAATCGCCTTCATTCATGTGCTCACTCTCCAACTGTTTTCGGAGGTAAGCAACACGAGCCTCATTCCTAGCTTGGTACAATGTGGTAAGTGTATCCCAAGCATCCCTAGCTGTTCTGCAAGAGCGAATATGAGGAATAATGGCACATTTGACAGACAAAGCTATCAATGCATGTGCCTAGGCATCTATGCCATCCCAGTGAATCTGCTCTGCAGTAGGTGCAACAGAAACAGCAACATGAACAGGAATCTGCACAATATCATCTTCGAGACCACCTTCATCAGCTCCAACACCTGTATTCGTAGTACCTGTTGTTACAGGTGTAACAGGATGTCTTTCAACACCCTGCAAAATGTTCCACAATCCTTTTGCAACCAATATATGTCGCATTATATAAGCCCATAATGGGTAGTTGGTACCATCCAACTTATCATCAACAGCCAACATACGGAATACATCACTGCTTTCAGCCATGGCTGGTGACTAAAATACCTTGATACAGAAAATTGACTGTATCTCAAAAAGTTGAACGGAACTGCCCACACGAGTTCTGCTAAACCTGTAGCAGACTTTGAGACGCTTATACTCGTGAACAAAAACTGGTATATACCTTTGGCACAAAAAGACGAAATAGCCTGCACAAGCATTGTGATAGTGCATTCGGAGGCCGAAACGAACTCAGATCGCGATTTCGGCACCACAGAGCAAAGCGGTTTTGATCTCAGAAACACCCTGAGTATGCTCACCAAAATTTGTACGATTCTGAGACTGCAAGCGAAGGAGTGTCGAAGGCGCCCTAGATGAAGCGACGACCTGCTCTGATACCAATTGTTGGAGATAGATGTCTGCGGAAGCACACGAACAACACAAGGAAGAAGAAGAAGCTTGGAGCACAACACACAAGACTAAATGTATTACTAGAGAATGTACAAAGATAAGTAGCCCATTAGGGCAATAGGCGTATATTCAAGCCGGGGGAAAAAAACCTCCTAAAGAGGGAAAAAAGTGCCCCGGCGGTCCTAGTGTGTTCACACACATCACTACCTAAATATATCAACAGGTTCCAGTTCCTTCGGTTGGACACTTGGAGTCATTTCCCACCACTACATTGATGTCCCGCAAAGGCACTAGGGAACTATACCAATCCTTTTTACTGGTCATATAGTGAGAAGCTCCACTATCTAAAATCCATGGTTCATCAACACGAGCTTGAGCAGATGAGCATACCTCGCCAATAGCTACCCAAAGTTCCAGCTCTGTGTTGTTTGTAGACTCTTTGTTCTTCCACGATGATTTTACAGTCCCATTCCGTTCATCAGCTTGCTTCTTTCTGCAATCCTTGATGGCATGGCCTTTCTTTTCACAATAGAAGCAACTTCCTGTGAACTTTTTCTTCTTTGGCTTCTTCTTTGATCCATTAGAAGAGCCTTTACCTTTTGCATTTGCTGAGAATGCAGCATCACGTGTACTTTGCCGATTCTTCATCCGCATCTCTTCTTCTAAAAGCATCACACAAAACTCTTCAAATGTAAGGGGAGTTGGTCTTACCTGAGTGTTAAGGGCTATTACTAATCCATCATACTTTGCTGGAAGAACACGTACACATCTTCGAGCCAGCTCTTCTGGTGTTATAACAACACCAACTGCAGCCAATTGATCTTGAAGATGTTTTATCCGTTTGATAAAATCTTCAGCCTTTTCAGAATCAGAATGCTTTTCATTTGCCAACTGATTTTCTAAATTCTATATCCTAGTTGGTTCTTGGTCTCATATTGATGAGCCAATATGCCCCAAGCCTCATGTGCTTTAGTAGTATGTTGAACTAAAGTAAGCATAGAATCACTTACACTAGTGACAATCGCACATAATGCATCAACATTCTGCCTCTTCCAAGCTCGTAGAAGATATGGATTTGGCTGAATAATCAATCTTGAATTTGTTGGATCTTCAACTGGTATAGGCTCTGGATCCAATCCCATCGGTCCCATGACAGTGTCAAGTAATTCATAGGAGTCCAAAATTGCAAAAATTTTGAACTTGCAGTGTATAGTTGGTTCCATCCAACTTCCCTTCAGTGAATGGAGGTGGGCAAATTCGAATAGGTGCAGCATTAACATTAGCTCAAGCACCAAGACCAGTGTTCGACGATGAAGCCATCATGTAATCACTCTAATAATCTACTGATATTCTAGTCTGCTAGTAGGCTAAAATAGTGATACTTCTCAAGCTATTCAAACCTTATGGCTCTGATACCATGTAAGACAATAGTTACGCAATATAACACAGGAGCTATAGCAGAGAAGATAACAGATATAGGAGAATCTCAACAATTTTCTACTAGCAGCAAGTAGAAAGATGATGGCGTTGTCCACCTGTGCGCTCTCAAGGTAGAGCTTAAATGATGATCTAGACAACTCTAGATAGGGAGATACAAGGTAGATGTATGCTAGCTCAATTCGATGTCTCAGGTAGTGCAGAAGTCATGTATATATAGGATCATGGGTGGACTTCCGTGGACGACTATACATGGGCGGTAGAGCGTGGGCGACCACCGCCCGCGTAATTGCCATACACGGCTTGGGCCGGTTGAACCGACCTAACAAATATAAATGATTTCTGACTCCAACAGGGAATATTCCCTTTACCATCGGGCCGGGGGCGCTAACTGTTGGTGTAATTCACAAGCCTACACATTTAGCTTGATGGATACACTAAAGTCCATACACATATGGAAAATCATAGGAACAAATGCTAGTGGTTAATTACCACTTTATCACTTTGTAAAAGTCAGTTTTGACTTGGAATCTTTGTAAACACCTACCAAAAGGGATTCGTGGAAAAAAGTTAGCTTTGATTGATGGAATATCTCCTAGGATATAGGAGCTTGATCATAGGGAGCCAAAAGGTTGAATTTGAATTCAAATTTTTACTCAATCACTATAAAAATGTTCATGGAAAAGTCGCGAGTAAGACTCATCATTTTCCGAGCTCATCTTTGCCAATTCTGAGTGTGTGTGAGGCTTACACTCTAGCCCACACCTATATACACCATTAGGCATTGATCCTCATGCCAACGGCATTGTATACAAGTGCTCATTAATACATATATCTTCATTATTCATTTTTGAGTTCTCTGTCATAGTACTTGAAAGTCTGTCAACTTGTGGAGAGCATATCTTAGTCATTTCTTCACCAAATTCAAAGATCTAAAGATTGTTAGAATCAGCTCAGTGTTGTCTATGTGCTATCAAAATTTAAAGAGATTCTATTCATCCATTTCAGAGAAAAGCTCGTTGAGGTGATCACTAGTCATTGTCTGCTATAGTCCTAAAAAATCAGGAGTAAAGATTTACTTGCTAAATTGATTTCTCTTAGCATAGTTAATCTTTTTACATCGTTCCACTTGGAATAGTTAGCTTGCAAAGCTAACTAGATACCCCTAAAAGGAATTTTTCCAATTCCTATTGTGCTGGTCATACTGAGTAAAAGATCTAGCAGGTGTCAAGACAAAAATAGAAGGTTTTCTTGAGATCTTCAACTCCAAAGTTATCTGTTTTGACTTAATCATTACATACATCATTTCCAAAGTACATAGGCCATTTTATGGTGTCATTGGAAAGCTAAGGAGGTCCACTTATCAAATCTGAAGCAAGAAAGGGCTGGTACAAATCAGGATTTGGCAGTACCCACTCAATCTCTTGGAGTGTCCATCCATCTTTCCCAACAGTGGTATGAGAGCAAACTAAGGTAAAATGGGAGATGGTTTTCCTTCATTTATTGATAAATTGGACAGGAAAAGCTATCAGGCATGGTCTCTAAGGATGAAGACATACCTACAAGGAAGGAGTCTCTATGGATACATCTCAGGAGATGAGGAATTGCCCTCATTCAAAACAAGAGGATTGCCAACAAAGGAAGAACATGAAAAGCTCAACACATGGTGTGCCAAGGATGCATTAGCAAGGTCTTATTTACTCATATCCATTTCTGATTTTCTTTTGCCACATATTAGAAACTGTAAGACATCCCAAGAGACTTGGGAGACCTTGTCATCTTATTTCTCTTCCAACACAAGGGCTAGAAAAAATCAGTTGTGGATTGAATTTACCACAATAAGGAAGCAACCTAAGCAAGCTGTTTCAGAGTTTGTGACCAAGATTAAAGATGTAGCAGATCAGTTAGCAAGCATAGGAGAAGAGATTGAAGAAGAACAGATTGTAAGGCAAGTGATCAATGGGATCAAAGCTGATGACAAATGGGAAAGCTTCACCACTGCCATGGACCTTTACATGGACATGCAAATTCTAGACCTTACCACTCTCATGGGACAATTATTCACTCATGAAGCCAAGCTCAACAAGAATGGAGATACATCCAAAGGTAATAGTTCTTCTGCCCTATACACTGATAAAGGTAAAGCTAAAGATAAAGGCAAGAACAAAAAAGGAGAAGATGAAGGCTCTACCTCCCAAGCTAACTATGCAGGGAGAGGTAGATCATCAAGAGGAAGGGGCAGAGGAGGTAAGCAAGGTAGGGGGAGATCCTATAACTCCTCACCATGCAACATTGGTGATTTATCAAATCATACTACAGATGAGTGTTTTAGGAACTACAAAAATCAGAGAGGAAGAGGATATCAAAGAGGTGGATACTCACAGTCAAGAGGTAGATTCAACCATCACCAAGGCTACAACAACTACAACAACAATTACCACAACAACTACAATGGTAACTACCAAGGAGGATTCAAATCCAGAAAGGACTACAACAACTATACTGAAGAGCAGGATGATTCTCTTCTGATCATGAACATGACTTCAAAGCCAGGTACAAATGATGACCACTTATTCTACATTGACTCAGGATGCTCAAATAATGTGGTTGGCAATGTAGCACTACTCTCTGATCTTGAGGAGCCAAAAGGTAAACACCAAGTACAAACAAGTGATGACACCAAGCACTCAGTAGCTAAAGTTGGAAATGTTAAGACTTGTGATGGAAATCAGAACTTGTTGAGTAGGGTACTCTATGTACCAACCATTACCAAAAATCTGATGAGTGTTGGACAGATTGTGGAGAAAGGTTTGCAGGTCAGATTCAACCAATTTGGAGCATTTGTGGAGGATCCTAAATAGGGGTTCAAGAGAATTGCTAAAGGAGAAAAATCAGGTAGACTTTTTATTTTTGAGCTAGAAGACACAAAGAACATTGCACTATACAGTTATAAAGATCAAACACTTTCAGAGATTGAGATTTGGCACAAGAGATTAGGTCATGTAGGAGAAAGAACTTTGAAGTAGATATGCAGGGATCAATGTGTAATTGGAATACCCAATGTTTCCAAACAACACATGATATATAAATGTAGTGCTTGTCAATTTGGGAAGTCTCACAGGTTACCCACCTCAAGGAAAGGCTACATGCATGAAGATTACCTAGAGCTTGTCCATACAGATGTATGGGGACCAAGCAAAGACCCCTCAATATTAGGATCAAGGTACTATGTATCTTTTATTGATGATTATAGCAGGTGGACTGTATTATACTTCATGAAGCACAAAGATGAAGTGTTTAATTGATTTAAAAAATATCTTGCACTAGTTGAAAATCAGACAGGAAAGAATTTGAAGAGACTAAGGTCAGATGGAGGAGGTGAGTACTTCTCCAATGAGTTTGAAGACTTCTTGCAGGACAGAGACATCAAAAGAGAAACCACCACAAGGTATACTCCTGAACAGAATGGGGTAGCTGAGAGAAGAAATAGGTTGATTGTTGAAACAACTAGGTCTATGTTGAATGAGAAAAAGTTACCTAACTATCTATGGGCAGAGAGTGTTTCTATTGCCACTTACCTCATAAACAGGTTACCATCTAAGTCCCTTGATGGGATGACACCCTATGAAGCATGGCATGGTAAGAGACCTTCACTAGACCATTGCAGGATATTTGGATGTGTAGCATATGTACACATTCCTTCTCAGATAAGAGGTAAGCTAGACCCTAAAGCTGAGAAGTGCATCTTTATTGGATATGATTTAAATCAGAAAGGGTACAGGTTTTACAACCCTTCCAATAAGGGATTCATAGTTAGTAGAGATGTTGTCTTTGATGAAAATGATTCTTGGTATGAGAATGAATGCAGGAAGTTCAAATTACCCTATGACTTGGAAGAGGAGTTTCCAAGTCTTGCTAAAGAGGAACCTACTCAGAATGAAGACTCAAATTCAGATGATGAAGACATTATCAACCTTGAAGAGTTCATGGCATGGAAGTCCAAGGGCAAAGTCAAAATGAAGAAGCTTGAAGATATACCTGAATCTTCAAATCAGTCAATCAGAAGATCACAAAGAGAGAGCAAAAAACCTATCAGATATGGGTATGATACATCTCTTGTTACTAAACACTCTGTTTATCTTGCCAAAGATTTGTCAATTGAAGAACCAGGATCATATGAAGAAGCCATAACCAAGACAGAATGGAAAGAAGCTATGGATGAGGAGATTGAAGCACTCAAGGAAAGTGACACATGGGAGCTAGTACCAAAGAAGGAATCCATGAAGGTAATAGGTGTTGATATATTTAGGTAGTGATGTGTGTGAACACTCTAGGACCGCCGGGGCACTTTTTTCCCTCTTTAGGAGGTTTTTTTCCCCCGGCTTGTATATACGCCTATTGCCCTAATGGGCTACTTATCTTTGTACATTCTCTAGTAATACATTCAGTCTTGTGTGTTGTGCTCCAAGCTTCTTCTTCTTCCTTGTGCTGTTCGCGTGCTTCCGCAGACGTCTAACTCCAACAATTGGTATCAGAGCAGGTCGTTGCTTCTTCTAGGGCGCCGTCGACACTCCTCCGTTTGCAGTCTCAGATTCGCACAAAATTTGGTGAGCATACTCAGGGTGTTTCCGAGATCAAAACATCTTCGCTCTGTGGTGCCGAAATCGCGATCTGAGCTCGTTTCGGCCTCCAAATGCACTATCGCAGTGCTTGTGCAGGCTATTTCGTCCTTTTGTGCCAAAGGTATATACCAGTTTCTGTTCGCCAGTTTAAGCGTCTCGAAGTCTGCTACAGGTCTAGCAGAACTCGTGTGGGCAGTTCTGTTCAACTTTTTGAGATACAATCAATTTTCTGCATCAAGGTATTTTAGTCACCGGCCATGGCTGAAAGCAGTGATGTATTCCGTATGTTGGCTGTTGAGGATAAGTTGGATGGTACCAACTACCCATTATGGGCTTATATGATGCGACATGTACTGGTTGCAAAAGGATTGTGGAACATTGTGCATGGTGTTGAAAGACGTCCTGTTACACCTGTAACGACAGGTACTGCAAATACAGGTGTTGGAGCTGATGAAGATGGTGTCAAAGATGATATTCCGCAGATTCCTGTTCGTGCTGCTGTTTCTGTTGCACCTATTGCAGAGCAGATTCGATGGGATGGCAGAGATGCCCAGGCACATGCATTGATAGCTTTGTCTGTCAAACATGCCATTATTCCTCACATTCGCTCTTGCAGAACAGCAAAGGATGCTTGGGATACACTTACCACTTTGTACCAGGCTAGGAATGAGGCTCGTGTTGCTTACCTCCGAAAACAGTTGGAGAGTGAGCACATGAATGAAGGTGATTCGATGGACAGTTTTCTTACAAAGATCAAAGACCTGAAGGAACAATTGATTTCTGCTGATGAGGTTATACCAGATAGCTCACTTGTGCAGACCGTTCTGAATGGCCTTCCTGATTCATATCAGAGTTTTGCCTCTACTCTTCGATTGATGATGAAAGGCAATTCGAATGCCTTGTCATTTGAGGAATTAGTCTCTGTTCTGTTGCAGGAAGATCAGTCCAGGCAGAACAGGTCCATTATGCGTGTTGCAGATCAAGCTTTCCTGGCTAGTCAGAAGGGCAAAGGAAAATGGAGCTCTTCTACTAGTAAGCAGAAATCTGCAAATGCTGCACAATCGAAGAACCAGGATAAAGATGAGAAGAAATCAGAAAAGCAGAAATTGTTCTGCAAGTACTGTAAAGGAAATGATCATATTATAAAGAACTGTCCAAAACTGGCTGCTAAAGAGGCAAAGAAGAAAGAGGCTGGAATGGTTGTTGCAGAGGCCTCTACACCAAAAACAGAGTCTGCAAATCTTGTGCAGGAAGAAGAATGGGCGTTTACTACTGTCTGCAGTTTTGACCCATCTTCTCATGATCAGTGCCTGTCTGCAGTAGACTCAGATGTTTGGTACTTTGACAGTGGGGCGACCAAACATATTACCTCGCAGCGCAGTTTCTTCTCTTCACTCGAGCCTGCCCCTATAGGGAATACTGTCACATGCGCCAATAACTCCTCTTATCCTGTTATGGGAGTTGGTAAGATCATTCTGACTACTGCTGATGGTAGTTCTTTCACTTTGTCAGATGCTTTATTTGTGCCAGGGATAAAAAAGAACCTGTTATCAGTTTCTGCATTAGCCAAGATTGGCTTGGTTGTGAAATTCGTTGATGACAGGTGTACAGTCCATGATCTCTCAAATGGCGATGTGATTATTGCTTCTGGCATTTTATGTCGTGGGCTGTATAAGCTCATAGACTATGAAAGATCTGTGAATGATTCGGCATGTGCAGTTCATGATTCTCAGGCTATGTCAGATGCAAAGCTTTGGCATGCACGCTTTGGTCATCTGAATTTTGCTAGCTTGTTACGCCTGCAGAAATCTGAAATGGTGTTCTCTTTGCCCAAACTTGAGGCACCTGGAAAACATGTTTGTGAAGGCTGTATTTTGGGCAAAATGCAACGTTCTTCCTTTCCAAAAGATGGTTCAGTTCGGGCTATGCAGAAATTGCAGCTTGTACATAGTGATGTCTGTGGTCCTATGCAGACACCCTCTTTTGGAAATTACCTTTACTTCGTGACTTTCATTGATGATTTTTCCAGGCATGCATGGGTATATCCACTCAAAGCAAAGTCCGAAGTGTTCATGTGCTTCAAACAGTTTTTGGTTTTGGCTGAAAATCTGTCAGCATGTAAAATGGGCACCCTCCATTCTGATCGAGGGGGGGAATATATGTCTTCAGATTTTAATGCATTTCTGGCTGAACGTGGGATAAAACACCAGTGTACAGTGCCGTATACACCTCAACAGAATGGAGTTGCTGAACGAACGAACAGGTCACTCATGGAGATGGCGAGGTGCATGGTCAAAAGTCAGGCTTTACCACATAGTTTCTTGCTTGAAGCTCTCATGTGTGCAGCATATGTACTGAACAGGTGTCCCACCAAAGCGTTGCAGTCTATCACTCCATATGAGGCTTGGCATGACCGCAAGCCATCTGTTGCTCATCTACGTGTTTTTGGTTGTTTGGCATATGCATTAGTGCCTGAACAACATCGCAGAAAATTGGATGATAAGGCAGTAAAATGTATTTTTGTTGGGTACAGTTCTGAAAGTAAAGGCTATCGTCTGTATCATCCACAGACTAAACGCATTCTGGTTAGCCGTGATGTTGTCTTTGTGGAAGATGCTATTCAGCCATTGCTTTCATGTACTAAGGAGACATCTGTTAGCTCCAAAGACATGTATGATACTTTGATGCCTCTTTTTACAGGTGGACAGGCTAGCGCTGGTCCTAATGAGGCAACTTCTCAGCCTTTGCAGGTTTCATATGATGATGCAGATCATTCCATTTCTGATGCAGATTTACATGATGCACTTGTTGATGAGAGAGCTGATATTGAACAGGCAAAAACTATGCCAAAATGGCTGGTGCAGACTTTGCGTGACAGCAAATTAGATGCACCTTTGTCATATCGTACTCGTTCAGGCTCTCATAGTACCTCCTTTGCATCAGATTGCTATGCTATGGCTGCATCTAGTCTCTGTGATGAGAATGAGCCTGTTTCTTTTGATGAAGCACAAAATTCAGAAAATTGGATGGCTGCTATGCAATCTGAATATGATGCTATAATGAAGAATGGTACATGGTCTTTATGTGACTTGCCTCCTGGCAAGAAGGCCATTGGCACTAAGTGGGTATACAAGCTGAAGCGTAAACCTGATGGTACAGTTGACAGGTATAAGGCTAGGCTTGTTGCAAAGGGTTATGCGCAGGAAAGAGGCATTGATTTTGATGAGACCTTTGCACCTACATGCCGTATGACTACTGTTCGGAGCATTTGTGCACTTGCAGCCCATCATGGTTGGAATGTACATCAGTTGGACATTAAAACAGCATTTCTGAATGGTGACTTGCATGAAGAAGTGTATGTTTTTCAGCCCCGTGGCTTTGTGCAGAAAGGGCATGAAAACCAGGTGTGCAGGTTAAAGAAGGCGTTATATGGTTTAAAGCAAGCACCACGTGCTTGGTATGAGAAAATACATGCCTATCTGATTGCACATGGTTTTGAGAACAGTCCAACTGAAAGCACCTTATATGTTAAGCGTGCTAATGATGTGCTTCTGATCATTGTTGTCTATCTAGACGACATGCTGCTCACTGGTCCTCTTGAGAAGCATATTGCTAATTTCAAGGCTGATTTGCATGCCTCATTTGAGATGTCTGATTTGGGGCATTTGCATCACTATTTGGGCATTCAGTTTATGCAAGTTGATGGTGGAATGGCTTTGTGTCAAACGAAATATATTGACACATTATTGCAGCGTTTTGGCCTTGAAGACTGTAAGCCTATTGCCACTCCTATGGAGACAGGTTTACGATTGAGTCTTCATGATGCTGGAGATGCATTTGATGCTGTTCTCTATCAGCAGGCTGTTGGATGCTTGATTTACTTATGCATTACTCGGCCAGATATTCAGTTTGCTGTCTCACAGATGAGCAGGTTTATGCATTGCCCAGGAGTCACGCATTGGAAAGCGGTTAAGCGCATCTTTCGCTACTTGAGTGGTACTCGGCTACTTGGGTTGTTTTATCCCAAGGGGGGATCACTACCGCCAGATTTGCATGCTTTTTCTGACTCAGATTGGGCTGGTTGCTATGACACTCGTGTGTCCACCAGTGGTTTTTGCTTCATGCTTGGTAGCTCATGTATATCTTGGTTGAGCAAGAAGCAGCCTACTATGGCCACTTCTAGTTGTGAGGCTGAGTATAGGGCAGCTTTCACAACGACTGTTGAGTGTGTGTGGCTCAGACGCCTTATGGCTGATTTGGGTGTTGGCCAGTCTTCTGCCACCACCATCTTCACTGACAGTCAGAGCGCATTGGCAGTTGCGAGGAACCCTGTGTTCCATGCTCGCACTAAGCACATTGAGGTGCATTATCACTATGTCAGGGAGAGGTTCTCTGCTGGGGAGATCAGCTTGGCATATGTGCCCACATAGGAGAACATTGCAGACCTTTTCACGAAGGCTCTGCCTAGGGAGAAGTTTGAAGCTTTCCACAAAGCTTTGGGCTTACTTCCTTTTGTGGAGTGATTTCCACATAGCTCGGCACTTCCTTATACATGAGTGCCAGCTCCTTGTTCACCGCATCACTCCCAGGGGGGATTTGTTGATATATTTAGGTAGTGATGTGTGTGAACACTCTAGGACCGCCGGGGCACTTTTTTCCCTCTTTAGGAGGTTTTTTTCCCCCGGCTTGTATATACGCCTATTGCGCTAATGGGCTACTTATCTTTGTACATTCTCTAGTAATACATTCAGTCTTGTGTGTTGTGCTCCAAGCTTCTTCTTCTTCCTTGTGCTGTTCGCGTGCTTCCGCAGACGTCTAACTCCAACAATAGGATCTAGATGGATCTATAAACTTAAAATAAATTTTGATGGATCAATTAACAAGTATAAAGCCAGATAGGTAGCCAAGGGTTTTGCACAAACCCAAGGCATTGACTATGAAGAAACATTCTCTCCTGTGGCCAAGATGCCAACTATCAGAGTGTTGGTGAGTGTAGCTACATCAAAAAATTGGAACATGTACCAATTGGATGTCAAGAATGCTTTCTTGAATGGATGGATTTCAGAGAAGGTATATATGTCACAACCTCCTGGCTATGAGGACCCTAACAAGGTAACATATGTGTGCAAATTGAATAAATCTTCATATGGATTAAAGCAGGCACCTAGGGCATGGAATCACAAGTTGACCACTTACCTTCAAGACCAAGGTTTTGTCATGAGCAAGGCAGACACTTCTCTATTCATCAAGAGAAGTAATTACCTATGTGTTTATGTTGATGACATCATACTTACAGGTAATGATGTTAATGGAATCAGACAAATCAAGAGCCAGATGATGAAGGAATTCAAGATCAATGATCTTGGTCTACTAAAGTATTTTCTTGGGCTTGAGTTAGTCTATACTAACTCTGGAATATACATTACTCAGAAAAAATACATCCAGGATATGTTGAAGAAGTTTCATTTGCAGGATGCCAAAGTTGCAAGTACTCCAATGGAGGTAAACCTAAAACTAAGTGCCCATGAAGGTGATGAAATTAATGACATTACAGGTTATCAAAGCATGGTGGGTAGCTTAAACTATGCTACCTTAACAAGGATAGACATTGCATATGGAGTTAGTGTGCTAAGTCAGTTTATGCACAAGCCAAGAGTACCTCACTTAGAGGCTGCCAAGAGAATCTTGAAGTATCTCAAGGGTACACAAAATCATGGTTTGTATTTCCCTTACACTTCAGACTTGGATATCAAGATCTATTCAGATGCATATTGGGTAGGATGCAAGGATGATAGGAGGAGCACTTCTGGATATCTTTCATTTGCAGGTGATAAGCCAATATCATGGTCTTCAAAGAAGCAACCTACTGTTGATTTGTCATCCATAGAAGCAGAGTATAGAGGACTGGCTAATGCCACACAAGAAGCCATATGGATCAAGCTATTGTATACATAATTGGGCTTATATACTAGGTCACCTTTGATCTTTGGAGATAATACAAGTTCACTTCACCTTGCAGCTAATCCTATCTATCATGCTAGGACCAAACATATAGAGGTCCATTACCATTATGTGTGAGAGAAGTTATTAAGCAAGAACATTCAACTAACCTATGTATCAACCAACATGCAGTGTGCAGATTTGTTGACTAAAGCTTTGGATGGAACCAAACTTTGCAGGTTCAAAGCAACGATTGGATTGCAGGGTATACATGAAGAATGAAGGATGAAGACTAAGCCATAATGTTTGGCTTGAGGGGGAGTTGTTGGTGTAATTCACAAGCCTACACATTTGGCTTGATGGATACACTGAAGTCCATACACATATGGAAAAGCATAGGAACAAATGCTAGTGGTTAATTACCACTCTATCACTTTGTAAAAGTCAGTTTTGACTTGGAATATTTGTAAACACCTACCAAAAGGGATTCGTGGAAAAAAGTTAGCTTTGATTGATGGAATATCTCCTAGGATATAGGAGCTTGATCATAGGGAGCCAAAAGGTTGAATTTGAATTCAAATTTTTACTCAATCACTATAAAAATGTTCATGGAAAAGTCGCGAGTAAGACTCATCATTTTTCGAGCTCATCTTTGCCAATTCTGAGTGTGTGTGAGGCTTACACTCTAGCCCACACCTATCTAAACCATTAGGCATTGATCCTCATGCCAATGGCATTGTATACAAGTGCTCATTAATACATATATCTTCATTATTCATTTTTGAGTTCTCTGTCATAGTACTTGAAAGTCTGTCAGCTTGTGGAGAGCATATCTCAGTCGTTTCTTCACCAAATTCAAAGATCTAAAGCTTATTGGAATCAAATCAGTGTTCTCTACTTGTTATCAAAATTTTAAGAGATTCTATTCAGCCATTTCAGAGAAATGCTCATCGAGGTGATCATTGGTCATTGTCTGCTACAGTCCTAAAAAATCGTGCGTAAAGATTTACTTGCTAAATTGATTTCTCTTAGCATAGTTAATCTTTTTACATCATTCCACTTGGAATAGTTAGCTTGCTAAGCTAATGAGATACCCCTAAAAGGATTTTTTCCAATTCCTATTGTGCTGGTCATACTGAGTAAAAGATCCAGTAGGTGTGAAGACAAAAATAGAAGGTTTTCTTGAGATCTTCAACTCCAAAGTTATCTGTTTTGACTTAATCATTACATACATCATTTCCAAAGTACATAGGCCATTTTATGGTGTCATTGGAAAGCTAAGGAGGTGCACTTATTAACTCTGAAGCAAGAAAGGGCTGGTACAAAGCAGGATTTGGTAGTACCTAGTCAATCTCTTGGAGTGTCCATCCATCTTTCCCAACACTACCCCGGAACCCCCACCAGGGGGCCCATTGGCCCCCTGGGACCCCCCTAGCGAGGGGGTCTGCTGGCCCCCTTGGACCCCCTAGCCGGTGCTGCTCCCCGCTGCCCCGGACCCCACAATTGGGGACCCTGGTAACTCCCTTTCCTTACAATACCTTACATGGTCCAATATGACCTTCATCCAACATGCAAGTTGGGATTCCCATCAATTGGGTAATGCACGCTTGGCTTCTCCTCATAATGGGGGCCTTACAAAATGTGCATACAATCATGAGGGGTAGACATTGATCATATACTAACATGATCTGCAGCTTCCTTGTGGCCGTGATGTATCCATGCTTCTTGAAAGGAAGTTTGTGAAAATTTCCTTCAAGACATCCTTCACATGATTTTGCATCATCTGGTAAAGAAAAAGTAGGAAAAATCTCCACCATACCTTGATCTTTGATATGCTTGAGAGCTATGTAACTAAAATGACCAAATTTAGCATGCCATAACTACATGTTTTGCTTAGGTGTAGAAGACTTAGTAACATTAGCATGACTAATTTTGGATAACACAAACATGCCACATCTATTTTCACCTTGAAGTAGACAATGCTCCTCATTAGGTGAGAGGATCTGACAAGAATATTTCTTGAAAATAACTTTATAACCATCTGACAAGAAATAGACAAAAAATTCTTCTTCATATCTAGAACATAAAGAACACTAGAAATTGTGAAATTTCCACCTCCTCTTGACTTAAGGTTACTTCCCCAACCCCCTACAACATGTGGAGAAATTTCACTCCAATACACTCCAATACATGCAGCTGAAGTTAGAGAACCTCTTCTAGAATTTTCCCTGTAAGACACATGCTTACTAAAACTTGATTTAATCACAACTCAGAGATCCAAGGGCTCTGAATTTTTTTCCACACACAAAAGCTCTTGTAGATTTCTAAAAAGCTAAAGAACACTCCATTTGGAGTTCATTTGACTAGGTAACCAACTACATGTACATAGACTACCTGTCATCTCAAGTTATGCAAAAAAATGAGGTTCACACGAAATGTTGCCAATCACTACTGGAGAATCATCTGATAGAGATATTTGAGCTACAAAGAGTAGGTGAGATAAGCTTTCCAACAAGATATGATATGCATTAATTGGATAAGCACATAGAGAGATATCACCTTCACAAAGTGGCTGTGTATAGAAAAAGTATGCAGCTGGAATACCTTTCTTCCTTGTAGCATCCAAATGAGGTACCTTAAGATATCCATTGGTGAGAGAATGCCTAGCATATGATTCTGCTCCATCTCCTTGTCATCTCCACAAATTTTCATGTTCAAATGAGCTCTATATATACAACTATGGGCATGTGACTTTTCACCTACCCTTGCATCTTCTCTCACCTCTTGACCTTTCACTTCATGTCCTTTGCCTTTCCATTTCCTTGAGTGGCTTTTGGTGCTCCAAATCACTCCATGTGGATACGGTCATGAATTTTTTGAGTATTCCATCTCTCTATGCATATTTTGGCTTTTATCTAAGCCATAAATACATTTGCCCTTTTTAATTCAACACTCCTTTTTAAGCTTATGAGTGTACCCTTTATATTTTTAGGGTCTAGGCTTACAAAAATACATAAATCATGAAGAGGTAAATAATGAAAGGTGATTATGTGCCAAGCCTCACAATTGGAGCTTGCACAAGTACCATAATTTTCAAGACTCCCCCTCAAGCTACAATTGGGAGTCCATGCTACTCTCCAATTTTTTTCCTCTTCTCCTTTTGCTTCCTTTGCCCTCATATCTCTTCCTTTGATTGGTTGGTGATCTTCCATCTTTGCTTTGAAGCTTCTTTGGCTTCCTTCAGCTTCATGCTTGCTTCTTTGGCTCTTTGCAAGAGCTCTCTTCAATCCCTATCATAGAACATTGCTTCATACAAACTCATAGAATGAAATGAGATCACCTTGGTTGTACTTATCTTTGTTGATTCACTCTCTTCCTCTTTGTTGTCCTATATTTTCATGTCTCTCTTCTTCTTCTTCTTCACCTTCATGGCTTCATGTCCTCTAGGCTTGCATGCTTTGCTTTGATCCTCCTTTGTCTTTGATCATCTTGAACTTTGTTTATGATTACTCTTTGCTCTCCTTTTGATGTCATCATGGTTGTCATGCTTTCTTCCAACTTGTCTTGACTCCTTTTGTGCATCATGGCTGCTCCTTGCCTTCTAGATGCTCCTTCCATAGAGGTGGCTCCTCCTAGTGCTTTGAACTCATCTTTGATGGCTCCTCTTACTCTTTCTTTGAGCGTGGCTACATCTCTTCCAAATCTGAAATTTTTGTCGGCTCCACTTTTCCTTCTTTGGATTCTTCTTGGATCTTCCACTCCTTGCAAGCTAACTCCCCTTTGCTTCATAATCTTTTCTTCATGCTTGATGGCTGATTATATACCTCCAAAATTAATAATGGTCTGATCATACATGAACTCTTTCATGAGTTCCTCTTCATGTGATGCATTCATAGCTTCCACATTTTCCAAGCTTTCTTCATCACCTACAAAACAACACAATAAATCCTCAATGTGATCAATGGTGCCTCTTGCACCCAACAACACTTGCCATTCCTCTTGGGATGGTCTTATTTGCCTTCACATAGGCTTGCCATTCCTCTTTGAATGGTCTTACTTGCCATAGGCTTGCCACTCCTCTTGGGTGGTCTTACTTGCCTCACCCTTTTCACAATACATTCACATGATTTCTGCTTGGAAATTACCACCACATACAATGTGGGTTTTTCAAAACCTTTACCTCAGCCCTTAGCATTGCAAATGGTCGACTTTTACCTTCCTTTGCTTCATCCAACACGTCACACTTTGCATGAGTGACTATTCCTTCTATCATGGCACTCACTTGTGCTCACTTGGGGAATGTCTTCATGTATTTGTTGAGTCTTCAACACTTCATGGCAGCCCTCCTTTGGAGTCATCTACTCCTCCTTTGTTGGGAAGCTCAATCCTAGGCTTCACCCTTGTTCACATTCAGCTTGAGTTCCAATCTTCAAGTGTTTGACAACGTTTTAGCTTGGGCACGTTCCTTCACTTTGGCTCCAAGCTTTTGTGTCCTTCCTTCATCCAAGCTTTGTCAATCTTTTCTTTGGCTTGTGCAAATAGGAGCATTGCATTCACTTGATGTATCTTAACTCAAGAATCAAAGAAATTTTAGTCATCATAGTATGAGCATACATATTTACTTTTGAAATTTTACCTCAATGGCTTTTATCCACAACAAGATACATCCACAAATTTCATACATGGCAGCATTGCATCTTACCTATCTTCATGGCATCCAAACACATTTACTTTCAGCTCATCTATGGCTGAAGATGACCAAGCTTAAAAGCATAAATATCATGCTAACAATATCACATAAGCATGTATGCAAATCATCAATCATTTGAGCATATATTCAGCTCACTTTATGCCAATTCACGTGGCTATATAGACCTGCAATTTTTAGCTTTTATAGACTTTATAAAATAGCCTATTACTCATCCACACATTATCAAACATGTGTATATAAATTCCTTTACCACATTTGCATACATTCCTGCATGATAAACAACAGTCATGAACTCAAACTTCAACTTATATTCAGCCTATACATGGATGTCCAAAATTGTCATACACAAACTTCATAAGCATGCATACAAAAGCATATTCATTACATAAGCATAAAATTCTACCATCAAGCTTACATAAAAGCTTTAATATTCAGCCATGTACAGAATATAATCTTGCACTTCATTCAATTGAGTGTAATACCTCAAACATGCATACAATCTTCACATGCAACTATACATAGTTGCTCATCCAAGATTCTTTGCTTGAATCTTCATATCCTTCCATTGGTTGCTCATAAATCCTCATTCAAGTGATTAGTATCACTTATAGCATGAATCAATGATCAACATATTTACTAGAGAGTAGGACAAGAGAGTGTATCACTTCAATTAACATAAAGCAACAAAATGTTCCCTTACATACCAAAAGCTTCATCTCCATAGCTTTTCCAATGAGCATGATAGCTCCTAGCTTTTCTTTGTCATCTTTGCATCCTCTTCAAGATCTCTTTAGGCATCCATGGGCTCCACTCCCAATGCTCTGCAACCAAAGCTCTGATACCAAAATGTGGAGAAATTTGACTCCAATACACGCAGCAGAAGTTAGAGAACCTCTTCTAGAATCTACCCTTCAAGACACATGCTTACTAAAACCTGATTCAATCACAAGTCAGAGATCCAATGGCTCTAACACTTGTTCCACACATAGTAGAAACTTATAGCTTTCTAATAACCTATAGAACACTCCATTTGGGGTTCATTTGACTAGGTTACTGACTGCACAAAGTTAGACTACCTGTCATCTCAGGTTATGCAAAAAAAATGAGGTTCACAAGAAATGTTCCCAGTCACTATTGGAGAATTCTCTGATAGAGATATTTGAGATACAGCGAGTAGAGGATATAAGCTTTCCAAGAAGATATGATATGCATTAATTGGATAAGTACATAGAGAGATATGTCCTTCAAAAGGTGGCTGTGTATAGAAAAGGTATGCGGCTGGAATACCTTTATGCCTTGTAGCATCCAAATGAGGTACAATCTAATCTCCATTGGTGAGAGGATGACCAGCATATGCTTCTACACCATCTCCTTGTCATCTCCACAAATTTCCACATTATAATGAACTCTATATATAGAGCTATGAGTAACCCTTGCATCTTCTCTAACCTCTTGACCTTTCACTTCATGTCCTTTGCCTTTCCATTTCTTTGAGTGGCTTTTGTTGCTCCAGATCACTCCATATGGATAAGGTCACGAATTTTTTGTGTATTCCATCTCTCTATTTATATTTTGTCTTTTATCCAAGCCATAAATACATTTGCCCTTTTTAATTCAACACTCTACTCTAAGATTAAGAGTGTGCTCTATACATTTTCAAGGGCTAGCTTCATTTTGAGCTTATAACAAATAGATAAATGATGAAGAGGTAATAAATGAGAGGTGATTATTGTGAAAAGGGTGAGGCAAGTAAGACCACCCAAGAGGAGTGGCAAGCCTATGGCAAGTAAGACCATTCAAAGAGGAATGGCAAGCCTATGTAAAGGAAAGTAAGACCATCCCAAGAGGAATGGCAAGCCTATGTTAGGTGCAAGAAGCACCAAAGACCAAGTGAAGGTCTTGTGAAAGGTTGAGGCAAGTAAGACCACTCAAGAGGAGTGGCAAGCCTATGGCAAGTAAGACCATTCAAAGAGGAATGGCAAGCCTATGTAAGGGAAAGTAAGACCATCCCAAGAGGCATGGCAACCCGTGCAAGGTGCAAGAGGCACCATTGTTCACATTGACAATTTCTTGTGTCTTATGTAGGTGATGGAGAAAGCTTGGAAGACGTGGAAGCTATGAATGCTTCAGATGAAGAGGAACTCATGAAAGAGTTCATGTATGATCAGCCCATTGTTGATTTTTTGCAGGTATATAATCAGCCATGAAGAATGAAGAAAAGATTATGAAGCAAGGGGGAGTTAGCTTGCAAGGATTGGAAGATCCAAAAAGAGTCCAAAGAAGAGAAGGTGTAGCCAAGAGAAGAAGCCAAGCTCAAACAAAAAGCAAGGGCAGCCATCAAAGGTAAATTGAAAGCATGATGAGGAGCCACCTACATTGAAGGAGTGCTTATAAGGCAAGGAGCAACCATGATGCACTAAAGAAGGCATGAAGAAAAAAGGAAACATGACAACCATGACATCATCAAAAGGAGATGCAAAGAGTGCACCCAAAGATAGAGAGTCAAAGATGATCCAAAGACAAAGGAGGATCAAAGAGAAGAATGCAAAGAAGAAAGAAGCCATGAATCCATGAAGCCATGAAGTTGCAAAGAGAGGACAACAAAGAAGAAGAGAGCGAAGCAATGAAGATAAGTACAACCAAGGTGATCTCATTTCATTCTATGAGTTTGTATGAAGCATGTTCCTTGATAGGGATTGAAGAAGAGCTCTTGCAAAGAGCCAAAGAAGAAAAAGTTAAGCTAGAGTGAAGCCAAAGAAGCTTCAAAGCAAAGATGGAAGATCACCAAGCAATCAAATGAAGAGATACAAGGGCAAATGAAGCAAAGACGATGAGGACAAGAATTGGAGAGTAGCATGGACTCCCAATTGTAGCTTGAGGGGGAGTGTTGAAAATTATGGAACATGTGCAAGCTCCAATTGTGAGGCTTGGCACATACTCACCTCTCATTTATTACCTCTTCATCATTTATCTATTTGTTGTAAGCTCAAAATGAAGCTAGCCCTTGAAAATGTATAGAGCACACTCTTAACCTTAGAGTAGAGTGTTGAAATAAAAAGGGCAAATGTATTTATGGCTTGGATAAAAGACAAAGTATAAATAGAGAGATGGAATACCCAAAAACTTCATGACCTTATCCATATGGAGTGATGTGGAGCACCAAAAGCCACTCAAGGAAATGGAAAGGCAAAGGACATGAAGTGAAAGGTCAAGAGGTGAGAGAAGATGCAAGGGTAGGTGAAAAGTCCCATACTCATAGCTCTATATATAGAGCTCATTTGAACGTGGAAATTTGTGGAGATGGCATGGAGATGGTGTAGAAGCATATGCTGGTCATTCTCTCACCAATGGAGATCAAAAGGTACCTCATTTGGATGCTACAATGCATAAAGGTATTCCAGCCACATACCTTTTCTATACACAACCACCTTGTGAAGGTCATATCTCTCTATCTACTTATCCAATTAATGGATATGATATCTTCTTGGAAAGCTTATCTTCTCTGCTCTCTCTCTCTCTCTCAATTATCTCTATCAGATGATTCTCTAGGAGTGATTGGGAACATTTCTTGTGAACCTCAATTTTTTGCATAACCTGAGATGACAGGTAGTCTAACTTTGTGCAGTCAATTACCTAGTCAAATGAACTCAAAATGGAGTGTTCTATAGCTTATTAGAAAGCTATTAGTTTCTACTGTGAGTGGACCAATTTTCAGTCACAAGTCAGAGCCATTGGATCTCTGACTTGTGACTGAATCAGGTTTTAGTAAGCATGTGTCTTACAGGGCAGATTCTGAAGAGGTTCTCTAACTTCCGCTGCGTGTATTGGAGTCAAATTTCTGCACAAGAACATCCATATATATATCCATGACCACATATGCATACATTCTTGCATGATAGACATCAATCATAAACTCCAAATTCAACTTATATTCAGCCTAAGCATGGCTATCCACAATTGTCTTACACAAACTTCATAAGCATGCATACATAAGCATATTCATTGTACAAGGATAAAATACTACCATCAAGCTTACATAAAAGCTTAAACCTTCAGCCATGGACATAATCAAAACTTGCACTTCATTCACTTGAGTGGATCATCTCAAACATGTATGCAATCATCACATGCAACTCATAGTTGCTCATCCAAGATTCTTTGCTTGAATTTTCATCTCCTTCTTCTTGCATAGGTTGCTCATAAGGCTGCAACAAACTGATTAGCATCACTTATCGCAAACTTTAGTGATCAATATATGTATTTTAGAGCAGGACAAGAGAGTGTTGGACTTCAATTAACATAAAGCAACAAAATGTTCTTACATACACAAGCTTCATCTCCATAGCTTTCCAATGAGCATGATACCTCCAAGCTTTCCTTTGTCATCTCTACATCTTCTTCAAGATCTTTTTATGCATTCATGGGCTCCACTCCCAATGCTCTACAGAAAATACTCTGATACCAAAATGTGGAGAAATTTCACTCCAATACACTCCAATACACGCAGCGGAAGTTAGAGAACCTCTTCTAGAATCTGCTCTATAAGACACATGATTATTAAAAGCTAATTGAGTCACAACTGAGAGATCCAATGGCTCTAAAATTTTTTCCAAACACAGTAGACTCTTATAGCTTTCTAAAAAGCTAAAGAACACTCCCTTTGGAGTTCATTTGACTACGTAATCAACTACATATAGATAGACTACCTATGATCTCAGGTTATGCAAAAAAATGACGTTCACAAGAAATGTTGCCAATCCCTAATGGTGAATCATCTGACAGAGATATATGATCTATAGAGAGTATGAGAGATACAATTTCCAACAAGATATGATATGCATTAATTGGGTAAATACATGAAGAGATATCACCTTCAGAAGGTGGCTGTGTAAAGAAAAGGTATGCGGCTGGAATACCTTTCTTCCTTGTAGCATCCAAATGAGGTAACTTCTGATATGTGTTGCTAGGGGAATGGCCAGCATATGCTTCTCATCCATCTCCTTGTCATCTCCACAAATTTTCATGTTCAAATGAACTCTATATATAGAGTTATGGGTATGAAACTTTTCACCTACCCTTGCATCTTCTCTCACCTCTTGACCTTTCACTTCATGTCCTTTGCCTTTCCATTTCCTTGAGTGGCTTTTGGTGCTCCACATCACTCCATGTGGATATAGTCATGAGTTTTATGAGTATTCCATCTCTCTATTCATATTTTGTCTTTTATCTAAGCCATAAATACATTTGCCTTTTTTAATTCAACACTCCTTTTTAGGGTCTAGCTTCATTTTGGGCTTACAACAAATACATAAATCATGAAGAGGTAAATAATGAGAGGTGATTACATGCCAAGCTTCACAATTGGAGTTTGCATAAGTACCATAATTTTCAACACTCCCACTCAAGCTACAATTGGGAGTCCATGCTACTCTCCAATAATTGTCCTCTTCTCCTTTTGCTTCCTTTGCCATCATATCTCTTCCTTTGATTGGTTGGTGATCTTCCATCTCTGCTTTCAAGCTTCTTTGGCTTCCTTCAGCTTCATGCTTGCTTCTTTGGCTCTTTGCAAGAGCTCTCTTCAATCCCTATCATAGAACATTGCTTCATACAAACTCATAGAATGAAATGAGATCACCTTGGTTGTACTTATCTTTGTTGATTCACTCTCTTCCTCTTTGTTGTCCTCTCTTTGCATGCTTCTCTTCTTCTCCTTCTTCACCTTCATGGCTTCATGTCCTCTAGGCTTGCATGCTTTGCTTTGATCCTCCTTTGTCTTTGATCATCTTGAACTTTGTTTATGATTGCTCTTTGCTCTCCTTTTGATGTTGTCATGGTTGTCATGCTTTCTTCCAACTTGTCTTGACGCCTTTTGTGCATCATGGCTCCTCCTTGCCTTCTAGATGATCCTTCCATAGAGGTGGCTCCTCCTAGTGCTTTGAACTCATCTTTGATGGCTCCTCTTACTCGTTCTTTGAGTGTGGCCACATCTCTTCCAAATCTGAATTTTTGTTGGCTCCACTTTTCCTTCTTTGGATTCTTCTTGGATCTTCCAATCCTTGCAAGCTAACTCCCCTTTGCTTCATAATCTTCTTTTCATACTTGATGGCTGATTATGTACCTACAAAATTAAAAATGGTCTGATCATACATGAACTCTTTCATGAGTTGCTTTTCATGTGAAGCATTCAAACCTTCCACATTTTCCAAGCTTTCTTCATCACCTACAAAACAACGCAATAAATCCTCAATGTGATCAATTGTGCCTCTTGCACCTAACAAGGCTTGCCATTCCTCTTGGGATGGTCTTACTTGCCTTCACATAGGCTTGCCATTCCTCTTTGAATGGTCTTACTTGCCATAGGCTTGCCACTCCTCTTGGGTGCATTACTCGCCTTAACCTTACACTAGACCTTCACTTGGTCTTTGGTGCTTCTTGCACCTAACAAAGGCTTGCCACTCCTCTTGGGATGGTCTTACTTGCCTCACATAGATTTGCCATTCCTCTTGGGATGGTCTTACTTGTCTTTACATTGGCTTGCCACTCTCTTTTGGTGGTTTTACTAGCCTCACACTTTTACAATACATTCACTTGATTTATGCTTCGAACTTAGCACTACATAATGTGGATTTTTTTTTCAACAATTTACATCAGCCTTTACCTTTGCAAATGCACTTCTTTACCTTTCTTTGCTTCAGCCAACATGTCACACTTCTCATGGGTGACTCTTCTACCTTTCACTTTGCTTGTGCTCCTTGAACCTTGGGGAGTGTCTTCAAGTCCTCATTGAGTCTTCAACACTTCATGGAAGCCCTTACCTTGGATTCTTCTACTCCTTGCACTCTTCAAGAGTCTTCAAATGAGCATCCTTGCCTTGGCCACCTTCATCTTGGATTCCAATCTTCAAGTCTCCAAAAATTCAAGTATTTGACAACCTTTTAGCTTGGGCTTCTTCCTTTGCTTTGGCTCCAAGCTTTGTGTCCTTGCATCATCCAAGCTTTGCACACTTTTCTTTGGCTTCTACAAATAGGAGCATTGAGTTGACTTCCTATATCTCATCTCAAACATCAAACACATTTAGTTGGCATAACATGTGCACAATTATAGTTGCTTTTGCAACTCTATCTCAATGGGTTTTATCCACAACAAAATACATCCACAAATTTATACATGGCAGCCTTTTATCTTAGCAATCTTCATGGCATCCAAAAAAATGTACTTTTAGCTCACATGATATGGCTGAACATGACCAACCGTAAAAGCTTCAATATCATTCGAACAAATCAACATAAGCATGTATGCACATCACCAATCATTTTAGCATATATTCAGCTCTCTTTATGCCGATTCATAGACTTGCAAAATTTTAGCTTTTATAGGCTTTATAAAATAACCTATTACTCATCAAGACATCATGGGACATCCATATATATATATATATATATATATATATATATATATATATATATATATATATATATATATATATATATATATATATATATATATATATATATATATATATATATATATATCAATGACCACATATGCATACATGCTTGCATGATAGACATCAATCATCAACTCCAAATTCAACTTATATTCAACCTAAGCATGGCTATCCACAATTGTCTTACACAAACTTCATAAGCATGCATACATAAGCATATTCATTGCATAAGCATAAAATTCTACCATGAAGCTTACATAAAAGCTTAAACCTTCAGCCATGTACATAATCAAAACTTGCACTTCATTCATTTGAGTGCATCATCTCAAACATGTATGCAATGATCACATGCAACTCATAGTTGCTCATCCAAGATTCTTTGTTTGAATCTTCATCTCCTTCTTCTTGCATAGGCTGCTCATAAGGCTTCAACCAAGTGATAAGTATCACTTATAGCAAACTTCAGTGATCAATATATGTATTTTAGAGCAGGACAAGAGAGTGTTGGACTTCAATTAACATAAAGCAACAAAATGTTCTTACATACACAAGCTTCATCTCCATAGCTTTCCAATGAGCATGATAGCTCCAAGCTTTCCTTTGCCATCTCTGCATCTTCTTCAAGGTCTCTTTATGCACTCATGGGCTCCACTCCCATTGCTCTGCAACAAAAGCTTTGATACCAAAATGTGGAGAAATTTCACTCCAATACACTCCAATACACGCAATGGAAGTTAGAGAACCTCTTCTAGAATCTGCCCTATAAGGCACATGCTTACTAAAACCTAATTTAGTCACAACTCAGAGATCCAAGGGCTCTAAAACTTTTTCTACACATAGTAGGCTTTTGTAGCTTTCTAGAAAGCTAAAGAAAACTCCATTTGGAGTTCATTTAAATAGGTAACCAACTGCATGATATACTAAATGTCATCTCAAGTTATGCAGAAAAATGAGGTTCAAAAGAAATGTTCCCCATCACTACAAGAGAATCATCTGACAGAGATATTTGAGGTACAAAGAGTATGAGAGATAAGCTTTCCAACAAGATTTCATATGCATTAATTGGATAAGTACATAGAGAAATATCACCTTCACAAGGTGGCTATGTACGAAAAAGGTATGCAATTGGAATATCTTTCTTCCTTGTAGCATCCAAATGAGGTACCTTCTTATATCCATTGGTGAGAGAATGACCATCATATGCTTTTAATCCAACTCCTTGTTATCTCCACATATTTGCATGTTGAAATGAGCTCTATATATAGAGCTATGGGCATGGGACTTTTCACCTACCCTTGCATCTTCTCTCACCTGTTGACCTTTCACTCATGTCCTTTGCCTTTCCATTTCCTTGAGTGGCTTTTGGTGCTCCACATCACTCCATGTGGATAAGGTCATGACTTTTTTGAGTCCATCACTCTATTGATATTTTGGATTTTATTTAAGCCATAAATACATTTGCCCTTTTTAATTCAACACTCCTTTTTAAGCTTATGAGTGTACCCTTTATATTTTTAGGGTCTCGCTTCATTTTGGGCTTACAAAAATACATAAATCATGAAGAGGTAAATAATGAGAGGTGATTATGCCAAGCCTCACAATTGAAGCTTGCACAAGTACCATAATTTTCAACACAACATCCAAATCATGACCATCTGCAATGGTCACTCTTCTTCTTGAAGAATTAGAAAGGGAAGAAAATAACTTTCTACAACCTGTCATATGCGTAGTAGCTCCAAAAAAAAGAAACTCAAGGATTATCTAAGATTGCATTTTATGTTGTGTGATTAAAAGCTATTTCTTCAATAATAACACATGCATATGAATCTACCTTTGAAGATTTAGGTTTTGAATCATCTTCAACATTATTACTTGATCTTTTCTTCTTCTGATGATTAAAAATCCTTGTTTTGGATTTTGCTATGAAATGACCTGGATTCTTATAGTAATGGCATACTCCTTTCTTTGAATCAGATGTAATCAAAGAGTTTTCTTTGGGCATAGAGGAAGCATTAGAAGTAGGATTGGAAGACTTAGGATTAGGAGACTTACTTTCCTTCTTGGATTTCCGACTCTTCTTCTCCTTCTTCTTCTTTCCCTTCATCAATGATAACATGGCTTTATCATTCTCTTCCATACCTTTTTGTTGATCTTCATCTTGAAGTAAGAGGAACTGTAACTCTTCAAATGAAAGTTCTCTATCTCTTGTGGAGACGGATATAGAAGTAACAAAAGCATGATATGTAGAAGTGTGCTTACCATCTCTTCAGCTGAAATATTTACTCCTACATTGAGTAACTAATCTCGTAAATCTTGAAGTGTGTCTAAACTAATTCACCAACTTTCATCCTTGTGTTGGCTAGTTGTCTCCTGAGATGAGCTTTCCTAACAAGGTTTTTGCTTTGATAGAGATTCTCTAACTCCAACCAAGCCTATCAAGAGGTTCTGCACGACCTTATTTGAGGTATAATATGCCTCTTGAATCCCATAGAAATATATGAAAGTGCTAGTGCATCCCTTGAATCCCATCTGGATTGCTCTTCTGTAGGAAGTATCTTGATAGTAGTACGGACTCCTGATGATGAAGTAGTTTCTTCTTCACTAACCTCCTATTGAGTAGAAATAGGAACAATGTGTCTTCTGGAAGATGAAGTAGCCTCTTCTTCGACTTTTCTTTGCCTTGGATAAGTTCCATTAACAATATTCCAAAGCTCAATCCAAGATAAAATCCAAATTTTCATGCAAAAGGGTGGAAAACACGATTGTGAGTGAATGGTATAAAAGTAGGACTTGGTAAAAAATTAGCTTATTATGAGAGAGAGTGATTGAGAGCTAGAGAGTTGAAAATCATGAATTTGTGAGCAAGGAGCAAAAATGTTGGAGTTTGAGGTATGTGGAAGCATGTGAAGAACATAAGGAAGAAGAAGAAGCTTGAGCACAACACACGATACTAAATGTATTATCAAGAGAATGTATAAAGATAAGTAGCACATTAGTGTAATAGGCATATATAGAAGTCGAGTAAAAAAACCTCCTAAAAAGGGAAAAAAGTGCCCCAACGGTCCTAGTGTGTTCACACACATCACTACCTAAATATATCAACAAATCCCCCCTGGGAGTGATGTGGTGAACAAGGAGCTGGCACTCATGTATATTGCAGTGGGAAGCTATGTGCAATCAATCCACAAAAAGAAGTAAGCCCAAAGCTTTGTAGAAAGCTTCAAACTTTTCCCTAGGCCAAGCCTTTGAAAGGTATGCAATGTTCTCGCGTGTGGGCACATATGCCAAACTCATCTCTCCAGTAGAGAACATCTTCCTGACATAATGATAGTGCACCTCAATGTGTTTAGTGCGAGCATGGAACACAGGGTTCCTCCCAATCACCAATGCGCTCTGACTAACAGTGAAGATGGTGGTGGCAGAAGACTGACCAACACTAAAATCAGCATAAGGCATCTGAGCCATATACACAACAGTTGCTGTGAAAGCTACCCAATACTTAGCCTCACAACTAGAAGTGGCCACAATAGGATGCTTCTTGCTCAACCAAGATATAGATGAGCTACCAAGCATGAAGCAAATGCCACTAGTGGACACATGAGTGTCATAGCAACTAGCCCAATCATTGTCAGAAAAAACATGCAAATTTGGCGGTAGTGATCCCCCTTGGGATAAAACAATCCAAGTAGCTGATTACCACTCAAGTAGTGAAAGATGCACTTAACTGCCTACCAATGCTTGACACCTAGGCCATGCATAAACCTGCTCATCCATGAGATAGAAAATTGAATATCTAGCCGAGTAATGCATAAGTAAATCAAGCATCCAATAACCTGCTTATAGAGAACAACATCGAATGCATCTCGAGCATCATGAATACTCAATCGTGAACCTGTCTCCATAGGAGTGGCAATAGGCTTATAGACTTCAAGGCCAAAATGCTACAATAATGTGTCAATATATTTCATTTCACACAAAGCCATTCCACCATCAACTTGCATAAATTGAATGCCCAAATAATGATGCAAATGCCCCAAATCAAACATCTCAAACGAGGCATGTAAGTCAGCCTTAAAATCAGCAATATGCTTCTCATGAGGACCAATGAGCAGCATGTCATCAATGTACACAATAATGATCAGAAGCACATCATTAACATGCTTAACATGTAAGGTGCTCTTAGTTGGATTGTTCTCAAAACCGTGTGCAATCAGTTCGGCATGTATTTTTTCATACCAAGCACATGGTGCTTGCTTCTGTTACACTTATGTGTTCCTCGAGTAGCTTTGATGTGAACCTTTTCCCTATACATGGGCACTTTTGACTCTAGTGTTGACTAGAGGTTTTCCCCCCATGTTACCACATACATGATTCACTCATATATGGTGGTACTTTGTACTTAGGGATATTATTTAGCTCTTACTTCAGTTTAGTTCATCGTCAATAGAGAGAGCTATTCCAGACATCTGTCTTCTCTGTGTGTTTTGCTGCATTTGTGCTCCTTGTGTGTGCTTCTTGTGTGTCTCTCACACTTCTATGCACACCCAACAATGCTATCAGAGCAGGTTCAACTCCTTCTCAAGTTTCAGTTTTTTGCATCGTGATGCACGTGCACTTTTAACAGTGTAAATCGATTTTGGAGCATAGAATATTGAATTTCAGTAGCCAAGAAGCATTTCCACCAGGTGCCCTAAAGTTTTACCCCCATTTCAAAGCCATTCATGTGGTCAGAATTGCCATTAGAGTGATGATCTGTGAGCTGAAATTTCAACATTCATTTGAGCTTTCATCGAAGTAAAGATTTTGTCACATTCTTGTTCCTTAGTGAAATGGTAGGCAGCAATGACTTGTTTGGCATGCTCCAAGCTAAAGATAAGTTTGATGGGACCAACTATCCAATGTGGTCTTACATGATGAAGCATGTTCTTGTTGCAAAATAACTTTGGAACATAGTGGCAGATGTAGATCGAAGACCCACAGGTTCTTCTACTTTAGAGTCTATTGTCACAGATGGAGCTTCTTCTTCAAGTACAATGGTTTCTCCTTCTCCACCCAGGAACAGCTTAGATGGGATGGAAAAAATGCTCAAGCTTGTGCATTGTTTGCGCTTTCTATGAAGCATCATATATTTCCACACATTCGATCATGTTCTATATCAAGACAGGCATGGGGCACTCTTGCTTCTTTGTATGCCATGCGTAATGAAGCACGTGTTGCATACTTGAGGAAACAACTTGAGGATGTATGTATGGCTGAAAATGAGTCAGTGGATGTGTATGTGACATGCATCAAGGACTTAAAAGAGCAATTGGCAAACATAGATGAGATTATTCCGGATGCATCACTCATTTCTACATTGTTGAAAGGATTACCGAAATCTTTTCAAAGCTTTGCTACTACACTATGTTTGGTTGCAAAAGGGAATCCCAATATGTATGCATTTGATGAGGTTGTGTCTCTTCTTTTGCAAGAAGAGCAATCTAGAGTGAATGGGAGTGGTTTGATTGAGGGAACACAAGCACTTGCTATCCCACAAAAGGGGAAAAGCAAGTATGGTTCAACTTTGCATTCATCAAAACTAAAGCCTCAAACTTCCTTTTCCACTCGTTTCTCTAATGATGCTGATTTGCAAAAGAAGAAGAGATGCAAATATTGCCGAAAGACTGGTCATACTATTGATGAGTGTAGAAAGCTTGCTAAAAGCAATGAAAAGAAGAAGGAATGTGGCATGTCTATTGCTGAAAATTCAGCAAATGCAAAGAATGATGAAGCTAACATGGCTCAAGATTTTTGGGCATGTGTTGTTACATGTCATTATGATGCATCTTTGCATTCTAAATGTATGGTTGTGAGTGAGGCTGATTCAGATTGGTTCTTTGATAGTGGTGCTTCAAAGAACATAACTTCATGCAAAAGGTTTTTTGCATCTTTGAAAGATGCACCCAAAGGAGGACATGTGGTGTGTGCAAACAATGCATCTTATCCTATCATTGGAGTAGGAGAAATTGAGCTTAAGGGAAAATGGAGGTGCGATTCTCTTGAAAAATGCATTGTATGTGCCCGGTATCAATGCTATGTGTGTGGAGAGAACCATCCTACTCATTTTTTTAGCTTTAAAAATCATCCCATCTCCAAGATAGAAGAACACTCAAATAGTTCACAATAGAAAAGAAATGGAAAAATCATACAAGGAAGGAGTGCTATTATAAAAAACAACCAGTGAGAGAAAGGGATTATCAAAACTAGTCATTACAATTGAGAGAGAGAGATTTTTTGGATCAACCTAAAATATTTCTAAGACAACAACCACCCATACCAACTAATGTGGTTCAAATAAAGTATAAACGAATGGAACCATAGAACAATAGATGGCACAGAGTTGGTGCATTCCATAGGATCCGGATCCTCTTGGATGCATGAAGACACCCACTTATGGATATGCAAAGTCATAGTTAAAGAAGAGATTAGAATTACCACATGAGAAGTAAGTACAGATAAACACCCTAGATCTTTTCAAGTAAGTAAGTACAGATAACCGCCCTAGGTTCCATTTATCCAATGGAAAATTGTGAAAAGAGTAAGTTGTTCCAAGTCTAAACAGAGTGAAGAAATTCCAAGAGTGTAGTCTACAACCATGAAGACGGTACTTAAGTCTGTGGAAGGTAAAACATAATGTCTACCTATCCTTAAAGGGATTTTGGTACAAATCCAAAAAGCATGAGCGGATGCTTAGACTTAAGCAGTAGAGAGATTCCTATAAAGTCTCGGGTGAGGTAGGTACCTAAAGCATCAGTAAGAAAGGAATCTAAAGATAAGAAATCAAAAGCTCTTGTCACTACAAATTGGTTAAGAATAAACGAATTGAACTTGAATATGTGAAAATTCAAGTACTTGGAATTTTGATTAGTTTTCATTTAAAAACCCTAGCAAAGAACAATGGATATTCTATCAAGAGGTTTTTCAAGTTTCCAAGGCAAAGCACATAATTGTATGATAAGCATGTGAAGGAATCGAAACCGAAAATATCAAGTTAGAGGTAATGCCTAAAACTTCAAAATTCTTGTAAAGAATTGAAGCAAGAAGGTACTCTATCAAGAGATGTTTAGACTTTAGGATAAGTATCACCTACACATAAATGTGAATATAAAATAAGGTGGTATGGGACACTAGATTTTATACTCAGATTGATGTAGGAAATATGGTATGGGACATCAGACCATGGGATGATAATTATCTTTTAGTCCTAGAATAAATCTTGAAGTTAGATCTGATCCTCAAGGAAATTAAAGACTTCAAATGAGAAGTTTGAATCCATGGAGGATAAAAGCCTGATCTCAAGATAACTTCAAGATCAAGGAAACAGAAGATATGAAGTAAGTAACTTTCAAGATCTTCTTGGAACACTTCAAGATAAAGTGTTGTTAATTCAAAAATATTTGATAAATTTCTGATCAAGTAGTATTTTGACATTGAAATGATCTTGCCAGCTAAGAAAAAGACTGACTAAGTCAAGAACTAAGTTCCTAGTGTAACTTGGTAAATTCAATCCTTTGACTTGAAGAAATGCACAAGAATTGCATTCCCAGCAAGGTGTCATCAAGATTGAATATAGGCATGAACTTAGTCTCAAGTGAAGTATTACTTGAGTAAAAACTCATCAATAAAACCTCAGTGGGTTGACACACTGATGTTGGTTACCACACTAGTATCCTGTGGTTGGATGATGTTTTAGATTTGCTGTGAATCTTTTTGAAAATCCAGCTTATTTCTCTTAAAGGTAGAAAAAAAATGCTTCAATAACTTGTTGAAAGGGATCTTTGAGAAGTTAAAGTCCTACATCATCTAGAATTTGACTCATAGAAAGCTTATGTAGTTTGAATTGGTTGTACAAAGTTCTAGTTCTTTCTTTCCGCATTCCAAATGATATCTGATTCTTTTCACAAAAGTCAAGAGTTATTCAGTTAGAACCAAGTAACTAAATTAAAATGTTCTGTACAAGAACCTTTTCAATCTTCAAAAGGTAATAAGTCTAAGTGGACTTATTTATTTGAGTTTGCTTCAAGTTATAGCATAAATGATTTCCTAGGGTCTAGTATACTCTAGAATAGAGAAGTTAGGAATTGCTCATGAGATTGAAAATTCCCAAGAACTTTTAGATCAAATCTTTGAGAAAAGTGTCATAAGTTAGACAATTTTCATTTTGAATTTGAATTGGTCAAGTTATAGTATGGTTGACTCAAAGTAACTGGTAAACTTTCTCCTGTAGTTTACATAGGATTTTTAAACTCATTTGGACAAAGTAGTCCTCTAGTCGGGTGAAAAAATCAAGTAACTATTGGATAGGAGTAAACCATTGTACAAACATCCAAATTAGATGTTTGAGACAACCAAACTTCGAATTCTCTAAACTAAATTCAAGTGAATCAAGAGTTCTCATAGTCTTGATTGGGATAAGAATACCACTTTAGTTACTAAGACCATGCACCAATCATGCCCAAAAATGGACTAATAATTTGAATCCACCCAGTTCACATGTTTGTACCCAAATCACACGTAGAAAAACTATGAATTAACCAACCATGTTTTTAGATCCACCCTTATTATTCATTCACTAATTTTTACTTTGACCAGTTTATCAAAGTGTAAAGCAAGATAGTGTTTTGAATCGTTAAGACAAGGATGCCACCACAGAGATGAAACATGTTCTTCTAGTTTTAGAACATGACCATGTTCTTCTAGTTTATCAAAGTGTAAAGCGAGATAGTGTTTTGAATCATTTAGACAGGGATGCCACCATAGAGATGAAACATGTTCTTCTAGTTTTAGAACATGACCATGTTCTTCTAGTTTTAGAATTATGAATTAAACAACAATGTTTTTAGATCCACCCTTATTATTCATTCACTAATTTGTACTTTGAACAGTTTATCAAAGTGTAAAGCGAGATATTGTTTTGAATCATTTAGACAGGGATACCACCACAGAGATGAAACATGTTCTTCTAGTTTTAGAGCATGAGGCTAAGGGGTTGCTGATTAAGTTGCTGATTTAGTCCTAAGCCCAAGGATCAGATGCTTATACACAATTATATTTTGCTCAAAGTTCTTGTATTTTATCAAATTTTTCTTATTCTAAGTCCACAATCCCACTCGGATGCATTCCCTTTTAGGATCCTTGATAGGATTGCCAAAATTCTTTGCCCCTATGCCCAAGTAAAAATGATTATATATACCTCTATTTTTTGCCAAAACCCCTAGAAATCAATCACTTGTATTAATCAGGGGCCAACAATTATCCCTCAAAGTGCCATTTCTCTTGCCTATGCGCTAGCTCGTACACCTCCCGCTCACACTTCCTTCCTTGCATTGCATCTCCAAATCTTCCTCCCTCTCTTGCACACTCCTACACTCTCACTTATATGCTCATACACACACTACCTCAATCACATGCACATTCATGCTTTCTCACTTGCACCTGCTTTCTCTCTTACTCACTTATTCTTTGCACACACCTTTCCTCTATTCCTATTGAGTACTTCTTCTCGCATAGGACTCAAACACACAATCACAAATTCATACACATTCAAGCTCTCACACATGTAGTCACCCCTTCACTTTTCCTCATACTCCCTTTCTTCCACTCACATGCAAATTCCACTCCTTTTTCTTTCTCAATCATGCACACACACACTCGTACCGATACTTACACATATGTACTCACACACCGGCTCATTTTGTCTACTCTTGCTCACTTACCTTCATACACACACACCTTTCATACATATGCTCTCACCCCAACACTATCCCACACCCACTCTATCATCCACTAACTCACTCATGTAGACCCTCACACAGATACCCACTCCCTCACCTAAACACTCACACAATCACACTTTCTCACACTTCAAAAATCTTACCCCAACACACAGACATTCACCTTCAGATAATCACTCTCAGAGACTTAGAGAATCAGACACTTACACATAAACATTCACAAGCACCCCATACACCAGAACATCTTTGAAACTCCTTGAAGAAGATATCACAATTTGGCACCAATTCTCATCATTAGACATGTGCAATATGTTACAAAAAAGCAAGTTGGAGAAAAATCTCTCAGTCAAAGTTAATCCAAGAAGGTTTGTTCCAAGGATGATTACAATGAGAAGATATGACATACCATTTGATGAGATCCAAGTAACAAAAATAGCTCAGTATCAAATTTGCTTCAATTGCTCAGATCGGCTTGGTAGTGAGCACATATTCAACTCTGAGTCTTCTTTATCCACATTGGATGAAGTGCACCTTATGGAATCTGTTCCTGCTATCATCATCGTCAACTCAGAGCCAAATAGTGATGACTGAGACCTTAGTCAAGCTAAACTAGACCTAGCCCTTCACTTCAAACATATGACATTCTCACCCCTTTTGTGCCAATGTACCAATTAAAGATGCTCACATCTCCTCTACCATTGCACTTGTTTGGCCCCTACGAAGCTTAAAAATGTTTTCAATCACAAAACGTTTGGTTGCAGTGGTGTCAAACCCAAAAGATGCCATCCACACTAATCACCTCACTCCCCTTACTGGCAGTCCCAGCCAAGAGAGGCACTTGCAAAAGTGAGAATAGCTCCTGTAAATCTTCAACAGATGTGTGTGGATGAACCAAGCCTCCTACATTTGAATAGACAGAGTAGCTACTCACCCGGATATTACTAATGATTGTTTGCCTAAAACCTCTCCATTCAACACATTTGCTATCAGTTCCTCTATTTCCTTGTTCAAGATTGCATGGAGTACTGAAATGAAATCATTACGTGTGACACAATTTCCCAAATGGAAGAGTCGTTCGTCAATGCATTGCACTCTAGGTAGGGAATTTCTTTGGTATTATAGCTCTGGATATGTAGTAAAATTTGACCAGCCCAGATCGCGATTTTGGCACCACAAAGGGAAGCTGTTTTGATCTCGAAAACACGCCGAGTATGCTCACCGAAATTCATGCGATTCTAAGAGTGCAACCGGAGCAGTGTCGACGGCGCCCTAGATGAAGCGATGACAATTGTTGGAGATAGATGTCTGCGGAAGCACATGAACAACACAAGGAAGGAGAAGAAGCTTGGAGCACAACACACAATACTGAATGTATTGCTAGAGAATGTACAAAGATAAGTAGCCCATTAGGGCAATAGGCGTATATACAAGCCGGAGGAAAAAAACCTCCTAAAGAGGGAAAAAAGTGCCCCCGCGGTCCTAGTGTGTTCACACACATCGCTACCTAAATATATCAACAGCCACTTCTTCCTCAGTTGCCAGTGACAAAGGGGAGGTCGCTACATATCAATGTTTACTTCTTGCCTTTCCATACATTGCCTATCAACTTTTGTTTTGTAAAAGGAATCCAATTTGAAAATGGTAGCGAAATCAGAGTCTTCAGCAACAAATGCTTCTTTCCTGATTGCGATCGAGAGTTAGGAGAAATTTTACAGTGCATTTGAGGCTGAACTCAAAGAGCACATTCCTATTGTAAAAGCATCCACTACATGGACTCATGTGATTTCCTAGAGGTGCATTAGTCACAAGAATGGGTTTTAATGTACCCTCATTTATATTATTCTTCTAGTCAATCAAGCTTGCAATTTAACATGAGTGTTATGTGCTCATAAAATGAATAGACAATAGTGCAACATTATGAGTCCTAACATTTTACAAGCATTCATGAGATTCAAACAGTCTTATCCAAAGTTATTCCTGCAAGGCATAGTAGCAATTCATCTGTAGGAGGCAAGAGGGATCCATCCTGAAGTTCTAAGTGTGTTGGCCTGTAACGCCTTAAAAAATAAGCCTTTTAAATGAGCATTGTGAAACTAGAGTTACTTCCCTAGCAAAAAACAAACATTCGGGCCTTTGTGACAGTGTTTCTAGCTTCTTCGAAACAAGATGATCTCACAAAAAATGTAAATGGTTATCAAAAGGGCAAGGAAACAATCAACCTTTATAGGAGAAAATACCCTTCATGCATTTCTGGTATTTCTAATGAGCATATCCCCCTGTGCATCTGAAAAAAATAGCTTATTGAAGAGCAGTACAGTCATAAGTGCATAGAAAAGTTTTGCCATACCTAAAGCACCACATAATAAAGCCTCAAGGTAAGAAGGGAGGCCTGAGGACATTGTGCTCTGAGGGGTACTCTGATACACACCTCCTGCCCATTCACTGAACATGTACTTCAAAACACACAAATGTTCACACATAGCTATGAAGTTGTACAAAAGCTAGCCTCTATCATTGCACTTAGAGTATTAAAAAGTGAATGGAGAAAATCTTAAGTGCATTGGGGCCTACATACAATGCATCTCCAATCTTGCAAGCAATGATTTAGCAAACATATATATAGTCATCCAAGAATACAACAATTGTTTTAGACATGATCCCATCAAAGTGGAAGTCATATAGAACTCTTATCACAATTCTGGGTACTCTATCAGTAACAACAATTTTCTTTCACATCTGTCATGGAGTAAGAAGCCAGTTTGCAGGCTTGAGTTCTTAAGAGAGCACCTGGTTCATTGTATTATAAAATGATGCCTACCTGTGACTTGATGGAGGCAAATTATTAGCAGAAAAGTTCAAAACTCTTATCACTATACCTTCACTGGGCAAACCTGTGAGTACACCCATCCTAAGGGAACGACCTTTGCCTCTAAAGGACAGACATCAGGTTTCATGTGTCAGATTCGGATTAGATCTGCAATTGACAAGCATGGAGATTTTCTTAAAGATCAAGAAGTTTAATAATGTATTTCAAGCGTCATGCCCCCCTTGAAAAAGTCGCACGGATGGTCATCACATCATCGGGATCATTAGTTGCATTCATCCTGTGTATGAACTAGGCTCAGATTAGGAAGCGGTAATAGGTGTTCATGCTCATCTCTAAATGATGGTAGTAGATGGCGATAGATGGATCAATAGTTAGCCCTGCAGGTCATTTGTCAAAGTCATCCCACTCTTTGTCCTGTAGCACTCAGACCAATTTGAGCACTACCTGAGGAAAGAAATCCTTCTGCATTTAAGAAGTTAGTAGGCAAGTACCAAGATCCAAAAGGCATTGCTTACGGTGATAATGTATCAAGGAGATGAACTTAATGCAAATAAGATACGAACAGATCAGGTACTACCACCACCCTTCCACCTATATAGCACATGAAAACAGAATGCAAGGTTTTGCACCCATTGATAAAACATAAATATATTTATAGAAATTCAAGAGAAAATTCCAATTGGATGCACATATGTTCCACTCCTTCATGGGTGTGAAATCCTCACAACTCATATGATCATTAATGAAGTGATAGGTAAGTTACATTCTCCCCTATTATGTGAGGATCATAAGAAACACAACACTTTAAAAACAAGTTTTAAATAGCATATTGCAATTTATTTAGTCGCCTATGAAAGGAAGTGGAACAAGTTTTTAAGTGGGAAGAATGTGATCATAAGCATGATTAGACTTAACTATGATTCATTCTCTTCTTCACATGTTCAATACCAACATTAAATTTGAAAACCTTTAAGTTATGCAGGCCAAGTAAGTTCAGGCATCTGTTCACATATAAATATATCTGCCGTCCTTTACCTCTTTTTGGGAAGCAACTCATGATCTTCTCATCTGTTTTAAACAGAATCAACTTAAAATGATCAGTGAGTTTACCACTATCTACAGCAAGCAAGTTGGCCCATTGCACCTATCTGACAGGGTTGTAGCATAACAACAAATCATGTAGGGTTCATATTAGTTCAAAAAATGCTTCAAGAACATAGACGCAAACGCTTTTAGGGGTGATCACAACATATCTTCCCATCTTGAAAGTCATAAAGATAAAGAAAATTGATAGCTTCGGTGATGCTATAGAAATGAAAATCACAAAAAGAAACACCTCATCCATTGCTCTGAGCCGAACAGTTCAAAGTGGATTCTTTTGTTCCTGCTGATGGTACACCAAAGAACTTTTACATCAGGTATGCAAAAACCCCACAAGACAACGTATGCACATCTTCCGCTTTGCCTTGGACAAGCCATGTAATGTCACCATTCTTGGCAATGCAGTAGATATTCGACTTCAAGAGCGGGGAGCGGTACATGCCTGTAGCCCCTCCATAACCATAAACGGTATTCTGTTCATCCATTAAACTGACACCGACGGCCAGACCATTACATGCATACCTGCATGATGGAGAAACCAATACAACCAACTTTTTGATGTCCACCTGCCTGATCACAATTTATGTAAAAAGAGAACATCCGCATTTTCTTGAAAATTAGAAGGAAGGAAATGAGTGCATCCGAGTTCTTCATTTACTTCTTTTTGTCGGAAGTTTCTTGAAGAAAAATGAATAGATGGGAGGGGCTAAGAAGGAGGCACCCCTCATCCTTCTACCCAAGACAATCACTGAAAAAGAGGTGGAAGTGGTGAGAGTGATGTCCCAATGAGTGTGTGGAAGTGTGTATGTGTAGAAGAGTGAGAGAGAAGGGGTAAGGGGGTGTTTTTGTGCAACATTCAAAATTGAACTAAAACTACTCAAAAATTGAGAAATAAGGGGTACCCTTAACCAACCAAAGGCCACACGTATTCATCCTCTTCCAAGTGTCAAGGTGCATCTCACGAAATATGGACACGCAAACTTGGAAAAACCAACAGCTAAAGGCCGACGTCCCCGGCAACAACACCAAAATGTTGAGAAATGGGGAGCAACAGACCCTAACTGCCTCACATGGAAGTGAGAAGCTTCTCCAAGTTGGGGCAAAGAATGAGAGGAGAGGTTCACCCACGCTCATGGAGCAATGGCAACAATGGCCAACATCACAAGGAGCAAGGGGAACATCCTCCCAACCATGCACACACACATGCAAATCCATACACCAAGACCAACGCCATTGCACACAAGGATTTAGATGAAACCAAATGACACCTTCTTCCATTACCAAAATGGAGGCCAAGGCCATGGCCAAGGGACCTCATTTTACAAGAAATGAGCCTCTATTTATAGGCTCAACACAATTCCCCCATGTGCTCATTTTGACTAGTCAAAAAGGAGCACATGCCTAGCTATCATATCTCAAAAAGATCTTTTCAAATATCCTCTAACAACCAAATTTCAAGAGAATACGTGCACGTGGGGATTTCTAGACTTTTTAAAAAATGGGAGCATTTACAAGGCTCCAAAGCTTTACTTTAAGAGAAATATTAAAAAGTGTCTAAGGGGGGGTTTTTATGTGAAATCCTAAGTAGATACAAAAAGAGATTATTATGGTCTTGGGAGGATTCTATGCACAATAGTGGGTGTGTGCATACCCTACAACCCAACATAAGGCTAGGCTTGTTGCAAAGGGTTATGCGCAGGAAAGAGGCATTGATTTTGATGAGACCTTTGCACCTACTTGTCGAATGACTACTGTTCGTAGCATCTGTGCACTTGCAACTCATCATGCTTTGAATGTACATCAGTTGGATATCAAAGCAACATTTTTGAATGGCAACTTGCATGAAGATGTGTATGTTTTTCAGCCCCGTGGCTTTGCACAGAAAGGGCATGAAAACCAGGTGTGCAGATTAAAGAAGGCATTATATGGTTTAAAGCAAGCACCATGTGCTTGGTATGAGAAGATACATGCCTATCTGATTGCACATGGTTTTGTGAACAGTCCAATTGAGAGCACCTTATATGTTGTGTGCTAATGATGTGCTTCTAATCATTGTTGTCTATGTTGATGACATGCTACTCACTCATCCTATTGAGAAGCATATTGCTGATTTTAAGGCTGATTTGCAATTCATGCAAGTTGATGGTGGAATGGATTTGTGTCAAACGAAATATATTGACACATTATTGCAGCGTTTTGGCTATGGAGGCATGTTTACAATTGAGTCTTCATGACGTTGGAGATGCTATTCTCTATCAACAGGCTGTTGGATGCTTGATTTACTTATGCATTACTCGGCCAGATATTGAGTTTGTTGTCTCACAGATGAGCAGGTTTATGCATTGCCTAGGAGTCAAGCATTGGCAGGCGGTTACGCGCATCTTTCGCTACTTGAGTGGTACTCGGCTACTTGGGTTGTTTTATCCCAAGGGGGGATCACTATCGCCAGATTTGCATGCTTTTTTTTTGACTTTGATTAGGCTGGTTGCTATGACACTCGTATGTCCACTAGTGGCTTTTGCTTCATGCTTGGTAGATCATGTATATCTTGGTTGAGCAAGAAGCAACCTACTGTGGCCACTTCTAGTTGTGAGGCTGAGTATAGGGCAACTTTCACAGCTACTATTGAGTGTGTGTGGCTCAGATGCCTTATGGATGATTTGGGTGTTGGTCAGTCTTCTACCACCACCATCTTCACTGACAGTCAGAGTGCATTGGCAGTTGCGAGGAACCCTGTGTTCCATGCTCGCACTAAGCACATTGAGGTGCATTATCATTATGTCAGGGAGAGGTTCTCTGCTAGGGAGATCAGCTTGGCATATGTGCCCACGCAAGAGAACATTGCAGACTTTTTCATGAAGGCTCTGCCTAGGGAGAAGTTTGAAGCTTTTCCGCAAAGCTTTGGGCTTACTTCCTTTTGTGGAGTGATTTCCACATAGCTTGGCACTTCCTTATACATGAGTGCCAACTCTTTGTTCACCACATCACTCCTAGGGGGGATTTGTTGATATATTTAGGTAGTGATGTGTGTGAACATACTAGGACCGTCGGGGCACTTTTTTCCCTCTTTAGGATGTTTTTTTCCCCCGGCTTGTATATATGCCTATTGCCCTAATGGGCTACTTATCTTTGTACATTCTCTAGTAATACATTCAATATTGTGTGTTGTGCTCCAAGCTTCTTCTCCTTCCTTGTGTTGTTCGTGTGCTTCTGCAGACGTCTATCTCCAACAGTGGCACAGTTCTACTCTCCCTCTATTCCTTCTCTTTGTTGTCACAATCAAGAGATGGCTCCAACCAAGAATGAAAGCATGCTTCCCTTATCATGCATACATAGGTTGACTACCTTTGTTTGCGTTTCAGGTTCATAGATTGTCATGGCCTTTTGTTTGGTTGGCTGTTGGTAGCAGCAGTCAAGGCACTGAAGGACTCACAAGACAAGGAAGCCAAAGAAGGGAGCCAGAGCGCAGAGAAGGCACAAGCAGACTAAGCAGTCAACAAAGATCTGGCAAGTAGGCCATTCAAATTTCTCCAAAACAACATCTTCATAACAGTGATTCTCATCACTACAAATCATTGTAAATACCATTTCACCTTTTTGTAACTCCATTTTGTGCAAGCCGAGGAGTCCTCGAGCTTGAGGAGTATTAGAAGTAGCATCGTACCAATTTTCATAATTTTTAGACTTTGTTTGAGCCTCCAAATAGGCCCTAGAACCTAACTTTTAACTAGGCCAGACACTAGGTCTGGACAAGGCCAAAAGCTAGTGAAAAACTCTAAATAGAGCTAGAGAGCTCATTTTTGAGGTTAGCTTGTAATAGAATTGAACTTGTATGAGCACTTTCAAAGTAATCTAAAAGAAATCCATTGTCTTTCTTTTTGTCTTACCGTGTGTGCACGTGTGTGTGTATGTGTGTGCATGTTAGTGTGCTTCTCACTCACGCACTTGTGCCTTCACTTGCTCGAGGTCATCATACCATCCTCACGTCTTCCCGGATTGACATTAAAGGAGGTGCTACTCATCACTGAGCTACACCAAATTTTGGCGCCGTTGCTGGGGAACGAGCTTTGAGGACGAGCGTGTGATGGTAAGACATAGAGTTGAGGCATTGGAGTCATAGGTATTTTCTTCACTTTTATCTAGTTTCTTTTGTTTTCCTCATCACCATCATCATCCTCACCATCTCCCACATCCATCTCCATCGTCGTGAAAAATTTCATTTTTTGGTCATATCACCCCACCCATACCATTTCCCTCATTTCACTTGTGAGAGAGAGCAAGAGAGCGTTTGTGTGCTTGTGATTTTCTGTGTTTTTTGAGATCTTCTGCAGGAATCAGCCTCCCCAGCAGCTGCACCAGCTTCAGCAGGTAAAAAAATTTGACTGTGCAGGTCCCGAGGCATTGACCTCTGTCAATCGCGACCGACAAAAAAATTGACCTTCTTGCAAAACTAAGTGCATAAATGTGATGTATAGGCCCAGAGCTTCATGAATATGTGCTTGAAATTTTAAAATTCCTCAGTTTTTTGTCAATCGTGATTGACCTGTCAATCGCAATTGACAAACCACGACGGACACTTGCCGACTGATCGCGATCGACATGTCAATCGCGACCGACAGAGTCAACGACTGACTGACCACGACCGACAGAACCTACGCGTGACACGTGTCAATCGTGATCAAGCCATCAATCGCGATCGACCCATCAATCGCGACTGACAGCCCCGACGGACTTGTCAATCGTGACTGACCCAATCAACGAGTGTTTGACCATGACTGAGAGACCCCCCGCGACGGACCGGTCAATCGCGATTGACCCATCAATCGCGACCGACAGAGTCAACGACCCTTTGACCACGATCGACTAAAAATCTGGGCCACGTGTCAATCGCGATTGACCCATCAATCGCGATTGACAGCCACGACGGACCAGTCAATCGCGACCGACACGTCGATCATGACTGACATATCAATCGCGATTGACAGAGCTTTCGATCGCGATTGACGGGCAAATTCGGCCAAATTTTTAAGGCAAAAATAGTGGTCTAATTTTCGGCAATTTGTGGGGAGCTTTTAAGGGTTAGTAGAGCATTGTGAGGCCTACAGCCAAAGCATTTCGAGAAGTCCTGTCTGCCTGTTAACCTATTTTAAATCCTGTCTTTGCCCCAAAACCTGAATTGACATAACTTTCTCATACGAAATCCGTTTGCTATGATTTTTGTTTTGTTGGAAAGCTCGTGGGGAGTACAACCAAAACTTCCATTGGTTACGGTAAAATTAATATCAGGATTATTAGATACGGTAAATTGAAATGATCATATCTCGGGGTAGGAAAAACTGAGGGTCCCTTGGGATTATTTTTCATAAAGGCAAAAGGCAATTTGGTTAGTGAATTACATTCATGAAAGTGATCTGTCTGTCAATCGAATTTAAGTCTTGAGCTAACTTTGGGACTTTTTCAGGTTCTTTGAGAGCATCAAAGGGTACTCGAAGCAAGAGTAAGTGCAAGCTTGGGAACACGCTTCCTGGGCACACAAGGGCAACAAAGGGAAGAAACTCAAGGTTGGAAATTCTCAACACCCTCTATCAATCCCTAGCTTAGGCTAAGTACGGATAGAGGTTTTGATTAATTAGGGATACGTTAAGAACGACCAAGTCCAAGAACTCTAATCACTCAAGTGCAAGTGTTAGGAGATTACAATTGCGAAACAACCTCAGGGAAAAGAATTTAAATCGAGCGACCACACTCAAAGTACGATAAAACTTAAGTGTTCCTTGCGACGAAGATTAATTGGACAAGAAGTGACACCCTAAGGGCAATTAAAAAAGAATCGAGTAAATGATACAAAAGAACTCAGCAATGAGGTTGTACCTTGGGTAAAAATTGGGTTTGCTCAAATAGGCATATGAACCTTAGATCAGGACGACACCTAGGAAGAGATAGACAAAGTCTTAGGTCTTCAGAGGCTAGTGTTAATCATACTGCTAGGTCTTGGGCCCAGCAGTTGAGCCATTATTCGCACTACCCTAGCTCTGAAACTAGTGAGTCAGAGATGTCCCACAGTATGGAGAGACCTACAGGAAGCTCCGGAGTGCCATATTTACATAGGGTAGAAGGCCCCTACAAGACGCAGCTGGAATACCTTAGGACCAACCGACTAGGTGCTAGCATCTATGAGGACGGCCTAGGAAGATCAGTGGTCCAGATTAAAAACCCTGACCAATCCATTGGACTAGAACACCTAGCAGTCAAGTTTGAAAACAGAGCATACCTAGACAAGGAAGGAACCATATATGTAGTCACCAGTCATCTAGATAGGACATATGAATTTGGGAATGTCATCCTAGAAACGGACTTAGGTGACATGGAGCAAGGAAACATGGGTGTAGAACCTAGAACCCCCCGAGGCAAATCTGTTCTCACTAGGATTATCACGCCAGAGTGGATTCCCCAAGACAATAAGAGCATAGATCTACTCCTGAACCGAGATACTGATGAAACCTTTTGGAGGTATAAATCTGATCAGTCGAATGAGGTAGGGACAATCATGATATATGAGTTCAAAGATCCTGATAGCCCAGGCAGAATGACCTACTTAGATCACGCTTCAGAGAGGGTCTTTGTGGTTACAGAAAATGATAGGCATGCTTACGCTTGGAAAGGTGAATTTATTTTCCCCCAACCAAGATCGAATGTGTCCTTTGGTCACCCAGGAGCTGGAACGTCCCAAGCTCATGGAGCTGAAAGAGATAGACATAGAGATAGACCGGAGGTAAGCTTTGCCAACCCAGTGGGAAGAGAAAGAACGAGAACGGAAACAAATAGAGTGGAACCTGAGGGACTTAGAGCCCCAAGGAACCAAAGGAATGCGGATGAATTCCCTCTACCAAGACCTAGAGAGCACACGAGGACTTTGAGACCGACTCAGCTAGTTAAGTCCATGAAGAACTACTTCGATGGCACAGGAGACCCATATGATCATGTGGCCGAGTTTAGGCAAGTCTTGAGAGCTGAACAAGTTGAGGACCTATTCACGCAATATAATGCCTTTGGTCTAACCCTTAGGAACACAGCCCTTACGTGGTTTCAACCATTGAATGAGAGACAGTTCAGGAGCATAGACCAACTCTTAGAGGCTTTCATCACTGAATTCTCTAAAAGTGGCATAAGGCATAATACTTCCTCATTGATACATAGCTTCAAGCAGACCCCTCAAGAGACTGTGAGACTTGCAGGAAGAAGATTTAGACAATATCTTGAGAGATGCCCTGTTCCTGAGTTACCCACACCAGCCAAATAAGTGGCTTTATTCTTGGATGGATTGCTAAGTACCAAATTGAGGTCATATGCGTACTTGAAGGACCCTCGGACTATAGAAGAGTGTGTACGCATGTGCATCGACATCGAGGATAACCTAGGGGAGGAGTTAGAGCTTTCCAAAATCTACAGAGATTCTGATAGTGCCTCTAGTCTCTCTTCCTTGCAATCCACATCGATTGAGGAACTTGCGGAGAAAGTAGCTCAAAAACTAGGTGTCACTAGCAAACAAATCCCAAGGTTTGCCCCAGTAAAGAGGTGCTATACTTGCGGTGGTGACCATATGGCGAACGTATGTCCCATCATGGCTCAACCCCAAGTGAGCCCTAGCAGCCAATATTGCACCATAGAACGGAGATAAACAAATCACACAACACCAGACTGCCCATACAATAAGCAAGCAGTTAGGCAAACCTACCCTCAACCCTATCCACAATAGGGAAGATACCAGAACCAGTACCCTCCACAGCAATATGGTAGACAACAGCAATCCTATCAACAACCCTACCAAAACCAACAAAGGCCTCAACCTGTGTTAGCTCAACAACCTCCAGCCCCAGCTAATGTGATTCCTGTAAAGTATGTAGCTACTGAGGAAAATTTGAATAGAGCCATAGTCCCAGTGACTCCGTTGCTTTCAGAAAGTGACTCAAGTGATCATAGTTTTGATTCCACTCACATAGATAGTCCACAGGCTTACTATATGCAGTCTCCTGAACATGGTGAATCCTACTATAGTGAGGAACCGAGTGAACCTAGTTGGGAGCCAGAGTATGCAAATATCATGTACACAAATTCCAACACTAGACCTCAACCTAGGCAGGTAAGAACCCCATTCCCTAGGGGACCATGCTATAGATGTCAAGGAGATCACCATAAAAGAAACAAAAGCCAAAATTGTTGAACTCACCTCTCAAACAAACTCTCACATACCTCCACCACCCTCATTTCCATCACCATCTAACCCACCATCTGTCCACCTACCTCAGACCATCCCACCACCCCCTAGAGTAGGATCAGTATTAGCTGACCCCACTCCTGGAGACATAGACATGATGCTTAAGGCATATCAGGCCAGAATCCAAGAAGGGCCAAATGTGACGGATCATGACAAGTGCTACCCTAGAGCTGACCTAGAGATAGAAAGAACCAAGCTTTGCACGAAAATGGTCGCGTTGGCTCAGACCATGTTTGAAGCCAGTCGCCTCTTCAACTACTCTGGCTCAGCTAAGACACAATTGCACTTGGATGGACTACTAGAGAAGTTAGAGAGCATAATTTCCAGATCTGACAAGGAAGAAAAAAACCAGGAGGAGATGAGGCAAGTAAAAGAATAAGCCTTTCCCCACAGGAAGCTTTTGTGCCCAATTCCACTGAACCAGACACCTCCTCCTCTATGAATAGGTACACACCAGAATTCCTACGAGAGATTCAAGAACACAAATGGGCTAAAGAAAGTGAAGTCACTCCTCCCATTGAACTTGTGGATGATGCGCATGATCAATTCCCACAAGATATTCCTTCCATTTATGGAGAGCAGGAGAGTGCACAAAGTCAAGAGAGGTTAGACTTCGAGTCTAACTTCCTACAGGAATTACCCCATTTCACAGGCCCATGGGAAGCCAAGTCTACTTGTATGAGAGCACCCACGGTCATGGTAAGAAACGAAGACTCAGTCATACCTAGGAATACGGAGGTAGTGAAAAACACTAAAGTGCAGTGCAATCTCACTTTAGAAGAGCTACTCAAAGTTAGGCCAGAGTTATGGAAACATGTAGTGAACCAAGTGCCAAAAGTAGTGAAACCCCGTTCCCAGGTAGGTTCTCATAGAACAGTGCCAGAAATTCCTCTAGACAAGATAGAAGATATGAGTGAAGGTGAAGAAGGAAACACCTATCTTCCCATTACCCATCAGGGGTACACAACCAAGGCAATTCTAGACTCAGGTGCAGGAGTTGCTATTGCTACCACTTCCCTATAGAAGCGTTGGGGCAAGCCAGCACTCAGGCCCACGAGGATGAAATTGCAAATGGCTGATGGTCACATCAAAAGACCCTTAGGATTGCTGGAAGGAATAAATCTCACTACATGCGGTGTTGAGTTTGAGCATACTTTCGCCATATGTGATTTCAGCAAGAACCATGCCTATGAAATGATTTTGGGAAGACCATTTATGCGACAGTTGCAAGTGGTCCAGGATTGGGGAACCAATTCCTTGTATTTGCAACACTTAGGTGTTACGACCAAAGTCAATCTCAAGGATTACTCTCATAGAGATGAACCGCCTATTCAATGGAATCCTATCCATAAAGCCAAAGATGACACGGAGTCTGTGCACTCCATCGGATCAGGATCCTCATGGATGCATGAAGACATTCACTTATGGATGTGTAAAGTGGCAGTGGAAGAAGAGAAGAGAGAAAAGGCCAGAGAGATAGGTGCAAAGGAAACCCATAGATCAATTCAAGACCCAGCCTACGCACCTGTAGTGTTTCCTGATGAAGAGTTTGAACCTCACGGCTGGGCAGAAATTTTAGCAACAATGGACGTAGCCATCAATGAGGAACAATGGACACCACACTGTGACGAGGATGGCTATGATATTTCAGTCTTCTCAATAGAGCCAATCATGGGAGATGCAGTTTTAGAAGAGTGCGAACCTAGCCCTGATGCATTTGAGGATGCAAGTGACTCCGATCTAGAGTCAATCATTATGGACCCACCTTTTGCATCAGATGAGGAATACTTCTATGAAGTAGAATTTCAACCCCAGAGACATGGAGAGCTTACAAATGATGTAAGGTTAGCAACACAAGTGACCCCTAAGGATGAAGGAAAGAAAAGAAAGAAGAGAGAAGTCACACCAGAAAAGGAAGAATCTTTGTTTAAGATCCCTGAAAACTTTAAAAAGTATGAGATGGACGATAGAAGAGTCGTGGTAAGGATGCCAAAACGTGAGGTGCAATCAGGGGAGGCCTATGATAACAAAGAAACCACCAAGAAAATAGTGGTAGCCATGGAAGAAGGAGAAGAGAGGTGCACTTACATAGGACATGACCTGATGGAAGAAGAAGAGCGCCAATTGATAGCCTTGCTAAGAGAATACAGGGATGTATTCACTTGGAGTTACAAGGATTTGAAAGGTGTAGACCCTGACATATGCTCACACACAATTCCCATGACCTCATACGCGAAACCCTCTAAGCAGAAGCCATACACATATAACGATAATTATGCTGCTAAGATCAAAGAGGAGATAGATAGACTGGTAGAAGCTGGATTCATCTATGAATTGAGCACACTGAGTGGGTATCCCCCATTGTAGTGGTGCCCAAGAAGAATGGGAAGCTACGTGTGTGTATTAACTTGAAAAAGATTAATGCAGCCACAATTCGAGATAACTATCCACTTCCTATCACTGAACATCTCTTAGAAAGAGTAGCAGGCAAGGAAGTGTACAGCTTCCTTGATGGATTTTCGGGCTACAATCAAGTAGCCATAGCCCCAGAAGATCAGCATAAGACAGCTTTTGCCACAGAGTGGGGCATATTTGCCTTTAGAGTAATGCCATTTGGGCTTACCAATGCACCCGCTACCTTCCAGAGGCTGATGTGTCATGTATTTAAGGAATTCTTGAGGAAGAATTTGGAGGTCTATGTTGATGATCTTTGTGCTCATTCCAACATCAGACAAACCCATATCCCTGAACTCAGACAAATCTTTGAGAAATGTTGAGAGTATCAAGTCTGCCTGAACCCAGAAAAGTGTGTTTTCATGGTCCGGCAAGGCAAGATTCTAGGACACATAGTGTATCCACCGATGAAGAGAAAGTAAGAGCCATAGCCGAGCTACCTAGGCCAAAGAATGTCGAGGAAGTACAAGCTTTCATGGGGCATTGTGGTTATTACCGACGGTTTATACACATGTATGCCATCATAGCAAAGCCTCTGTATGGGCTTTTGACTAACTTTGAGTGGACTAATGAATGTGAGGACTCCTTCAATGAGCTCAAAAGAAGATTGTGTTCAGCACCAATCTTGACCACACCAGATTGGAATAAGCCCTTCCATGTTCATGTGGATGCATCCAATTATGCTATTGGATGTGTGCTTGCACAACCTACGGGTGAAGGTAATATGGATCTTCCAATTGCCTATGCTAGTAGACAGTTGAATGCAGCTGAACGAAATTATACCACCACTGAACGAGAGGGATTAGGCATGGTATATGCAGTTAAAAAGTTTAGACACTATTTGCTTGCAAATAAGTTTAAATTTTTTACTGATCATCAAGCACTGTTGTACTTGGTAAACAAACCATGCAATATAGGCCGTTTAGTAAGATGGTTTCTCTTGCTAATGGAATATGACTTTGAGGTTGTGGTAAGAAAAGGCAAGACTCACTTGAGAGCAGACCATCTCTCTAGGCTCACATCGGGAGAAGCCGCACAAGGAGTATCAGATGACCTTCCTGATGCTTACTTGTTTAATTTGGAAGTTGTACCTCAGTGGGCTAAGCCATTAGTGCCAGTCTTGACATACGGGCCTAACCACCCAGTCATAACCATTCAAGATAGGGAGGTAGTTAAAGCCCAGAAGTACCATATCATGGCAAGAAGCATGTACAAACAGACAGATCAAGGGATATTGGCTTGTTGTGTGGAAGAGGACGAGTACGCAAAATGGTTGCAATTAGCACATGTAGGTGCATTAGAGCAACACCATTCGAGGCAAACAACTTTACAGACACTTAGGAGATTCGGAGTGCATTGGCCAACTATGGAAGCTGATGTCCAAAAGTTGTGCAAGGAATGCCCAATCTATTGCACTAAACCACCCATGGAACATGCCACTGTCTATCAAGTGTCCATGGTGCCGGATTGGAGTGAACCACTAGTAGCCTTTCTGAGGACAAAAACATTCCCTCAAGATATGACATTGGCCAGACAAAGAAGTCTAGAACAAGAAGCCCTAGATTACTCACTCATTGGTGATAATCTATACAAGCGTGGTAAAGATGGTTACCTCAGATTATGTGTCCATGAGAGTGAATATTTAAAGATCTTGGAAACTGCTCACCAAGGTGTAGAAGAAGGACATTTTGGACCAGATCGGGTGATCAAAGCAATCCTTTTTGCAGGCTTGTGGTGGCCGACCCTTCACATGGATACACATACCTATGTAAAGAGGTGTGATGTCTGTCAGCGAGCTCAGTATCCTATACAAAAAGATGAGATGCCTTTAAAACCTATGATGGGTGGACGTGCATTCTCTAAATGGGGAATAGACTTTGTAGGTCCTATTAATCCCCCAGCTAAGGGTTCCCATGCTGAATATATCATTGTGGCCACAGACTATCTAACCAAGTGGGTAGAAGTGAAAGCTACCACGAAGAACGATGCTCAAACGACAGCTAAGTTCTTATTTGAGAATGTATTCACAAGATACGGGCTACCTATAGAGCTAGTTAGTGATAGGGGGACTCACTTCTTGAATGAAGTTATTGAAAATCTTCTCCAAGAATTCTTGGTAGTACATAAGAAGTCTGCCCCCTATCACCCACAAGCTAATGGCCAGGCTGAGAGCACAAATAAGATCCTATGCAATGTGTTGACTAAATTGGTAAATAATAAATGCTCTGATTGGGACAAACAGCTACACCATGCTGTTTGGGCATACAGAGTTGCCTATAAAACGGTACTCCAAGCCACACCCTTTCAGATGGTATTTGGCCAAAATGCGGTGCTACCTTTGGACTTCTTGATTCCCACATTGAGAATAGCACAGGAGCATGAGTGGACGGGTCATGAACTCTCTTCGAGAATTTTTGACCTCGAGCGATTAGGTGAAACAAGAAGAGCTACAGTAGGAATATATGCAGGTAAGAAAAGGCAGAAGGCGTACTTTGATGCCCATGTGAAGGATAGAGGATTGAAAGCAGGGGACCTAGTGTTAGTCTACACTTTGAAGCAACATGCGAGAGAACTAGAGAAGAGAGGCTATGGACCTATGATCATAAATAGGATCTCGACTAGTGGAGCAGTCCAATTAGCCACACTCGAAGGTGATATTCTCCCTAGCTACATAAGCGGATGCAGAGTCAAGTTATATCAGGAACCTCTCACTGAGGAAATGCTCAATCGACTCAACACTGCCAAGAAACGTAAAGAAGAGGAAAAACGAGTTCGAGAAGAAGCACAGGGAGAAGCCTTGGAACGCATCCAAAAAATGAAGATGAGAAGACAAGTACGAGATCAGCCAAGGATAGATGACTATGCAAACCCAGGATATCATATGGCTATGTGTGAAGTCTCAAGTGTAAGCCCCCATAGAATAGTTGACCGATGTCCTTTCGTAAACTTGGAGATAGGACAAGGGAAGAGTGCAAGGACTGCACGGGCCTTGATTGACTCAGGTGCAGCCACTAGTGCCGTTAAACTTTCTTACTGTCGAGAGTTGAAATTAAATGTCAATCCCATAGAAGCATATCTCATAGGATTGGGAGGTGTGGAAACCCCTTGCATGGGCGAGGTGGAACTCCCCCTCTACATTCAAGATGTTCTAATGACAGTTAAAGTACTAGTGTGTCAAGATGAGGACCTCACTGAACCTCTTGTCTTGGGTCAAGACTGGATCTATGATCATGCAGTCAACCTAAACCTAAGAAGTGGACTTCTTCAGGTATGGGTAAATCAGAGTCGAATTACAGTTGAGTTAGATAATGGAGCACTCAAGGAACTAGGAAAGGCACAGGCTCCTGGTCCTTCCAGGGGTACACATGAAGTTGACAATGCTATTCTTGTCCAAAACTATGTGATGCAGAGGGATGATTGTCTCAACAAAGAAGTTAAGGGTACAACGGAACTCCCTTCTTTTCCAAAAGCCACAGGGATGCAACAACCAAAGGTGGATCAAATGAAGAAGAAGCAGACGACTTGTGCTCGAGGCACAAAGAAAATACGACGCACGGTGTCTCAACCACCAAAACAAGTGTGGGTATGGAAGAGCGAGCATCCTATTGCGGTCCAGCCACAACAACTGGCTCAACTTCCTATTAGTGATCAACGACACGACACTAATTAGAAGTCCTCCAAAAATCCTTCTATGAAAGTGAAATCTATCTGGGTACCCAAGAAGTCGATGAAGACTGGCCCACAATCAAGACAAATTTGGGTGCGTAAGGCTTGCTTGCAGGCTCAACTAGTCACACACAAATCGCACTATGTACAAGAGGTTTCACTCACTCAAAGAGCCGATGCCCACTCTGAGTCAATACACACAAACACATATTCACATATGAGCACAAGTGGAATCACTTGCAAATGGGCCCCTATAAAGCCTCACTTCCAAGCAGACACCCTCATAAAGCCCTCCAGAGTCTCCATGAAACCAAAACATAAAGTCATTCACTGTGTTTGGCAGCCAAAAGCTTGTAATAAACCCCCCAATCCCATTTGTACATTCCTCTCCACCTACTAACCACATCTTTTCACTTAGCTCATAGGATTAACAACACACACAATCATCGAGCACTCACTGACTGACTAACTCATCATTCACCTCATGTTAATGTTGTAAGGGGGACAAAAATTGTTCTACCTTGTCCTTTACAATGTTAATGCATGCTTCTATATTCTCACAGAACTAGCAAGCAAGCTGTAACATGGTAGAAACCGGAGGCACCAGCTCCCAGGTAGGGTCTAGCGCCCAGATAGTGGACATCGAAACCCTCCTTCTGGAACCACAACTCACTGAGAGACCTCAAGAACTTAGAGCTGTGCATGTGCTCCCTATTGAGGACCCGCCTCAGGGGCACACTTCTCAAGTGGGGAAGCATGCACATTGGTTCAGTGATGTCGCAGGGCCATTAGGAGATGACACCTACTTTTGGGAGGCAGAACTTGAGTTTAATGACAAATGGGGACGATATCATTTCTTCACCCGCGAATTTGAGCAATATCAGAATGCAGAAGTGATGCGATCAGTATGGACCAAAGCAGGCTTGGATGGCTATTTCCGGGGACATTTACCTATGTTGGAGATAGACGTCTGCGGAAGCACGCGAACATCACAAGGAAGAAGAAGAAGCTTGGAGCACAAACACACAATACTGAATGTATTACTAGAGAATGTACAAAGATAAGTAGCCCATTAGGGCAATAGGCGTATATACAAGCCGGGGGAAAAAAACCTCCTAAAGAGGGAAAAAAGTGCCCCGGTGGTCCTAGAGTGTTCACACACATCACTACCTAAATATATCAACAAATCCCCCCTGGGAGTGATGCGGTGAACAAGGAGCTGGCACTCATGTATAAGGAAGTGCCAAGCTATGTGGAAATCACTCCACAAAAGGAAGTAAGCCCAAAGCTTTGCGGAAAGCTTCAAACTTCTCCCTAGGTAGAGCCTTCGTGAAAAGGTCTGCAATGTTCTCTTGCGTGGGCACATATGCCAAGCTGATCTCCCCAGCAGAGAACCTCTCCCTGACATAGTGATAATGCACCTCAATGTGCTTAGTGCGAGCATGGAACACAGGGTTCCTCGCAACTACCAATGCGCTCTGACTATCAGTGAAGATGGTGGTGGCAGAAGACTGGCCAACACCCAAATCAGCCATAAGGCGTCTGAGCCACACACACTCAACAATCGCTGTGAAAGCTGCCCTATACTCAGCCTCACAACTGGAAGTGGCCACAGTAGGGTGCTTCTTGCTCAACCAAGATATACATGAGCTACCAAGCATGAAGCAAAAACCATTGGTGGACACACGAGTGTCATAGCAACCAACCCAATCTGAGTCAGAAAAAGCATGCAAATTTGGCGGTAGTGATCCCCCCTTGGGATAAAACAACCCAAGTAGCCGAGTACCAGTCAAGTAGCGAAAGATGCGCTTAACCGCTTTCCAATGCGTGACTCCTGGGCAATGCATAAACTTGCTCATCTGTGAGACAAATATCTTGCGGAGTAATGCATAAGTAAATCAAGCATCCAACAGCCTGCTAATAGAGTACAACATCAAATGCATCTCGAGCATCATGAAGACTCAATCGTAAACCTGTCTCCATAGGAGTGGCAATAGGCTTACAGTCTTCAAGGCCAAAACGCTGCAATAATGTGTCAATATATTTCGTTTGACACAAAGCCATTCCACCATCAACTTGCATAAACTGAATGCCCAAATAGTGATGCAAATGCCCCAAATCAAACATTTCAAATGAGGCATGCAAATCAGCCTTAAAATCAGCAATATGCTTCTCAATAGGACTAGTGAGCAGCATGTCATCAACATAGACAACAATGATCAGAAGCACATCATTAGCACGTTTAACATATAAGGTGCTTTCAGTTGGACTGTTCTCAAAACCATGTGCAATCAGATAGGCATGTATCTTCTCATACCAAGCACGTGGTGCTTGCTTTAAACCATATAATGCCTTCTTTAACCTGCAAACCTGGTTTTCATGCCCTTTCTGCACAAAGCCACGTGGCTGAAAAACATACACTTCTTCATGCAAGTCACCATTCAGAAATGCTATTTTAATGTCCAACTGATGTACATTCCAACCATGATGGGCTGCAAGTGCACAAATGCTCCGAACAGTAGTCATACGGCATGTAGGTGCAAAGGTCTCATCAAAATCAATGCCTCTTTCCTGTGCATAACCCTTTGCAACAAGCCTAGCCTTATACCTGTCAACTGTACCATCAGGTTTACGCTTCAGCTTGTATACCCACTTAATGCCAATGGCCTTCTTGCCAGGAGGCAAGTCACATAAAGACCATGTACCATTCTTCATTATAGCATCATATTCAGATTGCATAGCAGCCATCCAATTTTCTAAATTTTGTGCTTCATCAAAAGAAACAGGCTCATTCTCATCACAGAGACTAGATGCAGCCATAGCATAGCAATCTGATGCAAAGGAGGCACTATGAGAGCCTGAATGAGTACGATATGACAAAGGTGCATCTAATTTGCTTTCACGCAAAGTCTGCACTAGCCATTTTGGCATAGTTTTTGCCTGCTCAATATCAGCTCTCTCATCAACAAGTGCATCATGTAAATCTGCATCAGAAATGGAATGATCTGCATCATCATATGAAACCTACAAAGGCTGAGAAGTTGCCTCATTAGGACCAGCACTAGCCTGTCCACCTGTAAAAAGAGGCATCAAAGTATCATACATGTCTTTGGAGCTAACAGATGTCTCCTTAGTACATGAAAGCAATGGCTGAATAGCATCTTCCACAAAGACAACATCACGACTAACCAGAATGCATTTAGTCTATGGATGATATAGACGATAGCCTTTACTTTCAGAACTGTACCCAACAAATTATACATTTTACTGCCTTATCATCCAATTTTCTACGATGTTGTTCAGGCACTAATGCATATGCCAAACAACCAAAAACACGCAGATGAGCAACAGATGGCTTGCGGTCATGCCAAGCCTCATATGGAGTGATAGACTGCAACGCTTTAGTGGGACACCTGTTCAGTACATATGCTGCACACATGACAGCCTCAAGCCAGAAACTATGTGGTAAAGCCTGACTTTTGACCATGCACCTCGCCATCTCCATGAGTGATCTGTTCTTTCGTTCAGCAACTCCATTCTATTGAGGTGTATACAGCACTGTACACTGGTGTTTTATCCCACGTTCAGCCAAAATTGCATTAAAATCTGAAGACATATATTCCCCCCCTCGATCAGAACGGAGGGTGCCCATTTTACATGCTGATAGATTTTCAGCCAAAACCAAAAACTGTTTGAAGCACATGAACACTTCGGACTTTGCTTTGAGTGGATATACCCATGCATGCCTGGAAAAATCATCAATGAAAGTCACAAAGTAAAGGTAATTTCCAAAAGAGGGTGTTTGCATAAGACCACAGACATCACTATGTACAAGCTGCAATTTCTGCGTAGCCCGAACTGAACCATCTTTTGGAAAGGAAGAACGCTGCATTTTGCCCAAAATACAGCCTTCACAAACATGTTTTCCAGGTGCCTCAAGTTTAGGCAAAGAGGACACCATTTCAGATTTCTGCAGGCGTAACAAACTAGCAAAATTCAAATGACCAAAGCGTGCATGCCAAAGCTTTGCATCTGACATAGCCTGAGAATCATGAACTGCACATGCCGAATCATTCTTAGATCTTTCATAGTCTATGAGCTTATACAACCCACGACATAAAATGCCAGAAGCAATAATCACATCGCCATTTGAGAGATCATGGACTGTACACCTGTCATCAACGAATTTCACAACCAAGCCAAGTGAAAGAACTACCATCAACAGTAGTCAGAATGATCTTACCAACTCCCATAACAGGATAAGAGGAGTTATTGGCACATGTGACAATATTCCCTGTAGGGGCAGGCTCGAGTGAAGAGAAGAAACTGCGCTGCGAGGTAATATGTTTGGTCGCTCCACTGTCAAAGTACCAAACATCTGAGTCTACTGCAGACATGCACTGATCATGAGAAGATGGGTCAAAACTGCAAACAGTAGTAAACGCCCATTCTTCTTCCTACACAAGATTTGCAGACTCTGTTTTTGGTGTAGAGGCCTCTGCAACAACCATTCCAGCCTCTTTCTTCTTTGCCTCTTTAGTAGCCAGTTTTGGACAGTTCTTTATAATATGATCATTTCCTTTACAGTACTTGCAGAACAATTTCTGCTTTTCTGATTTCTTCTCATCTTTATCCTGGTTCTTCGATTGTGCAGCATTAGCAGATTTCTGCTTACTACTAGAAGAGCTCCATTTTCCTTTGCCCTTTTGACTAGCCAGGAAAGCTTGATTTGCAACACGCATAATGGACCTGTTCTGCCTGGACTGATCTTCCTGCAACAGAACAGAGACTAATTCCTCAAATGACAAGGCATTCGGATTGCCTTTCATCATCAACCGAAGAGTAGAGGCAAAACTCTGATATGAATCAGGAAGACCATTCAGAACGGTCTGCACAAGTGAGCTATTTGGTATAACCTCATCAGCAGAAATCAATTGCTCCTTTAGGTCTTTGATCTTTGTAAGAAAACTGTCCATAGAATCACCTTCATTCATGCGCTCACTCTCCAACTGTTTTTCGAGGTAAGCAACACGAGCCTCATTCCTAGCCTGGTACAAAGTGGTAAGTGTATCCCAAGCATCCTTTGCTGTTCTGCAGGAGCGAATGTGAGGAATAATGGCACGTTTGACAGACAAAGCTATCAATGCATGTGCCTGGGCATCTCTGCCATCCCAACGAATCTACTCTGCAGTAGGTGCAACAGAAACAGTAGCACGAACAGGAATCTGCGGAATATCATCTTCGATACCACTTCATCAGCTCCAACACCTGTATTTGCAGTACCTGTCGTTACAGGTGTAACAAGACGTCTTTCAACATCCTGCACAATGTTCCACAATCCTTTTGCAACCAGTACATGTCGCATCATATAAGCCCATAATGGGTAGTTGGTACCATCCAACTTATCCTCAACACCCAACATACGGAATACATCGCTGCTTTCAGCCATGGCCGGTGACTAAAATACCTTGATGCAGAAAATTGACTGTATCTCAAAAAGTTGAATGGAACTTCCCAGACGAGTTCTGCTAGACCTGTAGCAGACTTCGAGACGCTTAAACTCGCGAACAGAAACTGGTATATACCTTTGGCACAAAAGGACGAAATAGCCTGCACAAGCGCTGCGATAGTGCGTTCGGAAACACCCTGAGTATGCTCACCAAATTTCGTGCGAATCTGAGACTGCAAGCGGAGGAGTGTCGACGGCGCCCTAGAAGAAGCGACTGTTGGAAAAACAATGTCTTCTTGGTCCATCTTAACTATAGCAAATATAGCTACTGTTTTGGTACTTGGTAGAACACAAAAGCACGGACGTCAACAGTATCTGTAGCTGTTCAGTTCAATCCTTAATACAAGAACCACGTTGGGCAGTGTGGGTAGCTCGATTTCCTCTCAATGAGGCCACCCGAGTTCGAATCCCCACTCCAGTAGCGCGAAACGCGAACATTCCTTTTAGACCATGCTTTTTGAACAATAGCACAAGCGAAGACGAACGGACGGAGATTTCTCGAACGATATTCCGATTGAGTTTTTCAAGAGCGATCGTTGAGCGTTTAAACTTACGAAAGCTTTTAGGAGTGCTTTATTTTCAGCTTTTCAAGAGAACAAGAATACTATATAAACAAGTGCTTGGATCACTTGTATTTATCCTTCACCTAGGATCAACACAAGCTTTGGAAGCTTGGACCTCAGTAGAGGTGGTGTTTCTTCTAGCACATGGGGCAGCCATGGTGCTAACTTGAAGCATGTTGAGGAGCATCTATGGAGTTCTTCTTGGTGATTCTTCTTGGAGAAGATGAAGGGTGTGCTCACACTCTACCTCATGGAGAGGAGGTTATCTCTTGTTCATGGCAAGAAGACTTGATTATTAGCAGCTTGATGGTGAGGATCGCCCATCTACATGATGTATTTGAAGATTATCTTCTACAAGAAGATGTCTGGCTACTTCAAAGACATTGGATGGGACCATCTACATGATTTTGAAGATTATCTTCTACAGGAAGATATTAGGTTGAAGATTGTCTTCTATAAGAAGATATCTGGCTACTTCAAAGACATTAGATGGAGTTTAACATAAGATTCACATCTTATGTTAAAGTATTCAGGTACATATTCTCTTTATGCACACAGGTACTACTTGAAGTTTATGGAGGCTGTGGCGTTCATATCAGGAGGAGTCTTATTCGGCATAGGTACAAGAGAATCAGTACTTATATGCTTTATGCATATTTTTATGAGGTGTTTGAGAAGGTGTGTTCACATGAGTTTGAGGATTTCCGGCAACAATCTTGTTAGCATTCTATGCTACTTTATAAGTATGTGATCTTTTCACACACGTATCTAACTTAGGGTCTTCCATAGCCTAAGTTTAGATGTAGGTTTGTTGACCATCAGTTTCACACTGATCCTTCCTCATTCAGTCACTCATATTCACTCGTCTATAACCTATAAGGTCACACATCTCATGTATATTCAGATTACTGCCCACACATCTGAATATGTTTGTTACATTGTACATTCACTCATTCATCTATTTCTCATCACATAGAATGGTTGAGAATTTTGCTCCCACATTGTACATTGAACATTGGTATATATGATACTATGAGTAAGCGATGGCTTACGTAACACCTTACACATGATGTCTATTCTTTCTCTATCTTTATCTCATCATTTGTATGATTAAGTTGTGATATGTTCATGTTTTGTCAATATGGAAGATTGCTGGAATTAATGTTGTACATGACTGGAACTATGGAACCATGGACCTGTGACATGAGCCTAAGGGCCTACCTCACTTCCAACAGTGACGACCTGCTCTGATACCAATTGTTGGAGATAGACGTCTGCGGAAGCACGCGAACAGCACAAGGAAGAAGAAGAAGCTTGGAGCACAAACACACAATACTGAATGTATTACTAGAGAATGTACAAAGATAAGTAGCCCATTAGGGCAATAGGCGTATATACAAGCCGGGAGAAGAGAACCTCCTAAAGAGGGAAAAAAGTGCCCCGGCGGTCCTAGAGTGTTCACACACATCACTACCTAAATATATCAACAACCTAAGCCAGATTTCCTGCGCTGTTCCTATTTTATCAGTACCATCACCCCTAGCAGGGCCAAGGGAGGCGATAGTACTTTTGTGCTACCTTCACTAATGCCAGGCCACGAACTCAAAAGATTCAAACTGACCCTCAACCTAGTACAAGAAGCATTGAAGATGCAAGGTATGCATATTCCCACTGAGAAAGAAACAATGATTCCATGCAGGATGAAGCACAAGGATCTCAACAAATTGAAGGACATGGTAGCAATGACACCAACCATCGCTCTCCACCTGCAAACAATCATGCAGCACTTCGCTTTCCCCACCCAAGAAAGCTTCACAATGCCACCTAAAAAGTTATGGTTCAGCTTGTACTTGGCAGAGACAGAGAATCTCACCATCAATCTGCCACACTGGATCATCGATCAAATCCATCTAGCCCATCAAAGATGGAATAAGAAACAGAAGAATGTGCTTCATGGGTGCTGTGCTTTGACAAAAATAATTTACAGGTGCTTAGCATACAACGTGCCCATTCAAAGAGCACTAGTATGGTCCAGGGCCCAAGAATTCCAAAGACGGCTGTCAAAGGCGGGTCCTCCATCGAAGAAAATGAGAGGGGGAGTTCAATTACCATGTGCCCAAGCAAGGGGAGCCACCACCACACCAGAGGTGACCCCTCCACAAACGCGACGTGTCCGACCATTTACCATTTGCCTACCCACACCAAGTGCAGAAGGACCCAATCTGGTGTTCCCTCCGATTCCATCGGACTTGGAGTTCCCACAAGGTTACACCCTAGCCGATTTGACAGATGAAGAAATTGCCCGCTTGATCAATGAGTCTAACCTGGAGACAGAAGTAGAGCAGACCCAAGGACCACAACCCACTACTACAACTTCAGCCCCGACCCAACCGGAAGTAGTAGAAGTAGAAGAGGATGATGAAGAGACAGAAGAAGAAGAAGCAAACGAGGAGTATGATCAAGAATATGAAGAACTTTGAGAACTAGCAAGTGCCCCAGCATACTCGGCCCAAATAAAAAGATTATATGAAACCATGAATCGAGTCCAAGAACAACACAAACTGTCGCTCGAGACAGGAAAGGTGCTCATGAGCCAAATGTTAGCCGAGGAAGGTGTGGATGACATGTTTATTGAATCAATGAACCTGCACGCAAACGCGGTAGGCTTAGATGAGGCTGTTCATGCAGCGATGGCTTATATTCATCGATTTGAGAAACGAGTGCCTACTCGCCCCATGCGATCCGGCAAACAAATCCACATCAATGTATCAGAACCAGGAGGTAACACACAAACAGAAGAACATTAGGCGGAACCACTCTCACCACCCACCTCTCACTACACAAGTCACCTCACCACCTGGCACTACCACGCCTATTTCTGCCATTACCACATTCGTCATGGGAATTCCTCTCTCTCCCGGCATCCAATTTGAAGGAGTTACCATGCCCACTTTCACAACACTCTTCACAAATATCACATCCACCCCACCCACTGTCCCCATCTACATAGTCACACACACGTTCAACACAATGGAAACATCACCAGCCACATCACCACTCCCTCCCCCCACGCAGCCTCAATCTCCCATACCCCCGCCACCTACCTCACCACTTGACTCCACAGCATTCACGACTCCCTTTCCCCTCCCCATTCCCCCTGCATCCTCCCCTTTCCTTGCATTCTTTAATGTAAATAATATGTTTTCAATGTTACATCAGTGTGTGTATCAACTTCAGAGTGAGTATCAGGCTCTCGAAGACCGTCATCGTCAACTGACTACGAATCACCAACAACTACACAGACGGCTTATAGCCATAGAAGATGAAAAAGCCGACCTCAATCAATGCTATACCACACTTGGGCAAGCCCATCAAACTCTCCTGGAGGCACCCCAACCATCACAAGCGCCAGGTGTCAAACAACTCAAAGCTTTACTAGAAGTCTACCAAACAGATAATCTAAGAGTCCGGCGTAATTTGACTCTACTCAGAAAACACATGGCTACCGCCCTTGAAGAAAACAAGCATCTGCAGAAGCAAAATGAAGAAAACCTGGAAGCTGCCATGGAAGGCTCTCCCCACGAGATCGACCCAACACAATTCAAAGCAGTCCCCTCAGAAACAATGAAGACAATCTTGGAAAGCTATGCCGATCTATTAGAAGCACATGACGATTTGGAAAAGGAACGGGATGCGCTACACCGCCAGCTCAGGGAATAGGAGGCACAACCCAAAATCATAGAGACAACCACGACTTCAGAGGAAGTAAAGGCATTAACAGAGCAGGTGGCAGAATTGCCGAGAAGAAGTTACTGGAATATGAAAGACATCCCTCTCCAATTGTAGAACCAGAGTCAGATGAATTGGTACCCATTGAGGTGGATGAATCGTATGAGGAACCATATGTTCCTATGCCGATGCCAAGAGGTCAGCAAACCTCAGAAGGAATGGACACCTTGGAAGTCGAAGTACCCGAATGGCTTCAGACACTCGAAAAGACAGCAAAAACCCATGAAGATTGAGTGGCAATCCAAATCCAATCAATGGCCAAATTAGAAGACACTATCATAAAGTCAGAGTATTTCCGCAGTATGTCCCATCACAGATGGATAGGCACCAACGACGATCAGTATGTGCCATATTGTGTACTCCTGGCAGATTACAACGTCGAGATTCAACGACGATGTGGCAAGGCTCCAACCTTTGCCACACAATTTGGGCCCGATGATATCCCTGAGAGTGCTAAAAAAGGATCCATTCATCAACCCACCTGGAGGATCCATCTTCTTGAGACCTATCCCGAGATGGTTTGTACTTGGACTAACATGCCACTCTTTATTAAATACAACCCCTGTTATGTTCCAGTCTTCCGCAGATGCACCTGGCCCGAATTTACCATTGCTGTAAAGAACGTCAAAGGTTGTGCAAAGTGGTTAAATTATGTCTATCTAGCACCTCCACAAGGACCTCCCACTGTTGCTTACATGATTTCTACAATCCATCACTGGAGCATTCGGCTACAGAACACCCCTGATGTGATGGCACAGATGTGCATGAAGATCTTCGAATTAATGCTGATCACATTCAGGACATTCAAGAACATCAAGGACCCCCACTTCTCAGGAGTTGGCTTCACTGCAGGCAACCAAGACCTGGTATATGACATGAGCACTACCCCCTCAATAAAGGTAGTGTATGCCTCGCACGCAAGAATAAAATACCTCCCAGCATGCTTCAAGCAGACCTTTGAGGAGATGTTGATCACAGGGTTCTGGGAATATCAATAAGAAATATTTGTACCCAAACCCTCACATCTCCTCCCACTATTCGCTGTGGAGAGGATCATCTACTCAGATCAATTGTGGGTGCCCCATCCAGACGTCCCAGGTCCAGTGGATTGGGATGCATTGTTAACAGACCTAGCACGGGGGCTACGATTAGAAGAATACCACCTTGCTTCCGATGTGGTTCAATATGACGTCCAACGCACAACTAGAAAAGGGTCTGTCAGAGACGACAGACGCGAGAGAGGGGGGGGTGTTGGCAGCAACAGTCAAGGCACTGAAGGACTCACAAGACAAGGAAGCCAAAGAAGTGAGCCAGAGCGGAGAGAAGGCACAAGCAGACTAAGCAGTCAACGAAGATCTGGCAAGTAGGCCATTCAAATTTCTCCAAAACAACATCTTCATAACAGTGATTCTCATCACTACAAATCATTGCAAATACCATTTCACCTTTTTGTAACTCCATTTTGTGCAAGTCGAGGAGTCCTCGAGCTTGAGGAGTATTAGAAGTAGCATCGTACTAATTTTTATAATTTTTAGACTTCGTTTGAGCCTCCAAATAGGCCCTAGAACCTAACTTTTAACTAGGCCGAACACTAGGTCTGGACAGGGCCAAAAGCTAGTGAAAAACTATAAATAGAGCTAGAGAGCTCATTTTTGAGGTTAGCTTGTAATAGAATTGAACTTGTATGAGCACTTTTAAAGTAATCTAAAAGAACTCCATTGTCTTTCTTTTTGTCTTACCGTGTGTGCGCGTGTGTGTGTATGTGTGTGCATGTTAGTGTGCTTCTCACTCACGCACTTGTGCCTTCACTTGCTCGAGGTCATCATACCATCCTCATGTCTTCCCAGATTGACATTAAAGGAGGTGCTACTCATCACTGAGCTACACCAAAGGCCCAAATATCCATTTGATATGTGATGATTGTTGTCAAGCATATGCACCCAATAGCCAACCATTGCCACCAAACCACAAATCTAAAAGTCCAAACTTAAGTAATGTTGGTTCTCTACCAAAACATTTTCTTCAAAAATTTTAGTGGTAATGAAGAACTGGAATAAGATCCAACACTTCAACCTCCTTGCCTAATTCTTCCATGTCTCATCACATAGAGATTCCTTCACATTGGTGAAATCAAAGAGAAATTTCATGATAAACTGGGCATAGAAACTCCTGCCACTGCAGGTTGACATCTGAAGACCGATAAACATGTGATGGAGACTTTGCAAAAGAGCTGTGCATTTTCCAACAAAGTTCATCCTAGGAATTGTTGTCCTGCATAATCTGGAGAATTGGTTTGTTATGTCGTGTGATCGAGAGTGAATCTAACTTCCTTGCTAGAAATAGAACATTCGGAAGCTACAGTGTTAGTGAAGTTCATGGAAAAAATCATGTTGACCACATTGCCTTGACAAGTGAGCCTTTCCCCTCTCAATCGTGCCACAAAATTCTTGCATCCACCCATAGTCATTCACTCATGGCTTTGGTTGGTCGTACCTGCATCATACCTTCTTACAAGGCAAGGGTTTTGAATTGCTTGCCACACCTCAGAAGAAACTCGATCAAAGGAGCCAATAGCTTGATTTTTCTTGATTTTTTCACCAAGGTATGCTCTCCTGTATCTATCTGCAAGTGAGCGAATCACTATCCATCTTGTGTACCTTGTGACATAAGGCCAAGCACTGTACAAATCACAAAAAACATGTGCTCTGCTCCCTCAAATTGGCCAATAAAGCTTCCATATTGTCTCCTTAGTTTGTTGTTCAGAGTAGCCACATGAATATTCAAACGGGATTCCACTCCCCTCTCCCAACTTGAGAGTATTCCCCCCCACAAAGCTCCAACCTCCCTTCTCTATCTGATCTGCTCCTATTTTTCAAAACTCTCATTGAAGCTTTGCTACCTCTCTCTTCGGCCCCCATGTGCCTGAAGATTGGTTGTATTCCTCTTCGTTTGCTTTGTTCCTCAGCTCTGTCACTCCTCTAACAACGAGCTTCAGTATTCAGATTCAGCTTCCAACACTCCTCTCTTCGTCTACTTTATGCTCATCCCTTTGGCAAGTAGATTATCGAAGCTTTCCCCTTATTCACCTACACAACCACCACAAAAAACAAAAAGATCCTCTCCTATTGTCGGGGACAAGAAAAAATGCAGAGAGAGAGAGAGAGAGAGAGAGAGAGAGAGAGAGAGAGAGAGAGAGAGAGAGAGAGAGAGAGAGAGAGAGAGAGAGAGAGAGAGAGAGAGAGAGAGAGAGAGAGAGAGAGAGAGAGAGAGAGAGAGAGAGAGAGAGAGAGACAAGGGTACTGTCCTTATGGGTCATGGTAGTGCGCAAGTGACAAGGGCCTGTGTAGTAAGAGAGTGAAGAGGGAAGTCATCCCATGGTGATGTGATCCAAGTGCATATTACCAAATGCGGTACCTGATCCTAACTCCCGAGAACTTGGGTTTTAAATTCACATTGAGCAAAAGCACCTTGTCTAGTTGGGATCATTAAAGAAGAAGCACAATGATGTCTTTCCATATCCAAAAGCCCTAGTGAAGACAAACACCTTAGATTGAATGATGCGTTCTGTGAGGGAGAGCACTAATAAGGCAATGATAACTGAGCATCAAGAGCCACCTATTGAGCTGGCAGTTGCCTTTGTGGTACTTCATTTTTCCATTGAGGATGTAGCAATGGAACCTAAACCTCAATGGATAGGAGACTCCATTGGAGAAAGTAAACCAGACTCAGATACAATTGAGCTGGGAGAAGATATCATCTCTGATGCAAAGAGGTCACCCACATTAGTAGGGGCCATGGGGAGGCCTAAACTCTTGTACTTATTTACACGTGAGGATGCAGTTCCCACTCGAAGATGCAGCTACAACAACATTCAATCTGGCTTGTGTAGATAGCACTTGATCTTAAAGTGTAGAAAACTCATTCACTGAATGACCTTCGAACCTATATACTCTTCCTAAATCCTCCTCCAAAGAAATATCTCAAGCATTCAATGCAGTTCATAGTCTAGTTGCATGTAAGCCAACTGCAGGAAGATGGAGAGCAGGAATATTTGATTGACACTAGCTGCTAGAAAGAGGACTTGGTACCAAAGGGGGGTTCAAAGATGCAATGTCCAAAGAGCTCACATCCCATGGAGATGGTATAGTAGAGCTAGTAGACACGTAAAGTGGCCGAACCTCCTATCACTACCACATTTTTTATTTATATCTCCATGTATACCAAGAATTAAGTTCAATATGTAATCAACCACACCCACATTGCCATATAGAGCTGCAACCATAAGTGGAGTTTGCGACTTTGTCACCATTCGACCTGATCCATGCTACCTAGAGTACCAACCACCAGAAATGTTGATCTTCACATTTTGCTCTTGGATAATCTTTCTCGGATCCTTCACACATCTGTGAAACCATGACTTTAATTTGCCAAGCATTCATCTGAGCTTACAATGCTTGTTCTTGAATGTCTTGCTTCGGTGAACCTAGAAGCTCAAACTGCAATCGAGGGAGGCGATCCTTTGAAGTCTGGAGACTATATCTGCACCTTTGATTTATGAGAAGAGGAACTTTTGACAACAAGATAGAGTCGTACGAGGTAGAATTTCTGCATCAGTTGTGGTTAGAATGAAGACCACATAACTAGGAGGCTCCTCTAAGCTCTTCAGTAAAGCACTCCATGATTCTGGACATCGTTAGTGGTGTAGTCATAAGAAGGCTCTGGCTCAGTCATCAAAGGGGCTGCCTGCAAGCCTCATTGATCATAGTTTATTGCCGTTGACCAATATCTCTTTGTTGCAAAATACATGCAATCATACATGTAGCTTGCAAAATGGAAGCTTATTACTGCATAAAAAATCAACATTTTCTGAGCTCACATACTCTCCTCCACTTGTTTGTGAAGTCGTCCCCGACGAGCGATATGTTCCACTTCCATGCTCTTGCAAAAACATTCAAGTTATGTGCACAAAAACTTTGATCCATTTATCCTTACCTTTTTTTTTGGCTTCCACTCTTCTTTTTGAGTCATTTGCTTACTACAAGAAATCTCATAGTCAACAAAAATACCAGTGATACCAAAAAACATCCACCAAGGAGTATGTCAACACAACACAACAATGATCATGCAAATCAAAATAATGGGTCAATGCACACATGCTTCTATTGCATCTTTCCCTTTTGTCCTACTATCAAGACACTACAGCTACCCCGGATACCACAATATCAACCTGTTCAATCATCATTGACTTAGCCGCACTACTAGAACTACAAAAACAAGTTACAAAACTACAAATGAGGGTATTACAATACAAAAGACCACCATCACCACTTGAGGTCCCAATGAAAGAAGAAATGTCTCCATTCTAGTGGAGCAAACTTTTGAAGAGAACTACAAACCTCCACCCATTCCTCATGGGCGAATAACAGTAGAAGGACAAGATACATTTGAAGCTCCACGCCCCCTAGTTGAAGCAAGTGGAAGACATTGGACAAACCCATGAAAACTGCACTATGATGTAGAATCACGCCATGAGGTTAATAGAAGAAACGGTGCTACAATCTGCATACTTCCAGCACTTGTCACATAGGCGACTCATCATGAGCTCTGAACTCTAGTATAGGCCATATTTTGTAATTCTGGCTAATTATAATATAGAAATCCAGAGTGTCACAGGGAAGACACCCACATTCGCTACCCAATTCTGTCCAAAGGACTTACCACTGGCAGCACACAAGGTTCTATTTTTCAATCGACTTGGCAAAAAGCCCTCCTAGAAACTTACCCAGAAATATTGCACGCTTGGAACAATGCACCTCTACATCTTCTTTACAATCCATGCTATGGACCAGTTCCAAGGCCGAGGTCATGGAACGCCTTTGCAATCAAAGTATAGAATAATGGACAATGCAAAGAGTGGCTCAACTATCCATACATCATGCCACCACACGGATCACCTTCCATTGCTTATATGATTGCCAGTATACACCACTAGGCGAGACACTAGGTCTAGACAGGGCCAAAGCTAGTCAAAAACTATAAAAAGAGCTAGAGAGCTCAATTTTGAGGTTAGCTTGTTAGAGAATAGAGCTTTTGTAAAAGAGATCTTTGATAATTAAAAGCCCTCAATTGTTCCTCTCTTTGTTCTTGCCTTGTGTGCACATGTGTGTGCATACTGGTGTGCTTCTCACTCATGCACTTGTGCCTTCACTTGCTCATGGTCATCATACCAATCCTCATGTCTCCATTGATTGACATTTATGAGGTGGATAGGGACTTGAGTGTTTGTAGGAGAAGGAAGAAGTAGAAGAAGAGAAATACAAACACCGAAGCTTTTGCAGATTGATTATGAAGGGCAAAAGTACAATGATGATGTACAACACAAAGCCAAATGCTCTCTGTGCGTAATGCATAATCCCAAATAGTACACAATCAAACAAGGTTACAAAATACCCAAGGTACTTTCTACTGTCGGCCTTCTCTGCACCATACCTCCACCTTCTCCAAGAGCTTGCGCTTGTGCACACCTTGCACTCAAGCTTCCAATAGGGGAAGAGGGATGGACATATTCTATCGATGCACACATAGCTTCAATGGGACCTTATGACCCTTGATTGCCTTCCTTGGCACTCCTCTGCACACACCTAAGTCACACTTCTTGCACACTTTGCACTTGCTTCTCTATGTCATACACTCTCTACATGTCCCCTTGCTCTTCTCTCTCCTTAGTGTAGACTATGCTCACCTTTCTTAGTCTAACCAAGAATAATGCATGCCTTGATTTGAGTGTCAGTTCACGTATGTACGCTCCTAACTGATAGAGTATATTGAAGCTCACTTTTATGTCCCAAGATTGTCTCCAAATGTGTGCAGCCAACTAATCCCTTGAGTTTAGGAAGGACAACAACAAAAGTTAAATGGGGGGCCATACTTTCACTTTTGCGTACACGTTCGCTTCACATGAATTCACATTTTGCCCTTCAATTCTTCCAATGTGTACCTAAGGTAGGGTTCACCTGAACCTTCCAAACACTTTAAAAACCCTTTGAGCCTTAGAGAAATTATAGAAAGACAATGTCCAACCTACATCCACTTTCTGCAAAACATAACCCTTGTGAACAATTGATTGTGCACTAATTGTGCAACTTGATAACTGAACTTTGAACGCTTTGACCTTGACCATCTTGACTTTGACCTTGATCATGTTGCCTTTGATCAATTTGACTTTGACCTTTTGACTTTGACCATTATAATTTTGACGAATATGACTTGGATGGGCTCAATAGTTGCCCACCACAAAACTATAAGTGGAGATGTCACCATGATTCCTGTTCTACAAAATCTTCAAAAGGACACTTGAGCACCTGCCAAGTCCACCAGGAGCAATAAAGAACAAGCACCAATGAAGAACCAAAAGTGGGAATTGTGCATTGAAGAGCAGATGATGGAGAATGGAGGGTAGGGGGAAAGTTTAGGGAGGGTTGAGAGGGCTGAGAGGGATAGGGTAAGGAGGGGTAAAGGTGGGGCTGGGTAGAAGGATAAAGGGAGGGGCAAGGAGTAGGATTAGGGTCTCTGGAAAGGGCCAAAATGATAAAACATGAAAGCTACAAGGGGTGCATAAGGAAAAATGTGAAAGATATGGTAAAATAAGGTGAGAATAGATCATGTGGTCCATGTCTAAAATAAAAAACACATGAAAAATGTGCATAAAACATGTGGGTTTGGACAAAAAAGAGAAGTAGAGTCTAGATTTTGGAAAAACTAATGCAAAAATTGAGTCCATCAGGGTCAAGAAACATGAAAATGACCCCAAATTTGAAAAAAAAAAATGGCCATCCAAGGTGCAATCTAGAGCCAGAAGTATGTTATTGGGAAAAATAAAAAATATATATTTAAACACCATAAGATAAATTTTATCCTATGGTGGGCGGGGCTAAAGGGGGGAGGGGCCCTCGAGGGGGGAGGGAGGGGTCCTAGAGGGGGGATTTGCAAGGGGGGGGGGGGGGGGGGAGGGAAGAGAGAGATTATAGAGTGTAGAGGGAGTAGGGAGATTTTTTTCTTTTTTTCTTTTTTTGAAATAGATAAAAATAGTAAAAAATCAGCCATTAGGGGCTTTTTTTTTAAATACCATAAAAATAGAGAAATATCCAAATAAAATCCAAAAAAAGTCAAAAAATAATCCAAAAAAAAAATCTAAAAAAATTCCCTAAATTTCTAGACCACTTATCCCACTCAAAACCACAGAGAGATTTCTCTTTTCCTCTATTTTATCAAGAAAATGACATTTGAAAAAAGATGAAAAAATTTAGAAAAAAATCTCAAAAAAATTCTAAAAATTCTTTAAAAATTTCCTAAAACTTTTTAGAAAATTGTTCATGTAAAAGGCTATGAAATGGCTTCTAATTTGCATAAAAATGCAAAGAACGAGCATGAAAATCTGCTGATACATTTAGGTAGTGATATGTGTGAACACTCTAGGACCACCGGGGCACTTTTTTCCCTCTTTACGAGGTTTTTTCCCCCGGCTTGTATATACGCCTATTGCCCTAATGGGCTACTTATCTTTGTACATTCTCTAGTAATACATTCAATATTGTGTGTTGTGCTCCAAGCTTCTTCTTCTTCCTTGTGTTGTTCGTGTGCTTTCGCAGACATCTAACTCCAACAATTGGTATCAGAGCAGGTGGTCGCTTCATCTAGGGCACCGTCGACACTCCTCTGTTTGTAGTCTCAGATTCACACGAAATGTGGTGCCGAAATCACGATCTGAGCTCATTTCGGCCTCCGAACGCACTATCGTAGTGCTTGTGTAGGCTATTTCGTCTTTTTGTGCCAAAGGTATATACCAGTTTCTGTTCGCTAGTATAAGCATCTCGAAGTCTGCTACAGGTTTAACAGAATTTGTCTGGGCAGTTTTATTCAACTTTTTGAGATACAGTCAATTTTTTGCATCAAGGTATTTTAGTCACCGGCCATGGCTGAAAGGAGTGATGTATTCCGTATGTTGGCTGTTGAGGATAAGTTGGATGGTACCAACTACCCGTTATGGGCTTATATGATGCGACATATGTTGGTTGCAAAAGGACTGTGGAACATTGTGCAGGGTGTCAAAAAACGTCCTATCACACCTGTAACTGTTACAACTACAGGTACTGAAGCTGATATAGAAGGTGTCGAAGATGATGGTATTCTGCATATTCCTGTTCGTGCTACAGTTTCTGTTGCACCTACTGTAGAGCAGATTCATTGGGATGGCAGAGATGCCCAGGCACATGCATTGATAGCTTTGTATGTCAAACGTGCCACTATTCCTTATATTCGCTCTTGCAGAACAGCTAAGGATACTTGGGATACACTTACCACATTGTACCAAGCTGGGAATGAGGCTTGTGTTGCTTACCTCCGAAAATAGTTGGAGAGTGAGCACATGAATGAAGGTAATTTTATGGACAGTTTCCTAACAAAGATCAAAGACTTGAAGGAACAGTTGATTTCTGTTGACGAGGTTATACCAGATAGCTCACTTGTGCAGACCGTTCTGAATGGTCTTCCTGATTCATATCAGAGTTTTGCTTCTACTCTTTGGTTGATGATGAAAGGCAATCCAAATGCCTTGTCATTTGAGGAGTTAGTCTCTGTTCTGTTGCAGGAAGATCAGTCCAGGCAGACAGGTCCATTATGCGTGTTGCAGATCAAGCTTTCATGGCTAGTCAGAAGGGCAAAGAAAAATGGAGCTCTTCTATTAGTAAGCAGAAATCTGCAAATGCTGCACATTTGAAGACCTACAAAATTTTATTTTTACTATTCCAGCTTCTTCAGCCAATGGAATCCTTTATTCCCAACGACTTGCAGGTACTCCTTCCACATCCTTGTAAAGCCTTGCACTTCATCCTTAGAAGAGTGCTTAATAAAGTTTCCATGCTTTTTGAAAACTTTTGCATCTTGATTAGAGATGCAGTCATGAAACTTAACATCCAACTATTGAACACTAAAGTTCAAGTGATGCTAATGTTTATTCACTTCTTTGATTTCATCTTGAATCGTGATGAAAACCTAAGAAAAAACTTTAAAAATTCCATGTTTTTTACAAATTTGGAACGTATCAACTATCCTTTGAACTTGAAATTTCAATTGATTTAAGTTCCATTTGATTTTATTTGATTCTTATCATGTCTTGGGATAGAATCAAATAAAACTTCCAAAGGAAATCTTATCAACCTACTTGGATGCATGATTTCTTAAATCCAAGCTAACCACTACATCTAGGCTTCTCGTTCGGATTCTCTAAGTTTTCTCTTAAACTTAGAGTCATCATGGAAATTTTCAAGCAGCCTTATTTTCTTGCCACTTCAATGAACAAGAAAATTGAATACTTGACTTTCAAAGGGTCTACTTTTCCTAATCAAGAGTAGTAATTTGTGATACTTAAGTATCACATTTGGGAAAAACAAACTAGCTAATTGAGTTGCATGACAGCCAGGAGCCTTGCAACTACCTAGTTTGCTATTTTCCCTAGCTATCTAAGTCGAGTTAGAAAAAGGAGGTAACAAAAGTATAAGTATTCAACTACTTAATAAACAATCATGCATATGTGAATGCCTATTCTTGCATGCAAATGCATGTAAATGCATGCACATGTTGACATTCTCCTTTCATGCATCAAACCTAAATCAAGCAATTCTTGGGCTTGAAAATGCATGTTCCTAATCATCCATGCACAAACATTCTACTTGCTAGCATCTTCAAAAGATATAACTGATCATGTGCATAAACTTGAGCATTAACTATCTCTTTCAAGCAAGAAGAAAACGTGTTTTGTGCATGAAAACATTCTTTGAAAAGCAGAAATGCACCAACATTCTTTCATAGATGCATGCTAGTGCTTGATGTATTTCCCAATACTGCTATGTCCGTTTAGCTTTCAATGAATTTGTAGCATTTGCATTATCATTATAAAAAATGAAGACTACTACCATGCTTCAATAGTATTTAGATGCAAGCTACATGAAAGCAACAAATAAAGCAAGTATTGAAATGAAAACACCAACTTGTAAAATACTTATCTCCCAATTAAGCTACGTCCTTCCATTGATCCTTTGGAAGAGCCCTTTTTGCACCCTTTGGTGCTCATCCAAGCATCTTTTCATGCTCGTAGCTACTTGGGATCTCTTTTCTTCCGAATAGGAGGTCGACTGATGGAATCTTAGTAGTAGCCTATCTCAAATGGGTTGAGCTATGTGCAGTGCCTCAGACCAATGAGGTACTTCGAGTTCTGCTCAACACCATTGTTTTTTGCACCACCCAGAGCTCATTATTGTAGTGGCTAAAGCTCTATAGTCAATTTATGTAGGTTCTAGGGTCAATTCCTGTCTTCTCGTCGGTTGTAGAAGGTCAATTTCCACTCTTATCTTTCACGATCAATGTAGGTTGGCCACAAAAGATAAATTCTTCACAGATAGTTAGAATTCTTGTTCTAATGGTATAGAATAGCACCCGATTGCAGATGAAGGCGGTTCAAATCCCACCTGTGATATTGAATCCCCTTTTCTTTTGTGGTTGAAACTTCTCTAGTGCTCGATCTGCAAATAGTTTTGATTCTATGGTAGTAAAACATATAGACACATATTTGGGTCGTAGATAAGACAAAAACCCGCTCTGGATGACATAGTGGGTTTGAGCCCTAAGTTCTTGATGATAGTTTTGCCCTTTTGCTTGTGTTCTATACAAGCTTTTTCATAACAACATGAGAAAAGAATTATTGGAATGCAAACCAACATGAGTGTGTCTTGTGGACAATAGAGACATTGTTTCTGTTCGACATCGTGTGTTCGAGTCCACTACGCGATCACAACTAGAATAAATTTGTTTTCGATTTTGACATATGGCTGAAGCTTATCTCCGGATCCATAGCTAAGGGTTCTCTTAGCCGTACATTTCAGAAGTCATGGATTCGAGAAGCATGGATATGCAAAATTGTTATCATCCAGCCTACTCGTATTCAATCCCCGTGAATGCGGGTAGCCAAGCAAATCATTGCCTTTCCTTAATATCAACTTTTGCTTCTCCTAGCTCCTTCATAAGGATGCCATTCTTCCCAAGATTTGGGGGGCTGCTAAGCTCACGCATGGAGGATTTTGTGAAGAGGGAGATACATCTAGTTGCTAAGCTGATGCAACTAGAAGAATATCTCCAAAAGGGAGATATATGCACACAAGAGTTTCATCTGATGAAGAAGAAACTACAAGGTGAAGATGATACAAGGAGCAAGGTTTCCATGAAAGCTTGCCTAGCTCTGATACCAATGCAAGATTACAACCACCACGTGCTGAGAGATGACTCTCCTCCCAACCTTATGCATGTATATATAGCTCTCTCTAGGGGACTACCTTCTTGGGCAGGTGGATACTAACCATCCATGTGTCAGCCATGTAACAACATGTGTGCTAAGTGTCCTAATTAACTCGAGTTAACTCAAGTGGATGCTTCTAGAAGGCTCTATATCTCTTTGGGAAAAATAATCTCCCCATGTTGCCCATGGGGATTGAACCCAAGACCTCCTCCTTCACATCCTTTAGACTTAACCACTAAACTAAGTGGATCACTTTTTTTCACAAGAGCACAAGACCTCCTAGTAATTCTAAAATCGAGATATTTGGTCATACACACAGATGACCAAACGGTATCCGATTTCAACCCGTCTGAATGGGCTAGACCCCTAGATCATAAAGTTACTTTATTACAAGAAGAGTAGTGGACTAATCATACATGAAATGAGCTCAGTGTGTGCTCACTGATGTAGCTTAAAGTCTCTCAGAATGGCTCTCTTATCTCATGGCTAAAAGCATGTCTATTTATACTCATAACTCAAGTTTGAATTCAAATTTTCCTTCACCTAAAAATGATCCTCCACTTTGGGCATGATTTGAATTGATTCTTCTTTCCACATGAGTCATGGGTTCAGCTCCTTAAATTCATGAGATTCCATATTCTTTTTGCTTTTACATTTATCCAGGGTGAATACAATCAAATTGGCAAGCAAGTGTTCATATGTGGTTCTTTCTTTTGAAGAGCTAGATGAATGTCTAGTCCTAAGGCTTTGGCAATACACTTAGGCTTCCTAATTGTACCAACACAAGGAACCAAGGTTGAGAGCAAGGCAAGGTGTTAGGCAAGTGGCCAAGAAGCAGAAAGGAAAGGTTCAAGATACCAAGGTTGAGAACAAGAAGGTTCAAGAGAATATGGAAGGGTGAGAACATCAATCAAGGGGAGATCAAGGATTAATCATTGAGGATAATGATCTCTAGAAGGGGAAGAGAGTGTTAGACTCAAGATATGATAGGAAAGAGATGTTTGAACCACACCCTGAGAGGGAGGATTAGGAAGTAATCTTCAACCATGTATTTTGGGGTAAGTGGTTATCCCATCATACTCCTAGAGAGTAGGTCATGAGCTCAATTCCCACAAGAGTGGCCTATACAACGGTACTGAACACCACCACCTTTCATATGGTGTTTGGTCAAAATGCAGTATTGCCACTAGAATTCTTGGTAATTACCTTAATAGTGGCACAAGAGCACAAATGGACATGTCATGAACTCTCATCTAGAATTTTTTACTTAGAATGACTAGGAGAAACTAGATTAAGAGAATCTACTGGGATCTACATATCCAAGAAGAGACAAAAATCTTATTTTGATGCACATGTAAAAGATAAGGGCTTGAAAGTAGGAGACTTAGTCTTGGTGTATATCTTAAAACAACATGCGAAGAAATTGGAGAAGTGTGGCTATGGACCCATGATAACCAATCGAATCTCAACAAGTGGAGTTATCGAGTTAGATACCCTAGAGGGTGACATTCTACCTAGTTACATCAATGGATGCAGAGTAAAATTATATCAAGAAACCCTAAAGGAAGACATGTTGATTTGACTCAACACATAAAAAAGTGCAAGGAAGAAGAGAGACGAATTCAAGAAGAAGCCTAGGCAAGAATCGTAGAACCCATCCAACCTATGAAATTGAGAAGACAAGTTAGAGATCAACCTAGGAAAGACAGTTTTGAGGCACCAAGATATCACATGGCCATGTGCCAATGACAAGTGGAACCCAACACACGATAATAAATAGAAGTCCTTTCTTGACCATAGAACAAGGTACAAATAAGAAGACTATAAAAGCCTTGATCGACTCAGGTGCAGTCACTAGTGCAATTAGATTCTCTCACTATCAAGCTTTGTGATTAAGTATCAATCCTATAGAAGCTTACCTCATATGTTTGGAAGGAATGGAAACCCCTTACTTAGGTGAAGTGGAACTCCCCATCTCCATAGAAGATGTCTTGATGATAGTTAAAGTGTTAGTGTGTCGAAATGAGGACCTCACGGAACCTCTTATCTTGGGTCAAGATTGGATCTATGACCATGTGGTAAAACTAAACCTAAGAAGTGGACCAAACACTCAAGGAATTAGGAAAGGCACCAACTCCTAGTCTTTCCAAGAACCCACATGACACTAATGATGGTATTATGTCTAAATCTCTGTGATGTAGAAGAGTTACAAGGAAGAAGCACAAGTGCAACAACATATGGATCCCCTTCTTTTCCAAAGCTGAAAGTAGTAGAGGTAACACAACCAAAGCAACAAGTCGAGCAAAATGAAAAGATAAGTGCAGAAAGAATACCAACAGAGTCATGGAGAAAGGAAATTTAGGTATGAAATAGATCTGGGTATGCAAAGGTGAGCAACCAACAAAGCCATCACCTAAGAAGCAGATCATCAAACCAAGGAGGCCTATATCTAATCAACAAAGGAAGTTTTCTCCTAATGTGCTCCAAATTTGGATCCTAAAATGGTCAATGAAGGCATATCCTAATAATGCACAAATTTGGGTGCCTAAGACATGCTTGTAAGGTCAGATTGCATCACATAGGATTTTAGGGTGCAACCAGTTCCCATCTAACCCTAACCCATAAAAACTAATAAGAAAAGTTGTTTTCAATAGGTACTCTAGTAGAATCAAGCCTAGCACTACTTTGAAATGGGTATCTAAAAATTCCCAAATCTAGATAGAGTCGTCTTTGAAACCCTTGACTATAATTACTAGCAAAATCTGTAATCCCGTAAGGAAATTATAGAAAGCTAAGTTCATTACTAAATCACAAATTCATGACACTCAAGCACATACTAACATAACACACTAATTTAGATACATCATGTTGGTATTGCATGGGGAACAAGGTCTTAACTACTCTCTGTGACAATACTAATGTGGTTCATTTCTTCTAGTAGATTCATGTGACATCAACAAATTCTTTCATCATGGCTGAGGCAAGTACAAGTTTGCAACCAATCGACATTGATAGTTTGCCGATATCTAGAATCCCTACAGAGAGGCCAGTGGAATTTCAACATGTGAGGTAGATACCCATTCAAGATCCCCCTGTTGGGTGTAGAGAGAAAGTGAGCATACATTCACATTTGTTCAATGAGATTCTTGGAACACTTGGTAATGGTGGTTAGATTTGGGAATCTAAATGTGAACTCATCAATATTTGGGGCAAGTTTCCATTCTTCTCATGAGAGTTCAAATAGCTCCAGAATACTCTGGAACTCCAAGGAATTTGGCAATGGGGAGAGCTATATGAGTACTTCCAAGAGAAATTTCCCAAACCTAATTTTTTGAGAAGTTATTATCTTGTCTCTACATTATAAGCTAGCATTGTGAAGGATGCACCAGGAACATTTGTAATCAGTTTGCTTAGTGCTACGATGTAACAATGAAATGAAAAAATTTTGAACTCACTTACAACTTCATTTGGGATGAAGCTTAAAGATATGGCCATGATGACACCAAACCTATCGGTGCCACTTAGGATCTGCATGCAACATTTCACATTCCAAGGCACGATCGCTTCACCTAGCCCGACAAGAAAATTTGGTTTAGTTTGTATGTAGCAACAACTATAGGACTACCTATCAATCTTCCCATCTAGATTATAGACTAATTGTATGGTGCTAACAATAGATGGTTTTGTAAGCTGGTATTAAATGGATGTTGTGCATATATGCGCATAGTTTGTAAATGTATATCCTATGATGTACCCATAGAAAGGGCACCCACGTGGACTCAACTTCAACTCTTTGAAGGAAGGAAGGCATCAACTCAACAGCCAAAGAGGATGCATGGAGCTATTCCTTGTGTATAACCTAGAGGTGCACTATTGACTCTAGAAGTATCACCACCTAGGGGATGCACAATTCCACCATTCACTATTTTGCTCCCTCATTCTAGCATAGAAGGGACATCCAAAGGAGGTCTAGAGGTTCCTCCGATGCCGCAAGATTTTGAATTTCAAGCTACAGGAAGCATGGAATATCTTAAAACTATTAGGTAGTGTGCTGAGACAAATGTAATTTTTGTAATTCTTTAATTTTTCGTGAAATGACTTACCAAATCAATGTAACCTTTCATTTATCTATTAATGTAACAAACATTTCATCAAGAGAAGAAGAGAGGCAATGAGTCGATGTGACTCGTTTGGCCTGCAGATTCTCAGTGTGATGACGATTTCCTCATTTTTTGTCTCTATTTTTTCTATGATTTGTGTTACTTGTTAATGTAATCCCTGTGAGATAAGTTAGGTTAATGTTGGTGCAATCTATTTGCAAGTGATTTTGTGCACATAGTGATTTTGTAAGTGATATTGCTGATAGTTAACAATATAAAGAGTGAGCGATTCCACGAAAGTATTAAGTGAATTGTGTGAAAATTTCTACAAGTATATCATTGATGATGTTTGGTCATAATTTGTAAGACTGTAGTGGAAAATAATTCAGACTACAGGTATCTGCTCACTACCACCCAAGAACCCTTTCCTGTAATCCCTGTTTTCTGGCTATAAGTTGTCACCATAAATAGAGAGGTTAACACTTAGGTGATTTTTCTAGAAAGTGGAGACTGTAAGAGTGGATATTGAAAGGCATGGAGACCAAAAAGAGATGATAAGGAGGCTAGTTTATGCCAGTTCATGCTCGAGTGTAGAATATTTATGCTACTTGCAAGATAAAACACGCATACAAGTCCCCGCATCTGTTTTGAAATTCGGTGGAGGCTTTGCAAGGAAAGATTGAAAAGTGTAGGTAAAGAATGAAGGACAATTGACAAGTGACAGAGTTAAATGAGGAGCCAATATTTGAAGGAAAAAAATTCATAGGAGTAAAGAACACTTTCGATACCAGAGATTGGCGCATGAAGGATAGAACCAAGAAGATTTGGTAGATCTTCCTAATATTATGATGCCAAAATTAAAAAAAAAAAAGACTGAAAGGTGAAGGCAAATGGCAAGTAGAGGGAGGAAAAACTCCAAGAAATCAAACACTTACTGAAAGAGTAGGAGAGTATCTATCTAAGTGGTTTGGAACAAGGTGATCGGAGAGATCTGTAGTAATTGAGACTCCAAAGCAGTGGCAAGCAGAGAATCAGGATAAAGATTTAACCGACGTACCTGTAATATTTGGATCCAGCATCGGAAACCTTCCTCTTATAATGGAAAGATCGAGCATTGAAAGATAGGCAAACAATGAACATAGAAGATATTATCTTATGGGAAGTCCCATATGTTAATTCTGAAGGATTTCATGATCCAGATGATCATGCATGGGCATTTAAAGTTAGTTTTGATGTATTTGAAAGCATGAGAAACTTTACAGTGAATGATGGAGATAAAGATAAACGTTTCTAGACAATGTTGATTAATGAAGTAGCGAGGTTGCTTGCAAAGAATGATATAGATCATTTCATTGAGTACAAAATTGGTAAGGATGTATCTTTAAAAAGATTTTTCTCCAAGAATAATCCTACTCAAATTTTTGACTTTCTGCAAAACAAAAGACAAAAACCCAACTAGTCAGTCCTAGATTCTGCTACAATTTTTCGGATGCATTTATAGCAATTATCAACAAAAAGTAAGTTACCAAATGATGTAATCACACAATGTTTTATAAATGGGCTAAATCCATAATTGAAACAACTTATGATCATCCAAAGCATTGAAGGATTACCTCAAGACACTATGGTGGACCAAGCCTTGCAACTAGAGAATAAAGTTAGCGGGTTTGTTGAAGATCTCAAATGGGTTGCCGTTTTGAAGCAAAAAGCCATGAGTTCAGTAAAAACAAGTATTTTGTGTGAAATGTAATAATCTTGGAAATATGGCAAATCATAGGCTGAACCGTGCATTGTGCAATCTATAACACCGATAGTCATGTATTGCATGTAGAATGCCAAAGCCTAGAATCGGGTAACTGTAGATGGAATCGTTCAAAAACAAGCATGTTCCAATACCTATGTACCATAAAAAATGCGTAATACACAATATCCAAGGTATAATTATCCAACGATGCATCAAGGTATGTTACAACAGCCAACATGGTCACATGCCAAAACATTGAACTTTGTACAAGAGAGCATGTCCGATGTTACTTTTGTGGTGAGCTGGGCCATATACAATATAATTGCAAAGAAGCACAGGAGTATGACAAACATTGAAAAGAGACAGGTGCACCAACGACGAACTTTGTAATCATCACTAAAAAAGAACCACAGGTCATACTCGATTTGGAAAAATTATATAGCTCACGGTAGCCATTTACAAGCCATGATTTAAAGAACAGATGTGTATGGTGCAAAGAGAGCAAAAATGCATAACTAAAGAGCAGCCAATCTTCCCTACACTAGATCCAATCTCTCAAGAACCAATTCCATCCATAGTTAAAGAAATAGCACCACAATCAATGCAAGAAAGTGCTCTAGTGATTGTATAGAACCAAAAGGCTTATGACCTCTCGATGATCTCAAAAACTTCACCCATTACCTTGCAACTTGGGCAACTTCTATCATTGGTAGCAAAATTTAGGGAAAAATTTGAACATCATTTTAGAATAAACGATGAACGAATAGATCCATGTGTAGCTACTCTATAATCAAAAGTTGAAATGATAGACCACGATGTTCCACTTATTACTGTGTGCTATAAGAATCATTGCATCGATAAAGTCTTAATCGATGGTGGTTTAGGTGTTAATTTGGTCACCTATGCTCTTTTTCAAAAGTTACGATGGATGAATATAGAACAAGTTAGGTTTTTCATCAGAATGGCTGATCAGTCTTGGGTTCATCCGATGGGACTAGTAAAAGCATTAGGGAAAAAAATGAACCCTGCATGGGCCTTTTGGATTAAGGAGTGATTAGTGATGGACCAATGAGAAGAGGGTGGTGGACACAGTCTAGTCCCTTAATCACCTAGACTAGGCATAGGCTTCCCTTGTTTTTTTGTGGTCAAAGAGCAAGAAACCACTTCAAACTCGTGGTTTTTCTCATTAGAATGGTTTTCAAATGCTTCAGAATGATTTAGAACCCTTGGATTGGCTTAAAAATCCAAAGGTAGAGGTTGAAGGGCAAAAGTCAAGGCGCCTTTGCTTTTTGGCCCTTGGATTTGGTTTGAATCTAGTGGCTAGGATGAAAAGAGCCTTCAAAAAGGCGCCTTTGATTTAGAGCCCTTGGATTGGGGCTAAGATCTAATGGATCTCATTGATTTGCAGGTCCTTGGAGCGCCTTAAATAATGGCCTTTGGATGCAAGCTTGATCCAATGGCTGAGATGGATGCCTTGGAGATCTTAGGCGCCTTTTGTCCTAGTCCCTTGGATAAGGAGATGATCGGACGGCTGAAATCACACGCGCCTTGAAGCTCAGCCCCAAACGCGGAGATCCGTGGGATTTCGCTTGATCCAAGGGCCTAAAAGCTTGCAGAGAGTGACTAAAAAAGCCTGCTTGAATAGTCCAAACTCCCACGAATTTATTGCCTTTCTCTCTCTAGAGATACTTCGAATCAATCCAAGCCATTCAATTCCAACATCCAAGGGCTCAAAATGTTCCCATTTGGTAATTCAAATACAAAAGCTATCAAATAGTATTTTATTTCAAAAAACCACTCGTGGTTTTGTATGCTCCCTTAAACCACTAGATTAAGCATTTTAATCCCAAAAAATTAGGAATCCTTACAAGGCCCATGCAAGGCTCATATTTTTCCTAATGGATATTCCCATTACCCTTTAAGGAGCAGTCTTTCCCATGACCTTTGTGGTATTAGATCTATCGAAAGACACTTATGATTACAACCTTTTGTTCAGCTGACCCTAGCTTAAACAAGCCAAGGTTTTGCAAGACTGGTCTAAGAAAGAATTCATGGTAAAATATAAACACCATGAATATCAGATCCCCTTAGATACGATGCAATCTCATGACATTCATGCACTTCCTCATATTGTCCAACCATTTCACATGTTGGATGGGTTGACAAACGATGAGGAAGATGACTTTTTGAAAGCCAATGGTGATTTATTATCTCTCGAGGTAGTTGACTTACAATCTTTATTAGATCAATGGTCTCCTTCGATATGTGCGATGACCTATGCACCACTGGTCGATCAGGTACCAAAGATAGTAGATGTGTTCTCGAACCCCATAGTGGACACTGATTTTGGCTTGGAAGGATCTTGAGGATAAGCAAAAGCAACAATATATAGCCAAGGAACAATTGATTAGCTACAACTTAGGCATCGAGGATAAGCCTAGACTAGTTAAGATTAGTGCCAAATTAACTAGTGAGGAGCAGAGAGAAGTACTTGAGTTATTAACAGAATTCCAAGATGTATTTGCTTTGGATTATTAGGGTATGAAAGGATTAGACCCTCACATCTACCAGCACCATATTGTTCTTCAAGTGGACATTAAACCAATTAGAGAGCCCAGTTATAGGATGAATCCAAATTGTGCACAGCTCGCCAAGTAAAAAAATGACCGATTACTCCATGTGGGTTGTATCATTCCAATTGAGCACACAAATTAGATTTCACCAATTTTTATCATATTGAAAAAGATAAAGAGTTATGAATCTGTGTCGACTACCATAAATTGAACAAGGTCATTGTACCCAATGTTTTCCCTTTACCCTTCCTTGATAGTATGTTGGATGATGTTGTTGAATGCAAAATATATTCATTCTTAGATGGCTATATTGGTCACAATCAAGTGTGCATGGCTGCAACAGATATACCAAAAATTGCCTTTATTACTTCTTGGGGTGTTTATGCCTACATTGTAATGTGGTTTGGTCTCAAGAATGCTCCTAGCACCTTCCAACATCGTATTTATGATATTTCTTCTCCCTACTTGACTACTTTTATGCACGTCTTTTTGGATGACTTCTCAGTGTCTGGCCGCAAAGCTATGCATCTTCCAGAATTATGATTGTGTTTTGAAGTGTTGTGAGTATCAATTGTGCTTAAACCTGACAAAAAATCTATGTTTCTCATACAATGTGGTAAACTCCTTGGCCATATTATTTTGGCCCAAGGAATTCAAGTCAATCTTGATAAAGTTCAGGCAGTCCTAGATGCACCTGCTCCTCACTCCACAGAAGATGTTCTTCGCTTTCTAGGTCAAATCCGATGGCATGGAAGACATGTTTAGAACACCTTACTATCCCTTTAAATAAATTAATTAATGTTTTGAAAAAAGAATTTCGATGGACCGAAGAGTGTCAAATGAATTTTGATCCTCTTAAATATAACTATTAACCCAAGCTCCAATTGTGTAATCATCGAATTGGGAATTGTCGTTCCATGTTTTTTTAGATGCCTTGGACACAGCTATTGGTAGTGTTCTTACACAAGTTATAGATAAATGGTATCGCCCAGTCTACTATGCTAGTCATTGGCTTGCCTCCATGGAAAAGAATTTTTTTGTGATTGAAAGAGGGTGCTTGGAACTTATCTATTTGATAAAGAAATTTCATCATTCTCTACTGGGTCGGAAGTTTATTTTCCACATGGATCATGCTGCTTTGGTGTATTTAGTAGAAAAACAAGCAGGCATTGAAAGACTAGCCCAATGCATCTTCTTGTTATAAGAGTTTGACTTCGATATTATCCACTGATCAGGTGATCATGCCCTAGTAGGCTTCTTATCTAGAATGGATTTCGATGAATCACTCGAGACCAATCAAGAGCCTTGTTACGATGCATTCCTACTCATGAAGTACCATCTATTCTGATGTTAACCCATATTGACCCCATCGGAGGTCATTTTGCAGTAGATCTCACACTAAAGAAAGTGTTGCATAGTGGTCTTTGGTGGCCTAAAATGCATAAATATGTTCACCTGTATGTGCTTGCATGTGGTCCCTGCCATCGGACCGGGCAACCATTGTTTCAACAACATTTTCCTCTCCAACCAATTTTTCCTTTAGAACCCTTCCAAAAGTGGGGCTTGGATTTTGTTGGCCCAATTACTCCTCTGGCTCTCTACCAACAACCATTACATTTTAACTTGTACTAATTATGCGAGTCGATGGGCAAAAGTGTGGGCTCTGATGAATGCCACTACAGTTTTATTAGCCTGGTGTTTAACACGAGATGCTTTTCCCCGTTTCGGTCTACCTCTTGAAATTGTTTTCGATCGTGCTACACACTTCATTAATGACCTTATAAAAGCCTTAACTACTGACTTTAATATCCTCCATAAGTTTAGTACTCCCTATTAATCCGCATGCCAATTGTCTCGCTGAGAGTACTAATAAATCACTATTAACAATGTTGAAGAAGTTAATTTAGTTCTCACCAGAGAGATGGGACCAGCTCTTACCCTCTGTTTTATGGGCTTATCATACAATGTATAAGGTCGCTACTCGATTTACCCCATTTAAATTGGCTTATGGAGTTGAATGCATTGCACCCATGGAATTAGTTGCTCCCAATTTACGTGTTGCTATTGATCATAAAGTCCTTGAACACTCGATCTACAATCACTTGGATGCCCTTCAAGCATTAGATGAAGATTGGTTTGCAACTTTCCTCTTGATGCAACACTTACAAATCTGGCAGGCTCGTACACATGATAGATTCTTGAAAGCCCATGTCTTTACAACAAGCCAATTAGTTTTGGTTTACAATTCTAAAGCTAATTCTACAACTGGGAAATTTAAGGTTCGTTGGTCTGGCCCTTATCCCATTTTGGTGCAAATTGTTCAGGTTACTTTCTGGTTGGAAACTCTCACCGGAGAATCTTTACACATCCCTGTCAATGGATCTAAATTACAATTGTTTTGTGTCCACACTGAACCATAACCACTTTGTGGTGGCTACTTAACACACTTGCCCTCCACTTTCCATCTTTCTGACCCACTCGTTACCTTTCATTACATAATTGGCAAGTATAATGGCTCGTATTATGATATGTTGTTTCCAATGGCACTTAATGATTTGCTTTCCTTCCCTCTTGTTGTTTCTGCATGCTTCCATGGCCACTCCTAATATCTGCCTACATTTATCCACTTATTTTTCATCCTCACTTTTATGGTGTTCTACAAACTCTGCATGCATATCCCCTAACTTGCAAGCGCTTGTTGTTTGCACACTTACTCTGCAATGGAGACCTTAGCTCAAGCATAAGCACCACCTCCTTTACTTGTCAATCCGCGGAGATGTGAGGACCGGTATGAAGACCATGAGCATGTGAAGGCACAAATGTGTGAGTGAGAAGCACACTAGCATGCACACACATACACACACACATGCACACAAGGCAAGATCAAAGAGAGGAACAATTGAAAGCTTTTGGATTACAAAAAGAGTTCTCTTACAAAAGCTCAAATCTACAACAAGCTCACTCTCTAACCAGTTAACCCCAAAAATGAGCTCTCTAGCTCTTTTTATAGTTTTTTTTAGTAGTTTTGGCCCTATCCAGACCTAGTCTCTAGCCTAGTTAAAAATTAGGTTCTAGGGCTTATTTGAAGGCTCAAATGGAGTCTAAAAATTTTGAAAATTGGTAGGATGATACTTCTAATACTCCTCAAGCTTGAGGCCTCCTTGGCTTGAACAAAATGGAGTTACAAAAAGGTCAAATGATATTTACAATGGTTTGAGTGATCAAAATCACTATTTTTGTAGGGGATTATTCTGAAAATTTGACATACGCTTCTTGGAGCTCCCTATTTGCTCGCTCTTCTTCTGTGTCCAATTTTCTGATGTGCTTCCATGTTTGTGCTTGACCTTGAGTTCCAACACTCCCCCCCCCCTCTCGAGTCTGTCGTCCCTGATAGACCCTTGTTGTAATGGTTATTCCCTTTAATGCTTTGAGAGGTAGTGTCCATCCTTTGTATGTGCTTCTTTCCTAGATTCTGGCGAGAGTGTGTCATTGTGAGCTTCCAAAAATTGTGAGTTGCTCAAAAGAGGTGGCAAGGTTGAGTTGGAGCAACTGCTGGCTTTGAATTGCTTCCTAGTTATTGATGTTTTCCCCGTGATTTCTTCGAGCTCTTCCAAAGATGATGTTGAGAGTAGTTATGCCAAGTACTCATAACCCATAGTGAATGATGGGTAAGTGTGTTAGTGCATGGGTTGAAGAAAGTATGTGCCTTGTGCACGACCTTGTAATGTGGCCCTATGTATGCTTACTTGGGGAATGCAATTCAAAACATATGGTGCAAAAATGTTGGTTCTTGAGCTAAGTGCTCAAGGGTATGCTGACAAAGAGGTTTCCTAACCTATCATGGTGATGGTTTAGTCTTTTGTTGTCGATGAATGTCCATGTTGATGGTCCACTGATGAAATTATTTGAGTGTTTGGTCCTGTCTCCTCTCGTCAAAGCAACATTTGCCAAATACTGAGAATTGAATTTCTTTATATTCCTTCACAAACAACATTGGGTAACTACACCAAGCTTAGTTTCACGTATTCTCTTTAGCTCACCATAAGCAAGAGTCTTCTCAAACAGTATACATACAAGGATTTGTTGGGTACCAGAACTACCCCTTGCAGATATCTCCTTGGATGTTCGCGTACATACAGTAATTAAGCATCATTCAAGTTGTGGACCTTCAAGCTCTTCCCTCCTACCATGGTAAGGCAAACAATAGTTGTGCCTGCCATGTTCATGCCAAGTTTTGGACATCTACCAGATAAGGTAGCAATAATATCATTTGCTAGTCAAGAGACACTTCTATCCAAACTGATAAATGCCTAGTCATCAACGATTCCACCTTCAACTAAGCATGACTCAATCATATTCCATGAGCCAAACTTGGGGACAAATGCTCTCTCTCTCTCTCTCTCTCGCTTTTCTTCCCTTCCTTTTTTTGAGGAACAATGGCACAAAACAAGAAGAAAGAGGTTAGAAACAATAAAAATAGTTGACATATGTCAATGTGCTCTTGTGCCTGGGACTCTCAAATGCGTCTATGCATGACCGTGTAATATGGCCCTATATTAATGCTTACTTTGGAAATGCATGACCTGAATGGTGCAAAAGACAGGGTTGTGCAAGGATCACATGGTTGTCGCTCATCAAGGATTTTGATGTTACTTGTAGATATTGATGCCGTCTTTGTTGGATGTATCCATTGGACCTCTAGATGAAAACTGATCATTCCTCCTTATAGGGATCCATTTAGAACCATGTTCGGTTGCATAGAGATCACCTTGGGCTTCTTCATCTCCGGATGGTTTCTTAAGTTTTGTATCCCACGTGGTTGGTTCTTTGGTTCTGTGGTGGCTACTAGTGCTTTTGGCTTCCATACCCATACCATTGTTGCTAGTCTTCTGACTCTTGTGGAAGAGATGAGTTGATCTGGTTTTAGTCTTGGTGTTTGGTTTTGACCCTTGCCTCGCCTTGGCTTCTTTGTTGAGACCGTTCTCATGTGGGAGAGCATAGGTTGTTGTGTAGGTAAGAGCTTCTTGGGTACCCAAATTTGTAATTGTCCTTGTTGAGCTGTAGCTAATTTCTTGGGCACCCAAACTTGTCAGATACCTTGTGGTTGAGCTTGTCCTAGTTTCTTCGTTCCTCATCTGGCCTGGTTGGCTTGCCTGGATGGGAATTGTGGGGGCAAGGTCGGTGGTTGTCCTCCTTTTTATACCTAGATCTGCTTCATGCCCGGAACTGCTTCCTTGGTGACTGATATCTTTCTACTTGATATAGTAGTTGTCTTGAACTATTGTGCTTGCCTTTGTGGTGGAACTACAATGGTAGCTTTGAAGAAGAAGAGAGATCCATGTGCCTGTGAGTTTGTTCTTCCAAGGTTGAGTCCTTCTGCATCATAGAGCTTTTGACACATACAACATCTTCTTCTATAAGATTAGTCTTAGAAGAACTAAGAGAATGTGCATGTAGGTATCTAATTCTAATGTAATGCATTTTTCATGTACCCAAACTTGAAGAAGTTGAATTCTTAGGTTTAAGTTAACTGCATGGTCATATATCTAATCTTGACCCAAGACAAGTGGTACAGTAAGGTCCTCATCTTGACACACTAGCATTTTGACTCTCATTGGAACATCTTGAAGATAGATAGGAAGCTCTACCTCGCCCAAACAAGGGGTTTCCACACCTCCCAATCCTATGAGATAGGCTTCTATGGGTTTGATGTTCAACTGCAAGTCTTGGCAGTGGGAAAGTCTAACTCCACTAGTTGTTGCACTTGAGTCAATCAATGCTCTCATAGTCCTTAAGTTCTCTCCGTGTCCTACCTCTAAGGTCACAAAGGGAAGTCGATCGATTATTCGAGAAGTAATTATGCCCAATTTTTGGCACATGTCCATGTGATATTTTGGGGCTTTTGGCTTGACATTTAGGCCTACTCGCCTTAACTTATTTCGCGTAATGTGCTCTCGAGCCTCTGCCCATGCTTCTTCTCCAACCCTTATCTCTTCTTCTTTTCGCTTCTTAGCAGTGTTGAGTCTCATTAACATATCCTCTATAAGAGGTCCTTGATACAACTTGAGCCTACATCCACTAATATAGTTTGGCAGGATGTCACGTTCTAGAGTGGCCAATCGAATCGCACCACTAGTGGAAATTCTATTAATGATCATGGGTCCATATCCTCTTTTTTCCAATTTACGAGCATGTTGTTTAAGTGTATAAACCAACCCTAGGTCTCCCTCCTTCAATCCTTTATCCTTGATGTGTGCATAAAAATAAGACTTTTGTCTTTTCTTTGCAGCATAGATGCATGCTGCCGCTCGCAGCCTCGTCTCACCTAAGCATTCTAGATCAAAGATCCTAGAGGACAATTCATGTCCATTCTACTCGTGCTCTTGTGCTACTTTTAAAGCTGGGATCTGGAAGTCCAATGGTAGCACAACATTTTGTCCGAAGACCATTTGAAATGGGATGGCATTGAGTACCGTTTTCTAGGCAACTCGATAAGCCAAAGATCATGATGAAGTTGTTTATCCCAATCAGAGAGTTTATTATTTACCAATTTTTTTCACGAGGAAGGAGATAAGGAAGAGAGCTCACACACACACTCTCACTCTCAAGGAGAAGCACACACACAAATTGAGGCAAGGAAGAATGATCTTCTTCTTCTTCTTCTATTACATAAAAGGAATGTACAAGAATGACCTAAAAACAAGAATACAAGTGCAATATATAAAGATCAGTACATAAGGGAAAACCTAATGTCCGTGAATGAGTGAGCTGGAAAGAAACAAATGTGCCATCACTCTCGGTAGATAAATCTAATAAAGCTCAATGAAGTATCCCTGACATATACTGGCATGACCACTATACATGTCAGAGAAACGAAAAACTGGTACGTGTCATCCTGGATCATCACATGTTGAGCTTGATATCTCAACACTCCCCCTCAAGCTCAATGCCATATCCTGTAATCCAAGCATCTTCCGAAACTTCTTCAACTTCTAAGCTCCAAGTGCTTTGGTGAAAATATCAGCAACCTGCTCATCTGTTCTCACATAAACAAGATCAATATCACCTGCTAATACCTTCTCTCTGATGAAGTGATAATGTACCTCGATATGCTTTGTTCTAGCATGGAAAACAGGGTTCCGTGCTAACTGTATGCTGCTAAGATTATCACAATAGATAGTGATAGGCTTTTGCACTTCCACCCCTAAATCTGCAAGTAACATCTCCAGCCATGATGCCTCACATGCTACCATTGCAACACCTCTATACTCAGCCTCTGTACTCGACAAAGCAACAGTGGGTTGCTTCTTACTGCTCCATGTAATAGCTGCACCTCCAAATGAGAAAAGAAAGCCACTAGTAGATCTTCTATCTGGAGTACTACCAGCCCAATCTGCATCGGTGTATCCATGAACCTGCAAATCTACACGAGCTTCATAAAACAATGCATAATCCAAAGTAGCACTCACATAACATAGAGTGCGCCTCAGAGCATCCAAATGTGGCTTCCTAGGAACCTGCATAAACTGACTTTCAAGTCCAACAGTGTAGCTTAAATCAGGCCTTGTAATTGTAAGATATATAAGACTTCCCACAATTTTCCTGTACATAATAGCATTTTCCAATGCTTCACCTGATGTACTATCCAGTCTCAAATTCTGATCTAAAGGCATAGAAATTGGCTTACAATCAGCCATACCATACTTTTGCAGCATATTCAAGGCATATTGCCTTTGCGACATCCATATACCTGTTTCTGTATGTATAAACTCAATGCCCAAGAAATAGCGCAGCACACCAAGATCTTTCATGTCGAATTCTTGCATAAGAAGTTTCTTTACCTCTTTGATGCTTTCTTCATTATCACCACCTACAATCAGGTCATCAACATAAATAGCCACAATAGTGATGCCATCATCAGCCTTCCTTGCATATAGTGAGTGATCTGCATCACACATAGAAAACCCAATGCTGGTTAAGTAATCAGCAATCCTTGCATGCCATGCACGTGGAGCCTGCTTCAGCCCATACAAAGCCTTTTGCAACCTGCAAACATATTCTGGATGCTTTGAATCTTCATATCCTTGTGGCTGGTCCATATATACTTCTTCCTCTAACTCACCATGTAGGAAAGCATTCTTCACATCCATCTGATGCAAAGTCCATCCTTTTGTTGTAGCTAATGCAACAAGTGTCCTAACAGTAGACATTTTAGCTACAGGGCTGAATGTTTCCTCATAATCAATGCCATATGTCTGTGCATATCCTTTAGCTACCAATCGTGCTTTATACCTGCTTATGCTACCATCAGCATTATGCTTTACCTTGTAAACCCATTTACAGCCTATGGGTTTCTTTCCTTACAGCAATGGAACCAGCTTCCATGTATCATTTCCATAAAGTGCATCCATCTCCTCACCCATAGCTTTTTCCCAATCTGCATTACCAATTGCATCTTCAAAACAAGAAGGTTCAGCATCTTGTATTACCTTTGTCATGTAGGCACAATGGCGAGCCATGTAACTATCATATGTCAATCGTTGCACTGAATTACGCATCCTCCCAGATCTTCTTGGTCTTGGGTCACTTCTCCTTGTATCATCTGCATGTGCCCTTCTTACTCCTTGAGTCTTCACATAGGGCAATCCAAGTTCCTCATCAAGACTCTTTTTTGAACCGCTTGAATCTCCATCAACATCTTCAAAACCTGCACATGTTTTATGACCAGCAAAAAGCTTTTCTTTACCTTTCTTGGATGTATTTGATGAATTTGCTGGACTGAAATTCCCACGTAATCTTCCACTCCATGGATTTGAGTTGGAGCTATTGCTTGGTGATGCATCCGGTCCACTCAAAACCTGAGATTGTGCACTTGATTTTTCAGCATTTTCTTTGTCATTTGGTTCAAGGCTTAGTCCTTCTTTGGCATCTACATACAAGCTTGACATTTCATCAAATACCACATCTCTGCTCACCTTTACCTATCGTGTGAGTGGGTTATAACATTTATATCCCTTTTGCTCAAGGGAGTATCCAATGAAGACACACTTTTCTGCTTTTGGATCAAGCTTCGTCCTCAATTCATCTGGGACATGTACATATGCAATACATCCAAAAACTTTCAGATGTGATAAGTTTGGCTTTTTACCTGTAAACTTCTCTTCAGGTGTAACTTGATGTACAGCAGCAGTCGAAGTTCTGTTCATGATGTATACAGTAGTATGCACAGCTTCTGCCCAATAACAATGAGGCATATTCTTCTCAGCCATTAAGGCTCTTGCTATTTCTGCAATATGTCTGTTTTTGCGTCCAGCAACACCATTCTGTTGTGGTGTGTACTTGCATGAAAACTGACGCCAAATTCCATGATTTTTTAGAAAACTGTTGAACTCATTTGACATGTATTCACCTCCTCCATCAGATCTTAGTGTCTGAATGTACTTCCCTGTCTCCTTTTCCACCATAACTTTAAAATTCTGGAAGTGAGTAAACATTTTGCTCTTCTCTTTCATGAAATATACCCATACTTTGCGTGTATGGTCATCAATGAAAGTAACATAAAACCTGCAACCACCCATAGATGTGGTCTTTGTTGGACCCCAAACATCTGTATGTACTACTTCTAGTACATTCTCACTAACATGCTTGTCATGTGGAAATGATGCTCTTGATTGTTTACCAAATTGACATGCTGCACATACCTTTTGCATTTCTGCAACTTTGAAATTTGGTGGTCCATGGACAATCTCCTTTGACTGCATCAGTTTCAGCCTTTGCAAGTTTGCATGTCCAATCCATTTGTGCCATATCTCTATATCTGCAATAACTCCTACATCTTTTGCAAACATGGCTGCATTCATTTCAGGAATCTTCACATTTAAGGTGAACATCCTACCCACTTTGTTTCCTTTGGCAACCAATCATCCATCCTGCTTGTACTCGTCTACATATAATCCATCAGCATTGAACCTGACTTGTAATCCCTTGTCAACCATTTGTCCAACAGAAACCAGATTCTTTGTTATATTTGGAACATGCAGCACATCAGCGAGATGTTTTACCTTTTTTTCCTCCATAGACAATGCTATGTTTCCTGTATGCTCAATAGGATGCGATGTATCATCACCTGTTTCAACATATCCAGGAACTGGCATTTTCTGCAAACTACTAAACCATTCTGCATGACTGTTCATGTGATTTGAAGCACCTGAATCAACATACCAGACATTATCATTCGATTTTGAAAAACCAGCAGACATCGTATTCATCATGTGATGTTGAACCATAAACAGCTTCTAGGAATGATCTGCACTTGTGGATGCATAGTTGTTTTGTTGCCTTTTGTTATTTTGATTCATCAACCTGCAATCACGTTCAAAGTGTCCAGGTTTACCCCAATTCCAACATCCTTTACTATCATTACCTGAATCATTTCTTTGGAAATTTCTGCGACCTCTTTGACTCACCCTGCCTCGAAACTGTCCTCTTCCTCCTGCATGATTCTGTTGTTGACCTTGGTCTTGGTTATTGTTTCCTCTTCCACTTCCAAAACCTCTACCTCTACCTCTTCCTCTGCCAGAGTAGAATACCTGCTCAGAACTGAGCTTTCCTTGGGAGTTTGAATCCTCACCAAGATTCTTTTCTTCAATAATTAGCATAGATACCAAATCAGCAAAATTCGGAATATTTTCCCTGGTCTGTATAGAAGTTCTGAACTGCTTATATGCAGCTCCTAAACCATGAAGGCACACTTCCACCTTATCATCATCATCTACATTCAGGCCAATAGATGCAAGTGACTCACATATGCTTTTGATTTTCAGAGTGTAGTCACTTACCGACATGCTCTTTTTCTCCAATGTATGCAGCTCGTTCTTGAGTTGCAATTTCTGTGCCTTTGTATTGGTCTCATACAAAGTGACCAAACTGTTCCAAGCCTCTTTTGGAGTCTTGGCATCCTGTATGTGTCCAATCATGCTATCCTGTATGCTAACAGATAGCCAATACATTACCTTTCGTGCTCCTTGATTCCATTCCTCATATGCTCTTAACTGTTCTGCAGTCCGATTCCTTTCTGGTAACTGCGGAGCATTTTCATTCTCTCCTTCGATGTACTTCCAGTAGCCTTTTCCCATCAGGAAATTTGTCATTCTGAATCTCCAAGCATGGAAGTTGTTCTTGTCCAGCTTATCGCTCATAAGCTGACTCATTCCATCTGCGTTTGCCATTTTTGCAACAATTCACAACACTGCAACACACTACAAGCAGCACTTCTGCTTGAACACTGTCGCACTATGACGTAATAGTTCGATCTCAGAAAAACACAGTTTTGGTGTATCAACAGTACACGGAATCGCTTGAAATTCTGGATTTGGAATGTATGAGTGTCGAGAACACAACGCAAGTTACAATTTTTGAAATTGACCTGGTTTTTCTATGGGCCCCACCTTGCGGGCTCCAAATGGAGATCGAGATGGCTCCGAAACTTCAATCTGACAAAAATGAGTGACCCTAAAGGGATAACTTTCGAAAATATTTTGAGGTCTTCTACCTTCACGCCGATTTTCGTCGCAAACGGAGGTCGTTTGTGAAATCGCGTTTTCTCCATGCCTTGCCGCGTAGTCTTTACCGTCACCTTCTCCACGAGGTCTCTACAGCCACGCTGGCTCTGATATCATGTCACGAGGAAGGAGATAAGGAAGAGAGCTCACACACACACTCTCACTCTCAAGGAGAAGCACACACACAAGTTGAGGCAAGGAAGAATGATCTTCTTCTTCTTCTTTTATTACATAAAAGGAATGTACAAGAATGACCTAAAAACAAGAATACAACAAGTGCAATATATAAAGATCAGTACATAAGGGAAAACCTAATGTCCGCGAATGAGTGAGCTGGCAAGAAACAAATGTGCCATCACTCTCGGTAGATAAATGAGCTCTCAAAGAGTGCAAACAAGGCAAAGACTAATCCAAACAAACTTCAACTATCAGTCATGGTGTCACGATACTTGGAACAGCAGCCAACAGTAAATTGAGCTTTTCTCTCAGCTCTGAACTCCAAATATAGCAAATAGCATATGCATTGCGAAGCTCTCAAGAAGACGCATCCAATGGTTGTATTTTCACTCAATTTTGATGCTTGTACTTCAAGTTATGAGCAAAATACTGAGTTGCGGGAATGACCTTCCTACACTTCAGCACTTCCTACACTTCGCACACACCTTAACAAGAGTAAACAAACACTTTCATGGATAGACAACACTTCCTAACACTCTCTCCAAGCAATACACATGCATACAAGCTCACAAAGAAGAAGATACAGAAAAGAGAAGACACAAATTCGAATTTCTGTGCTCTTCCTTCTCACAATGGCAAAAAGTCTTTACAAAGAGTCACAAATTGACTTATATACTTGTGCCCTAAAAATGGTCCTTTCACACAAGAGACCGGCACTTTATTCACTAAAAGGCTAATTTCCTACTAATTTACATGAGTAAGCTTCTAATCTTCTGTGCGGATGCATCTAGAGGACTCCTCTAGTGCCTTTACATCAGAAAATATATTACAAGAATGGTTATAATACAAAAATTGGGTGTCCAAATCGGAAAAATTTTGGGGCCCGTCTTTTTCTCTGCCTTGTGCTCTCTTTGCTCTGCAACACTCTCCCCCTCTTTGTATCTGTCGTCCCTTGACAGGCTTTACTTCTTGTCTTTCCTTTGTTGTCCGCACGCATCCTTTGGTCAGTTTTGCCTACTAGTTGGACTGGCGTTACGTTTTAATGGCCCTGTTCTTGATTTTTTCTTTTACATCCTCTGGGCCTGATGCATTTGTGCTGCCTGTTCTTTTCTTTTCATCGCCCGCAACCCTTGGTCAGTTCTGCCTGTTGGTTAAACAGGTGTTCGGTTTTGATGGCCTCTTCTTAATTCTTGATTTACATCCTCTAGGCCTAATGCATTTGTCTTTCCTAATAAGTCGGGTTGCCACGCACGCCACCAGTGGAAGGTATGAGGATGTGATCCTTCAGCCTTCGATCTGGACCTTCCAAAGATCAAGAGGTTGAAGCACCCTCTTGTGGTTTCAGAACCGATGGATATCTTCTTGCAGTTCTTCATGGATACTTTCTTGGCCCTGGTTCCTCCTTCCACCTACGTGCTTTTTCCTTGATATGTGCCCCTGCGGGGCTCTGTGCAGAGATGGGTGTTGCACCCCTACAGGGCTTCTTGCAGAGATGTATCTTCGGTTATGATCTTTTCAGTGAAGCTTCTTTCGCTGTCTTCTTTTTTTCTTCTTTTTGCTTGATTCTCCAATGGAAGGTATGAGGATGTGATCCTTCAGCCTTCGATCTGGACCTTCCAAAGATCAAGAGGTTGAAGCACCCTCTTGTGGTTTCGGAACCGCTGGGTATCTTCTTGCACTTCTTCATGGATACTTTCCTGGCCCTGGTTCCTCCTTCCACCTACGTGCTTTTTCCTTGATATGTGCCCCTGCGGGTGTTAAAAGTCAAGCTTCAAGCTAAAAAATCGTGGGGAATCTTTTATGGACATGTGGAGCAATCAAAGGAAGCCAAAAGCCACGAGATTCCATCAAGAAAAGTCACTCAACCACTCCCCAAGTCATCTCAACTAATTCCTCCAAGTTAGGAGGCTGATTTGGAAAGGTAGTTCCTAGATTTTAGGGGCACACCTCTCACTATAAAAGGAGCATGTATCCCGACTTCTTTTGGGCCATCTTCTTGGAGTTTTAGCTCATGTAAAGTGAGCACTAAGTGCTGGAGTTGTGATAAGCAACCCCCTTGCTTGCTTGTTTGTTTTCTTTTAGTAGGCATATCTATGTGTGTGCGCAGGCAGTGTTGCAACTCTCTACCCCTGAGTTGTTAGCATTGGTTCTCCCTCATATGGTATCCATTTGATGTAATTCTTGTCTCATTGGATAGCTATAAGAGTCTATTTTATGCTTACCAATTCTCTGGAGCATTCTCTGAGTAAGCTGGGAGCAACATTCATTTTAGTGAAGTTGTGTGATTGATATCTCTCTCTTTGTGTAGGCTCTGTTGGAAATATTTTGCTCTCTGTTGTAAGGGCTGGTTCTCCTTCTCTATGTATCCATTTGCTATTATTTTGGTGTCATTGGGTAGCTATTAGAGTGCTCTAAAGTTGACTCAAGTTTGAGATTCATTCTCTGTATAATCTCTGAGAAAAGTTTGTTGGAGTGAAGTGAGGTCTCTGCTTGACTAGCAGTTGTGAGCATTCAACTAGCTCATGTTGTAGACATTGTTTCTCTTTGTGTAAGCATCCATTTCAAGTGAAATTTGTTTTGTTGGAAAGCCCTTGGTGTCTACTAGAGGTCTACAAAAGCTCACTGGAGTTCTCTGCATAAGCTCTGAGTAAGAGCATTTTTGGTGTGCAGAGGTCAAAGAAGGATACCTGTGGAGGTCATTCGCGCTTCATCGTTGCTTAGGGGTTGAGATACTTCCCGATCAGCGGGGCTCTGTGCAGAGATGGGTGTTGCACCCCTGTGGGGCTTCTTGCAGAGATGTATCTTCGGATGTGATCTTTTCAGTGAAGCTTCTTTCGTTGTCTTCTTTTTGCTTGATTCTCCCTCGACACTGCCCCCCTCCTAGACTCTGTCGTCCCCGACAGGCTTTGACAGTCGACGGGAGTATGTTCTATATACTTTTTGCTCTGTTTTATTAAGCACATTGGCTTCACGTATCATTAACTGCTTCCACTGTTCTCCCTTTACTCCATCATTAGGTGGTTGTCTATGATCAGCAAAAAAACTAAGTTCATATGCCACTAATCTTGCATTTAGGTTGGATGACATCTTCAAAAACATTTCTGAATCTATTTCAAAAAACCCTGTAAAAAACGCTTCTTCGAAAGTTTGCATATAGGTACTTGGCAAAAACATGAGTCTGGAGTAATAAGCCATTATTGTAGGTCGGCTAGGCATGACGGACAGATAAAAAACAAGGATATATGTTCCCTGGTTAATTCCAATAAAGTTCAGAAATGTAAATGCCGCATGCTTGAAGACCTTCAATACTGTAAGTATCATACTGAGTATTTTATTTGTCAGCTTGATAGTTAAATCTGGTACGGTAGCATAAGTCTGTAGCCAAAATTCGATTGTTTTTACCATGTAATCTTCTGTCGGTAAATAATTATGTGGTGGACTTGGAAGGAGTGGATAGTTTAGCCATTGTTTATTGATTACACTGGTCTTTTGCATCTCCAAAAATTCGTGTGCTTCTCTGCGACATGGCGTTGGGCAAAAAATAGGGTTTACCTGTAGTAAATATGGTGCTGCTTGCCAATGCACCCGTAGTGTAGGATTTCTCTCCAAAAATTTCCTTCTCCAAACAGGTTGTGCAGCTTCAAATTCTTCTTGAGTGTAAGCGAATGTGTCATGTTTGAAGTTTAGCTGCTTGTCTGGACTTTTCTGTGTAATCTTCTTTATATATTGTCTTGTTTTCTCTTTCATCAGTCCGTAGGGAATGTTGAAAGGCTTCATAATCATATCCAAGTCTTTACCCTTGATCTTTGCTTCCTTCATGACTTTGATGACCTCATTTTCAAAATTTTATGTCAACCGGGACACCAATAGTGCCCGTTCCTTCTGACTTATTTCTGTTGTATATGGCATTGGATGATCATCATGTGGTTCCGTCATATGCTCTTTTATTGGAGAATTAAAAATCGGGGGAGATAGAGGGCGTACCTCTACCTCGTGAGTAGAATTTTCTTTTGTCGGCTCTATTGGTGTCCCGATTAGTGCTTTCTCTTTTGCTTGGGTCTCTAATAGTGCTATACGTTCAGTCTTCTCTTTATTTTCTTGCATGGCTGTTCTGAGTGCTTCTTTTGCCGCAAGCAGTTCATTGCCAATTTTTGCTACATTGTCCATGTTTTCGCTGTAACTTGTTGCAAGTTTGCCATGGGCTGTATTCAACTGCTTTTTTAGCTCATTTTTTTCTTGAATGTACTTACGTGCCCATTCTTCTCTCAATTCTTGCTCTTGTTTCAACAAATTTGCATATTTCTCGATTTGAGCTCTTAATTCTCTCTGATCAAGATCCGTTGTCTCTTGTTTTTCGATAGGTTGATCATACAGCAATGACTTCATCAGTTCTTTATTTCTATTTTGTAAAGTGTCATTTTCCTCCATGTATACCTTCAGTTGTGTTTCAAGCAGGTGACTTCTAGCTTTTATTCGCTCTTTGTCGGCCTCGCTGGCGCCATGTAATCTTTGTAAGTCCATTAGTTGTGCCTGGAGTTGACGATGTTGGGCCATCAATGTGTCACATTGTGTTTTTACCTCAAGTAACTCAGTTCCTTTGACATCAATCTCTTTTTGTGCCTGGATTAATTGTGCAGATAGTTGTTCACTCATAATTTGGAACTGATTCTTTTCCCTCATGGCTTTGTCGTAGTCAGCATCTGTATCCATCATCTGTTGTTGCGTATCCATGGCTGTTTGGATCATTTGTTTGACAACAGGTTTTAATTGAGTAACATCCACATTTAACCATGTTTTGGGGATACTCGGTTCCGCTCTTGTTGTCACATCTTTTCCTTGTGCTACGTGTAATGTAGTGTCATGGGGCTGCCTAATGTGGAGTTGTATCCTTGGCTCAGCCTCCATGTGGTCAATTGTGCCTTGAGGAGTGTCATCCGGCACTTCAATTACAATTTGCTCTTTATTTTCGTGTAGTTCTGAATCTTTGTCCACTGGAGTTTGCATTTCTTCTTTGATAGGTTGCATTACTTCTTTATTCGATATTATAGCTTCTTTGATACTAATTTTTTACTTCTCATTTAATTGAATTACATGCTCGGGTTCAATGGATTCTTCTATGCTGTTTGCCTTTCCTTGTTGGTTGTCTGGCGTGACTTCGACTTGATTAATCTCTGTCCATTCTTCCTCGTGAGTTTCTGTCCTTATGTCAGTGTCCAAAGTATCTTTCTCAGGACTAGATTCTTCATTGGAGCTTGAATCTTCTAAGCCCAGTTCTTTGTATCTAGCGGATTGTTCTGGGGTCTTTTCTTTACTCCGTTGTTGCTTGTCTGTAATGATGACCTTGAACATTTAGATTCACTTGCCCTTGCATGTACTTATGTGTCTCTTCTAGGGTTGTGGAGAGGTCTCTCTTGGTGATTGGTATTTGTGCTACAGGAATCTTTGGTAAAGTATGAGTCCTTTTTGATGAGGTGTCGCTTGGGCTTCTTCCTCTCTAAAGTGCTTTGTACCCCTCATGGGTTTCTGTGAACTGGTTCCTACTTCTTCAACAGCGATAGCTGCTTTCTTTTTCTTGGGAACCATAGCTGACTTGGCGTATTTGGCTAGCCCTTCTGAGGTTGGCATCTCACGCAAGCAGTTTTTCATATCAAGTGCCTCATAGATGAGTAAGGTCAAAGCTGAACTGCCATTGAGAAACTTTTTCTGACCCCACTTCTTCTTGGCTTCAAATAATCGGTCTTGAATATAAGGAGTCATATTTACTTTATTGCCGACTTGCCTCATAGCATGTGATAATAGTTGCACGACAATCTTTTGAGGTGCTGTGTATCTGTGCATACTAGGAAAACAAAAGTGTTTGTGCACTAGGCGGACAACATCTTCAATATCTGTTCTGTTGATATCCAAAAAGGATCTCTTTTTTGGATCATGACATTCCTCTTTGACATTAGTGAGCCCTTCTTGATTCCATCCAAAAGCTTTGTTGATCAATTCATGAGTGAATTGAATTGTTTTCCATGTACCCACTTTGTCCAATACCCGTGCCTCAGGAACTGATATCTTATTTGCTGCAGGCTGAAGGGTGTTCATCACTTGAGTGCATCTTTGAAAATCTGGCAAATAAATAGGCAGTTTGAGAAATGCCTCTATTCCTGCTTGTGTCCAAACATCCACCATGCGAGGTAATCCTTGTATGATAGTCTTGAAGTCTTGTGACATAATAGGGAAGTAGTGATCCCTATCCATGATCTTGATGGTGGCCATGAAAATGAGGTCCGACACCGGTTGGTCATCCAGAAACCAATGGCCTCTTGCTTTTGTTATGGATTCCAAGGGAAGAAGCTGGACCTCTTCCACTTGCGTCTCTTCGGAGTTAGTAGAAGCCATCTGCACTCAATATAGAGTATGAATTAGTGGCCGGATAGTATCAGAAATCCTCCTTCATTTGTCCTTCATAAGATTGACATTGGTCCGAGTGAATGGTGTCGTTCCTTCCCCGTGGGTGTGCGAAAGGTAATACCTGGGATTTTTGATACTTTTAGATATTTTTATGTTTTTGTCTGAAAGAAAAACAGAAAAGTTAGTTCATAGCCGAAGCATTTATTAATTTTTTAGTAATTTTCTTTAAATTATGTACAAGTGCTCTCCTATTTTCCAAGAGGAAAATGTGCTTCACTATCCTGAAATAGAAGAAGAGTGTGCCGAATGCGTGGCCTTGTAATGTGGACCTATCATGCATACTTTGGATTCTGGTAACTCCATATGTGTGCAACCCGAATTACTTGATTGATGCATACAGCTTGCTTTGTCTTTCGACATCCAAATCTGCTTTATTCTGATGGGAGAAATCGTGTTCCCAACCTTCTTGGTGAATGTGATGCTTCTCATTTGTTGCTTTTGCTTTGTCTGCCTTTTGAATCTTGGAATGACATGTGAATTGTATGTAGACTCCAGCTCTATCCTGTAGCAGTTTGGCTTCTGTCGCTTTGCCTTTAGATCATACTGATTTTCCTTGTTCATTGGTTCATCCTTTTAAATGATTGTCCTTTGAGTACATGACTTGGGAATCCATATTTGTGTGCGGTCTGACTGGGCGGCTATCACCTTCTTCGGAATCCATACTTTAGCAATTCTTTGTGGAACTGAATATCCAGAGCGATTTTCATATTGGTTCTGTGGGTTCTTCTGTTGTCGCAAGTAGTTCTTCTGTTGAAGATATGCATCCATTTGGTCCTTCCTTATCCAAGCTTGTCGAATGTAAGGAATGGGGTATATTCTAATAGATGCAGACTTGGGATTATTCGGAGAACTAGTCTCTCTTGTGCATGGTTCTCTGCTAAGGCTGTTTTTAGATAGAATGACACTCTTGTGACTTGCTAGATTAGAAAGTGGTATGCAAACAGGATTCGGTGTGTCCTCACATGAAAGTACTTGATGAAGGGGTTTCCATAGTGCTAGTGAACATACATGAATCACTTTGTTCATTTGAGTGAGTTTTTGGCTCTATACTTTCGGCTTTGATTGGTCGTTTGTCTAGCATGTTGAACACTTCACGATGTCCTATCTTGGCTGAGATGTATCCTAAGGCCAATTGAATAGTTACTTCATATTCGTATATCCAGTCTTGACCTAACATCAGCTCTTCCAATAAGTCTTGGTCATGACATACTAAGAGTTTTTGTTCCATTGTGTTGTTTCCTAGGTGTAGAGGCAAGATAATCTCTCCTATACACTTGGTGATTTTTCCTCCTATTCCAACCAGCTGCTCCTGTGTCAATGAGAGCATCCACTAAGTGGTACTCCGTTTTTCCAGCTCCCAAGTTCAAATAGGGTTGTGTCCTCTGTTGACCTAGGTTTTCAGTGGCTCTAAAATTAGCCATTGGGATGAGTTCCTCTCCTAGTCGATATCTCTCATCTCTCTCACTCTTTTTGTTTCCTAATTCGTTCTAGTGCTTCCTGTCTCGCTTCTTCTCGTATCCTTTCCTCCTCGATGTGTCTATTCTTACCCTTGATTAATCGTGACATTGTTTCTTCAGTCAATGGTTCTAGATATTTTTTCACTCGACACCCACTGATATAGTTTGGTAGTACTTCTCCATCTAGGGTTGCTAGACTGATGGCTCCACTCGTAGATATACGATTAATGATCAACGGGCCATATCCTCTCTTCTGCAACTTCTTAGCATGTTGTTTCAGAGTATATACCAAAACTAAAACTCCTTCCTTCAATTTTTTATCTTTAATATGAGCATCAAAGTAGGCTTTCTGTCGCCTTTTAGCCGCATAAATCCCTGCTACAGCTTGTAATCTAGTTTCATGTAACTTCTCTATTTGAAGAAATCAATTGGCAAAATAGCATTATGTCCATACACTAGGTTAAAAGGCGTAGTTCCTATGGCTGTTTTGTAGGCTACTCGAAATGCCCATAAAGCATGGTGTAATTGTTTATCCCAGTCAGATCGACCATTGTTCACAATTTTAGTGAGAACTGTGCACAAGATTTTATTTGAACTTTCGGCTTGTCCATTGGCTTGTGGGTGATAAGGGGCTGATTTCTTATGAATTACCAAGAATTCATTCAGTAAGGCTTCTATAACTTCATTCACAAAGTGCGTACCTCTATCACTCACAATTTCTAGTGAAAACGTTCTCGAAGAGAAACTTGGCCGTAGTCCTTGCATCGTTTTTCTTGGTAGCTTTGGCTTCAACCCATTTGGTCAGATAGTCTGTGGCTGTAATTATGTATTCGGCATGGGATCCTTTAGCCGAGGGGCTAATAGGTCCTATGAAGTCTATTCCCCATTTAGTAAAAGCTCTGGCACTCATCATGGGTTTTAGTGGCATTTCATCCCTTCTAATTGGATATTTCGTTCGTTGACATGTATCACATCATTGAACATATGTGGCTGCATCCTGATGTAGAGTTGGCCACCACATTCCTCCAAAGAGAATCATTTTTGCTATTTTATCTGCAGAGAAATGTCCTCCTACAGCTCCTATATGTGCCATCTCTAAAACAGCAAGATACTCGTCTTCATGAATGCACATTCACAAATGAGTATCTCTTCCTCGTTTTCTTGCTAGAGTGGCTCCTTCTGGGTACTCTTGGGTCTTTAAGAACTTCACCAGAGGCATGCTCCATCTTGGTGCTACAGTGGAGTAGCATAGAGTGGAGTTCTCTTCTGGATTCCATTCTTGACAGGTTGGGCAGGCTGACACATAGTTATGCGCATCCCTCTGCATGGTTGGCCAATATATGCCCAATCTCCTCAGTGTTTGCCATGTTCCGTTCGCATTTAGACGAGTTTTCCATTGATTTACATGTGCTTTTTGAAGCCACATTTCCTGTTCCTCTTCTTCTACGCATCTCATGAGTAATCCATTTGAGTCTTGGTGATACAAACTTCTAGCAATTATATGAAGGTTTTTAGTCTTCCATAGGTCTTGAGTTCGGTTTGGTGTGATTCCATCTTTAGGTCCATGCGTAAGTATAGGGATCAACTTTTCTGCCCATTGGGGACATACCTCGAGATTAAAAAGGTACGTATCTGGCAGATCATCGGGTACTCCTATGGGGGGCTCCCCATGTGTCATCCTTGATAAGTGATCTGCTCTTATGTGGGTATTCCCTTTCTTTACCACTACCTCAAAATCAAATTCCATCAACAATAAAAACCATCATACTAGTCGTCTTGTATTACAAGGCTTATTGACTAAGTACAATAGAGCCTGATGATCAATGAAGAATTTGAATTTATTTTCCAAAAGGTAATGTCGGAATTTTTTTACGGCATACACCATCCCTAGGCCTTCTCTCTCAATTGTGGTATAATTGCGCTCCGCTTGATTTAATTGTCTACTGGCATAGGCTATAGGGTGGTCTAATTTTCCTGTATCTGCCGGTTGAGCTAAGATGCAACCAATGGCAAACTTGGAAGCATCCACGTGAATATGAAATGGCTTATTCCAATTGGGTACTCGAAGGATTGGGGCTAAACTCAATCGACTCTTTAATTCGTTAAAGGCCTTTTCACATTCTTCAGTCCAGTTAAACTGAGTCAATAATGCATAGAGAGGTCTAGCAATTATGGCATACATATGTATAAATCTTCGGTAGTATCTGCAATGTCCCATAAATGCTTGCACTTCTTTAGCGGTCCTTGGTCTCGGTAAATCCAGAATTACTTTGATTTTTTCTTCATCAGTTGAGATTCCATTCTTAGAGACAATATGTCCTAATATCTTTCCTTGTTGAACCATGAAGACACATTTTTCTGGGTTGAGGCATACTCTATATTGTCGACATTTGGCAAAGATCTTTCCTAGTTCAGGGATATGCTCTGATCGTATAGCTGAGTAAGTACATAAATCATCCACGTATACCTCCATACTCTTTCTCAGGAACTCTTTGAATACATGGCACATCAATCTTTGGAAAGTGGCTGGGGCATTGGTTAGGCCAAAAGGCATAACCCTAAAGGCGTACACTCCCCATTCAGTTGCAAAGGCTGTTTTATGTTGGTCTTCAGGAGCAATGGCTACCTGATTATATCCTGAAAAGCCGTCCAAAAAACTATAAACTTCCTTCCCTGCCACTCTTTCCAAAAGATGATCCATGATGGATAATGGGTAACTATCCCTTATGGTAGCGGCATTTACTTTTTTTAGATTTATGCATACTCTTAACTTACCATTCTTCTTCAGTACAACCACCAAAGGCGACACCCATTCCATGTGTTCGATCTCATATATGAACCCAGCTTCTAACAACTTATCTATCTCCTCCTTTATCCTTGCTGAGTAAACATCGTTATATGTGTATGGTCTTTGTTTGGAAGGTTTAGCTTCAGATGTCATAGGGATTCTATGTGCACATATAGATGGATCTACTCCTTTCAAATCCTTATATGTCCAGGCAAAGACATCCCGGTATTCCCTTATGAGGCGTATTAACTCTTGTTCTTCCTCCATTGAGACATCCTGTCCTATGAAAGTACATCGCTCCTCTCCTTCCTCTAACGTTACTACTATCTTCTTGGTTTGTTCTTTGTTGTCATATGCTATTCCTGGCTGTGCTTCTCGTTTTGGCATTTGAATAGCAATTCTTCTCTCTTCTACTTCATATTTTTTGAAGTGGGCGGGCACTTCAAATTGGTCTTGAGGCTTGTTTTCTTCATCATTTTTTGCTTTTTCTAATCCAAGCTCCTCTTCCTGTGTTGGTTCTTGATTTACTTCATTAGTTATGATACTTACTTCTTGATTTCCACTTCCTATTTCCATTTGCTCTTGCTCCATTTCAATGCTCTCGTAATCCTCCTTCCATTCTTTTTCAATTACTTCTCCTTCTTCAGCCTCTTGAAGAACTACTACATATAGACTAACGTCATATCCTTCCTCATCAATGCATTCATTCATGGTTATCACTTCTTTGTTTACACACACATCGAGAGTGGCTAAAATCTCCATCCAACCATGAGGTTCAAATTCTTCATCTAAGAATATTTGAGGCATATATGTTGGATCTTGTACTGATCTAGCAACTCTTTGCTTTTGCTGCCATCCTTTCCTCCTATCCTCTTCCTTTTTCACAGTTTGGCATATCCATAGATGAGTGTCTTCATTCATCCACGATTGGTCGCTTGAACCTATACTATGAATTGACTGATTATCTTCCTCCTTATGAATTTGATTCCATTGTAAGGGGGGAACATCTTGATATGTATATGTGTGGAGATTTATTCTCGTGGTGGTTCCTGCATGCTGTAAATATACTGCGTCTTTTCCCCAATCTTGCACTACCTTTAGTTGTCTCATGAATGGTCTTCCAAGTATCATTTCATAATTGCTAGGCCTTTCAAATTGACAAATCGCTAAGGTGTGCTCGAACTCAACTCCACAAGTGGTAAAAAATACTCGTTCCAATATCCCTAGGGGTCGTTCAGTGTGTCCGTCTGCCATTTGTATCTTCATGCGTGTGGGTCTTAAAGCTGGTTTTCCCCATTTCTCCCAGATTTCTCTAGTAGCAATTCCTACTCCAGCTCCAGAATCTAAGATGGCTTTGGTAGTGTAACCCCTATAGGCAATTGGAAGGCACGTGTTTCCTTCATCTCCCTCACTAAAATCTCCAACCTTATCGACTGGGATTTTTACTGTGGTTACTTCATCAGACATCTCCTTCTCGTCCACCTTGACCTCCAATTGGCTGGCCAGTTTCTCTTTCAAATGTGGTTTGACCTTCAACAGTTCTTCCAATGTCAGAGTACAAGGGATTTTTACTTTTTTAAGATGTTGTATGATATCTGATGTGTTGACTGATGGGTTCGGTTCTTTTTTCCTTATCGAGGGAATACAATATAATTCCGAATTATGCTCATACTCTCCTATGTAATTTGGCAAAACCTTTAAGCTATTATTTTCTTCATTACTTGGATCAATTGGTATTATTTCTTCTGAATTCAGTTCAGGTATGGAGTCTTCAATTTCACCTTCTGCTTCTAGCTCCTCAAAGGGTGGGTCTATTCCTTCCACTTTCTTCCACCGGTCTTCTTGGACTCTTGCCCACAAATCTTTAGGCCATTCCCCTTCTACTTCGGGAACAATGGATCCTTCCCTTTTATCCTCACAGTAATTTCCATTATCCGTCTTACTTGCTTTGGTTTTCTCGAGGTCCTTAGGGATGACACACTCTTGGAATTCTTTTTCGGGAATTCGCGAGTTGGGTAATTGAACAGCAGGTTTTTCTAGGGTCTGTTGAGCCACTTCAATTAATTTTTTTCATATCTCCAACCTTTCTTTCTCTAGGTCACCTCTTGGATATTCTCTTTCATGTTGCTCGATGGTAGGTCCTGATCTTATTCGTGCTTTGTACGCGTGAATCCACATGGCTAATTCTTGAGGCATGGGATCTGCTAAAACTGATCCTCCCTCTTCTTTTTTATACTTTCCATTTTTATTTTCTTTTTCAAATTTCTGTTTCTCTTTTTGATTTTGTTCGCTCTTTTCATTTTCCTTCTTTTGTAGTAATTTCTTTTCCTTTATCCTCTCTCTACGGTTCTTCCATCTTTGTGTTCGTTGCTTACAACACTTCTCTCAGGCTCTTCTGAGTCTTCAACTACTTGAGGTGTAGGTATGTTCATTTTTCTGTCACCTTGATCATTTTCCTCAGTTTTGTCTGGGGTTTCTCTCGCTTTGGCTCTAGTTATTGCTTTCAATGGTACAAAATACTCCTTGTCGCTTCCTGATGATTCTAGCACTTCTATCACGTTAATCTACACATTAGAGTTAACTTTCTTGGGGTTCTTGGGGCAAACTCTGAAAAGGTGTTCTTTACCACAATCACTACAATACCCTTCCCAGACTCGTTGTGGTGGTGGTGGGTTTGGTAGTGTACATTCTTTGATATAATGATCACCTCCGCATCTATAACATGGTCCTCTAGGTACAGGCGGTCTGTTCATAGGTCGGGGGGGTATGGATGCTCTTGGAGCTGTGTACATTAATGACACATAGTCCTGCTCATATCCGTAGGAACTATCTGGCATTTCCATGCCATAGGCATATGGTTCGTACATTTGTCCATATTTCTATCATAGAGCTCTCATAAATGGGATAGTTTCCTTGACTATGGTCATAAGATGAGTCATATGGTTCATTACTAGTCAATGGTGTGGCTGGGACTATTGCTCTCTCTAAGTTTTCTTCAGGTTGAGCTATTTTCACTGGAACAACATTCTGAGGATGGGGTGGTTGTTGTCCTAACACCGGTTGTGGTTGAGTGTATCCTTGATAAGCATACGGCCGTGGTATGGGTCCTTCTTGCTGATAAGTGGGATATCTAAAGGCTTCTCCTACTTGCTCTCTCTGAGGGTATCCATAAGGTCTCATGCCAGGTTGTACAAGTCTTGATTGCCTATTGTAAGGAAAATTTTCTGTGTTGTGATTTGTGTATTTTTGTTCTATGTTGCAATATTGTAAAGGTCCCGGAACAGGTGGTCTATTGTAAGCATAAGCAGGTGGTGGGACTGCTCCCCTAGTACACAAATGAGAAGGATGATCTCCTCCACAATGCATACATCTCCTAAGCATGGGTACTCTCATTGGGTTGTTGGGGTAGTTCCTCTGTCCTTGAACATTCAGTTTCTTTGCTACTAAATCGGCTATTTCCTCTACATTGTTCCTAGGGTTTGATGTGCTGCTTGCTAAATCTTCACTCTTCATACTACCTTGAGGTATTTTCAGATCCTCCGCAAAATTGTCCTCTAGGTCAATACATTCTTTCATGCATTCTTGCAAAGTTTGAACTCTCTTCACGTACACCAGAGATCTAAATGATCCATTCAATAATCCTTCCAAAAATAATGACACCATTTTGTTTTGGGTGGGTCTCTCTTCCACTGGGCACCTATCCACATATTGCTTGAATCTTCTTGCTGCCAATCTCACTGATTCCGTAGGAGCCTGCTTAAAGCTATGGATCAATGAGGAAGAATTATTTTTAATTCCAGATTTAGTGAATTCTTCAATCATTTCTTGATAGACTTGTTCCATATTTTGAAAATTATTTGGATCTAATGGCTGGAACCAAGCTAAAGCTGTGTCTGTCAAAGTTAGACCAAAAGATTCATATTGGATCAAGAAATCTTCTACTTGTTCGGCTCTGATTACTTGCTTAAATTCAGCTATATGATTGTATGGTTCGCTAGAGCCATCATAGTGGTTTCTCGTGCATTTGGCAACTTGAATTGGCCTTAATCTTCTTCCTGCTTCAGGCGGTCTAGGCATCACAGGAAAAACAGGTCTTCCAATGGGTATACCAGGTCCTCTTGCTACAGGTGGTCTAACTGGAGCAGGAATTCCAATCCATGGGTCAACAGGTGGCTGAGGCCGATAGTTAGGGTTATTTGCAGGCATAGCAAACTGCACATGTGGTCTAATCGGAATTTGAGTTTGTTGTGTTTGTCTTGACTGCTGAAATGAATTATTCTGAGAGGTTCCATGTGGGTTTCGTGAAGTAGTGGCTTGATCCCTCGGGGGAAACACTGGAATGTTCTGATATTTCAGCCCAGCTCTCTCTGAATATGTTAGGGGCCAATACCTTCTCTGGTTTTTGTCCAAATATGTGATGATGGTGGGGAAGTCAGGATCTTGTAACTCATAGACAGTCACGGGGTTAGGGGCTGCTTCCCATAATGAAGAGTGGGCTCTAAGGAGATGCTCCATTCCATTGATCAAATACACATCCATTAATGAGTCATCTTGGGGAACCAGGTCTCCTCTCCAAAACCCTAACAACAGTAGATCTCCCTCTAGGTGTGGTCACTTGCATTTCATTTCCTTCTTCAGTAAGGTTTGGAGCAGTGTTTTCTTCCCCAAGTTCATTGATGTTTTCAGGATGTTCTGTAACAACATACTAGATGTCCCTTTTATCCATATAAAATCCTCCTGAATACTTAACTGCTGGCCTAGGCACTATGTAAGCATCTGAAGCTTTCTTCAGTCTGGCCACTGATCGGTTTAGTCCATCTAGGTATATTGGAATCTCATGTTGATTGGTGGTCACATATTTTAAAGATGTCCGATATTCTCCCTCAATAATTGACATCATGCCAATCATTGGTACAGTATTTTGCATATCCTCTGAAGCCATAGGAATTTCTTCTTCTGACTCACTAGAGGTTTCAGAATAATGTGAACGGCTACTTGGTTCGGCTACACTTCCTATAGAAGAGATCACACTTCTTCAGCTTCCTAGGGTTCTCCCAGATCTTAGGTTCATCCACTTTAAAGTTCTATTTAACCTTGCCAACCTCCAACTTCTAGAGTTCTTCACTCAAGGTTAGAATCCTAGAAAAATTTGGCTGGGAATGGATTGACTATGAAATCTCAAGTCACGATACTTGACCTCCAAAAAAGTTCACGATACTCGACCTTTGACTCAGATGATACACGATACTTCCCGAAGGACGGTACTCGATACTTGGATAAAGACGATACTCGATACTCATCAGACACGATACACGACACTTGAGTTTACACGATACACAATATTTGTTAAGTATCACGATCGGTAAAATACGATATACGATCTCTGTGAAGTATCGCGATCGGTAAAACACGATACACGATCTTTGTGAAGTATCGCGATTGGTCAAACACGATACACGATCTCTGTGAAGTATCGCGATTGGTCAAATACGATACACGACCTCTGTGAAGTATCACGATCGGTCAAACACGATACACGATCTCCGTGAAGTATTGCGATCGGTCAAACACGATACACGACCTCTGTGAAGTATCGTGATCGGTCAAACACGATACACGACCTCTGTGAAGTATCGCGATCGGTCGAACACGATACACGACCTCTGTGAAGTATCGCGATCGGTGAAACACGATACACGACCTCTGTGAAGTATCGCGATACTCAACCACAGGAGACCACGATACTTGGGAAGTATCGCGATACTCAACTGCAGGAGAACACGATACTTGACATTTTTTTGTTTTTTAGCAGGTGTGTTTTGAATTTTGAATGATTATATGTGTTTATCAAGCTTCTCTACCCTCTCTTCACCCTCTGTATTACAGAAATGAACTTTTCTCCCCTCTAGATGACTGTCACGATACTTACCGCCGATCGTTTAGCGACTTTACTTGATTTTGACAGCTAAAATGGGTGATGGAGCAATGTGCTCACCTTAGATGCTAACCTTCAGCTTCTTGCTCTCCTCCACTAGCTCTGTGCGGCTCAAATACCTTCGTCCAAGATCGTGATAGTCGGTTGTGAGCTCCCACGATACTTGTTTCAAGAACAAGTGACTTACAAAAGACTATTTTGGGCTTTTATACTTTTGCATATTCCTACTCACTGAAAAAGAACAATCAAGACAAAGACTGAAAGCTACTCTAACTACCTAACCTACTCCCTTGCTCCTCCTACTCTACTCATTCCACTCACTTCCCTAGACTAATAACTCATTACACACACTTCAAGAGTGAGAAGTAGTAAGTGCGGGTGAAAGTGACTTACCAAAGAAGAGAAAATCACTACTCCTCCTCTCACTTTAATGCAAAAAGCTACTTACCATCACACGAATGCCTCGGTTTGATTCGACACTCCCCGGCAACGGCGCCAAAAAATGTGTGTACCTAAGAACCAACTTAGGGACTTGTGGAGAAAGAGACTATACCTCAATCCCTCTCAAGTGCATATAGTGGGGATTCACGCTTTAATTATCAATCCGATGAGTATCAAAACCTAGCCGAGTGTATGAAGACATGCATTCAAATGACGATCAATGCAAATGAGCTCTCAAAGAGTGGAAACAAGGCAAAGACTAATCCAAACAAACTTCAACTGTCAATCATGGTGTCACGATACTTGTAACAGCAGTCAACAGTAAATTGAGCTTTTCTCTCAGCTCCGAACTCCAAATATAGCGAATAGCATATGCGTTTCGAAGCTCTCGAGAACGCGCATCCGATGGCAGTATTTTCACTCAATTCTGACGCTTCTACTTCAAGTTATGAGCAACATACTGAGTCACAGGAATGACCTTCCTACACTTCACCACTTCGTACACTTCGCACACACCTTAACAGCAGTAAACAAACACTTTCATGGATAGACAACACTTCCTAACACTCTTTCCAAGCAACACACATGCATACAAGCTCACAAAGAAGAACATACAGAGAGGAGAAGACACAAATTCGAATTTTTGTGCTCTTCTCACAATGGCAAAAAGTCTTTACAAAGAGTCACAAATTGACTTATATACTTGTGCCCTAAAAATGGTCCTTTCACACAAGAGACCGGCACTTTATTCAATAAAAGGCTAGTTTCCTACTAATTTACATGAGTAAGCTTCTAATCTTCTATGGGGATGCATCTAGAGGACTCCTCTAGTGCCTTTACATCGGAAAATATATTACAAGAATGGTTATAATACAAAAATTGGGTGTCCAAATCGGAAAAATTTTGGGGCCCATCTTTTTCTCTGCCTTGTGCTCTCTTTGCTCTGCAACAATGCCCTATTTAGGTTATTCTCTATCACCACATATTTGATTGATGTTAAATTGGTAGGAGGGGGTGGTTGTTGTCCTAACACTGGTTGTGGTCTATGTTGTGCCAGATATTGTGGTTGATAATTTTATTGTGGCCTATAGTAAAGTTGTTGCTTGAAACACAAACACAACAAGCACACACTCTCTCTCTTGCACTCTCTTGCAAATGAAATGAGAGAATGAATGGTGGAGGAGGGTATATGCCCAAAATTTGAAATTTTTTGGTGAAGGTGGAGATGGATGGAGGAGGAGAGTGAAGATGGTGGAGAGATGATGATGATGATGATGAGAAAAGTAAAGAAAATAACAAAAACATCTACTTACCAATTACTCCAACATGGATAATCTATGTCTTATGATGCTAGTCCTCGAATCGTGCTCCCTAGCAACAAGACCAAATATTCTATCACTCTAACACAATGGAAGTACCACCGTGGTGACAATCCACCTCATAAATGTCAATCCATGGAGACATAAGCATGATATGATGATCAAGAGCAATAGGAGTGTACAAGTGAGTGAGAGAATGAGAAGCATGATTACATGCACATGTACGCACACATGCACACAGAAGGTAGGACAAAGAGTGGAACAATGGAATCTTCTATTCATAAGCTCAAGAGAACTTTTACAATGTTCAATTCTCAACACTTGCCAATCCCAAACTAGCTAACCCCAAATATGAGCTCTCAGGTCCTTTTATAGTTTCTTTTACTATCTTTGGCATGTTTCAAACCTAGTGTGTGGCCTAGTTAAAAAAATAAGGTCCTAAGCTATTTTGAGGGCTCAAACAAGCTCCAAAATTTATGAAATTTGAAATGTCGATCCTAGTTGTACTCATCAAGTTTGAGGGCTCCTTGGCTTGCACAAAATGGAGTTGGAATTACCAAAAATGGTTATTTATAATGGTGTTTAGTGATGAAGATCATTGTTTGTTCATATAAAGTTCTTTTGGGAAATGTTGGACGCATCATTGTCCTATTCTTCTGTGGCTTCCTTGTCTGCATAGGCCTACATCCGTGCCTTGCCCCTCTCTGACTACCTTCTCTTAGCTTGCCCTATCAGCTTAAGCCTCCTTGGTCTCTTCTACCGTTAACAGTCATGAATGGACTACATGGATGGAGGTTAATCCCACATATGATGCAATGAGAATGCATGTAGGCCTATACGGGTGCACTAGAGGGTTTGTTCTTTTAAGAAGCTGAAGAGAGAGATCAAAGAGGCTCCCCCATGAACAGGTGCATTCTCATTTTTTTTAGACATACATGCATGTGAGCATTTTCTTAGTTCAATTGAAGGTACCTCATGGGTGCCTTGATACTCTCTTGTGAGCCAGTTGTGTATATATCAACCTCAAGGGAGTGTTCTCATAGATGGAATGCTACTCAAAAATTCCTTTGATTGTAAAAATCTTTTTGAAGAACAAGGCACACACAAAGCTATCTAGGAATCAAATATAAGTGGGATAAAGAAACATAAGTTGATGGGTGAAATTCTCCACTCATGAAGATGATGATGCAACCATAAAGGTCTCCATTCATTGAATAGAGGCCACAAGGAATATGAAGAATCCATGAAAGCTCTAAGACAATAATGAGCCACCAAGGTCACCATGCAAGCTCCATGAGAACTTTATCAATGTTAAGAATCTAGTCTCACACTAGAGAGCATGACCTCTGACTCTCCACCCAATTTTCCATTATATAGATTATGGGAACTAATCATGATCTTTGGAGTTAATTGATGTCTATATATGCATGTGCACTCCACCATTGCTTTAACACCTTTCACTAGATTCTAATATTGTTATGTGTACTCACCACTCAACTCCCATCGAAATTAAGTAATTTGAGTGGATGCTTCAAGAAGGCTCTAAATCTCTTTGGGAAAAACTCTTTTCCCATGTTCTCCATGGGGGTTGAACCCAAGACCTCCTCCTTCCCATCCTTGAGATTTCACCATTAAGCTAAGTGGATTAGTTATTTAATATTATCTAAACTAATTTATAACAAGATTCAAACATGAGAGGTTGTAGAGAGCTCATAAAGAAGGCTAACTAAGAAGATTCCATGAGAAGACATGGAGAATACGCACTTCAAAAAGGATCTCAAATTGCTAGAAAATTTGTTGTGCATGTAGAAGGCACCAAATTCTTTTTGATATTTTTGTTTCGGAGCCGTACTACTAGATAATATCACATTCTCTAGAACCCCACCCACACTTCATGCATGCACACCTAGATCTATTGTACAGAATGCCTCATTTCCTTATTGGCAAGTCATGCAAGTGTTGGATCTCCCTTCTTTTCTATATGGATATCCATCTACTCCCAATACAAAGAAAATATGGGTATGAAAGGGTGAGCAACCAACAGCTCAGCCACAATCTCAATTACAATCGAAAGAGCATCGGATGAACCCTAAGCATCAACCATCGAAACAAGAATGGTAAAAAATTCAAAAAATTTGGGTACCTAAGCGGTCTATGATGGACAATCCCAAAACATCAATCATATGGGTACCTAAGGCTTCCTTAGCTGCTCAAATTCCCTTTTATGTACTCTCTTCCCCTAGGATAATTCAGTTTCCCATTTGAACCCCACCTAAGAATGCACCTTTTCTATATGAATACCCTTGTAAAATAGATTCTCAAACTTCTTGGAAATGGGAGCCTAAACATCCCTAGGACCAACCATCCTGGAAAACCCCAAGTCAAATATATCATTCACTAAAATCTTTTTGTAATTCCTTAATTACACCTCTCATAAGCAGCGAACCTTGTAATAATCACCCTCCAAATTTCTTGTAAAAAATGATGAAACCCACTATGCATACAAGATCATGTACTACCCAGAGTATGCATATAGGAAGTCTAGCAACACACATTAGACACAAAGACGTCATCAATATCACTCCACATCATCCAGTATTTGAAAAGGATTGCGGTCTTGCCAAACTGAGTTCGACATTTGTTTCCATACTAATGTGTTCTCCTTTTGTAGAAAATCATATAATACACACAAAGGTCAGAATGCAAGTAGGAGATCCATCTGTGGGAGATCCAAGTCAACACCTAGTGGACTATTGCAACCTACCAATAGAAAACTACTCGTTACTACCACCACACGAATTTCTTGGATTTCAAGGTCCCATGCCCATCAAAGATCTACCTCATGGACAAACCAATCATATCCATGTAAAATCTCTCTAGTTCCAAAGACTCATAGGACCCCTCATAGACGTAGAGTATATATATGAAGCAAAGTTGGAGTTCGACAACACTCGGGCTAGATACCATTTCTTTTTACAAGAATTTGAAACACTATAAAATACAGAAAAATTGTAATTGTTATGGTAAAAAACTAGATTCAATGAGTATTTCAAAGCACAACTATCGAAACCAGAATTTAAGAGGTGCTACTATCTAATAGATACACTTCAACCAAGGCCAAAGAAAGACATTCCACACACTTTTGTCTTTCCATGTCTAGTCTTTGATCCTCCTTTCACGAGGTTCAAATTGATGTATAAGCTTATCTGGGTAGCTTTAAAGATAAATGGAAGCCATATTCCATCTGAGAAAGAGATCTAAGTTCTAGAAACCATGAAGAACAGAGATGTGTTAAAGTGGTCCCAAATTTTGGGTATCACACGAGAATTGTCCACACCCCTACAAATTTGTATGCAACAATTTGTATTCCCGATGTAGGATCGGTTCTAGGGGGAAGATTTCTTATGTATCACCAAGAATTCTTGGAGAAGGTTTTCAATCACTTCATTCAAGAAGTGAGTACCTCTATCACTTACTAACTCTATTTGTAGTCCATATCTTGTGAACACCTTCTCAAATAAGAACTTAGCCATCATCTAAGCATCATTCTTTGTTGTGGCTTTTACTTCTACCCACTTTGTAAGGTAATCTGTGGCTACAATAATCTACTCTGCATGGGAGTTTCTAGCTAGAGGGTTAATAGGACCTACGAAGTCTATGCCCCACTTTGAGAATGCACGTCCTCCCATCATTGGTCTCAAAGGCATCTCATCTTTTCTGATTAGATATTGTGTATGTTGTAAGGAGGAAGAGAAAATAAATACAAGAATAGCCTCAAGTTGAAGCTCTAGAATGTATTAAACAAATGAAGATAAGATGTCATGGCAAAGCTAATTTAGGAATGAAAACATTGAAAGTCTTCATCTTGAATGTCCTTCCCCAACCTAATGCCCCTAGATATCACATGGAAATGTGTTAAATGAAGAGGAATACTTCTCCTAGGATAGTTGACAAGCGATTATTCATTTTGTTTGAGCTAGGAAGGGGCACTACACTCAAGATGAGTAGGGCCCTAATGGATTTAGGAGCTACCACTAGTGCCATTAGGTATTCTCAAGACATGAACTTCAAAATTAATCCTATTAAGGCTTACCTCATAGGATTAGGAGGTGTAGAAACCCCTTGCATATGTGAGGTGGAAGTTCCAATCTTCATACAGGATGTTTCATAGTAAATTTATTGGTGTGCCATGATGAAGATCTCATTGAACCTCTAATTTTGTTTCAAGATTGGATATATGATCATACTGTCCACTTAAACCCCATAAGTCATCTTCTTTAGGTTTGGGTAGATGAGAAACATATTACGGTTGAATTAGAAACTAGTATGGCTATTGATCATGTCTTGACAAAGGCTCTTAGTTCTTCTAAGTTTCAACATGGAGAAAATAATGTTGCATGTATCCTTCGATATATTGTCCAAAATGCTTCATCCCCTGATCAACGGAATGGCAACTAGTGGAGCTCCCTTCTTTTCCAAAGATGAGGGTCGCATCAACAACTCAACCACAGAGATATGAAACTCAATAGCAACACAAACATGAAGCAAGAAGATTGACCAAGCCATGGAGATATCCACATGTTCCAGGAGTGAAGCGGATATGGGTGTAGAAAGGAAGCAACATATTGCTCCATCGCATTCATAGCCACCATTAGACAAGCTGGATGAGAAGCTAGGGAGAATCTCTTCTTAGTAGACCTCTTCGATTCACTAACCTCGACTTTCTTATCTTGTTCTAAGTCTTGCATCTTTTGTAAGGCTTGTGCTCTAGTGACTACCTGCATGGGGGTAACATTAACCATACTTTCATTGGGTCCTACTACTAAGCCAATCACATTGAGGGGTAATATTTTGAATATGGGTTGGGTTCTTAGGACAATCTCTAAGGAGATGTTCCTTTCCACAATTGGGACAAAAACCTTGAATCAGTATAGATTGAGGTTGCCCTAGTGGAGGAAGTGGACATTCACAAATAAAGTGATCACCTTGATATGTGTAACATGGTCCTCTTTTGAGGCATATATTGTCCCAACTGAGGTGTGGCTTTGGGGTTGTTTTACATTACCTGAGTGTAGTCTGCCTACCAATTGGGTTCTATAATTGGTGCATCATATTAATATGCCTCATTATGCTATGGAAATTCAATGTAATATGCCGATGGGCTATCTCCATGTGTCAAATAAAAAAATTGAGCATTAGGGTATGAGATAAATGGGGATGCTAGCACAAATGCCCTATTTAGGTTATTCTCTATCACCACATATTTGATTGATATCAAATTGGTAGGAGGGGTTGGTTGTTGTCCTAACACTGGTTGTGGTCTATGTTGTGCCAGATATTGTGGTTGATAATTTTATTGTGGCCTATAGTAAGGTTGTTGCTTGAAACACTACAAAACATGCAAACACAACAAGCACACACTCTCTCTCTTGCACTCTCTTGCAAATGAAATGAGAGAATGAATGGTAGAGGAGGGTTTATGCCCAAAATTTGAAATTTTTTGGCGAAGGTGGAGATGGATGGAGGAGGAGAGTGAAGATGGTGGAGAGATGATGATGGTGATGAAAAAAGTAAAGAAAATAACAAAAAAACCTACTTACCAATTATTCCAACATGGATAATCCATGCCTCATCATCACATGCTAGTCCTCGAATCGTGCTCCCTAGCAACAAGATCAAATTTTCTATCACTCTAACACAATGGAAGTATCACCGTGGTGACAATCCACCTCATAAATGTCAATCCATGGAGACATAAGGATGATATGATGATCAAGAGCAATAGGAGTGTACAAGTGAGTGAGTGAGTGAGAAGCATGATTACATGCACACGTACGCACACACGCACACACAAGCTAGGACAAAGAGTGGAACAATAGAATCTTCTATTCATAAGCTCAAGAGAACTTTTACAATGTTCAATTCTCAACACTTGCCAATCCCAGACTAGCTAACCCCAAATATGAGCTCTTCAGGTCCTTTTATAGTTTCTTTTACTATCTTTGGCATGTGTCAAACCTAGTGTCTGGCCTAGTTAAAAAAATAAGGTCCTAAGCTATTTTGAGGGCTCAAACAAGCTCCAAAATTTATGAAATTTGAAATGTGGATCCTAGTTGTACTCATCAAGTTTGAGGGCTCCTTGGCTTGCACAAAATGGAGTTGGAATTACCAAAAATGGTTATTTACAATGCTGTTTAGTGATGAAGATCATTGTTTGTTCATATAAAGTCCTTTTGGGAAATTCTGGAGGCTTCATTGTCCTATTCTTCTGTGGCTTCCTTGTCTGCATAGGCCTACATCCGTGCCTTGCCCCTCTCTGACTACCTTCTCTTAGCTTGCCCTATCAGCTTAAGCCTCCTTGGTCTCTTCTATCGCTAACAGTCATGAATGGACTACATGGATGGAGGTTAATCCCACATATGATGCAATGAGAATGCATGTAGGCCTATACGGGTGCACTAGAGGGTTTTTTCTTTTAAGAAGCCGAAGAGAGAGATCAAAGAGGCTCCCCCATGAACAGGTGCATTCTCATTTTTTTTAGACATACAACATGCATGTGAGCATTTTCGTTGTTCAATTGAAGGTACCTCATGGGTGCCCTGATACTCTCTTGTGAGCCAGTTGTGTATATATCAACCTCAAGGGAGTGTTCTCATAGATGGAATACCTACTCAACAATTCCTTTTATTGTGAAAATCTTTTTGAAGAACAACGCACACACAAAGCTATCTAGGAATCAAATATAAGTGGGATAAAGAAACATAAGTTGATGGGTGAAATTCTCCACTCATGAAGATGATGATGCAACCATAAAGGTCTCCATTCATTGAATAGAGGCCATAAGGAATATGAAGAATCCATGAAAGCTCTAAGACAATAATGAGCCACCAAGGTCACCATGCAAGCTCCATGAGAACTTTATCAATGTTAAGAATCTTGTCTCACACTAGAGAGCATGACCTCTGACTCTCCACCCAATTTTCCATTATATAGATTATGGGAACTAATCATGATCTTTGGAGTTAATTGGTGTCTATATATGCATGTGCACTCCACCATTGCTTTAACACCTTTCACTATATTCTAATATTGTTATGTGTACTCACCACTCAACTCCCATCGGAATTAAGTAATTTGAGTGGATGCTTCAAGAAGGCTCTAAATCGCTTTGGGAAAAGCTCTTTTCCCATGTTCTCCATGGGGGTTGAACCCAAGACCTCCTCCTTCCCATCCTTGAGATTTCACCATTAAGCTAAGTGGATTAGTTATTTAATATTATCTAAACTAATTTATAACAAGATTCAAACATGAGAGGCTGTAGAGAGCTCATAAAGAAGGCCAACTAAGAAGAGTCCATGAGAAGGCATGGAGAATACGCACTTCAAAAAGGATCTCAAATTGCTAGAAAATTTGTTGTGCATGTAGAAGGCACCAAATTCTTTTTGAGATTTTTGTTTCAGAGCCGTACTACTAGATAATATCACATTCTCTAGAACCCCACCCACACTTCATGCATGCACACCTAGATCTGTTGTACAGAATGCCTCAGTTCCTTATCGACAAGTCGTGCAAGTGTTGGATCTCCCTTCTTTTCTATATGTATATCCATCTACTCCCAATACAAAGAAAATATGGGTATGAAAGGGTGAGCAACCAACAGCTCAGCCACAATCTCAATTACAATCGAAAGAGCATCGGATGAACCCTAAGCATCAACCATCGAAACAAGAATGAGATCGATGGTAAAAAATTCAGCAAATTTGGGTACCTAAGCGGTCTATGATGGACAATCCCAAAATATCAATCATATGGGTACCTAAGGCTTGCTTAGCTGCTCAAATTCCCTTTTATGTACTCTCTTCCCCTAGGATAATTCAATTTCCCATTTGAACCCCACCTAAGAATGCACCTTTTCTATATGAATACCCTTGTAAAATAGATTCTCAAACTTCTTGGAAATGGGTGCCTAAACATCCCTAGGACCAACCATCCCGGAAAACCCCAAGTCAAATCTATCATTCACTAAAATCTTTTTGTAATTCCTTAATTACACCTCTCATAAACAGCAAACCTTGTAATAATCACCCTCCAAATTTCTTGTAAAAAATGATGAAACCCACTATGCATACAAGATCATGCACTACCCAGAGTATGCATATAGGAAGTCTAGCAACACACATTAGACACAAAGACGTCATCAATATCACTCCACATCATCCAGTATTCGAAAAGGATTGGGGTCTTGCCAAACTGAGTTTGACATTTGTTTCCATACTAATGTGTTCTCCTTTTGTAGCAAATCATATAATACACACAAAGGTCAGAATGCAAGCAGAAGATCCATCTGTGGGAGATCCAAGTCAACACCTAGTGGACTATTGCAACCTACCAATAGAAGACTACTCGTTACTACCACCACACGAATTTCTTGGATTTCAAGGCCTCATGCCCATCAAAGATATACCTCATGGACAAACCAATCATATTCATGTAAAATCTCTCTAGTTCCAAGGACTCATAGGACCCCTCATAGACGTAGAGTATATATATGAAGCAAAGTTGGAGTTCAACAACACTCGGGCTAGATACCATTTCTTTTTACAAGAATTTGAGACACTATAAAATACAAAAAAATTACAATTGTTATGGTAAAAAACTAGATTCAAGGAGTATTTCAAAGCACAACTATCGAAACCAGACTTTTATAGGTGCTACTATCTAATAGATACACTTCAACCAAGGCCAAAGAAAGACATTCCACATACTTTTGTCTTTCCATGTCTAGTCTTTGATCCTCCTTTCAAGAGGTTCAAACTGATGTATAAGCTTATCTGGGTAGCATTAAAGATAAATGGAAGCCATATTCCATCTGAGAAAGAGATCTAAGTTCCAGAAACCATGAAGAACGGAGATGTGTTAAAGTCATGTTACAAAGGCTTTAGGCCACAATGCAAGCAGTTTGTGCCTCTTGTCAACTTACAGAGGAGCAAAGCCTTGACCTATTATAGCAAGAGCTCGACAACAACAATTTCAATGCTCTATTTATAGAAGCTATCAATATGCTTACAGAAGCAGTAGGTGGAATAGAGGCCCTCAACTACTTGTCACAAAGGCCTCTTCAACGATTCGATCCACGTCGTGTGCATATTCTCCCTCAAGAAAGTCAAAATATTCAAGTGCCAATTCCATCCAACCTCTCCCACAAATCTACCCCTTGAGGCCACACAGCCCCACCCATCCAACCAATTGATACAACAACCCTCTTTGAGCCTCCTATCCCCCCTATCACCAAGAGATCCCTCTCTCTCAAGAATTCCAATTTACCTTTGAGATGCCACCCTAGACCCCATCTCATCTTTGTGTTCCAATCATGTCCCCACCTCAATCTCTTCCTTATACATCCAGCCCCTCAGTTGGAGCTATTCTTGTAATAGTAACCCCCCTAAACACTAGTTCTACTCCCATCACAAATGTCCCTCTTATCCAACCAACCATAGCACCATTTCCTACCCCTACCCACCCTCCATTCCCACTGGCCCTTGCCATCCGCATACCCGCTAACACCTGGTTTTCATCCTTTTCCACAACTACAACCCTATCTATCCCATCTTTTCTCCAATCCTTCCTCAACCCTCCTATTTTCTTGTACTTATCACAAATAACATTACCTTACTCCACTCCAATAGCTCAACCATCATTACCAGCTAGTTCTACTTTTGCATCTACATTTTCACCTACACTGATATCACTTCTCACACTTGACACCAATACACGAGCACCTCTGATGCCATGGACATCTCACCCCCCACAGCACCTCCACATACACTTCACACACCACTTCCCATTCCCCCTCCACCAACCTCACAATCATTGATGAGCATGTTCACACCAGCATCCACTATTTGTTACCGTTAGTGTCCATGTGAAAGGCCAAATGGCCACCAAACACTTCTTTGTATATGTTCTTTAATAAAACATATAGTGGTTTGGTCAGTCACAGACTATAAGTTTGATCGCATTTGTAAGACCTAAGAAGTTTGTCTTCGTGCTCCCAATATACTGTGGTTTTCTGCGTATTCTGCAGCCTCTATGCGGAGTACTGTGTGCGGCCTTAGGAGCTCGGTTTTCTACTTTGAGGATATCATCGTGGAGCTCTCGAGAAGGAGAGCACATTGTGGTGCATCACCATCAAAATACTTCATTGGCATCAAAGCAGTTCAATGCAAAAGCTTTGTTCCTTTTGTGCAAGCAAAGCGAGCACCCCCCCTCCCCCCCCCCTCCCCCGCTTTGTCCAAGGCTTATGACTAAGGTGGCGACCAAGGCATAGACCTTGGCATACCTTGTCATCCGAGTCACCAAAGTCACAGTTGGCACCATTGGCTGCACGCGAGGGAGGACCTCAACGATCAAGGAAGATAGAGGTTCCCAGTACTTCCCGGGAGATGACCCATCCCAGTATTGTTCCCCTTGGAGCTTGCTTAATTGTGGCAATCTCTTGCCACTAAGCTACACCCTTGTGGTGTCTGAAGAAAAAGACTAAGGTTAACATTACCTTGAAAATGTTTTGGTCCCTCAAAGCTTCATTCTTTGCTTTCAAAGCCTATTTTTGAAGCATTTTTGGGGTGTTTTTTGGAGCCGTTTTGGAGTACTTTCGCACATAGTTCTCTTCACATAGGTCCAAGAACATCAAAAAAAGTGTTCTTTGTACTTCTTCGACAATCAATATCAACCTTTGAGGCTATGTTTCTAGCCACGCTCATAGAACTACAGGTTTCTCGAAAGGTTTTTCAGTTTTGGTGGGAGCACCTACAGCACATTTATGTAGGTTTTTTGAGCCTAAAACATCAGAGTTTATAGACACTTGCAGGTGTTGTTGGCTAGTTTTTGGGTTGTGCGTTCGGCCTTTTAGTGTCATTAAATTGCATATATTGAGCACATACACACCATGTACGCTTCTGTGGATACCACTTATGTACGTCCATGTGGTCATTGATATAGCAGTTATGTTTTTTTGTATAAAGCCTTTTACATTTGATAAAGAGGGTCGTGGTGAGGTTTTCTTAACTGGGAGACACCTAGATGTCGGGGTCTCTTCGGTGATGCATGTGGAAGACTTACCCAGCCTCACCATAGGAGATGTATGATAGTTGTTCATAGGTGCTCGATAAGCCTAGATGGCTTCTATTGAGTAATTGATTATGTTAGTCGGCCGCCGGATTGGCGATTGTAAAAACTGAATCTTGTTCGCACGAACGAAAGGTTGTTACACCGATACTTTGTATATCTTGCTGGGGTGACGTTCATTGGGATCACCAGACTATCCGTCTCGGTAATTGAGCTGAACGTTGTTGTAGTGTTTGTTGAGCAATTCTGAGTATACTACTCTTGTTCTGTCTAATTGTCTATTGATACCTGTTTCTGTTCGTGAGTTACATAGACGTTCAGTTGATCGTTAGACTGTTTGTATGAGCAAGTTGTTCTGCGGGATTTCGGTTGCGATTGGTCTGTTGATTACGCGTATCGTGGTGTCTCTCTTTCTTGTAAGGTGTTGAAACTTGTTGGATGAAGTCTGTGCAATTGCGGTAGTGTTCTGAGAACTCTGAGTCATATTGTGTTGTCTTCGGTGTTGAGGTCTGTCCTCATACGCTAAAGCTTAAGCTACAGTAAGGGTCATCTTAAGTTGCGTACTGAACCCCCCCGGTACTGTGTGTCTGAGACTGTTGAGATCTTTTGTGTCTTCGGTTTGTCTGATTGTTTGTACCTCTTCAGTGAAGGTTGAATTACTGATATTGTCTCTAGTGTTACAGTATTTTGTATTCGGAACAGTTCTTGAGTTCATCAAGTAACTCTGTATCACGATACTGCATAGTCTGGTGCAGTATGTTCGGTCAACTTTGGGAGAGTTTGGTTGAATACTGTAATATTGTAAGTGTAACGGAGTCTTGATGGAGTTTTGAGCATCAGTGTATTGCTGTGTGTGAAGTGGTTAGTTTGGGGAATTAAGCATAGGGCCTCTGCCTAGCAAACCCCTTCCACTCCCAAGAACCCACTAATTGTCTAAACGCATCTCTGACGGTTAGTACCGCATTTAAACACTGGCGCTGTCTGTGGGAAGGTGGCAACAGATCAGATTGTTGCAAATCAATCGTGGAAACGTGACTATAGATTATGAATCAACAGTATTAGTATACAAGTAGTACAAAAGATGATACATGACGGTTACTCGATCTGGTGAGTCATATCCGAAGTACCGACAACATTGGGTACCTAATTTGCTAAGGACGCCTCCAGGAGGTAGAAGCACAGATAGGTCTAACTCAGTTGCCAAGGAAGTCAAGAACGTTAGAGGTGGTTCCAACAGTATTCCGGTGGAACTTACTACATTTCTGGCAGATTCCGGTGCGATTCCAGCACAGTCTGTCGAAGAAATAGTGACTCCAGAGTCTGCGGATAGAAACGTCTTGGCCAAAGAAATTAGTGAAGGTGAAAAAGCACCTTGTTTTAGTGAAAATTCGACACCTTCCGGTGTTATTTCGGTACCAGTTGCTGAGAGTTCACAGTCCTCCGATGACGGTTTACCATTTCTTGGTGGATCTTTAGTCCAGTCGCCGCTATTTGGAGTAAGTACTCCTACATCTGATACCCAAGAGAAGGGTAGCTTGTTCGAAACTGAAATCAGAAACATACTGAATGATATTGGCAAGCCGAAAAGTGTACAGACTAACGACACAGATTCAGACGGTTCAGATATTCAGCCACGGGATACAGAAGATAGTCACCATACCACCGCCAGCACGATGAGTGGGCAGCAACAACAACAACAACAACAGAAGAAGCAGCAACAGCAACATCTATTTCCACCCCGACCAACTCCAACAGGAGTAACGTACACTAAATTTGGTGGATTCCCAGGTGATGACCCAGACGCTCATGTACGCATATTTGAGATAAGTTACGCAGTGCTCAATCATCCACTTGATCCGGCGTATAAAGCTATTGTATTCCGGTCCATGCTAGTTAATGAAGCAGCCAGGTGGCTGACAGAATATGATATTAACCATTTCGGCACCTATGAAGCAGTAAGGGATGCATTTTTGCAGAGATTCAGGCTAAAGAAGAATCCAGCCAAAATTTTCGATTACCTGCAAAACAATAGACAGAAGATGAATCAGACAGTGTAGGAATATGCCACCCTATTCAGAATGCATTTGAGGCAATTACCGCCAGCACACGCCAACCTACCGGATGACGTTATCACTCAATGGTTTATCAATGGTTTGACTCCACAACTTAAATAGATTATGATCATACGCTGTGTGGGAGCTAAGACACTAGATGTGGTGATTGTGATGGCTTTGCAGCTGGAAAACAAGGTTGGAGGATTTACAGAAGACCTGGAATGGGTAAAAGCAAGTAAAAATGTTGCAGAAGATCCAACCAGACAGATGTACTGCACCACGTGCAAGAATTCAAGGCATACCAGTGCCACTTGTGCCCTCAACCAGTTGTTTTGTGCTATCTGTAACACGACAGGACATTCCACCGAAAACTGCGCATACAATGCCAAAGTACAGGGAACAGCAACAGTGAATGCAATTATACAAGAACCAGGGCAGCCGGCCAATCACTATGTGCCTCCTCAAATGAGAAACAACCAGCAGCAGGGCTACCGAAATTACAGAGGACAGGGAAACAATAACTACAATGCAAACCGTTGGCAGGCAGGACCAGCACAAGAAAATACTAATTTGCCACCACCTCGCTGCCATTTTTGCGGTGAATTTGGCCACATTAGAAGATTTTGTAAAGACGCAGCAGAATATGATCAGAGAAAGAAAGAACGGCAGAATCCAATGACTAATATGGTTCATATCACACCAATAGAAACACAAGCTGCAGTAGTTCAGACCAAATCCGGTAGGCCATTACAACCCGCAGCTGAAATATTTGAACCAGGCATCCTAGAACAGCAAAGAACATATAACAAGGCTAGTCAATGGACCACCTCAGAACCTCCAGTGTTCCCAGATCCTATTCTGGTGACACAAGTTCCACTGTCAAAAGAAACTGCACAGGAGAAAGAGTCAATTCCAGTAATCAACGCATCGTCTTCAGAATCCGTGAAAGGTACAAATCAAGTAAACCAAGCATGGGAAATCTTATCTAAAGCGTCCATTACTCTTCCTCTTTGACAATTACTTGCACTAGTACCAGGAGTCCGCCAACAATTCCAGCAACAGTTTCGTACTGAGTCTGCCTGCATTCTAGCAACAGCAACAGTACAACCAGAAACTGACGCTACGGTGGATCATTCGGTCCCATTGATTACGGTATGGTACAAAAAGCATAAAATCAATCAGGTACTAATTGATGGAGGGTCTGGTGTAAATATTGCTACTGTCGCTCTGTGTAAAAAGTTAGGATGGATGAAAATTGAGCCTGTCCAATTTTTGTAAGGATGGTTGATCAGTCTAGAGTCCACCCAGTAGGACTAGTACGAGATGTTCCCATAACTTTGCAAGGTACAACATTTAAGATGACCTTTGTCGTCTTAGAACTACCAGAATCTAGCTTGGATTATAATCTGCTTTTCGGCCGTCCTTGGTTGAAACAAGCTAAGGTGATATAAGATTGGTCCGCACACGAACTCACTTTCAAGGACAATAATCGTAAATATGTTGTCAAGTTAGATGCTATCCAGCCATGTGAATTACATGCTAGACCTTATTTTGCAGAACCAGTTCATATGTTAGATGGTTTGTCAGATGATGAAGAAGAAGAGTTTTTGAAGAATAATATTGATTTGATCTCCCTAGGAACTATTGATCTACAATCTGTTGTAAATAATTGGAATCCGACAGTTTGTACGGTGATGCCTGTGACGGAAGAAGTCAAGAAAGAAGATACTGCTGTTGTAGATGACACTGATCTACAACAACTTTTAAACCCACCCGATGTTACAGAGAAGTCCCAACAATTCTATGTACCAGAAGATCAATTAATTACATATAATTTAGGTGATGAAGTTAATCAGCGACTTGTTAAAATAAGGGAAGGATTGCCTCAGTTGTTTCAAGCAGAGTTAATACAGTTGCTTCAAGAGTTCTATGATGTTTTTGCATGGGATTACAATGATATGAAGGGTTTGGACCCCCACATTTATCAACATAGGGTCATGCTGAAGTCGAAAGCAAAACCAATCAAACAACCCAGCTACCGGATGAATCCGAATTATGCAGCACAGGTAAAGGCAGAGCTGGATAAGTTATTAAAAGTTGGATTCATTGTACCAGTAGAGCATGCTGAGTGGATATCACCCATTGTTATCGTCCCTAAAAAGAATAAGCAGCTACGCATATGTGTGGATTACCGGAAACTGAATGCAGCTATGGTGCCAGATCCATTTCCACTTCCATTTCTGGACACAATGCTTGACAGAGTAGCAGGACACGAAATGTACTCATTCTTAGATGGATACAGTGGGTATAATCAGGTCAGAATGGCTGAGGAAGATATACAAAAATAGTGTTCATCACCAATTGGGGTGTATTTGCTTGTACGGTTATGTGGTTTGGATTCAGAAATGCACCTAGTACTTTCCAGAGATGTATGCAGGAAATATTCTCCCCCTATCTTACCTCTTTCATGCAAGTATATCTTGATGATTTCTCTGTGTTCGGTAAGATGGTAGCACACTTGTTCCATTTACGGTGCTGCTTTGAGAAATGCAGAGAATACAGACTGTGTATGAACCCAAACAAATCTGTGTTTGCAGTTTCATGTGGTAAATTTCTTGGCCATACTGTATCTGCACAGGGCATACAAGTCGACCCAGATAAGGTAGCAGCTGTGTTAGAAGCACCTGTACCTACTACACCAAAGGAAGTAATGTGTTTCATGGGTCAAGTGAGATCGCATGGGCGTCATTTACGGTGGCTCACTCATTTAGCCATTCCACTCAATCAATTAATTACGAAGACTCCTAAACAGTTTGATTGGACTCCGGAATGTCAAACAGCATTTGATCGTCTAAAGTGTTTATTAACACAGGTACCAATTTTACAGCCTCCTGACTAGGATCGCCCATTCCATGTCTTCGTAGACGCATCAGATATTGCCATTGGCAGTGTCTTGATGCAACAAACCGATAAGTGGTTCCGGCCTATTTACTATGCGAGTAGAAGACTTGCTCCTGCAGAAAAGAATTACTCTGTAACCGAAAGAGAATGTCTGGGTTTAGTGTATTCTGTAAAGAAATTCAGACACTATTTACTTGGCCGTAGATTTACTTTTCATGTAGATCATGCTGCACTTGTCTATCTGGTACGACAACAGCATTTAGGTGGTCGATTAGCACGTTGGGTTATACTTTTACAAGAATTTGATTTTGAAGTAATCCATCGGCCCGGCAACTCACATGCCTTAGCAGATTTTCTTTCTCGCTTAGATTCCGGTGAAGCTCCGGTCGGTGTTGATGACACCACACCAGCGATTTACAGTATTGAACTAACTAATGATGAAGAAGCAAATCCTTCGGTGCCAACTAATTACTATGATCAGTTGTTAAATTTTTTGACTGATGGATATCTTCCTTCTACAACATCTCTTGCAATGCGTAGGAAGATGGCAGTGTACAGTCACAAATTTCGGCTAATTGCTGGAGAATTATACTACATGGATCACACTGGATTTTTACTTCGTTGTATTCCTCCACACGAAGCTAACTCAGTCATTACTCTGGCTCACTCAATTCCTTTCGGTGGACACTTTGCAGCAGATTTAACGCACCGGAAAATTCTACAAAGTGGACTTTGGTGGCCTACTATGTACAGAGATGTATCTCAGTTTGTCAAACAATGTGATACTTGTCAACGGTCTGGACAGCCTCTACAACGCCATTTTTTCCCTCTCCAACCGGTCTCGCCGTTGGAGCCTTTTTAGAAGTGGGGCCTAGATTTTGTTGGACCTATTACACCTCCAACCATACTCAGTAATAATCGTTATATTCTAAATGTACAGATTATGCTACCAGATGGGCAGAAGCATGGGCTTTAAGGTCTGCCACAGCTGTTTTGGTGGCAAAGTGTCTAATGAAAGATGTCTTTCCGCGTTTTGGCTTACCTCTAGAGCTTGTTACAGATCAAGGCACTCATTTTGTCAACAATTAATGAAAGTACTCACCCATTCTTTTCAGATTATGCACAAATTCAGCTCACCATATTATCCTCGTGCTAATGGTTTGGCTGAAAGTACAAACAAAACCCTGTTGAATATGCTTCGAAAATTAATTTTGGAATCACCGGAAAGATGGGATCAACTCTTACCTGCAGTATTATGGGCATACCGGACTACATACAAGGTAGCAACAGGATTAACCCCTTTCAAACTAGCTTATGGATTGGAAGCCATAGCACCAATGGAGATTGTTGTGTCAAGTTTACGTGTAGCTCTCACTCAGAAATTGATACCAGAAGATTCTTTATCATTTCGGCTAGATATACTCAGAGAGCTGGATGAGCATCGATGGACAAGTTTTCTGACTATCCAGGAAGTTCAGTTAAGACAAGCTCGAACACATGATCAATATCTAAGGACTCCAGTTTTTACAGTGGGGCAACTTGTACTCTTTTACAATGCAAAGTTAAATCGCTCTCCTGGCAAATTCAAGATACGATGGTTTGGTCCCTACCGGATTTCTGAACAGATGGGCCCAGCCACTTTTTGGTTGACTACTTTGATCGGACTACCTCTTCCAAAGGTGATAAATGGTTCAAAGCTGTGGCCGTATCAACAAGCATCGGATCCGCACTAAAACGTTCTACGGATTGGCCGCGTATTTTGCGTTTTCTTCTCTTTTCTTTTCTTTTGTTTTTGCACGCTTAGTAAAATAAGTCTGTAAATATCCCCGTTTTAATACCTAATTATGCTCAACAGCCGCCCGACATTATCGTTCTCCTCATGCATGCACACCGAAGTTATGAAGTTAGCATCTCAACGTCGCACGATGATTAGTGATTTTGATTGCTCTCCACTGCAACACATCTACTTAACCTTCTCCGTTTCGCCAAAAATCGCTATTGTATTTGCGTGATTTATGTGATTGTGTATACCTCGTGCGTTTGTGTCTTGTGCTTGCTTTTTCTGTGTGCGCCATGGAAGCTCTAGCAAACTTCACCGGTTTCCGTGACGGACTCCCTGCCGATGTAGGAGAGTTCCTGCGCACCTGTGGGTTGGTAAATTTTGCGGAACTGTCGTGGCATTCAGTGGATTTCCACCTGTTCTATGCCCAGATAATCGCCGCCATCGCTAACACACCTGCCACCGAGCAGAGTTGGGCGATCACATCCCTACCCTCCCGAACCGTAATCACGTTCCAGGCCTTTGCTGATGCGTTTCGACTCCCTCGGCAAGGTCGGGAAAATGGCCCAAATCTACCGATTGCCACCATGAATCAATTATTCCCTAGGAGCTCATCCAACGAATACGCAATACTCTGCCGCCCTGAACCTGAAAGATCCACGCTACAATTCTTAGTAGCCACTCTTAATCTGCAGAAACGAACCTATGGCATCTCTTGGCCTTTCTATTCGGCAATAGATCTGGCTGCGAGAGAGCTTGTAAATTTTGCATCTTACTTCTTCCGCCGCATTCACAAAGAATGCGTTGCAATCATCAAGCAGGTCAACAAGGGAGACATGCCAAGGTCCAGACTGCCGCACATCATATCCTTTTTATTCCCAACTATTCTAGTAGCACAGCCACCACCCCGAGGACCCATTCTACGCCATGAGGAATCTGCACAAATATTAGAAGACGATGAAGAAGAAGATGAAGAGATTTTCCACCTTCTCCGCCGGAAAAGAATCAGGATAAGTTCATCCGATAGTGAAGTACAGGGGTCAGCCGCAAATGACAAGGCAGACGACAAAGCAGAAGAAGCAAACGAAGAAGAAACCTTTCACGATACCGCAACCTCCATGCATCATGAGTCTTCAGCACAGTCCTCTTCAGAACAACAACAAGAGCAGAAGGCTCCCACCGAGTCTGACACAAGCTCATCAGAAGAAGCATCTCAGCAGCAATTGGAGCAAGAAGAGCAAGGAGATGAAGAACATATAATTAAAGAAGTTTTCGAAGAACTGCTTAAAGCAGTCGAGTCCACAGCTACCAACACTGCTGACACAACACAACAACCCACCAAAAAGGTAAACAACGAAACTATTATTCTTCCTATTCATCCACCCGAACCTCCCGCCAAACCCATCATCCCGATTCCGCCCATTGTCCCCGACGAACCCTCTGCTTCTTCATCCTCCTCACCAAAACCCAACAGCTTCTTACCGCATCTTCATCCCAACCTCGTTCTCAAGCTCCAATTCCTTCGATTCCCGTATTTTCTCAGTTAGCATCTATGGGTCAAATGTTGATCCAACTATCACAGCAATTACCTGTACAAATAAAGCAAGTAACAGAGAATATCCGAGATGAATTTCAACACAAAGTGGACGTGCTGGAGGTAGACATTAGTCCTCTCTAAGAAGAATTAGTAGTGGCCAAAGCAGAAAACCAAGCCTTACAAGAACAACTTAAGGAGTTACAAGCCCAAATGGCCGAGCAGGTAGAAGTTACCGCTCAAAGAGATGCAGCACTGGCAGAGATCAGACAAAAAGACGAGTTACTAAATGATGCAAATGCCGAAATCATTCAGTTGAAGCAAGAGCTACAGGATAAAGAAGATGCACGAGTAGCCTTAGGGAATCTGCTAGAAGAAACAAGACAGCAGCTAGATGAAGTAGTACAGCGAGGCTAAGAACAGCATGATCTAGCTATAAAAACAGCTGAAGAACTCCAGAAATGTAAGATGGACTTCGCAGAAGTGAACAACATTCTCAAACGAAAATTGACAGAAGAAGCTCAATTACAGAAAGTGATAACAGATCTCCGAAGAGAAAGGGATGCATACTCAAGGACCATCCAATTTCAAAATCAGGAAATCGAAAGAAGGGAGAACCAACTGGATGCTCAAAAAGATAGAGTAGTCAGAATGGAGAAGCAAGTTGCAGAGAGGAAAGTATCCAGAGATGCGGCCTTATCAAACTAATTTTATTTACAAGAGGCTTTTCTGCAGACGCAGGCAGAAGTTTTGCTGACCGAAGCCATTTCCTTAAGTTCTGTACGAACAGATGCCCAATTAGTAGAACCAGATACTTTAAAACAGATGTTAGAAGCTGTAAAGAAGAAAATAGCCCGAACTTTTAGATTAGCAAGATCCATGTACTTAGAAGGCATAGTTGATGAACCATAAGTTTTTACATTTTGATATACATGCGGGTTCGAATCCACCGTGCGTGCCAGTGTTAGTCGGCCGTCGGATTGGCGATTGTAAAAACTGAATCTTGTTTGCACGAACGAAAGGTTGTTACACCGATACTTTGTAATCTTTATATAAAGCAATGAAAAAGAGATGCTGGGGTGACGTTCGTTGGGATCACCAGACTGTCCGTCTGGGTGATTGAGCTGAACGCTGCTGTAGTGTCTGTTGAGCAATTCTGAGTATACTACTCTTGTTCCGTCTAATTGTCTATTGATACCTGTTTCTGTTCGTGAGTTACATAGACATTCAATTGATCGTTAGACTGTTTGTATGAGCGAGTTGTTCTGCGGGATTTTGGTTGCGATTGGTCTATTGATTACGCGTATCGTGGTGTCTCTCTTTCTTGTAAGGTGCTGAAACTTGTTGGATGAAGTCTGTGCAATTGCGGTAGTGTTTTGAGAACTCTGAGTCATATTGTGTTGTCTTCGGTGTTGAGGTCTGTCCTCATACGGTAAAGGTTAAGCTACAGTAAGGGTCGTCTTAAGTTGCGTACTGAACCCCCCCAGTACTGTGTGTCTGAGACTGTTGAGTTCTTTTGTGTCTTCAGTTTGTCTGATTGTTTGTACCTCTTTGATGAAGGTTGAATTACTGATATTGTCTCTAGTGTTATAGTATTTTGTATTCAGAACAGTTCTTGAGTTCATCAAGTAACTCTGTATCACGATACTGCATAGTCTGGTGTAGTGTGTTCGGTCAACTTTGGGAGAGTTTGGTTGAATACTGTAATATTGTAAGTGTAACGGAGTCTTGATGGAGTTTTGAGCATCAGTGTATTGCTGTGTGTGAAGTTGTTAGTTTGGGGAATTAAGCATAGGGCCTCTGCCTAGCAGACCCCTTCCACTCCCAAGAACCCACTAATTGTCTAAACGCGTCTCTGACGGTTAGTACCGCATTTAAACAATTACATGCAGTGGAGTCATTGATTCACTATGTAGGTAAACATGTCAATACTTGCAGTTTTATGATATTTTGACATTGGTCATATGCTCATTTTGCAAAGGATACTCTAGCAATTTTTTCCCAAATTTCTGGTTCAGGCAAATTTATAGTGGTCGATTTACTCCTTGACAAACTTATTCATTGGTGTTTGGACTCTTATAGCTCCATTATCATTCCATTTAATTCTCCACCATCATGTAATCAGAGGTCTTAGGCACTTCTGGTGGATCAAGTTCTAGTGTTAGTGTTCCAAGGAGGAGCTATAACTTATAGGGCAAAGACCATTTTGAGATTCGAAAATTTGATGGCACAAACTTTGCTCTATGGAAGAATCAGATTAAAGATGTGCTGATTCAAAGGAGGCAATAGAAGCCAGTAAATGGAATTTCAAAGAAGCTTACTGACATGGATGAAGATGATTGGGATGAGTTTTAGAAGAAATTGCCAGGTCTACCATTCGCTTGCATCTCGCAGATAATGTTTACTTTATAGTATTAGACTATGAAAGTGCAGAGGAGCTTTGGAAGAAGTTATGCAATACATATGAAAAAGAGACGACATCAAATAGTGTATCTGATGAGAAAATTATATGACCTTCGAATGAAGGACACAGATAGTGTTGTTGCTCATCTAAATGAGTTTGGTGTTATATTCTCCCAATTATAGGCTCAGAAAGTTGACATGGATAATGAAATGAAAGCAGTATTGTTGTTATGCACCTTGCCATCATCATGGGATACATTTTGCACAATTATTAGCAATAGTGTACCCGTGGTAAACTCGTCTATGATGACATATGTGGAGCACTCTTGAGTGAGGAGATTTGTAGAAAATCTATGGTTGGCACTCAGAGTGGAGATGCATATAATGTTCGTAATTTTTACCAAGGAAAGAATCAACAACGAGGCAGGAGCAAGAACAAGGAAAAGAATGGTCAACAAAATAAGAGTAGAACTAAATCAAGGAAGAGGGATATCGAATGCCATTATTGCCATAAGAAAGGACATATGAAGAAAGAATATTATGCATTAAAGAATGCTAAAGGTAAAGGACAGAATGTTGATGGGTATGTTAAATAGTTACCTACACCATCTACTTCGACTATGAAGATTGAAGAAATAAATGTTATTTCTGATGATGATGATGTGTTGACACTTGATAGAACTATGCTAACTGAGGCTCTCATGGCTGATTCTCTTTCCCACACATAGCTGCTAGATTCTGGTGCTTCTTTCCATATGAAACCACACAGAGAATGGTTCTCTAATTATGCAGCAAAGTCTCTTGGTATCATGAGACTTGGTGACTCTTACTAGTGTGATGTTGTTGGGATTGGAGATGTGGTTGTGTAGTTCATTGATGGTTCGAAATTTACTATGCATAATGTACACCATGTACCTCAGTTATCACGTAGTTTGATGTCAGTTGGTCAACTTGATGACCTTGGTTACAAGATGGTCTTCTATGCTCATTCCTTTCGTATATCAAAGGGAAATATGGTTATTGCAAAGGGAAGTAAAGTTAGCCCACTTTATCCTTTATTTGCATCACAGAAAGAACACTTGTTAGCTGTTACTAAATAGTTTGTATTTGGCATGGTCATTTGGGCCATATCTCATAGTGGAATGGAAAATCTTTCTCATTTTACCTGTGTTATCTTTCTCTGATTTTTCATTTTGTGAGCATTGTCAATATGGAAAGCAAACCAGAAATGTGCATAGAATGCACATTGACTCTTCAATTCAGCCTTTAGATCTCGTTCATACAGATGTGTGTGGTCTTATGCCCACTAGGTCCTTAGGTGGTTCTATTTACTTTGTCACTTTCATAGATGATGCTACTAGAAAACTCTGGGTATATCCTATTAAATCGAAGGATGAGGTATTCCATACTTTCAAAAAATGGCTTGCTTCAATTGAGATTGAAAAAGGAACTCAGCTTAAGGCTTTATGTTCACATAATGGGGGTGAGTATACCACATATGAATTCAGCCTTTTCTATCAGTCTAGAGGGATTTGTAGAGAGTTTACAGCTCCTTATACCCCAGTATAGAATGGTGTAGCTGAGAGGATGAATAGAACTATTCAAGATAGAGTAGTCTCTATGTTGCATCATGCAAACCTTTCACAAGGTTTTTGGGCAGAAGCAGTATTGACTACAGTTCATGTGATTAACCTTTCACCTAACATTGCCAAAGGTCTGAAAGTGGCACAAGAGTTATGCACAGGGAAGCCACCATATTATGATCATCTTTGAGTTTTTGGGTGTGAAGCATATGTTCATATACCCAAGAATCTTAGACAAAAGTTGGACCATAAGTCAAAGAAATGCATTTTTCTTGGATATGGTCAAGAAGGACAATCTGGATATCGTTTATGGGATCCTGAAAGACGGTCAATGATCAAAACTAGTGATGTCATTTTCAATGAGTCTAAGATGCATAAACAGCCCATTAAGGAGGTTGAAGTGACAAGAGTGGTGTTTGAGGATTCTAGTCCTCCGGTTAGCATGCATAAAAATGTTGCACATAGGGATGTTCAAGAGAATTTCCATTCAGATCAGTCTGCACATGTTCCTATTCAGCAACCATTGAGACGTTATGCATGTGTCTCACATCCACGTGATAGATATGTTCCAGGTTTAGATTTTGTTATGCTAACAGATGCCAATGAGCCTTCTTGCTAAAAAGAGGCTATGCAGACAGAGGATCATGTCAAGTGGGAGTGTGCCATGAAGAGTGAGTTGGATTCTATTCACAAGAATGGTACTTGGGATCTAGTACCTTTGCCAAAGGGAAGGAAAGCTTTACCATGTAAATGGGTATATAAGTTGAAATTCACATCAGATAGTACTTCTCCAAAGTATAAAGCACGACTTGTTGCAAAGGTTTTTAAGCAACAACATGGTGTTGATTTTGAGGAAATCTTCTCTCTAGTGGTCAAGATGACTACCCTCCGCATGTTGCTTGGATTCGTTGCAATGGAGGACTTAGAGCTAGTCCAAATGGATGTGAAAACTACATCCTTGCATGGAGATTTTACAGATGAGATCTATATGGAACAACCAGAGAGTTATGTAGTTCCTGGCAAGGAAATTCTAGTTTGTAAGTTTAAGAAGAGCTTGTATGGACTTAAACAGTCCCCTAGACAATGGTACCAAAAGTTTGATGCTTTTATGAAGTCTCAAGGCTTAGGTAGAGGGAAAGCATCCATTATTGGTTACACAGATTTTGACTATGCTCGTTGTGTAGACAATCGTAAGTCCACATCAGGGTACATTTTTCATTTTGCTAGAGGTGCTATCTCTTGGAGATCTTGTCTTCAAGAATGTACAGTTGTTTCCACCACAGAAGCAGAGTATGTTATAGCGAGTGAGGCATGTAAGGAAGCATTGTGGCTTTCTCGTCTTGCTTGTGATATGGGTTTACCTCAGCATGTACCTCCTTTGTTGAGTGATAGTCAGAGTGCCATTGCTTTGGCTAAGAATCCAGTCTATCATGCAAAGACCAAGCACATTGAGGTGAGGTATCACTTCATTAGAGGCTTCTTAGCCACTGAGCGCATTATTCTTGAGAAGGTTCACACTCGAGATAATGCTGCAAATGTTTTGACTAAAGCTCTACCATAGGATAGCTTTCAACACTGTTGTAACTTGATGGGGACGATGGAGAGTGTTAATCTCCAAAAGAACAACCTACTCTTGAACTTAGAACACCTCTATATCAAGAGTAAGTCAAAACCTTCACCAATTTAAGAGATCAATGACAAAATATCAATTTCTTGACCAAACTGTGAAGAAGGAAATTACTCAAAAAGTCTGCTGCATATATCTTGCTCATTGACTGAGTAAATGTGTAAAGTTTTTTATGAAACTTTGCACAAGGTGTCGCCTAAAGATTGCGCACCTTCTCCAAGTCAAATCACTCCAAAAGATTCAGTAGATCTTGAGAAATCTACTTACCAAGTTACCTATGTCTAAATCTGCACTTCTGAGAAATCGATTTGGACACCCCTAACTTTTAACACATAGTTCTCTCAGTATAGAACCCGTTTAAGCAAATGCTTTTAGCCACGAGTAGCTTACCTTCCAACTTAAAGATTAAGTGCTTACTTGCACAAAACTTTAAACTGTGGAGTGAGAAATGATCAAATCATTAAGATCAAAATTTGCGCCTGTTTCAGGAACCAGTGAATACTTTCTCACATGTAAATGTTCCTACACACAATTCTCTTAGCCTGATCACAATTAGATTCTCAAACTCTAGCCATAGATTGATTAACTATGGACTTAGACATCTCCAAAAGGAATTCACAAAAGATCTACTACACGAGGAGAAAACACATAAACATCGAGCGCAACTTTTTTGCTATTCTTCAGAAAATTACAACTGAGTTGTGAGAGAGACTTCTTCTCATTCCTATGAACTCTATTGAGTCTTACAACTTACAAATGCACTATACACATACTCTCCTATTGTCTCCTCTTGTCTCTCCTACTTGCCCCGACATTTTTCCAAAGTATTTATAGGCAAATATGTACAGACTTATGTCAAAGCATAAGTATAAGTAACCTATGTCTTAACTAATGTACATATGTGTACATTTCTTTCAACCTGTGAATGTAACCATCTTCTAAGCTTCAAGAATTGATCTTATCTTCATCTTTTGTCTTCCAAACTTCAATTGGTGATTGGTCTGCACCAACAGCTCCCCCTCAATCATCAATTGAGGTTTCTCTTATCTTCTTTATGCCTGCCATGTCTTTGAACTTCTGTAACTTTGGTCCATCCAAGCTCTTTGTAAGCATATCAGCTATCTGATCTTTTGTTGAAGTATGTATGACTTCAATCTCCTTATCCATCACCTTCTCTCTTAGAAAGTGATACTGTATCTCAATGTGTTTGGTCCTGGCATGAAAAACAGGATTAGAAGCTAGATATAATGAACTCATGTTATCACCATAAATGATATGTATGCTCTGTATAGTGTCAAAACTCTTCATGAGAGTCTTAAGCCAAATGACTTCTTTTGTAGCTTCAACCATGCCTTTGTACTTTGCTTCTGTAGATGACAAAGCAACTGTATGTTGCTTCTTTGAGCACCAAGAGATTAACTTATCTCCCACATAACACATGTATCCATAGGTTGACCTTCTATCATCTGGATTACCTGCCCAATCTGCATCACTATAGATCTTGATATTTGTATCTGATGTAAAACCATAATACAAACCTTCTTTGAGTGTACCCTTAATGTACCTCAACACTCTTTGACCTGCAATCCAATGCTCTTTCCTAGGACAATGCATAAATTGAGACAAAACCCCAACTGCATATGATAAATCAGGTCTAGTTAATGTAGCATAGATAAGACTACCAACCAAACTCTGATATTGCTTCATGTCCTTGAATTCTTCACCTCCAAATCTGCTTAATTTGTGATTCACCTCCATTGGAGTAGGTGCTACCCTGCAATCATTCATTTTAAACTTGATTAACAAGTTTCTCAAATACCTTTCTTGAGTCACATACACTCCATGTTGAGTGTATGAAATCTCCATGCCCAAGAAGTATGACAAGTCTCCCAAATCACTGATTTTGAACTCTTTCTCCATTTGCTTCTTTAAGCTTTGAATGCCTTTCTCATCTCTACCTGTAAGAATGATATCATCAACATATATGCACATGTAAATAAACCCATCATCACTTGCTTTGACAAGCAAGCTACTATCTGCTTTTGATACTTGAAATCCAAGTTCTTTTAGGAACTTTACAAGTCTATAGTTCCATGCCCTTGGGGCCTGCTTCAAGCCATATAAAGCTCTCTTGAGCTTACACACATGATCTGGATATCTTCCATCTCTGAATCCTTGAGGTTGCTCCATGAAAACTTCATCTGAAATGTAACCATTCAAAAAAGCATTCTTCACATCTAATTGACATAATTTCCAACCTTTACAAGCAGCAATTGCTATAAGTGTCCTGATGGTTGTCATCTTTGCCACAGGACTATAAGTCTCATCATAATCAATACCATATGTCTGAGCAAACCCTTTCACAACAAGTCTAGCTTTGTACCTAGACACACTTCCATCTGCAAATCTTTTTGTCTTATAAACCCACTTACATCCAATGATCTTCTGGCTATTTGGCTTTGGAACCAAATCCCATGTTTGATTCTCCATCAATGCATCATATTCTTCCTGCATAGCTTTTTCCCAAATCTCTTTACCTTTTGCCTCTTCATATGTAGAAGGGTCTTCATCTGCTTTAATCATGTAAGCATAATCCTTAGTAGTCAAGAATGAAGTATCATAGCTATACCTTGTAGGTTGCCATTTGTTCCTTGTAGACCTCCTAAGTTCTCCACTTCTTGAGGTCTTTGGTTCTTCACATTCAGGATCAAATCTTGGTGTTTCTTCCACTTCAACCTGCACTTCATTATTCTCTTGCTCATCAAATATCTGAACCTTTGATTTACCTTTCCTTTGGCTCACAATTTCTTCATCATCTGTATTAATATTGATAGTACCTGCATACCAAGTACCTTGCTCATCAAATGTAACATCTTTTGACACAATAAAATGTTTTGTGGATGGATTCCACAACCTGTATCCCATCTTCTTATCATCATAACCAATAAACACATATTTTTCAGCTTTAGGTTCCAATTTGTGCCTTAATTGTGATGGCACATATGCATAGGCCAAACATCCAAATACTTTGCAATGGTCTAGTGTAGGTCTCTTACCCCACCATGCCTCATAAGGTGTCATACCCTGCAAAGCTTTACAAGGTAGCCTATTGACCAAATAAGTAGCTGTATTTACAGCCTCAGCCCACAAATAATTTGGGCAATTTTTCTCCTTCATCATGGACCTTGCAAACTCAACAAGAGTCCTATTCCTCCTTTCTGCTACACCATTTTGTTGAGGAGAGTACCTGCAAGTAACCTCTCTTTTTATACCTACATTCCACAAGTAATCACTGAACTCATTAGAGAAATACTCTCCCCCTCCATCTGACCTTAGTCTCTTCAACTTATGTCCTGTAATTCTCTCTGCATACATATGATAATGTTTGAAAGTATTGAATACTTCTGACTTATCTTTGATCACATAGATAGTAATCCATCTAGTAGCATCATCAACATAAATCACATAATACCTTGAGCCATTGATACTGAAGTCCTTTGATGGTCCCCACACATCTGTGTGTACCAACTCAAGTTTCTCTGAATACATAAACGCATGCTTGGAATAGGGTTTCTTATGAGCCTTACCTAATTGACATGCCTCACATCTGTATGTCATATGTTGACCTGCAACATTAGGCAATCCAAGCACTGAACCATTATTAATCATGTCTTTAATACCTCTTTCATTGAAATGTCCAAGTCTCTTGTGCCAAAGATCTAACTCAGAAACCTTATGTCCTCCATAAGTGAACAAGGCATGACCAACATTACCTTGAATCTTCAATGTGAACAATCTTCCTTCTTTCTTCCCTGAAACAATTTGTTTATACCCATTGCTAGGGTCTTCCACAAACACTCCTTCATTAGTGAACCTTACTTCATAACCTTTTTCCACAATTTGTCCTACACTTATCAAATTCTTAGGAATTGTAGGAACATACAAGACCTTACTCAATAAGGTGCTACCATCCTTGGCCTTCACTGATCCAATTGACTTCACATTGTGCTTTGTGTTGTCACCTGTTTGAACAACATGATTAGATACCTTATTCTCCAAATCAGTCATCAAGGCTATATTACCACTCAGGTGATTGCTACACCCTGAGTCAATGTAGAAGACTCTTTGATCTTCACTCTGCCTTTCACAAGTTGCATTCATTATCAATGTTGAATCTTCCTTTTGATCTGAAGCATAATTGTAGTAGGTATTGTTATATTGTTGACTTTGGAAACCTCTACCTGCATTTCTTCCAAAGTAACCCCTACTACCTCTACCTCTGAAATTACCTCTTTGATTCCTGCCACCTCTTCCTCTTGAATTATAGTTATGATTGTATCCTCCATTACTCTGATTATTATGCCAACAATCATTAGCCAAATGATTTGTCTTACCACAAATCCAGCATGCTTTGGATCCATCTTTGTTACTCCTGCCTCTTCCTCTACCTTTGCCACCTCCTCTACCTCTTAGGAAGTTGGCTTGACTAGTTGTGCCTTCATCTTCACCTGATTGTTGCTTTCCTTTGTTAGCTTTCTTCTTGTCCTTTGAGTACATTGCATGACCTGTACTTTTGTCACCATCTCCTTTAACATCCTGCTCAAATGTTAGCATATGACCTAGCAACTGATTTAAATCAGGAGTAAAATGATCAAGTGATAATTCTGTAGACAAAATGAATGGCTTCCATTTGTCATCACCTCTCAAACCTGTAAGGATTTGCCTTACCAATTTATCCTCCTCAATATCTTCATCAACAGCTCCTAATGCATCTGCAATGTCTTTCATCCTTGTTACATAATCTGAAATTGATTGAGAGGCCTTCTTCTTGAAAGTTGTAAATTCTGCCCATAAAGATGCCTTCCTTGACTTTGTGGTGTTTTGGAAATGCTCTTCCAAAGCATTCCATATATCACTTGCACTTTCAAGACCTCTAATGTGAGGTAGCAAGTAATCATTGACTGCCATATAGATAATGCTCCTAGCTTGAGCATCTTTCTTCATCCAATTCTTCAAATCTATTAATTCCTCCCTAGTTGGAACACTAGGATCTCTGAATTGTGGCTTTTCTTCTTCACCTGTAATGTAAGCTATCAAATCTTTGCTCATTAGATGAGCTTCCATCCTCATTGACCATGCAGGATAGTTTTCTCTATCCAACTTCTCTATTTGAAGAGAGTCTCCCATCCTTCCTTCACTTGTATATTGAATTCTTCAACCTTTATGAAGAATAAAGTTACCTTTACTTCGAATGATACTCCTTTTGACTTCCTTGATGTCGTATGATCTCCTTCTCAAGCTTTCCTTGCAAGCCTTCACACTATGAATCTTCAGATGTCAAATTCTTTGTAGCTGCAGCAGTCGGGATCCTCCTTTTCTTCAATTCTGATGCTTCCTGCTCTGATACCACTGATGGAGAGTGTTAATCTCCAAAAGAACAACCTACTCTTGAACTTAGAACACCTCTATATCAAGAGTAAGTCAAAACCTTCACCAATTTAAGAGATCAATGACAAAATATCAATTTCTTGACCAAACTGTGAAGAAGGAAATTACTCAAAAAGTCTGCTGCATATATCTTGCTCATTGACTGAGTAAATGTGTAAAGTTCTTTATGAAACTTTGCACAAGGTGTCGCCTAAAGATTGCGCACCTTCTCCAAGTCAAATCACTCCAAAAGATTCAGTAGATCTTGAGAAATCTACTTACCAAGTTACCTATGTCTAAATCTGCACTTCTGAGAAATCGATTTGGACACCCCTAACTTTTAACACATAGTTATCTTAGTATAGAACCCGTTTAAGCAAATGCTTTTAGCCACGAGTAGCTTACCTTCCAACTTAAAGATTAAGTTCTTACTTGCACAAAACTTTAAACTGTGGAGTGAGAAATGATCAAATCATTAAGATCGAAATTTGCGCCTGTTTCAGGAACCAGTGAATACTTTCTCACATGTAAATGTTCCTACACACAATTCTCTTAGCCTGATCACAATTAGATTCTCAAACTCTAGCCATAGATTGATTAACTATGGACTTAGACATCTCCAAAAGGAATTCACAAAAGATCTACTACACGAGGAGAAAACACATAAACATCGGGCGCAACTTTTTTGCTATTCTTCAAAAAATTACAACTGAGTTGTGAGAGAGACTTCTTCTCATTCCTATGAACTCTATTGAGTCTTACAAGTTACAAATGCACTATACACATACTCTCCTATTGTCTCCTCTTGTCTCTCCTACTTGCCCCGACATTTTTCCAAAGTATTTATAGGCAAATATGTACAGACTTATGTCAAAGCATAAGTATAAGTAACCTATGTCTTAACTAATGTACATATGTGTACATTTCTTTCAACCTGTGAATGTAACCATCTTCTAAGCTTCAAGAATTGATCTTATCTTCATCTTTTGTCTTCCAAACTTCAATTGGTGATTGGTCTGCACCAACAGGGGATTACTTGATTCATGATCTTATACAGTCACTTGTATACTGTGTAACATGCCCATCAGGTGGGAGTTTTAGTTTGTATACTTACACTCAGGTATTCTTTATTTTTCTCCAATAGTTACTTTGACCATATTGGCCTTTAGTGGGAGATTGTTACCATGAGTCTCCATGCGAAAGGCCAAATGGTCACCGGACACTTCTTTGTATATGTTCTTTAATAAAACATATAGTGGCTTGGTCAGTCATAGACTGTAACTTCAACCGCATTTGTAAGACCTAAGAAGTTTGTCTTCGTGCTCCCAGTATATTGTGGTTTTCTGCATATTCTGCAGGCTCTGTGCAGAGTACTGTGTGCGGTCTTAGGAGCTCGGTTTTCTACTCCGAGGATATCGTCATGGATCTCTTGAGAAGGAGAGCACATTGTGGTGCATCGCCATCAAAATACTTCACTATTCCCCTTCCCTCCCTCTTTCCTGCTGCATTACATATAAATACCCATACAATTACACATTCGTGTCCTGTCTACTCATCATTTATCATTGATAATGCACTCCAATAAATTTTCATGAGTATGCATCAAATCTATGAGGAGTTCACTTCAATTGGCCAACACTATCAGGAGCTGCACACAACCACTGCTCAATTGTAAGCTCAGCTCAATTCATTGAGCATTGAGAACGCTTCACTTAACGCAGGATATATGGAGCTCAAGGATACTTACAATGTTATAGAAGTGCAATTGCAACAAGAAAACAAAGAAGCCATAGCAAAATTCAAAAAACAACCTCGAGTAGAGATAGAGTGGAATGCACAACTCACCCTAATATAGGACTACTCCGTAGACATTTAGCAGCCGCCCATGAAGAGAACCACAGATTAGAGGAACAAAATAGAGATAATTTCAAAGAAGCTATGTATACTCCGGGTGTGCCTCTTAGTCCCAACCCCTTCCAAGCAGTTTCACTTTATAATATCAAGATCATTTTAAAAGACTATGCACTATTACTCGAAGCTCATGATAAGTTCACACAAGAGCATGCCACTCTAAAGAATACACAAGCAACTTTACCACCACCACGTGAATAGATAGCACAACCACTCCAACCGACAGAAGCCCCACAAGAGGTATTGGAAGAACTGTAAAATCTTCGAGACCAAGTTGCTACCGTCCATGCTCAACTAAGAGAACAAGCCATACTCCAAAGACTAGATTTCCCACTGGATGTTCCTGAGCCTGATGAGATTGTAACCATTCCTATAGAATCCTTATTCAAACAAGAGTATGAACTAGAAACTGTAATCTGAGGACGTGTAATAGAGGAGGATCAAGATACATTCAAATTTCCAAGGCCAACCTAGATGAAACCATTGGAAGAATTGGGAAAGACACATTTCGCATGCATCGAAGCACAATTACAAACAATGGTGATGATCCAAGAGACAATTTTGAAGTCCCTATACTTCATAGAACTCGCACCATGAAGCTATATATTGACTAGAAAAATTCATTACAAACCATACTTTATGTATTTGGCCAAGCATAACAAAGAGATTCAAAGAATAACGAGTAAGGTACCAATGCATGCTACTCAATTCCAACTAGAAGAATTACCTCCAGTAGCGAATTGGGGCACAAGTTTCCAACCAAAGTGGAGATGCGATCTCCTATAATAATATCCTGAGATGATGTACACATGGTCTAAGACCCCCATGCGTGTTATGTTAAATCCCTATTACGATCCAATCTCATCACGTATGTCCTAGCCAGCTTTCGCTATTAAGGTATAGAATGATCCCAAGTGCAATGATTGGGTAAATTATCACTACTTAGTGCCACCATGAGGGCCCCCCACGTTCACCTACATGATTGCAACCATATGGCATTTGCAACCATGTTTGCATTGTATGATAGATATAGCAGCTCGGATGTTACTCAAAATCTTTGATCTCATGCAAACATCATCTAAAGTTTTTTAGAATATCAGTGCACCACATGTCTCGACGTCAAGGTTTGAGCATGGGAATTTGAATCTTGTTTACGATATGATTATAATGCCATCTCTAAAGACCTGCTATGCTTGGCACTATCAGATCAAGTACCTACCCCCATGCTATAAACAAAGAAGAAGACATGTTCTCCACTAGGTTTTGGGAATATCACTATGAAGTGTTCATCCCTAGGCCGACTCATTTACATCATTTATTTTCTTGTAAACAACTTGTGGATTTGAATCACTATTGGTGCCCACCACAGGATACACCACATGCCATTGATTGGGATAAGTTAGAAGAAGATTTTCCTAGAGTTATCCATGTCAATGAGCACACCCTTGCTCAAAATCTCCTTCAAAAACACATTGATCGCTCCCTGCAACAAGGTTCTATCGAGGATGATAGATGCAAGAGGCAGGGGGTATTGGAAGAAGAAATGGACATCAAAGAAGAGAAAGCATGTGAAGAGAGGAGAAAGATCAAAGGGGACCCCCGATAAGTTTTCAACATCATCATTAATCTAAAAATATCAAAATCACCATGAGAAACAACTGTGATTCTAATCACTACACATTGTAACAAAAAAAACCCATTTTTGCAACTTAGTGCTTGATTTTGTGCAAGCCAAGGAGTCCCCAAGCTTGAGGAGCTTAGATAGAGTATGCTTATCAAATTTCATAATTTTTGGACATCCTTTCATACCACAAAAGTAGTTTAGGACATAACTCTTTAGTAGGCTAACCATTAGATGTGAAACGGGTTGAATCACCTCAAAAAACTAAAAAAAAGAGCTATAGAGCTCATTGGGATTAGCTAGTTGGAGGTGTGAACATTGTAAGAGATCTTTTGTACTTTGAGTAATGAATAGAAGTATTTCTCCTTCCATTGGCTCTCCTATTGCTTCTTAAATGTGTGTATGCATTAGTGTGCCTCTTGCCATCACCTTCGCACACATCACTCCTTCACGATCTCCATATCATCCTTAAATCTCCACGGATTGACAATTAAGGAGGTGGAGCTCCTCGACGTGATACTCGTCCTTGTCTAGAGCAATAACTACCAAAAGGTCTAAAAGTGGCACAAGAGTTATGGACAGGGAAGCCAACATATATATTATGATCATCTTCTAGCTTTTGGTGAAGCGTATGTTCATATATCCAAGAATCTTAGACAAAAGCTAGACCATAAGTCAAAGAAATGCATTTTTCTTGCATATGGTTTAGAAGGCCAATTTGGATATCGCTTATGGGATCTTGAAACATGGTCAGCAATCAAAAGTAGTGATGTCATTTTCAATGATTCTAAGATGCATAAACAACCAATTAAGGAGGTTGAAGTGAGAAGAGTGGTGTTTGAGGATACTACTCCTCCAATTAGTATGAATAAAAATGCTACGCATAGGGACGTTTAAGAGAATGTCCAATCAAATCAGTCTACAAATGTTCCTGTTCATCAACCATTAAGATGTTTTGCCCATGATAGATATGTTTCAGGTTTGTATTTTTTTATGCTAAGATATGCTAGTGAGCCTTCTTGCTATAAAGAGGCTATGCAGACATATGATCGCATCCACCTAATAGATATGTTTTAGGTTTGTATTTTTTTATGCTAAGATATGCTAGTGAGCCTTCTTGCTATAAAGAGGCTATGTGGACAAATGACCATGTCAAGTGGGAGCATTCCATGAGGACTGAATTGGATTCTATTCAAAAGAATGGTACTTGGGATTTATTACCTTTACGAACGGGATGAAAATCTTTACCATGTAAATGGTTATATAAGTTGAAATTCACATCAAATAGTGCTTTGCCAAAGTATAAAGCATGAAATATTGCAAAAGGATTTAAGCAGCAACCTGGTATTGATTTCGAGGAAAACTTCTCTCCAGTGGCCAAGATGACTACATTGTACATGTTGCTTGGATTTGCTGCAATGGAGGACTTAGAACTAGTCCGAATGGATATGAAAATCAATTTCTTGCATAGAGATCTTACAGATGAGATCTATATGGAACAACCACAGGGTTATGTAGTTCTTGGCAAAGAAATTCTAGTTTATAAGCTCAAGAAGAGCTTATATGGACTTAAACAATTCCCTAGACAATGGTGCCAAAAGTTTGATGCTTTTATGAAGCAATGAGGATCATTGTCTCTACACAAAGAGATGCTCAAATGGCATCTCGATATGCTCAATACTTTATATGATGTTGATTGCTTGGAAGTCCTCTTATGACTTGTCATTTCTCAAAAAGAAGTTGAGTGAGACATTTGATATGAAGGATTTGGGGGATGCCAAACATATTCTTGGCATGAGCATTACTCGTGATAGGAGTAAAAGATGCATATACTAGTCGCAAAGTGAGTACATATCCAAAGTACTACACATGTTCAATATCTAGGGTGGCAAGGCATTGAGTACACCTTTAAATGACATATGTGAAATTGAGCAAGGATAATTGCTCCAAATCAGATAAGGAAAAGGAAATCATTACCAAAATTCTTAATCAGTCTATTGTTGGTAGTCTCATGTATGCTATGGTAGCTACGAGACCAAACATTGCATTTGCAGTGTGAGTTGTCAGCAAATATATATCAAATCCTCGTAAGCAACATTGGAAAGCCATCAATATGATTTTGAGATATCTTCATGGCACTACGGACAAGTGTCTATGGTTAGGTAGAGGGGAGGCATCCATTATTGGTTACATAGATTTTGATTATGCTGTTTGTGTAGACAATCAGAAGTCTATCTCAAGATACATTTTTCATTTCATTGGAGGTGCTATCTCTTGGAGATCTCATCTTCAAGAATGTATAGCTCTTTCCACTACAGAAGAGAGTATGTTGCAACAAGTGAGGCATGTAAGGAAGCATTGTGGATTTCTCATCTTTCTTGTGATATGGGTCTACCTCAGCATGTACCTCGTTTTCTCAATGATAATTAGAGTGCCATTGCTTTGACTAGGAATTTAGTCTATCATGCAAAGAACAAGCACATTGAGGTAAGGTATCACTTGATTAGAGACTACTTAGTCAGTGAGCACATTATTCTTGAGAAGTTTCATACTTGGGATAATGTTGCAAATGCTTTGATTAAAAATCTACCACAAGATAGCTTTTGACACTATTGCCACTTGATGGGGGTTACTTGATTCATCAAGTAGGAGGTATAGTTTGTATACTATACTTATGCTCAGGTATTCTTTATCATTCTTTATTTTTCTTCCATAGTCACTTTGGCCATAATGGCTATAGTGGGAGATTGTTACTGTTAGTGTCGATATGAGAGGCCAAATGGCCATCAAACACTTTTGTATATGTTCTTTAATAAAACATATAGTGGTATGGTCAGCCACACATTATAAGTTCAATCATATTTATAGCACCTAAGAAATTTGTGCTCGTGCTCTTTGTGTACCACGTGTTTTCTGCATATTTTGTAGGCACTTTGCGAAAGATTGTATGCGACATACATAGCTCCATTTTCTACTGCAAGGATATCATCGTGGAGCTCTCGAGAAGTTGAGTCCATTGTGGTGCATTTCCATTGCAACACTTGATTACTTTCAAAATTACAAGGCTATGGTGGAAAACCAAACAAAGAAATAAGCTCAAATATTAAGGTCTGGTACAGGAGGTGAATACATATCAAATGAATATAGTAATTTTCTAAAGAGTCGTGGAATTTGAAGGAAATTTTCATCCAAGTACACACCACAATAGAATCGCATTACTGAATGAAAAAATAGATATATTACAAAAATAGAAAGAGCCTTGATGGCTGAAAAAATTATGCCTTAATTATTATTAGGTAAAAGTTAGGCACACTCTTGTATACAACATGAATAGAAATCCAATTGTTATTGCACATGAGTTACATATAAAGAGAAATTAAGAAGCGAAAGGTAAAACCATATCACACATGAAAGTATTTTGTTCCCTTGCATATGCACATGTTCGAGATGAGTTGAGAATGAAGCTTGACCCAAAAGTTGAAAAATGTATCTTCATTGGGTACTACTTTGAGCAAAAGGGATATAAATATGACAACCCACTCACACGCCAAGCAAAGGTAAGCATAGATGTGGTGTTTGATGAAATGGAAAGCTTTTATGCTAATGCAAAAAATGACTTAATATTGATTCAATTGACAAAGAAAGAAAATGTTGAAAACTCAAGTGCAAAATCTCAAGTTTTGAGTGGACAAAATGTATCACTCAGCAATAGTTTTGACTCAAACCCATGGAGTGAAAGATTGTATGGACGTTTCAAACTAGAAAATTCATCAACTACATCCAAGAAAGGTAAAGAAAATATTTCTTCTTGTAATAAAACATCTACAAGTTTCAAAGATATTGATGGTGAATCAAGCGGCTCAAAAAAGAGTCTTGAAGAAGAACTTGGATTACCATATGTGAATACTCTAAGAGTAAGAAAGGCACATATTGATGATACAACAAGAAGAAGACACCTAAGACCAAGAAGATCTGGGAGGATGCGGAATCCAACACAACAATTAATATATGATAACTACATGGATCTTCATTTTGCTTACATGACCATGGTAATACAAGGTGTTGAATATTGTTGTTTTGAATATTGTTATTTGGAACCATGACATTGGAGTATGGACTTTCACCATCTAAATTGCCTACCCGATATTGGAGTTAGACGTCTGTAGAAGCACGCGAATAGCACAAGGAAGAAGAAGCTCGGAGCACAACACACAATACTGAATGTATTATCACTAGGATGTACAAAGATAAGTAACCCGTTAGGACTATACACTGTCACACATTGGTCTACAGAGACCATTCCATGTGTGTGTGGGACAAGGGCTAGTTAGCCAAGGTCCTAAGCTCGGGGGTATATCCTAAGGTATTTGATGGTTAGTGGGGATGAGTGTTGCATGCTAGCCACATGGTGACGCTAGATCATTCCAGATCAATGGTATTTTAGATACAAGAGGATATAAATGGATGGGAGGAGAGTGGCACACATATCATTCGCATGTCTTCTTTTGAGGAGATCCTCACACTTGGTATCAGAGCATAGTTTTTTTTAGCTAATTTTGGAGAAAACTCGCGTGCTGGTTGGGGAGGCGTTGGATGCTTTTCTTGGTGGTCGTTCGAGGAGGAGGTCTGTATGCTCGGTCGTCGTCTACAACAGGGATTTCGTGGTGCAAAAAGGAGTGAGAAGGGAGTCCATGTGATCCCGCCCCTCTGAACTATAGCAAGGCCCGGCATCATCTTGTTGCCGCGCAACAACCTGCCTGCCCGAACGAGCCCGTTTTTTTGGCCAAACTTGCTATCCGCTTGATGTGATCAGGTCTAGCCTAGTTAGCACACGGCAAGTATCCGCAACTGGGGTGAATTCCCTACCTGCATTCGTGAGCGCCTTGCCCGCACATCAGGTTTCAGATAGTTCCCGAGTTTGCCTGATTATACAGACAACGCCCGCTGGATGGATGAGACCCATTCCAGCTCTACCTCACGCGCAAAGCACGGGCAGACAAAGTTTCTTTTGTTTAAACGTTTTTTTTGCTTTAAAGAGTTGTCCAGCCAAACATGGATATAGTGTTGAGGCGTCGCACTGGATATGTGGGATAATTGGCTTGCTTGCGCGCTTCTTCCCTCACTGAAGGACGTTCTCACAGAGTTCGAATTCGACTTTTGTTCCTTAAGCTTTGCATATTAATCAATGATCACTACCTATATTCAAGTGTTAGTCCATAACCTGGACATATCTTATCCAAATTCAACGATTATTGTTGCTATAGAAAGCTCTCTCAGAGCTCTATCCAGAGAGTGGCTGCAAACCATACTTTGGAATTATTTCCTTTCTACAACAGAGGGTGAAAGTGGACTGTTCTTCATCAAACATCATCAACGAAGTACTTTTTGAAGGCATATGTGATCCACGAACTAAAAAGAGTCGATACTCTACTCTTAGTTCTTCAATTGGATGCTTCACGAATATCAAAAGAACAAATTCAACGATTATTGTTGCTATAGAAAGCTCTCTCAGAGCTCTATCCAAAGAGTGGCTGCAAGCCATACTTTGGAATTATTTCCTTTCTACAACAGAGGGTGAAAGTGGATTGTTCTTCATCAAACATCATCAACGAAGTACTTTTTGAAGGCATATGTGATCCACGAACCAAAGGGAGTCGATACTCTACTCTTAGTTCTTCAATTGGATGCTTCAGAAATATCAAAAGAATCTGAGATAAGTATTTAGTCAATATTTGGTTGATTATTTTGTTGATTGTGCATATTAGAAGTATTCTTGCATTACGCGTAGAATGACGTAAGTAGAGCATAAGTAGAGATATATGATCGGTGCTTGAGCTTTTCTTGCATGTGGTATCGGCAGGTATCGAAAAAAAAAATTGATTGAGGGCATGTAGAGCCCAACAACATACTTGGAAAAGTTTTCAATCGCAGGTGTTCATTGAGAAGACAAAATAGATCGTGCCTGTCGGCACTGATGATTTGATTTTGTTGAATGCTTAATGCTTTTCGAAATTATTTCGGATTTTAAAGTGACGCCGTTAGGCAACCAAAATATCTAAAATATTAGCATGCATGTGCATTGAAGTTTAGGAAACATATTAAAGTTTCTTTCTTTTGTTAAGAAAATGCTTTGATTGATTCTTTTGCCGCTTGCCACTAGTATATACGATTGATTAGTGTATTAAGAAAAAACAGAGAGAAAACCAAAAGAAAAGTTACTTGCCTTTAGTCCTAGCATGGAACTCGAACCATCATCACATGCTAGAACAGATATCCTTATGCCAAAACCTCCAATGGATCCAATTCAAGCCATGAATAATAGAATTTCATTCTTAGAGAGTTCTCTTCAGGATATCTTGGAACACGTGCGTGGTTCCAAGAAAGAAGAAGAGCTGCTCGATTCAGATTTGCCAGAGATGGAGGTAGATGCTCCAGATGAGCATCAAACTTCAGAAGTCCCTAGAGATAGCGTCTTAGTTAGAGAAGCCAGATGGCAGCTTAAGGATCTTAAGCTGCCAAGATATCATGGCTCAACTAGCACTAGGATTGTTGATGCGGTTGAGCAGTGGCTCAGCAAGTGGGAACAGTGCTTCCGCCTGTGTCATATCACTGATGATAGGCACAAGATTCAGCAAGCCACTTATAACCTTATGGATGTCACACATAGGTGGTGGCGTAAGATAGAGCAGGATAAGGAGCCCACAACATGGGATCAATTCAAAATCCTATTTTATAACAATTTTGTACCACTTGATGAAAGGCCTAGAGCACTAGACACCTGGTTCTTCATCAGTCAGAAGAATCAATCAGTTTAGGAATACGTAAATAGGTATAGAGATGTACTTCTTAAAGTACCTGATACCATTCTAGAATTTCTTCAAGTCCACAAGTTTGTTTTGAGACCCAGAGAAACTATCCGACTCTTAGTGAGAAAGGAGCGGTGTCAGTCTTTGGCACAGGCCACAGAGATGGTCTTGGGTTAGCCGACCTTTCCATACTTCGACTCCTAGGTCGGTCAGTGCACAGCCTTCTAGGGAGGCTAAGCAGGTGCACATGATCCAAACAGTCTCAGGAGGAAAGAGAAAAGTATCTGCTCTGGCTGAGAGGACATATAACCAATCTATTCTTATCCCTCCGCAAAAAGAGAAGGCAATGAAAGAGGGCTTGTGCTATGGTTACTTAGGGCAGCACTTGTATAAGGATTGTCCTAAAAAGAAAAAGATAGCAGCCACCATAGTCATAAATCCGACTCAGGCAGGAGGTGGGAGTGAGGATGAGTTTGGGGATTCCACATCTCCATTATCATCTCCCATAGTGGCCATGACGGTCACTAAAAAGATTCCGACTGTGCCAGATGTGCTTTCGCCAGTGGCACAGAAAGGATACCAGTTCCTAGATACTGAGCTTATTGCCATGAGAGGAGTTGTGGCAGGACAACCTGTCAAGGTACTCTTAAACACAGGTTCGACTCATAATGTTATTAGTTTCGATTAGTCAAGAAATTACGCTTAGACACGATACAGTCAGATTTTACTTATACCGTGGAGCTAGCCGACGGAAAGGGAACTGAGACTTGGGATAGACGAGTAGTTGATCTTCATATTCAAATCCAGTCCTACAAGGACAGATTGGACTTTGAGATAGCGAGATTAGCTCGATTCCACATAGTTCTTAGGAAGAAGTGGCATGCGAGGAAGAAACCAGTCATTGATTTTGCTTCGCATGTATATCAGTTTGAGCATGCGGAAAGGAGATTACTGATCCGTGGAGAACCAGATCTTAAAGAGACGCGATTGGTGACTGCTACCAAGTTGCTTAAAATTGATTGTAAGTATATCTATTTTCTTTATTTCATGTATTTGTCGTATGTTGAGATGGATTCATGCAGTCATGGAGACTCAAGTTGGAATGCTCTAACACTTTCAGCCAAAGTGAGAGCAGAATTCCAAGAGTTGTTTTTAAAGGAATTACCGTCAGGTTTGCCTCCTTGCAGGAATATAGAGCATAGAATCGAATTGGTACCAAGAGCGAGTCCGACCGCTCGGCCACCATTTCGAATGAGTTTGCAAAAGGAAAATGAAGTCCGCAAGATTGTGGACGAGTATCTTCAAAAAGGGCTGATTAGATCCAACTATTCACCCTTTGCCGCACCAGTTCTTCTTGTGAAGAAGGAGGATGGATCTTATAGGATGTGTGTCGATTATCAAGCACTCAATAAGATCACTATTAAACATAGATATCCCATGCCCCGGATTGATGATCTTTTGGATGCTCTAGGCAGAGCCATTGTATTTAGTAAGATAGATTTAAAGAGTGGCTATCATCATATTAGAGTGAAAGATCATGATGTACATAAGATAGCTTTCAAGACCCGTTTTGATCATTATGAGTATTTGGTCATGCCCTTTGGTTTGGCAAATGCTCTAGCTACATTTATGATGTTAATGAATGATATCTTACAACCTTTCATAGGAAAGTGTGTTGTTGATTTTGCAGATGATTTGCTAGTGTATAGTGGGACTGTGCATGAGCATGAAAATCATTTAAGATTTGTGTTGAATATTTTAAAAGAAAATCAACTGCATGTAAATCCGAAGAAGACACAGTTGTTTCTTCCAAGGATAGAGTATCTAGGGCATGTGATTTCAGTCGATGGGGTTCAGATGGATCCCAAGAAGGTATCAGTTATTTTAGCATGGCCTACTCCTCAAGATGAGGGGCAGTTACGGTCATTCTTAGGACTTTCCGGTTTCTATCAAAAATTCATCTCTTCATATTCGTCGATAGCAACACCTATGACGAACTTGCTTCAAGGCAAAATTCTATTTGCATGGAAGCAAGAGCAGCAAGAGAGTTTTGATACTCTGAAACAAGCTGTTTCAAAGGCTCCTATACTCAAAGTGGTGGATCCTCAGAAACCATTTGAGTTAGAAACGGATGCTAGCAGCATAGCCATAGGAATAGTCTTGAGTCAAGATGGCAGGCCAGTAGCTTTTGAAAGTAAGAAGTAGTGCACAACACAATTGGCCAGTGCATGAACAAGAGTTGTATGCGGTGGTGCATGCACTTAAAGTTTGGAGACACTATCTTTATGGTGCAGACTTTAAGGTATTCACAGATCATCATACACTCAAGTATGTAGTCAGCCAGATCTTCGAGGCCGATAGGCTCGTTGGGCTGAGCTCATGCAGGAATTTCACATGGAAATCTTGTATAGAAGAGGCAAAGAAAATATAGTAGTTGATGCATTATCTCGTATAATGTATCAAATGAGCTTTACAGTTTTAGAAAGCTCATTGCTTCAAGAAATTAAGGAAGCACAAGTGGAAGATCCACATTTGTTACAGATAGTTAGAGTCATTAGTGATGACTCTATTTTAAGAGACGGGACACTTCCAACTGTTTCTTCTTCTACTAAAGCAAACAAGTCCGTTCCGTATTCTAATTTCTCACAGAAAAATGGAATAGTGAAGCGGAAAGGAAAGGTTTGTGTGCCAGATTCTCGGGATTTGCGAAAGAAAGTCATGCATGATAACCATGATATTCCCTACGCAGGACATCCTGGTGTTGACAAGACAATACAACTTGTTAGAAGAACATTTTGGTGGCTTGGATTAGCCAAAGATATCCATACTTATGTTCAACAATGCTTTATGTGCCAAGTCAACAAAGCAGAAAGGGTAAAGACACCAGGTCTTTTACATCCTTTACAAGTTCCAGATCATAATTGGGATAGTATATCCAGGGACTTCATAGTGGGGTTACCGCGGACCCAAAGGAAGCGGGATACAATCCTAGTTCTGGTAGATAGACTAAGCAAGATGGCTCATTTTATACCCACACAGGAGACAATAGAAGCTTCTCAGGTAGCGGAGTTTTTTATCAAACATGTCTTCAGATTGCATGGGTTACCGACATCCATAGTCTCAAATAGGGATGTCAGATTTACAGGACACTTTTGGAAGTTCGTATTTGACAAGATGAAAGTGTCACTAAAAATGAGTAGGGGTGATCATCCACAAACAGATGGTCAGACCGACAGGGTCAACCAAATTCTAGAGGATATGTTGCGAGCATATGTGTCTGAGAGACAGACAGATTGGGATAGTTATTTGCCATTATTAGAGTTTGCTTATAACAACAAGTCTCACAAGGTGACTGGGATGTCTCCTTTTGCGATGAACTATGGCATGAATCCCACTGCTCCCAGTACCATAGGAATGCCTAAGAAATGTCCTAGTGCTTCCGAGTTCTTAGTGAATCTCCAAGCAAACCTTAAAATAGCTAAAGCCAAAATGCAGCAAGCAACTGATAGAGCAAAAGAGTATGCTGATAGGAAAAGATCTCCTAGATCCTTTGAGGAAGGAGACCGAGTCTTTCTTCAAGTACCAGCTAGATCTACTTCATTATCCACAGGGAAGTGTAGTAAGCTATCACCAAGGTATTGTGGAGAGTAAAGAAGTTGAGTGATGTTGCATACTGATTAGAGCTTCCTCCAGATTGCAGAGTCCATCCAGTGTTTCATGTCAGTAAACTAAGAAAGTATATTTCTAGGGAGGATAATCTAATAGAGGGTATCGTTTCTTTGCAGGAAATTGATAGAGCAGATCATTCTCTAGACAGAATACTAGATAGGAGACAAAAACGGTTGAGGAATCGTGTCATCCAAGAGTATCTGGTAGCCTGGAGAGGATTACCACTTACTGACTCTACTTGGGAATCAGCAGCTCTCGTTCGTAAGTACTTTCCCTCATTGATCATTGAGGACAATGATCTTTAGAAGGGGGAGAGAGTGTCAGACATTGGTCTACATAGACCATTCCATGTGTGTGTGGGACGAGGGCTAGTTAGCCAAGGTCCTAAGCCCGGGGATATATCCTAAGGTATTTGATGGTTAGTGGGGATGAGTGTTGCATGCTGGCCACATGGCGATGCTAGATCATTCCAGATCACTGCTATTTTAGATACAAGAGGATATAAATGGATGGGAGGAGAGTGGCACATACATCATTCGCATGTCTTCTTTTGAGATCCTCACATAGGCATATATACAAGTCGAGGGGAAAAAACCTCCTAAAGAGGGAAAAAAGTGTGTGGTCCTAGTGTGTTCACACACATGACTACTTAAATATATCAACAAATCCCCCCTGGGAGTGATGCGGTGAACAAGGAGTTGGCATTCATGTATAAAGAAGTGTCAAGCTATGTGGAATCAATCCACAAAAGGAAGTAAGTCCAAAGCTTTGCAAAAAGCCTCAAACTTCTCCCTAGGCAAAGCCTTCGTGAAAAGGTTTGCAATGTTCTCCTGCGTGGGTACATATGCCAAGCTGATCTCCCCAGCAGAGAACGTCTCCCTAACATAATGATAATGCACCTCAATGTGCTTAGTGCGAGCATGGAACATAGGGTTCCTCGCAACTGCCAATGTGCTCTAACTATCAGTGAAGATGGTGGTGGCAGAAGACTGACCAACACCTAAATCACCCATAAGGCGTCTGAGCCACACACACTCAACAGTCGCTGTGAAAGCTGCCCTATACTCAGCCCCACAACTAGAAGTGGCCACAATAGGCTGCTTCTTGCTCTGCCAAGATATGCATGAGCTACCAAGCATGAAGCAAAAACCACTGCCCTATACTCAGCCCCACAACTAGAAGTGGCCACAATAGGCTGCTTCTTGCTCTGCCAAGATATGCATGTGAGCATGAAGCAAAAACCACTAGTGGACACACGAGTGTCATAGCAACTAGCCCAGTTAGAGTCAAAAAAAGCATGTGAATTTCCCCTAGGGATAAAACAACCCAGGTAACGGGGTACCACTCAAGTAGCCACTAGAAGTTTGTCGCTTGATATGTTGTGTTAGCTACAAGTCAATTGTAAAATATATCAAAATCGAATCTTGCATCCATAATGTATTGATTTCAAAGCTTAAAGGTCCTGTTGATCAACTGTTTGGACTGCTTTGAAAACTGAAAATTCAATGTTTGTGAACCGTTTGCAACTTAAATGTGTCTGGATCATTTACTTGGAAGCCATATTCATGTAATACCAGAGACTATTACAGCTGAGATATGGTAGAGCAGAGTGTTGAACACAGGCAAAGATCAGACCCATAAAGGATACATCATACAACTGCATTATGCTCACTAGTGAACTTCTTGCATCATTAATAATATGAGCTGCCCTCTTCCTGGCTGCCAGATCTGCAAATAGTTTTTCCAGTCTGCAAAAACCAATTGCAATCACAGCAAACATGCCATCATTACCAGAATTATGTGAGCCTGAGAATAATTCAACAGCTTGGACATCAAGTGACATCAACCCTTTATATGGTGGCTCAAAATTTCTCATTCAGTTACACTAACAGAAAAACATCTAACAATGTATAACATAGGGGGGAAAACCCATAAGAGAACCATTCAAAGAAAAGGACATCAACCCTTTATATGGTGGCTCAAAATTTCTCATTCAGTTACACTAAGAGAAAACATCTAACAATGTATAACATAGGGGGAAAAACCCAGAAGAGAACCATTCAAAGAAAAGGGAATCATCGACAGTTAAGTACCGTACAAACCTTTGATCCCATCACACGAAGTATACATCACAATATTTTCAGTGAATTCATATTAGTTCAGCTCTTGTACGCACCACTATCCAAGCAATTATTTGATATATTTTAGCTTAGATGAACCATGTAAACCAAGATACCGATTTCTAACATGCATGTTCTTATGAATTTTTATTGGATATAGGAAAATCAAGATCAAGGAATGTCAAGTCCGAGGATCTCACTGTAAGGCAGGAGATTGGAAGACCATCTCAAAATTACCCAAGATGTTTTTACAAACACTTCAGAAGTCCCAACTGGCATGGGCAACATAATCACTAAACTGAATAACCAGCCAGTAGTAATGGTATGTCCCCAAACCCAAAGGACATCATTTAAGGTGCCTGTATAAGTGTCCTACCAAGTGTGAAATGGCTGCCCGTGTGAACTGCACCACCTCCCCAAAGTGAGTTATAAATAGGACCCATGGACTGATTTGTGGGATATTCCTTGTATGAGACACTTGGACTCTTGGTCCTTGGACTGATTTGTGGGACATTCCTTGTATGAGACACTTGGACTCTTGGTCCTTGGAGTCCACACACCTATATGGGCTGGGTATGGCGGTATGTGACACCATGCCCTTGAGGGGGCTGCCACATGCTGGCTACAGGCTCCCAAGCTCAGGGTTGAGCCCATTTGGCTCTACGGCTGGGCAGTGGGAGGTGAGTCCAATCTCTGCCCTTTCTATGTTTGTGGATATGGTTTCTGTTGTCTTATTAGCAAGGAGAATCTTGGGAGAGCATCAGCACGGCACTAATATTGTCTTATGTCCCCAAACCCAAAGGACATGATGATGGGGACCTTAGCGAAAGTGTCTGCCCAACTGTGAAAGACTCTGCAGTGTGAACTAGGCCACCTCCTCAAAGTCTACAAATAGGACCCATGGCCTCATTCGTAACACATTCCTTGTATAAGGCACTTGGACTCTTGGCCCTCGGTGGTGTCCTTCACACACCCATATGGTGTTTTGGTATGGTAGAATGGGACCTGAGGCTGCCACTCACTCGGCTGCATCCAAGCTCGGGCGTGAGCTCATTTGGCTCTATGGCTGGGAGGTGAGTCAGATGTCCACCCTTTCTATGTTTGTGAATATGGCTCATGTTTTATCTTGTTAGCAAGATCTTAAAGAGCGTCAGCATGGCATTGACATTGGTATCAAAGCATCTCCTTGCTTGGAGCGAGGCAAAGCAATGTGCACAAAACTACTAGAGCTCGTGGAGCTTTACATGCTTCTAACCCTATTGCATAGGGTGGTATGGGACGCTTCCAACATGAGGAAGGAGTAAGGGGAGCACATGAAAGCCAGTGGTAAAACATACAAGTTAGTTTCTTTATCTTATTTGTGTTTCCATGGCAGAATGTGGCTGATTTGGCAGGTGTGCTCCATCATATTATGGAAGCCATGCAGTGGAGCTCTTTCTACTGCAGGAAAGGAGAGGCCACATGCCGATGCCTGGGAGGAGGGGAGAGCTGGGGAAGGAGAACACCCCCCTCCTGTGAGTGAAAGAGTAAGGCAGTATATGTGCACCATATGCGATGAGGATCAAAACACCCCTCAGAGGGTGGTGCTGCTTACAGCTGAAATAAGTGATAAGGACCGCCGATAGGTGGTCTGGCCCCTAAGGCTGACTTTGCCTGCCCCAAGAAGGCAGCAGTCACCAGCACCTGAGAGCGGATGTATAGCCTCCCCCTAGGACGGTGCTGCCAGCCTCTGTCGGAAGGAGCCAGAACCTAAGGGCAGTTAGTCTTTGTTTTGTTTGTTTTTGCAAGTTAACTTTGATACTTGCACTATATACATAGTACAACCAAATCGTGATTTTTTGCCTATAATAGAAATCGTTTAAACCTTAAAACGATTTTTTAATCATGTTGGACGATTTTTTTTTGCCTTATAGTTCATATACCTAGGCACACACAGAGAGAGAGAGAGAGAGAGAGAGATGGAATAAAGTTCATATGTGACAAGAACAAGAGGGAGAAATTTGATTTCCATTTGAATGTGCACATGTATAACATTGCAGAGCCTTCATGTGTATATGTGTCCTCTTTGTCCCCCAACTTTCCATGTTCCCTAGCATTTCACATACTAACGAACCCCTTTAAAACATATAAGGGTTCAAATTTGAATTTACGATGAGATTTCTGGCAATATGGCCTTCAACCACATTGTTCCATTTTATGGAGGATAACCTAGGCTGACATAGGGCAGGGTATTTTATGAAAAAAAAATCTCTTTTAGTGGATAAAAACCTTGATTTTAATTTTGGGCCTCAACGATTTACATGATTTAAACGATGCAATTTAAATCTCTTGGTCACACTATGACTATATAATGAGCCTCTTGCATAGCTTTCCACTTTGGGTAACAGAGTCTTTATTGTACTTTGACCTTCACCCACACCACAGGTCTGAATAACAAGAACTTTCAAGTCAAGTTATCTTTGACATGCCAACACATTAGCTTGAGGCAATTGTTTGGATGCTTTCTACTTCTCTTCCTTCATCACATGAGGGCATTCCCATCCTTGATCGTCTACATGTCTCAAGCCCTACATAGACATCATTAAGGATATCTTTGCATAGTCCAATATCTTTACATGGACTCTTTACATATCCACAAAAATTACACTTCTATTTCCTTGAGCCACCTCCATTAGAGTAGTCTCCGATCTTTTTGACATATCTTAAATAACAATACACAATTATATCTAATATTCAGCTGGAGAACATGCATACATAGTGACAGCATATCAAAATTCAATCATCATACTACATCATGCATTATTTTTATCAAGATACATGCTACATACATTATCACATGCACATGTATGATGCCACACATAAACGCCTACATGCATACATACATACATATTATATACTACATATTATACATAATGAAGTATGTAATATGTATGTATGTATGTATGTATGTATATATGTAATATGTATATATATGTGTAGAATCTACTATGTAACATGTATGGTATGTGCGTACTATACATGTAATATGTTATTTTTATTTTTTTTTCTTATATTTGAGATATACACAATCCTTATTCAACTCATGTATACATTTTATGTTGGAAAACAATGTCACATCAATCCGAAATCCATTTAGGGCAAAAACCCTAATTTTGGTACTTAGTCATTTTTGGCACAAAAATGGGTAAAATTTTTATGAGCCTATCTTGTAGAGCTTGAAGAGAGATTTCCAATGGTATATGACATTCAGTCATCAGAGGTCAGATTTGGGAGGAAACCCTAACCCTAATTTTCTGCTGATTTAGGGTTTTAACCTCATTTGATAGCTCTCGGCATGAGAATCATAAAAATGTTCTCAGATCATTCATCAGGTAGTCAAAAGTGTGAAAAAGAAGTTATTTTTAAAGTTAGCTAAATAAAAGCAACTTTAAAAATAAAGCAAACTCACTTAAAAATAAAGCAAAAGCAATTTAAAAAGCGATGAGATTAAAATAAAGCGCTTTTTAGTGAGTTTTTCGCATGAGACACTCAAGGCTATATAAAGAAGTGTTTGGGTCACTTTTAGGACATAACACACCAATTGGCAACACCAGTTTTTGGTCCCTCATTAGAGGTGGTGCTCTAGCACACATGGGGCAGCCATGGTGCACTCTAGGAGCATGTTGAGGAGAAGCTATGGAGTTCTTCTTGGAGAAGAGTGTGCTCACACTCTTGCTTATGGAGAGTACATACCCATCAGCAGCTTGGTGGAGTGGGTCAGCCATCTACATGATGTATTTAAAGATTGTCTTCTACAAGAAGATTTTGGTGTACTTCAAAGACATTGGATGGAGGTTAACATAAGATTTGCATCTTATGTTAAGAATTCAGGTACATATTCTCTTTATGCACACAGGTACTACTTGGAGTTTATGGAGGCAGTGGCATCCATATCAGGAGTCCTATTCGGCATTATCTAAAGGAGAACCAGTACATGCATGCTACATGATTCGGATGAGGTGTTAGAGAAGGTGTTTCACATGAGTATGAGGATTTCTGGGAGCAACGCGTTAGCATTCTTTGCTAATTCTGTACATCTGATTTAGGGACTTCCATAGCTTAAAATCAGATTAGGGTTTGCTGAATATCAGTTTCATACTGATCTTTCCTCTTTCTGTCACTCATATTCACTCTTCTACAACCTATCAGGTCATACATCTCATACATATTCAGATTTTTGTCCCTACATCTGAATAATCTTGTAATTTTGTACATACACTCTTCCATCTAGTTCTGTTCACATAGAGTGATTGAGAGTTTTGCTCCCACATTGTAAATTGACATTTGTATATATGATAGTGTGAGTAAGCAGTGGCTTACGTAACACTTTACACATGTTGTCTAATCTCTCTCTATCTTTGTCTCATCATTGTATGATTAAGTGTGGTATGTTCATGTTTTCTCAATATTGGAAGATTGCTGGACTCTGTGTTGAAGATCCTGGAAACCTATGGAACTATGGACATGTGATATTAGTTATGTGCCTACTAAATTTCCAACATTTGGTATCACAGCATTCAGGCTCTCAGATTCCCAAGTTCAAAGACTTCCAGGTTTACAACATATGATTTAAGAGCATCTTCTAACATTTGACATTTGACATATACACTTAATCTAGATGAGTAGAGATTTGAGAATTAGACAATTCAGTCACATGTTTATTCATCAGTGTGGAAGTATGAAGTTGATGATCTGTTAGCAGCCGAATACTTTTGGAAGGGTGTGAAAATACTTTACAGAAGTATTGTTTGAAGACCAAGACTTGATGAAGAGAAGGCTACTTCAAATTCAAGGAAAAACGATGGTTTGGAGAAGATGAAGGAACCAGATCAACATCAAATCACAGGTATTAATTTCTACTATCAGATTATCATTTGCAGGTCATATCTTAGAAGAGCAGTTATAAAGAGATTTGAAGTCAAAGAATTCTTGGAGTGTCAATTCAAAGCTACTTGGTATATGACAAGTTGCAAAGAAGTTTTTTTCTTCTTTACCTAACTCTTGAGGTAAAAGAGTATTTGTACCAGATGTTGGAGACTTGGAGTAAGGTTTTTGTTTGGAAAAGGTACCTCATATTCTGTATATTCAGTATATTCAGAAAATTCAGAGTTTTTCAAGATAAAAATTCAAAAAAAAATCAGTATTTTCAGAATTTCAGTGTTTTCAGAAAATTCGGAATTTTAGAATTTGCAGGAAAATTAAGAAATTTCATTATTTTCAGAAAACTCAGTATTTTCAGAAAATTTCAGAAATTTCAATATTTTGAGAGAATTCAGAAAATTCAAAAAATTCAGATTTTTGTGTTATACCAGTCAGTTGAAGAATTTACTTTCTATGATTGTCTAGATTTTTGGATATATGCTTGTATTCAAAAAAGGTGTTCCGTTAGATCCTATCACTTGATTGAGAAGTGGAGTTAGCCAAAGAAAGTCAAGCAGATACTATCACATTTCATCCGGGTAGAATATGAAAAGATGAAATATCAACTTGCAACTTTTGGAGATTCTCAAGCATGGACACTTAGAGACATTCAAGTAACAAATCAAACATTCAGTCATGAAGGTTTGATGAAAGCAGATTGACACAGGTATTTTGTTAGAGAGATCTTGAATGATCTTGAAGATCTTGAGTATTTATGCGTCAATTGTCTATCCTTTGTTTGAAAAGTTCTAAGCATTAGAAAAAGTAAGTCAAAGATTCAGATTCTATCAGATTTGTATTGCAGAGAAAAAGAAGAAGATACTTGTTATGTTACAAAAGATTATAGATCCAAAAATTTTGTTTCAAATACAGGTATTGATCATTAAAGATCAGATTTATTGAAAGAAGGAAGACGTTCCAGATTTCATAAAGTCTGATATAATTTGAAGAATTATGGATACTAGTGTTAAATCATCTAGGGGGTAATGAAACATGAAGACTTATTTTCAGCCATATGTGAAAGAATGCAAAGTCATATCTACAGATATTCCTATGTCAGGTATTCCTATATTTCCTTTGTCAGTTTCTCTTTATGTTCCAACTTTGAAAGAAGAAGGAAGAAGGAGAATGTCTAGAGAAAGTTCCTGTCAAGTGTCCTGTTCAGGAGAAAATTCCAAAATTCTATTAAAGAGAAATTTGATATTTCAGAGAGGTATGTTTCAGAGGTGCACACATATATGTTTATACCAGACTCTGAAGGAAAGAGGTATGAAAGACTTACAGGTAAAACAAGGATGAAGACAAGATGACATCATAGATATGAAATTTTGATGAGACTCATGAGTTGAGTTGAGTTGAGTACAATCAGAGTTGAATCAGCAGTGTTCATCATACACTAAGTTGTGAGTTGTCAGTCACAAGTCCCAGGATTCAGTTCCTCATTCTGTTTAGTTTATTTACATGATACAGCAGAAATACGTTGAGAAACATTTTGTAAGGTAAATGCAAATATGTGGATCCTAGTGTATGTTTACAGGTTTAAGAAGAAAGAGATAGTAGGTTCAGAGTCAGTTTATGCTACATATGTTGTCAAGCAGTGATTCCTTGATGTATACACCATTGGATATCTAGTTTGCATATTTTCTTAGGTATTATGGTTCATATTCAGCAAGTTCAGTTTTTTTGAAGTTTGAAGAAAGTCAAATTCAGTTTTGAAAAAGACTTTTGAAGAAAAGGTTTGAAGATCAATTCGAGAGTACAAGTTTGAAGTTTATGACAGTTTGCGGATGAATGAAGTTACATATCCAGTTCAGTTTGTACCAATATGACATTGCAAGGGGATGTTGGAAAACAATGTCACATCAATCCAAAATCCATTTAGGGCAGAAACCCTAATTTTGGTACTTAAGTCATTTTTGGCACAAAAATGGGTAAAATTTTTATGAGCCTATCTTGTAGAACTTGAAGAGAGCTTTCCCATGGTATATGACAATCAGTCATCAGAGATCAGATTTGGGAGAAAACCCTAACCCTAATTTTTTGCTGATTTAGGGATTTAACCTCATTTGATAGCTCTCGGCATGAGGATCATAAAAATGTTGTCAGATCATTCATCAAGTAGTCAAAAGTGTGAAAAAGCAGGTCAAGAAGTTATTTTTAAAGTTAGCTAAAAGAAACTTTAAAAATAAAGCAAACTCACTTAAAAATAAAACAAAAGCAATTTAAAAAGCAATGAGATTAAAATAAAGCGCTTTTTAGTGAGTTTTTCGCATGAGACACTCAAGGCTATATAAAGAAATGTTTGGGTCACTTCTAGGACATCACACACCAATTGGCAACGCCACTTTTTGGTCCCTCATTAGAGGCGGTGCTCTAGCACACATGGGACAGCCATGGTGCACTCTAGGAGTATGTTGAAGAGAAGCTATCGAGTTCTTCTCAAAGAAGAGTGTGCTCACACTCTTGCTTATGGAGAGAACACATCAGCAACTTGGTGGTGTGGATCAGCCATCTACATGATGTATTTGAAGATTGTCTTCTACAAGAAGATTTTGGTGTACTTCAAAGACATTGGATGGAGATTAACATAAGATTTGCATCTTATGTTAAGAATTCAGGTACATATTCTCTTTATGCACACAGGTACTACTTGGACTTTATGGAGGCAGTGGCATCCATATCAGGAGTCCTATTCGGCATATCTAAAGGAGAATCAGTACATGCATTCGGATGAGGTGTTAGAGAAGGTGTGTTCACATGAGTATGAGGATTTCTAGCAGCAACATGTTAGCATTCTTTGCTAATTCTGTAAGTATGTGATCTATCACACACATATCTGATTAGGAACTTCCATAGCCTAAAATCAGATTAAGGTTTGCTGAATATCAGTTTCATACTGATCTTTCCTCTTTCTGTCCTTCATATTCACTCTTCTACAACCTATCAGATCATACATCTCATACATATTCAGATTTCTGTCCCTACATCTTAATATTCTTGTAATTTTGTACATACACTCTTCCATCTATTTCTATTCACATAGAGTGGTTGAGAGCTTTGCTCCCACATTGTAAATTGACATTTGTATATATGATAGTGTGAGTAAGCAGTGGCTTACGTAACACTTTACACATGTTGTCTAATCTCTCTCTATCTTTGTCTCATCATTGTATGATTAAGTGTGGTATGTTCATGTTTTGTCAATATTGGAAGATTGCTGGAATCTATGTTGTAGATCCTGGATCCTATGGAACTATGGACCTGTGATATTAGTTATGGGCTTACTAAATTTCCAACATTTTAGTGCCAAAAACACATAAAATACCTACTCTAGAACCCCTCCCCACTACATCATTACATCGATGAGCCACAATCGTAGTTACTAGTGAGTCATGATACATGAACCATGATACATCATATATCATACCATACATCATAGAAATTAAATGAATGATAAATCATAAACCTCATATCCAGATTGTAAATTGCAATTTACAGCATAAATGAGATAGTGATCAATTAATTCATTACATAAATGATGAAAAGTAAAAGATATACATGAATCACGAATGTCAGTAGCTGATGGAACAAAAACCATATAATAAAGTGACAATGTGATACAAAAAAGAATAGAGTGATCACTACTGTATCACTGAGTCACTAAAAACTATCAACACTAAAATCTATGATGAATCATGACTCCCCAATGTCATCCATGGAGTCATCATCTATGAGATCCTCATCAAATGTACTAGCCCATGATTATGTACTATCCCACTATGAATGTTCAAACTGAGCTGCAATCGTTGCAACGTCTAGGCAAAGATTATCTCAATTAGAAGACGAGGCTGATAACTCCTCCCAATCTTGTACATGCTCTGTAGAAGTCCGAGGGCCACAAATATCAGGAACACTAGATGTTCTACCACATTGTCCACGACCTCGTCAACCTCGTCTCGAACAATACTTCCATGGCCGACTAGTAGATGGCAATGATGAATCATCTACATATAACATAATATTTTCATAAAACAATATATTAGAATTAGAAAACTAAAATATAGAATGAAAAATATTCTTATCTGTATATTATAATTTAAACTTTGTACCTATGTGAAGTTTATCCCTTCGAGTGCAACTACCGATATGTCGCACATGTCTCTCAGACTCCATCACAAGCATGACAAATATCTCTCTTCTTCTTAGGGATTTGAGAGATATCTTTGACAATACCAATATCAATAGAATCTACATTAACTTGTAATTTAAAGTTTTCAAAATTATAGATTAGAGTTTACTAAATATAAATATAAATTTTAGATGCATGACTAAATGTCAGAGAATTTATTTACCTGTAAAGTAGCAATGTTATGTCCTTTGGTCTCTAGCAACTTGAGATTGCAGTGGCAATATACTAACTTCTCAAATTGCGTTGGGTAAACTTGGGTTCAATCTATTCCTCTTTTTTGTTGTGGAATAGAGTCCATGAGCTCTAATTCCTCTCTGGTCCTGTACTATAATCTTGTGAAAGCATTCGCAAGGCAAGTTTTTTCTACGATTCGCACATAATCAAATTAATTAGACTTGATTCTTTGATAATGAAATGAAATATCTATTAAAAACTCACTTACCAACAAAGGAGTACTAACTCCATGTGCTCCAATTCCTCTCTGGTCCTGTACTATAATCTTGCAAAGCATTCGCAAGGCAAGTTTTCTCTACGATTCGCAAATAATTAAATTAATTAGACTTGATTCTTTGATAATGAAATGAAATATCTATTAAAAAATCACTTACCAATAAAGAAGTACTAACTCCATATTTCTCCCACCCAAGGTAGTCACGTCCTATCCAATATGATGCGTCTAGTACGGTTCACGTACGGTACCGGATCGTACTAAGCTTTCAGCGTACAATCCGAAATATATATAATGTCACAAATAACATATATAATAATGTGATTATTTGTGACATGTGTATTATATACATACATATATATATATATATATATATATATATATATATATATATATATATATATATATATATATATATATATATATATATATATATATGTATGTATGTATATAATACACATGTCACAAATAATCACATTATTATATATGTTATTTAACACATTGCACAAATTCATAAATTTGAGTCTTGACAATTCAATTTTCAGCTTTGGCATTTGCATACATTCAAGAATCACCATTGTATGAAAATTTCAATGATCATGATTCAATTTAATTCAAAACAAGATTAAAGAAGCACATTTCTCATTGACATAAGTCATAATATCATGCATGATACATATGTCATGTAAAACAAGTAAACACTAACAAATGTAACACGTTCAAAATACATTGTCAATTTCATAAACTCCAAGTTTCAAAATCCAAAGTACAATACAAAATTTAATGTTATATTTCATGAATCATGATCAATCATCATAGTGATGATCACTACACGAATCTCCATCATCTCCAATAGAAGAAGCAATAGATGCATTCTCATAATCCCCGTCACTAAGAATGTTGCCATCATCATCATACGATGGCTCTCTAAGATCTGTGTCAAGGACCACATTCTCCTCTTCCATAGCTAATGGAGTAAATCTACTACTCGATCCACGCCGTGAATATGCAATAGTGGAGCTTCCATGCCTGTGATGGGACCGTGAACCACGAACTATGACCTTTGAGTGAGATCGTATGCGACTCTCTCCGATTAATCTCCTCAAGCTCTAGATAAAGCTCATAGAAAATCCTTTGTTCTTCTTCATTTCTTTCTCTTTGAATACCTTTTAGTGTCTCAAGGGAAAGCTTGAGACTATCTACATTCACCTATTCAAACAAAAACAAAAAGTAAACATGTTAGTATGTAACATGTTACATGATGACATATGATGTGTTGGAAAAAAAACATAAAAATTCAGCAATCAAGAATCTAAAGTTTAAATTGAAAGCTTAAATTTTCACATCGTGTGCCATGGGCATTTCATGCATGGAACGAAGCATCCGTAGATTAGAGCGACAATAAATAAGTCTCTCCAACTGCTTAGTGCTCAGCTTGTTGCGTATCTTAGTATGTATGAGAGAATAGGCTGACCAATTTCTCTCACAAGCTCCCGATGAGCAATCCTAAAACAAAAAATAACGTAACATCAATAATCATGAAATATGATTCATGAATCATATATGGAAAAATTAAAAGCAAGATAAAAACTAAGAATGCATACCTGTGCAAGAACGCACATAGCACATCTCTGAAGTGTTGGCATTTGATAGCCAAAACTCTCCCACTAAAAGAGCGGTTTCACCAATGAATCTCTCTTCCAAACCAAGGATGAAGCCAATGCACTACCCCTTTGATCATTATAATTAATAAAATCTTATAGAAATTTACCATGATCATTAGATGAGAGAACTCTTTGGAAGATATGTGCTTCTATCTTCCAAGAGTGAAGTGTCCATAAATAAGGATGGCTCTTTGAAAGCCGGATGTAAGAGAGAAGCAAAACCATGAATCGGGCGCTTCATCCACTTCCACCTCTTCTCAATCAAGTAGAGAAGGTCATCCCTTTCAGGTGTGCTCTCCAAAATATCACTATAAGGGATAGGAAAAAAAAGCATACACATTAATGAGCAATGAGCATCAAATATTATAAATTTTTAAAGTAACAAAGTCATACTTATACTTACCATGATGGATCAACCGACTCATCAAGGATGGTGCACTTCTCAATTTCATTTATTGCCTCCTTCATAAAGTGATAAAGTACACCAATTGTTTCTCCCTCCATATCGGTCATGCGTAGAACTTTATACAATGATAGTATAGCAATGACAAGACCATGAACACTTCTCCAAAAAGACTCTTTCAAACACAATCTTTGCATAGCCTTTGCTTCTTGTTGTTGGACAATCGGCTCTCCATCTAACCATTCTTTGAACTCTTCTGAAACAACCGTCTTTTGAAGTTTATTTTGGACTTCAAAAAGACGGTCCAAAAGTATCCACATGGCTGCAAATCTTGTCTTTGACGGCTTTTTTAGCTCCAAACCTGAATATGAGCGATATATAGCAAGCACCCTCACCTTAGCATTTATGAAGTCCACAATGGAGATGGCCTCTGATGTAATGCTCTTCACCCACTCTAATTTGCCAATGTCTTCCATAAGAAGATCAAGGCAATGAGTGGCACAAGAACTCCATATTATAGATGGAAACTCTTGCTCTAGCTTCCTTCCCATAGAAGCACAATTTGATGCATTGTCTGTAATGACATATTGGTGACCAACCTATGACAAGTTATAAAAGGAAACAAAAGCAATTAGCATGTTGAATATTAGTCATTCATATTATATGGGACACATATTTATGATTTTACATATAATCTAGAATGCAAAATCTGAATTTTAATGAATGAAAGTTGAAGAATGAATTTGGAAACTTATCTCAAGTATGGCTTGCCGGATATGTGAATAAATAAAGCTTCCAGTGACTTTTTTGCCTCTTACTCCCGCATCCACCGCTCGTAAGAAGTAGATACCAAGAGGGCAAGAGACAAGGATATTGATAATCCCTCTCTTTTTACGATCACTCCATCCATCGGAGAGAATGGGGCATCCATATTTGGCCCAACCAGCTTGCACGGGCTCCAAAGATTTATCAATTCTTGCTTTTTCCTCATCCAATTTCTTTGTGCGCATATCATTGTAGGAAACACCATATCATCCCTCACATGGTCCTACATTAGCTATGGCTCTTATCATACGCCTCCATCAATCCAAACGAAGCACATTAAAGGGAAGATTACACTCAATGATGGTTCTTGCAATTTCAATTTCAGCCACTCTTGTGACAAGAGAAAGCTCGTTCTCTCGTAGTCGAGTCGTAGGTTGTCCAAAATATTTCTCCATGCTACGGAATCGCACTCTCATCCTCCAACTAAGGCAAGAGGGCTACATCACCACCTCTCCATCCTAAGATGTACTCTATCCAACTATCCTCATGCTTGCTCCTCATTTCTCCACGATGGGTGAAGAATATGAGCTATTGCATGGATTGTTTTATGAAATCAATCCCATCCACTTTGGACAACATCACATTAACCCTTCTTTCTATTATAAAAAATTAAAAACTATTTGTAAGCAATTATCAAAAATCATACATCATATATAACAAATTGCAATAACTTACTCTGTCTTTGAAAGTCCATCGACTCGCTGGATGCAATCTTCTATGCGGTTGATGTCCTTGTATACAAGGCCAAGCGTGCTACCCTCCATATCTGTAATGCAAAGCACAATGTATACAGGCTCGATGGAAGCTACCAATATCTCTCCCTTCACCCAAAGATCATCCTCTCCTATGATGAGTGATGAAAACTTTCTAAAGAGAGAATTCCCTTCTCTAACTTCCGATAAACGATACGATTCTTCTGAAATACGCGTGCATAAAAGATCCTTCCTCATTCTCAAGACTATCAACGACTACGTACATGTAACAAAACGAGTGAGAGGGTTTTTGGAATTCTAAGGAGGAGTTAGCGTGGAAAATGTTTAGGACTTTTGGGCGGCTAGTGACAAACTTCATTATGAATTTGGCTTCTCTTACCCATGGAATCCCCTCTATATCTTCCATGAGTAAATCTAAGCTATATGATGCACAAGGTATCCATTTGATTTTGGGATACATATCCTAAACCAAACGCTCCATGGACACACAATTAGACCCATTATCGGTCACAACTTGCACCACATTTTCACTCCCCACATCCTCAATGGCTTTTTACACATTGGAAAATATGAATTGGCCAAAAACCACTGTGCAAGGTGATGTGCAAGTATAGCACATAAGAACATTGTGCCCTTTCACAAAGAGACAAGAATATTGTAAACATTCCTCTTCCTCGTGTCCGACAAGTTATCACATAGAACAGGGAAGCCATATTTTTCCCATGAGCTCCTTAATGACATCTCTGTCTCAACTAACATTTTTTGTTTAGAGAGCTAAGAGGTACGTAACTAATGTTTTTCTATTTGGAGAGCTCAGAGGTATGTAAGACTTGTCTTGATGGACCCTCCCAAGGATACTCAATCCTACTCACAGCTTTCATGGCTCTCTTCCATGCATGTGTGTTTGCCACATTGAATAAAGAGCTTCATTATTTCTCGGGTTTCTTCATTCATTGATTGTTTTTGTATTCCAACCCTCACACTACCTTTCACAAATATATTACTCTTTGAAGTCTTGGGTGTAGGATCCACATAGATACTCACTAAGCTAATGCTCTCAGTGTGTGGCCTTTTGGATATACTAGGGGTACAATCAACGGCATCGATGGGAGGGGTTTGTTCCTCATTGCTTTGTGACAATAAAGATGAACCAATTCGCATCTTACCCACCCTTTCGCTCAATTGAAGCTGAGCCATCGGCTCCTCAACAATCCTTCGAAGAATAGAAGTGCATTTCCCAATACCTACATCTTTCAAGCCAAGGAGATGAGCCTTGATAGAGATGCGGTGCCCGTGTAAACTCTCACGCAATATTTGCATTGCCATGTATTCTTGCCAAGCTCTTTCACATGGCTTCAAATAACATTAGGAGTTCTTCCCATGATGATAACTTGATAAGGATAAAAACTCAAAAAGGTAGGGGCCTAAGGCCTAGGCTTAACTCTCTCTCTCTCTCTCTCTCTCTCTCTCTCTCTCTCTCTCTCTCTCTCTCTCTCTCTCTCTCTCTCTCTCTCTCTCTCTCTCTCTCTCTCTCTCTCTCTCTCTCTCTCTCTCTCTCTCTCTCTCTCTCTCTCTCTCTCTCTCTCTCTCTCTCTCTCTCTCTCTCTCTCTCATACGGGTATCATGCATACTACGGAGATCTATATCAGCCCTACTTTTTTTTTTGGTACTTTTTATCTTTTCCGATTGACAGAAGACATATCCATGTACATTGATTTGTCTCATAGGCTGAGTTCTGCCTCATAATAGATGTAAAATCTGTGCGTGAGCAGCCAAAGGTATGGAGTGCAAAGCGAATGCGATTTCGAACTGAATCGGCCAAACCTAAGGGTAAGTGAAAAAAAAATCGTTTTTTCATGATATGAAAATCGTCCCCAACGATTTGAATCATGGGGATAATTTTCACAACCCTTTTTTTTTTACGTACGATTTTTTTTCTTTGATACATACTACACACACATACGAAAACGTGCATGTGTGTGCATGTATGTATCATACATATATACATACATACGTACATATATGCATGCTTGTGCACATACTACATACATACAAACTGACATGCATAGACACATACATGCATGCATGTATGTATGTGTACGGATGTATCATGTGATGTATGCTTGTATGTATGTATGTATCTATGTATGTATGCTGATGAATGTATGTATGTATGCATGCATGCTGATGTATGTATGTATATATGTATGTATGTATGTATGTATGTATGTATGTATGTATGTATGTATGTATGTACATATGCATGCATACATGTGTGTGCGTGTGTTACATATGTATATACGTATGCATGCATGTGTGTTTACATAGAGGCATACCTACCTTCCTATATACCTATGTATATGCATATATACATTTACTTATGCATGCATGAACATATACATAAATATTAAACATACATCTCATCATTCATATGTGCATTTATGGAATTTTATGCACATACACATGAAAGTATACATCTATCGACATGTATGTGGATGCAGCCTTCCTCTTTTTTTCCAGATAGATAAGATAATAATGAAAGCTATAGCACTGTATACTGTTTGGCATTATTAGATTTCCCGCTTCACCTTGCTCTTTATTACACTCCTGCAGTTTACGTTTTCCCTTCTCTAGCAGCCCCTCTCCTTAAAAGTCCCAAGAAAAATGTTGAGCATTCTCACTCTTCTAATGCGATCCCACACCTCTGAAACCTTCCTCATATGCTGCCGTCGTTATCTGATCCATATGGCCTCCTTACACGAGACCTCTGCCAAGTTGATTTGGTTGTCTTCATAACTTTTTGCAATTTTACTTAAAAACTGCAATTTTTTAAAGAATTCAAGGCCATTATCATTCAAAACACAAAATAGTAGCAAGCCCCTTTACTAATATTGGTTTCATTATAGAATACAATGACATGAAAATGCTACTATGACAATTTTTCACTATTTTCAAGAGTTTCAATAGAACTGCTACATCAGGGCAGCCAATGGCAAGAATTATGATTGGCATACATACGCTGTCGCTCCAGCCAATACAATGAAAGATGCAAACTATAGGCTAATTTGTTATGATGATTACTGACCTTTCAAGGATGCCCTGTGCATGGGTTATTTGCAAGACATAAGACACTATTTGATTTCATTAAATGTGTTTGATTACCTGGATTTGTGAGAAATCCATAGTTTTTAGCAAGCTTAAAGAGCCCACTGTTTGTCATATCTTTGAATCACCATCACAAGTCTTCACCGTATCCTTTGACTTAAGATAGGTCGCCCTGTTTAAGCTTTGGATCATCCGTATGGCTTGGAAAGGTTTGATCCAAAGCTTCAAATTTTTCCAGCAATTGTTGCTTAACTTTTACAAGCCTTGTGAGTTGCTCAATTTCAGCTTCAAGAATCTGGTTCTTCTCATGAACCATAGAAGACAGAATCTGAAGCTCAGGAGTCTCAGGTGTCAAGCAAATGCGCTTGTATCTTTCTTGTAAATCTGATTTAACCTTGACAAGTTTCGAAATTTCTTCAGCCTCCACATCAAGCGACCGTTTTTGCTGATCAAGAGAAGCAATAGCATGTTGTAGTTGATACTTCAGTTTCATAAGCTTTTGAAGCTTTTCTATTTCCGTAGATACCTCCTTGTTCAACTCGATAATCTTAGTGGAAACAGTAGCTGCTTCCTCTTTCACCTTCAATGCCTCGTCACGCTTTTGCAAAACCTGTTTGACATCGAGATCGTACTTCCTAGCGAGCTGGAGGAAAGTTTCCTCGATTCGGCGAATATCGGCCTGGGTAAAGTCCCTGCGACGTACAGCTTTTTGCTGCGGTCCAGGATGTTCACGCGAGTTCATGTTATATCCAATATAACCACAACCGACGGCTGCTGCGACCAAGGACAAGTCTCCGAGCCTGAGAAGACCCTCCTTCATCCTTCTCGCCATGGCCATTACCTTTGAACAGCTATTCCCGGTTGTCGGGCATTCTGTCACCGTAAATCCGACTATCTTCCTTCCTCTCGCCTTACTGTTCGTGATTAGGCTGTGCGAGAACCATTCTTAAGCAGAGCTGCATATCATAGAAATTTCCGGGACCTACGGCCCATTTCGTTCAAGCTTTTCCGCTAAAGCATTTTAAATTCTTGCAGAAAATAATTTTTCAATTTGAGAAAGCATCTCTCGTGGCCCGCTAATTATTGTAGGATAAGTTTTTCTATCTTCAAAAACAAAGTTTGAGATATAGATCACTTCTGTAGGGGAATTGGTTTGGCTCTGGTCTCTTGAGGCAGAGGTTTAGACTTCGACCCCTGAGCTAGACATATAATGGTTTCGGCCAGTTTAAACCAGTTTTAACTGAGTTGTCACCTTGTCTAACCTTTTCTTTGTGGGATGCGAGGGTCTCGATGGTACTATGCTCATTTAGTTGTACAAATCTTTCAAAGTTAAAGCTAGGGGAGTAGGCGTTTGCCCATTCAGTTGTACAATCTTTCAAAGTTAAAGCTAGAGGAGTAGGCGTCTGCCGAACTTCCATTAATTTATTTATTTTTTAAGTATACAATCGTCTAAAGATAATATTGCTTCTACGATTACAGAGTTATGTGGAGAAAGCACTCCCCTCGTTTAAAATTGATGGTGTTTTTATCATTCAAAGAGTTTCTCCTTTTATGTCAATTTTACACTACTTTGCTTGTTGCTATGATAAATAACTTTGAAGTATTAAGGTGTTTTAGGAACTTCCCATATTTTTTCACTCTTCATACACTATGACCATAAGTCATCCACATCTTCATGATTCAATGCCTTTATTTTTTCTTAGAGGAAGTTTGGCCAAAGTTTAATATCCCCGGGCTTGAATGTAATGGAAGAAGAATTGTACAAGTGAAGGGCATAGTACCCATGGGACCCCTTATATCCCACAAAGCAAGGGTTAGACCGCCAAAGCATGACAATGAAAGGGTTTCCCGAAGACATCTAATTTCAAGAGCTTGAAGGCATTATAAGGATAGAGTGGCCACATTGGCCTAGGCATGTCCAAGAGCTTGCAAGGATTGAACACACAACCTATGCCTCAAGAGGTGAGTGCTCAACCAACACGCTTTGTTATGGTTTCTTGAACCCTCTTTAAGCAGTTTTTGTCTCTTCTGAGTAATTGATCTCTTGTTCTCCATGGTGTAACCTTTGGAATTTGAGCTCCCATTGTTTTTTTTATGGTATTTTTGTTTACTTCTACGAATTGTTTGATCCTCTTGTGAAAAAGAAAATATCCAAAAGATTGTGTCACCTTGTTCAATTCTCTCCTTAATTTTTTGTGAGTCGATTGATACCTTGAGCTTCATGTATTCTCCTACTTTTACATTGTCACTTTGCATCAATCATTCCTTGAATCCCATTCTTAGGGAGTGGATTGGTGCTCTTCCATGATACTCTATAAATTCTTTCCTTAGCTCTGAAAATTTAAACATACTTCAAGCCCCTTTATTTTGTAGATATCATTGTGTTGACCTCCTTGTTGGCGAAAGGGGCAATGGTGATGGTAGGGAACCAAATTGAGTATTTCGCCCATATTCTAGTTCACTTCTTGAGGTTTGATTCTATTGTACTCTTTATTTACCATTTTCTAGCTTAGAAAATGAATTTTAACCATTTTGGTAATGTCACTTTGAGTTCAAAAGAGGAGAACAAGAGGAAAGAGCCTTATTGTCTTCCATATTTATGTACAAGAGACAAAATAATCTTCTAATCATATGCTAATCAAGTGGGGATTGAGATTATTTAGGCTAGCTAGACTCTTACATATCCAATTGGTTGAAAATTCATCCACTACTCTAATTACTTTGAGGATGTTTAGGTCGCCACTTGAATTTACGAGGAAACAGAATTTCCTATTTTTCCTTGGGTAGATCTATCATCAAGGTCTAAAGTAAGTGCCATAGGTATTTAGTTTTGGCAAGAGTCAATTTTATGTCCACATCTCGTAGGGGAATTGGTTTGGCTCTGGTCTCTTGAGGCAAAGGTCCAGAGTTCAATCTTTGGACTTGACATGTAATGGCTTTGGCCAGTTATACCAATTGTAATCGAGTTTTCACCTTATCTATCACGAGGAAGGAGATAAGGAAGAGAGCTCTCACACACACGTACTCTCACAATCAAAGAGAAGCACACACTCAGATTGAGGCAAGGAAGAATGATCTTCTTCTTCTTCTTCTATTACATAAAAGGAATGTACAAGAGTGACCTAAAAACAAGAGTACAACTACGACAATATATAAAGACCAGTACATAAGGAAAAACCTAATGTCTGCGAATGAGTGAGCTGGCAAGAAACAAATGTGCCATCACTCTTGGTAGATAAATCTAATAAAGCTCAATGAAGTGTCCCTAACATATACCAGCGTGACCACTATACATGTCAAAGAAATTAAAAAATGATACATGTCATCCTGGATCATCACATGTTGAGCTTGATATCTCAACACTCCCCTCAAGCTCAACGCCATGTCCTCTAATCCAAGCATCTTTCGAAACCTCTTCAGCTTCTCTGCTCCAAGTGCTTTAGTGAAAATATCAGCAACCTGCTCATGTGCTCTCACATAAACAAGGTCAAATATCACCTGCTAATACCTTCTCTCTGATGAAGTAAAGTGGAGCCATCTCCTCATCCATAGCTTTTTCCCAATCTACATTTCCAATTGCATCTTCAAAACAAGAAGGTTCAGCATCTTGTATTACCTTTTTCATGTAGACACAATGAGGAGCCATGTAACTATCATATGTCAATCGTTGCACTGAATTCTGTATCCTCCCAGATCTTCTTGGTCCCGGGTCACTTCTCCTTGTATCATCTGCCTGTGCCTTTCTTACTCATGGAGTCTTCACAGAGGGCAATCCAAGTTCCTCATCAAGAATTTTTTATGAACCGCTTGAATCTCCATCAATGTCTTCAAAACCTGCACATGTTTTATGACCAACAGAAAGATTTTCTTTACCTTTCTTGGATGTATTTGATGAATTTATTGGACTGAAATTTCCACACAATCTTCCACTCCATGGATTTGAGTTAGAACTACTGCTTGGTGATGCATCCGATCCACTCAAAGCTTGAGATTCTGCACTTGATTTTTTAGCATTTTCTTTATCATTTGGTTCAAGATTCAATCTTTCTTTGGCATCTGCATAGAAGCTTGACATTTCATCAAATACCACATCTTTGCTCACCTTCATGTCGTGTGAGTGGATTATAACATTTATATCCCTTTTGCTCAAGGGAGTATCCAATGAAGACACGCTTTTTTGCTTTTGGATCAAGCTTCGTCCTCAATTCATCTGAAACATGTACATATGCAATACAGCCAAAGACTTTCAGATGTGATAAGTTTGGCTTTTTACCTATAAACTTCTCTTTAGGTGTAACTTGATGTATAACAGTAGTCGGAGTTCTGTTCATGATGTATACAGTAGTATGAACAGCTTCTGCCCAATAACAATGAAGCATATTCTTCTCAACCATCAAGGCTCTTGCTATTTCTGCAATATGTCTATTTTTGTGTTCAGCAATGCCATTTTGTTATGGTGTGTACCTGCATGAAAATTGACGCCAAATTCCATGATTTTTTAGAAAATTGTTGAACTCATTTGACTTGTATTCACCTCCTCCATCAGACCTTAATGTCTAAATATACTTCCCTGTCTGCTTTTCCACCATAGCTTTAAAAATCTGGAAGTGAGTGCATACCTCACCCTTCTCTTTCATAAAATATACCCATACTTTTTGTGTATGGTCATCAATGAAAGTAACATAAAACCTGCAACCACCCATAGATGTGGTCTTTGCAGGCCCCAAACATTTGTATGTACTATTTCTAGTATGTTCTCACTAACATGCTTGTCATGTGTAAATGATGCTCTTGATTGTTTCCCAAATTGACATGTTGCAGATACCTTTTGCATCTGCACATACCTTTTGCATCTGCACATACCTTTTGCATCTCTGCAACCTTGAAATTTGGTAGTCCATGGACAATCTCCTTTGAGTGCATCAATTTCAACCTTTGCAAGTTTGCATGTCCAATCCGTTTGTGCCAGATCTCTATATCAACAATGATTCTTGTACCTTTTGCAAACATGGCGGCATTCATTTCAAAAATTTTCACATTTAAGGTGAACATCCTACCCACTTTGTTTCCTTTGGCAATCAATCTTCCATCCCATTTGTATTCTTCTACATATAACCCATCAACATTGAACCTGACTTGTAATCCTTGGTAAACCATTTGTCCAACAGAAACCAGATTCTTTGTTATATTTGGAACATGCAGTACATCAGTAAGATGTTTTACCTTCTCGTCCTCCATAGACAATGATATGTTTCCTATATGCTCGATAGGGTGTGATGTGTTATCAACTATTTCAACATATCCAGGAACTGGAAATTTCTGCAAAGTACTAAACCATTCCGCATGACTGGTCATGTGATTTAAAGCACCTAAATCAATATACCAGACATTATCATTTGATTTTGAAACACCAGCAGACATCATATTCATTGTGTGATGTTGAACCATGAACAACTTCTTAGAATCATCAGCACTTGTGGATGCATCATTGTTTTGTTGCCTTCTGTTATTTTGATTCTTCAACCTACAATCACATTCAAAGTGTCCAAGTTTGCCACAATTCCAACATGCTTTACTGTCATTACATGAATCATTTCTTTGGAAATTTTTGCGACCTTGTTGAGCCCATAAAAGTCATATTGGTCAAAGTCAACTATAGTCAAAGTCAACTACAATCAAAGTCAAAAGGTCAAAGTCAAACTAGTCAAAGTCAACAAAGTCAACATGTGCAAAGTCAAAGTGCTAAAGTGCAGGTGTCAAAGTGCACAGGTAGTGCACAATTAATTATCCACGAAGGGTAAATTGGAGAAAGTGGATTGCAGGTTGCAGAGGTATTTCTCTAATTTCCCTAAGGTTCAAAGTGTTTTTAAAGTGTTTTGGAAGGTTGAGGTGAACCCTCCTTTATGTGCACATTTGAAGAGTTAAAAGGAAAATGTGAAGGTATATGAAGCGGCAGCGTACGCAGAGGTGAAAGTATGGTCCCCCAATTAAAATTTTTGGTTTTATTCTAAAGTCACTATAGGACAAAACAGAGAGTCCTTGGCTGCCCACATGTGAAGACAATCTTGGGACATCAAAGTGAGCACCAAGATACTCTTGCAGTTAGGAGCGTACGTGAATCGACACTCAAATCAAGGCAAGAACTATTCTTGGACTATTCTAAGAGTAAGCAAGAGTGAGCATAGTCTATGTGAAGCAAGAGAGAGAAGTGCAAGAGACACAGAGTGTGCGACGCAGAGAAGTGAAGTGCAAGGTGTGCATGAAGAGTGACCAAGGAAGTGTGCAGAGGAGTGCTAAGCTAGTCCCCCAAGGATCCCAAGGTCTCATTGAAGTGTGCGCATGCCGACAGAAGGTATCCATCCCTCCCCCTTAGTGGAAGCTTGGTGCAAGGTGTGCACAAGTGCAGGCTTGGAGAAGGTGGAGGTTTGGTGCAGAGGAGGCCGACAGCAACAAATCTCTTGGGTATTTGGTATTTTGTAATTGAGCACTCTGTGGGATTTTGCACACAAGCATTGGATTACATTGTGCTTCACAGTGTACTTGTCTTATTATAATCAATCGACAGAGGCTTCCAGTGTGTATGTTTCTTCTCTTCTTTCCCTTTTCTCCTACAAACACTCAAATCCCTTCTTGTCCAAGAATCCCCCAACAAAATTTGGCACGCCCGGTGGTACTTCCAAGGAGATTTGAGCTTAGGAGAAACCAAGTGCAAAGTATAGAAGAGATCAAGTGTCGACAGTACTACAGTGCTACTTCATTAACCAAAAGGTAAATATTCTTATCAAGTGTCTCATATTAAGTGGACTATGAGCTGCTCATGACCGCAACCCGGTCCCAAACATTGAGGGTCACTTGCAAGCAAACAAGAAGGAAGGTTGTTAGAAGATCCTCCAGTCCACTATCTTCAACCTCATCAGTAAAGAGCATGGCGGGATAGGTAGACTTGGAAATTTTACTCTCAAGATTAAATATAAAATTTCCTTCTTTCAAAGGCCTAGCTCAGGAGGATCCTGACGAGCATATTATAAGATTTTTGGCACTATGCAAGACTAGAGGCTTAATGGGCAGGGATGATGCTTTTTTGGTACTCTTCCCTGCCACATTAGAAGGATTACAGAGTTATGTGGAGAAAGCACTCCCCTCATTCAACCTCTGAGCTAAACATGTAATGGCTTCAGCCAGTCAAACCATTTTTAACTGAGTTGTCACCTTGTCTAACCTTTTCTTTGTGGGATACGAGGGTCTTGCTGGTACTATGCCCATTCAGTTGTACAATCTTTCAAAGTTAAAGCTAGGGGAGTAGGCGTTTGCCCATTTAGTTGTACAATCTTTCAAAGTTAAAGCTAGAGGAGTAGGCATCTGCCAAACTTCCATTAAAAGAAAAAAAAAAGAACTATACAATCGTCTAAAGATAATATTGCTTCTACGATTACGGAGTTATGTGCAGAAAGCACTCCCCTCGTTTCAAATTGATGGCGTTTTTATCATTCAAAGAGTTTCTCCTTTTATGTCAATTTTACACTACTTTGCTTGTTTCTATGATAAATAACTTTGAAGTATTAAGGTGCTTTAGGAACTCCCCATATTTTTTCACTCTTCATACACTATGACCATAAGTCATCCACATCTTCATGATTCAGTGCCTTTATTTTTTCTTAGAGGAAGTTTGGCCAAAGCTTAATCTCCCCTGGCTTGAATGTATTGGAAGAAGAATTGTACAAGTGAAGGGCATAGTACCCATGGGACCCCTAATATCCCACAAAGCAAGGGTTAGACTGCCAAAGCATCACAACGAAGGGGTTGCCCGAAGACATCTAATTTCAAGAGCTTGAAGGCATTACAAGGATAGAGTGGGCACATTGGACTAGGCATGTCCAAGAGCTTGCAAGGATTGAACACACAACCTATGCCTCAAGAGGTGAGTGCTCAACCAACACGCTTTGTAAAGGTTTCCCGAACCCTCTTTAAGTAGTCTTTGTCTCTTGTGAGTAATTGATCTCTTGTTCTCCATGGTGTAACATTTGGAATTTGGGCTCCCATGGGTTTTTTTATGGTAGTTTTTGTTTAATTCTACGAATTGTTTGATCCTCTTGTGAAAAAGAAAATATCCAAAATATTGTGTCACCCTGTTCAATTCTCTCCCTAATTTTTCGTGAGTCGATTGATACCTTGAGCTTCTTGTATTCTCCTACTTTTACATTGTCACTTTGCATCAATAATTCCTTGAATCCCATTCTTAGGGAGTGGATTGGTGCTCTTCCATGATAATCTATAAATTATTTCCTTAGCTCTCAAAATTTAAACATACTTCAAGCCCCTTTATTTTGTAGATATCATTGTGTTGACCTCCTTGTTGACGAAAGGGTCAATGGTGACGATAGGGAACCAAATTGAGTATTTTGCCCATATTCTAGTTCACTTCGTTTGATTATATTGTACTCTTTATTTACCATTTTCTAGCTTAGAAAATGAATTTTAACCATTTTGGTAATGTCACTTTGAGTTCAAAAGAGGAGAACAAGAGAAAAGAGCCTTATTTTCTTCCATATTTATGTACAAGAGACAAAATAATATTCTAATCGTATGCTAATCAAGTGGGAATTGAGATTATTTAGGCTAGTCAGACTCTTACATATCCAATTGGTTGAAAATTCATCCACTACTCTAATTACTTTGAGGATGTTTAGGTTGCCACTTGCATTTACGAGGAAACAAATTTTCTTGTTTTTCCTTGGGTAGATCTATCATCAAGGTCTAAAGTACGTGCCATAGGTATTTAGTTTTGGCAAGAGTCAATTTTATGTCCACATCCCGTAGGGGAATTGGTTTGGCTCTGGTCTCTTGAGGCGAAGGTCCAGAGTTCAATCTCTCGACTTGACATGTAATGGCTTTGGCCCAATTATAACCGAGTTGTCACCTTATCTATCACGAGGAAGGAGATAAGGAAGAGAGCTCACACACACAAATACTCTCACATTCAAAGAGAAGCACACACTCAGATTGAGGCAAGGAAGGATGATCTTCTTCTTCTTCTTCTTCTTCTATTACATAAAAGGAATGTACAAGAATGACCTAAAAACAAGAGTACAACTATTGCAATATATAAAGACCAGTAAATAAGGAAAAACCTAATGTCTGCGAATGATCGAGCTGGCAAGAAACAAATGTGCCATCACTCTCAATAGATAAATCTAATAAAGCTCAATGAAGTGTCCCTAACATATACCGGTGTGACCACTATACATGTTAGAGAAATTAAAAAATGATACATGTCATCTTGGATCATCACATGTTGAGCTTGATATCTCAACACTCCTCATCAAGCTCAACGCCATGTCCTCTAGTCCAAGCATCTTTCAAAACTTCTTCAGCTTCTCTGCTCCAAGTGCTTTAGTGAAAATATCAGCAACTTGCTCATCTATTCTCACATAAACAAGATCAATATCACCTACTAATACCTTCTCTAAGGTGAAGTGATAATGTATCTCGATATGCTTTGTTCTAGCATGAAAAAAAAGGTTTTGTGTTAACTGTATGCTACTAAGATTATCACAATAGATGGTGATAAGCTTTTGCACTTCCACACCTAAATCTACAAGTAGCATCTCCAGCCATGATGCCTCACATGCTTCCATTGCAGTACCTCTATACTCAGCCTCTGTAGTCGACAAAGCAATAGTGGGTTGCTTCTTGCTGCTCCATGTAATAGTTGCACCTCCAAGTGAGAATAGAAAGCCACTAGTACATCTTCTATCTGGAGTACTACCAGCCCAATCCGCGTCGGTGTATCCATGAACCTGCAAATCTACACCAGCTTCATAAAACAATGCATAATCCAAAGTAGCACTCACATAATGTAGAGTGCACCTTAGAGCATCCAAATGTGTTTTCCTGGGAACTTGCATAAATTGACTTTCAAGTCCAACAGTGTAGCTTAGATCAGGCCTCGTAATTGTGAGATATATCACCCACAATTTTCTTGTACATAGTAGCATTTTCTAGTGCTTCACCTGATGTAGTATGTAACTTCAAATTCTGATCTAATGGCATAGAAGTCGGCTTACAATCAGCCATACCATACTTTTGTAGCATATTCAAGGCATATTGCCTTAGTGACATCCATATACTTGTTTCTGTATGTATAAACTCAATGCCTAAGAAATTGCGCAACACACCAAGATCTTCCATGTCAAATTCCTGCATAAGAAGTTGCTTTACTTCTTTGATGCTTTCTTCATTATCACCACCTACAATCAAGTCATCAACATAGATAGCCACAATTGTGATGCCATCATCACCCTTCCTTGCATATAGTGAATGATCTACATCACACATAGAAAATCCAATAGTGGTCAAGTAATCAACAATCCTTGCATGCCATGCACGAGGCACTTGCTTCAACCCATGCAAAGCCTTTTGCAACCTAGAAAAATATTTTGGATGCTTTGAATCTTCATATCCTTGTGGCTGGTCCATGTATACTTCTTCCTGTAACTCACCATGTAGAAAAGCATTCTTCACATCCATCTGATGCAATGTCCATCCTTTTTTTGTAGCTAATGCAACAAGTGTTCTAACAGTAGACATTTTAGCTACAGGGTTGAATTTTTCCTCCTAATCAATGCCATAACTTTGTGCATATCCTTTTGCTACCAAACGTGCTTTATACCTGCTTATGCTACAATCAGCATTGTGCTTTACCTTGTAAACCCACTTGCAGCCTATGGGTTTCTTTCCTTGTGGCAATGGAACCAGCTTCCAGCTTCCATAAAGTGCAGCCATCTCCTCATCCATAGCTTTTTCCCAATCTGCATTTCCAATTGCATCTTCAAAACAAGAAGGTTCAGCATCTTCTATTACCTTTGTCATGTAGGCACAATGACGAGCCATGTAACTATCATATGTCAATCGTTGCACTGAATTCCGTATCCTCCCAGATCTTCTTGGTCCCAGGTCACTTCTCCTTGTATCATCTGCATGTGCCTTTCTTACTCATGGAGTCTTCACAGAGGGCAATCCAAGTTCCTCATCAAGAATCTTTTCTGAATCGCTTGAATCTCCATCAACGTCTTCAAAACCTGCACATGTTTTATGACCAGCAGAAAGCTTTTCTTCACCTTTCTTGGATGTATTTGATGAATTTGTTGGACTGAAATTTCCACACAATCTTCCACTCCATGGATTTGAGTTAGAACTATTGCTTGGTGATGCATCCGGTCCACTCAAAGCTTGAGATTCTACACTTGATTTTTTAGCATTTTCTTTGTCATTTGGTTCAAGATTCAGTCTTTCTTTGGCATCTGCATAGAAGCTTGATATTTCATCAAATACCACATCTCTGCTCACCTTCACCTGTCATGTGAGTGGGTTATAACATTTATATCCTTTTGCTCAAGGGAGTATACAATGAAGACACACTTTTTTGCTTTTGGATCAAGCTTCGTCCTCAATTCATCTGGAACATGTACATATGCAATACAACCAAAAACTTTCAGATGTGATAAGTTTGGCTTTTTACCTATAAACTTCTCTTCAAGTGTAACTTGATGTACAACAGTAGTCGGAGTTTTGTTCATGATGATACAACAGTATGAATGGCTTCTGCCCAATAACAATGAGGCATATTCTTCTCAACAATCAAGGCTCTTGCTATTTTTGCAATATGTCTATTTTTGCGTTCAGCAACGCCATTTTATTGTGGCGTGTACCTGCATGAAAATTGATGCGGAAATCCATTATTTTTTAGAAAATTATTGAACTCATTTGACTTGTATTCACCTCCTCCATCATACCTTAATGTCTGAATATACCTCTTTGTGTGTTTTTCCACCATAGCTTTAAAGTGAGTGAACACCTCACTCTTCTCTTTTATGAAATATACCCACACTTTTTGTGTATGGTCATCAATGAAAGTAACATAAAACTTGCAACCACCCATAGATGTGGTCTTTGCAGGACCCCAAACATCTGTATGTACTATTTCTAGTATGTTCTCACTAACATGCTTGTCATGTGGAAATGATGCTCTTGATTGTTTCCCAAATTGACATGTTGCACATACCTTTTGCATCTCTGCAACCTTGAAATTTGGTAGTCCATGGACAATCTCCTTTGAGTGCATCAATTTCAGCCTTTGCAAGTTTGCATGTCCAATCCGTTTGTGCCAGATCTCTATATTAACAATGATACCTGCACCTTTTGCAAACATGGCTGCATTCATTTTAGGAATTTTCACATTTAAGGTGAACATCCTACCCACTTTGTTTCCTTTGGCAATCAATCTTCCATCCCATTTGTATTCTTCTACATATAACCCATTAGCATTGAACTTGACTTGTAATCCCTGGTAAACCATTTGTCCAACATAAACCAGATTCTTTGTTATATTTGGAACATGTAGTACATCAGAAAGATGCTTTACCTTCCCGTCCTCTGTCGACAATGCGATGTTTCCTGTATGCTCGTTAGGGTGTGATGTGTTATCACCCGTTTCAACATATCCAAGAACTTAAAATTTCTGCAAAGTACTAAACCATTCTGCATGATTGGTCATGTGATTTGAAGCACCTGAATCAATATACCAGACATTATCATTTGATTTTGAAACACCAGCAGACATCGTATTCATCATGTGATGTTAAACCATGAACAGCTTCATTTGCACGAGTGGATGCATAATTGTTTTGCTTCCTTCGTTTATTTTGATTCTTCAACTTGCAATCACGTTCAAAGTGTCCAGGTTTACCACAATTCCAAGATGCTTTATTGTCATTACCTGAATCATTTCCTTGGAAATTTCTACGACCTCTTTGGCTCCCCCTGCCTTGAAAGTGTCCTCTTCCTCCTGCATGATTCTGTTGTTGACCTTGGTCTTGGTTAATGTTTCCTCTTCCACTTCTAAAACCTCTGCCTCTTCCTCTGCCAAAGTAGAATACCTACTTTGAACTGGGAGTTTGAATCCTCACCAAGATTCTTTTCTCCAATAATCAGCATGGATACCAAATAAGCAAAATTCAGAATATTTTCTTTGGTCTGTATAGAAGTTCTGAACTGCTTCTATGCAACTCCTAAACCACGAAGGCACATTTCCACCTTATCATCATCATCTACATTCATGCCAATAGATGCAAGTGACTCACATATGCTTTTGATTTTCAAGGTGTAGTCACTTATCGACATGCCCTTCTTCTCCAATGTATGTAGCTCGTTCTTGAGTTTCAATTTCCGTGCCTTTGTATTGGTCTCATACAATGTGACCAAACTATTCGAAGACTCTTTCGGAGTCTTGGCATCCTATATGTGCACAATCGTGCTATCCTGTATGTTAACAGATAGCCAATACATTAGCTTTCGTGCTCCTTGATTCCATTCCTCATATGCTCTTAACTGGTCCGCAGTCTGATTCCTCTCTGGTAACTATGGAGTATTTTTGTTATCTCCTTCGATGTACTTCCAGTAGCCTTTTCCCATCAGGAAATTTGTCATTCTGAATCTATTAGCATGGAAGTTCCTCTTGTCTAGCTTATCGCTCATAAGCTGACTTATTTCATCTGCATTTGCCATTTCTGTAGCAATTCACAACACGGCAAAACACTACAAGCAACACTTTTGCTTGAACACTGTCGCACTATGACATGACAGTTTGATCTCAGAAAAACACAGTTTTCGCGTATCAACAGTACACGGAATCGCTTGAAATTTTGGATCTCGAATAGATGAGTGTTGGAAAACATGACGCAAGTTACAATTTTGCAAACTAACCTAGTTTTTATGTGGGTCCCACCTTGTGGGCTCAAAACGGAGGTCGAGATGGCTCAGAAATGTTGATCTGACAAAAACAAGTGACCCTAAAGAGAAAATATTTTGAGGTCTTCTACCTTCATGCCAATTTTCATAGCAATCTGAGGTCGTTTGTGAATCACGCCTTCTCCATGCCTTCTCACGTACTCTTCAGTCGGCCTTCTCCACTAGCTCTCTACATCCACACTGGCTCTGATACCATGTCACGAGGAAGGAGATAAGGAAGAGAGCTCACACACACACACACTCACAATCAAAGAGAAGCACACACTTAAATTGAGGCAATGAAGAATGATCTTCTTCTTCTTCGTCTATTACATAAAAGGAATGTACAACAATGACATACATAAAATGAATGTACAACAATGACCTAAAAACAAGAGTACAAGTACTGCAATATATAAAGACCAGTACATAAGGAAAAACCTAATGTCCGCGAATGAGTGAGCTGGCAAGAAACAGATGTGACATCACTCTCGGTAGATAAATCTAATAAAGCTCAATGAAGTGTCCCTGACATATACCGGCGTGACCACTATACATGTCAGAGAGATAAAAAAAATGATATGTGTCATCCTGGATCATCACATGTTGAGCTTGATATCTCAACGTTATCTAACCCTTGCTTTGTGGGATACGGGGTCCTGTGGGTACTATGCCCATTCACTTGTACAGTTGCACTTTCAAAGTTAAAGCTCGGGGGAGTAGGCTTCGGTTAAACCTCCATTTTAAAAGAAAAAAGGTCAATTCTATCAATATATGGACAAAATTGGGAAGTCAAAGGCAAAGGGGGGAGAAGAAAGAGCATAAATCAATTTCAACTGGCATAGTATTCCTTTCATTTTATGTAGTCCCCAACCCCATCTTTGCTTTAATTTTATCCATCATTTCACATGTTAGAACCTTGACATGAGGTCCAAGTCCGCATAGCCTAGTGGTTTGGCGCCTTGGGTCTCTGGGAGGAAATCCTGAGTTCAAGTCTTGACTGAACATGTCCTTGAGTTCGTCAAAGATGGATGCATCTACCTTACGAGGTTGGGTGTGTGAGTGTGTTTCAAATTCATTGTACTCTCAAAAAAAAAAAAGAATCTTGACATGAGAGTCGACTCCTTTCGATGCTCCTAATGATAGGCTTGTCAAAAATATGGCCTTTGTAAATGATGAGTCATACCCGTCTATTACATGAATAGAAGTGGTATAGGTCTGAACCCCTTGGTATGTAGAATAGCATTTTGTATACATTTCTAGAATTCTAGATAAGATTGTATACATTTTGATTCTCCTTGGTGGCTACGGAAGAGATGAGTCGATGTTGCATTGAATAAAAGTGAGAATATGAAAGAGTAGGAATCTCCCTTTGACTTGGATTTTGGTATATATGTAGAGGAAGATTGAATGAAGGTTGTAGTAGGGGAAGAGCAAATGGATAAAACAATCAAAACGAATATACTTAAGAAAATGAAGGCTAGAAAGAGGAATAGAAAACATTAGGCCAAGGGGAGCTTTTTGAGGTAGAGGTGGATGAAAGGAAAAGGGATGTAAGTTTGATGCACCTTATACATGTGCAAAAACGTGTCACTATGCAAATGAATGTTATCACGTGTAATAAGGAGATAGAAGATATGTAATGAGAATATTGGTAGATTGTTTGACTTCCAACAACATATGGTGAGTGTTGTTATGTAATGAGAAGATGTAAAGTATGTGGACTCAGGAGCACAAGAAACATGACATGTCTTGAAAACTAATTTGACGAAATACAAGAAACAAAGCAACTCGAGATAATTTCGAGTTTTTAAACGAAGGACAAAAAAAACGGGACAATTTCAAGTTTTTAAAGCCTAGTAAACATAAAAGAGCTTAGCCTAGTGGTTAAGTCTGATGGATATGGAGGAGTAGATCTTGGGTTCAATACCATGACCTGAATGAGAGTGTATTTTATCGTGAGACCTCTAGGGTAAAAAGAAGCATCCAATTCAAGTTAAAGCGAGTTAACTTGAGTATATTAGTATACTAGAGATTTGAGACAGAAGTATCCAACTCACGTTAAGGTGAGTTAACTTGAGTAGAGTAGGATATGTGGTGAAGAAAAAGATTTCTATTTAGGACAACATATATATGTCATACGAAAGACTCTTTGTTCCAAGAAGAAAGAGTATTGTCACAAGGAAGATTTGTTCTTCTAAAAGAGATTTTATCTCTATACATTTTATCACTTCATGATGGATGATTGATGACTAACATCATTTACAAAGATTGGTACTTATGGATTGTCTGAATCTCAAAGAGGAATATTTTTATATTCATATGAAAAACTAAGGGGATGAGAAAACATAAGAGCTTGCATCCAAGTGCTATCGGACACTCTTCTGCCGGAACTTAGTCCAATGTATATATGGATGGAAAAACAAATAGCATTTGAACTAAAATGATGGATTTCATAGACATGAGAATACTTTGTGACAAAAAGATTACTTGTAAGTACACTTAAGTTCAAGAATACTTAGAGTCATATGAGAGCAATCGTATCACATTGGTTTGAGATGGACTTGCAATCATTTTGCCATGGGAATATGTTCCATTTTCATAGAAATTTATGGTTTATTATCTCCATTAAGATATGGTCAATTTTAGTTGGCTTGTCATTTCACACTTGAATTTCATATTATTACTCTAACATGGATACATCATATGGAATGAAGTCACTTGAATGATGTTAGCTTTACGTGAGTGATAGTTTGGAAGCTAGATGTATGTGACAAGAGACAACAGACACACAATAAGATGGTTTTCCACTCTTGTTCTGACTTCCAAAGGGTTCTCTTAAGGGAAAGGATACACAAAAACAACACATATGAGTGATTATGCACTAGATACATAGGGGCCAATGGGTGCAACCGTTAGGAATAGTTTCCCAGACTCCTTCCAATGCCATTTTGAGGACAAAATGGAACTAAGGGGAAGAAAATCTTATAAAGTAAGGTATTGGACCTTAGGAAGAATGTGTAGCTATGAGGCCTAGCATTCCTAGACACTACTTTAGGAAGAATGGTAGGAAGGAAAAGAAAATTTCTAGACCAAGAACTTCCTATCTATAAAGATAGATGGTCCACGAGGAGGGGAAGGGCTCAACTCATCATCTATACTGTGTGCACCTTCTCTCGGCTAAATTCCTTCTCATGCTGAATTCTTTTGCTCATCTTCATCTCGTAAAAGCACCCACCTTCTAGCTCCCAAAAGTAGGTGATATAGTCCTCAATTAGGTCACTCTAGCATATGAGATAGAACCAAAGATTGTCTACCAAATGGTCTTCAGTAGTGAGATAGTATTGCAAACCTATGCTCCTTCACTTCATCCTTTGTAGCTAACACAAAGCCCTACAAATAGGAAATCCTCCCTATTTCCAATAGTAAGCTCACTCTCTCTCCAACTCCTATTTTTATCCCTCTTATGAATATTTGCACACATATATGACTCTAACCTTATCTAGGTAGCCATTTATGTGTATTTGATCCTCCAAGTTAAAATGCTGAATTCTTCCTCATGCAAAGACCACCTTCAATTGCACTTATCTACTTCTCACGTGTATGCATGGACTAAATTCACTTAACACATGCACTCCGTCTCAATCATGCACTTGAGTCCACACTTAGACAAGTCACACTCTTCCATGAATGCATATAATTTGATTGCGTCCATCTAGTCTTCAGATATAAGGATACGCGTGCAATATTTTTCGATCATGCATTCATACAAGTTCACTTCTACTATTTCCATGTTTTCAATACATTCAACGTAATTGGCCCATTCAAGTCACATGGCTCATTCATCACACTTAAAAAGGATTTATTCTACTACTTCAATTTCACTAATATTCACCCATGTCTAAGATGCAAGCATCCCTCTAACATTCAGGAACCCAAACTAAATGAAATTGAGAGTTCAGAACGAGTATATCTCCCCATAATGTATCAAGGTCTATTGGCCTCATTCAAAACATGCATGCAAATGGTGATCTTCCCCAATGTCATGTAACTATACCATCAAGAACACAAAGTATCTCAGTGTGCCATCATGCATTCCTAACATATTATCATGCAAGAATGATGAAAATTTTTTAATCATAAGATGATGGATGCAAGGTTGTATCTTAATGTAACCAAATGTGTTGCTCTAAAATGGGTAAGTATCATGTCAAGGAGCTCAATCTCCTTAATTATCAATCCGCATAGATGTAATGATGATATGAAGATCATGAATGAATAACATGCACGAAGGTGAAGGTGAGAAGAACACTATTGCACACACCCACAAGGAAGAGGCAATAGGAGAGACAATGGAAGGTTAATTACTTCTATTCATTACTTGAAGTACAAAAAACATCTCTTACCAAGCTCACACCTCAAACTGGCTAAATCCCAAAAATGAACTCTCTAGCTCTATTTCTAGTTTTTGAGGGGAAGTGACCAGTTTCACATCTAATGACCAGTCTAGTTAAAAATAATGTACTAAGCTACATTTTGGGTATCAAAAAATGTCCAAAAAATATGAAAATTGGTAGGTGCATTCTATCTAAGCTCCTCAAGCTCGAGGACTTCTCAGCTTGCAAAAAATGGAGCACTAAATGACAAAATTGGGTCGTTGTATAATACAGTGGGTAGTGATTAAAATCATTGTTGTTGCTTCTAATGGGGTTTGATAATTGCGAATCAATATTAAGTGGAAAATTTGAGGGTGGGGCCCCCTTTGATATCATTCATCTGCTCTTTACATGCTTCCTCTTCTTTTGTGTTGTGAGCTGCTGCCAACACCCCCTCCTTCTCGCATCTGTCGTCCTTAATAGAACCTTGTTGCATGGAGCGATCAATGTAATTTTGTAGGAGGTCTTGAACAAGGGTGTGCTTGTTAACATGAATTCCACATGCTAGATCGGCTTCCAATGTATCCCATGCTATAGCTTGCGATGTATCGTGTGGTGGATAGTAGTAGTGCATTGAGTTTATGAGTTGTTCATAGACAAAAAGTTGAAGAAGATGTGTTCGACCTAGTTATGAACACCTCTAGGTGATACTCCTAGATTTTGGTGGTGAACATCTCTTCAAATATTTGTTTTGTAGCTCACAGAGAGGTACTTTATCCAATAGTGCCATGCGTAGCAAGTTTTGAGCGAGGGAGTTATACTCATATCATACACCAGATCTAAACTTCCATTCTCAAATCTTGGTGTGGAGATGTGAGGTGCTTGGACCCTCCTGAAGATTTTAAATGTGGTTTGCATGAGATAAAAAAATTTCATTTACATCGTGGTTGCTATGTTTGTCATAAAATTCAAATCTTGGTGTGGAGATGTGAGGTGCTTGGACCCTCCTGAAGATTTTAAATGTGGTTTGCATGAGATAAAAAAATTTCATTTACATCGTGGTTGCTATGTTTGTCATACTAGCCAATTCCATATGGTTTCCATCATATATGCCATAGTTTGGGGTCCTTGTGGTGGTGCGAAGCATGGATAATTAATCCAATCTTGGCACTTTGAATCATTTTGCACCTTAATCACAAAAGCTGGCCAGGATCGACATCGTGGAACTAGGCCATAACAAGGACTGTACATTATATACATAGGGGCCTTTGACCATGTATACATCATTTCTGGGTATTCATGTAGTAATTCACGCCTCCGGTTTGGTTGAAAGATGGTGCCCTTAGTTGCTTGTGGAGGGCATGTGTAGGTAGCTTCCCTCCAACCCTTTCGACCTCCGAATTGTACTCAACTAGATACATAAAATATGGCTTATATTGAACTACATTGATAGAAAAGTATCTCTATGGCATGAGTTTTGCAAAGTAGGGTGACTTCAATATGTTCTCTTCTATCATGGCCATAGCCTCGAGCTGAGCTTTTATGCAAGCTAAATGGGTCTTCCCTAACTCCTCTATTGGCTTCATCTAGGTAGGTTGTGGTAGTTGAAAGGTTTCTTGACCCTCGTTGGTGACACGTCCGCTAATAGCTAGCTGGGGTTCCTAATATTCTTCAAAATTTGGGTCTATCAAGATGGTGATAGTCTCATATGGCTCTCATAGGTCTGGTGGGGAAGTAGTCCTCTAGAGTATACCCTATTTTCCTAGTTGGTTCTAAAGTGTAGGGAATTGCTCACGTAGTGTGTTCAGTTCTTCCAACACTTCAAGAGGGGTGACTATCTGCAGGGGTTGTGGTTCTTTCTATTCCGCTATTTATGTTGTTGCTTTGTGATTTCAGAAGGTGGCACATTCCTCTATGAGCTTATCATGATCCTCAAGCAATCATGCATGGTCTTCTAAAATAAGCTTGATAGATTCTAAGGGGATTTCGTAGAAACGACTGGGACTAAGTGGTGCTCTTGGCTTATCAATGGTGGATTCAAATTTATCTTGGTTTTTCTCTTGCAAATGCTAAGTGTTGACAGAGAAGTCTATTGCATGTCAATCGTGCATTTCATTCAATATGCACACAAAGATGGTCTTCTACTTCCACGATGGATTCTTTGTTATGTTGTTCTAACTGCACTTCCATAAGATGATAAGTATTTTTGAGCTCTGCGTAGCATGCAATGAGTGACACATTCTCTATGCTCAAGGAATTGAGGCTAGCCTGTAATTGATTTTTGGTTCTTTGTAACTCCTGATAGCACAGACCTATGGAAGTGAATTCTTCTTGCATCTAATGCATATTGATGAACATTTGTTGTAATGCGGTGTCAATGGTGGAAGACGAGTAAGTGGATTGTGGATGCATGAATGTATGAGAGTTAGTATATGATGCAGGGGGAATGGGGGAAGGTAAGGGAGTAGTGGATGCTAATGTGAATATAGTAATGAGTGATTGTGAAGTGGATGATTGGGGAATGGGAAGTGGTGTGTGAAGTGTGGGTGGAGGTATTGTGGATGGTGATATGTCCATGTTGTTGGATGTGGTGCTTGTGGTGTGAACAATGAAAATTGGAACAAGTGTATGTGAAAGTGCAAGTGCCAAATCAGAAATGATTGGTAATGACGACTATGCTGGTAGGATGGAGTATGGTAATGTTATTTGGGATAAGATAGATTCAACCGGAGGGTTGGAGAAAGGATGGGAGAGATAGAGTGGCCACAATTGTAAAGGATGTAAATGACCGATCAATAGGTATGCAAAAGGGCGAGCAAATGGTGGAAAGTGTGGAGGATGAGTGGATGTTGTAAATGGGGCAATGGTGGGTTGGATGGGTGGGAAAGTTGTGATGGGCATGGAGAGGGTGGTTGTGGGTGGTGAGGGTATGCAGACAATGGCTTCCGAAGGTCTAGATGTATGGGGAGAGATTTGAGGTAGGGATTGTGGTGGTGTGGCTGAGGCAATTGGAACATCTTGGGAGTGGGGTGAACTTGTGATGATTGGCAAAATCATGGGCTCGATAAGGGAGGTTGCATCGATGGGAGGGATTGGTGGAGGTGTATGTTGGTGAAGAGTAGATCTGAGAGAGAGGTTAGGTGGCACTGGAACTTGAATATGTTGGCTTGCACGAGGTCCTTTTTCAGTCCCAACTGAAGCGAGCCAATTTTTGAAAGTAGGGAATATTCATCCTTTGATTTGATAGGATAAACCCAAACTTTTCTAGTAGCATCATCTATGAAAGTTATAAAGTAGAGAGAACCACCTAAGGACCTAGTGAGCATAGGACCACACACATCTGTATGAACAAGATCTAAAGGCTGAATTGAAGAGTCAATGTGCATTCTATGCACATTTCTTGTTTGCTTTCCATATTGACAATGCTCACAAAATAAAAAATCAGAGAAAGTTAACACAGGTAAGTAGTCAGAATGAGAAAGATTTTCCATTCCACTACGAGATATATGGCCCAAATGACCATGCCAAATACAAGCCATAGGTTGTTCAGTAACAGCTAACAAGTGTTCTTTCTGTGATACAAATAAAGGATAAAGTGAGCCAGCTTTGCTTCCTTTTGCAATAACCATATTTCCCTTTGGACCACCTTGTAACCAAGGTCATCAAGTTGACCATCTGACATCAAACTGCATGATAAGTGAGGTACATGGTGTACATTATGCATAGTAAATTTTGAACCATCAATGAACTGCACAACCACATCTCCAATCCCCACAACATCACATTGACGAGTCAATGAACGAGGTCTAAAGGCTGAATTGAAGAGTTAATGTGCGTTCTATGCACATTTCTGCTTTCCATATTGACAATGCTCACAAAATAAAAAATCGAAGAAAGTTAACACAGGTAAGTAGCCAGAACGAGAAAGATTTTCCATTCCACTACGAGATATATGGACCAAATGACCATGCCAAATACAAGCCATAGGTTGTTCAGTAACAGGTAACAAGTGTTCTTTCTGTGATACAAATAAAGGATAAAGTGAGCCAGCTTTGCTTCCTTTTGCAATAACCATATTGCCCTTTGGACCACCTTGTAACCAAAGTCATCAAGTTGACCAACTGACATCAAACTGCGTGATAATTGAGGTACATGGTGTACATTATGCATAGTAAATTTTGAACCATCAATGAACTGCACAACCATATCTCCAATCCCCACAACAGCACACTGATAAGAGTCACCAACTCTCACGGTACCAAGAGACTTTTTGCATAATTAGAGAACCATTCTCTATGTGGTGTCACATGGAAAGAAGCACGAGAATCTAGTAGCCATGCGTGGGAAAGAGAATCAACCATAAGCGCCTCAGATGACATAGTACTATCAAGTGTCAAAACATCAGCATCATCAGAAATAGCATTAATTTCTTCAATCTTCAGAGTCAAAGTAGAGGGTGCAGGTAACTATTTAACATGCCCATCAATGTTCTGTCCTTTACCTTTAACATTCTTTAATGCATAACAATCTTTCTTCATATGTCCTTTCTTATGACAATAATGGCATTTGATATCCATCTTCCTTGATTTACTTCTACTCTTATTCCATTGATCATTCTTTTCCTTATTTTTGCTCCTGCCACGTTGCTGATGCTTTCCTTGGTAAGAATCACAAACATTATATGCATCTTCACTTTGAGTGCCAACCATAGATTTTCTACGAATCTCTTCACTCAAGAGTGCTCCACATATGTCATCATAGACGAGTTTACCACCAGGTGCACTATTGCTAATGGTTGTGCAAAATGTATCCCATGATGATGGCAGGGTACATAACAGTAGTACTGCTTTCATTTCATTATCCATATCCATTTTCCGAGCCTGTAACTGGGAGAATATTGCATCAAACTCATTTAGATGAGCAACAACACTATCTGTGTCCTTCATGCGAAGGTCATGTAATCTTCTCATCAGGTACACTTTATTTGATGCCGTCTCTTTTTCATATGTATTGCATAACTTCTTCCAAAGCTCCTCTGCACTTTCATAGTCTAATATTGTAAAGTAAACATTATCTGCTAGGTGCAAGCGAATGGTAGACTTAGCCATTTCATCTAACTCATCCTAATCATCTTCATCCATGTCAGCAGACTTCTTTGAAATCCCACTTACTGGCTTCTATTGCCTCCTTTGAATCAGCACATCTTTAATCAGATTCTTCCATAGAGCAAAGTTTGTGCCATCAAATTTTTGGATCTCAAAATGGTCTTTGCCCTGCAAGTTATAGCTCCTCCTTGAAAAACTGGCTCTAGACCTTGATCCACCAGATGTGCGTGAGACCTCTGATGCCATGATGGTAAAGAACTGAATAGAATGATAATGGAGCTAGAAGATTCCAAACAGCAATGAATAAGTGTATCAAAGAGTAAATCGACCATTGTATAGTTGACTAAACCAAGAATTTCAAAACATTTTGCCAGAGTATCTTCTGCAAAATGAGCATATAACCAGTATTTTTCATAAAACTACAAGTACTGACATGTTTGCCTGCATAGTGAATCACTGACTCCATTGCGTATAATCAGTTACCCAATAGAAACCAACTATGCTTATCGAGTACCTATGAACAACTATCATACATCTCCTATGGCAAGGCTAGGCAAGTCTTCCACCTACATCACTGAAGAGACCCCGACATCTGGGTGTCTCCCAGTTAAGGAAACCTCATCACGACCCTCCTTTCCAAATGTAAAAGGCTTTACGCAAGAACGTAACCGCTATATCAATGACCACATCGACGTACATAAGCGGTATCCATAGAAGTGTACATGGTGTGTATGTGCTCAATATATGTAGTGAAATGACACTAAAAGGCTGAATGCACAGCCCAAAAAATACAACACTTGCAAGTGTCTGTCAACTCCGATGTTTTAGGCTCAAACGACCTGCATAAATTTGAAGCAGTTGCTCCCACCAAAACAGAAAAAACTTTCCAGAAACCTGTAGTTTTGTGAGTGTGGCTAAAAACACAGCCCCAAAGGTTGATCTTTATTGTCGTAGAAGTACAAAAAAACTCTTCTTGATGTTCGTGGACCTGTGTGAAGAGAACTATGTGCAAAAGTACTCCAAAATGGCTCTAAAACACACCCAAAAATGCTTCAAAAATAGGCTTTGAAAGCAAAGAATGAAACTTTGAGGGACCAAAACATGTTCGAGGTAATGTCAACCTTAGTCTTTCCTCTTCTTCAGACACCACAAGAGTGTAGCTTAGTGGCAAGAGATTGCCACAATTAAGTGAGCTCTAGGGGGACATCACTATTGAGATATCAAGCTCAACATGTGATGATCCACGATGACACGTACCAGTTTTTTGTTTCTCTGACATGTATAGTGGTCATGCCGGCATATGTCAGGGATACTTCATTGGGCTTTATTAGATTTATCTACCAAGAGTGATGGCACATTTGTTCCTTGCCAGCTCACTCGTTCGCGAACATTAGGTTTTTTCTTATGTATTGATCTTTATATATTGCACTTTTTGTATTCTTGTTTTTAGGTCATTCTTGTACATTTCTTTTATGTAATAGAAGAAGAAGAAGATCATTCTTCCTTGCCTCAATCTGTGTGTGTGCTTCTTCTTGAGAGTGAGAGTGTGTGTGAGCTCTCTTCCTTATCTCCTTCCTTGTGACATGGTATCAGAGCCAGCGTGGCTGTAGAGAGCTCGTGGAGAAAGCGGTGGTGAAGAGTACGCAACAAGGCATGGAGAAAATGCGATTCACAAATGACCTCCATTTGCTACAAAAATCGAAGCCATCTCGACCTCCATTTCGAGCCTGCAAGGTGGGGCCCACAAAAAAACCAAGTCAGTTTCAGAAACTGTAACTTGTGTTTTGTTTGGCAACACTCATATATTCCAGATCTAGAACTTCAAGCGATTCTGTGTATTGTTGATACATGAAAACTCTGTTTTTCTGAGATCGAATTGTCACGTCATAGTGCGACAGTGTTCAAGCAGAAGTGCTGCTTGTAGTGTTTTGCAGTGTTGTGAATTGATGCAAAAATGGCAAACGCAGATGGAATGAGTGAGCTTATGAGTGATAAGCTAGACAAGAACAACTTCCATGCTTGGAGATTCAGAATGACGAATTTCTTGATGGGAAAAGGCTACTGGAAGTACATCAAAGGAGAGAATGAAAATGCTCCGCAGTTACCAGAGAGGAGTCAGACTGCAGAACAAATAAGAGCATATGAGGAATGGAATCAAGGAGCACGAAAGGTAACGTACTGGCTATCTGTTAGCATACAGGATAGCATGATTGGGCACATACAGGATGCCAAGACTCCGAAAGAGGCTTGGAATAGTTTGATCACATTGTACGAGACCAATACAAAGGCACAGAAATTGCAACTCAAGAACGAGCTGCATACATTGGAGAAAAAGAGCATGTCGGTAAGTGACTACACTCTGAAAATCAAAAGCATGTGTGAGTCACTTGCATCTATTGCCGTGAATGTAGATGATGATGATAAGATGGAAGTGTGCCTTCGTGGTTTAGGAGCTGCATATAAGCAGTTCAGAACTTCTATACAGACCAGGGAAAATATTCCGAATTTTGCTGATTTGGTATCCGTGTTGATTATTGAAGAAAAGAATCTTGGTGAGGATTCAAACTTCCAAGGAAAGCCTAGTTCTGAGCAGGTATTTTATTTTGGCAGAGGAAGAGGCAGAGGTAGAGGTTTTGGAAATGGGAGAGGAAACAACAACCAAGACCATGGTCAACAACAAAATCATGGAGGAGGAAGAGGACAGTTTCTAGGCAGGGGGAGCCAAAGAGGTCGCAAAAATTTCCAAAGAAATGATTTAGATAATGATATTAAAGGATGCTGGGATTGTGGTAAACGTGGACACTTTGAACGTGATTGCAGGTTGAAGAATCAAAATAACAGAAGGCAGCAAAACAACTATGCATCCACAAGTACAGATGATTCTGAGAAGCTGTTCATGGTTCAACATCACATGATGAATACGATGTCTGCTGGTGTTTCAAAATCGAATGATAATGTCTGGTATGTTGATTCACATTCTTCAAATCACATGACCAGTCATGCAGAATGGTTTAGTACTTTGCAGAAATTGCCAGTTCCTGGATATGTTGAAACAGGTGATGACACATCACATCCTATTGAGCATACAAGAAACATAGCACTATTGATGGAGGATGGAAAGGTAAAACATCTTGCTGATGTGCTTCATGTTCCAAATATAACAAAGAATCTAGTTTCTGTTGGACAAATGGTTGACCAGGGATTACAAGTCAGGTTCAATGCTGATGGATTATATGTAAAAGAGTACAAGCAAGATGGACGATTGGTTGCCAAAGGAAACAAAGTGGGTAGGTGTTGGAGTTAGACGTCTGCGAAAGCACGTGAACAGCACAAGGAAGAAGACTCAAGATGGTCCTCGCAAGGACTGCCAAATGAACTTGTTGATGCTTACTTGTTCACTCTAGAAGTAGTACCTAATTGGACCAAAACTATTGTGCTTATTCTAACCTTTAGACCTAAGCATCCTGTACTAAAAACCAAAAGGAAAGAAGTAGTGAGGTCCCAAAAGTACCATATATTGGTAGGCAGTGTGTATAAGCATATAGATCAAGACATATTGGCTTGCTATATCGAAGAAGACAAATACGCAAAATGGTTGCAATTAGCACACCTAAGTGCATTGAAGCAACATCATTCAAAACATAAAACCCTACAAAATCTATGGAGATTAGGTGTATACTAGCCAACCATGGAAGCAGATGTCCATAGGATGTGCAAGGAATGCCCAATCTGTAGTGTTAGACCGCCAGTGGAACATGCCACTTTATATCAAGTGTCTTTAGTACCAGAGTGGAGCAAACCTTTCTTAAGTTTTTGAGGATGAAAACATGGCGATGATGCATAGAACATGAAGCACTAGACTATAGTATTATTGGAGATAACTTATATCGATGTGGAAGAGATGGATACCTGAGACTGTGTGTCCATGAGGGCGAATACCTTAAGATCTTAGAGGCTTCACACCGTGTAGTAGATGGACATATAAGACCAGACTATGTGATTAAGGCAATTCTATTCATAGGTCTTTGGTGGCCAACCCTTCACGTGGATGCACATACCTATGTGAAGAAGTGTGACATTTATCAGTGAACTCAATATCCAATATGTAAGGATGGGATGCCAGTTATACACATCATGGGAGGATGTGCATTCTCTAAGCGGGGAATAGACTTTCTTGGTCCTATTAACCCCCCAACTAAGAGTTCACATGCTAAATATATTATTGTTTCCGCGAATTATTTAACCAAATGGGTAGAAGTAAAAGCCACCAAAAAGAATGATGCACAAACTATAGCTATGTTTCTCTTCGAGAATGTGTTCATAAGATCTGGTTTGCCAATAGAATTCGTTAGTGACCATGGTACCCACTTTTGAATGAGGTCATGGAATACTTGTTACAAGAATTCATGGCATTCACAAGAAGTCATCCCTGCACCACCCACAAGGAAACAAACAAGCAAAAAGCACAGATAAGATTTTGCACACTGTGCTAACGAAGTTGGTAAGTAATAAACATTTTGATTGGGACAAACATTTACATCATGCTGTTTGGGCATACCAAGTGGCCTATAAAAGAAATACTCAATGTCACCCCCTTTTAGATTGTGTTTGATAAGAATGCAGTGTTGCCACTAGATTTCTTGATCCCTACATTAAAAGTAGCACAAGAACATCAATGGACTGGCCATGAGCTCTCTTCTAGGATCTTTGATCTTGAAAGATTAGGAAAAACTAGATTAAGAGTAGCTACTAGCATATATTCTGCCAAGAAAATACAAAAGGCATACTTCGATGCCCATGTGAAGGATAAGGGATTGAAAGTGGGAGATTTAGTCTTAGTATACACATTGAAGCAGCATGCACGAAAGTTGGAGAAGCGTGGATATGGACCTATGATCTAGGAAATGTTAAATCGACTCAACACAACCAAGAAACATAAGAAAAAAGAACAGATTAGAGAAGAGGCTCTGGTAGAAGCCCTAGAACACATCTAATGCATGAAATTAAGAAGATAAGATAGATCAACCTAGGCAAGATGCTTATGAGGCACCAAGGTACCACATGGCTATGCGCCAAACGATGAGTGAAAACCATAATGAAATCATTGATATACATCCTTTTTTGCCCTAAAAATCGGACAAGGAAAGAAGGCAAGGACTGTAAAAGCCTAGATTGACTCAGGCATGGCCACTAGTGTAGTTAGATTTTCTTACTATCACAACTTGCAATTAGGTATCAGTCCGATAGAAGCTTACCTCATAGAATTGGGAGGAGTGGAGACCCCTTGCCTAGGCAAGGTGGAGTTCCTCATCTCCATACAAGATGTCCCCATGACAATAAAAGTACTAGTGTGTTGTCTCAAGATGAGGACCTTATGGAACCCCTTATCTTGGGTCAAGAATGGATCTATGACCATGCAGTGAACTTAAACCTAAGAAGTGGACTTCTGCAGGTTTGGGTGAACCAACAAAAGATCAATGAATCAAGCACTCAAGGAACTAGGAAAGGCACCCACACCTGGTCCTTCCAAGAGCACTCATGAAGATAAAGATATTGTCCTTCTCCAAAGCTCTATCATGCAGAAGAATGCTTTTCTCAACAAAAGAATTGGAGATATGAAGAGCTCTCTTCTTTTCCAAAGATGATTGAAATAAAGCAGGATAAATGACTCAGAAAGCAAAGGATGCAAAAGATTGAATTGCATATTCAAGACACAATACGTTGCAAGATGACTCAAGGAAGGAAGCAGATTTGGAGGCACAAGAGTGAACAATGACCTACCCTCTTGTCAGAACCACAAGTATGTACAACATAAATGAAGCAATCCAAAGAGACACCAACTCCATATTCTAGGATTCAACCTTGGCGAGTCATCTGCATTTGAATACCCAAGTGGTCAAGGCATGCAAATCCCAATGCTAGACAAATCTGGGTGCCTAAGACTTATTTACATGCTGAACTTGCCACACAAAATCCTCTAGATTTGAGGTAGTGCTCACATGCACTCACTCAACCAACACAAAGGCTAAAACATGTCATCACAACATGAGTATGTGCAACTTCACCTGGTAGTACTTGGAAATGGGTACGTAAAAAGTATCAAATCTAGGTAGGGTCATCTATGAAACCCTTAACTATAATTACTGGAAAAGTTTGTAATCTCATAAGGGAATTCTGGAAAAGTTATGTCTAGTACAGAACCATCTGATTTAACATTGTAACTAATTGTACATTGTTAGGTGCATGCAGAGTTACTTGCATTTTTCGAGTATGCATTCAGTTCCTAACTACCCCTACTAACTCATGACTTCACAACACTCAAGCACATAGTAACATAACACATTGAGTCAGATATATCATGTTGGTATTACATTGGGAACAAGGTCTCAACTGCTCTCTGTCACAATACTAATGTGGTTCATTTCTTCTAGTAGATTCATGTGACATCGGCAACCTCTTTCATCATGGCGGAGGTAGGTACAAATTTGATCCAATTGACATTGATAGTTTTTTGGTATCCAAAATCCCTACAAAGAGGCCGATGGAATTCCCACATGTGAGGCAGATACCCATTCAAGATCTTCTTGCTAGGCACATAGAGAAAGTGAACATACGTTCACATTGGTTCAATGAGATGCCAGGACCACTTGGCGATGCTGGATACATTTGGGAATCTAAATGCAAGTTCAAAAGCATTTGGGGACAGTTTCAATTCTTCTCATGAGAAGTTGAGCAGCTCCAGAATATTCTAAGCCTCCAAGGAATTTGGCAATGAGTAGGGCTTGATGAATATTTCTAGGAGCAATTGCCCAAACTTGATTTTCTGAGATGTTATTATTTGGTGTCTACATTACAAGCTAGCCATGTGAAAGATGCACTAGGCACTTTTGTAATCCCTTCGATGTAACAATGAAATGAAAAAGTTCAAACTTTTAGCTCTTTAAAGGAAGGAATGCATCAACTCATGATTCAAAGAGGATGCATAGAACTATTCCTTGTGTACAACCTAGAGGTGCACTACTAACTCCAGAAGTATCACCACCAACCAATGCATAGATCCACCATTCACTATCCACCTCCCTTGTTCCAACATAGAAGGGACATCTGAAGGTAGGCTAGAGGTTCCTCCGATGCCACAGGATTTTGAATTTAATGCTATGAGAAGCATGGAAGATCTAGGAACCTTTGACTTTGGGCATCTATTAGACACTCAACTCTCAGATGTGGAGATTTATTGAGACCCGAATACTCCCATGGGAACCTCCCAACAAAGGATTCAAGGCCAACAAACAAAAGGAAGACATGTACATTGGGAAGAGGACCAACAACAAACTCTTTCTCAACAACTAGAAAACCTTGAAGATGAAGAGGAAGAAGAGGCTACCAGAGATCCAACCTATACCACATAGCTCCATCGATTACGTCAAACTATGGATAGTGTTCGATCTCAAAAACTACTGTATGAAAATAGAAGCAAAATTCTTATGGACCAACTCTTAGCAGAGGCTGGTGTAGATCCACAATTCATTGAATCCTTGCAAGTACTAACAGAGACATGTGGAGTAGTGGAGGCCATAGACTACATGTTGAAAAGACCATGTGCAATGTGTGACTCATGTATAATACATACCCTACAAAGGCCCGGGGAAAACATCCAAATTCCCCTCACTACCATAGAAATGATGATGGAGATACTTTAAATAATAGACATGACTACTATCGTCATATTGGAAGCACAAGGAGAAGTGACCACTTAAGCAACATGCATTGGTATATCAAGTTCCTCGACATTCCCACTTAGAACTCTCAACACGGAAGCGGCTATCATCCATGAAGTGACATCCGAACCCATCTTTCATAAACCTCTACCATCACCCCCTAGGATTGAAGATGTAGTTCTCATACCTACTACTACCTTGAATGTACCCACCTTCACCTTTCGTAAGCCTGCTTCTATGTTGATCGTATTTTCTTCCTCCCTTGTATATGATAGACACCACACACACTCCCATGTTCGCTCACATGGACATATCACCACCCATAGTACCTCCCCCTCCCCCCATGGTTCCACCATCTCCCATCCTCCTTCCACCAAATTCATCCACACTCCCTTGTTAGCCAGTATATTCACGCTTTCGATTCCCCATACCCCTCCCCCTTGATATAGACAATAGCTTTTGCTTTTCAAAGTGTACCCAACAAACATAAATTACATGGATCTATCATCCAATTTCATGCATTCTTGTTCAAGCACTAGTGCATATGCCAAACAACCAAAGACACACAAATGGGCAACAAATGGCTTGTGACCATGCCAAGCCTCATATAGAGTGATCGATTGTAGTGTTTTAGTGGGAATCCTGTTAAGTACATATGTTGCACACATAATAGCCTCAAGTGACAAGCTACACAATAAAGCCTCACTTTTGACCATACACCTTTCCATTTCCATGAGAAATATGTTCTTTCTTTTAGTAACTCCATTTTGTTGAGGATTATATGGTAGTGAGCACTAATGTTTTATGCCATGCTCAACTAGAAATGCATTAAAATCAGACGACATGTATCCCCCCTTGAATAGAATGGAGGGTGCCCAATTTACATGCTAATAGATTTTGAGCCATAACCAAGAACTGTTTGGAGCACATAAACACTTCGGACTTTGCTTTCAATGGATACACCCATGAATGCCTAGAAACCATTAATAAAAGTCACGAAGTAAAGGTAGTTCCCAAATGAAGGTGTTTGCATAGGACGACAATCATCATTATGAACAAGCTTATGAGAAGCTCAAAGCAAAACATCCTTTGGGAAGGAGGAACACTACATTTTCCCCAAAATATAGCCCTCATAGACATGTCAAATTTGAGAGCCAAGCCAATCTTGGCTAATGCTAAAACTGACATGTTTTTCTTGATCTCTAACACATATAAAGCATATGACAATGTGAAAGAGCTTCACATTAGTTGTGGTCAAAATGATCTTACCAACTCCCATTACAGGATAAGAGGAGTTGTTATCACATGTGACAACATTCCCTGTAGGGGCAAGCTCAAGTGAATTGAAGAAACTACTACAAGGTAATATGTTTGGTTGCCCCACTATCAAAGTACCATGAATTATTTCGATGGTGATCCGCCATAGTGTTTTCTCCTTCGAGAGCTCCATAACGATATCCTCAGAGTAAAAAACTGAGCTCCAAGCACCGCAAACAATACTCTGCACAGAGGCTGCAGAATGCACAGAAAAACACAATACATAGGGATCACAGACACATACTTCTTAGGTGTTACAAATGCGGTCAAACTTACATTCTGTGGCTGACAGGCCACTGTATGTTTTATTAAAGAACATATACAAAAGTGTCCGTTGACCATTTGGCCTTTCACATGGACACTAACGATAAAAATCTCCCACTAAAGGATAATATGGCCAAAGTAACTATGGGAGAAAAGAATGAAGAATGATAAAGGAGAATCTTTATCTATGAAAGAAGTTAGAAAACTATGCCCCAACTAGTTTGTTCGTGACAAACTATTTCAAATTATAGGGAGAGCAAAAGATACAAACACCATTAAAGTTATCATATTTTATAAAACAAAGGATTACAAAAAGTTTTTACTCATCATTCTGCATAAGTTGAACGACCCATACCAAATAATAATCAAATTAGCATTGTATTTTATTTCGAAAATTTCTCTACAAGATATTTTCCATTTGTATGTAGATTCGAATGATCATTTGAAAAATACAGGTATAGGCTTAGGTCATCCTCAACATCACACAAAATTTTGTAATCAAAGACGCAAAGGTCCTCCTCCATGAAAGCTTCCATATAATCTTTTTCCAATATATTATTCATGATTTATCATCGCATGAATCATAATTATACAATGAAGGATTATCAATTACATAATTACAAAGGATAGCTAATGAGAAACAATCCATAATTACATATTTATAAAATCAAATGCAAAATTTATGAATAGTTGTGGATGTCTATGAGAGAAAATGTGGACAACTTTCAACTTCATCCTTATCTTTTGACCGACTCACTGCAGCGGAGTTGATGAATCAAGAAAATGATGAATAGAAACATCTTTTTGCAATAGAAACGTCTTGTAATACAAACATCCTTTTGTAATAGAAACATCTTTTTGTGATAGAAACATCTTTTTTGAAATTGATTAGATACCGAGTTTTTATAATAAATTACTTTCTTGAGTTTGTATATCGTCATCCATTACAATAACCAATGTCGTCTATTTCATCCATATCAGAACCATCATTGTGAAGTTCTATATCTAGCTCATGATCACTCAATTGATCATTTGATAAACTTTCATCAGTTTAAAATTGTCCAAAGCTTTGTTGTCTTGTTGTAGAGGCTTTTTGGTTGGAGCATATAACAAATGCATATTACAAAAAACATATACCAAATCATTGGCATGTGATGCACTTGAGAAATTTCTTCATTTTGAATGAAGGAATTTCTATTCACTCCAATCATGTTGATAAATGCCACTTGAAGCTACTATTTAAGGCATTCTCATAGCTATTTCATATTGTATGTTTCTTCATTTCATACTTAATTAGAAGCTTGGGATCTCATCTATTGGGATCTCATCTATGCTCTTGGCAAGCTCAATTTGGTCCATATGTGAGATTCCCCATTTCATACTCTACTCAACCTTTTGAGTCTCACACTCTTTTCATTGTGACAACATTTTGTAATTCTTGCTTCTACATGTGTACTCTCTACACTATGCATAAGAGGTAGTCACCCGAGGTGGCCCACTTAAAAGAGCTCATCATCCAAGGGCATCCCATCCCAAGGAGAGGTTGCCCTTGGTTCCCCTAAACTAAAGTCATAAATAATAGGTGTTATGATATGGATTGAAGTCCATCTTTGATTGGAAGCATTTTAGATTGAGTAGAAGTATTTTAGATTGAGGATTGATTCATAAACCATTTGGAGGGTCATCCAAGTTAGACCAACTTGCGAGCATTCTAGATCATAGCCCTCTTAGAGAGTGGGTAAATCCAACATTTATGAGCAACTCAAGCATGAATGAGAGTTTTGGATCCTAGGTCCCATCCATGTGGAGAGAAGATGAGTGCTCATACCAAATCTCTCATGAAGAGGTCGGGAAAGCCTTCCCATTACCGGGCATCAACTTGACTTGAACAACAAACTATAGCTGATAACTAATTCAAGGAAGTAGGCTTAGCATATATGCTTTATAGTGTTTCATCACCCTTGGGTCATGACATCCACTCCATACATGAGAGAAGCTCAGGGCTTAGGAGAAGAACCATCCATTTTGGTTGTCACCCTAGAGGTGCTTACTTGCAGAGCATAACATTCACCCTCACTATGAAGAATTTGTCCTCACATCTCCAACCTTAAGGTTCATGTTTAGGGGGGAAGCATTAGCCATGACTAGAAGTTGAAACAAAAGGAGAAGAGAGGCTGAATCCTATCGGTCTTATTTGTATAAGGTGGCAGAGAGGAGAAGGAGTCTGAATCAATGGACATTAATGAACCATCATTGATGGACATTGGTTGCACACTTGAATGACATGAACGAAGGAATTGCACCAGATGGATTGGATGAAAGCGAGGTGACAATGGAGCAACAACTACGTGTCTTATGGGATGCTGTCGAGATTGAACGAAGGTATACCGAAAGACCATTTCCGTTTCATGGGACAGACATAGATCTATGATGGACTGCTTGCTACGACGCCTATGAAAGAAAGACTAGCACCTATCACTAGGTGATGACCCAGGGCTGGGCTCGAGGGATGGCATATCCATGAAAACGAAAATACTGAACCTGCGCTTAGCCTCGATTCTGTCGTATCGGACCGATGGGGCATATCGGGATCTTTCGCTTCTAAGCTATCACTTCCCCTACTGCTAGCCTGGCATTCCCCAATCCAGCGGTAGGTGCTTGTCGGCCAACCAAAAGGCATACCATAATTAATTCCGAAATAGATGTCACAGATGCGAACCCTACTCCCTTCTCGAATCTATCTAGGGAAGCACTCAGTTCGCTTTGCAGCCTGCTTTGCTTCCACGCTGAAACAAGAAAGGCGACAAAGTTCTCATCAGTCAGAGAATCTCTCTTTTACGAGACTTACCCCCTAAAATGAACTATTGATTACCGCTATTATATATAAAGCGAGGACTAGCTGGCCTATGGGCCACCGACCATCACCAGTAGGCTGATGTATGAAGCTAAGCGAAACTGCCAGACTCTTGTAAAAGCAATCGATGCTAGATGTTTTGTGCCGTTTGTATGACTTGTGAACACACCACGATCGAATGTGAAGCCACTGTCAAGGGATGGGATTAGTAGATGCTGATACAGGTCTAGCAAGTGCCGGTTGGATCCATGAAGAAAACTACAATGGAGATCAGATAATGGCCATACGGGACGGGGGGCCGTATGCACCACTTGTGATGAACCCACCCAAGCGTACCACATACCGGGCAGGCACTTGATAGGATCGTGCATGAAGAACCCATCAAATGGTGTGGGAAGGAAACAAAGACCACTCTGTCACTTATACGGCATAGGAGAACCCCCATACGACAAGCGGGGAACCATCCACCCAAGGTAAATACCTAAAATCGTAACAATGAAAGTTCAGGTTGGTGAGCTGAGTGAGAGGAGACTCTCCAGCTCGGTTCGGAGAGCACCTCACTATGCTACGGGGTGAATAGAGGTTTCCTGTTTTTTTTTTGTTCTACTTAACTAACATTATGGCCTGAATGCCGAACCCTCGACCCTACCCATTTGGATGGGTGTTTACCCCGAAGTTTCCTTGGTGTGTATGCATACTTCCTTGACTAACTTAGTGCAACATGGAAAATTCTCTTGTTGAATAAAATCAAGTCATTTCATTATTAGTGTTTGTTTTGTTCAATGGGGAAGGGTTCTATTTAGGGAGAAAAACACTTTAATGCTCAATACATTGAAGACTTAGTTACGCTAGAAGGTGCAAAATTAATTGGAACATGAGGGGCTACCATAGCCTTAGCAGAAGCACTAGCATGTATTGGAAATGTATCTAGTTCTTTGACAAGCCCTGTGGCATGAAATCTATCATTAGCCAAATAATTATTCGGTTATGTTACTCCAGGTTTTTCCTTAACATAAGCTATTGCCCTGTTTGCTTTGATGATGGCCTTTTCAATATTATTCGTATGTCGAGGAAGGAAGTTGAAAAGAAAACAAAGAACCTTGCAGTTTATTGTTTAACCGAGACTCGCAGTAAACATTTATGCTAATACGTTTACTTAATGGTATTAGCTTAAACATGCCAATACAGGGTGAACGATTAAGCTAATACGTTTACAACTCAGTAAACTTTAGCGCCTATTGGTGCTATGCTAATACCGGTTAGGTTTTCAATAACGGAGCGACTAAGCTTGCTGTGCACCTAAAGTAAACATTTTCGGACATATATAGGTTTTTTTTTAGAAAAACTACGTTTACCTAATGTTTAAGTGTTTACTGTTCGGACCTAAAGGTTTAACCTAATACTATACCTAACATGCTAAAGAAAACTTTAGCACAAAACCAATAGGTTTTCTTTAGCACAAAACCAATAGGTGGGAAACTAACGTGCAAAACGCTGTGCGTAAAACCTAACCGGTATTAGCTTTAGCCTTAACGGTAAAGCAAAAACGGCACCTTAAAGTAAGGGGTGAAGCTAAGCGCAAGACCAACATGGTTAAGCTTTAGCCTTATGGCTTAGTTGACCCTTCTATGTGTTCCTACCCATAGTCGAGGAATGTCCTTGGAACCTAGATGAATAGTTCAAGTCTATCAAGCAAACCCACAAAAGGGACATTACCGAAAAGCTACATAGATAGCGATGTAAGAGCATTATGTCTCATAGTAAAGCTCAAAGCAAAAGAATGTTCTTATATGGAGTGTCCAAGAATGTGTGGGTCTAGGCCACCTCTAGCCCACACAAAGTGCTCTTGGATGTAGATCATTCATTGTTGCTTCATTTGGATTTGATAAAGTTGCATGCCCATAATTGTGTAGTTTTGGCTAGAGTGGAAAGCTCACATCTTGCCACAAGGCTTGATGCAAGCTACCATTTTGGAACAAAGTCCCAAAGTGCCACCCTATTTGGAGTGGATCTACATGAAGCTCTTTGTCAACATTGTATCTTAATTGAGACGGATTTTGGCTTCTCACATCAAGGAAGGGAAGATCAAGCACATCGCTTGAGGCCTTTGCTTTTGGCCTCTCACATAAAGGGAAGATCAAGAGCAATGCATAGGGCCCTTCATTTAGCTCTAGGTGTCCATTCCAATAGGGGGAATCCATCCAATTGCACCAATTGTTGTGCTCCAAGGAGACTAAGCCCCTGAGGAACCTTTGATTACCCATTTTGGAACTAGACACCCACACGAGACATTTCTTTTGAGTGTGTAAAATGGAAGGTGGGGAGGGTATTGCCTTCATACCAATTTTTTTAGGCAAGTTGTTGAGTTCCAAATTTTCCATAAAGGTAAAGAGGGAGCTGACCACAACACACTTAACTTTATTGTATGGAGTGCAACTTAGGGAGCCCGAGGACCATCCCTCCCCCCACACAAAGAGGCTTTGATACTGAGGATAGTTTTTTTGGGAGGCTTGTCTGTATTTCTATCGAGGACATTTTGGTGCTCTAAGGGAGTAACCTCAGGTGCCAAATTATAACAACTATGAGGGCAACCTCATAAAACATCCAACATCAATCGACCTCGCAATCCAAACGACTCAAGCTACCTTCAAGCGAACTTGAGACCACTTTCCACTTTCATGCCCTGTTTACAAAAAACGATCGTCAGCCTCATGTCTCTCTTGGCTGGCTAGTTCAATGTTGGATGACATCCCTCGCTTCTATCGAGGCGAGTCTCTCCCTCCCTTAGGCTCTCAATGGTTGTCTCTTATATTTTGGACTTCAGCTTTGGCAATATAGGAATGTTTTCTACAATCTTGCCTCGCATCCAATGTCCTTTCCCATTGGCATTTGATCTAACACCTCTCGTCAAGCTTGTGGGTGGGGCATCTTCAACTCTCTAAAAGGCCCCGTTACAACCACCAACCTCTTTGTCGGCAAGTCTGCACGAATGAGGGCAACATGTGGGGATATATCTTCAAGTCACCCTTCGTTGTGCATAACACTTGCTATCATAGCAAGACTCCACGTCTCTCAGCCAAGGTGTACGTTCTTTGTTGTCCTTGTCCACATTTTGTAGAGGGCTTTCTCTAGCAGCATGACAATGATTTTTGCTTTGTGGGAGTGTGAAGTAGATCCCCAACGTGTTCGTGTCGGTGAGATGGCTCCAAAATAGCAAAACAAAATTGGCCCCTTTCCAAACCCACCCAAACCCCCTAGGGGGCAACAACATGCAAGGGGTGGCCATTTTAGCTATGATGAGAGTGGAGGCAATGCAATGTCTCGAATCCCTTATGGAAAACATTTTACAACTAAACCTAGTGAGCACAAAAAAGGTGTCCTATCATCCAAACACTCAAATGTGTGGCACCTATCAAGCATTGGCCCCATTCATGCGTCAAAGAGACTCACTAATACTTTACAAATAGATTCCGCAATGTGAGAGATACTTTAGCATGGTTGACATAAAGAAAGATCATTGGGTAGACATGCCATTTCTTGGAGGCGGGTGCCTACACATGGCTCCACTTTGAGGAATAGCATGAACCCCACTTCACTTGGGATCAACTCATCGGTCACATGAAAAGTTATTTTGCCAAACGGAATTGGTCCCTTTCCAAACCCACCCAAGCCCCCTAGGGGGCAACAACATGCAAGGGGTGGCCATTTTAGCTATGATGAGAGTGGAGGCAATGCAATGTCTCGAATCCCTTATGGAAAACATTTTACAACTAAACCTAGTGAGCACAAAAAAGGTGTCCTATCATCCAAACACTCAAATGTGTGGCACCTATCAAGCATTGGCCCCATTCATGTGTCAGAGGGACTCACTAATAATTTACAAACGGATTCGGCAATGTGGGAGATACTTCAGCATTGTCGACATGAACAAAGATCATTGGGTAGATATGTTATGCCATTTCTTCGAGGGGGATGCCTACGCATGGATCCTCTTTGAGGAATAGCGCGAACCCCACCTCACTTGGGATCAACTCATCTGTCGCATGAAAAGTTATTTTGCCCTTGGCAATGAGCACTTTCAGATTCTTCACAAGTGGAGAGACCTATATCAAGAGGGTAAATCTTTGAGCATGTACATTTCAAAATACTATCAATTCATGCCATGCCTCGAATGTAACTTTAGAGAAAATCAAACAACCGAAATTTTCGTATGGACTAAACACTTGGGTGTGATGTGAAATAGAACTATTTGGCCCATTCACCTGCATGGAGGCGTTGAAGATGGTCGAGCGCATGGTGAAGTCATCATTATTCAAGAAGAAGAACAAGGGTGGGTGGATCCCTGAAGGATCATGGGAAGGAGTGATCAACCAAGAGCTAGCCGCACCCAAGAGGTGATCACCTAAGGGAGACCCATACCCAAGGAATGGTCTCCCAAGGGCCACCCACAAGGTGGCAACATTTGCAACTGTGGTTATTACAAATGTCTAGTTCTACAAACACCTTGCCGAGTGTTCCACAAGCCATTTGCTACGAGTACATGGTCCAACATATATGGCTAGTACACTTTGGAGTTATGTCATACTTGTATCAAACTTTCAGGCGTTTCTATTGGTGAGTGAAAATATGAACAAATATCTACTAAAAATTACAAGATTGCTTGTGCAATGGTTGCAAAATTGCAAACTAAGGCTGAAATGAGCCAGTCTATGAATTTTGAAATCACCAAGATCTTTGAGTTTTTTGAAGTATTCTTCGACATCATAACATTCACGAAACCTTGTAGAAATCTAACACAATGAGTTAAATTCGCTGATGGCATACCTAAAGAAGCAATGACCTCTTTTGATATCAATTGTTGAAAATCTAAGATCAAGAACGCACACAAATATCCTAAAATGAAGGAGCTTAAGTACACAACACAATGATAGGGTTGGGTGTGGGAATGAATAGAGATAATTAGCCCATTAGGGTTATGGGCATACATACAAGTCTAGAGAAAAAAAAAAAACCTCCTAAAGAAGAAAAACAAGTGCCCTAGCAAATTTAAGTGTGTTTACACAGATCACTACCAAAAAGTAATAAGATAAATGAGTTCAAATAGAGTTAACACATCCAAAATACTATTTCTCCTTCTATTTATGAATATACTGTATAACTGAAAATGAAGGAAACTAGTCTTGGAACCAGTATGTAGTATAAAGAAGAATTCATTCCAGCAATTGGTCTTTTTACAAAATTGGTCTTCGTTCACTTACAAACTGGTCTTGGTCTTTTTTACAAAATTGTTCTTTCTAGCATTCGTCCATTTACAAACTAGACCTATTTTTTTTTAAATTCGGCTTGGAAGACGAATTGACAAATTGGTCTTTTTACTACTAGTGGGATCTATCTCTCAATTCGTCCTTTGAAACTTACGAGAGAATAAAGCGGAAAGCAAAGAGTTAAAGAGTGCGCGACTTGGCAGAACTTGGCAGGTGACAGACTACCGGACTTGGCAGGTTGTAGAGAGCCGAACTTGCCAAAGTGCCATAAAAGTGGAAGGAGTGGAGGAGTAAAGTGGTGGAGTAATCGATCATAATAGTAGCCTATATAAAGAACCCTTTCAGATACACTGAGACAAAAGAGGATATATGACATAGGAGAGATAGAAGAGATACGACATTCGAAATGAAGGACATAGACAAGTGAAGGTATTGGATAAGGGAATCTAATATTTGAGGAGCAGCTCAGTGGACAAGAGGATCTGGTCTTGTCGCCGAGGATAAGCAGAGTAAGTCACTAGACTGGGTGCTTGAAGAGGCTAGTATACTTCCAGTATTGTGAGAGCCTTTAGCATTGAGAGCCAGTTTGTTGTAGTTGAGAGTTAGTCACAGAGAAATGAGTGAAGTGAGTATATGTCTGCTTAAATGATCTTTGTTGTATACTTCCATGCTCCCATTAATGGGATATGCTTATGTGAGCTAGTTTTCTATCTTTACCGCAACTTATGTGACTTATTTACCTTGTGAACTGTTGAACTGTCTAATTTTCTATCGAACTACTGAGTGTGCAAAGTAGCACATAGTGCATACTGCACTCAGAAAAAGAACTCACCTCGAGCACAGAAGAACAAGAAGTGCTCAATTTGGCATGCCCGGTGGGACCTGCTTTGCATCTTCATTGAGAAATTACTCTTCAACGCTTGAGAAAGTCCTTGGAGTCTCTCCAATTCATCTCTTTAAAATGTGTCCCTTTGGTCTCTTAAATTGGTCTCTCCAATTCATCCTTTAGAACTTGAGTCCGAGTGCATCATCATGGAAACATAGAACCTCCTCAAGGGCACATACAAACAGGTATCTGTAAGATCTTTTGAGGATAGACGAAAGATCCATAAGTGATGTCTTAGGGATAATAGAGACATTTTATCCTCCTCCCCCTGAGATCACAGTTAGTGGCGGGCATGTATAGATGAATGTGATCATGCCAAGTAAGACTCCTACCACTGACTCGAGAAGTCCAACAGTCACTTTGACCATTAGAGGCAAGATTTTTACTAGAGTAATCATTGACAGAGGATCGGACATTAATTTGATGCCACATTATACCATACTCTCATTGGGCCTAGAAATGACAGGAGAGCTTCCTTCACAGTGACTCTTGCAGATCAAAGTAGAGTCCAACCTCTGGGGATAATGGAGAAGGTACCCGTTCTCATTCAAAATAATGAGTTTTCCCTAAGTTTCGTGGTGGTCGACGTCCCTCGAATAGATGGAGGTTATCCACTCCTTATTGGGAGACCTTGGCTGAGACACCATCAAGCAATCCATGATTGGAGTAATGACACCTTACTCATCACTACGGGGCAAGCTCGCTAGTACCTGCACTTGGATGGTCAAAGGAAGGAGAAGCATAAAGGTGAAGGTGAAGGTGAAGGTAATGCTCATTCCTTTTCAATCCATAAAGATAAAGAATTCGATATGGAAGATGATGAGGACTTGATGCATTGGATAGACACAGTAGACTCATACCCTTGTTCTGGAGTAAATTTCATCACAAGTGAAGCTGAAATAGAAAGTATGGGATTAGGAGAGCCAATTCTTGATTATAGAAGATGAAGAGATAAAATGTGCAGGTATAAGGAGGAATCTCTAGACGAGGAAGACTCAGTTGGACATGAGACACTGGGAATACAAAGCAAGGATGAACTCGCACGGGAAGAGAAAAAGCAAGAATTAGTAGAAGGATGGATACAAGAGACGAAATCCAATATCTTCTTGGATGAGTCTCCATGTTATCCTGGTGAGGACTTCTCCTCAAACTCTACAGAATCTATTTTAGCTTCTAGCCTAGTAAAGCAGGTGCACTTGGGAAATGAAGAAAAGTCACAACCAATTCTCCTAGCATCGTGGCTATGGGAGTACCCTTCCTTACTCTCTTAGGTAATCTCCTTCATAAAAAAAAATAAAGATGTTTTTGCATGGACTTACAAAGATCTAGAGGGAATAGCTCCACACTTGGGTGAACACACAATACCTTTGGCTGAGAACGCGAAACCCATCAGAGGGAGAATTTATCAGCTAAATCCAAAATACGTAGGGGTTGTGAAGAAGGAGATCAAGAAGATGGAAGAAACAAAAATAATTATACCAGTAGAACACTTGGAGTGGCTGTCATCCATGGTCATAGCACCCAAAAAATAGTTCAACAAGATTCGAATTTGCGTCGAATTCAGGGCTCTCAACAAGGTAACAATCCCAGATGGCTTCCATACTCCTTTTCAAAACAAGTGGTAGAAGATGTTGCTGGACACTCTCTTTATAATTTTATGGATGGATTCAATGGGCACAATTAAACACCCATTCATCCTGCAGATCAATCAAAGACGGTCCTTGTCACTCCATGGGGTACATACTATATACCAAAATGGCTTTCAGATTAAGGAATGCCCCTGCATCCTTTAACAGGGTGGTTTACACTATTTTTAGACCATTACTCCTAAAATTCCTAAAGAATTTTTATGGATGACTTTTCTGCTTTTTCCGGTACAAGATATTCCTCTTCTGTGGATAATTTTATAGAACACATTTCTCAGCTAAGGGAGGTCTTCGAACTATCCAGAGGTGCAAGGCTGAAGCTAAATCCAAACAAATGTCATTTTTTAGTCACTGAAGGAATAATTCTCAGACATGTAGTCTCCTCCAAAGGTATGGCACCTGATCCCGATAAAGTACTAGCCATCATCAGAATGCCCAGACCTATCAACTCGAAATAGGTGCAAAGTTTAGTTTCTTAGGATACACTTGATATCATAGAAAGTTCAAGATGTATGCAGATATAGCAAGGCCTCTCTCGAGGCTAACAGGAAAATTAGTCCCATTTACATGGACTGGGAAAGAGGAATTGGCATTCGAACTTCTCAAAAGAAAACTGGTAATTGTACCAATGCTTATAGTTCGACATTGGGATTTGCCGTTTCATGTGCATGTGGATGCAAGTTCCACTGCTGTAGGTGCAATACTTGCACAACCAAGCACTGAACATAAATTGGACAGATCCGTTCAGTATGCAAGTAGGGTTCTTACTAAGGCTGAACGCAACTACAACACTACAGAAAGGGAAGCATTGGCTATAATATTCGCTTTAAAGAAGTTTAGGCATTACCTTTTGGTGTTCATGTCGTGGTAATCACATATCATCAAGCTATTAAGTACTTGCTCAATAAGCCTAATCTCGTAGGCCGCATTTAGAGGTGGTTATTACTTTTTCAAGAATTGGACTTTGAAGTAATACAAAAGCCTGGAAGACACCATGTGATGGCATATCATCTATCTCGTATGGAAGTAAATAAGGAAGAAAAAGGGGTGGAAGATGATCTCCCGGATCATCATCTCTTCCAGGTGAGCACTTATCCCTCTTGGTATAATGAAATGGTTCAATTCTTGCCTACTAGTGCGTGTCCCTCACATATGACACTACTAAATAAAAGGAGGCTTTTAATTAAAAGTAGAAGTTTCACCATGATCGGAGGAAAACTTTTCAAAATAGGAGCAGATGGAATAATTAGGTGTGTATACCCTAAACAAGTCACTACCATTCTAAAATTTGCTCATTGTGGACCAGCCTCATGTCATTAGCCAAGACACATCACAACTCAAAGAGTCTTACAAAGTGGGCTATGATGCCCCTATATTTTCAGAGATGCTTGCAAGATGGCCAAATCATGTGATACTTGTCAAAGATGCGGTCCTAAACCTTCAAAACTCAATAATAGCCCTTTAATAATTGCTACATGGCAACCATTTAAGCGATGGGGGCTGGATTTTGTGGGTCCCATATATCCAATGGCCCACCCATCGAGGGCTAAATACCTACTAGTAGCAACGGATTATGCTACTAAATGGGCAGAAGTAATTGCCTCCGTTGACTGCACCTCAGATACATTGGCTGCCTTTCTATATGAACACATCTTTTGTAGGTATGGATGTCCCATTTGAAATCACTATAGATCAAGGTACACACTTTTTCAATTAAATTTTGACTACTATCTTTATGAAGTACCAAGTTTTCCACAAGAAGTCGTGTGCATACTACCCTAGAGCTAATGGTCAAGCAGAAAGCACAAACAAAGTGCGGACTTCTCTACTGAAAAAAAACATGCCACCAACAACCTACTACATGGGGAGTTGCATACTTAAGAGTACTTTGGGCTTACAGAACCACCTACAAAGCTACAACTGGGCATACTCCTTTTCAACTTTTGTATGGCATTGAGGCTTTAGCTCAATTCGAATTCATTGAAGGATCTGCTAGGGTGGGGACACGCAAGGTTCAACATTGGATTAAGCAAGCTCAATATGCCAGAGTCCACCTAGTCGAAGAACTCAGGGATAGGGCCCAAGAACACATAAGCAAGAATTAGTTAAGAAGAAAAGCCTATCATGACCGTCACCTCTGGGAAAGACCAATTAAGGAACAATCATTGGTGCTGCTATATTAACCAAGTCTGACCAACAAGAAGGAGAAAAAACTCTTCACGGGTTGAAAGAGGCCTTACAAGGTGGTTAGACTCCTCCCTCAAGGAGCTGTCCAATTAGCAACTCTACAAGAAATGCTTCTTCCACTGGTAAATGCCTCTAGAGTTAAACCCTATCTACTGTAAAATCTACTCTGATACATGTATAAATTATTAATATAATTAGTCTTTTTTCAAGCCTTGGTCTTTTTCCTTTGGTCTTTTTCTAGTCCTGATCCTCTTCTAGTTATTCCAATTGGTCTTCTTTCAATTGGTCTTTTTTCATTATTCTCTTTTCGCTGGTCTTCTTTTAGTTGGTCTTTTTTCATTGGTCCTTTTTTAATTGGTCTATTGGTCTTTTAAAGTTGATCTTTTATTAGTCTTTTTTTCAATTGGTCTTTTTTTTCGTTGGTCTTGTTAAATTGGTCTTTTTAAAGTTGGTCTTTTTAAAGTTGATCTTTTATTAGTCTTTCCATTGGTTTTTTTTCCATTGTCCTTTTTAAGTTGGTCTTTTATTAGTCTTTCTATTGGTCTTTTTTTCAATTGGTCTTCTTAAGTTGGCCTTTTTTTCATTGGTCTTTTTAAGGTCTTTTATTAGTCTTTCTATTAGTCTTTTTTTTCAATTGGTCTTTTTAAGTTTTTCGTTGGTCTTTTTAAGATCGTCTTTTATTAGTCCTTCTATTGGTATTTTTTTCAATTGGTCTTTTTAAGATGACCTTTTATTAGTCTTTCTATCGGTCTTTTTTTCAATTGGTCTTTTTAAGTTGGTTTTTTTTTCCGTTGGTCTTTTTAAGATTGTCTTTTATTAGTCTTTCTATTGGTCTTTTTTTAGTTGGTTCATTGGTCTTTTTAATTGGCCTTCTATTAGTCTTTCTATTGGTCTTTTTTTACTTGGTCCGTTGGTCTTTCTCCACGCATCTTCTTCCTTTTAATTGGTCTTTTGATCTAGCATCGTTTTTTTAAACTTGGTCCAGGATTAGTCTTTTTTTAAGTTGTTTCTGTGTGTTCCATTTATCGTGATCGTCTTGGTCTTTTTCGCTAACTTAACTTCATTCGTCAAATGCCTTTGGTCTTTTTACACACACTTGCTCCATGATTCCAAACCCATCATAGACGACCTCAACGATATGTACAGCTCGACGTGATTACCCACATAAAGCTCGAACCCAGAATCAAACGTGGCCCATTAGCTCTTCGGTCGAAGCCTCAAATGGTCCATTAGTTCAATTTCCAAGCGCAATTCATTGCAAAAAAGTGACGCTTCTTGAACCTCTCCAACAGATAGCTCTGCTTGTCCTTGTCTAACTACAGCAAAGCCATGCAATATATTGTCAGTGGTATAGATAGAGCGACTGGGGTGTGATCCAATGGCAATACGCATTGAAGACCTCAAGCAGCTGAAGTGGCTGGTGCCAAAGAACTGCTGAAGGAAGTAGTGGCCGGTGCCAAAGACCTGTTGAAGGAAGAAAAAACACGCGCAGGCCATACTTGTGTTCACCGTAAGAACGGGATAGCAACAAAGAGAGACCCTATAAAAACCCCGACAAAGATGTAGGGGCAAACGAGGCAGTTACACTAGATATTGGCTGCTAGAAGCCCAACTCGTATCCCTCCCATCTCTCAGATGAATGGCTTCAGCTCCACGATAATTGCTCATAATGCATATTACAATCTTAGGTTGTCAGCTGACCTTGCAGCAAAACAGCAGGACTGATATTAATACATATAGCCCTATGGCGAATAACACACCTCCCATACCTCCCACAGTGCTTCAAGCATCACCATAACCGAACATGGCAGATAAAGATAAGGAGGCTAAAATATTCTTACCTACGAATGAACACAAGGAAGATGAAATTCAAGAGATGAATGAAGCTGAAGATTCCACTGACAACCAAGGGTCTAAATTTGTGCCCTCCGAATCCCTCCAATCTATATCGGCTTCACAAAGGACCAACGAATTCTCATACAACTCCCTCGATAGTCAATGTGCTAACAAAGGATTATTCATTCACGCACACTTAGATCTTCCAGCTGAACGAGAAAGACTTTCCCACCTGTTCTCTCCTAAACAATTGATTACTATAGGCCTCCACGAGTTTTCAAAGGTACCTCTCTCAGACCAGCCCGACCACAAGGAGGTGATCAATTTCTTCAAGCATTTCCCTCGATTTCGAGATGGTAAGCTTTCTCTTAAAATCATTGAGCTAGCTATGGGAGCTCACACACCTACACTCCCAACACTTATATGCACCTACTCCGGAATACTTGAAGGGGAGTTACTCACTAAATGTAAGGCTTCTTTTGATGAAAAACCAGTAGCTTATGCCAAAGCCATCCTCCTGCATGCATTCAAATTCTATTTCCTCCTAAAAAATATGAAGGGCAAACTTACCTTTACCAACTTATTTATATGTGATGGGTTGATGTGCATGCTATATTCCAAGCCTTTTCCATACCATATGCTTTGGTATTCAGTCATAGACAAGAGGAAATGTTTTGTAACAACATCCAATCGAAGGGCCTCTACTTTCCATGTTTTTTCACCATGCATATTCACATGGCTGAGAACTCTACCTACCTGGCATACAAATATCACCTCACTACCCTCGGCCAATCAAGCAAATCCACCAAGTGAAGGGCCATCCAAAAAGTCAAGTTGTGCGCTTAGATCCAAGCTTCACCCATTCAGCAAAAAGAGAGCCAAAATAGTGGCGAATTCGAGGGCTTCCCTTGACAGCCTTGCTCTATCCGAGAAAGGGTATGCAAGGCCTAAAAGCGGTAAGAAACTCTCTTTCCCTCCACCCACTTCCTCAAAAACACATGCTCCCACCCCACACTCTCATTCAGACACCCCTACCACTAGCACACCCACTCCCTCCATTGTCACACCCATTCCATCCACTGCATCCATAGTCACACCCATACTATCTCACCCCGCTGCCTCTACTATACCTTCACATACTCCAATGTCCACAACCACCACGACACCACCTATATAAACTATGCATAATATGTGTGAATCCGTAACAAACCCCCCATCTCCATCAATCCCTTCACCTAACTACTCTCCACCACATCTACCTTTTCCAACCCCTATTCCAAATCCCCAAGTCACTCCCATACCACCTCTTACATCACCACCTCCTCCTCTTCCCCCTAATCCCGATTCCATATAATCCACACGCCATCATCTCCTCTCTCCAACCAACATCCGCACACAATATCCCTTCCATACACGCTTCTTCGACACCTTTTAGTGCCGTAGCTGATACACTGGAGCACATGCTTGAATTATGTGAAGAAGAAAGCTCTTCCTTGGACTCGCAGCTAGAAGCCTTACACCAACACCACACTAATGCCACTACCATGCACACCTTGCTCGCTTCTCTTATCAGGTACAATAAAAAACTTTGAGACCGTATGGACCACTTAGAAGCACATAAAAAAGATCAGCAATAGCTACTTGGTCTGCCACATCAGGAGAAGCTATGTGAAAAATTGAAGAAGGAAAATAAAGAATTGAGAGCACAGATCCAAATCTACCGAGACAAGTTCGAGAAGGCACAGCTTTGCATGTTATGGCTACAGAAGTCTTCTTGGAGCAGCCATCTTCTTCACGGCAACTATCATCAGTGGGGCCTTACTACCTCCCACCTAGGACTTCACCCGAGCATCAGTAGTTCTTTACTATTTAGATGGATGGTGATGATTTTGGTTCATTTCGATAGCAATAATGTATTGGTCATATTTTGTATACAGACATGGACAACCTATAAGGCAAAGTTGTAATCATTTCGATTTCTTCTCATTTATTGTTGTTCTTGATAACATTATGCACTTCTCACAAAAGTGCAGCAACACTTCACATTATGGCATCACTCCAGATTGAAGCACTCTCCGAGATGGAGACTGAAGTAGTGGCGGGCAACCTATATAGCTGAAAATGAAGGAGACTAGTCTTGGAACCAGCATGTAGTATAAAGAAGAAGTCATTCCCGCAATTGGTCTTTTTACAAAATTGGTCTTCGTCCACTTACAAACTGGTCTTGGTCTTTTTTACAAAATTGGTCTTTCTAGCATTCGTCCATTTACAGACTAGACTGGCCTTTTTTCAGATTCGACTTGGAAGACGAATTGGAAAATTGGTCTTTTTACTATTGGTGGGACCTAGCTCTCAGTTCGTCCTTTGAATCTTACAAGAGAATGAAGCGGAAAGCAAAGAGTTAAAGAGTGGGCAGCTTGGCACAACTTGGCAGGTGACAGAGTACCGGACTTGGCATGTTGCAGAGAGCCGAACTTGCCAGAGTACCAGAAAAGTGGAAGAAGTGGAGGAGTAAAGGAGTGATGGAGTTGCTTAAATGATCTTTGTTGTACACTTCCACGCTGCCATTAATGGGATATGCTTCTATGAGCTAGTCTTCTACCTTTACCGCGGCTTATGTGACTTATTTACCTTGTGAACTGTTGAACAGTCTAATTTTCTACTGGACTACTGAGTGTGCAAAGCAGCACATAGTGTATACTGCACTCAGAAAAAGAACCCACCTCGAGCACAGCAGAACAAGAAGTTCGTCTCCAAGTGCTCATATACTATGTCCCATTGACATGTCGAATTTGAAAGGACTGCTCTTTCATTTTTGTTTTGGCAGAAACTCAGGTAAATAGAGTTTCATATAAATATGCTGCAGCTCTAACTGCTTGTTTATCATGAGAATCACATTAGCCAAAATCATATAAACCATTTCTTATCTGAACGACATTTCAAGAGGTGACTTATATCTGTTTAGCACCATATCACATTCACGGCATCTAGAAGAGTCACAATTCTTTTTTTGGCTTGATGATGATATGGTTCTGCAGATGCTTCAAAAAAATAACTACAAATGTACAAAAAGCAATCTTAGAATATACTTTCAAGGCTTTCCTGGAATCTCCAGGATCATCTTTATTATACAAATGATTTTGTGACATTCTATTCTGAAAATGAAATATTTGAATTCTGGTGATGGTAATACCCAACTCTTAAAGCACTAAGTAGCTCTGGAATTTAGGCTATGAATCAATGGATCAATGATCTTTTGATTTTAGTAAGGTAGACCACCATGAGGCTGATGCTTTGGGGATCCGCTTCAGATCATTCTGATAATCTATATAAATGATGCCAAAACGTTTTGTATATCCCTTTGCCCACTCAAAATTGTCCACAAAAGACCAAGCGAAATATCCCCGGACATCTACCCCTTCCCTGTAAGGACACAACTAGTACAAAGTCAATGAATAACTTATAAATTATCTAAGTGGACACTCATTTTAATATAGATTAACTATTGAATTACCTTATGGCCTCTGCTACAGCTGACAGATACCCTTCATAAAACCTTATCCTCAATTGATCATTCAGAGTTTCTTCCAAAGGTTCAGACCCCTCTTGATCCATTCCTAAGACCAATAAACAAAACAATGACAAAACTTGTAATTCAGTTAATTGGTTAGTGTGCACAAAATATTAAAATCATGTGGAAAGAAAGACAAGCATGTCATATTCATAGAACAAATCCTGAACGAATTGTACAAGTCATGAAGTCATAATTGTTCAATGCCTTGCAACAGAAGTATTCCATATAATTAGTCTCATGGTATCATAGAAGAAGCCAGCATTACATATTACATTCTTGCATCTAATTCGGTCACCATTCCTTCTTTGGCGGCAGTTCAGAAAATGAAATAATTCTCTCTGGTATACAAATTTTCAAACCTCACTTGCACTGCCTCACCTTCAATATCTGTAACTTAAAATTTCGGTATACAATGAGTGTAACTCCACAAGAGGGTCTCAGGTTAAATTCTTACAAGGTGACCAGTGTTCCCACTTTCAAATATTTCAACTGATCCTCCAAGGAAAACAAACATGAGTGCAAAAGAAAAACATAATTTATTCGCTATTCAGGTGTTCGTCTCTGAACTCTCCACCCAAGGTTCTTCAGCATGTGCAGATCTTCTGATATCGATTCCCAAAGAAGCATGAATATTAGAAAGAATGTGTTTTTCATGGGCCGTCCCACAATTGAGACTTTCTTGGAGTGGTACCTTTCTTTCTACCACAACTTTAAAGTCTGAATACTAGAAAATCTGTATTTTGAATCGGATGATATATTTACAAATGAGTGAGTTCGCTAAATTTAATTCCTTTTACTGGAGAACACTAGAGAAAGAGTATTCTGGGAATTGAACTCATGACCTACCAGCTAGGAGTATGATGGGCTAACCACTTGCCCCGAAAGCCATGGTTGAGGATTACTTCCTAATCCTACCTCTTAGGGTAGGGTTCAACCATTTCCTGCATGTTGTTTCTTGAGTCTAACACTCTCTTCCCCTTCTAGAGATCATTGTCTTGAATTGATGTTCCCATCATTGCACAATCTCTTGAACGTTCTTGTTCTCAACCTCGGTCTCGTGAACCCTTGCTCTCAACCTTGCTGTCGTGAACCTTGCCTTTCCACTTCTTGGCAACTTGCCTATGGACTTGCCTTGCTCGGAATCTTGGTGTCTTCAGCCTATGTTCTCAATCTGAGTATATTGAACATGATTGTCACCCATGCTAGTATCTTGGATCCTCAATCTAGTGGTTTCCATTGGAAAGCTCATTCCAAGAGCTTTTTAATGGTACCTTACACGCATAGTAAAAAAAATCGCACGATTTTTTTAAAATAAAAATCGTAAAAATCGCATTCGCGATTTAAATCGTTTTTAACGATTTTTATTCCAATTTTTTTTTTTTTTTTTTTTTTTTTTTTAAGGTTTCATATGGTAGATCACCCTTTTAAAATTAAAAATTTGATCACTATGATACCTATGCTTGCTAATAGTCTATCATATATTACCACTTTGCTCTCTGGATAGAACTATTTTATTTTCTTGCCTATTAGAGATTTGACTAACTAAATTAAGTTAAAATCCATGCTCAAAGCCAAGTTCCTTCAATTGTATATGTACATTTTTTGGCATCAAAATAAGTCCCTATCTAGTATAAATCTATACCAACCTATAGCTGAATGACATTATAGAGTTTATGTGACTGAAATGTTATCATAAACTCTTTGTTGGCATCTCACATATGACTGAAGTACAAGAACTAACAAGCATCCAGGTCATATAAACTTTTCACTACTTTCACTACTGTCCAATATTGGAGCATATATGAGTTGAATAGGTATTGTGCATACCTTAGATACAAAAAAAAAATAAAAATCTCTTGATGAATAAAAACCCCGATTTTTATTTTTATTTTTAAAAATCTCTACGATTTAAACGATTTAAATCCCGATTTAAATCTACGATTTAAATCTCTACTTTGTACTATGCTTACACGTGTAAATCCGACCTATGGATTGGGAGATACACTCTAATTTTTATTGGGGTCATTTTTGAAAGTGATGCGTGCTAATTTGTAACCTTTCCGATACAAACTACCAAAGCACCTTTTCTAGAGGCCATTGGGTGCCCATGAGACTTGTGATATCTACGGTCCACCCACCTTGCCCAAGCCTACTTCCTAGGCTCTAATACCCATTGTAGGAATTAAACTCATGACCTACTGACTAGAAGTATGACGGTGGTTCAACCATCCCCTGCTTGTCATTTCTTGAGTCTAACAGAGTAGCTCTCCACAACATAATATTTTACTTCGTGAGACATTGAGAACCATATTGCAAATTCAGTGAGGCATTGAAGATAATTGTAAAAGGGAGACCCAGGGCTCCGTTTTTGAAGAGGAAAAACAGAATGCTTAATCTTCCAAGGCACCTTCTATTCAAGGGGTTCTCCTTAGGGAAGTATACCTTGTGCTCTCTCAAGCACACACCAAAAGAAAAGGCGATTGGCTGGTTGTGGACATTATTGAAGATTTAGAACATCATTGATTCTAGGATTCCATAAAACATCACATGAGAAGTTACTAGGCTATTTGTAGAAACCATTCTAACAAGAACAAATAATGACTTGAAATAAAAGCAACAATACATAGATAAGAATAGGACACTTCTTCCAATACGAGATAATATGATCACTAATTACATGGACAAGACACAATAGTAGAACATAAAGAGTTGGATAGTTGAAGGGGAGAGTCCTAACTCACTACTACAAAAAGGGAAGACATCTTGCAACCTAGAAACTTGAGACCTTGTAAGCTAGGTAGTGGCAGCTACCCTTGCTCAACTTCACAAGCCGCAAGTGCTCAATCCAATCTTTCACACAACTCCCAATTCCATGCTTCAATATGCCATCCACCCCTTGGAGAAGCTTGAAGGGACTCCTCCCTCTACACACTATGTAGAGGTCTTGTGTCTATCTCCTGTGTCTATCTATATCCCCTTCATTGATGGAGATGTCTTCGTATATAGTTTTTATGGGGGCTCATAGGAGGTGGCTTGTAGAAAAATGAACAAAATCAGTTTCTCCCTTTGGAGATGATTATTAGCAATACTAGCAAGTTCTTGCAAGTTCACACTATGGTCCACTTAGTCTTTTCCTTGTTGTCAATATCTTCCAAATTTTGGTATTTGGCAAACAAGAGGTCTTTCTCGAGCCTTTATGATGCCTGGCCCCTCGATGCCATCCATGCAATCCTTACCGCATGTAAGAAGTTGCCTGGGAAGTTTAGTCACTTTTTACAAGTAAAATTGGTGGACTAAATTTAATTCTAAAAAAGTAGATCATTTTTAAAAATTAGGAAACTTTCAAAAGTACGAAATTTTTGGAAGTGGTCGACTAAATTTGTAAAAAATAGGCAACTTTTGAAATGGGTCCACTAAATTTGTAAAAATAAGCAACTTTTGAATTGGGTTGACTAAACTTAGACAACTTGGAAAATTGGGTATTTTGGAAAATGGGCAACTGAAAAAATAGGCAACTTTGGGAAATAAGGTAATTTGGAAATGGGAAACTTGAAAAAATAGGCAACTTGGGGACTTGGTCAACTTGATAACTGGATCATCTCGAAAACTAGGCAACTTAGGAAACTGGGCAATTTGTTGATTCCTTTCTTCATGATGAAGAGGATCCTCTTTGTTTTTTCCATCTTAGTCCTCTTTGCTTATTATGCTATCTTGCTCAAAATGAAGATAACTCCTTGCCTCCTTTCCTTATCTTATAAAAATAAAAAGGATAAAATTACATCATTCCAAAGATGTGAATAATCACATGCATCTTCAAAAATGAGTGGCTCTTCATTACATGTTCTTGTAATAAGAGATAGATCCACAAAGTCACTTCATGCATGGAGAGAGCTTGATTTTGTTTTACCAAATAAAGGAGCGGTCAACTTGCTATCTCGCATTGTCTTTTGCATCCATTTTGGCATAGATTGTGCATCTTTGATAGAAACACATTCTTCATGTAATACATCATTTAAAATGTACATCAAAAGTGGGCTGAGTATCATGCTGAATTTCAGTCATGTACAACTACAAATTTTGTAAATTTTCAGCCACGTTTGGACGGACATTTTCAGTCATCTTAATCTGAAAATTTTCAGCCATGTTTCTCTGCAAATTTGGGAGTTTTCAGCCATGTTTGGTTTGAATTTTCCAGCCATATTTGCCGGAAAATTTTCAGCTGTTTGAACCTCATTTGGATGTTTTACATGACCATAGTCAAACCCACCACTTTGAAACAAAGACATGAGTGTATCAAACACATCTTGCAAACTAATTGTTGGCTGAAATTCGCATTCAAGCAAAGGATAAGCTGAATTTTCAGCAAATATCACATTTTGACTTACAATAATTTTGTCTGACAATGGATGGTATAATCGATAACCTTTACTCTCATTACTATATCCAATATATATATTTCTTTGCCTTGTCGTCAAGTTTGTTTGTGACGTAATTGTGATGATGCAAGAGCATATGCCAAAAAACCAAATATATACTTATGACTAACCATTGGCTTTCAGCTATTCCCAGCCTCATAAGGTGTGATGACTCTCAATGCTTTTGTAAGACAACGGTTCAATACATAATTTGCACACATGATCGCTTCCATCCAAAACTTATATGCAAGATGCTTTCCTTTAACCATACATCGTAATATTTCAAGAAGTGTTTTATTCTTGCACTTCATAATACCATTTTGTCGAGGTGTATATGGCACTGAGTGAAGAAGGAGATCGATGCATCAAGAAAGGCGATGGCTGGAAGAGCTTTATGTCGATAGCTGATTAGTATTCTGTGAATGGATGAAGTGAGAGCTATATGTGAATCCGTAAGTACAAAGTACCATCACATATGAGTATATCATGTATATGTGGTTACATAGGAAAATTACCTCTAACCAGCTCTAGAGGGAAATGGTATCCATATATAGGGAATTGGTTCATATCAAAGCTACTCGAGAGATACATGAGTGTAACACTTTTGCTCCACCACTTCCTCTTCCATGTGAATATTCTTCATGAGGGTTTTCTTGAGGGCTTCGATGGTCTTCAAAGTGGAAATGTAATCGAGCCTCGGAAGTGGACATGATGTAAGCATGCTTGTGGACAAAAAGGTGATGAGAGTGGTAGGTGGTGATTGTTTAGGAAGGTGCCTAGGAAAATGATGGAGAGGAAATGGCCTTCCATTGCCAAGAAGTCACCAAGGATAGAGAGTAGACACAGTTAAATAAGAAATTGTGCCGCTGGGGTTAGGGCTATGGTTGGAGAGTTGAAAATTGTCAAGGATGGAGGAAATGACTTAAGCTACTATCGCTAGGGAGAAGATAGTGACGAAGATAGTGATTCCCATAGATGGTAAGAGATAGGAGGTTCCAATGATAGGATGTCGCTAGGGGCATGGAAGCGATGTCAAGGATCACCAATAGTAGGAGGCCCCTAGGATGGCACAAATGAGAGATCTTTAGGCTCGGTTCCTAAGGATGGAGGGTGTGCTCAATAGAGTCTTTTAAGGATGGACCGATAGGGAGGGTCAAGGATGGTGGGTTTCCTCGTATGAGATTCACCTATGAGAGATTATTAGGATGGGTCACCAAGGATGGAGCACACAACCAAATGGTAAGCACCAAGGATAGTGAGAGCAAAAAGGATGAAGGAAGTGATAGTTATATGACACCATAGGTCATAAAGAGAAGCCAAGAATAGAGTAAAGTGGGGCTCACTATTGTTGGAGAAAGTACAAGTAGGCAAGAAGTTAGTGCACTTTTTAAAAAGTGATCATCTAAAAATGGGCGATGTTATGGAGGGCATCTAAAGTAGATGGGTGATAAAAATAGAGGTGACCCAAAATAGGGTTTTCCCAATTCCACATGTGGGTGGTTTAGTTCAAGGTGGGTTAGAGAGTAATGCACTATTCTTCTCGGGGGAACCACCAGAGTCAAGCCAACTGTAGAATTAATAATTTTTTTTGAAGATAGGACACAACACCTCAAGGGCACCAAGGAACCCAGTTTGCTGAAACTGGGAACCAAAGAACCCAATTTGCTGAAACTAGGCACCATGGAGCCGAGCAGCTACTCAGAGAGGGTGCCAAGGAGCCCAGTTGCTCGAAAAGGGCAACAGGAAGCCCAACTCCACTTTTGGGTGCAACGACGCCCAAAGGACAAGGGCACAAAGACACCTGAATTCACCTACGACCAGAGGACAAGTGGGTAAAGTCCTGACAAGGCAAGACCATTGCAGAGGCTGACAATGCAGTCAAGTAGACCTCAACCACTCAACACTACAAGACAAAGTCAGGTACTAGCGACGAAGTGGACCTCAACCACTCAACACTACAAGAAAAAATCTGGTACTAGTGACGAAGTGGACCTCAACCACTCAACACTACAAGACAAAGTTTGGTACTGGTGATGACTGAGAAATGAAACTGCCTAATTCATTAATTGCGCACTACTCTATGTTGTATGTAACAAACCTTCCCCTTGTATCCCATCCTTTCTCTATAAAAGGAAGGCTCTTCGTGAGAAGAGATGAAGATATAGGATATAGAGTCCAGAGCTAGTTCATAAGCCCTCAGCCTAGCAACTTACATGCTTGTCTTGCTCATACCTTTGAACTAGTAGTCCTTGCTAGTTTGTGCTAGTGTGAGGTTACCTATGAGGATGGTTGAGAAAAAAGAGTAGTACGTGGTTATAAGGGCTCTTGTTTTGCATAAGGGTATTTCACTTGTTGTTCTATCATTCTATCTTGTTGTTCTCTGTCTATATCTATGTTGTTCTCTTAAGTGTTCCTTTTTTTTCTCTAATTTTATTTATGTGAGATTTGCATGGTGTTAATGAGATTTGCATCATGTTCCTAATATGCTCCAAGAGTAGTGCATTTTGTATTCCTTGTACCCATACAAACAACTTCACTGTCTATAAATGAAAATTTGGCACTCACAGTGGGCCAGGGCTCCATCCCTTCAGAGGTCTCTTTGATAAAGTACTAAAAAGGATAACCATTTTAGGCAACTTCAATATTTGGGAGCAATGTAGCCCTATCTTGCATGCAAGAATATTTTGGGTGTAAGGTAGCCATACCTTGCATTTGAGAATTTTGGGCACAGTGAAGCTGTCCTCCATCACCCTTCTCCAGTAGTTTGGGTGACGACTCCATCACCCTCCTCCATTACGTTTGAACGATTGTAGCCTTTGCATTTGGGCAATTGTGGCTTGGTATTTGGGCGCCATCATAGTTGTTTCTTGACACGTTAGCTACGTGTAGCTGAAGTCAGGAATTTTTTTCCTGATTCCAACGTCAGTAACTTGTAGCTGTCGTGCTTGTTGCATTTTTTTTTTCAGCACTTTTTATAGATTTCCATAGGTAGATCTTAGTTCTTTTGCCAATGTTTGTAGCATCTGCATTTCTGGTGTCTGCTGAGCCTCACAAAAGTAGACTATAGCCTCACAATTAGGAGTGGAAGCTGGTTGTCAATGTCCAAATCACCTGAAAGCTTCTCCAAGGGCTCATCCAGAAGGTGATGGAGAAAAGCACTAAGGCAGCAAGGCTTATGCATTAGATCTGGCCTCTTCCCCTGTTGGAATTTCATGATTGTGGCACTACATACAAGTGAGATTCTTTGAGAATGTACTATGGTTTACATATTGACTTCTGCCCCATCAGCAAGGCTTAAATTTCTACCTCTAGGATTTGCCTCTGTTGGAACTTGATGATTGTGGCACTTGATACAAGTGAGAGACTGTGAATATGGATGGGAACACTCATTCAGTGCAGCCTCCAGAAAAATCTCTATTCGGCAAATATTGAATGATTTGTCTTAACTTGATTGTTGAACTATTTTTTTATGAATAAGAAGTCAACTATGAATCAATAATTAAGTTGCTATTTATTTAAAAGAGTATCTCACATTGGGAAGAGATTGAGAGATGCACCTGAAGGCCGAAACCTGGAAGTTGGGATAGTATATTTATTTTTTATTTGTATTTTGATTCTGCCAGCACATCACATCTTCTATTTGACCCTCGTAGATTGTACATGTATTGGGTCTTAGCCTTTAGGTTATGCCATATGGTAATTACTAATGTGGATGAATCACGATAATTGAAACTTTTCTTGCATGTTATATTAAATGCATGAAATCTGGCTTTGTTTGTGCTAGTTTCTAGACTCCTAATTTTGTAGATGTAGGCCACAATGCACATCATGTGACTTGACCAAAGGGAAATTGAGCCAAAAGGAAATAATAAACTGATCCTTCTTTGTTGGTAGATCATAGGCTACTCTCCCCATGGACCCCATGGAGGTTTAACCCAAGACCTCCTCCTTCATACCCTTGAGTCTTAACCACTAGGCTAAGTGGATCACTTGGTTATAAGAGCACATGAACGTCTACGTAAGTCTAGTCTCAAGATCTTTAGTAATACACACGGGAGACCAAATGATGTCCGATTTCAAATCTGTCTGAGTCGATTGGACCCTTAGATCATAGACTTACTTTATTAGACTGTTCTTCCAAGAATTTGACTTTGAAATCGTAAAGAGAAACGACAAACAACATGTCATTGCATACCACCTTTCTCGCATCAAACACCCTCATGAAGCAACCAAGGGAGTGGAAAACGATTTTCCAAATAGTCAAATATATAAGGTAAAAGTAGTGCCTGCATGGTATGATAACTTAATTCACTTCTTATCTAAGGGTCGATTTCCTTCCAAATCTACTTCATTGGAAAAGTGTAGGTTACTTCTAAGAAGTAGAAGCTTCATAATGGTAAAGGACACCCTCTATAAGTTTGGGCCCGATGGGATGTACAAGAAGTGTCTTCAACCACATGAAATCGAGACCGTACTTCAATTGGCACATGAGGGTAAGTCAAGGGGACATTTTCCTCGATATATCATGGCACTTAGAATACTACAAAGTGAGCTCTGGTGGCCATATTTGTTCCGGGATGCTACCAACTTCGCGAAGGCTTGTAACATTTGTCAACAATGTGCACCTAAGCAAACAAAGCAAAGGAAAAACTCAAGCTGAGGCTATAAGGCTGGAAGTATACGTAACCAAGCAAATATACGTGGAGAATAGACATGAAATTTGCCCGCTCCTTTATTCGTTTGGGCTACAAAGTGCTTTCTCTTATCCAACATCGAATGCCAGTGGAGCTTTATGGTATGGGTATGGCTTTGAGATCAAGAAACACAAGAGGCCATCACACATACACAAATTAGTGATCACACATACACAAATTAGTGAATGAGAGCTTAGCCTTCATATTCCTTAACATAAAGTAGAATTTGAAGGTGCAAAGGAACGAAGTAGTAGCTAGAGTAGCTAGCCTTTCCTCAAGGGCTTCCTTGCATTTTTCAATCAGTCGCTCTTCAGCAATATTTGAGAAAGTCAGTACTCGAGCACATGATAGGCAAGGAGTGAGAGTGCCCATTGTTGAAAATAACATCTCCATGGTCAAGACACCACCGGGAATTTTGGAAAGAGCTTGAAAAAATCCAATGCCTCCATGTGATCATGCTATAATGAAAGGCGAACTAATAAGAATGAGTGGAGTCTCATATCCGTGAGCTGAATGTCTGAAAACAAGTGCTGAAGTGTCTCCCTCTTCTCTGGTTTATTTGAATGCGCGTGGATAAATATGCCATTGTCCTCGTGGGAGGCATTAGTGAATGAAGATGTACCCTCGTACACATCCCAAGAGAAGAGGGGTTCTGAGGCAATGAATTCCGATTTTGTATCCTGAGTGCTAACGTCATCATTAGCATCAACATCTTCAGCCTCTTCCTCATCATTCTCAGAAGATACCGGGATTTCCTCCACCACTCTAGCAAGCTTATTGCCCTTGCCTTTAGTTGATTGGTCCTTCTGTGTTGGTACTGCTTGGATTGGAAGGTCCTCCTCATCATGCTGTATTTCTGCTTGGATTGGATGGTTCTTCACTTGATCATGTTGTATTTATGCTTGGATTGGATGGTCCTTCTCCTGATCATGTTGTACTTATGTTGGTGCCAATGAGTGTGGAGGAGCACACAAAGAGTCCATTGGAGGCGGTTTCTACTTGGTCCAAGACTTTGGTGGGTGGGCGATCAATTGAAGCGGTCGCTGAATAAGTGTGTGTCTCTTGAGCTTAAGCAACAAATTTGTTGAGTGAATTTCAGACAGGTTGATAAGATAAGGACGGATGATGCTGATGCGATATTGAGGTCTTTTTTGTTGTTGGGGTTATTTTGGATGGGGGTGGATGGATGCTTTGACGTTGAATCCTGATGGGCGTAATTCAGACAACGTGAGGAACTAATTTTGGTGCGAAGTTCACGTGTGTGTAAGATTAATTCCGTAGACGAATCTTGAAGGGCAACTTTGAAGGGAGGAGACGGAGTGGTATGACTTTAGGTGTGTGTAAGATTAATTCGGGGGACGAATTTTGGAATTACTCGAAAGAAGAATATGGGTTAGTTAGAGGACCAATTGGGGAGATTATTTTGCGATGTACATGAAGACAAATTCATACATGAAGTCATGAGCTATGATGAAATCGTGTTTCAAGGTAAATTATGCTCGGTTGTTACAAAGGTACCAAAGAACCTTCTTGTACTAATCTTTTCCATAGGTGTTGATCATGGTACTCTTTCTTTCTTAACTGCTTGGTCTTTACATTGTCTTCTTCTCTCACTCTGAGTTCTTCCACGAGATGGATTCTGGAATGTTGTGCTTGCTTACCAATCTAGAGGAGCTATAGCCTCAATACCATAGAGGAGATGGAATGGTGTGTGCCTAGCTCTTGCTTTGTAAGCGGTTCTATAGGCCCAAAGGACTCCTAAATATGTGATGCACCATGTAGTGGGTTGTTGATGGCACATGTTTTTAAGCAAGGCAACTAAGACATTTGTGCTTTCTGCCTCACAATTAGCTCTAGAATAGTATGCACATGATTTTCTGTGGAATGCTTGATGCTTCATGAAAATGACTTTCAAAGTTTTGTTGACAAAGTTTGGAACCTTTGTCAGTGGTGATTTCAACTCGGCATCCATATCCACAGAAGATGTGCTCATAGAGAAATGTTGCCATTGTATCATATGTGAAGTCCACCAATGCAATGACTTCTGCCCACTTTGTAGCAATCTGTTTCTACCAATAAATATTTAGGTTTAGATGGATGAGCCATAGGATATATGAGGCCCACAAAATCCAATCCCCATCTTTCAAAGGGTTGCCATGCTGTTGGAACTTTCAAAGGCCTATTGTTGAGTTTAGATAGTTTAAGACAACATCATTGGCACATATCATAAGTTTTTATCATATTACATGCATCTCTGAAGAGGTAGGGCCACCAAAGTCCACACACACCTTGTGTGCAGTGATGTGACCTGGGTAATGACATGAGGATGGTCCATTATGTGCAGATTCTAAAATTGCCTCCATATCTTCAGGGTATACACACTTTCTAATTACGCCATCCGGTCTAATCTTGAAGACATGCTCACTGATCATAGTGAAGCTTCTAGTTTGGATGAGGAGTCTTCTCTTTTCTCCGTTGTCTCCGAATTGTCATTGTATCCTAGATAAGTGATCCTCCATTACATGGTGTTTGCCAAGGCCCAAGCCTTTGCACAACTTCAAAATCTAACTCTTGTATTAGGCTTTTTGAGCAAGTACTTGATTGCTTGATGATCTGTGATTACCACAAAATGAACACCCAAGAGGTAATGAGCCATACCTTTTGAAGAGGCCACATATCCGAGAAGTGTGCCTTCTGTGACCAAAAAATGGCATTTGTTTGGATTTAGCTTTAGTGATGCACCATTGCATAATTCAAATACTTCTTGAAACTCAGAAAGGTGTTCTCTGATATTTTCAGGCGAGGATGAATAACTTGCACCTGAAAATGTAGAAAAATCATCCACAAAAATTCTTAGGAATTTTAGTAGCGGTGTAAAAATGGTGTAGACCACTCTGTTGAAGGCGTGTGGTATTACTTAGTCTGAAAGCCATTTTTGTGTACACGTATGTACCCCATGGGTGGTCTTTGATTGATCACCAAGATGAATTGGTTCTTGATTGTACCCACTAAATCTGTCCATAAAGTTGTAGAGAGAATGTCCAACCACATCTTCCACCACTTGTTCAGAGAAGGAGGTAAGAAATCCATCAAGGATTGTTACCATATTCAGAGCTCTAAAGTCAACAGAGATTTACCTTATTGAGAGCTCTAAAGTCAACACATATTCTAATTTTATTGGAGTGCTTCTTGGGTGTTATGACCATGGATGACAGCCATTGTGAATGCTCCATAGCTTCTATTGTGTGCGCTCAAAATTCAGTTTTTTCTATGTCTCAAACTCCATTCTTGCTTGCTGACATTTGTGCTGCAATTTATCAATTTTCCTTTTCAAATAAGCTATCTCTTGATCTTTTAATGGGATTTTGCCAACCTCTGTAGAGAGATCCTCAAGATGGGCAATAAGTTCTCCCCTTCCGAACTGTAACTTCTTTAGATCAGATCTCAATGATTCCAGTTCTTTTAATTCCAGCTGTAAGTGTGTGGCTCTCTCTGTTGCAACCTGTAAACTTTGATCCTTTTCTCGGAACCTGCTCACCTCCTCCTTCGAATCTGCAAGTTCCTACCTTAAAGCCACTTGTGTTATGTTTAGAAGCTGCTCTTTTTCAGTATCACTAAGAGCTCGAGTTTGTTGCAAAGGAGCAATTTCTTCTTCTGCTGCAGCAAATTCATTCATTTGAAGAAATCAATCGACTTGCTGCTCGAAAAAAAATCGGCTGTTGGAAAGATCAACTCATTATAGGTTGCTGCCGAAAAAATCGCATCTACTCATTTGAAGAAGTAACAACTGGTTGCTCGAGAAAAATCGACTCAAAGATATCTACTCATTTGATGAAGTGACAACTCACTGGCTGTTGGAGAAAAATCGAAGGCTGGACAAAAAATTGACTCATCTTGGAAAAAATCGTAATGCTCTTGGTCCAAAAAAATTGATGAGGCCTCAAAATCGACTTTACTCAAAAATCGACTCAACTCAAAAAAATCGACTCAAGTAAAAAAAAATCAAGTTAACTCAAAAATTGACTCAAAAAATTTAGAACAAAAAAATAGAGTAAAGTCAAAGATCGATTAAAAAAGGTTTAGACCAAAAACATCTGACTAAAAATTAGCCTTCGAAACCAAAATCGACTAAGAAAATTTTGACTAAAAAATTTTTGACTAAACTTAAAACAAAAATTGACTAAAGAGTTTAGACTAAAAAAAAACAACCAAAATCGTCTAAAAAAATTTTGAGTAAAAATTAAACCAAAATCGACTAAAAGTTTAGACCAAAAAAAACAACCAAAATCGACTAAAAAAAAATTTGACTAAAAAAGATTTGACTAATAATTAAACCAAAATTGACTAAAAAGTTTAGACTAAAAATAACAACCAAAATCGAAAAAAAAAAAATTGACTAAACAGCAACCTAAAAACAAAAATCCACTAAAAAAAATTAGACTAACAAAATTTGACTAAAAAAAATTTTCACCAATAAAAATCGACCTAAAAAGTTAGCCTAAAAAATAGACCAAAAAAAAATTGACCTAAAAACTTCAACTAAAAAGTAGACAAAAAAAATCGACCTCTTTGATTGTAACAGAAATTTGTGGCTCTTCAACACATTCCTGCAAGCTCTTCAGTCGATTGGCTCTTCAACATTCTCCTACAAGCTCTTGAGATAGCTATCTTCCCTTGGAAACCTCTCAAATCAATGCATCTATCAATCCCTGGAATTGGATGTACAACTCCCCAAAATAGAACCATGCATCTTCACGGTTTTGCTCTTGCTGCTTCAATTCTCCATATCTGAGAGAGAAGGGTCCCACTGTGCATGCCATCTGAAGAACGGAGAACCCGGGACTCCATTTTAAAGAGGAAAAATGAATGCTTAATCGCTAAGGGCACTTTCTACTCAAGGGGGTTCTCCTTAGGGAAGTATAGCCTATGCTCTCTCAGGCACACATAAAAAAAAAAACAGCAGCAGGCTGATTTAGAACAGCATGGATTATTGAAGATTTAGAACAAAACAGATTCTATGAGTTCTTCAAAGAAAATATGACATGAGATGCGATCAGCTTATTTGTAGAAATCATTCTAACAAGGACAACCATTGACTTGAAATAAGAGAAATATTACATAGACAAGAATATGATAGTTCTTCCAATACAAGATAATCTGATGACTAATTACATGGACAAAATACTATAGCATCACATAAAGAGATGGACAATTGAGAGGAAGAGTCCCAACTCACTGCTCCGCAAGAAAAGGAAGACATCGTCTCAGCCTAGGAACTTGAGAACTTGTAAGGCAGGCAGTGGCAGCTACCCTTGCTCAACTCCATGTTGTAGTCAAGTGCCTCACCCACTCCTCCTTCACAAAGCTCCCAATTCCATGCTTCAATCTGCCATCCATCCCTAGGAGAAGCAAGAAGGGACTCCCCCCTCTACACACTACGTAGAGGTCTTGTGTTTGTGTCTCTGTCTATCTCTATCCTTCTTTGATGGAGAGGTCTTCTTATATAGTTTTTCTGTGGGATTGGTAGGAGTGAAGGGTAGCAAAAGGGGACAAAATTAGTTTCTTCTTTTGCGGCTCACTGACAATTTTGACACTCTAGAAACTTCCTCCTCGGCCCACTTTTCCTGCACCGTCACTATCTTCAAATTTCTGGTATTCGACGCCGTCCACCATCCATGAGTCCTCCACGTGCAACTAATCTCATAAAAATGGTGAACTTTTGAGATACGTCGACTAACTTGTAAAAGTTGACTAAAAAAATAGACTACTTTGAGAAATTGGTCAACTTAGGAATTTAAAGTACTTAGAGAATTGGTGAACTGGGAACATTATGCAACTTAGGAAATCGATGAAATGAGAAAATAGGCAACTTGGGAAATTGGTGAAATGGAAAATTAGGCAACTTAGGAAATTAGTGAAATGTGAAAACAGGAAACTTAGGAAATTGGTGAAATGGGAAAATAGGCAACTTAGGAAATTGGTGAAATGGGAAATTAGGCAACTTAGGAGATTGGTGAAATGGGAAAATAGGCAATTTAGGAAATTGGTGAAATAGGAAATTAGTGAAGTAAGAATTGGGAAATTGGTGAATTAGGAAATTAGTGAAGTAGGAAATTGGGAGTTCTTCCTTCTTCATGAATTGATCAGCTGGATCCCCTTTTCTTCATTTTCTTGCTCTTTGCTTCTTCTACTTCTCCTCTTGCTCGAAATCCTGGTAACTTGTCTTGTACTTGGCTTCTGCATCTTGAAAAGCAAAACATAAAATACATTATATGAAGGGTGCTCAGAATACCTCGCTACAGGTAGCCCACCACTTAAACATTCTCCGTCCTCGGAAAAAAATAAGACTTTTTTCCTTCTCTCTTTTTTTTTTTTCCCCCCCCTCTTCTGTTTTTTTCTCCTTTTTCTCCTTTTCTCTTCTTCTTTCTTTCTTCATATTAATGGTTGGTTTTGTTACTCGATTTGAATATCTCCTTCTATGATGTACCATAATTGCTTTTATAAGCACCCATTAATGGTGCAGCTCTTTGGCCACTTGAAACATAAAGATATCCACTACTTGATGCTGATAAGTAAGCATTATGCCTTCTCTCTACATTAACTAAATCAGCACGCATCCGTTCTAGTTCTCTTGTCATTGCAAAAGCCTTTTTTCCAAAATTTGCTTCTGTTGTGTGTGCTCAAAATTCAGCTTCTTCTGTGTCTCAAACTCCATCCTTGCTTGCTGACATTTGTGCTGCAATTCATCAATTTTCCTTTTCAAATAAGCTATCTCTTGATCTTTTAATGGGATTTTCCCAACCTCTGTAGAGAGATCCTTAAGATGGGCAATAAGTTCTCCCCTTCCGAACTGTAACTTCTTTAGATCAGATCTCAATTATTCCAGTTCTTTTAATTCCAGCTGTAAATGTGTGGTTCTCTCTGTTGCAACCCGTAAACTTTGATCCTTCTCTGCCAGAGCTGCATCTAAGCTGGCTTAGAGCCTGCTCACCTCCTCCATCGAATCTGCAAGTTCCTACCTTAAAGCCACTTGTGTTATGTTCAGAAGCTGCTCTTTTTCAGTATCACTAACAGCTCGAGTTTGTTGCAAACGAGCAATTTCTTCTTCTGCTCCAGCAAGTTCATTCATTTGAAGAAATGAATCGACTTGTTGCTCGAAAAAAAATCGGCTGTTGGAAAAATCAACTCATTATAGGTTGCTGCCGAAAAAATCGTATCTACTCGTTTGAAGAAGTAACAACTAGCTGCTCGAGAAAAATCGACTCAAACTCATTTGATGAAGTGACAACTCACTAGCTGCTGGAGAAAAATCGACTCATTGCAGCTGGAGAAAAATGGACCCATAGGCTCAAAGAAAATTTGTGGTTGGCTGAAGGCTGGAAAAAAATTGACTCATCTTGGAAAAAATCGTAATGTTCTTGGCCCAAAAAAATCGATGAGGCCTCAAAATCGACTTAACTCAAAAATCGACTCAACTCAAAAAAATCGACTCAACTCAAAAAAAAATCGACTTAACTAAAAATTGACTCAAAAAATTTAGACTAAAAAATTTGAGTAAAGTAAAAAATTGACTAAAAAAAGTTTAGACTAAAAACATCCGACTAAAAATTAGCCTTCGAAACCAAAATCGACTAAGAAAATTTTGACTAAAAAAAATTTGACTAAACTTAAACCAAAATCGACTAAAGAGTTTAGACTTAAAAAAAATGACCAAAATAGACTAAAAAAAATTTGAGTAGAAATTAAACCAAAATCCACTAAAAAGTTTAGACTAAAAAAAAAACCAAAATCGACTAAAAAAAAAAAAAAATTGACTAAAAAAGATTTGACTAAAAATTAAACCAAAATCGACTAAAACGTTTAGACTAAAAAAAAAAACCAAAATCGACAAAAAAAATTTGACTCAACATTAGCCTAAAAACAAAAATCGACTAAAAAAATTAGACTAACAAAATTTGATTAAAGAAAAATTTGACCAATAAAAATCGACCTAAAAAGTTAGCCTAAAAAATAAACCCAAAAGAAATCGACCTAAAAACTTCAACTAAAAAGTAGACAAAAAGAATCCACCTCTTTGACTGTAGCAGAAATTTGTGGCTCTTCAACACTCTCCTGCAAGCTCTTCGGTCGATTGGCTCTTCACCATTCTCCTGCAAGCTCTTGAGATACCTATCTTCCGTTGGAAACCTCTCAAATCAAGGCATCTATCTATCCCTAGAATTGGATGTACAACAACTCCCCAAAATAGAACCATGCATCTTCACGGTGTTGCTCTTGCTGCTTCAATTCTCCATACCTGAGAGCGAAGGGTCCCAATATGCGTTCCATATGAAGAAGGGAGAACTCGGGACTCCATTTTGAAGAGGAAAAATGAATGCTTAATCGCCCAAGGCACCTTCTACTCAAGGGCATTCTCCTTAGGGAAGTATACCCTATGCTCTCTCAGGCACACATAAAAAAAAAACAGCAGCGGACTGATTTAGAACAACATGGATTATTGAAGATTTAGAACAGCACGGATTCTACGAGTTCTTCAAAGAAAATATGACATGAGATGCGATCAGCTTATTTGTAGAAATCATTCTAACAAGGGCAAACATTGACTTGAAATAAGAGAAATATTACATAGACAAGAGTATGACAGTTCTTCCAATACAAGATAATATGATGACTAATTACATGGACAAGATACTATAGCATAAGATAAAGAGATGGACAATTGAGGGGAGGAGTCCCAACTCACTGCTCCGCAAGAAAAGGAAGACATCGTCTCAACCTAGGAGCTTGAGAACTTGTAGGGAAGGCAATGGCAGCTACCCTTGCGCAACTCAACCTGTTGCAATCAAGTGCCTGACCCACTCCTCCTTCACAAAGCTCCCAATTCCATGCTTCAATCTGCCATCCATCCCTAGGAGAAGCAAGAAGGGACTCCCTCATCTACACACTATGTAGAGGTCTTGTGTCTGTGTCTCTGTCTATCTCTATCCTTCTTTGATGGAGAGGTCTTCTTATATAGTTTTTCTATGGGATTGCTAGGAGTGAAGGCTAGCAAAAGGGGACAAAATTAGTTTCTTCTTTTGCGGCTCACTGACAATTTTGACACTCTAGGAACTTCCTCCTTGGTCCACTTTTCCTACGTCGTCATTATCTTCCAAATTCTGGTATTCGGCGTCGTCCACTGTCCATGAGTCCTCCGCGTGCAAGTGGCTGCAAATTTAGACCATATGCAGATTGTAGATCAATTTCTTGATCTATATGCTCGATGTGGTGTGTCCTCTTAAGTGCAATATGCACTCTGGGTTGCAATTTGAGGACTCAATGGGGAAGAAACATAGCATATACAATGACACAGTGAAATAAGAGAAAGAAGCTGAAATTATGAGTACAACCAGCTCAAAAGAGGATTATACAAACATTGGGCAATCAGTAGGAGACATAAACATACACCTTCATTCTAAGTGCTCAATTTCGGTTCCCTAGAAGATTGGCCAATCCCTGCTTATCCACTACTCACTCAGAGTGCCAAGCTAGCTGATTCCAATCCTACCAAGTGGAGCACTAGTGGTAAGCTAAGAGCTCTACTCACACAAGAGAAGGCAAGCTTCAGCTCTGCACTTCTTCCTCAAGTCTCTCTCTGAGCTTGTCTGCGCTTCCCCCTTCTATTGATGAAGAGGTCTACTTATATAGTTTTTCTGAAAGTGAAGGATAGCAAAAAGGGACAAAATTAGTTTCTTCTTTGGCAGGTTCTCTGACACTTTTGAAAATTTTGGTACTCTGGAAGCTTCCTTCTTGGTCCACTTTTCTTGCGCCGTCACTATTTTCCAAATTCTGGTATTCTGCGCCGTCCACCGTCCATGAGTTCTCCGCCGTCACTATCTTCCAAATTCTGGTATTCGGCGCCGTCCACCGTCCATGAGTTCTCCGCGTGCAAGTGGCTGAAAATTTAGACTATATGGAGATCTGGAAAATTTAGTCTCTTTTTTCAAGTGAAAAAGTAGACTAAATCAAAAGTACACCCTTTTCTTAAAAATTAGACTACTTTTGGAGTATGTAGACTAACTTCATAAAATTGGTGAACTTTTGAGTAAGTCGACTAACTCGTAAAAATTTGACTAAAAAAATTGACTATTTGGTCAACTTAAGAAAATTAGACAACTTAGAGATTTGGTGAACTGGGAGAATTAGACTACTTAGGAAAATAGGTGAAATGGGAAACTAGGCAACTTGGGAAAATAGGTGAAATGGGAATTTAGACAACTTGGAAAAATAGGTGAAATGGGAATTTAGACAACTTGGGAAAAAAAGGTAAAATGGAAATTAAGGAACTTGGGAAAATAGGTGAAATGGGAAATTTGGCCTTCTTCATGAGCTGGATCCCACTTCGACCATTTTCTTGCTCTTCGCTTCTTCTCCTTCTCCCTTTGTTCGAAATCGACGTAACTTGCCTTATTCTTGGGGCATATCAAAGTACCCCGCTACAGGTTGCCCACCACTTAGACATTCTCCGTCCTCGGAGAAAAATAATACTCTTCTTTCTTCTTTTTTTTTTTCTCTTTTTCCTTCACATTCTTTTTTTTTCCTTTTTTTCATCTTCTTCTCTTTCCCCTTTTTTTTTTTTTTGAAATAATGTTAGTGAAAGCTAATATGGAAAAGAAAGGAGACATTTGCAAGTAAAATGCAATACATGCTTCTTACAAAAGGAAGTAACTGAAAGAGGCCGCGGAGAGCTACGTCGTGGTGTGCTCGGTTGCTCCAAACACCAAGGGAGTGGGCTGCTGCGTGAGGAGAGAGAAAGTAGAGAGAGAAACCTGCGCAGAAATTTGGAGAAGAAGATGGAGAAGCTGAAGTTGAAGAAGTCCCAATCAAGTTATGAGAGATTTGGGACCAAGTCTTATTGATAAATGACTTTTAGGTCATTTGGGCATGTTCACACATGGCCAATGACCAAAAGTCATAAAAATAATGTAAATGCCTATAACTCCCCAATTTGGGGTCCAAAAAATACAACAAAAATATGTCTGGAAAGCTCTCGAAGAGAGCTTTCACATGGAAGGGTCAAAATATACAAAAGGAGAGTCCTTGGGGCCTTTATCCCCAACAACCTCCCACTTAAAGGACCAAGGAGGCTCCTTTAAGCTAAGTAACTCCCACCATCTGTATACATAGCTGATGTTGTGCCTTGGGTAGACACTTCGTGACAGCATCTGCAGGATTTTGTGAAGTATTGACCTTGATCAAAGTGATCAGGCCATCCTCTAACACCTCTCTGATGAAGTGATATCTCACATCAATATGCTTTGTGCGAGCATGAAACATGGCATTCTTTGCCAAACATATGGCACTCTGGCTATCGCATCCAAGAAGAGGTGCCTTTTCAAGCATCCCAAACTCACTGCAGAGCCGAGCTAACCAAATGGCTTCTTTGGAAGCCTCTATGGCTGAAATATATTCAGCCTCTGTAGTAGATAGTGCAACTATCCTCTGAAGTCTAGAGCACCATGAAATAGCTCCACCTGCAAGGATGTATACATAGCCACTTGTGGACTTGCGTGTGTCCACATCACCTGCCATGTCTGAATCACAAAATCCTTTTAACTCCAATGGACCCTTTCCATAACATAAGCATTTACTTTTGGTCCCTTTCAAATATCTCAAGATAGATTTGACTGCCTCCCAATGAGCTCTACCAGGATTAGCCATGAACCTGCTAACAACTCCCACTGCATGAGCAATGTCTGGCCGAGTGGCAACCATAGCATACATAAGTGAACCACAAGATGATGCATATGGAACACTCTTCATGTAACTGGCTGCATCATCATTTTTGGGACAGTCATCCTTGGAAAGCTTAACATGTGGCTGCAATGGCACTCCAAGAGGCTTAGCATCAGCCACATTAAATCTGTCCAGCACTTTTTCAATGTACTTTTCTTGGGATACCTGCAAAGTATGCTGCTGTCTATCCCTTTTTATACGCATACCAAGAATATGCTCAGCTTCCCCAAGGTCTTTCATTGAGAATGCAGAGTTCAGCTGCTGTTTTAGAGCGTTCAGAGTGCTCTTTTTCTTCCCAGCCAGCAGCATATCATGTACATACAGTACAAGAATAATTGGGCTGCCATCTTCATCCTTTTTCGTGTACAAACAATGATCTGCATGGCTTCTTTTAAACCCATGTTTGAGCATAAATGCATCAAACTTCTTATACCATTGTCTGGGGGCCTGTTTCAGCCCATACAAGCTCCTTTTCAGTTTGCATACCAGATGCTCTTTTCCAGGAATGGCATATCATTCTGGCTGTTTCATGTACAACTCTTCATCTAAATCACCATGCAAAAAGGCTGTTTTAACATCCATTTGGAATAATTCCAAATCCAAGGCAGCTGTGAGAGCAAACAACACACGTAAAGTGGTCATTTTCACCACTGGAGAGAACACTTCTTGGAAATCAATGCCCTCTTTTTGGGCATATCCCTTAGCAACCAGCCTTGCCTTATACTTGGGTTTGCCATCAACAGTTTTGATTTTGTACACCCACTTGTTTGGAATGGCTTTCCTTCCTTTGGGTAACTCAACCAAATCCCAAGTATCATTTGCATGCAAGGCCTTTATCTCTTCCTGCATGGTTAACTCCCACTTCTTGTTGTGCTCACATAGCTTTGCCTCTTTATAAGTAAGAGGCTCACCCTCATCTGATAACATAATATAATGTATAGAGGGATCATATCTATTCACTCGCCTCCTAGGACGTATAGATCTTCTTACCCAATGATCAACATTACCAGGCAATGGATCTACATCAGGAGGTACATTAACTTCTTCATTGTTAACAGGCTGCTGTACATCATTTCCAGCCCTGTTTTCAGCATGAATAGGTGGCTGCATATGCCCTTCAGGAGCATCATTTTGATGTCCAGCATCATCTGGCTCAATAACCACGGGCTCATTGTCATTTCCAGCCATATGTGGTGCATCCCGAGGGTCCATATCAGATTTAACTGGTGGCTGTACATGCTGAAATTTGACTCTTTTATGGTCATCTTTAGAGGCACAATTGTTTTTGAGCAGCCTTGCCTCATTAAATACAACATCTCGGCTGCGTATTACCTTCTTGAGTTGAGGTAGCCAAATCCTGTAGCCCATTTCACCTTCATCTCTATAACCCATGAAGATTCCTTTCATGGACTTTGCATCTAACTTGCTTCTCAACTCAGGCCTTATATGCACAAAAGCATCGCAACCAAAGATGCGTAGGTGGTCATATGAAGCTGGTTTGCTAGACCAAACCTCTTCTGGAATGCCACCTTTTAAGGACATATGAGGGGATCGATTGCAAACATGAACTGCAGTTTTCAAAGCCTCTCCCCAAAATCCATGAGGGAGATTAGCTGTGGACAGCATGCATCTCACCCTCTCACATAAAGTCCTATTATACCTTTCAGCCACACCGTTGGAAGAGGGGCTGTATGGGACTGTTAGCTCCCTCTTAATACCAAGATTTTCACAAAATCTATTGAATTCAGCACTTGTAAACTCACCCCCATTATCTGTACGTAAGCATTTCAGCTTTCTACCTGTTTGAATGGTCACAAATGCATGAAATTTCTTAAATGCAGCAAAGGCTTCATCTTTAGATTTTAACAAATATACCCAAAGCTTCTTAGAGTAATCATCTACAAAAGAAACAAAGTAAAGAGCACCCCCCATAGATTTTGTGGGCATGCTACAAACATCAGAATGAACAAGATCAAGCACATTAGACTTACGAGAGACACCAGAGTAGTAAGAATTCTTTACTTGCTTACCATATTGGCATTCATTACAAAAATCAAGTTTTGAGCCTTTAGCATCAAACTTGTCTAAATTAGATAGTTTATCAAGGCCTTTTTGACTCATGTGACCAAGCCTTTTATGCCATAATTCCATATGTGAATGGATTTCAGCCAAAGCAATAAACTTGCCCAGCAAGGCTTTACCATGCAAGCAATAAAGAGTCCCTTTCTTTGTACCTTTAACAATCAGCCTAGAGCCTTTGATAAGCTTCCATGACCCCTTCTCAAAGAGGGTACTATATCCATGCATATCCATTTGCCCACCAGACAATAAGCTTTTCTTGATGCTTGGTACATACCTTACATCATGCAAAACCAGCTCATTGGTACCATCCACTGTGAGATGCACTGTGCCAATACCTTCAATTGAACAGGCATGGTTATTTCCAAGATATACATGTCCATGGCTGCCTGCATGAAAGGTAGTGAAACACTCCTTAATAGGAGTTACATGAAACGATGCACCTGAATCTACAATCCATGTTTGTGACAAAGCATCATTCACAGTAAGCAATGCATCAATCAAATCCCTCTTTGTGATCTGCATATCTTGTGCATGAATATTAATAGAAGGATCAATAACTTCAGCATGCTCTGCTTCCATAGTAGCACAAAGTATATCTTCTGCATCTGATAGCTCCTCAATGATGACACTAGAGGCCACATTGGCCTTCTCTTTGTCTTTGTCCTTTGAGGTATCATGTGCTTCATTCTTGGTGTCCTTTTTCTTCCTGTCACCTGTGTTCTTCTTTCTTTCTAGTTCAGCTTTATAGAATCTGCAATCAGGCTTTTTGTGACCTTTCCTACCACATTGATAACAAGTCACTTCAGCCTTGCCTTTGCTTTTGCTCCTGTTCCTCTGTACATTTCCACTTTTCTTTTCTGTTCTTCCTCTAGCCACATTGGCTGAACCACTGCCCTCTCCACTAGCTTTCCTCCTGATTTCCTCATTCAAAATAGAACCCCTTACACCATCAAAGGTAAGACTGGGGCTATTCGAAAGTGAAACAACCAATGTTTCCCACGAATCAGGTAAGGTCATCAACAAGAAGATGGCCTTAAGCTTATCATCAAATGGAGGTAATCCAGAGTCCTGCAATTGTGAAAGAGTACCTATAAACAAAGATAAGTGCTCAGCCGCACTTTTTGACTCATCAAGCTGCATACACACTAGCTTACGCATAAGATGCACTTGATTTACAGGCGTGGTATTTTCATAAGTGGCTTTTAGCTTCTCCCATACCTCAAAAGCAGTTGTAAGGCCTTTCAAATCCACTAAGATTTCATATGATACAGCCATCTTGATGTAAGTGATGGCCTTCTTGTTTAGGTTCATCCATGCTGCATTTGTCATATCTTCAAGCTTGACTTCCTCAAGAGCCCCTTCACAATCTTTAAGAAAGAGGATGCCCAACATTCTTTCTTTCCACAAATCGAAACCATTACCTTCAAATCTCTTGATCTCAAACAAGCTTTTGACATCAGAGGAGGTAGAGGCCATGTTTGCAACACTAAGAGCTTCAAAATTTCACCAAAAAGGTAAAATTCACCTGCTGTCCTGTGCGCAATTACCTTAGGAGACTATAGCTGAGAAATTAAGCCCAAAAACTGTTCAAAACTTGCAAAAAACAATTTCTGAAATTTTCTCCAGAAAATTTCAGAAAATTCTAGCAAGCTGTAATTGCATCAAAAACAACAAATTTGTTGTTTTTCAACCACAAAAGGCATACATAGATGTAAAACCAAGGCAATGGGTGCTTGTTTTCACAAAAGCCCCAATTTTTGCAGCAATATGACCTGTAAAATCAGAGAAATGACCTACTGTAATAAGTTTCCAGCAAGTATGCACTTCCTCAATCTTTGTGCATGTCCTCCCACTTGAAAAATGAGAGAATTTCTGCAACAAAAGACCTGTAGATGAAAAAATCAGCAATGTGGATGCTGAAAAAGACCTGTGGGGATACAAAAAGAAGAATAGAAGAGATTCTTCGCGATGAAACTCTCTAAAAAGCACAAAATTTGCTTCAGCTTTGCTCCGGGCTGAAGTAATCCTCCAAAAACAGCCCTTTTATCGCGAAAAAGGAAGGTTTTTCGCGATGAAATTCTCCCAAATGCAAGAAAACACCTTAAGCTCAACATAGGCTGAAGTAGAAAAACAGTTTGAGCAACTTTGTCGCGATGGAACAGCTCAAAGCTCTGATACCAGTTGAAAGAGGCCGCGGAGAGCTACGTCGTGGTGTGCTCGGTTGCTCCAAACACCAAGGGAGTGGGCTGCTGCGTGAAGAGAGAGAAAGTAGAGAGAGAAACCTGCGCAGAAATTTGGAGAAGAAGATGGAGAAGCTGAAGTTGAAGAAGTCCCAATCAAGTTATGAGAGATTTGGGACCAATCTTATTGATAAATGACTTTTAGGTCATTTGGGCATGTTCACACATGGCCAATGACCAAAAGTCATAAAAATAATGTAAATGCCTATAACTCCCCAATTTGGGGTCCAAAAAATACAACAAAAATATGTCTGGAAAGCTCTCGAAGAGAGCTTTCACATGGACGGGTCAAAATATACAAAAGGAGAGTCCTTGGGGCCTTTATCCCCAACAGTAACTAGACAAAAAGATGGCCGATACAAAGTAAAAAGAAACATCTAATGCTATCCACTTCCATTCCTAACTAGGGTGCGTTTTGTGCTTCCATAAAGAGAGTTTTTGCCTTGTCGTGGATGTCTTTATAGAACGTTGCTTCCTTCCGTAACTTCTCGTTCTCCTCTATGAGTTCCTCGTTGCTTTGCTCTAGTTGCTTGTTGCGGTCTTCTAAGTCTGCGATCCGTCTGTGAAGCTGAAGTACTTGTTGGTTTGCCTCCCGCACAAACATAGTCTGACTGAGAGATTTAAATCGTAAGACTTAAATCGAGATTTAATCGTTTAAATCGTTTAGATCGATCAGACCCAGAATAAAAATCGAGGTTTTTATCCACTTAGAGAGATTTTTATCTTTTTTCCATAAAAGGTATATATATATATATATATATATATATATATATATATATATATATATATATATATATATATATATATATATATATATATATATATATATATATATATATATATATATATATATATATATATATATATATATATATATATATATATATATATATATATATTTATGTATTTATATATAATTGCATGAAGCATAGATATGATATATACCTAAACAATGATAATAGGTATGGTTTTTGGATATCATATAATGGAAAGCTTAAGGAAGGAGGTTGAAGCCCGTCTCTGTGTGTGTAGTGACTACTTGACAAATGTTCGGTATTTTAGCGTTAGCCAACATGTCACAAGACTTGTGTGATGGAAAGGCTAGAGTGGCAATACAACACTTAGCTCAAGGACTCAATGACAACACTTGGGTATGCTTTGAAAATAAAGCGTGAATGGCACAAAGCTCAAAAGAATGCCTTTGGGTGAACTTAACCACAAAGAGAAACTTAAAAAATAAAAATAAAAAATTGCAACTAGTATAAAAATCGTGCACCACGATTTAAACCGAGAACGAATTAAACGATTTTTATTAGAAGGAAAAAAATCGCGATTTAAATCCACTATGCCCACAGATGAGGAGATCCCTTTGTGATAGTCATGGAGTAGTGAGAGAGATTCTAACGTGTTTCTTGCATGAAGATTTGCTATATGGATGTTTTCTAATGCGGAGAGTGCATAAGTGGAAGAACAAGGTGCGAGTGGAGGTGTGCTAGAATGCATGGGTTGGGTGGAGGTTGAGTGCATATGTGAACTTGAAGGGGTAACTAAGATGGTGGGGGCAAGTGAACTTGGTGATGGCATAGGAGGAGTTATGGGAGATATGGGGATAGGTGGGACATGGATAGGTGTATGATGAGGTTGAATTGAAGGTGAGATACGTGGTGAAGGCATTTGGATAGGAGGTGATGCATGTGGAGTGTAAGTAGTAGGAGGAGATGGTGGTGGTGTGGGTGGATCATATGAAGCACTATGGTGAGTGTGAACCTGAGGATCGGAGCCTTTTTCCGCGCATATGTACATGAAGAGGAAGGGGGATCGAGTACCTTTCACCGCATAACCTTGATCACCAATTGGAAGGGCTCGGATGTCTTCTAATGTGTCGCCTTTTACTCGTGCTCGTTTTACTGAGAGCTTCTTTCTTACAGGAGTGGATGTATTACGCTTCATGGAAAATGGTTGACCCACATTCTTCGGTATTTCCGTAAGCCTTGATGGTAAATTCTTTAGCCACAAGAGTATTATAGAAGAGTATACATGAAATTTCTTTGCGTCTTTTTGTACCTGTACCGCATGCCTTTTCCTTTTTTCCATGATGGATGCCCATATGAGATGATGGAATGATGGAAGGGATATGGACGCACCCAGAGAAGACATAAAAGCGCGTCGCAAGCAGCCATATTATTGAATGGAAACTTGGATTCGACCTTCGTAAGAGGATAAAATACTAGCATGCACATAAGATATGATAGTACCTTTCTGAGAGGTCGTTGGCGGTGAACAACTTCACACATTCCTCACATACCTTGCTTGCATCGACTCTTGAGTATGATCTTCCTGGCATAAGCCAATCTGACTCTTTCATTCCCACAACTTTGTTTACCATCTTCTTGGTAAGCGTTCCTGCACCAAAGTGAGGGAAAGACTCGAAGAAGTTAATCACCTCGTCTGTTGCAATATTTTTGGTGAGTGGTACTTTGGCAATCTCCGTGAGATGCATAGTATGCAACTCATCCGCTATGAAGATCTCCTCCAATGATGCTGGTGGAAGAGCATCGTGGGCGATCAATGTGAGTGAATCTTCTCCTTCACTTGATGACCGGGCTGAACCGGAACCTTGCTGATATGGTTTATCATCTGAGTCATAATGATTGTTGCACATAGAATTCCTCAACGAGGACGAATGGGACATGTTATTTTGCTAATAGTTGGATGCTTTTGTCTTCTTAGGGAATGCCCACTTTGTAGGATAGTCGATTTTCACACTTTGCTCAGCATGAATCGGAGGCAAACTGCTGAAAAGGGGTCCTTGCGCTGATAAAATCGCTAGGCAGGTAGGTGGTGATGGAGGCGAAAACAGGAAAGCAGGCAGCGATCGCATGAAAATGAGCTATCGATGAAAATGAGCTGATGTTGACTTATGAACTAGGGAAAAAATCGACTATGCAATGAGTTATGAACTAGAGAAAATCGACTTATGAACTAAAAAAAATGGACTATGCACATCAATGACTTAAAAATCACGTGCTTGACTCAAAAAATTATCGACCCTTGAAAAAATTGACCTGAAAAAAAAAAAAATCGACTTTTCTTACATATCATGACCAAAAAAACAAATCGACTTAAACACTAGAAAAAATCGACTCCTTTTTTAAAAAAAATCGACCTTTTTGTTTTTTTATAAAAAAATCGACCCAATAACTAAAAAAAAAAAAAGACTTTTCCCACTAAAAACAAATCGACTTTTTAGGAAAAAACAATTCGACCTATCCAAAGAAAATCGACTTTTTTTTTTTTTGGGAAAAAAAATCGACCTTCCACAAACAATCGACGTATTCACTAAGAAATCGACCTCATACCAAAAATGGACTCCAACACAATGTCAAAAAAGACTTATGCTAGTGGATTTAGATGATGGGTTGTATTGATGGGAACTATAGTAAGTCTAATAGAGCTAAGGGACATGGTATGTACACTGTTCCTATAGTAGTGATTCATATCTCATTCTGATTCTCGGTAGGGTGAGACGTGAACGGTTCACCAAAGGAATTTGGGTCCCTTCAAGAGTAGAGAGACATACCGCACCTTGGGGAAGGATATCTATTACCTTGTAAGGACCTGTCCATCCGGTGGATAACTTCTTTTCTTTCTTGTTGTACAAGCTTGGTTGATATAGCAGGACCAACGATCCTTCTTTGATCTCTGTGTTCCACAGATTTCTGTCGTGCCATGCTTTCTGCTTCATCTGCTCTTTCTCGAGAGTTGAATCTGCTATTGGTCTCTTTTCCTCCCGTTGATGTAATCTATTCATATTGATGTTACTCATGACTTGCAAATTACCAATCCTTCGATGTCCCACTCTGCTTGATCCTTTTAGAAATTCTAATGGAGCTATTGCTTCAAGACCATATACCAACTGAAAGGGAGTATGTTTCGTGGTTACCTTGAATGCCGTCCTGTATGCCCATACCACACCTAGGTAGGTAGTGCCCCATGTCAAGGGATGGAGATAACACATTTTCATCAAGAGCGAGATGAGTACCTTGTTGGTGCTTTCCGCCTGACCATTGGCTCGTGGGTAATATGCACATGATTTTTGGTGGAAAATTTTGTACTTCATAATTATTTCAGTTAGGGTTTTGTTGATAAAATGAGATCCTTGGTCACTTGTAACTTCAATTGGACAGCCATACCTACAGAAAATATTTTCATACAAGAAAGAGGCTACCGTATGAGAAGTGCAATCTTTTGTCACCAGAACTTCTGCCCATTTGGTGGCGTAATCAATGGCCACCAACAAATACTTCACATTCGATGGAGAAGTGATGGGATAGATTGGCCCCACAAAATCTAATCCCCATTTTTCAAATGGTATCCATGATAAAGAAATTTGCAAGGGTTGGTTGTTCAGCTTACTTGGTTTTGGAGCACAACGTTGGCAAGTGTCGCATGTCTTTGCATATTGTGTTGCATCTCGAAAAAGATAAGGCGACCATAATCCTCCATGTAAAATCCGATGTGATGTTATGTGACCCGGATAATGGCATGCAGCTCTTCTTCCATGGGCTTCTTCTAGTATTTGTTGTACTTCATGTGGTAGGACGCATCTCCTATAGATCCCATCATATCCTACTCGGAAAAGCGTATTTTGAACAATTGAAAAATTCTTACTTTTTAGGAGCAATCTTCTTCGTTCGAGTGGTGTGAGATTAGGTGGGCAGGTTCCCGTAGATAACAAATGATGAACGTCCTGGTACCAAGTAGGGTAAGTGCTTACTTGAAATAAAGATTGATCTAGGAGGTTGTCTTCTATGCCCGTAACTGGTTCTTGATGTCCTTTCATCCTTGAAAGGTGATCTTCCATCACATGGTGCTCCGAAGGTCGTTGAACTAGTTCGAAGTTAAATTCTTGGAATAAGAGTAGCCACCTCCACACTCTTCCATAGATGTTCGGCTTGTTTAGCAAATATTTGATTGCCTGATGGTCGGTGATGATTGTGAAGTGAATTCCCAACTAATAATGACGGAACTTCTTACTTTGGATTAAGTCGATAAATCCTTCCTCTTACTGGCTTAGCATCATGAATCAATGGAATAGAATGCTCTCCAAGATGAATAGGAATTCCTTCTAAGTCATGGTAACTCCATGCAAACACATCCTTGAAGTTTTGCATGAAAGTGGTTACCTCGTGGAGTAAGGACGGATGATCCTAAAGCCATGTTGCTAGTAAGATCGGTTGTGAGTGTTCCTCATTTCCAAGATTGACTTGCCTTACAGGTTGAGATAACATGGCTGATTGTTCGTTTTGATCTTCAAAAATGCATTGTGGGTAGGCCGGCGATTCCTCTATGTTAATTTTTGATTCCTTTTCTTGCATCCATGAAGTTGAAAACTCTTTCATCCATGGTATGTCGGATGGTATCGGTAAGTCGTCTATTGCAACTCTTTTCTCCTTTCCTTGGGTCAAATCCTTCGAGACTCCTTTCTTTCCTCTCCTCAAGTCCATGACGGGTTCTCCAAGCCCAAGAGTTTTTACCTGTTCAGAGTCTCCTTCACAAATAGATATGCCATAACATGGAAAGGCTTCCATCCATTTCAAAAGATCTTGGTCATCGTTTATTTCAATTTCATTACATGCTTCCGCGATAGGAATGTGTTGTTCTTCGAGAATAGTGAAAGAATGAGCATTACCTCCATGAGATCCTTTTGGATCTAAGTGTACTTGTTTCTGTACTTTCCCTGGCAGGTTAACTAAAGTAGTATCATTTCCCCAATCATGCATGGCTTGGATGTGCCTGAACCATGGCCTCCCTATGAGTAAAGGAAAGCCTCCATTGACCTGCGGTAAATTTAACACCACAAAATCTAGAAAGAATGTCAGCCCATCCATCTCTACCGGTACCTTCTCTACAATACCCAGATGTTTAACTCGACTCTGGTCAGCCAAGGTTATTGTGAACTTTGCTTCACCTGAAAGTTGGAGTCCAAGTGATTTGAGGGTAAAATCTGGCATGAGATTTATGCCTGAACCTCCATCGATTATTACTCCATTTATAGTTATTCCACATATAGTGACTGATAGACATGGACTCCTGAAGTCGGTTACAGAGTTGGTTGATACCTTTGTGAAGTTCTTGGAAATTGAAGCTTTCATCAGGTTTGTTGGAGTGTGCCCACCACTTATTGCAAGCATTGTCGGAGTAGACAATGTCTCTATGATCCCTATAACTTCACTTCTAAACCTTTCATCCCGTCTTAATAGATCATACAATGATACCTGCTTGAAGGTGTTCTTTAATATTTCCTCCGTCTTGATGATGGATGGTATTGGCGAAGGTAGAGGAAGCTTGTTACATGAATGAAGTTCCCTCATCGTTTCTTCAAAAACTATCTATTTCCTGCAAAACTTCAGAATTTTTCGTACTTGAGTCTTTTTTCATGGAGGACCCTTGCTTCTGCTTTCTTTTTATGGGCTCTTGTCTGAACCCCTTGTTCTTGATCCATTTCTTGCAACAGCACTACTCTAGCTTATGGACTTGAGCTGAAGGATGGGCTTGCATTCAGTTCTTGATTTCCTTCTTCTCTCTATTGTGAATCAGGTTGTAACTCTAGAGCATAGCTTGGGGTTTCTTTTTCTCGTCCATGATTAGGCAAAAGAGTCGATTTCAAAAAATAGTCTATTTTCCTGAATTGAGTCATCCTAGGAAAATAAGTCGACTTCAAAAATTTGACTTTTTCTAAGTAGACTATTTTTAAAAGTTTGGGCAACTTCAAGTTGACCATTTTCCAAAAATTGATCTACTTTATGAACGTGGTCATTTTCACAAAATTGGTCAAATTTTTTAGTCACTTGCTCCACTTTTAAGTAGACTTGCTTAACTTGACTATTTTTAAAAAATGGGTCAACTTCTTTAGGTGAAAGAATTCGTCCAAATTGCCCAGGGGCATCACACACATTTGGGTCCTCTTTCTCAGATAAGTGCCACTGTGAGTGTACATGAGAAAATTGGATACTTGGATAATTAAGAGTGTTGCTCTCTTCTCTCTTACTTGAATGAATTGCTGGTTGCCTTCCCTTATTGACAGAGATAACATTGACTTGGTGGGATGGAGCTGATCCGCTTGTAGAAGCCTTCTACTTCGGATAGTCCTTCGAATAATGATCCATTGTATCCCGGCAAAACCTGCAAGGTGGAGACCCTTCTGGAAGGGAGCATTTTCCTTGAAAATGTCCATATTCACCACATCTATAGCACATGATAGGACGAGCTGGTCTTCTAAACAAAGGTTTTCTTTCGTTAGAGGAGTTTACATGAGGAGTGGTATACATGCTTTCGATTTGAAATCTTGGAGATGGTAATAAGGGCTTATGTACGGATACACTTGGTGACTCCCAATTCGCTTGCATCCCCTTGAGAAAATAGCAATCCCTTGCTTCATGGCCTGGTTTTCCACAAAATTGAGACACCAACCTCTCCAAACAATCTTGAGAAGAATGTCCTGAGTTTTTACATAAGGTGCACCAAATCGATGTTTTTACCTCTTTTTGTGTTCTAAGCTCCTCCAATTCTTGTCGTAGTAGAGCTAGCGCTTTATCCCTTCCTTGCCAAGCAGTTTTTTCCTCTTGCAAGGTCTTTTGTAACTTCAAGGCTTCTAACTCTCTTCTTAGTTGTGCAAGACGATCACTTGTGAATTCATCCGTACCTTACTGTTCTTTGAACTGGACTCTTGCTGCTTCGATCCTTGAGGCTGTAGCTTCGAATTCCTCCAATGATGCATCAGCTTGTAGCATCTCTCTAAGTTTTTGCTGAGAAGTTTTCGGTAGAGCCTTCTCTACCCATTTCTTGACTAGAAAATCCCTAGGATTGTGAGGAAGATGAGAAACTAATGACTTTACTCTCGTCATTAATTCAAAGAATGCCTTTCCTTTTTGTAGTTTAAGATTTTCCAATTGATCAAGAATGCGTTCTGTGGAGTTACGTGGGGTAAACGTAGTTATGAAGGAAGTTTTGAGGGCATCCCAGGTGGTGAAGTGTGCTTCATCGTGTTGATTGTACCATCGATCCGCGAGCCCTTCAAGAGTGGCCGAAAACAAGGCAAGGAAGGAATCTTCTCGCTGATGTAAACCCCTACTCTTACATAGGGAAAGAAACCTCATCCTCATGAGGGGTTGCCTTGAAGGAAGGAAATTTGATGTTGATTCGAGAGAGCAAGTGGGTCAAATCGTCCCCCATCACTGCCGCTTGTGGCCTTTGGTTGTCTGCCATGTCCGTCGAAGGAGGCGTTGAGTGTCGATCGGAGATGCCTTGCGATGATGATGGGTCGGGAAATGGAAATGGAAGTGGTGGAGCTCTAGGAGGGATGTAGTGTAATCTTTTGCGTTGATAACTCTTTATGGGAGTCTTTACGGGACTAAGGGATCTTTCCTTATGGCTGGAGCGAGTATGAGTCATAGACTATTGCTCTAACGCTCTTCATCAACTCGGTTCTTCTAAGGGCTGAACTTCTAACAAGTTCAAATTGCAACCAATGTCCCACCGTGCGTGCCAAAATGAGCACCTGTAGATCAATTTCTTGATCTATATGCTCGATGTGGTGTGTCCTCTTAAGTGCAATATGCAATGTGGGTTGCAATTTGAGGACTCAATGGGGAATAAAAATAGCACATACAATGACACAGTGAAATAAGAGAAAGAAGCTGAAATTATGAGTACAAACAACTAAAAAGAGGATTATACAAACATTGGGCAATCAGTAGGAGACATAAGCATACACCTTCATTCTAAGTGCCGGATTTCAGTTCCCTAGACATACATGCTCAAATCTAGCTTTCCAACTAGCTGCTCAAGAGAAGATTGGCCAATCCCTGCTTGCCCACTACTCACTCAGAGTGCCAAGCTAACTGATTCCAATCCTACCAACTGGAGCACTAGTGGTAAGCTAAGAGCTCTACCCACACAAAAGAAGGCAAGCTTCAGCTCTGCACTCCTTCCTCAAGTCTCTCTCTGAGCTTGTCTGCACTTCCCCCTTCTGTCGATGAAGAGGTCTACTTATATAGTTTTTCTAAAAGTGAAGGATAGCAAAAGGGGACAAAATTAGTTTCTCCTTTGGCAAGCTCTCTAACACTTTTGACAATTTTGGTACTCTAGAAGCTTCCTTCTTGGTCCACTTTTCCTGCGCCGTCACTATTTTCCAAATTTTGGTATTCGGCGCCGTCTACCGTCCATGAGTTCTCCGCGGTCACTGTCTTCCAAAATCTGGTATTCGGCGCCGTCCACCTTTTTGGCCTTATGTACGGATACACTTGGTGACTCCCAATTCGCTTGCATCCCCTTGAGAAAATAGCAATCCCTTGCTTCATGGCCTGGTTTTCCACAAAATTGAGACACCAACCTCTCCAAACAATCTTGAGAAGAATGTCCTGAGTTTTTACATAAGGTGCACCAAATCGATGTTTTTACCTCTTTTTGTGTTCTAAGCTCCTCCAATTCTTGTCGTAGTAGAGCTAGCGCTTTATCCCTTCCTTGCCAAGCAGTTTTTTCCTCTTGCAAGGTCTTTTGTAACTTCAAGGCTTCTAACTCTCTTCTTAGTTGTGCAAGACGATCACTTGTGAATTCATCCGTACCTTACTGTTCTTTGAACTGGACTCTTGCTGCTTCGATCCTTGAGGCTGTAGCTTCGAATTCCTCCAATGATGCATCAGCTTGTAGCATCTCTCTAAGTTTTTGCTGAGAAGTTTTCGGTAGAGCCTTCTCTACCCATTTCTTGACTAGAAAATCCCTAGGATTGTGAGGAAGATGAGAAACTAATGACTTTACTCTCGTCATTAATTCAAAGAATGCCTTTCCTTTTTGTAGTTTAAGATTTTCCAATTGATCAAGAATGCGTTCTGTGGAGTTACGTGGGGTAAACGTAGTTGTGAAGGAAGTTTTGAGGGCATCCCAGGTGGTGAAGTGTGCTTCATCGTGTTGATTGTACCATCGATCCGCGAGCCCTTCAAGAGTGGCCGAAAACAAGGCAAGGAAGGAATCTTCTCGCTGATGTAAACCCCTACTCTTACATAGGGAAAGAAACCTCATCCTCATGAGGGGTTGCCTTGAAGGAAGGAAATTTGATGTTGATTCGAGAGAGCAAGTGGGTCAAATCGTCCCCCATCACTGCCGCTTGTGGCCTTTGGTTGTCTGCCATGTCCGTCGAAGGAGGCGTTGAGTGTCGATCGGAGATGCCTTGCGATGATGATGGGTCGGGAAATGGAAATGGAAGTGGTGGAGCTCTAGGAGGGATGTAGTGTAATCTTTTGCGTTGATAACTCTTTATGGGAGTCTTTACGGGACTAAGGGATCTTTCCTTATGGCTGGAGCGAGTATGAGTCATAGACTATTGCTCTAACGCTCTTCATCAACTCGGTTCTTCTAAGGGCTGAACTTCTAACAAGTTCAAATTGCAACCAATGTCCCACCGTGCGTGCCAAAATGAGCACCTGTAGATCAATTTCTTGATCTATATGCTCGATGTGGTGTGTCCTCTTAAGTGCAATATGCAATGTGGGTTGCAATTTGAGGACTCAATGGGGAATAAAAATAGCACATACAATGACACAGTGAAATAAGAGAAAGAAGCTGAAATTATGAGTACAAACAACTAAAAAGAGGATTATACAAACATTGGGCAATCAGTAGGAGACATAAGCATACACCTTCATTCTAAGTGCCGGATTTCAGTTCCCTAGACATACATGCTCAAATCTAGCTTTCCAACTAGCTGCTCAAGAGAAGATTGGCCAATCCCTGCTTGCCCACTACTCACTCAGAGTGCCAAGCTAACTGATTCCAATCCTACCAACTGGAGCACTAGTGGTAAGCTAAGAGCTCTACCCACACAAAAGAAGGCAAGCTTCAGCTCTGCACTCCTTCCTCAAGTCTCTCTCTGAGCTTGTCTGCACTTCCCCCTTCTGTCGATGAAGAGGTCTACTTATATAGTTTTTCTAAAAGTGAAGGATAGCAAAAGGGGACAAAATTAGTTTCTCCTTTGGCAAGCTCTCTAACACTTTTGACAATTTTGGTACTCTAGAAGCTTCCTTCTTGGTCCACTTTTCCTGCGCCGTCACTATTTTCCAAATTTTGGTATTCGGCGCCGTCTACCGTCCATGAGTTCTCCGCGGTCACTGTCTTCCAAAATCTGGTATTCGGCGCCGTCCACCGTCCATGAGTTCTCCGCGTGCAAGTGGCTGAAAATTTAGACTATATGGAGATCTGGAAAATTTAGCCTCTTTTTTCAAGTGAAAAAGTAGACTAAATCAAAAGTACACCCTTTTCTTAAAAATTAGACTACTTTTGGAATAAGTAGACTAACTTCATAAAATTGGTGAACTTTTGAGTAAGTCGACTAACTTGTAAAATTTGACTAAAGAAATCGACTATTTGGTCAACTTAGGAAAATTAGACAACTTAGAGATTTGGTGAACTCGGAGAATTAGACGACTTAGGAAAATAGGTGAAATGGGGAATTAGGCAACTTGAGAAAATAGGTGAAATGGGAATTTAGACAACTTGGGAAAATAGGTGAAATGGGAATTTAGACAACTTGGGAAAAAAGGTGAAATGGGAAAATAGGTGAAATGGGAAATTTGGCCTTCTTCATGAGCTGGATCCCTCTTCCACCAGTGTCTTGCTCTTCACTTCTTCTCCTTCTCCCTTTGTTCGAAATCGAGGTAACTTGCCTTGTGCTTGGCTTCTGCATCTTGAAAAGCAAAACAAAAAAATACATTATTTTAAGGGCGTATCAAAGTACCCCGCTACACAGATCTGGAAAATTTACTCTCTTTTTTTTCAAGTGAAAAAGTATACTAAATCAAAAGTAACCATTTTCTTAAAAAAATAGACTACTTTTGAAGTAAATAGACTAATTTCATAAAAATGGTGAACTTTTGAGATAAAAAAATAGACTACTTTGAGAAATTGGTGAACTTAGGAATTTAGACTACTTCGAGAATTGGTGACCTCGGAAAATTAGGCAACCTAGGAAATTGGTGAAATGGGAAAATAGGCAACTTGGGAAATTGGTGAAATGGAAAATTAGGAAACTTAGGAAATTAGTGAAATGGGAAAATAGGCAACTTAGGAAATTGGTAAAATGGGAAAATAGGCAACTTAGGAAATTGGTGAAATGGGAAATTAGGAAACTTAGGAAATTGGTGAAATGGGAAAATAGGCAATTTAAGGAATTGGTGAAATGGGAAATTAATGAAGTAAGAATTGGGAAATTGGTGAATTAGGAAATTAGTGAAGTAGGAAATTGGAAGTTCTGCCTTCTTCATGAATTGATGAGCTGGATCCCCTTTTCTTCATTTTCTTGCTCTTTGCTTCTTCTGCTACTCCTCTTGCTCGAAATCGAGGTAACTTGTCTTGTACTTGGCTTCTGCATCTTGAAAAGCAAAACATAAAATACATTATATGAAGGGTGTATCAGAATACCCCGCTACATGGGTATCGATTTGATGGGATTTTTGTAGGCTCAGCTTATGCTATGTATATGATTCTTTTCAATGCCCACTCTAAATCTCTTTCATGCATTATATTTCTCTCTTTGAGTCTTTTCGATAGCTGAATTATTCTCCTCTTATATATCTCTACTCAAATCATGTATGTCAATGGGGAGAATTGAGAGAAAAGTGGTGATGGGGAGGGCTGCCAAGCACTTTACTATCTCCATTCTCTTGGAGGTGGAGAGACAATCAGTAATAGGCAGCTTTTAGTTGTTCTTTTCTTTTTGGGTGGGGTTAGATTCCATATACAAAGGGACAGATGGAGGTCACATGAATTCAGGCTACCACAGACCAGGAGACCACCTCTCCTGGTTCACTCCACCTTTACCATTCGCTTGCCCGCCACATTGACTATCTAGCGCCTGACTCAACCTCAACTATGCTGCCAAGGTGCAAAGGTATGATGTTCAGGAAAATCAGGGCTAGCTATCCAAGACGAGCTCTCTCTTGGCTGCAATAGTTCCCCCATTGAAATTTTAAAGGAGCTCTAGACAAGGAGACGACACACACAACAAGGAGGAATGAAGAAAACAGATAGACTACTTGTGCACTCATTGGCTTCACAGCTGCCTTCTCCTTGGTATCCAGAGAATTCTCTGTTGTTGGGGGGAGTGATTGGGAGCTGAGTGCTCCTCCTTGACTGATGCGTAAGTTCATTTCTTGATAGAGAGTATGTTTTCTGCGGCCTACAAATGGCATTGGTTTGGTACTTGTGGAGCTAGTGCAGTTAACATAAACAGGGTTGAGAGCTGGATTCTAATGCATACTGCACAAGGAGCACGCACAGCACAGAAATATCATTCATATCTATCAATCTAGTCAATAAACTTCATCAACATACATAGCAAAAAGTGTTGTGGATAGTGGGCAGCTTTGCCTTGCCCATGTACAGCAGTGAATGACAGTAATGATCCCCTCTGGGTCTTGCACATGCCAGCCATGGTCTGTTCAAAGTAATAATCCTCCATATCAGCGCTGTGGGTCACCCCATCATCTGCAATCCTTGTGTCAATCTGGCTGTGTACTATGTCAAAAGCACAGGAGTAACAGATCCATTTCCCACGTGATCTACCCCTCCGAAACATGTGTTCATGAGTGGAGAAAGTCCCTTGATCCTGCTTGTCATCCTCTGCATATGCCTTGTCTCTCTATGCATCTTAGCTACTGCTGAGGAGCAGATGCCTTTCATTATATTCTTCACTAAAAGCTGCTAGAACTTACATTTGGCTCAACTGTCTCAATTACATTTTCTAATGGAATCCTTATAAATAAGGTCAAAATATTTCCAATGCATTGAAGCATTTGATGAACATAGAAAGGAAAATCCTTTCGTAAAACTGCAAACACTACATGATGCTTGAGAAAGGACTAGCATCATCAAGGAAAAGGTACTATGATATGGAAAATTTGAAATCTTTCAAATCAAACAATGAAGCTATAACCATAAATGATTTGACTGCACATTATGAGTAGCACAAAAATGGCTTGTTTTTCTTGCAAATTACCATTCTCTGTGATATAAATAATTGGATTATTATATCGCTGGGATATCCACAGAAGCTCATGCTTGAGGCCCCAAGGAACAATGTATAACCACACAGAAGCAGCCTGCACAAGACAAAAGGCATAAATAAGGAAAAGGCTTTATCAAATAACAGAACAACAGGGTTTGGAATCTTCACGTTTGCAACTAAGAGGTAGCTAATCAAGATGAATTATTTACCCTTTCTCCGATGGGCTTCCCATCTACCTCATCTGCACAAAATTAGATGTCTTGTAAGAATATCAGACTCATAAAGTCTCTGGCACAGGCAACAATCAATTATTTTGTCACATTTTCACTATTGGTTCTTTAAGTACATTCATGCAACAATCCATCTAAAATTGAAAACCACATTTTGAATAACTTCTTTACTTCAAAAAGCACACTGATTGTAACTTTAGCCCGAACATAGGTGACACTTTGAGTGTTGCACATATGATGTCACTATTGGAGTTCAACTATTTTCTTAGTAACAATGAAGAACATCCCAGCGTTTCCTTAAGATGATTTAGCAAACCCTCATGAAAATGAGCAAAGGGACATTTTCACTAAGGGATCAAGACAGTTCTCACCAGCAATTAAAGGTTTAGATTGGCAGAACCAACAAAGATTTGAATGTTTAAGCAAAGGGCTTAGACTCCTAGCAAATTGTACATACTCTTGACCCAAGCTCGTGAGCATTATCTATGGCTAATTTAGTGAAACAGTATTGTTAAGATTCTTTTGAGACGAGTCATCTTTACGAATGCTGACCTCAATATTTGATAACAAGTGAGCTATAAGCTCAGCCTATTCAAAATGTGTAACATGGTACAAAGACTGTGAGATTCTAGGATAAAGGAACCCACTGCAACATGCTTAACAAAACCTGTATTTGAGTTTAGCGAAGTGGTGGGCTTTCTTTGGTCTTCTTCGTCATTTGAAATCTTTCTATTCCAACTGAATCGGCTAATAACCATTATTTGATTGTTTATGCATACTAACAGGTTCTTTGGCTCATCAATAATTTTTAACATCAGATTTGGGCTAATGAGGTGGTTGTAAAGGAAAGAGATCATTTTCCTGTTGCGTCCTGTCTTTAAAATTATAATTTTTATCTCTTTGGCTGGTCCGGTAGTACCAAATTAAAACTTGAATTGACTATTTCTTTTGTTTTCTTGAAACTGTGTCTGCAGACTTTTAGCATGTTATTAGCTAAGGGAATGTTTGTAAGGATAAGTTTTACAAAGCTCAATCCAAGAAGGTTGACCTTTTGGAAGTTCTCTGAAGATCAGAGACTGCTTTTTTCACACATGCTGGGTCCTTTTTTTGTACTGTAAGACTGCTGAAATGAACAGGCTGATAGGGATTGCTGCAAGAATTAATCGACTTTACTGATTTTTGAGCCTTTATGTAGACATTTGCAAGACTCAACTCAAGTTAGAATTCATCTCAATAATATGTTGCAAAATAAAGGCAGTCAACTGAAACTTTTCGGGTTGCACAATGGAATCAACAAGAAGTGTTTTCCCAAGTCTTGCATACCCAACGTAGTGTCAATCCCTATTCTGCATCTAGATTGCCACCTTACACCTACAGATGAGAGGAGCCTTGAGCAAATATATCTCTGAAACAAGACACCTTTCATCATCATACAAATGCACAGAAATTACATGCATCTGCAGTTTCTAAAGCATCAAGAGGAGTACCAGTAGGAGTTTTATGTCTTTTATGTGTGTCCTGTGTGTTTTTATGTGTTCGTGAATCCTTTTGTGTGTGAACTTTCACTAGGATGTTAATTGTTTGTCATACTATTTGTTTTGATTTTTATATGTATCATTATTTTTGTTTTTATTTTTATGTATATTTTTGTATCTTTTTTATTGTTTCTACTTCATAATTTTACTTTTTATAATACTTTATATATAGGATGAAGTGAGTAAAGAAGGAAAACCAACCATCTGACTCCTCCGATCTCCTAATAAAAGTAGCAACCAACTCAACTGTAGCATAGGTGAAGTCTCCAAAGAAATCTGACCATGAAATTTTGGAGGTGCTTAGGCAGTGGACCAGCACGTATGGAAGTCACCCTTCTGCAAGACATGTAGAAGCCCAAATTTCATCTCTCCAAGTTCATGAACTAGCCTTTTCACCTACGTAACTCTCCCTCCACACGCATAAACTCCCCTTGTTTCCATACTCTCCCTCGTGGCTCTCAACATGAAGTCACCCATGCTTGGGGCAAGAAATCGTCCAACACCTCCCCTTGATCACGAAGCCCCCCTTTAAAGTCTCCCTTGGACACTTTATCAAGGCATGAAGTCATCCAACATGTCTCTTGGAAGTTGAAGTCGCCCAAGCCGTGGTTGAGGTGGCCATGTACACATAGTGGCGAGGTATACATAGTCACCCAGGCACAACAATGCAAGTGGTCACATATGACACCAAGTGTAGGCGGTCACCCATGCACAACAAGTGGAGGTGGTCTCCCATGCACAATAAGTCGGAAGTTGCCCAAGTGGAATGGAGCTCACCCATATAGGACTCAAGTGACGGTGGGTCGACTGATGTACAGGTGGTCACCCATGTTGGGCACCCCAAATGGGTTGTCCTAAGGATGCTGTCTAATAAGGTTTGTCTCCCTCTTGGTTGGCATGTAGTCACCCTAACAAGACAAAGCCTAGAATACTATCCCATCCACGACTATATACTCAGAGTACAAAATTGCCGCACACAGTACTCTGCACAGAGGCTGCAGAATACGCAAAAATTCTGCAGAAAAACATGGCACACAAGGAGCACAAACACAAACTTCTTAGGCGTTACAAATGCGGTCGAACTTACAGTTTGTGGCTGATCAGGCCACTATATGTTTTACCAAAGAACATATACAAAAGTGTCTGGTAGCCATTTGGCATTTCCCATGGACACTAACGGTAACAATCTCCCACTAAAAAGCCAATATGGCCAAAGTAACTATGGGAGAAAAATGAAGAATGATAAAGAATACTTGAGTCTAAGTATACAAACTATACCTCCAAGTGATGGGCATGTTACACAACATATAAGTGATTGTGTAAGATCATGAATCAATTAACCCCATCAAGTGACAACAATGTCCAAAGCTATCTTATGGTAGAGCTTTAGTCAAAGCATCTCAAACATTATCTCGAGTATGAACCTTCTCAAGAATAATGCGCTTAGTGGCTAAGCAATCTCTAATGAAGTGATACCTCACCTCAATGTGCTTGGTCTTTGCATGATAAACCGGATTCTTAGTCAAAGCAATGGCACTCTGACTATCACTGAGTAAACGAGTGTCCCATCTACAACTTGTATTGGGAAGTTACCTCCCGCCCATTGGGCGACAGTCTAGGGGACTCCTTGTTACTACCATGCTTGCGGCGAGCAAGCCTATGTCTGTGGAAAGATTCACCTTTAGTGCACTCCCATTGTCTATATAAGAAGTAGACAATGATTCCCGTCCCTAGGTAGACTGAGTGAGCATCTCGACGACCTCTTGGCACTTGTCCTCTTCACCTCTGTGACTCTTCACCTAGGTGACTTGCCGATCCCCTACACCACCCTTCACGTGAGGGCATACCCCTTATCCCCTACACCACCCTTCACGTGAGGGCATATCCCTTAGCTTGGCAAGATATTCTCAAGCAACTAAGACAACACCTGCACACTTATTTTCTTGACAACTTCCCTTTACCCCTCCGAGCGAACCGTGCACCTAATCCATCTTCAACACTTCTCTCCTAGCGACTTTTGTCGGAAGCTTCCATCTTCTTCGCCTTGACAACCCTCTCCTCCATCCGGTCGGTCCTTTGCCTCCTACATCCTCCCTCCTCATGCTGCTAGGCAACTTGGCTTCTAGTAGTACAAACCTCATCTTATCTACTCCTCTCTCGCACCTGACCCTCCTATCCTCCTACTTCGCCTCTTGCATATTCCTTTCTGTACCCCATACTAATACCATCCTACTTCAGGGACTGCATCCTGCACACCATCATACTTAGGCGACAACTCCACTCAGCATCTCTCTCTCTCTCTCTCTCTCTCTCTCTCTCTCTCTCTCTCTCTCTCTCTCTCTCTCTCTCTCTCTCTCTCTCTCTCTCTCTCTCTCTCTCTCTCTCTCTCCTTTCGCTTCATCCTGACACCCCACTACCTATACTTACCTCACATATAGCATCCATCCTTCAAACATCCGCCATCGGTTCATTCGCGCACACCACCCATTCTAGTCACACACCTCCCCTAGGGACCATGCCGCAGAATCCTTGGTATGATGATGAGTGCTACCGTCGACTACGAGCTCAGAGAGCATTGGGAGAGATCACAGAGATTGATGATAGAAGACATATGAAGACCCTCACACGCCGAAAAAGACGGGCCTTCGAGGAGGCACAGGAGCTTGAGCTATACCATTTACTTATGAGCAGGGATTGCACTACTGCATGGCACACACTACGAGAGCCACGACCCACCACACCTATTGGAGATCCACAGATTTGGCACGAGTATGCTGAGAGACTATATGAGATACCTGGACAGCCTCCCATCCCCCAACCACCTGGACCACGCCCTACTCCTTCCTCTTTCTTCACAGCAAAGATGATCCAGAGGGCCATTGAGCGGCTACAACATGGGCGTTCGACTGACCACACAGGACTGCAGAGCGAGCACCTCATATATACTGCCCCCACTGTAGCTCCATTGATTGCACATGTCTTCAATCGAGCTATAGGCAAGGGCTTCCCAGAGGAGTGGACGAAGAACATCATTGTACCCATTCACAAATCTGGGGCTACCTTGGACCTAGGGAACTACAAGACTATCATGATTGGTCACACCATGGCCAAGCTTTATGGGGCGGTTCTCGAGACAGAGCTCAGCTCATATGCAGAGATGGAAGGGCTACGAGCATGTGGTCAAGCAGGGTTCTGACGGGCTTTCTCCACTATTGATCACATCTTCATTCTGTATTGCCTCATTGACGGGGCAAAGATGCGGAAGAAGAGATTATATTGCTGCTTTGTGGATTTCCGCAAAGCCTTCGATACTGTGCCACGGGAGAAGCTTTTTCCAAGACTCCATAGCTTGGAGATACCATCAGAGATGATTTGGGCCATCTACACACACTATGAGAGGGTGATTGGGAGGGTTTGATGCCCGCGGGGACTATCAGAGGCCATTGCTAGCACAATGGGTGTTAAACAAGGCTGCCCACTCTCTCCCACTCTCTTCGGGCTCTACATCGACGAGATTCAGGACTATATTCTTCGAGCTGGAGGGGAGGGTGCAGACCTTGCAGGTACATAGGTCCACATTTTATTATATGCATATGATATTGTATTGATTTCAGAGTCACCTCAGGGCTTACAGCACCACCTAGATGCCCTCCATGAGTTTTGCACACAGAGAGGCTTGACACTAAACCTTGGCAAGACCAAGGTCATGATCTTCCACACCTCCCACACGGTGAGGAATGGAGCAGGATTCACAGTTGGTAGTGGACAAATTGAGGTGGTCACTTCCTGTCTACCTCGGAGTCACATTCACGAGCTTGCCTAGCCCCTTCAGCATGAGACAGGCAGCCACCGATAGACTCACACAAGGATATGCAGCCTTAGCCATGTTAGAGCGGAGATGTGACCAGGCACACTTCCAGGAGCCCCGCACAAAGGGGTGGCTATTTGACACACTAGTAAGACCAGCTATGATGTATGCTTCAACAGTTTGGGCACCAGGCTCGAGATTGAGATTGGGCGAGCCACACATACCCCCAAGGATGAGCGATTATGCAGGATATGTAGAGAGGAGGTGGAGGACGAGGAGCACTACACATGTAGATGCCAGGCATATGAGGACATCAGAGACCGCTACCCACAGCTCTTCAGGGGGCCTAGAGAGATCGGGGCTTTATTGGGGACAGAGGACCAACGCCCTCTAGGTCGTTTCCTAGTAGAGCTCCAGCACCGTCGCGCATCACTCCTCCAGCAGCACATGGAGATACACCTGACCCCCCCCCCCCCCCCTCAGACTTATATTACTGATTTTTTCAGACCCACATACACTCGAGGGCCCGGCTCGATGCGGGGTGTCACATTACACAGAGCAGAGGAGCTTAGACGACAGCGTCGACGACCGAGACCCCTTGTCCGGAGAGCTCGTCCACATCAGAAAGAGATTCGCCATGACATGGAGATACAAAGACGTCAGCAGCGCACCCCTGTCGATTTGGACGCCCAGAGCATTTTGAGGATCGCCATGATGCCTTACCCACCGATGCATTATATCCTACACCCACTCCAGGCATTTAGGGGGTTGTGATACCATCGAGCCTCCCCTCCCTATGCATATCATATTTGTATCTCACCCATTGAGCATATAGAGTGCATACCCATAGCACCCCACACCCTTGATACCAGCTACTATCCCTCCTTTTATACCCGTTTGCAGTACTCACACTTTATTTTCGTTTTGGATCACAGTGGATTGGATCATACTGATGTATATGTTTTGTCTCATAGGCCGATTTTGGCCTCTAATAGACGTTAAAAAGTCTTTCTTTCTTTCTTTCTTTCTCTCTCTCTCTCTCTCTCTCTCTCTCTCTCTCTCTCTCTCTCTCTCTCTCTCTAAAGGTTTTTATCAGTTGTGTCAGCATATACCTTTTCTCATTTAGTGCTTTCTCTCGTGAAAGCATCAGTACTTTTCTCTCTCTCTCTCTCTCTCCTTACCATGAACCCTAACCCTAACCCGAGCTCTAACCCTCATCCTCTCTCTCTCTCTCTCTCTCTCTCTCTCTCTCTCTCTCTCTAAAACCCTAAAACTAAACCTACACCTTACCCGAAGCCAATCCTTGCCAACCTTCTTGAACCTCCTCTTTAGGATCTCTCTCTCTCTCTCTCTCTCTCTCTCTCTCTCTCTCTCTCTCTCATGGCTCCCAAGCTGGACGAACAATTGGCCACCTCAGAGCATGCCCTCCGAGAGTTGATAGGAAAACACAAGAAAGAAGGAGATTCTGCACTGAACGGGGTTACCCGTAGAGTTGTCGCCCTCGAAGCCAAGGTGGCAACCTTGGAGAAGGAAAACGAATCCCTTCGGGAAGAGCTTCTCGCTACCCGCAAGCAGCACTCACGGGACCTGGAGGAGTTGACACTGCGCTTACTGATATGAAAACGAAACTGGACAGCATGCACGAGGAGGGGGAGATCGCTCCACATCTAGAGGACATTCGGGTGACCATCAAGAAGGAGTGTATGGAGGTGGTGCAGAACGAGCTTGAGACTAAGAAAGATGGATGGGTCGAGGTTGTCAAAAAGAACCTTCGACAGGAGGCAAAGAAGAACAACCACCATGAGGAGATCCACATAGTGCATACCACCATTGAGGAGGAGCGGATGCGACAGGCCCGCAGGCTCAATGTTCGCGTCTCCGACCTCACAGAGACAGACGGTTCACAAGAGGAGGACGGGCGTCGCTTGTGCACATTACTTGGATACCGCGCGGATGAGCCTCTCCCTTTCACCAGAGTATGGAGAGCAGGACGGGACACCACACGGAGCAGAGCACTTATCCTTCAGTTCTCAGATGAGGCAAGGAGGAGAGACTTTCTCAGACGACGGGCGGTACTACGCACTACACAGGGCACCCCCATCTATTTGGATGACGACCTCACACGGATACAGGTAGAACACAGACGGGCATGCATGCCAAGTGTCCTCCAGGCCAGATGAGAGGGACATCGTGCCCTCTACAGAGACGGTCGGATCATCATTGATGGACGGCCCATTGACTAGGGATTCGCGGCCTATGAGACAGCACAGCAGGAGGTGCACATTGCAGTCTCGAACTGCAATGGATCTTTATGGACACATCCAGGGAGACTCGAGGAGGTGATGGAGGGCAGAGACATTATCTTCTTGACAGAGACACACGAGAGCCCGGGGAGGAGCCTACCGAGGATTGAGGGCTATATGTGGGAGTCAGCTCACCGCCGTCAGATGAGACAGCACACCACACGAGGATCAGGAGGAGTAGCCGTTCTCTATAGACAGTCGTTACAGCACAGGGTACAGGTGGTAGCTAGAGACCCAGAGGCACGTTTCATGTGGATATGCTTGCAGCTACCAGAGGAGAGAGCAGCGTACTTCGCCGTATGCTATATTGCACCCATTGGTTCACGCTTCACACATTCCCCTGAGAAGCCATCAGGAGGGGAGGGACCAGACACCACATCACCATATGACTGCCTCAGTGACACGATTATGGAGTATACAGGGATGGGTGAAGTCTTCCTTGTAGGAGACTTCAATGCCCGCACTCAGAGCCACCAGTGTGATATCTACGACTTTGACGACCCTGAGATGCTTCGTACCATAGAGGACATGCCTACACTCAGAGCCTCAGCCGACACTGCCACACCCACCTTATATGGCCGACACTTACTCCAGATGGGAGCAGCACACCGTCTCGTTATATATAATGGGATGGGGAGCTGGCCCACCTCGCGCGGTCTCACCTGCATTCCACCCACGACACCACAGGGGGGCAGTGTTGTAGACTATGTTATCGGACCCCGGAGGCGACACATCTGATCACCTCATTCACTATCCCACCCTTACCGATTGGAGCTGATCACGCATATCTTGCCCTATCCATTCGCGGCTCACCATGCATACCCCACCCCGTCACCACACAACCACGAGCCCGTACCACCATTCACTTTAGACATGAGCTAGCACATATCTATAGCTCCCATGTTCGAGAGCGCATCTACTCCCTTGATCCCTCCGCCTCCTTGGACACCCTCACCGCCCACTTCTCCTCCATCCTCCATACATCTGCTACTCTCAGCTTCCCATACACCACCCACAGCACCGCACATCCGACACGGCTGGGGCACACACCCCAGAATAGATGGTACGATGAGGAGTGTAGGCGACTATACCGACATCTCAGAGCACGGAGTATCTTGGGATCCATCACAGAGAGGGAGGCACGACGACAGATGCGAGCCCTCACACGCCGGAAGCGGCGAGCTTTCGAGGAGCGACAGGAGGCAGAGTTGATCGACCTTCTCATGAGTAGGGATTGTGCCACCGCGTGGACGGCACTACGTGAGCCACGTCCACCTACACCCATAGCCGATCCTTCGACTTGGCACACCTACGCCCAGAGGTTATATGAAGTCCCAGGACAGCCACCATTACCGATTCCTTCCACACCGCGTCCGGTGATATCCACCCTCTTCACAGCAGGCATGGTACGACAGGCCATCCATAGGCTACAGCATGGCCGTTCAGCAGACCACACGGGGCTACAGGGAGAGCACTTTATATACGCAGCAGATGTAGTTTCCCACTTCATTGCCCATCTCTTTAACCGTGCTTTGGTTGAGGGATTACCCGACTCATGGACTATGCATACCATTACGCCTATCCATAAGTCCGGCGATATGATGGACCCAGGGAACTACAGGACTATTATGATAGGCCATATCCTGGCCAAGATCTATGGGGCAGTACTAGAGGCAGAGCTCAGTACACACGCTGAGGCAGCTGGGATCAGAGCACCCGGCCAGGCAGGCTTCCGCCGCACTTTCTCCACCATCGACCACATCTTCGTGCTTCGTTGCTTGATTGAGAGCGCGAAGGCGAGGAAGCAGAGACTATACTGTTGCTTTGTGGATTTCCGCAAAGCCTTCGACATGGTCCCTCGAGAGAGACCACTACGGAGGCTCCAGGAGTTACAGCTTCCATCAGACATGCTATGGGCCATCCACGCTTTGTATGCACGAGTCACAGGCAGGGTACGCTGCCCCGGCGGTCTATCAGACAGCCTTGTTAGCAGCATTGGTGTGAAACAAGGTTGCCCCCTCTCACCCACTCTCTTCGGTCTCTACATCGACGAGATCACGGAGTATATACAGCGAGCAGGAGGGAGAGGAGGAGACATCGGAGGTACGCAAGTACATATCCTATTATATGCTGATGACATTGTCCTGCTCTCAGAGTCACAGGAGGGGTTGCAGTCACATTTACAGGCACTCGATACCTTTTGCATGGAGAGAGGACTCACAGTGAACCTTGGCAACACCAAGGTCATGATCTTCCATACCTCCAGGACAGTACGCCATCGCGCCTCTTTCACAGAGGGTGGAGGACAGATAGAGGTAGTGGACTCCTACGTCTACCTAGGTATCACCTTCTCGGGCAGCACAGGGGTATTCTCCATGGCACAGGCTGCGAGAGATAGATTGACGCGAGGTTATGCGGCACTTGCAGGATTGGAGCGATGCTGCTTTCAGACACATTTTCAGGAGCCCCGAACAAAGGGGTGGCTCTTTGACACTGTAGTGACACCCGCATTGATGTACGCAGCAGCAGTATGGGCACAAGGGATCACAGAGGCGATGTGGACGCAGATTGAGAGGCCCCAGATCACCATGATATCACGCTTGCTGCGCAGCAAGCCCTCCGTTCCACATGACATTATACGAGCTGAGCTTGGCACACCACCGATGCTATTGGAGGCCCTCTTCCAGTTGGTGACCTTTATTCTGAGAGTCAGAGAGCTCCCCACTAGCCGACTCACCAGGCTTGCATTTGAGAGCTCTAGACATTTGGCAAAGACAGGGCATGAGAGAGTATGGTATGCACAGACTTACCGATGGTTAGCAGACCATGGCATGAGCATTACGGATCTCCCCCCTTTTCAGTATGACCTCTCTTCCCCCCACATTACCCTCTCTCGTTCGGAGAGGAATAGGATCATCCGTCAGGACCTACTACAGATACACGTCAGGACCTACTACAGATACACGTCAGGGAGACATGGATAGCACCACGGGAGCCTCTTCCCACAAAGAGGCAACACTACAGAGAGCACTTCCTGACTGTGACAGCGGATGGTTTCATTCAGAGACCACGATACATGGATACATATATGGCACCAGCTGAGAGAGTGGCCATTGGGCAGCTCAGAGTATCATCACAACAGCTCGAGATTGAGATTGGGCGAGCCACACATACCCCCAGGGATGGGCGATTATGCAGGATATGTAGAGAGGAGGTGGAGGACGAGGAGCACACATGTAGATGCCAGGCATTAGACGACATCAAAGACCGCTACCCACAGCTCTTAGGGGGCCTAGAGAGATCAGGGCTTTATTGGGGACAGAGGACCAGCGCCCTCTAGGCCGTTTCCTAGTAGAGCTCCAGCACCACCGCGCATCACTCCTCCATCAGCAGATGGAGATACATCTGCCCCCCCCCCCCCCCCCTCAGACTCATATTACAGATTTTTTCAGACCCACATACACTCGAGGGCCCAGCTCGATGCGGGGTGTCACATTACACAGAGCAGATGAGCTTAGACGACAACGTCGACGACCGAGACCCCTTGTCCGGAGAGCTCGTCCACATCAGAGAGAGATTCAGGCGATTCACGCACGCCATGACATGGAGATACAGAGACGTCACCAGAGCACCCCTATCGATTTGGACGCCCAGAGCATTTTGAGGATCGCCATGATGCCTTACCCACTGATGCATTATATCCTACACCCACTCAAGGCATTTAGGGGGTTGTGACACCATCGAGCCTCCCCTCCCTATGCATATCATGTTTGTATCTCACCCATTGAGCATATAGAGTGCATACCCATAGCACCCCACACCCTTGATGCCAGCTATGAAAGAGGCCGCGGAGAGCTACGTCGTGGTGTGCTCGGTTGCTCCAAACACCAAGGGAGTGGGCTGCTGCGTGAGGAGAGAGAAAGTAGAGAGAGAAACCTGCGTAGAAATTTGGAGAAGAAGATGTTGAAGCTGAAGTTGAAGAAGTCCCAATCAAGTTATGAGAGATTTGGGACCAAGTCTTATTGATAAGTGACTTTTAGGTCATTTGGGCATGTTCACACATGGCCAATGACCAAAAGTCATAAAAATAATGTAAATGTCTATAACTCCCCAATTTGGGGTCCAAAAAATACAACAAAAATATGTCTGGAAAGCTCTCGAAGAGAGCTTTCACATGGAAGGGTCAAAATATACAAAAGGAGAGTCCTTGGGGCCTTTATCCCCAACAACCTCCCACTTAAAGGACCAAGGAGGCTCCTTTAAGCTAAGTAACTCCCACCATCTGTATACATAGCTGATGTTGTGCCTTGGGTAGACACTTCGTGAGAGCATCTGCAGGATTTTGTGAAGTATTGACCTTGATCAAAGTGATCAGGCCATCCTCTAACACCTCTCTGATGAAGTGATATCTCACATCAATATGCTTTGTGCGAGCATGAAACATGGCATTCTTTGCCAAACATATGGCACTCTGGCTATCACATCCAAGAAGAGGTGCCTTTTCAAGCATCCCAAACTCACTGCAGAGCCGAGCTAACCAAATGGCTTCTTTGGAAGCCTCTGTGGCTGAAATATATTCAGCCTCTGTAGTAGATAGTGCAACTATCCTCTGAAGTCTAGAGCACCATGAAATAGCTCCACCTGCAAGGATGTATACATAGCCACTTGTGGACTTGCGTGTGTCCACATCACCTGCCATGTCTGAATCACAAAATCCTTTTAACTCCAATGGACCCTTTCCATAACATAAGCATTTACTTTTGGTCCCTTTCAAATATCTCAAGATAGATTTGACTGCCTCCCAATGAGCTCTACCAGGATTAGCCATGAACCTGCTAACAACTCCCAATGCATGAGCAATGTCTGGCCGAGTGGCAACCATAGCATACATAAGTGAACCACAAGCTGATGCATATGGAACACTCTTCATGTAACTGGCTGCATCATCATTTTTGGGACAGTCATCCTTGGAAAGCTTAACATGTGGCTGCAATGGCACTCCAAGAGGCTTAGCATCAGCCACATTAAATCTGTCCAGCACTTTTTCAATGTACTTTTCTTGGGATACCTGCAAAGTATGCTGCTGTCTATCCCTTTTTATACGCATACCAAGAATATGCTCAGCTTCCCCAAGGTCTTTCATTGAGAATGCAGAGTTCAGCTGCTGTTTTAGAGCATTCAGAGTGCTCTTTTTCTTCCCAGCCAGCAGCATATCATCTACATACAGTACAAGAATAATTGGGTAACTCAACCAAATCCCAAGTATCATTTGCATGCAAGGCCTTTATCTCTTCCTGCATGGCTAACTCCCACTTCTTGTTGTGCTCACATAGCTTTGCCTCTTTATAAGTAAGAGGCTCACCCTCATCTGATAACATAATATAATGTATAGAGGGATCATATCTATTCACTCGCCTCCTAGGACGTATAGATCTTCTTACCCAATGATCAACATTACCAGGCAATGGATCTACATCAGGAGGTACATTAACTTCTTCATTGTTAACAGGCTGCTGTACATCATTTCCAGCCCTGTTTTCAGCATGAATAGGTGGCTGCATATGCGCTTCAGAAGCATCATTTTGCTGTCCAGCATCATCTGGCTCAATAACCACAGGCTCATTGTCATTTCCAGCCATATGTGGTGCATCCCGAGGGTCCATATCAGATTTAACTGGTGGCTGTACATGCTGAAATTTGACTCTTTTATGGTCATCTTTAGAGGCACAATTGTTTTTGAGCAGCCTTGCCTCATTAAATACAACATCTCGGCTGCGTATTACCTTCTTGAGTTGAGGTAGCCAAATCCTGTAGCCCATTTCACCTTCATCTCCATAACCCATGAAGATTCCTTTCATGGACTTTGCATCTAACTTGCTTCTCAACTTAGGCCTTATATGCACAAAAGCATCGCAACCAAAGATGCGTAGGTGGTCATATGAAGCTGGTTTGCCAGACCAAACCTCTTCTGGAATGCCACCTTTTAAGGACATATGAGGGGATCGATTGCAAACATGAACTGCAGTTTTCAAAGCCTCTCCCCAAAATCCATGAGGGAGATTAGCTGTGGACAGCATGCATCTCACCCTCTCACATAAAGTCCTATTATACCTTTCAGCCACACCGTTGGAAGAGGGGCTGTATGGGACTGTTAGCTCCCTCTTAATACCAAGATTTTCACAAAATCTATTGAATTCAGCACTTGTAAACTCACCCCCATTATCTGTACGTAAGCATTTCAGCTTTCTACCTGTTTGAGTGGTCACAAATGCATGAAATTTCTTAAATGCAGCAAAGGCTTCATCTTTAGATTTTAACAAATATACCCAAAGCTTCCTAGAGTAATCATCTACAAAAGAAACAAAGTAAAGAGCACCCCCCATAGATTTTGTGGGCATGCTACAAACATCAGAATGAACAAGATCAAGCACATTAGACTTACGAGAGACACCAGAGTAGTAAGAATTCTTTACTTGCTTACCATATTGGCATTCATTACAAAAATCAAGTTTTGAGCCTTTAGCATCAAACTTGTCCAAATTAGATAGTTTATCAAGGCCTTTTTGACTCATGTGACCAAGCCTTTTATGCCATAATTCCATATGTGAATGGATTTCAGCCAAAGCAATAAACTTGCCCAGCAAGGCTTTACCATGCAAGCAATAAAGAGTCCCTTTCTTTGTACCTTTAACAATCAGCCTAGAGCCTTTGATAAGCTTCCATGACCCCTTCTCAAAGACAATAAGCTTTTCTTGATGCTTGGTACATACCTTACATCATGCAAAACCAGCTCATTGGTACCATCCACTGTGAGATTCACTCTGCCAATACCTTATATTGAACAAGCATGGTTATTTCCAAGATATACATGTCCATGGCTGCCTGCATGAAAGGTAGTGAAACACTCCTTAATAGGAGTTACATGAAACGATGCACCTGAATCTACAATCCATGTTTGTGACAAAGCATCATTCACAGTAAGCGAGGCATCAATCAAATCCCTCTTTGTGATCTGCATATCTTGTGCATGAATATTAATAGAAGGATCAATAACTTCAGCATGCTCTGCTTCCATAGTAGCACAAAGTATATCTTCTGCATCTGATAGCTCCTCAATGATGACACTAGAGGCCACATTGGCCTTCTCTTTGTCTTTGTCCTTTGAGGTATCATGTGCTTCATTCTTGGTGTCCTTTTTCTTCCTGTCACCTGTGTTCTTCTTTCTTTCTAGTTCAGCTTTATAGAATCTGCAATCAGGCTTCTTGTGACCTTTCCTACCACATTGATAACAAGTCACTTCAGCCTTGCCTTTGCTTTTGCTCCTGTTCCTCTGTACAGTTCCACTTTTCTTTTCTGTTCTTCCTCTAGCCACATTGGCTGAACCACTGCCCTCTCCACTAGCTTTCCTCCTGATTTCCTCATTCAAAATAGAACCCCTTACACCATCAAAGGTAAGACTGGGGCTATTCGAAAGTGAAACAACCAATGTTTCCCACGAATCAGGTAAAGTCATCAACAAGAAGATGGCCTTAAGCTTATCATCAAATGGAGGTAATCCAGAGTCCTGCAATTGTGAAAGAGTACCTGTAAACAAAGATAAGTGCTCAGCCGCACTTTTTGACTCATCAAGCTGCATACACACTAGCTTACGCATAAGATGCACTTGATTTACAGGCGTGGTATTTTCATAAGTGGCTTTCAGCTTCTCCCATACCTCAAAAGCAGTTGTAAGGCCTTTCAAATCCACTAAGATTTCATCTGATATAGCCATCTTGATGTAAGTGATGGCCTTCTTGTTTAGGTTCATCCATGCTGCATCTGTCATATCTTCAGGCTTGACTTCCTCAAGAGCCCCTTCACAATCTTTAAGAAAGAGGATGCCCAACATTCTCTCTTTCCACAAATCGAAACCATTACCTTCAAATCTCTTGATCTCAAACAAGCTTTTGACATCAGAGGAGGTAGAGGCCATGTTTGCAACACTAAGAGCTTCAAAATTTCACCAAAAAGGTAAAATTCACCTGCTGTCCTGTGCGCAATTACCTTAGGAGACTATAGCTGAGAAATTAAGCCCAAAAACTGTTCAAAACTTGCAAAAAACAATTTCTGAAATTTTCTCCAGAAAATTTCAGAAAATTCTAGCAAGCTGTAATTGCATCAAAAACAACAAATTTGTTGTTTTTCAACCACAAAAGGCATACATAGATGTAAAACCAAGGCAATGGGTGCTTGTTTTCACAAAAGCCCCAATTTTTGCAGCAATATGACCTGTAAAATCAGAGAAATGACCTACTGTAATAAGTTTCCAGCAAGTATGCACTTCCTCAATCTTTGTGCATGTCCTCCCACTTGAAAAATGAGAGAATTTCTGCCACAAAAGACCTGTAGATGAAAAAATCAGCAATGTGGATGCTGAAAAAGACCTGTGGGGATACAAAAAGAAGAATAGAAGAGATTCTTCGCGATGAAACTCTCTAAAAAGCACAAAATTTGCTTCAGCTTTGCTCCGGTCTGAAGTAATCCTCCAAAAACAGCCCTTTTATCGCGAAAATGGAAGGTTTTTCGCGATGAAATTCTCCCAAATGCAAGAAAACACCTTAAGCTCAACATAGGCTGAAGTAGAAAAACAGTTTGAGCAACTTTGTCGCGATGGAACAGCTCAAAGCTCTGATACCAGTTGAAAGAGGCCGCGGAGAGCTACGTCGTGGTGTGCTCGGTTGCTCCAAACACCAAGGGAGTGGGCTGCTGCGTGAGGAGAGATAAAGTAGAGAGAGAAACCTGCGCAGAAATTTGGAGAAGAAGATGGAGAAGCTGAAGTTGAAGAAGTCCCAATCAAGTTATGAGAGATTTGGGACCAATCTTATTGATAAATGACTTTTAGGTCATTTGGGCATGTTCACACATGGCCAATGACCAAAAGTCATAAAAATAATGTATATGCCTATAACTCCCCAATTTGGGGTCCAAAAAATACAACAAAAATATGTCTGGAAAGCTCTCGAAGAGAGCTTTCACATGGAAGGGTCAAAATATACAAAAGGAGAGTCCTTGGGGCCTTTATCCCCAACAGTAACTAGACAAAAAGATGGCCGATACAAAGTAAAAAGAAACATCTAATGCTATCCACTTCCATTCCTAACTAGGGTGCGTTTTGTGCTTCCATAAAGAGAGTTTTTGCCTTGTCGTGGATGTCTTTATAGAACGTTGCTTCCTTCCGTAACTTCTCGTTCTCCTCTATGAGTTCCTCGTTGCTTTGCTCTAGTTGCTTGTTGCGGTCTTGTAAGTCTTCGATCCGTCTGTGAAGCTGAAGTACTTGTTGGTTTGCCTCCCCCACAAACATAGTCTGACTGAGAGATTTAAATCGTAAGACTTAAATCGAGATTTAATCGTTTAAATCGTTTAGATCGATCAGACCCAGAATAAAAATCGAGGTTTTTATCCACTTAGATTTTTATCTTTTTTCCATAAAAGGTATATATATATATATATATATATATATATATATATATATATATATATATATATATATATATATATATATAAATAAATATATATATATATATATATATATATATATATATATATATATATATATATATATATATATATATATATATATATTATGTATTTATATATAATTGCATGAAGCATAGATATGATATATACCTAAACAATGATAATAGGTATGGTTTTTGGATATCATATAATGGAAAGCTTAAGGAAGGAGGTTGAAGCCCGTCTCTGTGTGTGTAGTGACTACTTGACAAATGTTCGGTATTTTAGCGTTAGCCAACATGTCACAAGACTTGTGTGATGGAAAGGCTAGAGTGGCAATACAACACTTAGCTCAAGGACTCAATGACAACACTTGGGTATGCTTTGAAAATAAAGCGTGAATGGCACAAAGCTCAAAAGAATGCCTTTGGGTGAACTTAACCACAAAGAGAAACTTAAAAAATAAAAATAAAAAATTGCAACTAGTATAAAAATCGTGCACCACGATTTAAACCGAGAACGAATTAAACGATTTTTATTAGAAGGAAAAAAATCGCGATTTAAATCCACTATGCCCACAGATGAGGAGATCCCTTTGTGATAGTCATGGAGTAGTGAGAGAGATTCTAACGTGTTTCTTGCATGAAGATTTGCTATATGGATGTTTTCTAATGCGGAGAGTGCATAAGTGGAAGAACAAGGTGCGAGTGGAGGTGTGCTAGAATGCATGGGTTGGGTGGAGGTTGAGTGCATATGTGAACTTGAAGGGGTAACTAAGATGGTGGGGGCAAGTGAACTTGGTGATGGCATAGGAGGAGTTATGGGAGGTATGGGGATAGGTGGGACATGGATAGGTGTATGATGAGGTTGAATTGAAGGTGAGATACGTGGTGAAGGCATTTGGATAGGAGGTGATGCATGTGGAGTGTAAGTAGTAGGAGGAGATGGTGGTCGTGTGGGTGGATCATATGAAGCACTATGGTGAGTGTGAACCTGAGGATCGGAGCCTTTTTCCGCGCATATGTACATGAAGAGGAAGGGGGATCGAGTACCTTTCACCGCATAACCTTGATCACCAATTGGAAGGGCTCGGATGTCTTCTAATGTGTCGCCTTTTACTCGTGCTCGTTTTACTGAGAGCTTCTTTCTTACAGGAGTGGATGTATTGCGCTTCATGGAAAATGGTTGACCCACATTCTTCGGTATTTTCGTAAGCCTTGATGGTAAATTCTTTAGCCACAAGAGTATTATAGAAGAGTATACATGAAATTTCTTTGCATCTTTTTGTACCTGTACCGCATGCCTTTTCCTTTTTTCCATGATGGATGCCCATATGAGATGATGGAATGATGGAAGGCATATGGACGCACCCAGAGAAGACATAAAAGCGCGTCGCAAGCAGCCATATTATTGAATGGAAACTTGGATTCGACTTTCGTAAGAGGATAAAATACTAGCATGCACATAAGATATGATAGTACCTTTCTGAGAGGTCGTTGGCGGTGAACAACTTCACACATTCCTCACATACCTTGCTTGCATCGACTCTTGAGTATGATCTTCCTGGCATAAGCCAATCTGACTCTTTCATTCCAACTTTGTTTACCATCTTCTTGGTAAGCGTTCCTGCACCAAAGTGAGGGAAAGACTCGAAGAAGTTAATCACCTCGTCTCTTGCAATATTTTTGGTGAGTGGTACTTTGGCAATCTCCGTGAGATGCATAGTATGCAACTCATCCGCTATGAAGATCTCCTCCAATGATGCTGGTGGAAGAGCATCGTGGGCGATCAATGTGAGTGAATCTTCTCCTTCACTTGATGACCGGGCTGAACCGGAACCTTGCTGATATGGTTTATCATCTGAGTCATAATGATTGTTGCACATAGAATCCCTCAACGAGGACGAATGGGACATGTTATTTTGCTAATAGTTGGATGCTTTTGTCTTCTTAGGGAATGCCCACTTTGTAGGATAGTCGATTTTCACACTTTGCTCAGCATGAATCGGAGGCAAACTGCTGAAAAGGGGTCCTTGCGCTGATAAAAGGGGTCATATAATGGAAAGCTTAAGGAAGGAGGTTGAAGCCCGTCTCTGTGTGTGTAGTGACTACTTGACAAATGTTCGATATTTTAGCGTTAGCCAACATGTCACAAGACTTGTGTGATGGAAAGGCTAGAGTGGCAATACAACGCTTAGCTCAAGGACTCAATGACAACACTTGGGTATGCTTTGAAAATAAAGCGTGAATGGCACAAAGCTCAAAAGAATGCCTTTGGGTGAACTTAACCACAAAGAGAAACTTAAAAAATAAAAATAAAAAATTGCAACTAGTATAAAAATCGTGCACCACGATTTAAACCGAGAACGAATTAAACGATTTTTATTAGAAGGAAAAAAATCGCGATTTAAATCCACTATGCCCACAGATGAGGAGATCCCTTTGTGATAGTCATGGAGTAGTGAGAGAGATTCTAACGTGTTTCTTGCATGAAGATTTGCTATATGGATGTTTTCTAATGCGGAGAGTGCATAAGTGGAAGAACAAGGTGCGAGTGGAGGTGTGCTAGAATGCATGGGTTGGGTGGAGGTTGAGTGCATATGTGAACTTGAAGGGGTAACTAAGATGGTGGGGGCAAGTGAACTTGGTGATGGCATAGGAGGAGTTATGGGAGGTATGGGGATAGGTGGGACATGGATAGGTGTATGATGAGGTTGAATTGAAGGTGAGATACGTGGTGAAGGCATTTGGATAGGAGGTGATGCATGTGGAGTGTAAGTAGTAGGAGGAGATGGTGGTGGTGTGGGTGGATCATATGAAGCACTATGGTGAGTGTGAACCTGAGGATCGGAGCCTTTTTCCGTGCATATGTACATGAAGAGGAAGGGGGATCGAGTACCTTTCACCGCATAACCTTGATCACCAATTGGAAGGGCTCGGATGTCTTCTAATGTGTCGCCTTTTACTCGTGCTCGTTTTACTGAGAGCTTCTTTCTTACAGGAGTGGATGTATTGCGCTTCATGGAAAATGGTTGACCCACATTCTTCGGTATTTCCGTAAGCCTTGATGGTAAATTCTTTAGCCACAAGAGTATTATAGAAGAGTATACATGAAATTTCTTTGCGTCTTTTTGTACCTGTACCGCATGCCTTTTCCTTTTTTCCATGATGGATGCCAATATGAAATGATGGAATGTTGGAAGGGATATGGACGCACCCAGAGAAGACATAAAAGCGCGTCGCAAGCAGCCATATTGTTGAATGGAAACTTGGATTCGACCTTCGTAAGAGGATAAAATACTAGCATGCACATAAGATATGATAGTACCTTTCTGAGAGGTCGTTGGCGGTGAACAACTTCACACATTCCTCACATACCTTGCTTGCATCGACTCTTGAGTATGATCTTCCTGGCATAAGCCAATCTGACTCTTTCATTCCCACAACTTTGTTTACCATCTTCTTGGTAAGCGTTCCTGCACCAAAGTGAGGGAAAGACTCGAAGAAGTTAATCACCTCGTCTGTTGCAATATTTTTGGTGAGTGGTACTTTGGCAATCTCCGTGAGATGCATAGTATGCAACTCATCCGCTATGAAGATCTCCTCCAAAAAAGGTAAAATTCACCTGCTGTCTTGTGCGCAATTACCTTAGGAGACTATAGCTGAGAAATTAAGCCCAAAAACTGTTCAAAACTTGCAAAAAACAATTTCTGAAATTTTCTGCAGAAAATTTCAGAAAATTCCAGCAAGCTGCAATTGCATCAAAAACAACAAATTTGTTGTTTTTCAACCACAAAAGGCATACATAGATGTAAAACCAAGGCAATGGGTGCTTGTTTTCACAAAAGCCCCAATTTTTGCAGCAATATGACCTGTAAAATCAGAGAAATGACCTACTGTAATAAGTTTCCAGCAAGTATGCACTTCCTCAATCTTTGTGCATGTCCTCCCACTTGAAAAATGAGAGAATTTCTGCCACAAAAGACCTGTAGATGAAGAAATCAGCAATGTGGATGCTGAAAAAGACCTGTGGGGATACAAAAAGAAGAATAGAAGAGATTCTTCGCGATGAAACTCTCTAAAAAGCACAAAATTTGCTTCAGCTTTGCTCCGGGCTGAAGTAATCCTCCAAAAACAGCCCTTTTATCGCGAAAATGGAAGGTTTTTCGCGATGAAATTCTCCCAAATGCAAGAAAACACCTTAAGCTCAACATAGGCTGAAGTAGAAAAACAGTTTGAGCAACTTTGTCGCGATGGAACAGCTGAAAGCTCTGATACCAATTCAAAGAGGCCGCGGAGAGCTACGTCGTGGTGTGCTCGGTTGCTCCAAACACCAAGGGAGTGGGCTGCTGCGTGAGGAGAGAGAAAGTAGAGAGAGAAACCTGCGCAGAAATTTGGAGAAGAAGATGGAGAAGCTGAAGTTGAAGAAGTCCCAATCAAGTTATGAGAGATTTGGGACCAAGTCTTATTGATAAGTGACTTTTACGTCATTTGGGCATGTTCACACATGGCCAATGACCAAAATTCATAAAAATAATGTAAATGCCTATAACTCCCCAATTTGGGGTCCAAAAAATACAACAAAAATATGTCTGCAAAGCTCTCGAAGAGAGCTTTCACATGGAAGGGTCAAAATATACAAAAGGAGAGTCCTTAGGGCCTTTATCCCCAACAAGCTACTATCCCTCCTTTTATACCCGTTTGTAGTACTCACTTTATTTTCGTTTTGGATCACAGTGGATTGGATCATACTGATGTATATGTTTTGTCTCATAGGCCGATTTTGGCCTCTAATAGACGTTAAAAAGTCTCTCTCTCTCTCTCTCTCTCTCTCTCTCTCTCTCTCTCTCTCTCTCTCTCTCTCTCTCTCTCTCTCTCTCTCTCTCTCTCTCTCTCTCTCTCTCTCTCTCTCTCTCTCTCTCTCTCTCTCTCTCTCTCTCTCTCTCTCTCTCTCTCTCTCTCTCTCTCTCTCACATTCACGGGCTTGCCTGGCCCCTTCAGCATGAGACAGGCAGCCACCGATAGACTCACACGTGGATATGCAGCTTTAGCCATGTTAGAACGGAGATGTCACCAAGCACACTTCCAGGAGCCCCGCACGAAGGGCTGGCTATTTGACACACTGGTCAGACCAGCTATGATGTATGCTGCGACGGTTTGGGCCCCAGGTCTCACAGTCACCCAGTGGAGTGCGATCGAGAGGCCACAGGTACGTATGATCTCGCGATTATTTCGTGGGAAACAGTCGGTGCCACATGACATCATCAGGGCAGAGCTAGCTGCACCACCCATGGCAGTAGAGGCACTATTCCAGACTATCTGCTTCATTCAGAGGATTAGGGACCTCCCTACAGATAGACTCACACACAGAGCTCTTGAGGCATCTATACAGATATCAGAGTTAGGATATGAGAGAGCTTGGTACACTCAGGTTAGAGTCTGGTTTGATAGTCATGGACTTGATATGGACAGATTGCCGCCTTTTCAGTATGACCCAGACTCACCTCACATCCACCTCTCTCGTCGTGAGAGGAATGTTGTGCTCAGACAGGATCTCTGGCAGCTCTACATTAGTCAGACATGGCACACAGCACACATGGGATCGAGACTATCGCACTATCGAGACCAGTTCATAGACATACTAGCTGACGGTTTCATCCAGCGACCACGCTACATGGATACTCACATGCCTCATAGCTTGAGGGTAGCGATTGGCCAGCTGAGAGTCTCATCACACCGACTCGAGATTGAGACGGGCAGAGCCGCAGACATTCCCAGAGAGGAGCGGATATGCAGAGTATGCAGAGTAGAGATGGAGGATGAGGAGCACTTTGTATGCAGATGTAGCGCATATGATGGCATCAGAGGCAGATACGAGACTCTGTTTGCAGGGCAGCCCACCCTCCGAGAGATCATGGACTCTAGAGACCAGCGACAGTTCGGGCGATTCTTACTAGAGATACAGAGTCACAGAGATTCCCTACTCCAGCCTACTGTAGCACTCCATACAGGAGGGAGACAGAGTCAGCTCACTGACTTCTTTATTCCACGACGTGCTGCAGCCCTCCCCCCCTCAGCCCACATACCGAGCGGGGTGACTCTTCAGCAGGCTCAGGTATCTCGAGCTAGGAGACGACCCCGTGCTATAGGATATCGGGCCCCGAGACTTCACCGACACCAGATTGCGGAGATCTAGGCTTGTGACCATCGCGCCATGGAGGAGAGACGATCCCAGATGATGGCCGATCCCGTTGCAGCCATCAGGGTGGCCCTGACTCCACCTCCACCTATGTATCACATATTACATCCCACCCACTAGCACAGGATGGAGCTAGTTAGTCGTTTTAGATGCATTCTCATGGTTGTTGTACTACCCTTTTGCATATAGACTATCATAGATATCGCACTCCATACACCCCCCACCACTTTCATGGGTATCCCCACATGCATACTACGGAGATCTATATCAGCTTAACCAGTTTCTTTTCAGCACTTTTATCTTTTCTGATTGACAGAAGATACACCCATGTACATCGATTTGTTTCATAGGCCGAGTTCGGCCTCCTAATAGACGTAAAAACACTTTCTTTTCTTTCTTTTCTTTTCTCTCTCTCTCTCTCTCTCTCTCTCTCTCTCTCTCTCTCTCTCTCTCTCTCTCTCTCTCTCTCTCTCTCTCTCTCTCTCTCTCTCTCTCTCTCTCTCTCTCTCTCTCTCTCTCTCTCTCTCTCTCTCTCTCTCTCTCTCTCTCTCTCTCTCTCTCTCTCTCTCTCTCTCTCTCTCTCTCTCTCTCTCTCTCTCTCTCTCTCTCTCTCTCTCTCTCTCTCTCTCTCTCTCTCTCTCTCTCTCTCTCTCTCGCGTCTAGGAGGTATGTCTGAGGCCATTGCTAGCACCATTGATGTTAAGCAAGGCTGCCCACTCTATTTGGTCTCTACATTGACGAGATTGAGGACTACATTCTCGGAGCTAGAGGAGAGGGTGAAGAGCTCGCAGGTACACATGTCCACATTTTATTATATGCCGATGACATTGTCTTGATTTCAGAGTCACCCGAGGGATTACAGCGCCACCTTAAGGCCCTGGATGAGTTTTGTACACAGAGGGGCTTGACAGTAAACCTTGGCAAGACCAAGGTCATGATCTTCCACACCTCCCCCATGGTGACGAATGGAGCAGGATTCAGAGCTGGTGGTGCACAGATTGAGGTGGTCACTTCCTATGTCTATCTCGGAGTCACATTCACGAGCTTGCCTCGCCCCTTCAGCATGAGTCAGGCAGCCACCGATAGACTCACACGCGGATATGCAGCTTTAGCCATGTTAGAGCGGAGATGTCACCAAGCACACTTCAACGAGCCCCGCACGAAGGGGTGGCTATTTGACACACTGGTCAGACCAGCTATGATGTATGTTGCGACGGTTTGGGCCCCAGGTCTTACAGTCACCGAGTGGAGTGCGATCGAGAGGCCACAAGTACGTATGATCTCGCGATTATTTCGTGGGAAACAGTTGGTGCCACATGACATAATCAGGGAAGAGCTAGTTGCACCACCCATGGTGGTAGAGGCACTATTCCAGACTATCTTCTTTATTCAGAGGATTAGGGACCTCCCTACAGATAGACTCACACACAGAGCTCTTGAGGCATCTATACAGATATCAGAGTCAGGATATGAGAGAGCTTGGTACACTCAGGTTAGAGTCTGGTTTGATAGTCATGGACTTAATATGGACAGATTGCCGCCTTTTCAGTATGACCAAGACTCACCTCACATCCACCTCTCTCGTCATGAGAGGAATGTTGTGCTCAGACAGGATCTCTGGCACACACCACACATGGGATCGAGACTATCGCACTATCGAGACCAGTTCTTAGACATACTGGAAGAAAATTTCATCCAGCGACCACGCTACATGGATACTCACATGCCTCATAGCTCGAGGGTAGCGATTGGCCAGATGAGAGTCTCATCACACAGACACGAGATTGAGACGGGAAGGGCCGCAGACATTCCCAGAGAGGAGCGGATATGCAAAGTATGCAGAGAGCACTTTGTATGCAGATGTAGCGCATATGATGGCATCAGAGGCGGATACGAGACTCTGTTTGCAGGGCAGCCCACCCTCCGAGAGATCATGGACTCTAGAGACCAGTGACAGCTCGGGCGATTGTTACTAGAGATACAGAGTCACAGAGATTCCCTACTCCGGCCTACTGTAGCACTCCATACAGGAGGGACACAGAGTCAACTCACTGACTTCTTTATTCAACAACGTGCTGCAGCCCTTCCCCCTCATCCCACACACCGAGCGGGGTGACTCTTCAGTTGGCTCAGATTTCTCGAGCTAGCAGACAACCCCGTGCTATAGGATATCAGGCCTCGAGACTTCACCGACACCAGATTGCGGAGATCTAGGCTTGTGACCATCGTGCCATGGAGGAGAGACGATCCCAGATGATGGCCGATCCAGTTGCAGCCATCAAGATGGCCCTGACTCCACCTCCACCTGTGTATCACATCTTACACCCACCCACTAGCACACGATGGAGCTAGTTAGTCGTTTCAGATGCATCCTCATGGTTGTTGTACTACCCTTTTGCATATAGACTATCATAGATATCGCACTCCATACACCCCCGCCCCACCCCCCCCCCCCCCCAAAAAAAAAAAAAAATTCATGGGTATCCCCACATGCATACTACAGAGACCTATATCAGCTTAACCAGTTTCTTTTCAGCACTTTTATCTTTTCTGATTGACAGAACATACACCCATGTACATCGATTTGTCTCATAGGCCGAGTTCCGCCTCCTAATAGACGTAAAAACACTTTCTTTCTTTCTTTCTTTCTTCTCTCTCTCTCTCTCTCTCTCTCTCTCTCTCTCTCTCTCTCTCTCTCTCTCTCTCTCTCTCTCTCTCTCTCTCTCTCTCTCTAGGTCGTTTCCTAGTAGAGCTCCAGCACCACCGCGCATCACTCCTCCAGCAGCAGATGGAGATACACCTGGCCCCCCCCCCTCAGACTCATATTACAGATTTTTTCAGACCCACATACACTCGAGGGCCCAGCTCGATGCGGGGTGTCACATTACACAGAGCAGAGGAGCTTAGACGACAACGTCGACGACCGAGACCCCCTGTCCGGAGAGCTCGTCCACATCAGAGAGAGATTCAAGCGATTCACGCACGCCATGACATGGAGATACAGAGACGTCAGCAGCGCACCCCTATCGATTTGGACGCCCAGAGCATTTTGAGGATCGCCATGATGCCTTACCCACCGATGCATTATATCCTACACCCACTCCAGGCATTTAGGGGGTTGTGACACCATCGAGCCTCCCCTCCCTATGCATATCATGTTTGTATCTCACCCATTGAGCATATAGAGTGCATACCCATAGCACCCCACACCCTTGATGCCAGCTACTATCCCTCCTTTTATACCCGTTTGTAGTACTCACACTTTATTTTCGTTTTGGATCACAGTGGATTGGATCATACTGATGTATATGTTTTGTCTCATAGGCCGATTTTGGCCTCTAATAGACGTTAAAAAGTCTTTCTTTCTTTCTTTCTTTCTCCCCCCACCTAGACTGCAGCCATATGGGGGCCGGGATTAGCTACATCAGTATGGACAGCATTAGAGAGGCCACAGATCCTCATGATTGCCAGACTTATCCGCAGCAAGCCTTCAGTCATAGTTGGTACTCGTACCAGTACGAGTAGATTCGTACGAACCGTACGTACTCGTACGTATTCATACCAATTGGTACCAAAATTTTTATTTTCCATTTTGACCTGAATATATTAATAAAATTGGTTTTGCAACTATGCTAATTAGAGAACAATTATCTTCATGCATAGATACAATATTATGCATATTCATGGCAAAAAGTACCCTTCATATGTGTACACTCCCACGTACATGAAAAGATGGAAAAAAAAAATTCGTACTAATATCGTACGGATTCGTACCTCATGATTAGTACGTACCTGGCATCGTACTATTACGTACCTTACCTGTCGTACGGATCGTACCTGACCAACTATGCCTTCAGTACCACATGATATCATTAGAGCCTAGCTCGCTGCACCACCGATGCTAGTTGAGGCACTATTCCAGACAGTATGCCTATTACACAAACTTCGGAGCATGGATACAGAGCACATTGCTTATCGTGCTTTCCAGGCATCACCTGATATGGCATTAGCTGGAGACACCTCCTCATGGTATGCACAAACACGAGACTGGCTGGCCCACCATGGTTTTGACATAGACAGGCTACCACCACTACAGTACGACTCACATGCACCCACCTACTCGCTCTCTCATCAAGAGGGGAATAGGGTCATTCGTCAAGAGATATGGCGTACATACATACAGAAGACATGGGTGAGCCCTACGGATACATTGCCACCAAAAATGCTCTATTACCACGAGCATTTTCTACAGATATCGGACGCGGGCTTCATCGAGATCCCGAGACACATGAAGACATACCTTCCCCACCACCTCCAAGTCGTCATTGGGCAGCTCCGGGTCTCATCACACCAGCTCGAGATTGAGAGGGGTCGGCCTAAGGGAGTCCCCCGTGACGAGAGGTGGTGCCGAGTATGCAAGACAGAGGTAGAGAGTGAGGAACATATTGTTGTCAGATGCCGAGCATACTTAGACCTACGAGCACAGTTCCAGCTAGAGGAGTCACTCCAATTATGCATGACTATGGGAGACCAGCGACGCTTGGGGCGCTTCCTCACAGTGGCATACGCGAGGCGAGAGCGATCACTACAGCCCAGACATAAGATACGGGTACTCATAAGATACGGGTGAGTACCCAGCAGACCATTACCCTGTTCTTTCAACGAGCTCAGCTACACCAGAGAGGCCCTTCTACTGTGCTCACGCTCCACCAAGCAGCAGCACAGAGAGCACGACGCCGACCACGCATGGTAGGATATGGTCGACCGCGACTATATCAAGAGGATATCTCACGCATCAGGACAGCCTATGACCACATGATGGAGCATAGGCGTACCACCACCCACTGGGTTGTCTTCCTTCAGGAGGCACTCAGACCACGACCGATGTACCATATACTACACCCACCTCCCTCCATCACCAATAGCTAGGGTGTTTTACTCACTCATATTATGGATCCCCCTGTATTAAGTGGCCACTATCTGCTGAGTCAAAGCCACGTCTCCCCAACCTTTCACCAGCCCTAGATAGCTTTGTGTTTATTTCATTTTATTTTCTACACATGGTTACTACACTTGTACATGGCTTTTGTCTCATAGGCCATGTTTGGCCTCCAGAAGACGTTAATATGACTCTCTCTCTCTCTCTCCCCTCCCTCCCTCCCTCCCTCCCTCCCTCCCTCCCTCCCTCCCTCCCTCCCTCCCTCCCTCCCTCCCTCCCTCTCTCTCTCTCTCTCTCTCTCTCTCTCTCTCTCTCTCTCTCTCTCTCTCTCTCTCTCTCTCTCTCTCTCTCTCTCTCTCTCTCTCTCTCTCTCTCTCTCTCTCTCTCTCTCTCTCTCTCTCTCTCTCTCTCTCTCTCTCTCTCTCTCTCTCTCTCTCTCTCTCTCTCTCTCTCTCTCTCTCTCTCTCTCTCTCTCTCTCTCTCTCTCTCTCTCTCCCCCTCTTTCACCGACCCTCTTTGGTCTCTACATTCATGAGATAGTGGACTTCATACAGCAGCAGGTAGGTGATGGCATTGAGGTACGCGGGTCCACTATTCATATTCTATTATATGCTGATGATATTGTACTGGTTTCAGAGTCTGGAGAAGGTCTACAGCATCATCTACATGGCCTAGATGACTTCTGCAGACACAGAGGCTTATCTGTGAACCTTGGTAAAGCCAAGGTCATGATCTTTCATACATCAGCACAGGTACGCAGGCATAGTTTCTTCACAGTAGCAGGCTGACCAATCGAGGTGGTCCGATCATATGTTTACTTGGGAGTGACATTTACAGCAGCATCAGGGATCTTCTCCATGTCTCAGGAAGCTCGTGATCGCATCACACGTGGGTACGCGGCACTTGCTTTGATGGAGAGACGGTGCCACCAGGCATAGCATATTTTCAGGAGCCCCGCACAAAGGGGTGGCTTTCGACACTTTGGTTATGCCAGCGCTCATGTATGGGGCAGCCATTTGGGGGCCGGGGTTAGCTACATCAGTATGGACAGCATTGGAGAGGCCACAGATCCTCATGATTGCCAGACTTATTCGCAACAAGCCTTCAGTACCACATGATATCATTAGAGCAGAGCTCGCTGCACCATCCATGCTAGTTGAGGCACTATTCCATACAGTATGCCTTCTACACAGACTTCGGAGCATGGATACAGAGCGCATTGCTTATCGTGCTTTCCAGGCATCACGTGATATGGCATTAGCAGGCGACACCTCCTCATGGTATGCACAGACATGAGACTGGCTGGCCCACCATGGTTTTGACATAGACAGGCTACCACCACTACAGTATGACTTACATGCACCCACCTACTCGCTCTCTCATCAGGAGAGGAATAGGGTCATTCGTCAGGAGATATTTCATACATACATACAGAGGACATGGGTGAGCCCAAGGGATACATTGCCACCGAAAATGCTCTATTACCGTGAGCATTTTCTACATATATCGGACGAGGGCTTCATCGAGATTCCGAGATACATGCAGACATACCTACCCCACCACCTTCGCATTGTCATTGGTCAGCTCCGGGTCTCATCACATCAGCTCGAGATTGAGAGGGGCCGATCCAGGGAATCCCCCGTGGGGAGAGGTGGTGCCGAGTATGCGAGACAGAGGTAGAGAGTGAGGAGCATTTTGTTATCAGATGCCCGGCATACTTAGACCTACGAGCACAATTTCAAATAGAGGAGTCACTCCAGCTCTGCATGATTATGGGAGATCAGCGGCGCTTGGGACGCTTCCTCACAGCACAATACGAGAGGCGAGAGCGGTCACTACAGCCCACACATCAGACACGGGTGAGTACCCAGCAGACCATTACTCAGTTCTTTCAGCCAGCTGAGTTACATCAGAGAGGTCCATCTATAGGGCTCACGCTCCACCAGGCAATCAGCACAGAGAGCACGACGCCGACCACGCATGGTTGGATATTATCGACCACGACTATATCAGGAGGATATCTCACGCATCCGGACAACCTACGACCGTATGATGGAGCAGAGGCGTACCACCACCCCCTGGGTTGTCTTCCTTCAGGAGGTACTCAGACCACCACCGATATACCACATACTACATCCACCGCCAGCCCATCACCAGTAGCTAGGGTATTTTACTCACTCACATTATGGATCCCCCATGTATTAGGTGGCCATTATCTGCAGAGTCAGAGCCACGTCTCCCCAGCCTTCTCTAGTTCTATATAGCTTTGTGTAGCGAGTACTTTTTATTGCATTTCGTTTTCTACACAGGGTTGCTACACTTGTACATGGTTTTGTCTCATAGGCCAAGTTTGGCCTCCAGAAGACGTTAATATGACTTTCTTTCTTTCTCTCTCTCTCTCTCTCTCTCTCTCTCTCTCTCTCTCTCTCTCTCTCTCTCTCTCTCTCTCTCTCTCTCTCTCTCTCTCTCTCTCTCTCTCTCTCTCTCTCTCTCTCTCTCTCTCTCTCTCTCTCTCTCTCTCTCTCTCTCTCTCTCTCTCTCTCTCTCTCTCTCTCTCTCTCTCTCTCCCCCCCCCCCCCCTCCCTCTCTCTCTCTCTCTCCCTCCCCCCCACCCCTTCTTCTGAAACAATAAGCTCGAGACCGGGTGGTACAATATCAATAACTTCACGATCTTCAAATGAATTATCGATGGTAATTTCATATCCACCCTTTTCTTTTCGAACCACCTTTTTGACATGTCCTGTCACTGAAGCAGTATAAACGGTGTTGTTACTTTTGCTTCCACCTGGATAGATTTGTCATCTTCCTCTATTTCCTCCTACATAAATAGAGTATTTCAAAAAATGAACATCTTTATTAGTATCAGGATTTGGTATTGGAAATACGATTCCGTTGTATAGTTTTCCAGGTACTGGGCCAACAACAATAATATTGTCCTTACCAAGTTGATAACTTTGAAACGATAATCTTCCTAATTTTTCCTTAACTTCGGCTGGAATGCGGTCGGGGAGAGCTAATTTAAATCCTTCGTGTAAAATGTACGGCTCCAACATTCAATCCCCCAGGCAAGGGTGCAGAAGAGGAGATTATATTGTTGCTTTGTGGACTTCCGCAAAGCATTTGACAATGTTCCCAGGGACAGACTCTTCAGACGACTACTTGATATCGGAGCTCCGGAGGAGATGATATGGGGATCTAGGCCTTATATGAGAGAGTATCTGGTAGAGTCAGATGCCTTGGGGGCTTATCTGATCCACTTGCTAGCACTATCGGGGTGAAGCAAGGATGCCCTCTTTCAGCCACCCTCTTTGGTCTCTACATTGATGAGATAGTGGACTTCATACAGCAACAGGGCAGATGGCATTGAGGTACGGGGAGCCACTGTCCATATTCTTTTATACGCTGATGATATTGTATTGGTTTCAGAGTCTGCAGAAGGTCTACGGCATCATCTACATGGCCTAGATGACTTTTGCAGACACAGAAGGTTATCTGTGAACCTTGGTAAAACCAAGGTCATGATCTTTCATACATCTGCACAGGTACGCACACATAGTTTGTTCAGAGCAGCAGGTGGACCGATCCATGTGGTCGGATCATATGTTTACTTGGGAGTGACATTTACAGCAGCATCAAGGGTCTTCTCTATGTCTCAGGCAGCTCGTGACTGCATCACACGTGGATACGCAGCACTAGCTTTGATGGAGAGACAGTGCCACCAGGTATATTTTCAGGAGCCCCGCACAAAAGGATAGCTCTTTGACACTTTGGTTACGCCAGCGCTCATGTATGGGGCAGCCATATGGTGGCCGGGATTAGCTACATCAGTATGGACAGCATTAGAGAGGCCACAGATCCTCATGATTGCGAGACTTATCCGCAGCAAGCCCTCAGTACCACATGATATCATTAGAGCAGAGCTCGCTGCACCACCGATGCTAGTTGAGGCACTGTTCCAGACAGTATGCCTAGTACACAGACTTCGGAGCATGGATACAGAGCGCATTGCTTATCGTGCTTTCCAGGCATCACGTGATATGGCATTAGCAGGCGACACCTCTTCATGGCATGCACAGACACGAGACTGGCTGGCCCACCATGACTTTGACATAGACAGGCTACCACCACTACAGTACGACTCACATGCACCCTCCTACTCGCTCTCTCATCAAGAGAGGAATAGGGTCATTCATCAGGAGCTATGGCTTTGTGTTTTGGATACTTGGATACCGCGCGGATGAGCCTCTTCCTTTCACCAGAGTATGGAGAGAAGGACGGGACACCACACGGAGGAGAGCACTTATCCTTCAGTTCTCAGATGAGGCCAGGAGGAGAGACTTTCTCAGACGACGGGCGGTACTACGCACTACACCGGGCACCCCCATCTATTTGGATGACAACCTCACACGGATGCAGGTAGAACACAGACGGGCATGCATGCCACATGTCCTCCAGGCAAGACGGGAGGGACATCGTGCCCTCTACAGAGACGGTCGGATCATCATTGATGGACGGCCCATTGACTAGGGATTCGCGGCCTATGAGACAGCACAGCAGGAGGTGCACATTGCAGTCTGGAACTGCAATGGATCTTTATGGACACATCCAGGGCGACTCGAGGAGGTGATGGAGGGCAGAGACATTATCTTCTTGACAGAGACACACGAGAGCCCGGGGAGGAGCCTACCGAGGATTGAGGGCTATATGTGGGAGTCAGCTCACCGCCGTCAGATGAGACAGCACACCACACGAGGATCAGGAGGAGTAGCCCTGCTCTATAGACAGTCGTTACAGCACAGGGTACAGGTGGTAGCCAGAGACCCAGAGGCACGTTTCATGTGGATACGCTTGCAGCTATCAGAGGAGAGAGCAGCGTACTTCGCCGTATGCTATATTGCACCCATTGGTTCACGCTTCACACATTCCCCTGAGCAGCCATCAGGAGGGGAGGGACCAGACACCACATCGCCATATGACTGCCTCAGTGACACGATTATGGAGTATACCGGGATGGGTGAAGTCTTCCTTGTAGGAGACTTCAATGCCCGCACTCAGAGCCACCAGTGTGATATCTACGACCTTGACGACCCTGAGATGCTTCGTACCATAGAGGACATGCCTACACTCAGAGCCTCAGCCGACACTGCCACATCCACTTTATATGGCCGACACTTACTCCAGATGGGAGCAGCACACCGTCTCGTTATATATAATGGGATGGGGAGCTGGCCCACCTCGCACGGTCTCACCTGCATTCCACCCACGACACCACAGGGGGGCAGTGTGGTAGACTATCTTATCGGACCCCCGGAGGAGACACATCTGATCACCTCATTCACTATCCCACCCTTACCGATTGGAGCTGATCACGCATATCTTGCCCTATCCATTCGCGGCTCACCATGCATACCCCACCCCGTCACCACACAACCACGAGCCCGTGCCACCATTCACTTTAGACATGAGCTAGCACATATCTATAGCTCCCATGTTCGAGAGCGCATCTACTCCCTTGATCCCTCCGCCTCCTTGGACACCCTCACCGCCCACTTCTCCTCGATCCTCCATACATCTGCTACTCTCAGCTTCCCATACACCACCCACAGCACTGCACATCCGACACCGCTGGGGCATACACCCCAGAATAGATGGTACGATGAGGAGTGTAGGCGACTATACCGACATCTCAGAGCACAGAGTATCTTGGGATCCATCACAGAGAGGGAGGCACGACGACAGATGCGAGCCCTCACACGCCGGAAGCGGCGAGCTTTCGAGGAGCGACAGGAGGCAGAGTTGATCGACCTTCTCATGAGTAGGGATTGTGCCACCGCGTGGAGGGCACTACGTGAGCCACGTCCACCTACACCCATGGCCGATCCTTCGACTTGGCACACCTACGCCCAGAGGTTATATGAAGTCCCAGGACAGCCACCATTACCGATTCCTTCCACACCGCGTCCGGTGATATCCACCCTCTTCACAGCAGGCATGGTACGACAGGCCATCCATAGGCTACAGCATGGCCGTTCAGCAGACCACACGGGGCTACAGGGAGAGCACTTTATATACGCAGCAGATGTAGTTTCCCACTTGATCGCCCATCTCTTCAACCGTGCTTTGGTTGAGGGATTACCCGTCTCATGGACTATGCATACCATTACGCCTATCCATAAGTCCGGTGATATGATGGACCCAGGGAACTACAGGACTATTATGATAGGCCATATCCTGGCCAAGATCTATGGGGCAGTACTAGAGGCAGAGCTCAGTACACACGCTGAGGCAGCGGGGATCAGAGCACCCGGCCAGGCAGGCTTCCGCCGCACTTTCTCCACCATCGACCACATCTTCGTGCTTCGTTGCTTGATTGAGAGCGCGAAGGCGAGGAAGCAGAGACTATATTGTTGCTTTGTGGATTTCCGCAAAGCCTTCGACATGGTCCCTCGAGAGAGACAACTACGGAGGCTCCAAGAGTTACAGCTTCAATCAGACATGCTATGGGCCATCCACGCTTTGTATGCACGAGTCACAGGCAGGGTACGCTGCCCCGGCGGTCTATCAGACAGCCTTGTTAGCACCATTGGTGTGAAACAAGGTTGCCCCCTCTCACCAACTCTCTTCGGTCTCTACATCGACGAGATCACGGAGTATATACAGGGAGGAGGAGGGAGAGGAGGAGACATCGGAGGTACGCCAGTACATATCCTATTATATGCTGATGACATTGTCCTGCTCTCAGAGTCACAAGAGGGGTTGCAGTCACATTTACAGGCGCTCGATACCTTTTCCATGGAGAGAGGACTCACAGTGAACCTTGGGAAGACCAAGGTCATGATCTTCCATACCTCCAGGACAGTACGCCATCGCGCCTCTTTCACAGCAGCTGGAGGACAGATAGAGGTAGTGGACTCCTACGTCTACCTAGGTATCACCTTCTCGGGCAGCACAGGGGTATTCTCCATGGCACAGGCTGCGAGAGATAGATTGACGCGAGATTATGCAGCACTTGCAGGATTGGAGAGACGCTGCTTTCAGACACATTTTCAGGAGCCCCGGACAAAGGGGTGGCTCTTTGACACTCTAGTGACACCCGCATTGATGTACGCAGCAGCAGTATGGGCACCAGGGATCACAGAGGCGATGTGGACACAGATTGAGAGGCCCAAGATCACCATGATATCACGCTTGCTGCGCAGCAAGCCCTCCGTTCCACATGACATTATACGAGCTGAGCTTGGCACACCACCGATGCTAGTGGAGGCCCTCTTCCAGTTGGTGACCTTTATTCTGAGAGTCAGTGAGCTCCCCACTAGCCGACTCACCAGGCTTGCATTTGAGAGCTCTAGACATTTGGCAGAGACAGGGCATGAGAGAGTATGGTATGCACAGACTTACCGATGGTTAGCAGACCATGGCATGAGCATTACGGATCTCCCCCCTTTTCAGTATGACCTCTCTTCCCCCCACATTACCCTCTCTCGTTCGGAGAGGAATAGGATCATCCGTCAGGACCTACTACAGATACACGTCAGGGAGACATGGATAGCACCACGAGAGCCTCTTCCCACAAAGAGGCAACACTACAGAGAGCACTTCCTGACTGTGACAGCGGATGGTTTCATTCAGAGACCACGATACATGGATACATATATGGCACCAGCTGAGAGAGTGGCCATTGGGCAGCTCAGAGTATCATCACACCAGCTCGAGATTGAGATTGGGCGAGCCACACATACCCCCAAGGATGAGCGATTATGCAGGATATGTAGAGAGGAGGTGGAGGACGAGGAGCACTACACATGTAGATGCCAGGCATATGAGGACATCAGAGACCGCTACCCACAGCTCTTCAGGGGGCCTAGAGAGATCAGGGCTTTATTGGGGACAGAGGACCAGCGCCCTCTAGGTCGTTTCCTAGTAGAGCTCCAGCACCACCGCGCATCACTCCTCCAGCAGCAGATGGAGATACACCTGCCCCCCCCCCCCCCCCCCCTCAGACTCATATTACAGATTTTTTCAGACCCACATACACTCGAGGGCCCAGCTCGATGCGGGGTGTCACATTACACAGAGCAGAGGAGCTTAGACGACAGCGTCGACGACCGAGACCCCCTGTCCTGAGAGCTCGTCCACATCAGAGAGCGATTCAGGCGATTCACGCACGCCATGACATGGAGATACAGAGACGTCAGCAGCGCACCCCTATCGATTTGGACGCCCAGAGCATTTTGAGGATCGCCATGATGCCTTACCCACCGATGCATTATATCCTACACCCACTCCAGGCATTTAGGGGGTTCACGATAGGGAGCTCCCCAAGTATCTAGCTCTTCCACGCAAGCCAAACACTATATAAGGAGGTGTCAACTCAAGCTGGAGATATATAGGGAGAGATATATTTATGCATGCATTTTGGAACGTTTGTGACCCTGATTACTCTTATAGCTGTACTATGTGACAGAGACTCCTAGTCCAGCATGGAAGGCCCTACCAGCAGCTGCTGGTGAGAGGGTAACCTTTAGGTGGGACTGGCAGGAGAGACTCTTGTCTGTCATCTTGGCTGAGAGTTGTATACTATCATCTGTTCTGGAAGGAATTATACTGGTTTCTCTGTACTTGCAAATGTTCTCCTTCTTGTCTAAATGTCTCCAGCTAAATTAAGTGCGTCTCTAAGTGTAGTTTGTTGTGTGTACGTATTAAAAGTATTCAAGTGCCAATGTGAATATCCAGGAGATGTGCAAATTGCACTCCCAAGAGAACCACCAACGATTCATGACTCTAGAGTTGCATCTGCTCTAGAGAAATCTGTAACTTTGCCTCTGAATCTGCTACTCTGGTCTCTCAATGGGACTCCCTCTGCATCCATAGTTTTAGAAAGAACAGTCTTGTTCATCTTCAGCCCTCACATCTCATGATTCAGAGTTGTCCAGATCCCTCTATAAATAGGCAATGAAAGCAGCCACTTATATGCTAATAAGCTCAGCTCAACATCAAAGACCCATAAGGCAACACAGTGCCAGGATAGAGGAGTGATCAAACATATGCTCATACAGAATACGTTCATGAAACATGCAAGGGAGCCTATTTTCCACCCTGCGTAGTCATATCGGCAAAAACAGCATGGGAATGCAAATAGGAATGCATCTTCAAATTCTGTCTATTTATACAAGTATCAAGTTGAAACTACATAATACATGGTTTGGAGGAAGAGCTATAACCTCTTAATCACCACAACAATGCCATGAGTAGGTACACACTCTAGTTAAGTGACCCCTAAAATGAATGCATCTATAAACCTCATCCAAGAATCAAGAAAAAGAATATCGCATGATGGTAAGCTCTCTATCTGAACTAGTCAGCCACCCCATCAATATATGTAAGTTGACAAATTTGCATGTCCACCCTTGTGTATGCACATTGCACACTAAAACAACTTCAATTACGTGGTTGACACCTTACCTCTCAGTTCCAAGGTTGGCCTAGGTATGAGATAGAAAAAGAGATAAAACTTGGTAATAACCATCAGAAAAGAGAAATCATAATGAGTTGATAATCTGAGAACAGGTCCCAGACAAAAGCTGGACCATTAGAGCAAAATTAGTATATGGACAGAATTCATAACCCAAATGTAAGAGGATAAATCATAGACACACCATACTAGGAGATAACTGTTAAGGATTATATCCAAGGCAAATACATTAAATCTGTATTTAAAAAAGGAGCCTAACTCTGCATAGAAGGGCAAATTTTACATAGGCTGCTACTTTTGTCTGGATAATCCTAAAACAACACTCACACATGTGCCATTAAAGCCATATTGAAACTAACCATAAGGTAGCTGGCAATGCAGCATATAAGCATCACAAACAAAGATCATGTAACATCAAGCTGCTAACACAGGTGACAGCACTGATTAGAAAAAAGATGTATGCATAACCAAAGTACAAACTTCTTATCATATCGTGTTTTCAAGTAGATCGCATTCCTTTTTATTATTGTAGATATCATTTGACTTCTCGTATATCCACATTCTCATTGTTGCACCCTCTTTAGATGCCGTTTCTCTCACCAATAAAATTAATATTCAAGTAAGACATCATGTGCAGGTACAGATCTTATATAGATATCAATGGTCGACTCAATCATTCGAATTTTTACTTGTATTACACAATTTAGAGAATTTCAAGAAGATCAAATTGTAACACAAAAATGTGGTGACAATGAATCTCAATTCAAATTGTTTCATTTTCTTTATTATTTCTAGACAGCTAACCATTCCTCATAGATATTAGCGAGTAGCAAAGCCTGTTAAAGATCTTGACCAGAGGGAATTCTCTTCAGAGCATAATAAAAGATGCGATTGAGAAAGTCAAATAATGGAAATCGAGGATTGTCATTGTCTCGCTGCATCCTAAAATTGTCAATTTTAACTGAAAAACACCAGAATCACAAATTTCTATGTACTGTCCTCTTCTTTATACATGATGTTCGGCTATAATTTACAAAGAATGAATTACTTACAAAATGTTGTGACTCTTTGATCATCAAAATGGTCACATTCATCCTGATTTTTTTCCTTTGTTGAATTTGTAACATATCGTGTTGAATAATGATTAATGCCAAGAAAATCTGTAGACCCTCGCAAGAGTTTGATTTCATCTTCAGTAAAATAGGGAAGACGATCACCAACTTCCTTTCGCATTGTAGCAGGATAGTCGCCAAAAAACAGAGGATCCAGAAACCTGTAAAGCGAATTTATGGACTTCCATTTAGAAAGGTTTGCAGCTTGCTGCTTGATCAACAAAATATATACCACACCTTATTCAACCATGTACTTGAACTAATGTACATGATAGCCAGAAAGAAAAATTCATCAAGAACATTTAAGCAGACCTTTTGGTCTTATTAAAAAAGTGAGACTTCAAATCATATGCAAAAAATCATGTTCTTGTGAATCGTGATTATGTCACATAGTTTGCATGAAGATAATTCAGATATTGTACGTACGAAACACTTCACAAACTGCTGAAGAGAGCTTATGGTGAACGTAAAGGAATTCTCTTTTGGAATCCTTGCAAACAATCCACAATAATTGAAAAGAAAAAGGACCATGTACCCCATTGTTTCTGCTGCTCAGCCATCTTTTTTTGTGAATTCAGAAATTATCAAACCCCTTTCATTGATCACATAAAGATCCACAAATATTTAATAAAACCCTATTGGGTCTTAATTGTATAGCATTCTAGTTTGATGGCTCTACCATACCTGGCAGATAAGCAATTAAGCTCATATGTGTTGACTTCAGGGCGTTAAAAAAAGTCACTATCCCTCACAGCTTCCCCACCCACTTTTAAAAGCAGGTCATAGAGGATGTAGCTGGCCACACTCTCTATAGCTGTATGGATGGCTTCAGCTCCAACAACCAAGTGGCAATCCGCCCAGACGACATGGCCAAGGTAATCTTTGTCACTCCATGGGGCACATACACCTACACAAAGATGGCCTTCCGGCTCAAAAATGTACACGCTAGACTAACAAAATTTGACTAAAAAATTTTGAAAAAAAAATCGACCTAAAAAGTTAGACCCAAAAAAAAATCGACCTAGAAACTTCAACTAAAAAGTAGACAAAAAAAATCGACCTCTTTGATTGTAACAGAAATTTGTGGCTCTTCAACACTCTCCTGCAAGCTCTTCAGTCGATTGGCTCTTCAACATTCTCCTGCAAGCTCTTGAGATAGCTATCTTTCGTTGAAAACCTCTCAAATCAATGCATCTATCAATCCCTAGAATTGGATGTACAACAACTCCCCAAAATAGAACCATGCATCTTCACGTTTTTGCTCTTGCTGCTTCAATTCTCCATACTTGAGAGAGAAGGGTCCCACCGGGCGTGCCATCTGAAGAAGGGAGAACCCGGGACTCCATTTTGAAGAGTAAAAAATGAATGTTTAATCTCCGAGGACACCTTCTACTCAAGAGGGTTCTCCTTAGGGAAGTATACCCTATGCTCTCAGGCAGAGAAAAAAAATCAGCATCTGGCTGATTTAGAACAGCATTGATTATTGAAGATTTAGAACAGCACAGATTCTAAGAGTCCTTCAAAGAAAATATCACTGAGATGCATCCAACTTATTTGTAGAAATCATTCTAACAAGGACAAACAATGACTTGACATAACAGCAGTATTACATAGACAAGAATATGACAGTTCTTCGAATACAAGATAATCTGATGACTAATTACATGGACAAGATACTATAGCATAACATAAAGAGATGGACAATTGAGGGGGAGAGTCCCAACTCATTGCTCCGCAAGAAAAGGAAGACATCATCTCAACCTAGAAACTTGAGAACTTGTAAGGCAGGCAGTAGCAGCAACCCTTGCTCAACTCCACCTCTTGCAATCAAGTGCCTGACCCACTCCTCCTTCACAAAGCTCCCAATTCCATGCTTCAATCTGCCATCCATCCCTAGGAGAAGCAAGAAGGACTCCCCCCTCTACACACTATGTAGAGGTCTTGTGTCTGTGTCCGTGTCTATCTCTCCCCTTCTTTGATGGAGAGGTCTTCTTATATAGTTTTTGTATGGGACTGGTAGGAGTGAAGGGTAGCAAAAGGGACAAAATTAGTTTCTTCTTTTGCCGCTCACTGACAATTTTGACACACTCGAAATTTCTTTCTTGTCCAGTTTTTCTAAGTGGCTGAAAATTTAGACCATATGCAAATCTGGGAAATTTAGCCGCTTTTTTCAAGTGAAAAAGTATACTAAATCAAAAGTAACCATTTTCTTAAAAAATAGACTACTTTTGAAGTAAGTAGACTAACTTCATAAAAATGGTGAACTTTTGAGTAAGTCGACTAACTTGTAAAAGTTGACAAAAAAAAATAGACTACTTTGAGAAATTGGTCAACTTAGGAATTTAGACTACTTAGAGAATTGGAGAACTCCGAAAATTAGGAAACTTAGGAAATTGGTGAAATGGGAAGATAAGCAACTTAGGAAATTGGTGAAATGGAGGCAACTTGGGAAATTAGGAAGCTTGAGAAATTGGTGAAATGGAAAATTAGACAACTTGGGAAATTGGTAATATGGGAAATTAAGCAACTTAAGAAATTGGTGAGATGGGACATTAGACAACTTAGGAAATTGGTGAAATGGGAAAATAGGCAATTTAGGAAATTGGTGAAATGGTAATTGAAACTGGTGAAATGGGAAATTAGTGAAGTAGGAAATCGGGAATTCTACCTTCTTCATGAACTGATGAACCAGATCCCTTTTTCTTCATTTTCTTGCTCTTTGCTTCTTCTGCTTCTCCTCTTGCTCGAAATCGAGGTAACTTGTCTTGTACTTGGCTTTTGCATCTTGAAAAGCAAAACAGAAAATACATTATATGAAGGGTGTATCAGAATATCCCGTTACAATAATGACAAGCATTATGATCGTATGCTTCACAAATGGCACAATATAATTGATTTATGAACGGTTCATAGTACTATTCTCCATATTTCTGCACCTAGTGCAAAAGACTTGCTATGTAGGGCCTTTATCTTCAACTTATAAGTCTCCAAACCTTCGATGTAAAGCCAGATCATCACTAACATTATATTAGTTCCTCTTACTAGGGAAATATTTTTGGTTAGCCTCAATATGTTCAACCTAGCCAATTAATTTATCCAACAGATGTTCTTCAGCCATTTTAACTAAAATAAGAGGTTTCAAATGTAGTAAAAGCCCATCTGCAATAACCAAATCAGGAGGTCTATATGCATGATCCATCTCTTTCAATATATCTCTAAAAAACATAGTGTATTACCGAATTGTTTGTCCCCGTATCTGCTTTCCATATTTCAAAAATTTAAAAAGCTAAGCAATATCTGTAGTTTGCCTAAATCTACATGAAAAATGAATTTCTATAGCTTCAAAGATCTAGAATTCGTTACTATAAAATCCCGGAATGTGAGACATTGGTCCACACTCCTTCCTTTTGGCTTTCCAAGACTCTCCCGATAGTTCTTGTCTCAAGGTGGTGCTCAAACGAGGGTTGATGATGATGAACAACCACAATCAAAGCTCTGAACAGGGTTGTGACTGAATCCAAAAGATGGCTTAATATAACCACTCTCTAGAAAGATCTCTCATAGAAGAATCCATAGCAACAAAAATTTCTGAATTTGGAGTAGAAATGACCAAGATATGGCCAAAGAACCGAAGGTAGGTGGTGCAAAAAATTATGATAGGAGGATCTTGGTCATGGAAGCAAGAGAAATTCGATTTTTTTTCGTCTTCTGTACTGTTCTTGTCATGGAGAAAGGAGATCTTCTCAACCTCATATTCCATGTGACTTCCGTATCTCATGACTGGTTCAGAATTTGGGGAAACCAATGCTTCCATTGAGTCTGGAATGTGCCAAAACCCTAAGATCGACTGTCTTCTTTCTTGATTCTGACATTCAGAGATCATGTTTCGAATTGATGACATCATCGATGACATCACAATTCATAACCGCCCTTAGAAAACCTATATGAAGAGGGGTTGGCCACATTCATTCTCAGTCTTACCAATACTAGTCTTGGGAGGTCAAGGAGTCGTGACCACCAAGTAAGTACTCTCTAAGTTCCAGTTCCAGTCCTTGTCTTGTTCCTTGTTCTAGTTCTGTCTAGTCTAGTTCTTGGACATCTAGCCTTGCCCTCTTGTAATCTCGTAGTACGAGATCTTGTCTAGTTATTTCTTGTATCTAGATCATCATCCTTGTAGAGCAGGGAAATGAGGAAGTCCGGTTGTAAAAGAGACCGTACAGCCGGACCATGATGCCGGACCATGATATAAGAAAAGGTCTCATAGTTCCAGCTATGCCCATAGAAATATGTCTTACACCTCTCAAGTTAATCATACCTAAGAAGACCCCTTCCCTTACAACCCTAGTAGAGTCAGGAGCCTCCTCATGTTACATCAATGAAGGATTGGTTAAGAAACATGGAATTCTTGTACTTTGGAAGCACAAACTAGTAGTAGCTGAAGTAGTAGATGGACAACCTCTAGCATCTCGGAATATAATAATGGAAAGCACACCATTAAGAGTAGAACTTGGAGACCATGAATCCCACATATGTTTCAATGTGATATCGAGCCAATACATCTAGTTATCATTGGAATGCCTTGGTTAAAGAAACATGATCGAGACATTAATTAGGAAAAGAATAAAATCACCCATCGAGATATCTAGAAGAACCTCACATATATCGGAGCCAAAGCCTTCATACATGCAATAAAAAAGGAACCGATATATATGATCTATGCCATACCAGCTCAAGAATCCAAGAAAGATGATCCAGTTTAGCTACCCAATCAATACAAAGGCTTTGAAGATGTTTTTGAAAAGAAGAATGTAGATATCCTCCCAAAGCATAGACCTTATGATTCTGCCATAGAACTTCAAGAGGGAGCACAACCGCCCTTTGGAGCAATCTCCAGACTATCCCCAGAGGAACTTTTAGAACTATGCAATAACATTGATGAGAATCTAGCAAAGGGGTTTATCAAACACTCAAAGTCTCCAACAGGAGCTCCTAGTTTATTTGTAAAGAAGAAGGATGGGACTCTCCAGATGTGTGTAAACTATCGCGGATTGAATAAAGTCGCTATAAAGAACAGATACCCTCTACCACTCATATCAGAGCTCTTGGAAAAGCAAAGTTCTTCATGAAGATTGACCTTCAAAGAGCTTACAACCTTGTCAGGATCAAAGAAGGAGACGAATGGAAGACCGCCTTTTGAACAAGGTATAGCCATTTTGAATATGTAGTTATGCAATTCGGTCTCACAAATGCTCCAGCTTTCTTCAAACATATGATGAATGATATCTTTCGAGAGTATTTAGATGATTTTGTTGTAATATACCTTGATGACATCTTCATATTCTCCAAAACTCTAGAGGATCATGAATGTCATGTAAAGATAGTCCTAGAGAAACTAAGAGAAAAAAGATTATATGCGAAATTGGAGAAGTGTTCTTTCCATCACACAAATGTCGAATTTTTAGGTACATTGTATCAGATAAAGGAACTTTTATCGACCCTAATGTATAGCTGACAATGAAGGAGACTAGTCTCCTTCATTTTTCTGAAGGAGGTTGAGTTTTTCTCTCCATCTCCCTTATGCGAATGTAAGAGCAGCTCCACTTGCTTCAAGGCTCAGGCTATGAGCTAGATATCAGAACAGCAGCAGAAAAGCAGGACATATTGTCTCATTCATAAATAATGGCAGATAACACACCTCCCACAGTGCTTCACCAATACCGAACATGGCAGATAAAGAGGGGGGGGGGGCTAAAATGTAAGAGCAGCTCCACTTGCGTCAAGGCTCAGGCTATGAGCTAGATATCAGAACAGCAGCAGAAAAGCAGGACATATTGTCTCATTCATAAATAATGGCAAATAACACACCTCCCACAGTGCTTCACCAATACCGAACATGGAAGATAAAGAGGGGGGGCTAAAATATTGCTACCTGATAATTCCATTGGGCGCAGGGAAGATGGAAATCAAGAGATAGATGAAGATGAAGATTCCACTGAAAAGCAGCAGCACTTCACATTATGGCAGCACTCCAGATTGCAGCACTCTCCGAGACGGAGAGTGAAGTAGTGGCGGGCAACCTGTATAGCTGAAAATGAAGGAGACTAGTCTCGGATGAGCATATAGTATAAAGAAGACGTCATTCGAGCAATTGGTCTTTTTACAAAATTGGTCTTCGTCCACTTACAAACTCGACTGGTCCACTTGGAAGACGAATTGGCAAATTGGTCTTTTTACTGTGGTGGGGCCTATCTCTCAGTTCGTCCTTTGGATCTTACCAAAGAAAGAAGCGGAAAGCAAAGAGTTAGAGAGTGGGCGGCTTGCCAGAGTACCGAACTTGGCAGGTGACAGAGTACCGGACTTGGCAAGTTGCAGAAAGCCTGACTTTCCAGAATACCAGAAAAGTGGAAGGAGCGGAGGAGTAAAGGAGTGGTGGAGTAACGGCTCGTGATAGAAGCCTATATAAAGAACCGTTTCGGAGACATGAGGGGAGATATACATATGAGAGGCTATACACGGAAGAGGATATACGATACAAGAGAGATAGAAGACATAGACAAGTGAAGGTACTGGGAAGGGCGTCTAACCTTTGTGGAGCAGCTCAGTGGACAAGAGGCTCTGGTCTTGTCGCCGAGGACAAGTAGAGTAAGTCACTAGATTGAGTGCTCGAAGAGGCTAGTATACTTCCAGTACCCTGAGACTCCTTAGCATTTGAGAGCCAGTTTGTTGTATCCGAGAGTTGGTCACAGAGAAATGAGTGAAGTGGTTATGTGTCCACTTAAATCGTCTTTTTGTACACTTCCATGCTGCCATTAATGGAGAGATGCTTCTGTGAGCTTGTAGTTTATTTTTGTCGTGACTTATGTGACTTATTTACCTTGGAACTATTGATCAGTCTAATTTATCTTCTATCGGACTACTGAGTGTGCAAAGCAGCACATAGTGCATACTGCACTCAGAAAAAGAATCCACTTCGAGCACAGCAAAACAAGAATCTCGTCTCCCAGGTGCTCAGAAAAAGAATCCACTTCGAGCACAGCAGAACAAGAATCTCGTCTCCACCTAAGAAGATATAGACAATCCTCAATTGGCAACCACCTTAGAGTGTTCGAGATGTACAATGTTTTCTAGGGCTTGCCAATTTTTACATGATATTTATCAGAGATTACTCCAAAATAGTGACCAAGCTCCAATTCTAGTTCACCCTGACTCTACCAAGCCTTTTTTCTTAGAGATAGATGCATCAGACTTCGCCTTGGGGGCGATCCTATCCCAACATGGGGATGATGGAGACCTTCATCTATTTGCATATCATTCAAGGAAACTCTCTCCTCCAGAGATTGACTATGAAATCCACGATAAAGAGCTTGCGATCGTAGATGCATTTGATACCTGGCGTCACCATCTAGGAGCACCTCATAAAGTTATTGTATACACATATCATAAAAATTTAGAGTACTTTATGACTACCGGCATCCTCAATGGAAGTCAATCTCGATGGAGTAACTTTCTATCCAGGTTCGATTTTGTGATCACGTATCGTTCAGGACGCAAGCAATTTCAGTCAGATGCCTTGTCGAGAAGATCTTATCTTGCACCGAAGAGAAGCGAAGAGGTCTTTAATGAACCAGAGAGTGTTTTAATCAAGCCTGAATATCTCCAACTAGCAGCTATCTCTTCAAACCATCAAGAAGATTCAACCTTGATCCATTTGGTTAGTGAGACTTTACCACATGATAAATTGTTTTGTAACATCAGGCAGAAAATTCAAAAAGGGAAACTCCATTAAGTAAATGAGTTCCAAGAAAATAATGGGTTACTATTCTATAAGAATCTATTGTACATCCCTCCAAGAAAGCCTAGGATCCAAGTACTTCAACAACATCATGACAACCTTGCAGTAGGACATTTTGGAGTGAATAAAACAATAGGACTCATGTCTAGAGATTTTTGGTGTCCTCAAATGTGGAAGGAAGTCAAAGAATATATCCGAACCTATGAGACTTGCAATAGATCTAAGGTGCCAAAACATAAACCTCATGGTCTCTTGCAACCTTTACCTATTCCAGAAAGCACATGGCCTTCATTATCTATGGACTTCATCACAGATCTACCAAGGTCAGATAAATATCATGCCATTCTTGTTATAGTGGATAGATTTACAAAGATGGCACACTTCATTCCAACTATAAAGACACTCACAGATGCAGCCGCTGCGAGACTTTTTCTTAGATACATATTAAAGCTTCACAGACTACCTGATGACATTGTCAGTGATCAAGGTCCACAATTCATATCCAACTTCTCAAACAGTCTATGCAAGCTCCTTGGTGTTCAAGTTAAATTCTCTACAGCTAATCATCCACAGACTCATGGACAAACAGAACGGGTGAATCAAGTCCTAGAACAATATCTCTGTTGCATCATAAAATATCATCAAAATGATTGGTTTGAGCTTTTACCCTTTGCAGAGTTTGCCTATAATACCAATGTTCATACATCTACCAAGCACACTCCCTTCTTTGCAAATTATGGACAACACCCAAGGATGGATATACAACTCTCAAATCATGTCAAGAACCAAGCTGCTAGAGATAAGGCCCAATACCTCATGGACATTCACAAAGAACTCAAGGAAGAGATCCATAAAGTTCAAGAGCAGTATAAGTATTATAGGGATCAGCATCGTCTTTAAAATCCATCCTATCAAATCGGGGATGAAGTGTGGTTACTCATAAATAATTTCAAAACTTCAAGGCCTTGTGCAAAGCTAGACTATGGCTCATTTACCATCTTGGCCAAGATTAATCTAGTCACCTTCAAGCTCCAATTACCAAGTACCATGAGAATACATCTAGTTTTCCATGTGTCCATGTTGGAACCATATCAAATTTCACCATTGAAGGGGGAGAGACCCAGTCCTTCACCACCTATCGAGATTGATGATCATGAAGAATTCGAAGTCGAGCATGTCCTAGATTCGAGAATATCCAGAGGAAGAGTGGAGTACCTTGTTCATTGCAAAGGGTATGACATCAGTGATCGTACTTGAGAACTTGCAGAGAACCTTCAGAGAGCACCAATCAAGGTTCAAGAATTTCATAAGAAAAATCCAATGAAGTGGAGACCAGAGATCGTACTTGAGAACTTGAGAGCCTTCAAAGAGCACCAATCAAGGTTCAAGAATTTCATAAGAAAAATCAAATGAAGTGGAGACCAAAGATCATGACCACTCCTCATGTAACTCGTCGCTTGAGGGGCAGTTGATGTCATGGACAAAGGAGATCTTCTGAACCTCATATTCCATGTGACTTCTGTATCTCATGATTGGTTCAGAATTTGGGGAAATCAACGCTTCCATTGCGTCCGGAACATGAAAAAACCCTAAGATCCACTATCTTCTTGCTTGATTCTGACATCCAGAGATCATGCTTCGAATTGATAATATCATCGATGACATCGTCAATTGGTAACCGACCTTAGAAAACCTATATGAGAAGGGGTTAGCCACATTCATTCTCAGTCTTGCCACTACTAGTCTTGGGAGCTCAAGGAGTCAACACCGCCAAGCAAGTACTCTCTAAGTTCCAGTTACAGTTCTTGTCTTGTTCCTTGTTCTAGTCCTATCTAGTCTAATTCTTGGACATCTAGCCTTGTCCTCTTGTAATCTCGTAGTACGAGATCTTGTCTAGTTATTTCTTGTATCTAGATCATCTCCCTGAGGGAGTTCTTGTAACCCAGAGATCTTGCTTCAAATCTATCGGTCCAGAGTTGTAGGACGTCTTGTATATCTCTGGTTTAGTTATTCATTCATACCTATTTGACCCGGGTTGTGGGACACCTTGTATCAGTTACTTATTCTTGTATCATTTTCCCTATGTGGGTGTTCTTATAATCAGAAGTATATTTCTGAAATCTTGTCTACCATAATCAAAGAGTACGATCTGCGCCCCTGACAGTTCTTCCTTCATGAACGAGCACCTGAGGGCTTGATATATCCCACATACGCTGTGATGAAGCACTCATGGCGATAGATATAAGAGATTGCTCGTCTATCCTTTGATAACAAGAGATGAGAGGAGCAAGGGCTCTCTCTCTCCTCCCTTTGAAGGAGGAGCACTCACACAGCACTCACGTGCAACACGTCCTTGGGTGTCGTGCAAAGGGGGGGGGAGGAGACACCATTCACGTGGAGAGGGTCTTGGACCCTTCTCTGCTTCCCACCAACAAAATCATTTTGCTGCCTTCTCCACAAAGTTCGACAGCCACAGCTACATGCATAAATCACGCCAAGAAGACGATGATCGAAGATCATGCAAACGCCTACAAAAAATCATGTGGAAGAAATCCCAAAAACACTTCTAAAAGCTATGATACCAAGTGTGAACAAAAGCAAAAAATAAGGCTTATGAATGATGTGTGTGCAACTCTATTGTGGGAATTGAACTCATGACCTATATTGGCTAGGAGCATGATGGGCTAACCACTTGCCCCAAAAGCCATGGTTGAAAATTATTTCCTAATCCTCCCTCTTAGGGTGTGGTTCAACCATATCTTGCCCGTCATTTCTTGAGTCTAACACTCTCTTACCCTTCTAGAGATCATTGTCCTCAATGATGAATCCTTTAGATCTCCTTGAATTGATGTCCTCACCCTTGCACAGTCTCTTGAACCTTCTTGTTCTCAACCTTGGTCTCTTGAACCCTTGCCCTCAACCTTGGTCTCTTGAACCTTTCCTTTCCGCTTCTTCGCCACTTGCCTTGTGCACAACCTTGGTCTCTTGAGCCCCTTGTTCTCAACCTCAATATCTTGAACCTAATTCTCACCCATGCTAGGTATCTTGGATCCTCAATCTAGTGCTTGCATTGGAAGGCCCATTTTGAGAGCTTTCCAATGGTATCTTATACGTCTATGTCCGACCTACGAATTGGGAGAAACACTCTAATCTATGTTAGGCTCATCTTTGAAAGCGATGCACGCGCCTTCCATCCACTTCCCAAGCCTACTTCCTAAGCTTTGATACCAAGTGTGAGCAAAAGCTAAAAGTAAGGCTTATGAGGAGGCTTCCTCTCACAGAGTGCGCGCGCGTCCCACAAGCACGGAGATTGATGATTCTCTTGTCCGCCTAGCCGCGTGGTCTATCTATCTTTATCTCTCTCTAGCAATCCATAAAGAGTATGACCCATGGTCCCTCACATGAGTGCCACTTGGCACTCAAGTGAGAACTCTACTTTTAAAGGCTAAGAGATGGTTCACACCGCTTACTAAGGGCCATGAGTTATGCTCCATGTTACGTTTCCTTCCCCTTAACTCCATTTTTGTCCTCAAAAATGGTATTGGAAGATCTGACAGAAGGAGAGAAATAATAGAACACCACTCCCACTATATCCCATGTATGACAATACATGGTCATATCTCTGTGTTGTTTCCCCTATCCTTCCCCTTAAGAAGACTCTTGGGAAGGTAATCTAAAGTTGGGAAACCGTCTCTGAAGGGTGCTAACCTGCTCCCATGTGGCACTATCATCTAAACTATCTTTCCACTTTACTAGACATTCTTTATACAAGTGACTTCTCGTCCGTTTCTCTCGAGTGCGTAGTATGCTCTCTGGCTCATGTGGAATAGATTGAGCAGAAATAGGCTCTACTACCTCACGATCTGAAATGAGGTTGTCATATTCACCCAGCCTTTTCTTAAGTCGGCTAACATGAAAAACTGGATGGATTTGACTATTCTCCGGAAGTTGGAGCGGGTAAGCCATCTTTCCTATTCTCTTAAGTATTTGGAAAGGTCCACAATACCTACGAGATAATTTTGGACAAGGTCCCGTCTTCATGGTTTCAGACCTAGATGGAATTCTAAGATAGACATGCTCTCCTACCTCAAAGTTGATCTCTCTCTTTTGAGGGTCAGCATAGACTCTAGCTCTATCCTGAGCTCTCCTAATGCTGTCTTTTGCAAGCCTAAGCATATCGTTCATCTCTTCCAAGAAGTCTTTTGCAACTTGAACATTTTCATTCTCTCCCACTTGTTGAGCCACTGCTCAACTGCATCAGCAGTCCTAACACTAGTACAGCCATGGTATCTAAGCAGCTTAAGATCCTTAAGCTTCCATCTGGCCTCTCTGATCAGGATGCTATCTATAGGAACTTCTCAAGTTGGATGTTGATCATTTATTTCCATTCGTGGCATGGAGCATCTATCTCCATCCGTGGCAAGTCAAGCTCAGGCATCACTTCCTCTTTCTTAAAACCACACACGTGTTCCAAGATGTCGTGAAGTGCTCTCTCTAGATTGGCAATCCTAACACTCATGGTTTGAATAAGATCTACGGGGCGCTCTTCCATGAGTGTATGAGTCCTAGGAGATGACAAAGGTAATGATTCCATGCTGAGTCCTTGGTTGCATGGAAGGTCCTGATTGCATGATGAGTCCTTCAGATTGCATGGGTTACCGACATTCATAGTCTCAGATAGGGATGTCAAATTCATAAGACGCTTCTGAAAGTTTGTATTTGACAAACTGATAGTATCATTGAAAATGAGTAGTGGAGATCATCCTCAGATATATGGTCAGACCCACAGGGTCAACCAGATTCTAGAGGACATGTCGAGAGCATATGTGTCTCAAAGACAGAAAAATTGGGATAGTTAATTGCCACTAGTAGAGTTTCCTTACAACAATAGACCACATAAGGTAAGAAAGAATGTCTCCTTTTGAGATGAACTATGGCATGAATCCCGATGCTCCTAGTACCATAGAAATGACAAAGAAATGTCCTAGTGCTTCGGAGTTCTTAGCGAACCTCCAAGCAAATTTAGAAATAGCTAAAGCCAAGATGCAGCAAGTAATTGATAGGGCAAAAGAGTATGCTAACAAAAAGAGATCTCCTGAATCCTTTGAGGAAGGAGACAGAGTCTTCCTTCAGAGTCTTCCTTCAGGTACCAGCTAGATCTACTTCACTATCCACAGGCAATTGTAGTAAGCTTTCACCAAGGTTTTGTGGGCCTTGGAAGATAGTAAAGATGCTACGTGATGTTGCATACCGATTAGAACTTCCTCCATATTATAGAGTCCATCCACTGTTTCATGTCAGTAAACTTAGAAAGTATATTTCCAGGCAGGATAATCTAATAGAGGGTATTGTTCCTTTGCAAGAAAGTGATAGCTAAGATCATTCTCCGGACAAGATACTAGATCAGAGACAGAAACAGTTGAGAAACCGTGTCAACGCAGGAGTATCTAGTAGCCAAGAGAGGATTACCACTTACTGACTCTACTTGGGAATCAGAAGCTCTAGTTCGCAAGTACTTTCCCTCATCGATCATTGAACACAATGATCTTTAGAAGGGGGAGAGAGTGTCAGACATTGGTCCACAGGGACCATTCCATGTGTGTGTGGAACAAGGGCCAGCCATAGCCAAGGTCCCAAGCTCGGGGGATATCCTAAGGTATTCCGCAATAATGGGGATGACTATTGCATGATGGCCACATGGAGGCACTAGACCATTCCATATCATTGTTATTTTTAGAATACAAGAGGATATAAAAGGATGGGAGGAGAGTTGCACACACATCATTCATAAGCCTTATTTTTAGCTTTTGCTCACAACGAAGCCATTTTGCATCTAGGCCTCTCTTAAAGTGGCTTGAAACATTGAAGTTTTATGTATCCTCTCCTTATTATAATCCAGAATTTTCATAATCATCAACAAAGATGCGTACATGGACATCATGATCTTCATCTATGCCACCATGGAATTTTGTGTACACAATTCTGGCTTGAATCATTCTACCTTTGTTCGCCATATTCAGCCACACGTTTAGAATTTGCTCGTCCAATGGAGCCTCTTGACCTTGTTCATCATTCTCGTGCATTTCTTCACTACTAGGAGGTGGTAATAAACTAGTCTTGGAACAACTACCATTTACTGAATTGCATTTTTTCCAAATGTGCTCTTTCAAGAGCTCCTTCACTCAATTCTAATTCCAAACTTTCGGTCCCAAGATTATGGTCTACATAAAGTAGTTGCTAATCTTTCCAACAATTGATAGTATCATTGAGAACATCCACCAAAGTCGCGAATAAAGTCTTTATTACCATTGACTCAAGGATTTGGTGATTGATCATCTACTACGGAGGAGTATAGATAACTTGAGCATGTATGGGACATTCGAATCCTTTATTAGTATAATAAGAGTGGTTGTCATGCCCAAAGTTACCATGTTTGCACCAACAAAGCTTCAAAAGTTGTTACAAGTCAAAGAACTACGCCATTGAGATCTCCGAAGCAATCCGACGAGTTGCAATCACACAACAACTATACCGAAGTATTGTTGTAATCCATTGTAAAGTTGTCAAACTAGGCTTCTTTATTTTTCTTTGAAAAAAGTTGAAAATAGAAACGCACACAACATCTTATAGTAGAAGAGTTTTATAGACCATAAGCAAGCTCATAGAGTTGAACATCCATTACAAGGTGGGACTTGAACCTTGACCATCAGCCTTAGCGATCAAGGCATAGTATGCTACACCACACCGCTAGATAGGACTTGTAGGATTTTTTATGTTTGTTATGTGTTTGTTATGCCATGTAATGTGAACCTTCACTAGAATTATATAGCTATATGTATTTGTATTTTTATTTTTACTTTTGTTGGAGCGTATATTTTTCATTTGTTTTAATTGTCTTATTTTACTTCTAACTTTTTATTTTTGTATGTTTATAACTATTAATACTACCAATATAAGTATTGCATATGTTTTTGCAATAGCTTTTGTTTTCTGTGTTATTACCTATCGTAATTGATTGTCTATATATATCTGTATGTATACTTATGTGATGTTTGTATGCATGTGTATGTCATGTATCTTTGTTTGTCTTTGTTTGTGTTATATGTGTTATGTGTGTGTTTTATATATTCCTTTGTACATATTTTAGTTAGGCTATCATCATCATCTTTGTCTGAATGTACACATCATTAACTTTGGATGTCATATTTTTTTTAAATAGAATAGTATTATTTCTCTATCTAGGTACTTTGTCTCTATCTCTATCTCTCTCTTTTATTTTAATTACGGACCTAAAAACCAATAATTGAAATCCGTGTAGGAGTGTGTAGAGCATTTGCTTGAGCAACCTACCTGCTTAATCATTAGATTGAGAGATTATGGCAACCTCCAACATGATATTTGTGGATCGCTTTAATGGAAATAATTTGCATACATGGCAAACATGTGTTCAATATCAACTCATGATCATAGATCTTTGGAATGAAGGTAAAGCTCAAGTAAAGTGTCTTGAAGAAAAAGGTATTAGGTCCCAAGCTCGAAGTGCTTCATCATGTTCAACAAGTTGAGGCAGAAGTTCCCAAGTAAGAGGGGCAACTACTCCTACAACCTTAGGAGGGCCTTCAGCATCAAGTGAAGGTCGAGATGCAGCAACTATTTCTAGAGTTAGAAAACCTTTCTCCACCATAGGTAGGAGTTTAAGTAATGAATATATACATCACATTGCACTTATTAAAAATGTAGGGGAAGCTTGGATCAAATTGGAGGGAATATTTGGTACAAGGACTCAACAATCTCTTGTATCCCTTCTTATTTCCTTCTATCAATTAGAAATGGGTTACTCAATGTCAGTGAGAGAGCATATCAACAAATTCAAGAGCTCTTCAGATCAACTAGCTAGGATTGATCATCCAATCTCACAATCAACAGCAATAGCAATTCTCTTGAAGGGTCTACCCTCTTCTTACAACATGATTTTCACTATTCTGCAAGACAAGACTAACCCTAATCTTGACAGAGTAATGGCAGCCATACAAGAGGAGGAGAAAAGACTTAAAGCAGATGAAAGAGAAGAGACTAGATTTGCAGCAAAGGTTAAGAAGTTCAAGAAGTGCAAACATTGTGGAAGGACAAACCACAAAGAGGTTATTCACTAGATCCATGCAAAATTGTGGAGGGAAAACACATACAGCAATGGTTGAAGAAACTAGAGGCTTTGCATGCTAAATCATATCATCTTTATGTGTGTGTGTGTGTGTGTGTGTGTGTGTGTGTGTGTGTGTGTGTGTCATAGTGGAAAGCAACGTTTTCGCAACGGCAACGGCAACGGGTTAGCAACGGGTTAGCAACGAGGGCAACGTCTAGACCTAGGAGTTGCGATAAAGTGATTTATTTTTCAAAATTTTCATATGTTTTTTTCACATATTTTGGGTCATATGATATGTAATAAGGTGGGATATGACTATATATACCATAAAATACTTATTACAATATAAGATATATCATAAATAATAGAGATTATCAATCTAATACATCATCATTGTATCAAAATTCAAATACAATCATAACATCAATAATCATAACATCATCATCTAGATTCTAGATTCTAACAACATAATGATCATAACACTTAACTTTCAAGTTTCTAGTTTCTAAGTTCTAACTTCTAACTTTTAACAAATTACAATAAACATCATGATTTATAACATAAATGATAAGACCTGTCACCTGGCATCATACATGTCACATGTGTCATGATCATATCATCGTTCATACATCAAAATAAAACAATAGAGATCACTATGACAAATGATAAATCATAAATCATATGAATCATGACGCATGGCATAAATCATAAGTGGCAAATGATACATATCATGAAATACCAAATGTACATATCATGAAATACCAAATGCAAACATGAAATGTCAAAGCCTCAAATGTCAATATACAAACTTTGTCACTCTGACATGGTGTCAGATGACAAATCATCACTCTCATCATCATCATCATCATCATCATCCCTAGTAGTAGTGGTATGTGGTCGGCTACTAGTGGATGCATCACCACTACCACTAGGTCCTCTGCGGCTCCGAGATGATCTGGTATCATGCTGAGGTAAGGTCAACTCATGGTACAGCATAGTATATAAGTCCAGATCCTCTGGAGGAATATTTGGAATATCTCTGACTCTCTCTATATCTACTGTGTCCACGTTGACCTCCCTCACATCTCCTGTATGTCCGCCGCTCTCCAAGAGACGCAAGTTGCAGTGGCAATAAACTAGCCGCTCCAACTGCGCTGTAGATAATCTGTTCCTCTTCTTTGTATGGAAGAGGGCCCATGTGCTCCAATTCCTTTCACAAGGACTTACGCTGCAGTCCTGTGAAAGGATACGAATAGCTAACTCTCTCTGCATTACAACATAATTCAAAAAATAATTAGTACATAAATCTATATACATATTTATCACATGTCACACAGGTGACAGTACACTAAAGACTTTTGACTTAGTACTTACCAACTGAGGAGCACTAGCACCATACATCTCCCACCATGATACTGGCCGCAACTGAGCAGATCTCAAACAAGCCGTATCCTTTCCAAAATGGCCACCACCATTTTGGAATACCAAGAGCTGTCTCTCCAACTGAAGTCGCAACTCTACATCAGCTGGATAAAGCCTATATACATATGTGTTCCATGCACTCAAGAGCTCCTCATCCACGATGGCCTGCTGAGATCTCCATAAGGGATGCAATAAGTGTGCCATCCCATGGATCGGGCGATGAAACCAATCCCATCGATCCCTCCACACAGCCTTAAGCTGCTCAATCCTATAAACAAAGAAATTATAAATTTCAGAGACTAATTTTTAAGATAATAAGAATTTTAAGTGTCAAAAATTCAAAGTAATAAGTAATAACTTAATAAATACCTGTCCAATGTCAAATGTGGGCAACGTGAAAGGGACTCGCCAACTCGATCCATGAACTCATAGACGAGTCCCAATGTACTCCCCTCCATATCAACGATGCGAAGGACAGAATATAATGGATGTATGGCACGCACAAGTGCCTCTACATCCCTCCAAAATGAATCCGACAAGCATGTAATCCGTACAAAATCTGCTCTCGGGGTAGTGTGTCCATCCCAGGCAGTCCACTCTGTAGACACAACTGTCTGCATCAAAGCCTGCCGCACCCGAAGTAGTCTCTCCATCACTATGCACATGTAAGCAAACCTGGTCTTCGCAGGCTTTAGGATATCCAACTCACTGTATGATCTGAAAATAGCTAATAGTTTTGGTCTCTTTGTTCACCTTATGGCAGGTGGAAAAAATAGAATGAATCCAAGGGATCTTTCCAAGATCCTCTATCAAAAGATCAATGCTATGTGCGGCACATGGGGTCCACACAATGGAGGGAAACTCTGCCTCTAACAATCTACCCATGGCCACACAATTACTTCCATTGTCGGTAATGACTTGCACAACATTCTTACCGACATCCATAATAGCCTGGCGGATATGACCATATATAAACTGACCTGTGACACAAAAATTACACCAAATCAGCCATGTACATAGTACATAGTACATACTACATACATAATACATATATATAGCATATGCAAAATTCAAATGCGTATCTTAAAATTAAAACTTGAAATTTCACCTATACATACCTGTCACTGTAAGTCCAGGCTCTGATGCATCGATGGCGCGAAGGAACATAGTGCCTTTGCAACAATGCACTAGTATGTTATATACATTCCTTTTCCTGATGTCTGTCCATCCATCGCACATAATAGTGCATCCATACTTCTCCCATGTGCCCATCATCGGCTGTAACTGCTTCTCCACTATATCTTTTGTTTTGCGTAGCTCACTAGTCCTCAACTCCTCATATGAAGGACCGCTCCATCGATATCCTAATGTGCTCACTAACTCCATGGCTTCCTTCCATGCGGGTGTGCGTGCAACATTAAAAGAGAGGCCACACTGTATGAAAAGCTTCATTATACCTTGTTTGGCCTCAAGCTCCCGCTGCCTCTGAAAACCCGCACGTACGAATGCCGAAGAAAGTGATCCTCTAGGTGTCTTCACCGGTGGCTGAGTGTCACCCTCAAGATCGACGGTATCATGTCCATGCTCATCATTCCCTCCACTAGAGGATCCCATATGAGTCTGATGTGCTGGAGCATCGTGTGGAGGAGGATAACTAGAGCTAATAGAGGTGGAGGTGGGCCGAGAGCTTTGTGGATACTTTCTAGCTTCCCTTTGAGCTACCCACTCAAGGAGCTCATCCTTGATATCAGCTGGCATAGGCTGCTTGCATGCTGAAATGCCCAAGCCACTAAATTTGGCAAGGTGGGCTTTGATACGATCTGCCCCACCACCCCCTTTGTAACCACATAGGTTACATGTCCATCTCTCACTCCCACCCGATCCAAACTTCCCTTGGCTACTCACATACTTCCAACAACTTTGCTTTGGTTTAGGCATGGTGAGTCTCTCTCTCTCTCTCTCTCTCTCTCTCTCTCTCTCTCTCTCTCTCTCTCTCTCTCTCTCTCTCTCTCTCTCTCTCTCTCTCTCTCTCTCTCTCTCTCTCTCTCTCTCTCTCTCTCTCTCTCTCTCTCTCTCTCTCTCTCTCTCTCTCTCTCTCTCTCTCTCTCTCTCTCTCTCTCTCTCTCTCTCTCTCTCTCTCTCTCTCTCTCTCTCTCTCTCTCTCTCTCTCTCTCTCTCTCTCTCTCTCTCTCTCTCTCTCTCTCTCTCTCTCTCTCTCTCTCTCTCTCTCTACGCAAGAGGGTGATTTTGAGAGCACTTGATGGCCCCCCCATCTACCTTGACGATGATCTCACACCCATGCAGGTAGCACACCGTCGTGCATGCATGCCGAGAGTACATCAAGCTCGCAAAGAAGGAAATAAGGCTTCATACAGAGATGGTCGTGTCATCATTGATGGCAAGGCCATCCCATAGGGATTCGCGGCCTGTGAGACACTCGAGGAGATACACCTTGCAGTTTGGAACTGCAATGGAGATCTATGGACACACCCAGAGAGATTGGAAGAGGTGCGCAAAGGCAAAGACATCATTATGCTCACAGAGACACATGAGAGCCCGGACCGGGGCCTACCTCGAGTCCACGGTTTTCAGTGGGAGTCCACATACAGAGAGTGTACACGTCAGCACACCACCCGAGGATCAGGAGGAGTAGCCATACTCTTTAGAGATGGACTTCAGAGCAGGATACAGATAGTCGCACGTGATTCACAAGCCAGGTATCTTTGGATTCGACTCCAGCTCTCGCAGGAGCGGATCATCTTCATAGCATTATGCTACTTTGCTCCTTCTAGCTCGCGTTTCGCTATCATAGATCGAGAGGAGGACTCACCATACACTTGCTTGTCAGAAGAGATTACAGAGTACTCTGCATTAGGGGAAGTCTTCCTTATGGGAGACTTCAATGCAAGGACAGGCAACGATCAGTGTGAGATATTTGACCCAGAAGACCCAGAGATACTACATACCATAGAGGATAAGTCTACAGCTCGAGCTTCAGCTGACCCTACACACACTCACTATGGCACTCACCTACTCAGACTAGGCTCTCGACATAATCTCGTTATCTATAACGGGATGACTCAGTGGCCTACCTCAGGAGGATTGACATGCATACCACACTCAGTCACAGATGGCGGGGGAAGTACAGTAGATTACGTCATGGGGTCCAGAGAGGCCATCCACCTACTTACCTCATTCACCATCCCACCCATACCCATTGGGGCCGATCACACATACCTCGCACTCTCCTTGAAGGGAGACACCCCTTTACGCATACCCGCAGCACGCATCCCACACACCACCATCCACTTCACACACGAGCTAGCTCACATATATGCGGCTCGAGTCGAGAAGGGTCTTCTCTTACTTCATCCTGACACTCCACTATCCCTACTCACCTCTCAGATAGCATCAGTTCTTCAGACATCAGCCATCAGCTCCTTCCCACACACCATCCATTCTCGTCACACACCTCCTCCCGGGACTATGCCACAACATCGTTGGTATGATGAGGATTGCAGAGATCTTTACCGCCGACTACGAGCTCAGCGAGCATTGGGAGAGATCACAAAGAGAGAGGCCAAGGGACAGATGAAGACTCTCACACGTCGAAAGAGGCGAGCCTTTGAGGAGACACAGGAGCTTGAGCTATACCATCTCTTTATGAGTATGGACAGTGCTGCAGCATGGCACAGCCTACGAGAGCCACGCCCGACCACACCTATTGGAGACCCACACACATGGCATGACTATGCTCAGAGGTTATATGAGGTACCTAGGCAGCCTCCCATTCCCCAGCCACTTGAGCCTCGCCCTACTAGTTCTTCTCTCTTCACAGCAAAGATGGTTGAGAGGGCCATACGACGACTGCGACATGGACGTTCGACAGACCACGCGGGATTGCAGAGCGAGCATCTCATATATGCAGCCTCCACTATAGCCCCGTTGATTGCACATGTCTTCAACCGGGCTATAGGAGAGGGCTTCCCAGAGGAGTGGACTAGGCACACCATTGTGCCTATCCACAAATCGGGCGACACCCTGGATCCAGGGAACTACAGGACCATCATGATTGGCCACACCATGGCCAAACTATACGGTGCCATACTTGAGGCAGAGCTAAGCTCATATGCAGAGACTGAGGGGCTACGAGCACGAGGCCAGGCAGGTTTTCGACGGGCTTTCTCTACTATTGATCACATCTTCATTCTGCGCTGCCTCATTGATGGGGCAAGGATGCGGAAGAAGAGGCGATATTGCTGCTTTGTGGACTTCCGCAAAGCTTTTGATACGGTGCCGCGAGAGAGGCTCTTCCAGCGCCTCCAGAGCTTGGGAGTACCATCAGGGATGATTTGGGCCATCTATGCACTCTATGAGCAGGTGACTGGGAGGGTACGGTGTCCAGGAGGTATGTCTGAGGCCATTGCTAGCACCATCGGTGTTAAGCAAGGCTGCCCACTCTCTCCCACTCTATTTGGTCTCTACATTGACGAGATTGAGGACTACATTCTCCGAGCTGGAGGAGAGGGTGCAGACCTCGCAGGTACACATGTCCACATTTTATTATATGCCGATGACATTGTCTTGATTTCAGAGTCACCCGAGGGATTACAGCGCCACCTTGAGGCCCTGGATGAGTTTTGTACACAGAGGGGCTTGACAGTAAACCTTGGCAAGACCAAGGTCATGATCTTCCACACCTCCCCCATGGTGAGGAATGGAGCAGGATTCAGAGCTGGTGGTGGACAGATTGAGGTGGTCACTTCCTATGTCTATCTCGGAGTCACATTCACGAGCTTGCCTGGCCCCTTCAGCATGAGACAGGCAGCCACCGATAGACTCACACGCGGATATGCAGCTTTAGCCATGTTAGAGCGGAGATGTCACCAAGCACACTTCCAGGAGCCCCGCACGAAGGGCTGGCTATTTGACACACTGGTCAGACCAGCTATGATGTATGCCGCGACGGTTTGGGCCCCAGGTCTCACAGTCACCCAGTGGAGTGCGATCGAGAGGCCACAGGTACGTATGATCTCGCGATTATTTCGTGGGAAACAGTCGGTGCCACATGACATCATCAGGGCAGAGCTAGCTGCACCACCCATGGCAGTAGAGGCACTATTCCAGACTATCTGCTTTATTCAGAGGATTAGGGACCTCCCTACAGATAGACTCACACACAGAGCTCTTGAGGCATCTATACAGATATCAGAGTCAGGATATGAGAGAGCTTGGTACACTCAGGTTAGAGTCTGGTTTGATAGTCATGGACTTGATATGGACAGATTGCCGCCTTTTCAGTATGACCCAGATTCACCTCACATCCACCTCTCTCGTCGTGAGAGGAATGTTGTGCTCAGACAGTATCTCTGGCAGCTTTACATTAGTCAGACATGGCACACACCACACATGGGATCGAGACTATCGCACTATCGAGACCAGTTCATAGACATACTAGCTGACGGTTTCATCCAGCGACCACGCTACATGGATACTCACATGCCTCATAGCTCGAGGGTAGCGATTGGCCAGCTGAGAGTCTCATCACACCGACTCGAGATTGAGACGGGCAGAGCCGCAGACATTCCCAGAGAGGAGCGGATATGCAGAGTATGCAGAGTAGAGATGGAGGATGAGGAGCACTTTGTATGCAGATGTAGCGCATATGATGGCATCAGAGGCAGATACGAGACTCTGTTTGCAGGGCAGCCCACCCTCCGAGAGATCATGGACTCTAGAGACCAGCGACAGCTCGGGCGATTCTTACTAGAGATACAGAGTCACAGAGATTCCCTACTCCAGCCTACTGTAGCACTCCACACAGGAGGGAGACAGAGCCAGCTCACTGACTTCTTTATTCCACGACGTGCTGCAGCCCTCCCCCCCTCAGCCCACACACCGAGCGGGGTGACTCTTTAGCAGGCTCAGATATCTCGAGCTAGGAGACGACCCCGTGCTATAGGATATCGGGCCCCGAGACTTCACCAACACCAGATTGCGGAGATCCAGGCTTGTGACCATCGCGCCATGGAGGAGAGACGATCCCATATGATGGCCGATCCCGTTGCAGCCATCAGGGTGGCCCTGACTCCACCTCCACCTATGTATCACATATTACACCCACCCACTAGCACAGGATGGAGCTAGTAGTCGTTTTAGATGCATTCTCATGGTTGTTGTACTACCCTTTTGCATATAGACTATCATAGATATCGCACTCCATACACCCCCCACCATTTTCATGGGTATCCCCACACGCATACTACGGAGATCTATATCAGCTTAACCAGTTTCTTTTCAGCACTTTTATCTTTTCTGATTGACAGAAGATACACCCATGTACATCGATTTGTCTCATAGGCCGAGTTCGGCCTCCTAATAGACGTAAAAACACTTTCTTTCTTTCTTTCTTTCTTTCTCTCTCTCTCTCTCTCTCTCGCAGTCGCTGTGCAGTGTGTGCTCGCAGTCGCTACAGGGCAAGGGCAAGAGCAAATGAGAAATGCCCTCTCCCGCGAGCCCGTTTCGGGCTCAAAGGAGGGGGCAAATTTTTTTGTCTGCAACGCAACGCGTTGCGTACGTCGCAACGCAACGCCGTTGCGTTGCGAACGTTGCAGACGCTACGCAACGCGTTGCGTTGCAACTATGGGGTGTGTGTGTGTAATAGGTGAAAATGACAGCATATAACCTTGATTTGAAAAAGATTGGCCAACCTTGATAATCTTGTTGAATCCTATTCAATTACATAGCATCCTATCGTTGCCTCTATCGTTCCAAATAGTGCTCGGTTGAGAAGAGTGGGGGATGTGTGAGTTCTCTCGGTGTGTGTTGGGAAAGAGCTCTTCATGTCAAAGATCCTTCTGTGTGCTGGTACTTTGCATGGTCGTTGAAATTATATAAGTACCTAAATCTTCAAGAACTACAACTAACAAACATGCCTACTTCACATACTCCCCTCTTGTCATGTTAGGAGAGGATTGTAAGCAAATATGAGCAACCTTCCACTAGGGAGCTCAACCTTGGTGGCCAAAACTCTAGTCAAAGGCTAATAAAACTGGTCAAAATGGTCAGATTTTGGTCCAAATCATTCTTACATGTTCCAGATGAGTTCAACGAGAGGTATCCAACTATATATAACACTTGGGTGTTTGGCAAATATGTGTAGATCAAAAGTCAAACCCGAATTTCAAGTCAAGATGTGAAAAGCAGTATTGAGAGGTTAAAAGGCACATGACACATGTCAAGAATATGTGCAATTGATCGAATGGTTCATAATCATGCCATGTGGCAATAGAAAAGCTAAAAAAACCCACGAAAAACTGAATCTTAGAAATCCCACCATGAATTGTGGAAATCTAACTTTTTCTTTTCTTTTAGCTTTTCACCAAGTCTTTCACAAACTTATATACAGACATGCATTTAGGCACTTACATAATCACTTCTATAGACTACACACTTTAAGCTCTAGGTATTCTCAAGTTTTGGAGCTTGATCTTGTAAGTTTTGTTGTATATTAGTCATTTTTGGAGCTGTTTTTCTTTTTGCTCCTTTGCCATATGTGAGTGTGTCTCTCTTGTCTCTATTCTCTCTCTCTCTCTCTCTCTGAGAGAGAGGAGACAGCAGACACCTATCCGAGACCCGAGCACTTGGCATAGCTATGCACGGAGCCTATACGAGATCCCAGACCAGCCTCCCATTCCCAAACCGCAGAGCTCACGTCCTACTACCTCTGACTTCTTCACACCCACTATGGTGGGACGCGCTATTGCCCGGCTGCAGCATGGCAGGGCCTATGATCACTTCGGTTTACAGGCAGAGCACCTCATTTATGGAGGCACGACTCTCGCACCGCTCATTGCCCATCTCTTCAACCGTGCATTGGTTGAAGGGTTCCCAGAGTCATGGACTGGGCACACCATAGTGCCCATTCATAAGTCAGGTGACACTATGGATCCAGCTACATACCGGACGATCATGATTGGCCCTATATTGGCCAAGTTATATGGGGCCGTACTAGAGACAGAGTTGAGTACTCTCGCTGAGAGGAAGGGCATCAGGGCTCTAGGACAGGCAGGGTTCAGACGAGATTTCTCTACCATTGACCACATCTTCACTCTGAGATGCCTGATCGACCAGGCCAGGGTGAGGAAGAGATTATATTGTTGCTTTGTGGACTTTCGCAAAGCATTTGACACTGTTCCTAGGGATCGACTCTTCAGACGACTACTTGACATCGGAGCTCCAGAGGAGATGATATGGGGGATCTACGCCTTATACGAGAGAGTATCTGGTAGAGTCAGATGTCCAGGGGGCTTATCTGATCCACTTGCTAGCACTATCGGGGTGAAGCAAGGATGCCCTCTCTCGCCCACCCTCTTTGGTCTCTACATTGATGAGATAGTGGACTTCATACAGCAGCAGGGGGGAGATGGCATTGAGGTACACGGGTCCACTGTCCATATTCTTTTATACGCTGATGATATTGTATTGGTTTCAGAGTCTGCAGAAGGTCTACAGCATCATCTACACGGCCTAGATGACTTTTGCAGACACAGAGGGTTATCTGTGAACCTTGGTAAAACCAAGGTCTTGATCTTTCATACATCAGCACAGGTACGAAGACATAGTTTGTTCACAGCTGCAGAGGGACCGATCGAGGTGGTCGGATCATATGTTTACTTGGGGGTGACATTTACAGCAGCATCAGGAGTCTTCTCTATGGCCCAGGCAGCCCGTGACCGCATCACACGTGGGTACGCAGCACTAGCTTTGATGGAGAGACAGTGCCACCAGGCATATTTTCAGGAGCCCCGCACAAAGGGGTGGCTCTTTGACACTTTGGTTACGCCAGCGCTCATGTATGGGGCAGCCATATGGGGACCAGGATTAGCTATATCAGTATGGACAGCATTAGAGAGGCCACAGATCCTCATGATTGCCAGACTTATCCGCAGTAAGCCTTCAGTACCACATGACATCATTAGAGCAGAGCTCGCTGCACCACCGATGCTAGTTGAGGCACTATTCCAGACAGTATGCCTATTACACAGACTTCGGAGCATGGATACAGAGCATATTGCTTATCGTGCTTTCGAGGCATCACGTGATATGGCATTAGCAGGTGACACCTCCTCATGGTATGCACAGACACGAGACTGGCTTGCCCACCATGGCTCTGACATAGACAGGCTACCACCACTACAGTACGACTCTCATGCACCCACCTACTCGCTCTCTCATCAAGAGAGGAATAGGATCATTCGTCAGGAGATATGGCATACATACATACAGAGGACATGGGTGAGCCCTAGGGGTACATTGCCACCGAAAATGCTCTACTACCGCGAGCATTTTCTACATATATCAGGCACGGGCTTCATCGAGATTCCGAGATACATGCAGACCTACCTTCCCCACCACCTACGAGTCGTCATTGGGCAGCTCCGGGTTTCATCACATCAGCTCGAGATTGAGAGGGGTCGGTCCAGGGGAGTCCCCCGTGAGGAGAGGTGGTGCCCAGTATGCCAGACAGAGGTAGAGAGTGAGGAGCATTTTGTTATCAGTTGTCCAGCATACTTAGACCTACGAGCACAGTTCCACATCGAGGAGTCATTCCAGCTGTGCATGACTATGGGAGACCAGAGACGCTTGGGATGCTTTCTCACTGCAGCATACGAGAGGCGAGAGCGGTCACTACAGCACATACATCAGCCACGGGTGAGTACCCAGCAGACCATTACCCAGTTCTTTCAGCGAGTTGAGCTACATCACAGAGGTCCATCTATAGGGCTCACTCTCCACCAGGCAGGAGCACAGAGAGCACGGCGCCGACCACGCATGGGCGGATATCGCCGACCACGACTATATCAGGAGGATGTCTCACGCATCAGGATTGCCTACGACCACATGATGGAGCATAGGCGTACCACCACCCCCTGGGTGGTCTTCCTTCAGGAGGCACTCAGACCACCACCGATGTACCACATACTACACCCACCTCCACCCATCACTTGTCGCTAGGGCGTTTTACTCACATTTTTTCCCCCATGTATTAGGTGGCCACTATCTGCAGAGTCAGAGCCCAGTCTCCCCAGCCTTTTCCAGCCCTATATAGCTTTGTGTAGCGATATACCTTTTATTTCATTTTATCTTCTACACAGGGTTACTACACTTGTACATGGTTTTTGTCTCATAGGCCAAGTTTGGCCTCCAGAAGACGTTAATATGACTTTCTTTCTTTCTTTCTTTCTTTCTCTCTTTCTCTCTTTCTCTCTCTCTCTCTCTCTCTCTCTCTCTCTCTCTCTCTCTCTCTCTCTCTCTCTCTCTCTCTCTCTCTCTCTCTCTCTCTCTCTCTCTCTCTCTCTCTCTCTCTCTCTCTCTCTCTCTCTCTCTCTCTCTCTCTCTCTCTCTCTCTCTCTCTCTCTCTCTCTCTCTCTCTCTCTCTCTCTCTCTCTCTCTCTCTCTCTCTCTCTCTCTCTCTCTCTCTCTCTCTCTCTCTCTCTCTCTCTCTCTCAGGGCGCAGCTCGTCAGGGCGGGGCACAGCAGATCTCGCGAAGGTCATCAGGGTGGACGCTGCCACAGTACCTCCATCTGCTCTCGCGCAGCTCATCAGGGTGGGGTACAGTAGCTCTCGTGCAGGTCGTCAGGGCGGATGCTTCCACAGTACAGCAGCTTATTCAGGGAAGCTGTCAGAGAAGACGCTACAGTGTTCACAGGCCCCTCTACCCGCAGCTTGCGCCTACACAACGGTCGCATACATCAGAAATCCTAAATCTGATTTGCCTCCCGAAACCCTAAATCTGACGAAACCCTAAATCTCTGAGCCATGGAGGTAGAGTGACCCTGCCCTGGACTAATAACTGTTTCCTACAGTTATTAGCCACTCCCACCCTTGCTCCATCGCGCATCGGGCGCGCTCCCATCTTCATCGCAAGTCTTTAGGCTCAGTACTCTGAGCATTTTTTCATCTTCGAATGCAATGAGTGTTACGGCTAAGAAGGACGATTTGACAAAAATGGAGGACAAACTGACCATAGCTATCAAAGAAAACAAGAAGATGGTGGACTCCACTATCACGGCCATCATCAGCCGCCTCTCAAAGCTCGAGAAGGAAGTAGAAACATATCATAAGGAGAGGGAAGCATGGCAGAAAGAGAAAGAAGAATGGGCTAAGGAGAGGGCAAACATGAAAGAGGAATTGGAGCTCCTCAAAGCTTCAATGGTCTCTCTTACACCCGAAGACGGAGAGATTAATATGAACAAGACAGAAGCTCTCAAAGAAGAACTCACCAAATCCTTGACCGAGAGCATGGAAAACAAATTAGAAGCTACCAAAGAAGGGTGGATCGACATAGTGAAGAAGAACATCAAAAAAGAAGCCAAAGAGAAAGCACAAAAGGAAGAAGCCCTCATCGTGCACACCACTATTGAGGAAGAAAAGATGAGACATGCCCGCCGTCTCAATGTACGCATCACGGGCATTGAAGAAAAAGAAGGCTCTACCCCCGAGTCCGATGGGAAGACACTATGCAAGATACTCGGCTACAAAGAGGAGTCCCCCCCATTCATCAAGTCTTGGAGAACGGGACGAGACCCCACGAAGAAGAGAGCTCTCATTCTACACTTCCCTTCCGAAGATATAAGATCTACTTTCCTACGCAAGAGGGTGATTTTGAGAGCACTTGATGGCCCCCCCATCTACCTTGACGATGATGTCACACCCATGCAGGTAGCACACCGTCGGGCATGCATGCCGAGAGTACATCAAGCTCGCAAAGAAGGAAAGAAGGCTTCATACAGAGATGGTCGTGTCATCATTGATGGCAAGGCCATCCCATAGGGATTCGCGGCCTGTGAGACACTCGAGGAGATACACCTTGCAGTTTGGAACTGCAATGGAGATCTATGGACACACCCAGAGAGATTGGAAGAGGTGCGCAAAGGCAAAGACATCATTATGCTCACAGAGACACATGAGAGCCCGGACCGGGGCCTACCTCGAGTCCACGGTTTTCAGTGGGAGTCCACATACAGAGAGTGTACACGTCAGCACACCACCCGAGGATCAGGAGGAGTAGCCATACTCTTTAGAGATGGACTTCAGAGCAGGATACAGATAGTCGCATGTGATTCACAGGCCAGATATCTTTGGATTCGACTCCAGCTCTCGCAGGAGCGGATCATCTTCATAGCATTATGCTACTTTGCTCCTTCTAGCTCGCGTTTCGCTATCATAGATCGAGAGGAGGACTCACCATACACTTGCTTGTCAGAAGAGATTACAGAGTACTCTGCATTAGGGGAAGTCTTCCTTATGGGAGACTTCAATGCCAGGACAGGCAATGATCAGTGTGAGATATTTGACCCAGAAGACCCGAAGATACTACATACCATAGAGGATGAGTCTACAGCTCGAGCTTCAGCTGACGCTACACACACTCACTATGGCACTCACCTACTCAGACTAGGCTCTCGACATAATCTCGTTATCTATAACGGGATGACTCAGTGGCCTACCTCAGGAGGATTGACATGCATACCACACTCAGTCACAGATGGCGGGGGAAGTACAGTAGATTACGTCATGGGGTCCAGAGAGGCCATCCACCTACTTACCTCATTCACCATCCCACCCATACCCATTGGGGCCGATCACACATACCTCGCACTCTCCCTGAAGGGAGACACCCCTACACGCATACCCACAGCACGCATCCCACACACCACCATCCACTTCACACACGAGCTAGCTCACATATATGCGGCTCGAGTCGAGCAGGGTCTTCTCTTACTTCATCCTGACACTCCACTATCCCTACTCACCTCTCAGATAGCATCAGTTCTTCAGACATCAGCCATCAGCTCCTTCCCACACACCATCCATTCTCGTCACACACCTCCTCCCGGGACTATGCCACAACATCGTTGGTATGATGAGGATTGCAGAGATCTTTACCGCCGACTACGAGCTCAGCGAGCATTGGGAGAGATCACAAAGAGAGAGGCCAAGGGACAGATGAAGACTCTCACACGTCGAAAGAGGCGAGCCTTTGAGGAGGCACAGGAGCTTGAGCTATACCATCTCTTTATGAGTATGGACAGTGTTGCAGCATGGCGCAGCCTACGAGAGCCACGCCCGACCACACCTATTGGAGACCCACACACATGGCATGATTATGCTCAGAGGTTATATGAGGTACCTAGGCAGCCTCCCATTCCCCAGCCACTTGAGCCTCGCCCTACTAGTTCTTCTCTCTTCACAGCAAAGATGGTTGAGAGGGCCATACGACGACTTCGACATGGACGTTCGACAGACCACGCAGGATTGCAGAGCGAGCATCTCATATATGCAGCCTCCACTATAGCCCCGTTGATTGCACATGTCTTCAACCGGGCTATAGGAGAGGGCTTCCCAGAGGAGTGGACTAGGCACACCATTGTGCCTATCCACAAATCTGGCGACACCCTGGATCCAGGGAACTACAGGACCATCATGATTGGCCACACCATGGCCAAACTATACGGTGCCATACTTGAGGCAGAGCTCAGTTCATATGCAGAGACTGAGGGGCTACGAGCACGAGGCCAAGCAGGTTTTCGACGAGCTTTCTCTACTATTGATCACATCTTCATTCTGCGCTGCCTCATTGATGGGGCAAGGGTGCGGAAGAAGAGGCTATATTGCTGCTTTGTGGACTTCCACAAAGCTTTTGATACAGTGCCCCGAGAGAGGTTCTTCCAACGCCTCCAGAGCTTGGGAGTACCATCAGGGATGATTTGGGCCATCTATGCACTCTATGAGCAGGTGACTAGGAGGGTACGGTGTCCAGGAGGTATGTCTGAGGCCATTGCTAGCACCATCGGTGTTAAGCAAGGCTGCCCACTCTCTCCCACTCTATTTGGTCTCTACATTGACGAGATTGAGGACTACATTCTCCGAGCTGGAGGAGAGGGTGCAGACCTCGCAGGTACACATGTCCACATTTTATTATATGCCGATGACATTGTCTTGATTTCAGAGTCACCCGAGGGATTACAGCGCCACCTTGAGGCCCTGGATGAGTTTTGTACACAGAGGGGCTTGACAGTAAACCTTGGCAAGACCAAGGTCATGATCTTCCACACCTCCCCCATGGTGAGGAATGGAGCAGGATTCAGAGCTGGTGGTGGACAGATTGAGGTGGTCACTTCCTATGTCTATCTCGGAGTCACATTCACGAGCTTGCCTGGCCCCTTCAGCATGAGACAGGCAGCCACCGATAGACTCACACGCGGATATGCAGCTTTAGCCATGTTAGAGCGGAGATGTCACCAAGCACACTTCCAGGAGCCCCGCACGAAGGGCTGGCTATTTGACACACTGGTCAGACCAGCTATGATGTATGCTGCGACGGTTTGGGCCCCAGGTCTCACAGTCACCCAGTGGAGTGCGATCGAGAGGCCACAGGTACGTATGATCTCGTGATTATTTCGTGGAAAACAGTCGGTGCCACATGACATCATCAGGGAAGAGCTAGCTGCACCACCCATGGCAGTAGAGGCACTATTCCAGACTATCTACTTTATTCAGAGGATTAGGGACCTCCCTACAGATAGACTCACACACAGAGCTCTTGAGGCATCTATACAGATATCAGAGTTAGGATATGAGAGAGCTTGGTACACTCAGGTTAGAGTCTGGTTTGATAGTCATGGACTTGATATAGACAGATTGCCGCCTTTTCAGTATGACCCAGACTCACCTCACATCCACCTCTCTCGTCGTGAGAGGAATGTTGTGCTCAGACAGGATCTCTGGCAGCTCTACATTAGTCAGACATGGCACACACCACACATGGGATCGAGACTATCGCACTATCGAGACCAGTTCATAGACATACTAGCTGACGGTTTCATCCAGCGACCACGCTACATGGATACTCACATGCCTCATAGCTTGAGGGTAGCGATTGGCCAGCTGAGAGTCTCATCACACCGACTCGAGATTGAGACGGGCAAAGCCGCAGACATTCCCAGAGAGGAGCGGATATGCAGAGTATGCAGAGTAGAGATGGAGGATGAGGAGCACTTTGTATGCAGATGTAGCGCATATGATGGCATCAGAGGCAGATACGAGACTCTGTTTGCAGGGCAGCCCACCCTCCGAGAGATCATGGACTCTAGAGACCAGCGACAGCTCGGGCGATTCTTACTAGAGATACAGAGTCACAGAGATTCCCTACTCCAGCCTACTGTAGCACTCCATACAGGAGGGAGACAGAGTCAGCTCACTGACTTCTTTATTCCACGACGTGTTGCAGCCCTCCCCCCCTCAGCCCACATACCGAGCGGGGTGACTCTTCAGCAGGCTCAGATATCTCGAGTTAGGAGACGACCCCGTGATATAGGATATCGGGCCCCGAGACTTCACCGACACCAGATTGCGGAGATCCAGGATTGTGACCATCGCGCCATGGAGGAGAGACGATCCCAGATGATGGCCGATCCCGTTGCAGCCATCAGGGTGGCCCTGACTCCACCTCCACCTATGTATCACATATTACATCCCACCCACTAGCACAGGATGGAGCTAGTTAGTCGTTTTAGATGCATTCTCATGGTTGTTGTACTACCCTTTTGCATATAGACTATCATAGATATCGCACTCCATACACCCCCCACCTCTTTCATGGGTATCTCCACATGCACACTACGGAGATCTATATCAGCTTAACCAGTTTCTTTTCAGCACTTTTATCTTTTCTGATTGACAGAAGATACACCCATGTACATCGATTTGTCTCATAGGCCGAGTTCGGCCTCCTAATAGACGTAAAAACACTTTCTTTCTTTCTTTCTTTTCTCTCTCTCTCTCTCTCTCTCTCTCTCTCTCTCTCTCTCTCTCTCTCTCTCTCTCTCTCTCTCTCTCTCTCTCTCTCTCTCTCTCTCTCTCTCTCTCTCTCTCTCTCTCTTCACCTGATGTATGGGGTCAGTATGCCACATCGCTATATATGGTTCCTGGACAGGAACCCCTTCCGGGCCTTGTAGAGCCGTGCCCAGCCACGAGCACTTTCTTTATAGCTCGAATGGTACAGAGGGCCATTGACAGGATGAGGACCGGGAGGGCATATGACCATGACGGTCTAGTGGCGGAGCATTTTATTCATGCTAGGGATATGTTGATGGAGGTTCTTGCAGTGTTGTTCAATCGTGCCATGTGTGAAGGGTTACATGAGACTTGGAGATTGTGTACTATTGTGCCTATCTTCAAGGCAGGGGATCCTATAGAGCCGGGAAACTACCGCACTATTATGGTTGGACACACATTGGCACGGTTGTATGCATCCATTCTTGAGCAGCACTTGAGTGATTGGGCAGAGGGTGAGGGTATGCGGGCAAAGGGTCAGGCAGGTTTCAAGAGGGGTCTCTCCACTCTTGATCATATTCTGACACTTAGAGCCATCATTGAAGAGGGAAGGTCACACGGGAAGCGGATTTATTGTAGCTTTGTGGACTTCCGCAAAGCATTTGACATGGTGCCGAGAGCTCGATTGATGCGCAGACTACAGGAGATGGGGTACCCATAGAGTTGATGTGGGGGATTATGGCTTTGTACAGATCAGTGGTGGGACGAGTTTGCACCCCAGAAGGGGTATCTGATTTAGTTCACTCTACTATTGGAGTGAAACAGGGTTGCCCACTGTCTCCCACTCTATTTGGTATGTATGTTGATGAGGTGTCTGATTACATTGACAGACAGGGTGATAGAGGGGCCGAGTTGGCAGAGACGTGGATCCCATTGCTGTTATATGCTGATGATATTGTTTTGATATTTGACTCACCGGAGGGTATGCAACGACACTTGGATGCTCTACACAGCTTTGCAGAGGATAGTGGTTTGTATGTAAACCTTGGTAAAACCAAGGTTATGGTGTTTAACACCACCCCGCAGTGGATCAGGAGATCAACACCGATTTTCACATATGGGCAAGAGGTTGTGGAGTCTACAGATGCATACACATATCTGGGGGTAGTATTCACTGGACCGATATTTTCCTTGAGGAGAGCAGCGGAGACTAGACTGACTAGAGCATCTGCAGCTTTGGGAGGATTGGAGAGGATGTGCTCGCAAGTTCAGTTTCAGGAACCCAAGACAAAGTTATGGCTCTTTGATACTTTGGTTGCCTCTACTATGCTATATGGGGTACAGGTTTGGGGACCTTCTATAGGCCAAGATGGGTGGAAAGCCATGGAGAGGCCCTTGGTATCTATGATCTCTAGGCTGATTAGAGCCAAGGCCTCCGTACCACATGATATCATTCGAGCGGAGCTAGCTGCCCCCCCTATTGAGATTGAGGCACTCACTAGAGCAGTCTCCTCTGTACACAGCTTGTGGGACACTACCAGAGATAGATATACAAGGTTGGCCCTCGAGTCATCCAGACAGCTAGCCCTGCAGGGGGATACATCATGCTGGTTTGCACAGATGGCATCATGGTTTCAGACACATGGTTTTACCATGGACAGGCTGCCTCCTTTTTAGTACTCTTTACAGACACCCCTGATGTACCTAACACGCGTGGAGATTACCAGACTCATTCGTCAGGATCTGATGCAGCTGGACACCAGGAGGACATGGATTGAGCCTACAAGGAGTTGGGTACGAAGATGGCTTTCTATAGAGAGCATCTTCTACACCTCACAACGGATGGGTTTGTGACTCGACCTAGCTATATGGATACACACCTTTCCCATGCCTTGCGTTGTGCCATTGGCCAGTTGCGCACATCCTCACATCAGCTTGAGATTGAGACTGGCAGATTCAGAGGGGTACCAGCAGATAGCAGGATATGCCGTCTATGTCACCTCGAGCCAGAGACAGAGCTACATTACATATGTCATTGCACGGTATACTATGAGATACGGGGCCGTTTTCATTGTCTATTCAGAGAGGGTTTTGGGCCTCTATCTAGAGTCATGAGTTTTGAGGATCAGAGATGTCTTGGACTATATCTATTAGAGGTACACAGACATAGAGACACTCTACTGAGGAGAGCTGGAGGGAGCCAGTCCCGGAGACAGATTACGGATTTCTTTACACCAGACATTGGGCAGCTAGAGGAGCAGTCAGTAGAGCATCTAGTACAGAGCTCTGTCCACACTCATACAGCGACTACTGGCACTCTCATAGACCGAGCACTGGAGCTAGGGAGATTTAGACGACCGAGAGTGAGAGGTGCTACACAGTATCGACGGAGACTGCAGCGGAGGATTCGAGCTATACTTTTCAGACGCCCACAGTGCATATGAGGATAGATCTCCAGCCTTGTATATCAGCACATCCCTCCTATGTATCAGCCCTTTGTTGTATTAGTCTTGGTGTTAGCTTTTTCCCAGCTATTTTACATCTTTCATTTTCAATACCACTTCCTTTGGTACTCAGATTCACCAGTTTTGTAACTTTTGGTCTCATAGGTCATTTTGGCCTTCTGAAGACGTAAATATATCATTTCATTTCATTTCATCTCTCTCTCTCTCTCTCTCTCTCTCTCTCTCTCTCTCTCTCTCTCTCTCTCTCTCTCTCTCTCTCTCTCTCTCTCTCTCTCTCTCTCTCTCTCTCTCTCTCTCTCTCTCTCTCTCTCTCTCTTACTGTAATTGTGGGCCTAAAAACTAACAGTTTGAGCACATCAGCTTGGAATGCATCAGGTCAGCAGCTTGGAATGCATCAGGTCAGTTCAGAGAGAGGTTGTCGTCAGTGTGCAGAGATTGAGGCAAGTATAACAAACACACTCACTAATCCTGATTCTGAGCAACTTCAAAGGCTTCATAAAACTCGGTTTTAGGTCTGATGAGAACTCTCTTCCTTGACTTGGTAACATTTTCCTCCCCTTCATACCTATTATGCTTCTTTCCACAACATTCAACATTCAACATGCAACCAATTTTTGTCCAACTTTGCCTAGTGCTATTATCTCATGAAGAAGTGTCACTGTTAGCCTAGAATACGTACAGGAATTGAAACTCCCATATATTAGCAATGTTTATTCACTAAGTTTTGGACTAATTTCCTAATGTTGAAGAGAATATAACATTAATAGCCAAAAAGAACAATTACTACAGCAGGAGTAGCTGTTCTAAAGTTTTTAATAATGTAGAGATAGGTGTGATATTAACCAAAAAAATTTAAGGTTATGACTTTGGAAAATGGCAAACGGACCTAAAATATCTGCTTATTGATCAAAATTTGTGGAATACAAGAAAAATAGATATAAACAAGATGGAGTCTGGTGAGTCCTGAGCTACGTCTTCAACAAGAAATGAATCTATAACACCCGAAGGAAGTGGATAAAATCAATAGGGACCAACAAATAAGCAAAATGAGAGAGCTCTGTCTATCATTGGACTGAACTTACCAGATGAGTAAATACAGCATATCTCTAATCTTACATTTATAGCAAAAGCTTAGATTAAGTTAGGGACACTATTTGGAGCAAGATGTAAATGGTCCAAGTTAACACTTATGATCATTTTTTCAAGCTAATCTAGCTGAAGAGAATAATTCTTCTCAACAAGATGATTCTCAAAAAGAATAATTTTGTTCAAGAGAAGAATTCAAACTATGTATTCTAGACACCTTCACTTTATGTATAAGCCATACATCCTAGATTTGTATCTAAGAATGTAGCCATAAGTCTAAGCTTGTTAGAATTATACACATATGCACATCTTTTCACTATCTTATTGTGTCTATCCTTTCAGATAGTAAATGACAGAGAAGACTCAAGAGAAAAGACTATAATCATGCATCTTGAATCAGGAACAGGGAAGTCACTAACATAAGGGTACAATGAACAAAAGTGGTTGTAGCTACCCTTACTAGGTGGCTACTTTAGGGGCAGGCTCTCCTTGGAGAAGTATAGTCCTTAACACACTTCGTGCCTATTCGAGGGCTATCAATAGATTGAAACTTAAAAGGGGTTCGACATCTCCTAAAGATGAACAGTACACTGTAGGTAGTCACAAATATAAACAAAAAAACAATAGAGACACTAGCAACAGACAATAAAAGTCATTTATGAGATCAGTAAAAAGACCTTTGAAACTAGTTCTAGGTCTCCCAAAATTATGTAGATGTACCAAAAGTAGTACAAAGTTGCCGAGAACAGTACACAGGAGTCAACAAGACACCAAATAGAATATATAGATGGATCCAAAGAAATACAATGCGTGGATGACCAAATCAACAACAAGAATACAAACGAGCTTATATCCACACTAGACTTTACTGGCTAACCCTTGAGGGAGAGAAAGCCTCCTCCTCTGAGTCACCACCTTGGACTCTTCAACCAGCAGGAAGAAGCACTCCTCTACACATGGCTATACAAGAAGGCAGCAGCTTGCTGGTCCTCTTAAACCACCACCCTTGTCTTCAAGAGACTCTCCAAGTAGAAATCTCATATAACAAGAGATGCCAACTGAGATTTTATCACAGATGCCCAAAATGAGGCTGAACTTACCTTTGTATAGGCCATGGGAGGCCTCTGCATGGCTGGATATGTACATGAGTTTGCGTGGAATGAGTCAATCTGCCCACTGTCATCAACCTACACACCACAAAATGATGGGAAAGTGCCTAGGAACCCCAAGGCAACTGCCCACTGTCAAGGGACTGCCATGGCGGGGTTACCTGCCCACTTCCCACCTCTTTTACCTGCATTTTTCTTTAGCCTTTTGCCTCTCTTTTGATCACTAGTGATGCTCTTCATGGTAGACCACTCCAACCATGCACGGACTGCAATAGAGCCACCACCTTCTTGTGCTGGATTAGATTATGGCCCACCATCTTCTTGTACTGCTGGGGGACCAACTTTTTTCAGTCTCAGGTGCTGCTGATGCGACCAGCTCTTACATGCTTATGTGCTCCTGAGGCGACCAACCCTTACCTTCTCATGTGCTATTGGGGCAACCAACTCTTTCCTGCTCATGTGCTGCTAGGTGACCAACTCTTTCCTGCTTATGTGCTGCTGGGCAACCAACTGTTTCCTCTTATCATGTACTTGAGGCGACCACACTTCTGCTGAATGTTTACATGGGCGACCACACTTCTGCTAAAAGTCTACTTGGGCCACCAACCTTCTTCTCAGAGTCTACTTGGACCACCAACCTTCTGATGGCTTATCATAAGTGCAACCATATACTCTGTCTCCCACACCTGGGCAATTTCATCACATGGGCAACCAACCCACCAACCTTCATGGTTTATCGATGACTTGGGCGACCAACTTCTACTAACTATTTATGAATTGGGCAGCCACCTTGCTGGTTGATCAAAGTTTGAGCGACCAGCCTTGCTGGCTAATCATGGTTAGGGGCAATCAATTGTTACTTTGAAACCATCCTTGGGCAACCACACACAGCTACTAGGGGACCAACCTTCCATGTAGTCATTTGGTTTACCAACTCTTTGCTTTTCCCTCATTTTGGGCAACCAACCCTCTAGCTACACCAGGACGATCATCACGAGGAAGACCAACCTTGGTAAGCCTCATTCAATTTGCGACCTACTTTCTGTCCACCACCACCATACTTTATGTGTGACCACATCTGTTGGGCACATGATTGGGTGACCTCATAAATTGCTCACCCCCATACTTCCTCTCCTCTGTGCTTGTCCACTGTCTGTTGGTATCTATAATGTTCTAAAGTGTTGACGTGGCCTATGGCCCATTGTGGTTCCAAGGAAAAGTGTTGGTAGCAAAATACCTCGACAGAAGTAAAAGCAAATCACGAAGTACATCAGTGAAAATGAAAAGAGAAATATATATCAAAATTTTTATTGTACATAGATCCATCTTCATCAATACAAACACCATTCTCATTGAGATAACTATTCCACTATCAGGTTCTCCAATGGATGGAATTCCCCATTACCAAGGAGTCTCCCATATCATGTGTAAGTCATCAAAGTTTAGAAGAAGCGGCACTACAAGTAGCAATGCAGTAAACTAGGGATTAATATAAAAAAGAGAAGAGGAAATCAAGGAAAGTGGTTGTAGGCAGCTAGGAGGCGAGCCTTGCAAGAAAGAGAGCTTCTCTGGGGGGCCATCTGGTCGTTCTAGGCAAGCCAGCTCAAGGGTCCGAGATGGTCGACCACCCTTGTAACATGCAAGTCATCTACCTAACCTAGCCAGGACCAGCTCCACCGTCGTCCATATACCCTCTTAAGTTGTTTGCAACCACAAGCTTGTCTTTTAAAGGTTTACAAAAGGGGGGATCATGAGACATTGAAGAACATTAGAGAGGAGTGTACACATTTGATGGGTGTGCTAAGGACAAACAAGGAGAAGCACTCCCACAATGTGTTCCAAAGAGAGGAAGATTACCCTGTCCTGTAGGTAGAAGAATCTTAAGTGTAGCAGCTCAATAGCACGAATGGCACTCATAGGAGTATCGGAGGCACTCTAGGATAAGCTCCCCTATTGGTAGTTGCTAACTAGCTTATAGTATTGATCAGTTTATTTAGGTGCTTTATGCTACCGTCATGATTGACAAGCAGCCATAGTCATGACTTCTCTGTGAGCTATACTGAGACTTGATTATAAAACATAGTACAATCGTAACTGACCATTAGCACTATACCTGGACCTTTTTATCGTTTACTGGACATACTCAATTGGTTTGTAACCTTAATTATCTCAATTGTATTAGTCTAACGTTACTCCCTTGAAGACTTTACTGTACTCTATCACTCTGTTTTCTTCTCATCTTTGAGGAGCCATCTGTGAATATGCACAGAATATGACCTTTTGCACTATACTTCGACCTTCACATTGTTTACTGGTTGTATTCAACTGATTTGTAAGCTTAATTATCTCAATTATAGTAGTCTAAACTTAGTCCTTTGAAGACTTCATTGTACTCTATTACTGTGTTTTTTTCTCAGTTCTAAGGAGCTATCTCTGAATATACACAGAATGTGTTCCACAGTATACTGCTCCGAGGAGAACACCTTCCTTAAATGTAGCCACTTCTAAGCTGCAGCTTCAAAAAGCATATGCATAAAGACCAACAAAGAGATCTATGAAAAAAAATGGCGTTTTAGCAATTATTGGGCCACTGGACATGTCAATGCTATTTAAAAACTGTAGTGCAATGATAAATACCACACTATGCAATTATGTGTATACCTGCTGGTCTACTTCGTTGCCTCAAACATTATACATGGTTTCCTACTCAAATTTCTTTGTACACATGTGCATACTGGCACAGTTAAAAATATATCCTTTGAAAAACTACTATGAAATTTTGAATCACATATATTTCATTATGTCCTTTGAAAAACTACTATGACATTTTGAATCCCATATCTTTCAATTTGATGCATATCATTGCTTTTTCCTCATAAGTTAACAGACATCTTGAACCTCTCATTCCATGCACAGCTGGCAGTATTCTGGAACTAAACGCTTGGTTCAATGTCCCAAATTGGCTTCAGGCTCGGAAACATGAAAACCTTTCAGTTTTCAAGACAACACCTTTTTAAGTAATGAGAATTATTTTCTTTTAAAATTGGGTTGTCCTAAGTAATCATTCAAGCCATAAGAATCATTTTCTTTGAAAATTACTTATCTTTGAAAATATGTCAGATAAGTTAGCTACCAGCCAATTTGAAACTCCATACGTCTTTGAGCAGCTTCCTTATCATCATCTGAGTCTGTCAATGGCTCAGCCCATTCACCATCAACCGTAATACCAATCACTCCACCTTGATCTGCCTGCAGCAATTTTATGAGATGTAAGTCACTGCTGATCATACATCCAAAGTTTGACAGTAGCCATTTATCTGCTTGAAACAAAGAGATTTCTTTACATTCTATAAATACACTGCAAACATTATCATGGTCTCTTGTGCGATATACAAATTATCAACACAGAAACAACAATGACCAAACCTTCAACTTCTTGGATGAAAGAGAGAGCTAATTTTTTGATCTCATAGGCTTACAACTAAACCTTTTTCAATTTTCCCTCCTTTTTTGAGCTCTAAGTTGACTGAAGCCCTCACCACAATCCCATAGTCCAGAGATTTTTAGCCCATTTTCTTGTAGTGTTGTCTGCCTACAGATCTATTTTTTTCCAATTATACATGAAGTGACCCTTCTTTTGCTTGAAAATAGAAACAATGACAGTAGTAATAGTAACAGTAATAATATTAATAATAATAATGACAACAACAACAACAATAATAATAATGATGATATAATAATGATGATGATGATAATAATAACTATAATAATGATATTAATCATAATCGTCATCATCCTCATCGTCTTCACTACAATGATGATGATGATGATGACGACGACAAAGAAGACGATGTGGATGAGGATGATAGTGACAACAAACGATTTACGATTGAGTAACATGAAAGAGAATACACAAGAAGGCTACCCTTCCATGATGGGTACTGAATGAATCTGAAAAGTTCTTGATCAACATATCCACAGCACTAGATTTTGACACTTCCATATAGCTCAGATACAGTAACATGTTTAGTTATGAAAGTCAACATGAACAAAGGGAACTAAACAACTGCGCAAAAAGGGAGGCAAAGAAAAGGGGGAAAAAAAGGAGCAGGAGAAATGTTTCCTCACGAGATTGTATGGGATTCATCTATGAATAAATATACGTGAAAATGCATGATACATAACTAAGACTGATTTAATTTGTATGAAATACATTTAGATGCAAGAAGCAATATTCACCAAGTTCATCACATTTTACAATCCTTCGCTTTGAGATTTCTCTTTCCCTTCGTGAGATCACAGAGGATAACCAGAATAATGTGTGAATTGTAAACATGATTACCTTATATTTCTTGTTATAGATATCCACAGCTGCAGCATGGGCCAAAAGAGCATTATGAGCTACAATGTACGGTTCTGTGTGTGAATTGCCAACAGCAGACCAAGATCTATCTGAACATCTCCCAGGTGCATGTTCACCAGAACCATGGCCTGCGTATGCGAATTGGAGGGGCTCATTCATGGTAATCCAAAATTTGACTCTATCTCCAAAGGCAGCGAAACAAGTATCTGCATATGTTGCAAAATATTCTCTGGAAAAAAAAGGGGGATCAATAAAAAAATATTTCCTTCTATCTCCCTCAACTGCTGTTCTAAGAAAATGAACATATTTCTATTTTTTAAATGAACAGAGCTAAACTCAACATTACATCCGTTCTCGTAATTATTCAATGTTAAATTGAGACTAGAATAAACAGAAACATCATGGCTCCATGTGTGGAATCATCAAGAGACCAGTACGAGAACCCTAAAAAGATATGGACGCACAGCTAACAGAAAGGAGAAGTGTCTGATATGCCTCAAGCTACCAGTATGAGAACCCTAGAAAGATATGGACGCACAGCTAACAGAAAGGAGAAGTGTCTGATATGCCTCAAGCTTTTCAAATCCAAAGTATCAGTAAATTTACCACAGTACAGTCACTAAGAACCATTTACTATGACTAGAAAAAGCTAAATAGATACTCTCCAGGTATCCTAAAATATTAATCTTAGGGATAAAAATAGTTCTTAGAGCAACATTCGCATGATCTTCTATCGTTGGTGTCAGGAGATACTGTTCACATATATATGAATTGATCTTATCTATAGCATTACGTATATGACAATTAACAATGCATCACATACACATAAAATAATTACCTAGACAAAAACAATTATAATTAGCTCATCTTGATTTACAATTTTGTCTCACCCAGATCCTGAATAGTCAAACACAGCCATCTACAGAGGCCTTTGTGCCACTTTCCCCACTCTAAGCAGACCTTCAGATTCTTCTTATGAACATGAACTGTAGAAAACACACACACACACATACATATACACACACACACACACACACACACACATATATATATATATATATATATATATATATATATATATATATATATATATATATATATATATATATATATATATATATATATATATATATATTTTTTTTTTTTTTTTTTTTTTTTTTTTTTTTTTTTTTTTTTTTTTTGGGGGGGAATCCACACTTTATTGCATTGAAGAATAAGAATGTACAAGAGTAAGCAGGGAGATTCTACTCCCTATTCTCCCTACTCCCTATCCATCAAATCCCTATTCAGCGGTGAAATACATTTTATCAGCAGCAATCGATCATATCCTATTTAACATCGAGACTATGCAGACTTTATCAGCAGAAGGCATGCCTTGTACATCCAACCAAAGCAGTGTCTTGCAGTATTGCCAGGAGAAGGTTGGCGTTGATCACCTGTTTCTAAACATTTTGAAGTTCCTGAACACCCAGATATTGCGAAGCAACAAAAGAACACATCTTTCTCTTATCCAATCCTTAGCATTATTGATGGACCAATTTACAACGTTATCCACATAAGTGAAGAGAAGAAAAGTGCAATTAAACTTAGTGGGCTTTACATCCCAAATGGGAAATAAAAAAAGAGCATTCCACCACCTTTGGATGTGCGGACATAACCGAAAGGCATGACGCATATTTTCAGCATAAGAGGCGCAGTGAGGGCACCACACCCCTTTAACTCCATGCTTACAAAGAAAAGCTCCTAAAGTAAAGTGTCCAACAAACATCCTCCACATGAAAACCTTCATTTTAAAAGTGTACGAGGAATCCCATATATCACGAAACCTTGCATGCCACCAAGAATCATTCTTTTTAAGATTCCATCTCTGATTACATTGATGTGCCATATTATCCGAAGTAATAAGCGAGTGGTAGTACATATTTGCTTTGCCCAACCACCATCTGGTGTGCTTTGCAAGAAGCCAATCCCTCCACGGGTCAGATGCATCAATAGATAATGGAACTTGGTATTGTTGCAGAAAAGAAATGATTTGAAGCCATTTGAATTTATACGCTTGCCCCAGTGCGAAAATTTTGCGTACGGTGGGAAAAGACAACAGCTCCCGCTTAGAGTTGTAACATTTTGCGATAGAGTCAATTCCTTTATTATTAAAATACCTAGCTGCAGCTCCCAAAGAGTAAGCTATAGGCGGATTGGACAAGAACGACCAATATGGAGATAATGCAGCGAAAGAATTGCCTATATAACCTTGCCTTCCATTCCACTTCAAGGTGGAAAGAGCAAGTTTGAAATGCCCAAGCAGAAAATTAAGCTTATGCGAAGAAGTTTGCAGTGGTGCATGAGAAAAAACTTATTCCATGGATCCAGTTTCCAACTTCCTTTGAAATTCACTTGACCATTCTCCACAAGCGTCCAAAAAATGCAAGTCAAAATAGGTGCATTCAAGGTAGTAACACGCATAACAAATGCTGCTCTTCTTGCCATCAAGTGTGAATGTGCATGTAAAATACCAAGTCCACCTCTAGCCTTGGGTTGACATACATATTCCCAAGCTGAAAGAACCAATGCCTGGTTATGCTTTTTATCCCAAAGGAAAGTCTTTAGTAAGTGGTCAAAAGCAGACAAATGAGTCTTCTTCCAGTCCAGCAATAACAAGTAGTACATAATATATGGCTGCAGAAATGATTGTACAATTTTTATCCTTGCATGCAAAGGCCATTGTGAAGCACACCACTTATCCATTTTACTTTTGATTCTACGAAGCACCCAATCAACTTTTTCCTTAACAGAAACCTGAATACCTAAAGGATATCCCAGGTGCCTGAAGATATTGCCCTTTTCAATTTTCGGCCCTTCCCAATTAAGAGATCGAAAAAGCGATGAAGAAATATTTACAATCACTGATTTTTCCTTATTAATCCTCAATCCAGAAGCCTGAGAGAAAGGAACCAAAGAATCCATGATGTTCTGTACATTTTCCATGTCAGCTTTTGCAAAAATGAACGTATCATCTACAAAGCGGACTACAATTTGCTGAACTCCATGTATAGAGATATCGTGAATCAAACGTGATGCCATTTTTGCCTCCAGCAAGTAGAACATTGGTGAGGAAGCTAAAGCATACAATAGCGGGCTTAAAGGACATCCTTGTCGCACAGACCGCTCAATAGGAACAGGCTGAGAAAGCCTTCCATTAATCTCTATGTGAGAGGCACCTCCTTGCGCTAAAGTATAAATCAATCTGCAAAATTTAGTTCCAAAGCCAAGTTTCTTAAGAACTATAGCAATAAACTCCTAGCGAATTTGATCAAAAGCTTTCTCAAAATCAAGTTGTATCCCAATGGCCTCTTGAGAAGAGGAAGCCGCATGTTCCAGTAACATTTGTGTAAGAAAGATATTATCATATATGGATCTCTGGTGAATGAAGCCAATCTGCGATGGGTGAACCACCTTATGAATGATACACTTCAACCTCAAAGCAAATATCTTAGCAAAAATTTTATAAATAATACTCATCATCGTAATAGGTCTCCAGTCCTTAATGCGTTTAGGAACCTCCGATTTAGGAATAAGTTTGATCTTGCCTAACTTAAATGAGTACGGCATCCTTTGATCCCTCCATATTTCATTACATACTTCCACAATGAGACCTTTAAGAGAAGGCCAAAAAGCGATAACAAATTCCTTTGTGATCCCATCCAAACCCGGAGCCTTCCCATTTCTAAGAGATTGAAGAGCCATGTATATCTCTTCCTCAGAAATGCTTTTTTCACACGCAACAGCTGCGTTAAAATCTAAAGTTAACTGAGTGTACTTCAAGGATTCATGAAGAGATGTAAACCATGCATCATCTAATGCATATGAAGCTGCAAATAACTTTTGGAAATGCTCAACACAGCATGCAACCATGGAATTCCCATCATTGATTATGTTTCCATCAACCTCCAGTTACGAAATTGTATCCTTAAGACGTTTAGCCCGCAAGAAATCGTAGAAACATTTTGAATTTGCATGCAAGTCATTAACTTCTATACATCTAGCTTTGACCTTGGAGGCCTGAATAGCATGGTTTTCATGCTTAACGATCCATCTCCATAATCTAGTCCACTTTCCATACTAGCCCAACCCTTGAATATTCCATGTTGCTAATTTCATGGTATCGGTGCAGTAACAAAGGACGAAGTACCCGAAGCCAAAGCCGGAGCTAACTCT